>JAMJFZ010000289.1:2602500-3960000 GCA_026225945.1 Cricetomys ansorgei | reverse complement strand
TATAGGTATTTTATTGGCGAGGGATCTGAGGCTATGCAAATAATTTCCCAATAGCTGGCTTAAGCAGTCCTTAAATATAGAACACTCAGGGAGTCTCAGGTTTCCACCCCATAATAAATAATTCTGCTGTGTGCTTACTTATGCAGTGTAAGACAGTAACTTTTGGAACTACAGCTCAGCTGTCATTCATGTGTGCTTACTACCAAATATGATACAGTGTAATTTAAACCTTTCAATGGTTTCTCCAACATGATAGGTGAAAATTTATGTTTAACTGAGACTTGATTTTATCTTCCTTTACTGAAAACCATCAAATCTATTTTACTTTGTTATTATATGGATATATTTTATATAAAGCTTCTGACATCTCATTCTCTATTAGGCAGTATATTCTTTATTAAAGGTTTACTTATTCGTTATTTTCTATGTCAATGTTCTCAGAAAAAGGGGTTGAATTATCTGGAACTGGAATTATAGTTGGTTGAATGATGCCTTATATAGGTGCTGGGGGCTGAACGCTGGTCCTCTGGAAGAGGAGCAATGTTCCTAAATCCTTGAGACATGTCTTCAGTCCCAGGTTAGTTTATTCTAATGCTTTATACTTATGTGTTTTAGTTTCTGTATTTTGTATTGGAAATGAATGAGAACAGTATAGACTCATGGTTTCCATTGTTGAACTCAGACATGTTGCCACATATGGTTCCATTAGATGTTTCTCAAGGTTTGTTCCTAGGCTTTGACTGTCCCATGCAGTTGCAAACACAGGCTCATTCTAAGGGGAATGACAATACTCTTGTGTGACTTTGGCTTGAAAACTGTTTATCACCCCAGCAGAAACTGTCTCCTTGTAAAATCTCAAGATTGCTTTCTTTTCTCTTTCTACCTTGTCTACTCATGAAGGTTTGTAGTTTCACTCCAAGATTCCGCATTTGATTTCACTGGATCTGAACTTAGGCCACTTTCTACAATTCTTATATTTTACAGTGTAGACATTGTTTGGCTTTTACCTTCTGTCGATTTTGTCTTTGTTGCTGTGGCTTCTGGAT
Organism: Cricetomys ansorgei; assembly: GCA_026225945.1. Taxonomy (NCBI): domain Eukaryota; kingdom Metazoa; phylum Chordata; class Mammalia; order Rodentia; family Nesomyidae; genus Cricetomys; species Cricetomys ansorgei. The sequence goes on along the minus strand of JAMJFZ010000289.1, from coordinate 3,958,954 downwards.
TATATTAGTATTTTAGAAAGTTGTTCAAACACCTAGTTTTTTAGAGTGCATTTGTTTCTTCCTCCTAGAACTTTTGTGATTTTAAAGTTTTCATTAGTCCTGGTGGCCACTGGAATTTAGAATGGTGTGAATAAGCATCTAAGTTTAAGTGGTATACACTTATATGTATACATATAATTGTACAGCAGGTTAATTGTAACCTGAAAATTCTTCATGCCCTTTAATTGCTAAATTACCACAGAGATAGTTCTTGGGGATCAGATGTATTTATATTTTGTTTAAAGTAGTTTCATACAACTGAAATAATGTTCTGTGTAGCTTTTAAAACTCTCCTTCTATATTTGTTTCTTCAGATAAATATTAGCATCAACTAACATTTAAAGGTGATTAAGGTTCACTATTGAATTTATACTTTTTATCGATGAAATGAAGACATCTTTAAAACACTATCTGTAAAGAGAGAGGGTAGGCTTCCAGGGCACATAGCAGGTTTTCATCTGCATCTGTAAAGTTTTCTAGTCTTTAACAATAGCTCTCATTGTCTTCTTATTAAATTGCTTACTAATAGTTTTTTTTTTTTTTTGGTATTTGTTATCTGTAAGAATTTCTTTTCAGCAGTGTTGTTACAAACACCTGTACAATACAGGCTTTATATATCTTATGTGTTTGGTGTTTTCCACTTATACGCAGAAATAGCAAACCTTAATGAATACACATAGTTCCAAATTAACTAATTGACCTTGTGTTCTTGGTTACATTTTTTTCTCTCACTTCATTTGTAACTTAAACTTTCTAAATCTTCAGCACCTTTTGTTTTCTCCTTATTTTGATTGGTCTTCAAGATTATTGAAAATCTAAATTTTTATGAGGAAGGTCTAATTTTCTATCTGTTTATTCCATATCAAGTATTCACCTTGCTTGTTTCACTGCAGCAAATCTTTTGTGTTCTACTGAATATAAAACTAATAAAAACAAGTGTTAACATGAAAACTGTTCTAACCTGTAAGTTTGAAAATAAGAAACCTTGTAGAGGTGCTAAGGGCTCCTTCTCACATCTTGGGTAGTACAAGTAGCAAAATGGATAATATAGTATCTCATTTCTTGGACTGTAATCTTCCACATATAATATATATTTTGTGTTGTTGTTTTGGTTTAGTTTTTTAAGAAGATGGCCTTTCTATGTAGCCTGTTTTGGGTTCTGGTGTACACATTTGCAAACTGAAATTTTCTTGCCTAGTGTCTTAGTTTCTATTACTGCAAAGAAACACCATGACAAAAAGCAAGTTAGGGAGAAATGGGTTTGTTTGTCTTACATTTCCACCTCACTGTTCCTCACTAAAGGAAGTCAGGACAGAAACTCAAACAGGACAGGAATCTGGTTGCAGGAGCTGATGCATGGACCATGGAGGTTTACTACTTACTGCTTGGTTCCCATGCTCAGCCTGCTTTCTTATAGAACCCAGGACCATCAACACAGGGATGAAACTACCAACAATGGGCTGGACTTTCCCCCTTCAATCTCTAATTAAGAAAATGCATTACAGCTGGATCTTACTGAGGCATTTTCAAAACTGAGGTTCCCTCCCTTGAGATAACTCTAGCTTGTTTCAAATTGACATCAAACTATCCCACACACCCAGCAACTTTTATTTTGTTTGCATATTTATTTATTAGGCACAGAGATTATTATTTTCCAGCAATGCTCATCAATATTTATTGAACAGATCTTATGATTCTAATAAAGATTTACATTAGCTTCTTTACTGTGGCTGTGGTTAAGACACCATGACCAGATAGTTTATACAAGAAAGAGTTTATCTGGTCTTGTAGTCAGAGCGACAAAAGTTCATCATGTCAGGAAATTAAGGCATAAAGAGGCAGGCATGGTGGTAAGAGCATAAGCTGAGGGTTCACATCTTCAAACTAAAAAATAAAAATAAAAAATGAAGTAATGGAGCTAGAAATGATATGAGGTCGTAATACTTCCTCCATCAAGACTCCTATCTAAACTTCCTCAAACTGCACCACCAATAGGGAAACAAGTGTTTAAATGCCCAGGACTATGAGGGACATTTTTAATTCAAACCATAGTCCATCCCCTGGTTCCCACTGGCTCATGGCCATAACATAACACAAAATTCATTTAGTCCAACTTTAAAAGTTTGCATATCCTTTCACAGGCTTAACACTGTTTAAAAGTCTGAAGTCTCTTCTGAAACTTGAGGTAATTTCTTTATTTCAGTCACCTGTAAAAATAAGAATGAAAATTATATACTTCTAAGATATAATGGCAAAGAATACACACTACCATTTCAAAAGGGAGGAATGGGGCACGTTGAGGAATCACTGGCCCAAAGCAACACCACAACCCAGCAGAACAAACACCAAACCTTGCAGATTCATGTCTCATAACAAAAGGCTTTTATGGATTCTCTGTTCCAGTTTTACTACCTACAACATACATCTTTCTGTTGGGTTGATTCCAGTACCTGCACTTCTCCTTGGCAGATATTACACAGCTCTTGCATTTCCAACTTTTTGGGATCTAGACCTACTAGATCCTAGCCTTCACTTTCATAGCCTCATGCTCTGGCATCTCATGGTCTTCTGCCTCTTAGGGCGTTCATGAAGAAAGTCCCCTGACAGGTGCTGCCTAGTGTCAGTGGCTCTCTGAAAGTGCACAGGAAATCCACCAACTGTTCTTCTTGCATCCTTCCTGCCTATAATGTAAGCACCAGTTTGGAAGACACTGCCTGATTGGATCTTCAGCTTGGGCTGGATCTTGCCTTCTACAATCACATTGATGAGAACTTTCTCATTAAGTTGATTTATAGGAGCAGGAAATGCCTCAGGATCTCTATCCTGATAGATAGATAGGTGGATTCTTTCCCTGAGGATACCCGTTTCTTTATTTCAGTTCAGAGAAGGCTTCACCTCAATATCAACAATTTCTTCATCAATTGCAGCCTCTTTTTCAGCCCAAACCTTGGCTATAACATTAAGCTTTCTAGTGTTGATATTTTTCTTTCTCTCAAAACTGTACATACTGTATTTCTATCTTCCCCACATGTGTTTATCCCTGTGGATTATCCCAAAGCATTATTAATAACAATTATGTACCAGATTTAATATTATCCTGCTTTGAAGTTACCTCTGCCAACAAAATTTGTCTGTTAGTTTGAAATTTAGCCCCATAAAATTTCTTAGGTCTTGGGCAGGAGGTAGTCAGAGCCCAGGAATGACCCAGCTGCTAAACTGTACCCCACAGAAATCTCTTGATTTGGACCTACAAAGTCCACATTGTTGTCAGCACAACTGTCCTTTAGGATCTACTTGGACAACCTTTTAATCTCTGTTTGTTGCATTCCCTTACTTTTCTAGTGCAAGGTTCCAAAAATTTCCACATTACTCCAAACAACATGGTCAGGTTCTTCACTGCAGCAGCCTACTTTCTGGTATAAATTTCTATATTAGTTACTTTTCTGACACTCTGATAGAACTAATAGAAGAAAATGTGAATCCATTATGGCAGGGACTTCTGGAAAGGAGAGTTAGGCATGGTGACAGGATCAGGAAGCTGAGAGCTCATATCTACAAACTTAAGTATGCAGAAGAGAAAGGGAGTTGGAGCCTTTTAATCTCAAAGATAGCATTCAGTCACATACTCCTTCCAGCAATCCTGCCCACCTAATCCTCCCTAAACATCATCACCAGGTGTTCAAATGCCTGAGACTATGGGGCATAATGCTCATTCAATCCCCACAAGGTCTTTGCTTTCTTAATGGCTCACACATTGCTACATCTCAGAAGATACTTGCAGGAATGGACATTTGCTCCACAATAGAAAGACTGCCAAGGTTAGGCTGAGAGTCTGAAAGCTAAAATGACATTTTGCATAGTCAATTGGGGAATAAATGAGGTAGACACAGAAAAGTTAATAAAGAACATCATTCTCTGGAAAATAATTTGAAGAGTTGTTTAAAAGAATGGTTTTGAAATAAGAAACAGGCAACTCAGTATTAACTACATGGGGTAGGGAAACCAAGGAACATGATGAACTCACAATAAACAAGACTATGTCCTTGGCCATCTAAGCTGCATGTCACTAGAGTTCTCTTGATAGGGAGAAAAATGACAAACATGAATGTTAACTGAACATTTACTGCTGTTTACTTAACAGAAGGAAATACAAAATAGAGTATAAGCTAGACTTCTCATTCCTGGTGGTAGGAGAAAAACTGATTTTATAACATTCTATTTGTATCTTTATGAAATTCCAGCCCTTCTCCACAGATTTTGAGATCTTTTGAAATGAAACCTGGCTGATAAGAGCCAAGTTGTGGCTGCTCAAGATTCAAAAGTAACACCATTTTGTCAGAATTCAGTCCGTACTGGTCTAAATATACTTAATAGCACGTGGATTCCATTCTGTCACAATGATTGAGAATGAACAAACACAGTTCCATCTTTTTCTCTGGTAGTCAAAATTTTAATTCACTTCCTATAGAGACCTCACTTGGCCAGATAATTGAAAAGATAGGTTAATAAGAAACAGGCTGGAAAATTTATGTTTTGAGTTATAAGAAACTTCAAAGGGAAATAAAAGACTCAAAAATAATTAGCGCTCAAATGTCTTTGCCTCACTTTGGGTGAGAGAAGCAGTCATAGGAAATGTCTGACTTACCTCAGGAGGCAGAGGAGATAAGATTGTTAACATGTCCTCTTTCAGCTGTCACTAATCACTAGTCAGTGCTTCTTTTATCCTGATAGAGAAATCATCCTTCGTGCGAGATTTTAGTTTTTTGTTTTCAAGTAGAAAGGGATCATAGAAATTCCCTTTTGCTCTGCTTTTTTTTTTTTTTTTAAACCTTCAGCTCAAAGTCATCTCTAGAGTAAAGTGACATGCTCTAGAGCATGTGATTGCGTGGAAATCACACAAAGCTTCCCACCTAACAAAAAATGAATATGTTACCCATAGATCAAACATAGGAAACCCAAATTCTAGGAAATATGGAAAGGCCTTCTTAGCTGCCTTAAGAAGAATGAAGCAAGAATTAACAATCACAGAAAGTCAGGAGATTCCACAGGCAGGTGATGTGAATGGAAAATGCGTTTTTGACCTAATTGGGTCTTGCCTTCATGTTCCACAGGCTTTCCTGTTGAGGAGCAGTGACTTGGAGTTCCTGCTCTTTTCTCATCTATTTCTAAATTAGTTTCATCAAGGCCTCAGAGCCCAATGTCTACCTCTGCCAGAAAAGTGTTGCCTCTTCTTGGCACTTGTCATATGCAGTTTTAGATGCACCTACCCGTTATGGTTTGAATGTGAACTATATCATATAGGTTCACATATCAGAACACGTGTTCTGTTGGTGGTGGTGGTATTTGGGTAAACAAATACCAAAAAAAGATTTTGTTTACAATCTGCTTCCTGAGAACGGATGGTATGTGGTGAACCAACCTTTTGCTCTGGCCATCACACCTTTCTTGTCTGTTGCATGTCTTTATTGCTATTATGATCTGTTCCCCTTTTGCCTAAAAAAACTCTTTCTGCCTTAAGTTGTTTGTGTCAGGACATTTTATCACAGCAACAAGAAAATAACAAAAACACTGCATAAAACTACTGTAAGGTCTATGCCAACCATTTCTGAACAACTTTATTGTAGATGTAGACATTGATACAGGCTCAAAGGCTGTTTATTCTTTCATCAAAAAATTCTTTATTCAATCACTGGTCCTTAGTCCAGGAGCCCTGGTGCATTTTGGCCTCTATGCAATCTAGTTTTAAGCCTAGAACTGGAAGACTTCAGCCTCTATACAGTCTAGAGGGTTTAAGCATTTGAGGCTTACTGCTGGCTGACTGATTTACTCTAACTGGCTCCTTCTGAACTCAGAGCTGTACTGAACTCAACTGACTTTCTGAGCCAGCTTACTGTTTCTGATTAAAGTCTTCAGACTTTGGCAAACTCTGGCTGACTCCTGCCACTTCTCTTACTGAACTGCTGTGCTCAGCTTCAAACTGACTCACTCTTCCTGTCTGATACTGACTTCTGCCCAACTGCTTCTGTTTCTCTACCTCAGACTCCTCTCTTTGATTCTGTGTCTTGTCTCTGAGCTCTCACTGCCCCATACTGCCTCAGTCAGCCTCTCTGCTTCTCTACCTGATCCTTAGTCAGACCACTTCATTGTCTCTGTGTCTTGTCCTCTCTCTGCCTCTTTGTCTCTCTGAGCTGAGAGCTTGCATTTTTATAGTGAGAGTTGGGTGTCTCCTCACTCTCTAACTCTTCCTTTAATTTGTCACTTTGCCTGCCCATCATTCTGACTCATCCCAGAAGTCACTTTCTATCTGACACTGACTCCTTGTCAGCTCTGCTTCCTTTCTCCCAAATGCTGGGATTAAAAGTGTGTACCACCACTGCTTCCTGAACTGGAATTAAAGGTGTGTATGTACTAACATTCTTCCTACCCTAAAGGAGCCATGATGAAGGATTAAAAGATTAAATATAATTCTATACTTCATAACTTTCAAAGTAGCCTCAGTTTGTATATGAATGTATGCTTGCAATATTAAAGACTGAAACCAGGGTCTTTCAGTGATAAGCATGCATTCTAATACTGAGATACATTCTCAATTTAACCAAATAACTTCTTTAAAATGCTTTATTCGTTTTATGTTTTATGTGGATGAGTATTTTTTCCAACATGTGAATGTCTACCACATGTATGCCTGTTGCTCATAGAAGCCAAAAATTGCATTGGATATTCTGAAATTTGGTTTGCTGATGTTTGTGAACTGAGAACTAAACCTGGGCCCCATGAAAAGGCAGCGAGTGTTTTTAAGTGCTCATCAGTCTTCTCCATCCCATAAAAACAGCTTTTTATATGAATATATCTATATCTACATCTACATCTACATCTACATCTACATCTACATCTACATCTACATCTACATCTATATCTATAGTATTTGCAGTGACTGTGAGGCTGTTCTTTCTGGTTCCATTTTACAGTGACAATGCAAGCACTATCTCCCATTCTAGAGCAGACATCTCTGAGTAAAATTATGATTCCTGGAATATGCATATTCAATTCAGTATTAGAGCCAAGTACAGCCAAGAGCTGTATAAGCCAAAGCACCCGAAATATAACTTCGAGTACTCTATGTGTACGATCGTCTAATAACAGTAAATATTATCAATATGAAAAATGAAATGTCTATTCCTACTTGGAAAAAATGATTAAATGTATTAGAAAATAAGTAAAATGTTGAATGTAATACAAAGTAAAGTTTTAATTAAAAGCAAAATAATGTGTGTTAGTGAAAGTTCCCCAGGGAAACAGAACTGATATAATGAAAGTATATTACAAAAGGGAATTTGCTGGACTGGCCTACACAATACAGCTGTGGGGTCTAATAATGGTTGGCTCCTGCTACGGAGTCTGAGAACTCAGTAGCTGCCAGTCTATGAGCCTGGATAGCACAATAGTTCCAATGCTGTACTGAAGGCTTATAGTATTCCTGAGGAGTTTCTGGTCTTTGGTAGATCTTTGAAGGCTGAAGAAACTGTTTTCTGATGAGAGCAAAGAAAGACAACAGTAGGTAGAGACATCAAGAGCATCAAGTAGAGGCAAGCAAACAGCATCACTTTTCATTAGGGACTCCTTCTAGCTGAACTTCCACAGAAGGTGGAAACCTGGATAGGTCTTCAAGGCTCAGGCGATCTTTCCTGGAAATGCCTTGCCAAACCCACCCAAAGCCAATTCTCTTAGCTGATTGCAGATCCAATCAAGTTGATGGAGAAAATTAGTCAGCACATCTTAACTAGTTTTTTTTTCTTTGAAAGGAAGTGACATCCTAAGAAAATCAAGAGAAGATTTATTTTGTGCCATTAAATTATCTGATCTAAGTAAACAGAAAATTGTATCTTCTCTAAATTCTAACATTTTTCTTTCTTTTTATTTTTAGTTTTTAGCAGGTGAATAGACATTAGTAGGAAAATCTATATGATTAAGAATAGTGGAAACATGGTAGACATTAAATGATGATGGGCTGAAACTGTTTCAAATAAATCTTTTGCCCATCTTATTCACCAATATGAATTCTGCTCTCTGGAAGAACTATATATTTAAAATCAATCATAACATCTAGGTTTTGAGGTGCTATCTAAATTTAAAGAAAATTAACAATAATTTTTATCTTGTAATTCTTCCATTTCTCAATAAAATTGGTTATTTTCCTAAACTTCAGGCAATTTTATTTGAACATCTTTCTGTATACACTATTTTTCTTAATACATTTTCTCAGCAAAGGACTGGATATCTGGTCCTTGCACCTGTGGGGAAAGCATACTTCCATCCAGACATATCTCTGTCCTCCAACTTTCAAAATTTTAATCTTAATGTACTATTAATAACAGTCCACACACAGACAGTTGTAGTAGTAGCCTTTAGAACATGAGTCTTGCTACAAGAAAATATGCCTAGTGTGAATAAACTTTAAATTTTATTTTTATCCTCAAAAATCTGTAGAAATACCAGGTACCTATTTTGGCAAATACAATTTTGATTCACACTTAACTCCTCCACAGTGGTTTAAATGTCACTTTAACTTGTTCAACGTTGCTCAACTAACATGAATAAAATATCTTATATAATATCCAAATGCCTGTTTTGTCAGGTAACCTTAAATGTTCTTTGAAGATTTTTACTTCTTCAACATTAACTCAGAAGTGGTGACAATACTGTAAATAAATGTAAAAAAAGAATTTCATGATCATCTCTACTAGATTCTACAATGTCTTAACCCCAAGTAGCTGCCTTTCTGTCTGGGAGGAATGGGGCATGTATTTAATCTCATCACTATGGAGGCAAAGGCAATCTCTGAGTTCAAAGATCGCATAGAATACCTAGTAAGTTCCAGGCCAGCCAGAGTTACATTGTAAAACCCTATCTCAACGTTAAAATAAAGAAATGAAATGAATTGATTTCTTTTGGTAGAGACATGTTAAAATGAAGCAAAAGGAGTCCTATAATGATAACTGTTATTATATTTAATTTTGACAGTACTTGAAAATCTATTTTATCTTTTGGCTTTCCCAAATATCTGATCATTTGAGAAATCATTATCATTATCCCTCCTTTATAAAGAAACAAACAAACACTCATGAAGTTCTCGTGTGTCTAAGTGTCTTGCCAGCATGCATGTATGTGTTCCATGTGCATGCAGAGGGCAGAAGAGGATGTGAGTACCCTGGAACTGGACTTAGAGCAAGATGAGAGCTACCACTTGGGTGCTTGGCATGAAACACCACCCCTCTGCAAGAGCGGTAAGCACTTCAACCCCTAAACCATCTCTCTAACTCCAAGACTAATAAAGTCTACGAGACATTCGATGTTGCTTTGCTAACATGTGGTTACACAATCATAAGGATCATTGCTTAGAATGCCAGCATCAGAGGTCTGTGTTTTCAGAGCTTTGAAACAACTTCAAGTATTAATCAAGACCACAGCAAAATGAAATATCCCACTGCTGCTCTGGGATGAGGTTTACTTTCCTTATGTATTTTGGTGTCTCTCATGTGTGTTCTGTGTCACACGCATAATCATGTTCACCATTTTGAAAAGAAATATCAACTAGTGTTGGATATGATAAGAATCACGGAGAACCAGCTTCTGTTTGTATAGAAGCTAACATTTGCAAGAAGCTGCTTACACAGTCCTTGCTGTTACATGGAATGCATCTTACAATGCTTCATCCGTCCTTCAGGCTGGTGTATTATGTCTCACACACACGTCAGACATAACTCCTAATATAATATAAAGATTCAGAATTGTATTAAGTCTAGGAGCTCTCAGTTTACCAGATTAGTATATACTTTTGAAATTTTTTTCTTAAGTGGCTTATGAAGTTCAAATCGCCTACAACTGTTGTCACTCAATTTTGACAGCTGCTGTCTCACTTTACCAATCATTTTTTTCTTTAGAGCCTTCTCAAAATAATTCGGCAGAGGGAAATTCCCTTTCTCATAAAACACCTGTCGTGTGTAGCCTGTTCTTCCATCAGCTTTCTTAGACCTAAACAAATAATAAGTGCAGAATTAAAATGTACTATTTATCTACCACGATTTTGGAAACATGCATGAAAGAACAAACATTGACGTCAAGCTTAAAATACAATTTTCAAAACAGTAGTTTTTATTTCCTGCTTTTATTTTTCAGAAAATCTGAAAACGTAAATCTCAAGTTCGAAAATGCCATGAAAGATTGAGTTCAAGTTATTTATATTTCTGCAATTATGAAAATATTAAGTGATATATTCATACACAAAATCCAGATTTGCAGCCATTTACATTTTAAAAACATCCTATCGATATTCAATGTGTTAAACGATGGCTGTCTTATAAAAATGATAATGTGATGTATGAAAATTTCAATTATTTAGATTAATACAGGTCATACATTCTCATAAGCTGAAATGTGGCATCTGACCTTCTTTTGTATTAATCTTCCAAACCATAATGGAAGGCTCTGACATTTGAGACTGTAAAAGCATGGCTCACTACCTCTGCGGTCTGGTCAGTCATCTTACATCCCTGAAAATATTCCTTCTGATTGTGTTCCAAGAAAGACCCTTTGGAGAAACCTGCACTTCCTACTCCAGCAATTGTCTTTTGCCAGATTCATTTGCTATTGATTGTAATCACGGTGTAGCAGAAGACACTTTCAGAAACTGTAACAAATAAAATGCTTTAAGTTCTGAGAAAGAAAATCCACAGAAGCAAAAGGTAGGTTGGAAACTTCCATTCAGGAAAAGGCAGTAACTAATAGCCTTGAGCAATATTGAGGTTCTTACAAATCTGCTTTTTTTCCTATTGTAGAACATTGGAAAGAAGCCAACTCACAAACAATATGTTAGAAAGACAGGGTCACAGTAACTAATAAATCTAGTTTTTCTTCAATGTGACTACTTTATTTAAAATTTAGTTAAGTGCACATTAAATCTATGTGACATACAATACAGCAGAAGTCCAGTGGCTCCATTACCTCAGTAATGAAGATCTTTCAGTGCATAATCATTGATACTGTTTTTTAAAGATTTATTTTATCTATCTACCTATCTATCAATCAATCTATCTATCTATCTATCATCTGAATGTTTTATATGAATGTCTGACTGGGAGCCATGTGTGTGCTTGGTGCCCATGAATGCCAGAAGAAGCATTAGATCCCCTTGAACTGGAGTTACAGATGGTTGCTAGCCACCATGTTAGTGATGGGAATTGAACCTGGTTTCTTTGCAAAAGCAGCAAGTACAGGTACTGTTGAATTACCTCTCTAGTTTCAATCACTAATACGTTAATAAAAGATTTCAGCATGAGTTTTGTTTTTTTTTTTTAACTTGTGTGGGTATCCTTTCAAAATACATAGATAGCATTCTTATCTACTGAGAGGTAAGCATACCCTGAAAATACGGTATTTTTTCTTTAATATCATAATGTTTAAACACAGGTGTGAAATGATTAACAAAATATTATTCTAGATAGTTAAAATAAGTTCAGTGGATAATTAGGATGCATTTCCAGGAAGTTATGAGCAATATCAAAAGGGAGAGTCTCAGTGATTGTGTGAAACTGCAAAGAGATCTGTATGTAGAAAAGAAAAATAGGGCTGTAATGTTGAAAACAATGGACCGCATGTTGAAAAGAAAATATAGTACATTATAAATTATTAAAATTATGATTCCCTGCCTACATGTAGATTTTGTCAAATATCTGAACATGTAGATGAAAGTAACAAAGATTAAAACTACAACAGAATCTTCACTATTGGGAAGACCAATGGAGCTTGGTCTTATATCATTGACTGCTTAACATGCCTGCTTTGACTCCTCTTCAGATTGCGAGTATTAAATCTCACCACCAACAACATTTAACTACAAGACAGTAGATAGAGAATGTCTGGATCTACACCCAATTGGTTAGTGGTATGACCACAGAAAAAAAACTCAATCTCTTTGTCTCTGATATGAAAATAGCCTTCATTTATCTAATTTAGGACAATTAGAATACAGAAAGAGACAGTATACATTAGGACCAGTACATGTCTGACTACCAAGAAGGATCAGATAAACACTAACAGATATTCCTATATATTACTATTCTCATACAGATAAAAGATGTTCTTTAATTTATTTGAAAAATAAACTTCATAAAGAATGTAAAGAAATTTAAGAACTTTTGCTTGTAAATGTTAGCATTGATTACAATTATTATTTTATTGAAATTAATAGGATTTATGAAATCACTAGCTTCCAATATCAAAATATGAAGTGTATCGAAAATTGCAATATTTTCTTAATACACATGCATGTTCAGTGTTGGTGAGCCTTTTTGAGAGCATATGGCAAAGGCTAGCTTACTTTCAGAAATCATAAAACAAAATAAAAAGTAAAGCTCTTTGTAGGATGTTAAGTCACTGCGTCTAAAAAGAAGACAAGGAAAGAGATTCTTTACAATTAGAATATGGCTTCAAATAGTATCTAAATTTGGGGATGATCATCTTTCCTGATTTTTTGATCCTCTTGGGCTTCCTCATGAGGATGTTTTACTACCTTGTTCTTTTCCATCTTTGAGGAACAGGTAGTTGCTCTTCTGGTTTTCTTTAATCAGGGATCACACACGTCATTTTCTTTATGTATGAACTTCAAACATATCTGCTACCTCTCGTTTAGTAGTCTAGTGCATCTGCTGAACAACAGTGATGACAAGCCTACAGAGTCACCTGAGAAATACACCTTATTTCAAAACAAAAGCTTTCATTTGAAAGCCCCTGAGTGTAAGTTGACAAAGGAAAATGAAAATGTGAGCAGGTATAGAAATAACTGTTACAAAATCACTTTACTACTGTGCTTCATGAGAGGGCATCTCCCTATCTCTCTTTAAATGATTCCATCATGATTACAGAAGTAGAAATCAGGAGCTGATGGAGGACATTAATAATCATTTGAGCATATTAAGAACTGGCCTCTTGGATGTTCAAGTAAAGTCAGAAAACCTTGCTAAACAGATAAGTCAATTATGCTGTATGAAGGAGCAGGTGGGCATTTATCCTCCATGCTTTTAGAATTTTTCGCTCAGTTGAAAATGTATATAGGCTTCCACAAGAGAAATAAAATACAGTTGTTTGTCATAAAGTAAAACCAGTGAATTACTTATATTCTACTTCAAGATATCCTGTTAAGTTTCTGCTCAACTTGCTGGCATTATTAGTATTTCCAAAATAGAAAGCTAAGTCCAAAAACGACACTAAATATCTGAGTGACATTTAATAAATTGTTTAAATTTTCTGAGACTATGAACTTCTGTATTACCTGATTTTCTCTCTTCTACTGTAAGATTGTCTAGAAATAGACCTAGATTGTTTATTTTTTTTAATTATATCTTTGAAGAAAATGTAATAAAATTAGCATATTTAAAAGTCATCAAAGGGCCATTAAGATAGCTCAGCAGGTAAAGGTGCTTTCTGTCATGCCTGATGACCTGAGTTTGATCCCTGGAATCCAAAGCTAGAAGTTGTCCTCTGACACACCCTACCCTTCTAAACACAGGCACACACAAAGTAAATGCAAGCAAAAATCCTTAAACAATCATTCTGAATAATCAGATGTTGTTATTGTTGTTTGAGGTGGTTCACACTTATAATGCCAACACTGAACAGGAGGTGAAGACTGAGACAGAAGTATCACATGTTCTAGACCAGCCAAATCGAGCTAGAAATATTAATAATAAACCATTTACCCAATAGTTGAATTATTAAGTATTTGACAAATGCCTAGGAAATGAGAATTCTTATAATACAAAAGATAGTTGCTTATCAAATTTCTAGCATTATGCTACTAATATCTACAGTTAAATTAAAAGCAAACATGAAATTCTATGTCAAAATGATTGACTATATAATATATGATCTACACTGGAATATTTTAAGAAAACAATAAATTTTAACAACAGTTCTGTGATGATAAGGGGCTTAAACTATGTTTTACTGGGAAAAGCGATCATCTGGAAATATATTGTAAATGTTTATAAAATGGAGAAGAAAAACATGTGTGGAGATATGCACCAGTCAGTAAAAATCACTTAACATGGTTGGGTGGAGGTCAAAGCCATGATGAGAGAAAATTTATGAGCGCTGTGCTGTATCGTCTCATTGATCGTAGTGACAGAGTTGACTGCTTTCAAAATCTGAAGCAACATTAAAAATTAAAAAGAAAAAATGATTTAAAAAAATCTCCCAAGAATCTTAAGCTGTAAGTAATAAATGCTTCCTTCAGATAGTGAAATTATTGAAGTAAATATTGCCTAACGGTACACACTAAGCTCAATAAAGCTGAAAGCAAACTGTGGAGAACACACTGCCTCTTGGTTATATATTCCATATGAGATTTTAGTTAACAGTATAGAAATTCAGGCTTTTTTATTTTAAGTTAGCTCCTCCTGACAATTATAAGAATTATGTATCTATGGAAATTTATAGATCAAGCAAGAAAAGTATTGATTACTTTAACCATCCTTTATGGAATCCATGCATACATATCAAGTAAGTATAGCTGCTATTGAAGTAACAGAAATAGCTAGCATATAATGATACATAGTTTGAATCTTCAAATTCAAAGATTTTTTTCATGAATATATAGTCTTGAAATATGATAAATTAGTATGAAATCATAAAACATTATATAAATTGAATCTACACCTGAAATATAAACTGTCCCTACACTGTAGTTCTTATAATTCTTATTTTCCAGATGTGTTGGAGGCTGGGTAAAATTAGACCATATTGTCCAAAAGTAAGTGGAATGAAGTTTTGACATTTTGCAACACAGGCATTTGATAATTTGCTAACTGCAACATTGTATTTGTTAGGGTTCTTGAGAGGAACTGAAATACTATAATGAATATATATTTTAAAAGGGATTTGCTTAAGATTGGCTTACCTGATACAACCTGGGTAGTACAACTTGGTAGCTGATCAGTTCATTTAGCTAAGTGAATCAGAACATCATGTCTCTTGTGGTGTCCCAGAAGGATTCCTGAAGAGCTACTGGTCTTTAGCCCACATCAGATGGCTGAAGAATCTGTGTTCCAATGTAAGGGAATACTGGTAGCAACAGTGACAACATCAACAGAAAGTAGATGGTATGAACAGGGAAGATAAACCCACAGCAGGATGTAAACAGCATAGTTGAACAGATAACAAGAGGTGACCAAGTTAGATGAATGCATAGCGAGATGTTAACAATGAAGATAGACCCTACATAAAAATATGAGCAATATATATGAACATAGAGTAAGATGCTAAGTTGGTTGATGAACCTGGGGCAATGTATGAACTGGTAGATGAACCCACAACAAAATGTGAATAAGGTATTCTACAGAAAAATATGACAAGGGTAAATGAACTTGCCATCAGGATAGGAAGGTAATATATAGTCAAGAAGACAAAAATTTAAGTTGTTTTCTTGGGACTTCTTTTTAAGTGTTACAGGAAGAAAAGGTATCTTTCTAGTTTAGGAATGTGTGTGTCTTTATGCTTCTCATATCTTGAGCAAGGAAATCCCTTATAAGCATTGCAGTGGCTTATCTCTTAGGTGATTGCACTTAGATTCTAGTTGACTATCTAGATAAATGAACTGTGATGATGCCATCACAGGCATCAGAAAGCCTGTGTTTCTTTGGCAATACTGAAAAATATAGATGAAATACACAACCAGGTATTTGTTTACTGCTCCAGAGTCAGTATGACCTGGGAAATTGGAACTGAGAAATGAGGTAGACTATTGCTTTTTTCCTTTGTAAACCTACATAAGAGTGATTTCTACAAAATATATGTTAGAGTTAATATTAGATTTCAAAATCTCCTCTGTCAAAAACATTAATCCATTAGTTTTCAATGTAACTTCCATCAAGTTCTTAGGACAAGGACAGAAAGCAAAGTTTGTTGACAAATATTACAGGAATGATGTCTAGTCCAGTTATTAATATTTTTCCATCTGAAACCTATTGAGCTGGGAATCCACTGTCCTGGATATGCCCTCCCCTACTGTCTTGCAGTCGGCTATTGGATGACCTAGTAATCTTTGCTCAAATTGTGCAATAATTTTTCTGGTCTAAAGTCTCCCAAACATCCATATGACTGGTCCTATTATTCCAATAGCCCACTCTCTGGCGCCAACTTGTGTCTTAGATACTTTTCTATTCATGTAATAGAACATCATGACCAAAGCAAGTTATAGAATATAAAACTGATTTGTGGCTTATGTTTCCAGATATTTAGAGTCTATGAAGGTGGAGCAGAGGGTTGGTGGAAGGAACAGCTAAGAGATCAAGTCTTGATAGAGAAGACTTAGCATGGTGCAAATCTTCTGAAACATTGATGCCTACACTCCAGTGACAGACACATATTTTATAAGAAGTCCACACCTCCTAATCCTTCCCAAACAGTTCTACTAACTGTTTATGAGCTTTTCAGGGCCAGGCTTTCTCAAACCAAGGCAAGATACAGAATTTTTTGCAGTCCTCTTAGTAGTAAAAATAAATAACATCCAGTTTTGGGCTAGGAGGTCATCATCTTATCTCTTCTACTACAATGAATTCCCCCAGCCCTCCTCCCCCTGTATTCAGCCAATAGACTATGCAAAGAAAGTTTTTTTAACGTAATTGTGGCAATATGAAAATCCCCCAATATGTAACACATTATTTAAATGCACCATTAAATAGAAGGGGTCTAGTTGGACTAAAAAAATAGAGACATATGAAACTACAGATCATCAAATGAAAGGAAACAGAGGAAAACAATGCTGAAAAGCATCTCTTTTAGTGGGAAAATTCACATATTCAATAGATACTAAAAAAAAAAAGCAAAGTAGTATCTTCTAAGGTTCGGTTAGAAGTAATTATGAATATAAATTTGCAGGATAGCTAATACCTCGTTTGGTGAGGGCAAAATAAATCTGAAGGTGCATATTTCCCTTAACACAAAAACTGATAGTTTTGGCTCATTAGAAATGTCATTGAAACCAGATATTAAAGTTCATGGAAGAGAAAGCATCCAATTGAATTCCAGTCCCAGCATTTATATGAATGAAAGGAGCTATCCATAGTGGTACATACCTATAACTTCAGTTACTGCATTGGCCAAGGGTGAGTGACTGCAAGTTCTGAGGGTGTGGTTTAATGATGGAGTGCTTACCTAGTGTTTAGAGGCCTTGGATTAAGTTCTTCTTCGGGAAGAATGGGAGGGAGCCTTTTGTCTCAAGGTAAGGAGAGGCTACTACAAACCCTGGAGACAAAGACTCTGGTTAGAAGCTTGCTGTATTGGAGAAGATATTGTTTGGCAGAGGGAATAAGTTAGTCCTTGACATCTCTGCAGCACAAAACCCTAAAAGCAAATACAGTGACATGTTTTTCACTACAAGCTGGCATACATTGGAACCCATTGGTTCCATCCATTTGTTGCAGCCCAGAAGGACACAGAAAAAGAAACAAAGAGGAGCATGTCTCTTAAAGCCACGGTCTTAAGTCTGACCTCCAGTTCTACTATCTTCACATTTAATACACAAGTTATTGAAGCTCATGATGAGCAGATGTTCACAGTGTCTCACGTGACCAAAAATTATTAAATAATCAATGGTTCGAGAATGCAAGATTACAATGCAAAAACAGAAAACAAAAATACATATAGATCTTTTTTTTTTTTACTTCACCGCTAAAACATGCTGGTGACTAAAACAGAAAAAAAATCACATACAAATTACAATGTTAAGATTGAGAGTTTCAAACATATATGCAAGGACTGTCAAACTTACTAACACTAAATGACAATTAGACAGAAATCTTCTCAAATTCTTAACTGATAACTTCAGCACTTCAGTTGGCCACAAACCTAGCAGTACAGAATTACGTATTTTGTTTTGTGATGCTGTATTGTGTGCAGGCTGTTAAGCATGCTTAGACAAGTGCATCAATCCTGAGAGAAATCATCGGCTCTGAACACATTTTAAAATATTCTCATGGAATACATAATATAGAATGTATACAGACAGCAAAGATTTTGATGATTTGTCCCTAGGTTCTTCAAAGAAATGTGTTTAAAGCAATCTGTAAACGGCTGCTAAGAATGCAGACATGTCCGTTGTATGTGCACTAATACCAAATGAGATCAGAACCACAAAATTTAACAACTGCATATAAGGGAATACCAATTGTGTTGTTTTCAAATTAAATTTAAAAACCCATTAAGTGAAATAATAAAATAAAGAAAGCTGTTGTTGAAGGTGCTAGATGATAGATAACAAATATGATTAGTGGCTATCAAATTAATAATGGGTGTTATGGTTTGAATATAATTATGCCTCAAATTTTGTATGTTAGATTTGAGCCTCGAAGATGTTGGTGATAAATGTTTGATCATTTAGGGTGGAAAGTAACTGATGAGGGTGCAGATCTCCTTGTGGAATTAGCAACAAAATGTTGCTAGACTTCCTTTTTATTCTGTCAAGGACAGATGAAGCATTTGTCCTTTTCCCTGCAAGTGTTTGAAGTCATGACAACTCTCCTTCTAAGACAGGAGAGAATGGTTCTGACCACATTTGTGTCTTAATCTTGGACTTCTAAGCATCCAGAATGTGAGAAATTCATGTCTGACCTTCACAAATTATCAAAACTACAGAAGTTTGTGATAGCAGCACAAACATCCAAGACAGAGGAATTCCTTGCAATTTTATGAACTTTTCTATAAATTCTGTATTTTCCAAATTTATTATAATAATCAGTATTCATTTGAGAACCATATAAACTACTCAGATAAGGCAAAATTCTTTCAAATATGTTTAAACATTCCATAATGAATTATGAGTAAGTACCTTGACATATGAAAGTGTGTGTATATGTAATTATGTGTATGCATTGATTTGCACATACTTATACTACATTAAGCCAGAGATTGTAACTAAGAAATCCTTGTTCATTTAGCTTTTGTAGAAAGAGCTGTTGTAGATGATAGTAGATTACCAAAGCTACCAGCAACAAGTAAATGCACTAGGAAGTATGTCCAAAGAATTCATAAGTACAGAGAGCTTATATGACATAAAAATTTGTGAAGAAATCACAAAGTGTTCATTTTGAGTCTACACCTATTATAAAATGGGCATCCTTTCAGAGTATCAATTAGTGGAGAACCTCTGGAATACAAAAAGTATTCACAAGAAGCCCTTGTTTGCTTCAGGATCAGCTGTGACTGTAAGCAAGGCAATACTGACACCTACTAGTCTTGCTGCCTAAGGTACGAGTGAGTATCTTTTGAAAATAAACAAACAAGCAAACAAAAACAAACAAACAAAAAGAATGATTAGGAGGAAGCCATTTTTCTTCTTCTTGACTGGTGCTCTACCTCTCAAGGAAAAGATCAGCTAAGGAGAATCTCTTTGCCTATGTTTATTACTCTAATTCTTATGTCTAATTCTCTTGGATTATTTGTAGGATAAGGGCTCTTTTCTTTCTTATCTAGATTCAGATCTGAGAGGATATATTATTGTCACTGACAAGATCGAATCTTTTTTTCTTTTTTTCAAGACAGGCTTTCCCTGTTGTAACTCTGGTTGTCCTTTAACTCACTCTGTAGACTAGGCTTGCCTTGAACTCACAGAGATCTGCCTGCCTCTGCCTCCCAAGTGCTGGATTAAAGGTGTGAGCCACCACTGCCCACCTTGAATCATTTTTAACATCAAACAATTTGGGAGAGTAACAAAGAAATTTATTAACTATGTCAACATTTATGAGTTTGTTTAATGTTCTTTAAAATGAATTTTATTTATGTCCTGAAAATTTCACACATATACAGTATCTCTTGGTCATATACACCTCTCATTTTCCCTCAAAACTCCCTTGAGAACATGACTATCATCTCTCCTAGATTTATATCCTCTAAAATTACATTTTTGCTCAGAATATGTCAGTTCATGTTTCCTGGGTGTAGATGGAAGTTCATATATGTTAAATTTTAGAATGAATATTCTAAAAGCATAATTGATTATTACAATATTTCTTTATTTCCCGTTATTGTTTATTCATAATGTGTTTGAAATTATCAATCTCTTTTAAAATAAATCATTACTCTCTGCAAACTAACATATTTGTAATCCATATTTACACGAATATCCTCAAAGCAAATGTAATTGAGCTTTTCTGAAGGGCTACTGTTGTTCTGTTATTGATGTCTTAGCTCTAACACAAAGTAGTAATTTTGTATCATACTATAAATAGAAACAATATTGTGGCTTATTGGTTGGCTTTTGTTTTCAAATTCCTTCAGGGTAAATTATGGGCTAACCTAATTATAGTGGTGGAGTTTCCACTGTAGGGGAAGCTGTTGTTATTTTATTTGACAATCAAGTAATTAGCTTCTCTACTGGAAGGTTTGCTAATTAAGCTAGCCACTAGAATTATTTAAAAGTTACTGAAGTCTTCACTCCTGAAACATTAAAGAATTAAGCGTAATAAAGTATGAACATGATGTTTCCCATTAAATCTATTCCCTTCTCTATGAAAAAAATACAACATATTCTCATGGACTCTATCTAAATCATCCCAAGATCTATAAAATGAAGCTAGATGGATAATTAAAATAATAAAAGAAAAATGAAATCACAATGATAAATGAGTGATATTAGCTTTAAGTTCATTGAAATGAAGATTTGTTTATATTTGTCTGAACACATGGATTAATATCCTGTCATTTCCTTTTGATGATGAATGACAAAGTGCCATATTCTTATGGATAAAATAGTAGATTAACATAATGTAAATTATTTTACAATATCCCACTGGCTGTCTTGTGGATCCCAGCTCTAACCATTCTAGAATGAGTTTGCTTTAAATGTGTGTTGAGACTGGAATGCTTTGCATCTCTGACTTTTTGTCTTGATATGCGGGACATGCAGTGACTTCTGAAGAAAACGCTACTGCAGTCCAGGTATAAGAGAAAGGGGAAGCCATTGTGATTACAGTTCATTACTGAGATAAGTTCATAAGAGCAATGTGAAGGGAGGATAAACAGAGAATGTGGCATGGTCGTTAGGGTATGAGGACAGCCTTCTCTCTTGCAGGGCCTTTGAACAGGAGAGATGACATGGAAGTGAGTCTGGAATTGGGTAGGTCAAAAATTCTCATGAACACCAATTGTTGAAATCTTGAAAGATCTGTGGACCTGAGGACATTTTAATGGTTCTAGTGTGAACCAAGAAAGATGGAGAGTACCCTCCTACAGCTCCCTAACTGGTCTGTGACTTTGAGCTAGTCACTGAGTCTGCCGGAATAGATTTGCCTTTTGATTAGACATGGAGGCAGCCCAGGGATTTGTTATGCAGATGTTTAGGTTGAACCAATGGTCACCTCAGTAAATTTGTGGTTATCATATGTAAAAAAAAAAAAAAAAAAAGTTCTACCAATTTTATATTCATATTAAGACCCTGGATTTCTTTAATTAAACCTAACTATCAGCAGTCCACCAGAAAATTTACCTCCTTCTTTGAACTGAGTACTATCAAGATGATACTTTGAAGCTATAGTTTATCATCAGTTCAGAGCAGGCCCTGTCACTCAGAGTCACACACACAATGGCGTCTTTGTCTGTGGCTGTGGCTAGCTGACTATGGCTGTTATTAGTACTGCTATAGTTGTCTGAATCTAGTACTGAGGAAGTAATACCTGGGCTACTTTCGTGATGTCTGGAGATCATTCATAAATCCCCCTTTGGTTATTGGAAATACTCATGACTTCAGTTTAAGTGTAATTTGAGAAGCTTGTTATTTGTTTCTGGTGAGGAGTGTAACTTGAAGATGAAAAAATGTCACACTGGCTTGCTCTTTATATTCGGGAAGACATAGACCTGTCATGAGCAAGAAAGAAGATGTTTCATCATCTACATTAAACTCTGAGGACTTAAAGATCTACTGTGTAAACAAACTTTGGGTATTTTCTGTTCACCAACTTCTTACAGTTCTTTCAGAAGAGGTGCTCTGGGTCCCATTTTTTTCATAGTTATTGAAGGGTTATTGTATAAAAGAAAACTTTTCCCCCAGAAAAGATTGGCTTATCTTTTTTTCTGTGATATATCAGAAAGTAAAGGCAAAACAAATATAACATTGGAAAAAGGAATGATAGAAAATGTTCACTGTGGGACAAAACTCTATCCCCTGAAAATACATTTCTCTGGAAATGAATTCCTTATATTCTTACAAGAGAGTGAATTTGCACATAGGATAACAGGAGAGGAACTTTATTAATATTACAAACAGAAATCACTTCCAAAGATGTTAAATTTCTGTGTGAAGAATGTACATATAAACTAAGGTGTGACTCAGGAAAGGGAAGTTAAATTTATTAACATTTTCAGGTCTGTGGCTGATAGGAAATCAGAAGTCATACAGAATTGTACCTTTACATTTATCACAAAATATGACTAATGGTATTTTTATATTAGTTTTATAATTCCATGTACTAATAAACAATATATGCCTATGTGGAGACAAAGGGTTTCATTTTTTTGTCATTCAACGCTTATAAACAATAGCAAGTATAAAAACTCTGGTAGGTATATGTCCTCAAAGGGATGTAAATTAGGACCAGTATTGAAAGGTAACTTTTTTCAGATGTTTTCTTTTGAATGAATTGCAGTCAGAATTCAAGGGAAATTTAAGTGTGTTTGATTTTTTTTTTTTTTTTTAGTTTGGAAATGGCTATGGAGCACGTTATTGCCAAACCTTACCCCTTTTCCTGTCCATCTGGGTCTCAAATCTGACACAGGATTATATGCCAGACATGGTGCTTATTGATGATATGAGTCCATCTGGGTCTCATATTTGGCACTGGATTGTATGCCAGACATGGCGCTTCTTGGTGGTATCAATTTCCATTTCCTTCTGAGACTTTCATGAAGAGTTGGGGGGGATTATATTGACAGTTACATGAAAAATGCAAATTTGAACCAGATTTCAAATATAGTGTTCAAGTTATATTTAAAATTTTAAATTCTGTGACTCTATGAATGTATGAATTTAAAGATGAAAGTAAAGTAAATTACTGGCAAGGGTAGAAAATGAAGTCACCTATTTAGAAAGAAAACTAAGATCATAAATTCATTTTAAGTGACTTATAAAATAATATGAAGAAAAGAGAGAAGAGACATAATAAGCAAGAACATGAAAAAATGCATTAATAGCAGTGCATTAACTGTCCTTTGAAGTTAATGTAGACATGATCTCTAGATTCTAACCAGATTGGTATGTCAGCATATTTGAAGAAAGCTGTGGATCTTGAATTCACTCTGTGAATTTTTCTTTAGACATGCCCTTTGATCCCTAGACTGGAATGAACTGTTAGATGAGATTGGCTTCATACTGAATAGTAAAAAGTATTTTCACTAAAATATTTTGGACAACAAAGAATTATAATAAAATTCTAAAATCATAAAAGCAAAGGAAACTTGAAATTGGGTGAAGTGCACTCAGAAAGAGAGGTATTCAAAGGAAAATAGACAAGGGTAAAGATTAGGTATGTTGGTGGCCATGCTAATGTTAGCACAGTGATTTGTCTGGGTTGTGTAGTGTCACACTTGAAGGAAAAGCTGTGCCAGCATATACCGTTGGTGAATATGTGAGGACAAACAATCCAGGGGAAATGAAAGTCAAACAAAGTGGGAATCAGTGATCAGTGCCGTAGGTGATATTATAATGTGGACAGTAACATTGAGAGAAGAGAACACAGACAAACATCAGAGAGAGGACAGTCAGAGCTTCTGTGTGCAGGAAAATGGGAAAACATTTCAGTGAATAAAAGTTGCGTTGAATGGATTTTTAAGGAAGTTAGAATGGGATAATAATCCAACCATATAGTCACTGGATAGTAGGACTTCAAGTCTTGAGTTGTATTTTCTTTTGGATTGGGAGTAATATTTAAAAGAAATGTACCTTCACACTTGTTATACTCTGATTATTTGTGTTCCTGAATTTTTTTTTTATATATAGAAACTTGAATGCCCATCATGACGGTATTAAAAATTGGAGGCTTGGGGAGGTTGAATAGCTTGTGAGGTCTCTGCCCTCAGGAATGGGAATAAGTCTCTCATGAAAGAAAACCATGAGAGGTTGATCAGCTCCCCTTGGGCAACATATGGGGGCACAGACACTGATCTTAAACTTAAAGCCCTTAGAAATGTGGGAAATAAAGCAACACTCTGTAGTATGTGGTTATTTTGTTAACGAAATATAGCCTTTGACTATAGCCAAGCTTTTTGTAGGTGTCACAAGTTTATATTAAACTATCCTAAGTATTTTTCTCCAAATTCTTACAGATTTCAATCTTTAAATGTCAGGAAATACTTACCCTTCCCTGTTTCCTTCAGTGTTGTTACATAACTTTTTCTCCCCAAATTTATGTTAATAAAACTCCATGGGTAAAAATCAGTTCATCAGTAGTACTATGCCCATTGGTTCAGATATCACAAATTTATTTAGAGAAGGGACCATGTAAACCTTGTAACTGTTCTGTATGGAGAAATGTTGTGTCATTTTGAATCTTTTCAGGAATAGAGAGCTCTTGACCATCTAGCAGTGTATTTAATGAAGAAAAATGAATTTTTAAGCATTGAACAGTCTGGCATTTAATCTTCATTCTGTATAGCCAGGACTTGCATATCTAATACGCATGGATAACTATTATTTACTTAGAACCTTGCAAATGAGTATCGAAGTCCTTAATATGAAATGAGACCCACAGAAGCTAAATAAGAATAAGAAAGATGTAAAGATTATTTTTTTAGGGTCCGGTGATAGCCAAGTTGATGCACTCATCAGGACATAACTCAAAAGAATCCATTCAAACATTCCTGGCCCCTCACTTAAAATTCACTTTAGGACTATGATTTCAATTTCCAAGCATGATAATATTAGATCTGTACTCTCGCCACACCTTTGGTGAAAGTCACTGGACAGAGCTGAACAGAGTTCAAGAACCATGGAAAAAAAGAAAACAACCTTTGTTGAGGGAATTCTCCTAGTTTTACATCATGTATTCTACTGAAACTATTGTGAACATTCACATCATGTCACAAGATGAATATTATATCCCTCTTCAGTAGTTTTTATTAATTCTTTGAGGAGAATTTAACTTAATTCTAAAAGTAAAATTTAGCAATTGGGAGTGTCTCTGTGAATTTTTTTTCCATCTTGGACAACCTTGTTCACCTGGGATGCTTGTGGGTGCTGATGCTGTATGCCATCTGATGGGATGATACTCAGTGATGAACATAGCTTAACACAGCGATGGAAGCATTTCCAGGGTTATGGGACAGATAATGAAATTTAGTATAAGTAAATATCAGAGTAAAGCGACTTCAAAATTTAAGTCTGCTTAAATTAACCTTTGGATTTGAAATTAATGACCACAAAAAGAAGAAACATTTTATTATAGCACTTTTCCAAAATTATCTGTTAGCCAAGTACAAATATAATTAAAATTGCAATGTTAAGGGAATTCACTGTTAATAAAAATCCCAAATGAGAATGCCAGTGGTAGAAGAAGAAAAAAATAAAAAGGCATGAATTTTGAATTGTGCCATCATTCTTATGCGTAAAAGAAAGAAATCTTGGTTTTGGAAACTCTAGAATATATCACAAGGATAATAACGAATTGACATTTTTGCTAATGTCCAAAAACGTAATGCAAAAAAGGCTAGAGAAAATAGGATAAGGAGCACCCTTCCATAGGGAGAAACATCTTGTGTGTGTTGTCTGAGTGTTTATTTTAAGGACCTCCATGACACACACATACACACAAACTCATACCATATATGTTGTATATATCTTATGTTATATATATATGTAATGTGATGGTAATTTGAGGTCCTATGTTAGGAGGACAAATTTGTTTTGCATAAAACATGTGAAATATAAAAGTAAGCATTATTTCTTAGGCTATATAGAATTTTAAAAAATCACAATTATATATCACATTAGAACTCCATCATGGTGAAAAAATGATAAAAAATAAAGAACTTGGGTCTAAAATAGATTCAAGGATGTTTGCCCCATTTTTTTATTTGTTTACTCGTTAGCTATAAAGTCTTAATCTTAATAAAGTATTATCTTAATCACAGATACCAATCGTTGAGAACCTACTTGTGACAAATGGTAATGTTAACATAAAACTAACCAACAAAATAGCTACTGCTAATCACATCTGAATAATAGGCCTTTCAATTTGTTGACATTAAAACAGTGATCTTAGGCATTAGTGTTGACAGAAGCTAGAGTTGACATTAACAGAGGTTTGCATGATGTCAATTATAATAAGCATGTTTTCTACTAGTAAATTTCTGTCAGGATTCTAATAGAAAGAAATCATAAATATTTTTAAAGCAAAGAGAAAAATATGGAGACATAGATGAGCACAAAGAATTATGAACCCTGAGATCCATATCTAATATACATATACAAGTATTTTTTAAATATTATGATAAATGGATCACTTTATAAGTAAGATAGTCTCTCAATAAATCAGTAATATGAGTCACCTGCAATTGCAATTCCTAGGCTTTATTTGTTTGTTTTACCACTGGTGAGTCATTTCAAATCTTTCTTTTTTTTAAGAGTGAGCAGTGGTTTTTGTTTATATTTTTACTTTATTTTTCTTCTCTCATACAGCTTATACAATACATGTCACCCCCATCTACTCTCCTTCCACCATTTCTCCCAGTCCCACCATCTCCAGTCTCTCTCAGATCTAACCCCTCTTCTCTCCAGAAAAGAACCACCCTCCCAGGTTTACCTCTCAAACAGGGCGTGGCTTAGCAAGATGCAACAGGGCCAAGCACTAGTCCCTATTTTGAGGGTGGGCTAGGAAATCCAGAAGGAGCAAAAAGGTCCCAATGGCAGGAAAAAGAGTCAGTGACTCTCCCACACCAGCTTGTAGGAATTCTGTAAAAACAAAATTCAGACAGCCATAAGATATATTTAGGGGATCCTGCAGGTATGCCCTTCAGTCTCTGTGAGCCCCTAAGAGTGCTAGTCAGTTGACACTGTGGGGCTTGTTCTCCTGGATTTCAAATCTTAAACAGAATAAAAGCTTGGGATTCAAACAAAGCTTGCATCGACCCCAGAGATACCATAATCCTTCACTTAGTCTTTCCCTTTACTTTCTAAAACAGAAAACAGTGTTGATAAATTACAGGTACGAGGGTAATTTTGATTTCTGAGTAGCTGATTCTATACTAACTATAGTCGCCCCCAGAATCACAAGGAGAGTGTGGTGCAGAATATGTTTTGTAGCTAACACTGAATTCAGTACCTCATTTATATTTCGGTATTTGAATAGGGAAAGCACAGGAAAAAAATGCCAAAAACATGACAAATGCCACATAACTATTACACCTCTGATGGTGGGGTCATCTGTGTCTACACAGAAAAGAAGATCAAACTATTTTTGCTATTCTCTTTCAAAGAAAACTTATTCTCAACCCTTCCAATACAATGAAGCAAGATAAGTGAACAAAAATCTGACTGAGCGCTAGGGAGTCTGTCCCCTGCCCTCTTGCATGGTCTTCTCTGGGCATCTGTTGGTATTCTGTGACATCCGATTTCATGATCCCTTGCCCCCTAAGGAAACACAGTTCAAATAATTATGGCTTAAACTAGATAAAGACAATTACCTAAAATATTTCCTCATAATTTTGATTATCTCAAAAGTTCTTGCTAGCAAAGCACAAAGTAGAATTTGAAGGTATACTTGCATAATTATTTGAATAAGTATGTGTTACACTTGCAATAAAATGGTCATAGCATCTTCATTTTCCCTTTGAAGTACTTTGCATAAAATATTACATTATGCATTCCTAATTGAACATATGGCATGAGAAGAAAATAAATACATTTTTATGTCTTCTGATTGCATCCTTCTCCAGATGACAAGAATTACACTTTCTATTTCATCCTAATGGACAAGAAACTTTGAACAGATGTTAAGTTTCTGTCTTTTATTTGCTCTGTGCATGTTTGTGCAGGTATAGGTGCCTTGGCACTGGAATAGAGGTCAGATGACAAGTGGTGGAAATCAGTTCTCTCTTTTTTCCATGTGTGTTGTTGTAATGTAGCTTCACCAGATGTAATGTTGGTTCACAGCAGAGAACAGTTTACTCTTTTGTCTAATTAAGTCACCAGTTCTAGACGAGAGCCCTGGAGTTCTATAGCATTTTGGCCTCTTTACAATCTACTCTTAATTCTTGAACTGGAAGGCTTCAGCCTTTGTACAATCTAGAACATTTAACCTGCTAGCCTGGACCTAAAAGGCGTCCGTCTTAGCATTCTAAGACCTACTGCTGACTGAGCCACACTGACTAGCTCCATCTGAACTCTTACACTTCTTGTTCACTCACTCTCTGTTCTGGGGTTCTTTTGATTGACCACTGTTGTGTCTCTGTGTCTCTCATCGAACTCTGAGTTCAGTTTAGTTCTCTCTGTCCTGCCTCTGTAACTGACTCTGCTATAATTGACTCTAACTCTTCTGTAATTGACCCCAGCCTCAGCTTCTGTAACTCCTCTGCAAATTACTCTGTTAACTGCTTCTCAACTGACTCTTCTTACTAACTTTTCAATTGACTCCTCTGTCTGAATAAATCTCTCTTTTACTGAGCTGAGATCCTGCCTTTTCTTGTGAGAGTTGGGCATGCCCTTACTTGCTAATTCTTCTTCTGATTAGTCACTTTTTCTGCCATTTACTCTGACTCATCTCAGAGATCACTTCCTGTGTGACACTGACTCCTTCTAATTTCTGCTTCCTGTGTCTGCTTCTACTGTTTTTTCAAGGGATTAGAGGCATGGACTACCACTGCTTTCTGAATTCTGGAAATTAAGGTGTGTCTATCCGGATGACACAGGCCTCTGAATGTAACCCCTGGAATATACTCCCTAGTTTTCACAAAGGGCTATTCCTCTATACATGCAGATTCTGAGGAGGAACAAATGTTCTCAGATTTGATGATAAATGCCTTTAATCACTAATCATCACACTGTCCATAGGTGAACAGGAATTTTTATTCTATTGTGCATGTGCTAGCTTTTATTTATATTATTTCACTTTTTCTACTCATAATATATAAAAATTATATTTATCATAAAATATTTTTGTGATATTACAATAATTTTTCCTGAGATATTTTGTATAGTATATGAACTTTCCACCAACCCAAGAAGTTTACATGTCTTGCTGAGATGACTTGGCTGCAATCAATCTTTAATAGAACATACATGATGTTAATTCTTGCTGCATCATACTGTACATTAGACAGTTATCACAAATAATTCATGAACAGAATATAATTAGAATATTATAGACTGGTTTTATACCATTATTATTATTATTATTATTATTATTATTATTATTATTATTATTATTATTAAATTTGGTTTTTCCTGATGGGGTTACTCTGTGTAGCCCTAGCAGTCTGGGAATTTGCTCTGTATGTGAGGCTGGCCTAAAACAAAGAGATCTGCCTGCTTCTGCCTCCCAAGTGCTGGGGTTAATGATATTTAAAACAAAAACTGCCAGGATAGACTGATTTTAAAAACTATAATATATAATATCTTAAAGACACAGTGATTTTTGAGAAAATATTTAAAATAAGAAAATACAATATGGTACATGTATATATCAAGCAATAATTGCAAATGAAGAGAAGTTATTGATATTTAAATAGTCACAGGCAATTGTGTTTAAGATCAGGGGATAATCTAACTTCCTAGTTCAACTCTTAGCTCTTTTATCATTGATTGCCTGCGTTGCCTAGAACACAGAGACCAGAGCAAAGGTCTTGGCATACTTATTTTCCAGAAAAGAAAAAAAAAAGTAGTAAGAAAAAGGAGAAATGAAAATGGATGAAGATGAAGTGGTTAAAGTATTGAATTATACTTGCTTTAATTAATACCCAACCTGATTCACAACTGTGAGGTTATTTCCAGGAATATTACAGTAACAAAAGCATGATGATCCTATTATTTCTGGGGAGGAAAACAGAATTCAATACTTTGGATTTTGTCATTCATTCATCAAAGTTCACCTCTGAGGTTGTCATTAAGTTTGCATTTCTAAGATAAAGCCTCTAAACAATTCATAACAACACTTTTTCACAGGACAGTTCTAGGCCCACGTGTTGGCTAAGGTTTTATTGCTGTGGAGTGACACTATGACAATGGCAACTCTTACAAACAAAAACATTTCACTGAGCCTAGCTTACCGTTCAGAGGTTTAGCCCATTGTTATCATGGCAGGAACCATGGAGGCGTGCAGGCAGACAAGGTACTGGAGAGGTAGCAGAGACTTCTATATCTGGATCAGTTGGCAGCAGGAAGAAAGAGTAAACCACCAAGTTTGGCAGGAGCTTCTGAAAACTTCAAAACGCGTCCCCAGTGGCACACTTCTTCCACCAATGCTACACCTCCTCCAACAGGGCTAGCACTCCTAAGAGTATCAATCCCTATGGGCTTATGGGGACCATTTTCATTCAAACAACCACAGGTCAGATGGGGTTGAGGATCTCAATAGGTTCAGGAACTCCTGAGTGATATCTGCACATTTTTCATACCTCACTCCACTACAATGTCTGAGGTCAAGGGAGAGATGGCAAAGGAGAGAGGAAATGGCATGGAAGTTTGAGCCACCAATTTATAACATTTTCTTAAGCCTTCATCATATTTCCAGATTATATATGTCAGTTCTCTTGAAAAATGGGCGATGACTTCTTACTCTGAAACTTGACTCATCAGTTCTCTTAATGCCATTATTATTTCACAAAAATGTGGCTTGTCAGTCATTCAGAATCCATGTATCTACTAGGAAATAGTAACAGATTAGAAATTTAAAATCTTGACCTCAATCCATATTATAGGACTCTCTCTCTCTCTCTCTCTCTCTCTACACACACACACATACACACACACACACACACACATACACATGTGAATGTGTGGGATTCACAACACACAAAACGAATAAGTAGCATTAACAGCAACAAAAATAATGACTCATCAAATATTAGACAATATGAAGTGCATTACATTTTTGTTTTCCAGGAAAACAATATCCCAATATATGCCAGTCAATTTAGCTACCTGGAGTATTCTCTGATATACTAGGATTCTTTATATATATAGGTCTAACTTCCATTCTGTTGTTGTGACAAACA
Organism: Cricetomys ansorgei; assembly: GCA_026225945.1. Lineage (NCBI taxonomy): Eukaryota > Metazoa > Chordata > Mammalia > Rodentia > Nesomyidae > Cricetomys > Cricetomys ansorgei. The sequence continues at coordinate 3,927,667 of JAMJFZ010000289.1, read as the reverse complement.
TCATGAAAAAAAAAAACACTTTTGTGAATGAAAACTTAATTTGGCTTACATTTCCAGGTCACAGTCCATAACCAAATGAAGTCAAGACTGGAACTCAAACAGACTGGCTCATTATTCCATACAGCAATTCCTCCAACCAAAGAACTCATTTCACAGCCAAGAAGAACAGCAGAAACTATGGAGAAGGAAGCTTACTGCCTCACTGGCCAGCTTATGGTGGGATAGCTTTCTTATGCATTTCAAAACCACCTGCCTAGCAATGGTGCCACACAGGGTAGGCTGGGCCCTCTTACATTAATTAACACTCAAGATAATCTCCCACAGACAAGCCTGCAGTCAATCTGGTCTGTGCAATCTTTCCACTGAGAACCCATTCTCAGATGAGAATGACTGTGTCAAATTGACAGTTATCGCTAGCTAGGGAAATATTTAATATGGTTTTCTTTTACTCAGTGTCAATTAAAGTGACTTATTCAGACATATAGAATGGACCACTACTGCCTTCTGAATATTTGGATTAAAGGTATTTGCTACCACTGCTTTCTGAATACTGGGATTAAGTGTGTGTCTACATTCCATCCAGACCACACAAGCCTCTGAATTTAGATCCCTGGAATATAGACCCTTTCGAGCTTTCACACAGGCCTATTCCCTACAACTTCAGCTATTAACTCAAAGCCATTATCCAATCTTTCTTGAAATATCTGCTATTTCTCTCTCCCAATATAGGGTTATCCTGGCATTGAAAACTTACTTTAGTAACGAAAATGAAAGCGTGCATCTAATTCACTTGTAGTTACTTTTAAAGAGGTCATTCTCATGGGGCCCTGAATTCTCATTTAAACAATGACAATTTCACATGTTGACCACTAATTTCAGTTAGTCAGTTAGCAAACTCCTGTTTTATTTGTTTACATATTGTCATACTGGTTAGTTTAAGCACTCTTAAGTCAATATTTTTGGACACTAGAATTATCTGCTATCAAGTCAGCTTCCTATGCATCAAGTCAGACTAATTCCCAAACTTGCTATGTTACCCAGTAGAATAATTAATCTGAATTCCTCTAAATGTTAAGTGCTCTGATCTATCCCTGTTCATTTAATAAAACCACCATTGCTTTTTATATAGAATGATATCTGGGCAGTGTTTTCTTCTGCCCACCATGCGCAAGTAAAGACAGTAGATACTACATTCCTTAAAAATGCTGGTTATTTGCCTCTATCTTTTCCCAATGCATTCTTTGTTGCCTCTGGAACGATCTGGAGAGAATACCTCCGGTAAAATAATTTAGCAAAACTTTCTTAAGCTTCAAGTAAAGTCTATTCTAATGCTACACATTCTTAGAAGATTTTCTCTTTCCTGTTTTGGCAAGGAAGTACCAAGATGCCCAACTTGTTTCCTGAAGACAGCTGTGTCCTAGATTCAAGGAATTTTTCTTATGGATTATGAAGATTAAGTGTAGTTATAGAGAGAATATTAGGTTTTTAAGGATAGGAACTGGTGTCTCAAGCTCAATATTTTAGTGTCAGCTGAGATGTGCTGTTTATATTCCCACTTAGGGCTGATGTATGATTGTTCTGATGTTGAGAGTTTGTGTTGTTACTTACACACTGAAGTGTGTTTCCAAGAGCTGTAGTTGGCCATAAAGCTTTACCTCAAATGAGTTCTCCTCCTCCTTGTTTAGTTCATATTGAAAGATTGATCTGTTATTGGGTATACAGGCCCTTTGCTTTACTTCAACTGCTGTTTAATTCTAGTTTTCTTGGGATTGACTGGTAAGACTTCTTCATTTCAGAGTCTCCATTTCCATTTTCTATTCTTCTCCTCTGACAAGTCTATTTCTAAGACCCTTTCCCTCCCGAAGACTCTTAACGCACAGACCACCATCTCAGAATTGTTTCCCAGGGAATACAAGCTAAACTACCAAGACTTGTAGTTGATTTTCCTGCTTCCAGATCTAGTTCTATGATTGTTTCATATCTCCTACCGTATATATAGCAATCATTTCTTCCTTTTTCAAAAGATAATTAAATTGACTTCTCCTATTTGAAATACTGAATTTTCTTGCTTTGAAATAAGCCAGGATACATAAAATGTTGGCTTAGCAATTTCTGGAACAGAATACAGGCTATTTTAGGGACAATGTCTTTCTCCTTAAAGTCATTGTATAACCTTTTTACTGATGATATTACTCCTGTCTGGCAAGAAAGAAGCATTATCATTAATTTTTTTCATGATAATACATGGTTCATGATGGTAACTCTGTACACACAAATTCCCACCCAAAATTTTGCTCTTTTATAACCAAAATTGAATAAATATAGTGACACTGTGACATACATCAAGTGCATCAAATTGACAATTAACTTTTCTAAACTTGTAAATTTTATTTTCAATTTTTTTAATTATTATTTTTTGTATATGGGTATGTATTTTGCTGGTATGAATTTCTATATATGGTGTGCATGCCATGTACCCAAGGAAGCCATATTCATCAGATCCTCTATAGTTGGAAATACTCTATAATTGGTGAACTGCTGTGAGGGGTGCAGAGAATCAAACCTAGGTCCTCTGAAAAACCAATAAGTTCCCTTAAGCACCGAGCCATCACTCTAGCCCTACACTTGTAAATTTTGTTTCAACCCTTCTAACATCACTAACAAGGACCAATCCCATGCAGAGTTCTTATAGTTATTGCCCTCATGTTTATAAACATATCATCATTGCATATACCCAAATCTTATCTTCTATGTGCAGCAGATCATATTTAAACATATGAAAAAGAAACCTTTAATAACTTTGTTGTCATAGGATGCAGAGTTTGGTACCAGATATATTCAAGACCCAGGAGAGAGATTCTCATTTCCGTGAGACCAGTCAGTAACAAAGCAACAGGGATGATTCTACTGGTCATGAAGGCACACTTGTCATCCCTGCAGGTAGGAGGATCAGGATTTTAAAGACAGCTTAAGCTATACATACATTTGAAAATATTTGATTCCATCCTTGGATAAATTGCAAAACTTTGTATCAAAGTCAAAACAAAATTAAACAATAACAAAAAAATCTAACGAATTAATAACAGAATCTAAGGTTCTGCTTTCTAGAAACATTCATGCTGTAAATTGCCTTAGAAACAAAGCCAGAAAAATGGAATATGTAATGATGTTTTTATTCCGAAGCATAATCCTTGGAAACAGAAAAGATGAGAGAGGAAAGAGAGTTACCCAGGTGTATAATTCCAAGCTAGGCACTATATATGAGATGCTTCTCCGTATTGACCTCTCAACTGTTGCTCTAGATGGGCAGAGCCTGAAAAGAGTGGAATGCCCAATGTTTTGTTTTGTTTTGTTTTTCTACTGGTTGAAGATTTGCCTTTAGACTGCAGTTATATCCAGCTTCTCAGATGTTTTGATATAGGATCCCAGGGCTCTGTGAAGCCTTATATCTTCAAATCAGCATGTAGTTCAGAGAAAGAGGAACACATTCTCACCAATTACATAGGAAGGAAGTGACAGTACTGTGATGGTTGGTTTTTGTCAGAATCTTAGTATTATTAATTATGCATATAAATATAAAATGTCAATTATTAAGACAATTTTAATATTTGTCTAATGGATTGTTGGGAACTTTGAGAACTATTTTTCTTTTTTACAATTTTTGCACCTCATAACAAATCTTCATAGTTGTTCTTATTTTCATGAAGAAAATTCTCAATCTAGGTAAAGGTTTTAAAAATCCTGAGTTATTTCTCAGCCTTGATTTAAAAACACTATGTACTGGAAGTATCAATAGAACCCCAGATAGCCCATGAAATACTGAGCAAAAAGAATAATATTAGAGGGATTATTATTCCAGATATCTAGATTTACAGAGCTATAGTTGTATAAACAGCATAGTATTAATAACAGACTTATAGATCAATAGAACAAAATAGAGGACCCAACTATAAGCATTATAGTTAATTATAGGCATCTGATATCTTACAAAGATGATAAAAATACGCATTTTAGAAAAGAAAACATCTGTACACATCTGCAGCAAATACTTTTGGGAACACGAGATGTCCACAGACATAAGAATGAAATTATATCCCTATCTCTTTACTTTCACGAAAACCAATTCCTAATGGAGCAAAGTCTCCAATGTCAAACCTAAATGCTGAAAGCTCTTAAAGAAAACATGAGCAGTTCACTCCTGTATGCAGGTATAGGAGATGTCATTCTGAATAAGACTCATCTGCCCAAGAATTAAATCTAACAAGTGACAAGTGGGAACTCATGAAAACAAAATGCATCTGTAGAGAGGAAAAGAAAAATCAGTCAACGAAAAGGAATTCCACAGGATGAGAAATATTCCTTCCCACCTATATATCTGACAGAGGATAAATATCCAGAAGATATAATGAACTCAAGGGAAAGTGGGGAGTATGTGTGTCAAAATAACCCAGTTAAAAGCAGACTATGGATTTGAAAAGAACGTTCCAAAAAGAAGACATAAAAATCGCTAAGAAACATGTTTAAAATTATTTATCATTCTAAGCAATGAGAGAAATGAAAATTAAAACAACTCTGAAAGTTCATTCTGCCCTACTCAGAATGGAGAAGATTAACTAAGCAACTAACAATAAATCCTGAGATGGATGTGGGAAAGAAGAACCCTCATTCACTGTGGCTGAGATTGCAAGCTGCTATAACCACTGTGGAAATCAGAACATAGAATTCGTAGAAAAGTAAAATTAAATCTCCCATATGTCTCAGCTATACTACTCCTTGGCATAAGCCTAAGGGACTGAACATCCTATTTCATAGATACCTGTTCAGTCATGATTTCCAGGAAATGGAAACAACCTAAATGCCCTTCAAACGATAGATGGATAATAAAAGTTAGGTATATCACATGATAGAATACTAGTCAGTTATTAAGAAAAATAAAATTGTGAAATTTGCAGGTAAATTGGTGGACCTAGAAAATATAATACTGAGAGAATTAGACCAGAAAAACGAATGTCATATGTTGTCACTTATTTGTGGATGCTATCTCTTAGTCTTTAGATGTGAATATGTAGCCTGGAATAACTTCTGATACAAGAAAGTATAAAGGGACTATAGAGGGAGGATTGGTGAGGGAAGGGGATATTTTAGAGGAGAACAGAAGGACACAGTTGTTAGGAATGGAAATGTGGGGGGAAAAAAAGTGAGGACGACTTTCCGGAGGAGACAGGAAGGAAGGCAATAGAGAGAGACAGGGAAGAGGAGGGAATAATAGTACTAAGTTTGCTTGAGAAACCATGGGCAGATTTATTGTAGAGATTGAGACATATAGATATATAGTTAGATGTAGATATAGATATAGGTAGATGTGTAGATATATGTGTATCACACCTATAAAGTTATATCAGCTGCTGAGTCGTGTTGAATTTTTCATATGCATATATATTTAGGGCTGCATGCTTGGGATTGCATCAAATCTCATGAAGCATACCCCTAAAGAATACTGGTTCCCCCTCCTTTAACAGTCAATATTTGCATGTAGTTCTTCATCTCTGAGTGAGTGATTTTGGAGATTTCTTCACTGTACAATGAAATGTTTCTTCTTTCACTCCTTGTATATTTTGGATTATTATTTATAATACATGTATTATTGACATGCTATCAATTTGATAAGGAGGGAATAAAATACATACAGCATTTGTTCAGTATCCCATACATAAATCTTCCATTATTGTATAACCTAAAGGTTTTCAATAACTTCAACCCTCACAGAAAGACAGAGATGTTTAACTAAACAGAAACACTCAAAGATCTGGCCTCCAGTCATCCACTTTGCGTAACATGAATCTTATTCAGCTCACTTTCATCTCTTTTCTCAGCATTTTTTTAAAAGACAAAGATGGTCTGATTGGTTTTGTATGACAGTAGAAAGGATGTGTCAAAATTTCTAGAAGTCTTCCCTCAACTCCAAGGTGCTTTTTTAAGTATGAAGAAAAATAGCAATAGAATTTATAAAGTCATATTAAAAAAATAAAATGTTGAAAAATATAGTCTTAAGAACCAGGCCTTGGTATGAATTTTTCTTTGACATTTTTGTTAGATGTAATTTTCTGAGCCTGGAATACATATTATTTGGTTTGATCAATTAAAAACAGCAGTAATATAAGTAGGAGAACAAAATGGAAATGCCCCCACTGCTGATTCTACAGACATTTAAAACCAAACAGGAAAGAGAGAGGGGCAGACTGTTTAGAGAAGTCTAGGGCAGCACACCCCTGTGCTCTGACTTTACAGCCCCAGAAGTCAAACCTTTCAATTGTTGAATAAACATGGTTTTGATTGAATTTGAGGCCAAATGAGTATGATATTTTCTTAGCCAACCCTTGGGGATACAGACCAGAACATATGTCCAATTCTCCTCTGCTGATACTAGAGCTTTGGGCATGACTGAATATTAGAGAAGCAATGACAGACAAGACAGATTTATTTTGTGATTTCAAAGGCCTCTTTCCCATTTGTCTTCACCGAAAGAGCAGGACCAGAATGGGATCCACTGATGGAGACCATGCTAATCTTCCTAGTAGACAGTACTACTCAGTATCTCAGAGGCCTGAGATACAGGTAGAGGCAGCAGGTGTTTAATTTTAAATATTATTCAATTAGTGGGATTGGGAAAGAAACACTTGTGTAATCAAGGAAAAGTAAGAAATCACACACTACACACTACAGAAAGCAGCAGAACTGAGTAAAAGACAGTTTAGGTAAGCCACCATGTACCATATATGCCAGGATAAGTTATGAAATAATTAAACAGGCTCCTCTCTCAGGGTCAGAAGACCATGTTCTAACCTATTCCTCTATGTGTGAATGCCCCAAAGAATCATAAATCATGGGAAAAGATTGATGCATCGATTGATGCATGCAAATAATTCAAGGAGAAACATTTTCTAAAATTAAAAAAATAAATAAATAAAAGGAGTAGTTGGATCATACTAAGATTACAAAGGCAAAGAGTAGCCTGTACACTCTTTTCCTAGAACCTAATCATTGAGGAGAATGGAAAAGTTGAACATACAGAGAGGGCTCTTGTGTTTCCTTCGCACATTAGTATAAAAGGTGTCATTCTATGTGCTAGAAAAACGCTTTTGATTTCTCAATCTCAGACTGTATTATCTTTATATCTGCTAATTGTTCTTAGTCTTTGGATTCTCTATCAAATTCTAGACCTGGTGTTTAAATTAAGGTTGAAATTTCATACCAAATAGACACTTCCTGTTGTTTGCTGCAGATGTCTGCAGTAGCCTTAATTCATCACTGTGTTGATCCTGACACCCTCCTTCCCCTATTAGACTAGCTCTTCTGTGACTGAATTCAATCTGATTTGTAAGATTTTTCTTTTCTGTCTACCTCAAGATCAGTTTTGTCACCTTGGTTGATCCTCTGTTATTTCTTGCCATGCCAATCATTCCTAGAATCAAAGCCATATTTAATACAAAGCTATGTTATATCATTCAGCCAAGTTTCACTCATAAAACTGGAGCCCGTCCCCCAGAGTCCTGCGTGTATACCAACTTCCCAAAATTACTTCTTCATCCAAAATGGCACAGGCTGAAGATACGTTCAGCTGACGGAGCAATTGGTTACTACAATGAAACACAGTGTTGTATGCTTACAGATCTAGAAAGCCTTTGGAGAGACATGTAAGTGTGCCCGAAGGAGTAAGCATGAAAAGAATCTTCTCATAATGGGTAAACAAAAGTCTCTTACTAGGAGAGAAAGAGATGTTCCCCAAAAATCATAAGGTTACTGATTGAAACTTCCATAGCCAGGAGTCAGTTACCTTCCTGTGGCTTGGTGGTCAAAGGAGGCCCTAGGGTACCCCCAAAGAGAAAGCCTATTTCTACTATAGTTGGTTGCATTTCAGAACTGAATATTACGATCCTACTGCTGAAGATGTTTTACAGATTGGTAGTAGGAATTGCAAAAATAAGGATACTCATGGACATGAAAGGTTCCCAGGTGGAAGTTACCCCTGGTTCTAGGAATTTAGATAAAAAACATTGACTGCAGAGGTTATAGGAGCCAGTAAGAATGCTAACACCGCCTGTCAAATTGCATTTCTAAAATTACTTGCACCTAGAAATCATTGTTGTCAGCCTCAACTCAGAACCACTGGCGAAATTCTTAGAGCAATGGAATGTGGCTGTAGCACAGTGGCTTAATACTTAGCCAGCAATTGGTGTCTATATTTACCCCCTCCAAACTCTGGGAATCTTGTGAAAGCAGGTTTTGGAAAGGAAAGAATATAAAGACCCACGCTGGGGTGTGAGTGTTGTGCGACTTCTTCCTCTAAATTGCAACATCCTCTCCAAGTTGAAATATTTGCCCCAGGAAGTGGAGGCGGGAGGAGGGAGTGGCTCGGCAGCCTCAGATGGTAAGCAGCAGAAAAAGAAAATGTCAGGTATTCGGGAAAAATAGAAGCTTGGAAGATTCTTAAGGGTACCCACCAAAGTACAAAAAGACAGGGTCTGTTGCTGAGACACCAAAGTGTTGGAGAGGGAAAAAAAAAAGAATTTTAACCATCTGCACAGCCTGCAATCTGTGTAGATAGATCCATGCACCTGTTGGTAACCCACCTTCCAAAAACTCATTGGCTCACCAAATTGAACAATGGTGCAGTTGTTACTTTGGTTTGTTGTAGGTTTGCTGTTGTGTCTCCCTGGGAAAAGTCTGTCCCACAACACACAAAGAGCTTCCAGCACAGGTTTACATTCAGGAGACACTTTAATGATCAGTTACATTCAAAAAGTCAGAAAAGCATTGCATCTTCTGCGCTCTCTCTGGTCAGAAGCAGTATATAAAAAACAATCACTTTCCAAACTGAGTATTTTGCCTCATGGATGAATTTACCAGCCTCAGATGCTAGTAGTGTGTGTGTGTGTGTGTGTGTGTGTGTGTGTGTGTGTGTGTGTGTGTTTACTGTAAGCATAATCTTTCATAGTAGATTTACCTAAAATGGCCATGACCACGTTAACTTTATGGTTCTTATAAGGATAGGAGGAGTAAGATAAAGAAAATAAAACGAAAAGATCACAGAAAGGGATTTAAACTTATTTTCATCTTTTGTAATGTAGGCTAACTTCTAAGAACTGACTGTGGCCTCTTGTGAGTGGTATGACTGACAGAGAATAGCTGGATGTCAAAACTCTTTAGAGTCTAGCCCAAGTTTCTGATATGACTTAAACCTCTACCTTAATGGAAGGAGCCATGTTGAAAGAAAAGCAAGAGAAAATACCATTATGTGTAAGGGTACAATTCTGAATCAACTGTGATGCATGTGTCACTTAATATGTTTTCCTCTGGAATTCATAATAGCTTCTTTCCCGACTGGCACACTCCACATATTTTAATAAAATGTAATTATTGTAAATTTCTTTTTTCCCTTGTAACTGTGTTTGATTTGGAATCACAAGTTCAATCAATTTCAAATATTTTGTCTCACATTATAAGCGCCTGATCATCCTTATCCCCAAGTCTATGGGTTTGTAAGACCTCTGTCTTTCTGAATTCTAATTAAGGTTGGTAATTCATTGTGTCCTGGGTATACTTCCCCCATTTTAGGGATAGACTTCTTTGCAATGCAAATTTCTCAGCATGATCCCTTTTCCACCTGGGAAGCCAATGTAGTCAAACATCAGAGTTCATTAAACCCTTCTCTCACTTAGAACAATGGTTGTGCCAGCTTTACAAGGGAGCAAAGGGTGCCAAGTGCCATTATTTCAAACATAGGTTATTTTATTCTTCTCAAGACATTCATTAACTCTTTTATGAGCTATCCAGTTCCAGCACTGAGCTGTGGCCAGGATGGTGCAGAAGAGATAAAATCAGACCCGGAAGAGTTCCCAGGATTTTAAAGAACAGAAGTATGAATGCTGCAGACAGGCACAATCAAGAGAGAGGCTCCACCAAACACTCTGGGATGTAGAAGAGATGACTAACTCCACCGACAGGCATAGGAGATTCTGGGATGAGCCTCCTAGTACATCCGTTTTGACCGAGGTCCTCATTCTTCCTCCTGCTGAGAAGAGCCCCTTAGCAGGAACTCTCTTCAAGTGTCCACATTTAGTTTGTTCAGTCATGCTGCTTCCCAGGGAAGGCAGCTGATCAAAGCTCTGCTATGACCCACCTCTCTTCAGCAAGAAGTGGAGCGTCTGTGAATCTCCATCCTGGTTCCAGAATACCAGGCTGAACTTACTGATTGGCTGTTTTAGTTATATCACAGTTTGCTTTCACCTCTTACACTCAAGATTTCCTTCTTTTTCTACATATATTGTGGATGAAAAGCATACCCACTAAACATCCTCCAAATGAATCAAATTCTACCAGGAATTCAGCTTATGCCAAGGTTAACATAGAAAATGGCCACCTGTCATTTAAGGGTGGTTCTTGAAAAAAGATGTGGTTACTGTGTTTGTGAGGTATTGGGAGTGGGAAGGATTCAAGGTTTAGTGTTGTAGGACCTGAGTGTGCTTACATATGTTGTGTAGCAAAGCTTGGGGGTGGGTGGTGGTGTAGTGAGTAGACAGGCTAAGTGTTCAAATATAGCATTTTGCCTGTGTTGAAGACAACGAATTCTCACTACGTTATTTCTAGAGGCTTGAAACAATGGAGTGACATGGATGTATTTCTTTTGGGAGATAATTGTTACAATCATGTTGAGAGAAGACTGAAGGCAGAGAGATCTATGATGAGATGTCAATTAGAAAGCTTTACTGTCAGACTACGGAAGAATAATAAAAGAAGGGTACTTACGTTAAGATATCTGCAGGATTTGATGAGTACTAATTCATCAATTATCTACTAAAAGAGGCAAGGGAGGGTTTCCAAAGCAACATGAAATCTCAGTCGCACCATTAGAGACTTTATTGTCAACAATGATACATGCAGGAGCAAGAAAAATGATTTTGACTATACTCTTACATAATCACATTTAATAATACAACCCAAGGCTAACAACTCGAGAAAAGCAAAATTCAGAAAATTGTGAAAATGCAATAAAATAATTTATGCAAAGCCCTTAGGACAGTGCCTGGCATACAGTAAACACTCCATTTATTTGCTTGAGAACTAAGTGGAGCTTTGTTATATTGATTTAGAAACGGGCAGGCTATGTGCTGCTGATAATCCTTTGTCTCTTTGAACAATGGGAAACTATATAACAAATTTCCAGATGGTCATTGACAAAATTTTGATGTTAAACATGAAAACAAAAACTCTCAAAAGTGATCTTGTATTTTATTTTTAAACCATTGATACTTATAGTCTTTTCCAGGGTCATGTGCCATGCATGGGAAATCAATAGCATGAGCAAATTATTCAGCCAACAGTAAGTCAAGGACAGCCTCTAATTCGGCTCTGAAGAGTGTCTGGTGCTCTAAAGGCACTCAAACAAAATGCAGCCTTCATTTTTCCTAAGCTAAAAATATTTGAAGTTTCCAAGTGTCATTATGAAACTTGGGCTGTCAATATGTGATGTTGCTTTTTAACTATGACACCCAGTTTTCACTGACTACCCCTTGTGTACCAAGCACTAAATAAAATACTTGATAAACATCACTCTGACCCCATTAGTACTACTACAGGATCTTTCTTTGTGCCTTTAGTATCTACCCCAAGCTTTGGAAATTGAGTACTTGGCTCTAAGTTGTGCAGATGATATTCTGCTGGGTAGAACATTATTAGGGGCTTTAGGTCTTAAACTTGACTAAGTAAATCTTTCTTGAAAAATCATTCTGCCAATTCAAATGCAGAAAGGATGAAAACTATATGTGTGAATTTTGCTTAATGACTTACTGGATTGTCCTTACAGTTCATAAAAGCCCCAGCAAAAGAAAGCTGGTAAGGTAAACATGCAATTATTCAGTTGTTGTGACTGCAACTGATCCTTCATGCTGAAGGACTCTGGCCATGCATAGTATGATGCATATCTACCGTCCTCAGTGCAGACTGAAAACAAGGGCAGGATGATAGTTAGATTTGCTTTTGGAACAAACTAAACAGATGGATTGGACAGGAATGAAAAGGCATCATTGATACACAAATGATTCATGACATATCATGTGTATCAGGTATTTTTGCACTGTTAAAGAGTGGGATACTTTTGCCCCATTCTATGACAGATTTTCACCATTTGTTTCTCTCAAACATAGAAGATAAAAGGACTGCACGTGGCATTTAGCGGTTCAGAACAGTGCTATACAACTTTTCTTCTAGGACAGTGTTTCTTAACCTATAGTTCACAACCTCTCTGGTATTCAGACAACCCTTTCTTAGGGGTCGCCTAAAACCATCTGAATATCAGATATTTACATTATGATTCATAGCAGTAGCAAGATTACAATGAAACATATTTTATGACTGGGGGTCATCACAACGTGATGAAATGTACTAAAGGGTCACAGCATTAGAAAGAGTGGGAACCACTGTTCTAGTGCTATATCCTCTCCTCACACTGAACTGCCTTTCAGACAAGACAGTAGAAACCAGTATAACCAGAGAATGGACCCTGATTGCCAGCTCCCTTTCCCTTTTCATCTATTAAGTCAAACAAATATTCATAGCTGTGGTGTAGCTCTTTTTGTACGCAAGAAAAATATCAGAGAGCATTAAAGTTAATGAGAAGGAGTATTATGGTTTAAAAATATAGTAGGAATTTAGAAATGTTCATCTAAGATAATAACAGTAACATATACCATTATTATATAGGTAATTGACTTACTTTGGTACTCAGAAAATTATCAGTAAATACAGAGAGTATATGTAGTTCTTTACATGTTTCTATTTCAGCCTGTGCCTGGAACACAACATTAAAATGTGGGTCACCAGCAGGTGTATTCAGTGAGACTTATTTTACAGAAATCTTTGAGGAAAAATTATTCCCATTAGGATCCAGAAGAACACAGTCATTTTTATCAGATGCTCACAGTATTTTTGTTCCTCTCACATACTTTGTTGTGTTCGTGTCTGTATAATGAGGTTACACTTCCACACAGTTCTGAAATTAATCATATTAGCATAAGCTCTATCTTATGCAGATTAAGCAAATATTGAAAAGCTTCTGGTGAACTATGACTAAACTCAAAGGTCATGTGATAATCATTATTATTGATATTCTGATACGGACTCAAGTTAAGCTTAGATTGCTTTATCAAATAAAATAAACACACATGAGGAGAAATATGTCAATCACATTCTTTGCATCCCACTCTAACTGGATAAAAGAGCTAATGTAGTAATATTCTTTTCTTAAAATTTCACATAACATAACATAACATGACATGACATTCACATTACACATAACATTCATATTCACATAACATAAAATTTGCTGCTTAAAGATGTCGAATGACAGTTGCCTTTCGTATGCATTAGAAAAATATAAAATTCAGAGCTGAATATCACTATTATTCTCTAACACTGCACTAAGTAAGATTTTAATATTTATTCTTGCATATATCTTATGTAACCCCCAAAGTTTAGTGCTTCTATGACAGGCTATACTACAAATCATATATCTTTCATCTTGATTTTTAGATATATATTTTAATACATTTAATCACATTGTCTGTCTTTCTATGGCAGGATTATAAATGAATTTTGTATATTAGAGACAAATTTATAGTAGTAATATACCAGGAGAAACAATGTATGAAAGGAGAAAACATTAGGAATGCCCACCTTAAGTCCAGATATACAACTATGAACATTAATAATAATTAAAAATGGAAAAGCCTTAAATATAATCCAGTAAGGTGATTGTGGATCTTAACGCCTTCTTTATCAGAATCCTATTACAAAAGTCTTTCCTAGTTCCTGTCTCATCTGTCAGATTCAGGATATCAGATAATTTATGAGGGTCTTTGAGTTTTGTGAAGAATGAGACATAAAGATATACTTTTATTTCTCTATGAGTAACTATATTACTTATCTAGTACCATTTGTTGAACATGCTATATTTTGTTAATATGTATTTTTGGCCTCATTGTTAAAAAGTGGGTGGTTGTGATCTTCCATGTGGATACTAATTCTATTTTGTTGATCAAATGTGACTACTTTTATGCCAGTACCATAATGTTTTTATTACTGTAGCTCTGTAGTATAACTTGAATTCTGGGGAGGTAACGCCAATCATTCAGATTATGATAGCCAACACAGAGAAAGACCAGTACTGCATATTTTCTCTTATTTCTGGATGCTAGTTTTGAATGAGCATATACATGTGCTCTATTTGGAATAATTTTAAAGATTAAGAAATCATGAATGGGGTAGATATTCCAAGGTAGTTTAGATAGAAGACAATGCCCTAGCATATCTTCAAGCAGGACACCATTGTTGATCAAAGGGTTTATAACTGGCTTGATGTTTACATTTCTCTTTTGGTAGCATGCTGAGTAGCTTCCTATACAATAGATGCTAGAACATACTGGTAGAACAATCTATGTAAGTGTCAGCTTGAGTTCCTCATGTTCAAAGAATTGTGTAAGTATTGTCTTCGGCAGTGGGTCCTTGCTATCAGTTGTGGAAAGCAATAGCAAAAGTCTGGATTGTTAGGTATGAATTTCATCACATGGTGTAGACCTTAAACCCATTGAAAATGTAATCAGTTACTTACACAACATTTGTGTCACTACTGCACCTGTGGCATCTCTTGTGGGTCATTTGCTATTGTAAACTGTAGGTTCATAAATGGGTAAGACTGATGACAACTTTTCTCTTCCATTAGCATGTATACTAGAGTAGAGTTGATACTTCTGATTGGGTACGAGCTTGATTTCTCCATGTTCAGCGATATAAGTATGTAATTTCCTCATTAATAAAGTTCCACTAATTGGTTGTGGAGGATAATAAATAGCATTGACAATATTATGTGTTCTTGGTAAGTCTATGAAATTCCTTTGGCCAATAGCTCAAAAAAATGTAACCTACTTGTGGTACTTGGGGACTTATTTGTATGATGTCTAATTGGGAGGCATTGTCTCTCCTATCATACAGTAATTCCATTTAAGTAGTACATATTTTAGGAAGATTATACATTCAGTAGGATTCCCCATGGGATTTCAAAAGGACTTTAGTATTAGTAATCACTTCCCATGATCCCTTCTTTACCCTGACTTTCCACCCTCCTCTCCATTTAATCTTCCTATTCTACTTTCCTCTTTATCCCTACATAATATTCTATTGTATTTTCTCTTCCTTAGATAATCCCCTTCTTTCCCTCGGTCCCTCCTGAGAAAACTTACCTCTGTGAATATTCTAACTGAAACATGCATATTTAAAACAAAAGCAAATATCCACTTATAAAGGAAATATGCAATGTTTGTTTTTGTACATTTGGCTTAAGTCATTCAGAATGATTTTTTTCTGGCTCAATCTATTTACTTGAAGACTTCATAATTTCATTTTTTTAAGGATGATGATATGGTACTTATTCTGTGTTGCCCCTTTATAGGGAAATAGTATCTCCTACATAAGAGAAGAAAATGGAAACAGATTTAGTGAAGAAAAAGAAGGATTGTATTAGAATTATGTATTTTACACACTGTGGTAGTTTAGGAGCATCCAATTACATCTGATGGGATATCATTCTGGAGACGTGTGACTTTCCAATGAGCACAAGCAATGGACACTATTTCTCAAATCACAGTCATTGTATTCCTTGAAAAATTGCTAACTCCTTCAATTTTGTGGCATTCAGAATGTCTGCTAAAGTTGGTAGCATAAAGTGCTAGTCAACTGCTTCAGTCTATCATTTCTTTGAGGACAGTATCCAAGGAATAGGACCAATCTAAAATAGATTTTTTTTGTATCTTAGAGGTAAAAATTTATTGTTTGAGTCATCAAAACTTTGAGTGTAGCCTTATTACCTAAACACAGCACAGGTTTCCTAGTCGACAAAATGTGTCATATTTAATTAATAGCTTTAGTAGATATTTGGTAAGGATGAACAATGTGAATTTAGTGAGTATTTATTTGTTTATATAAAGGATCATTGACTCTTGATGGTAAGGGAGAATATTGTATAGGAAACATCACACATATGCAATCAATCCAATTATTGTTTCTGATACTTCCCTATATAACAGAGTCAATCATTGGCCTTCTATGCTTTAGTTCTTCTTTGAGTAAAAGCATTTTCCTCCCCTAATGACTGGTCATTTGATCTAATTTAGCCAATGGACCCATGTATTATGTTATAGTGTGTTAGTCTCCCATATTTGGGAGATACAATACATCCAGGATACTAATTGCCTCCTGGTTTCTAATCAGGCTTTGAAATATTATAGTAATGAAGCTACTTATGTCCAGAGGAAATGTAGGAAGATGTGGGGCCCATCTGTAGCCTGAACCCCATGGAAATATCACAATCCACATGAGATTACTCAAACCCATTCAGCTCAAACTGTCATCTGATAGAAAGGCTATTATTAGAGGAGGATTTCACAACTCCTACACAGAAACAAAATGAACAGTAGACTTAGTTGCTGAGAGTGAGAGTAAGTTCTCTGGCCTTAGAGTAAGTTGTCCATCTGCTGCTACACAGAAGGAATCATTTATTTTCATTTTAAAGTCATTTTTTTCTGTTTAGTACCTAACCTATCAAAATTTTAATTTGTGTTATATTTGTTATTATAATAATTTTATTTTTGTTAACATTTATTTTTCTTGATGAAATTTATTTTTAAAAAGGATTTTCAGCTTAAAAGAAATCTTAATTCAAAACCCAATCTCCATAGTTACAAACACTGACAGGAAAGGAAAGAGGACTGAAAAAAAATGTAAAATGGTCATTTTAAAGAATAAAATTTTCTCTTTATAGAGATATGAAGGTTTAATGAATTTTGTTTTCCTTCCTATGCCATGTGGGAAATGACATTCTCTGGAGCCCATGAATGGTTGAGTGTGCATTTCTTTCCCATTTTCATTGAGGAGCATGAGGAAATGCTAATCTGTTTCATGTTTTAGGTCTGAGCCATATATTTTATAATAAATTGTTCAGTAGCAAAGCTAAGACACACTCTAATTACTTGCATTTATTCTTGGCACTTCTCCATTAACTAGACATAAGAAAATGTGTTTTTATGGATCACACATTTCAGGGTTGTTATTAACGTCAAGTTTTCTTCCCTTTGGTAATCTCTTTTTTTTTTTTAATAAAAGCACTTCATTTTTTGTTTTTACAGAAAATCTCTTAGAATACAAAGCACATTTTCCCTTTCTCTGTGAAGTAGATTTAAGACCTTTTCCCTAAAGTGACCACTATTTCTCTCCATTCAGAAAAAATAAATGATTAAAATCTTGCAGGAGAAATGAATTCCTTACTCAATTAAGTTCAGACAGAAAACAAAACAAATTGTAACAATTGTATTTTCACATATATTCTTTGTTATGTTAAACTTTATTATTTTTTATATTGTGCTAATATTAGGAAGTGTTCCATCGTAAGTTAGTAAAGAGTTGCTGTGAACTGATAGAGAATAATTCTTCAGAGGCACCAAACAAGAACAAGATGTTATAGATAGAAATGGGTGGTATATATAGTAAATATCTGAAATTACTAGTTGATTTTTAACAATTATATTTCCTAAAAGGTATTTGACATTTTTAATAATAATTAATAAAATAAAAAAATTACCAATGCAAGATTTAACAGTTTATATAACATGATTTCAACATACTTTTTTTTTTTTACTATTTGTTCATTTATTGTCCACATTTATATTAGACGAAGAGGTAGTGATAATATATATAGCATTATATATTATAAATTAGAGTGGAAAATACAACAGCTAGGGAGAAAGCTTTAATTTTTCATCCCTGTTTTTTACAATCCTGTATTACATGTACCTTAAGAGTATAATAAGGGTTTCACTGCAGTTGAGAAAATGAATATCAGTCTCCAAGGGAACCTCTAAGTTTGTACAATATCCCGTTTAGCAACCTCCTCTTCTTTTTCTCTTGAATTTGCACTGGGAAGTCACAATGGCAGGTTTCACTCATTCTGAAATGGTATAGGAAACTCTGATGTTAAATCTCCTCACAAATTACTATGTTTGAAGTTCAAGTCAAAATAAGTGGTATCAAAAGGGCCTCAGCCTCAGGAAGAAATGGGAAGTTGGCTAACAAAATTCTGGGTTTTACTTGTATACACTGATCTATGAATCAATGATATTTATCTTTGTACCTCTAGTATAGTTCCCCCCCCCCACACACACACACATAGCACTCTTAGGGAATCTGTGGTTTAAGAAGGGATATTCTTTGAGAGGTTTTCTTGTCTATTGTGGGAGTTTTAATAATGCATCTGGGCTCTGTCCATATAAACATCTCAAGTTCAGTGCACATGAAGTAAGCTAAGAAATGGTGCCTTATTTTCAATATATGTGATGTACACTGATGGATAGAACCTCAATCCTCAAGATATTACTTCCAAGAAAATACATTGGATTCTCTTTCAGCAGGCTTTCTATTAGATCAGCAACATGTTATGTATTACAAACAAGGGGTCCAGTGATTTTCTGTAAGGAACTAGGTAATATGTGACATTTTCTGTAAGGACCTAGGTAATAACCTGTCAGAGGGAGAAGTAGCAGATCCCCATCCAGAAAAGTATCTATTCAGAAAACAGATTCAGGATGCTGAAAGAGACCCTATATAATCAACTTAGATCTAAGTCCATTTGATTTACTAAAGGAAAAAAATGTCATATCGGTGGGACACGTTGCTCTTTGTTGTTGACATTTTAGACATCCAAGAATGCTAGTATCAGTATTAAAACTTGTCATTACAGCTTTGCCTTGGACCCAGCCCTGTGATAGTACAATATTAGCAACTTCTATTTAGTATCTGATAGGATTATGTGAGCACTGCTTCCATCTGGAAGTTAGTTCTTCTTTCAAGTACAAATGTTCCAAGAAGGCTATAGTTTAAAGAACTATGCCCTGTTCAGAGCACTCAGCTTTCTTTGTCTCTTCATATGTGGACAGAAAAAGTATTTGAGGGTATGATTACCTCTATTACCTAATGAGCATATAAGGAGGTAGACATCCTTCTTAACAGTGAGGGGCATGGCAAAAACAAATCAATTTATCTTTAGCTTTGCAGTTCTTATCTTGGTCATGTCCCTTACTAGTCAAGCATTATAAACTTTATTTATTCAATGGCACTTTGATAAATGTGGTTTGTCCAGTAGCCTCTAGAACACATATATCCTACAATGAAAAGAACCACTTCTGTTCTATTCTTCCTGATCAGTATTATGGCATTGATAAAACAGACACAGTAGATTAATTCTGCAGAATTGATAGTCTAATTATTTCTGCTAAGTTTTGACTCTTATGGAGGTAACATTTCCCAGAAAAAAAAATGTAAAGAGACACTCTTCTTTGGTCCAAGGCAGGTCTTGGTATTCTCCTTTTCTAAGTGAATATTAAAAGCATATTTAGTAAATCAACAGCTGTGTATCGTTTACCTGAGGCTGACCCATGTGTTTCCCAGAAAAACTCCATTAGCACAGCAGCTAAAATTAAAGGTACTGCTCACTTTAGTTGGCAGAAATTCTTTCTCATGTCTGTATGGGTTGACCTGGTGAATTCACGGGACGTATAGTGAGGAATAGAATTCCTGAGTCCTCTGGGTGATTAACATGTGATAATACTTATTCTAGTATCCATGGAATATGGTGTATATTTTTAGTTGTTTCTTTTTTTTTATCAAATGGTATAGGCTTTAAGAAAAACAGCATCTGTGATGATTCTGTCTATTCCATTCTTTTCTAGCTAGAAAAGGTAGACTGTCCTTTATATTCTGCTTTCCCTAGAATTTCAAACAACTGCCCAATACAAATTCTCTGCTCCTGATCAAACAATATTTTAATCTGATTCTCATAGCCTATATTTCTGCTCATGCCTTTATGTTTGTTCCTTGTTTATGCTCAGGGTTGCTTAAAACCTTTCAAGTCTGCATATCCGTGACCTGTTCCTAACCTTTAAAAAGTACATAGAAAAACCATGGTTTTCCTTGTATTGTAGAGTTTTCTCACAAAATCCTAGTCTATTCAATACTCTTTGCTCAAAATTGCTCCTACTTGTGACTGATTACATCCCCTATTAGAATTTTTCTCCTATTGGTATTCAATTCTGCACATGAATTTCATCTTTAAAATGAGATATTTACTTATGAAAAGCTTATTCCTTCTGAGATAGTAAAATTCAATCGTAACCCAACAGTTAACTACTGTTAGAGATGTAGAAGTTGATAGATACTCTGGCATATTTTTGGACAACTCTTTTCACAACTCCTTCCACATATCTCTACTGAGACTCTTCTCTGTGTTGTAGCTTGTTAGTCTTAAACAATACCCAACAAAAACAGAGCAAGAAATCAAGGGTACAGTTTATCATGGAAGGAAAGCATGGCACTATCATGTATGTTTGAATGAGTACGACCTCTATAAGCTGATATTTCTGAATACTTAAACACTAGTTAATAGACCCATCTGGGAGAGATTAGGAGGCATGACTTTGAAGTAGGAGTTTTTTCATTGGCTGTGGATTTTGGGGATTTAAACACTGGTACCATGGTGCTTGTGTTCTGACTTTTTTGGGCAGGGTGTAGAGGAACATTTGGAAGAAGATTTTTGTTATTTTAGTTTCTTTAAAAACACAAAAACTAGCCTTTGGATTAAGTTTACATTCTCACCCCAGCTGTGGTAGAGTTGTTTACAAGTTAGATTTGGAATGCTTGATGCAGGTGGTCATGATTTAGTTGGGCGCAGTCGTTCTGGCACCTGTAGCTTGTTTTGGAGATTGGGTGCTGCATGGGTATATGGGAACTTTTGGCTTAGGCTTTAAAAAGTCTGAAGTCCCAAGAGAGGGTGTAGGCAATGATTGGTGGTTCATTGGTTGGGTTGCTGTCATTAGTGTGATAATTCCTAAAATAACAAGGGTTGGACAGAGAGAGTTTATAGACCATGAACTGAGATGCTAGTCTGACTCACTATCAGCTAGTTCACTTCAAACTTAGGACAGTCTAAAAAGAGACTGTGAGGATTCTACCTTTCTCTCTTTCTGTATCAAGGTCACTTGCAAAAGAGGTGAAGATTTTTTTCTATCTTTCCATAAATAGAGGGTAAAAAATTGTAGCGTACTGAAATGGGGGGTGGGGGTAAGGGCAGGGGTTTGAGATAGGGTTTCTCTGTTTTAACTCTTGCTATTCTTGAACTCACTCTATAGACCAGGCTAGCCTGGAACTCAAAGAGATCTGCCTCCCTCAGCCTCCTGAGTGCCAGGATTAAAAGTGTGTACCACTAACACCTGGCTCAATGTTCTTTGACTTCTGATTGTGAATTGTGAGCTCTCAGTTGTTCCCTTCACCATGTTTTGGCTCTGCCACCATGGATACTAATCGTCTAAAACTATGGTATCTTTCTTCTATAGATTGCCTTGGTCTAAGTAATTAAGATCAGGCATTCAAATTTCAGAAGGGAGAGATCTTGATGCTGATTCTCAGTTAACTTTCTGCTTTTTATTAAGTACTAGACCCCAGCCCATGAACAGGTACCACCCACATTTAGGATGGGTTTTCCTATCTACTAACTTAATCTCAAAACTACCTTATACATGTGCCTAGAGTTTTGTCTCCTAGTGTCCCTAAATCCTGTCAAGTTGACAGTAAATATTAACCATCACACAGATGGAATAGTGCATAAGTAACATCATTAAGTTCATAATTTACTACTTGAAATTTAATAAACATTTCATTTTTTTCAATGTCTACAAATGAACAATAATCATTCAATTTGTAGACATTGAAACAAGGAAAGTATACTTAAGCATGCCTGGCAGTGTATAGATTTTTAGAACAGTCTGAAGATGCCTTAACTACTATGTGACATTTGATATCCATTAGGAGCATAACTATTGACAGAATAACAACCCATGAGAACTTTTTGCTAACATTCTCAAAATGGCCATTCATTAGGTACTCCTTAAAATCACAAGCATTAAAACTTACAAAGGTAACTAATATTGTACCAGCATGCTGTTGAGGGTACATAAGTTTATAACTTACTTTGCTGAGAGGAGCAGGACATATTTCAAAGGCAAACATATCGTGGAAAGTTCCTCTACTGACCTCCAAGCAGACATTCTGTCCTTGCACTACTGCTCTGGCTCTGATATATTCAGGTCACCTGGAACCGATCAACACTATATTCTTCCTACTTCCTGTTTTAAAGGTTTGATTAAGTGTGTCTATAGCCCAAAGTTCTTCTTCCTTCTGTTATCTCCAGCCTCTGTGGTATTAGGAAAACAGATAGTAACTGATTGAATGTTTTAACTAATAAAATGATTACAATAATAGATAGTGTTTTTTAAATGCTTAGAATATAGCAGATATTTTCAGTAAATATCCTATATAAATTCTTAAATTTTAATTATTTCAGAATTTTATGAAAGAAGTGTATTTATTCTTATTTATAAAATTTATAGAGAGGATAATAAAACAAAAAAAAATCTCAGGTCACATAATTAGTAAATGGCAGAAGCAGGATTTGAATGTAAGAATGCTGATTCTCACTTTATAATTATCCGCACCCATAAATTAAACCAATTTGGAAATCATATATACATTCCTAATTTTTACCAGAAATGCATGAAAAAAACTAAAAATATATCTTATATCTAATAATACCATATTTTAATAGAAAAATTCTCATATAAGTAATAAAATCAAGGCAGTGTAGATACTAAATCACAATTTCTGGATGATGTACAATGACTGTGCATTGATCATGAAAATAGTTTTACAAATAGAGCATATGGCAAGAAAGTTTGCTTTCTATGTTCCCTCAATAAATATTTTGAAGGGTTTGGAATGGTTTCATGAGATTCTGTCTTCTGTTACTGCACATAGAGAAATCAAGGATCTGGGGT
Organism: Cricetomys ansorgei; assembly: GCA_026225945.1. Classification (NCBI taxonomy): domain Eukaryota; kingdom Metazoa; phylum Chordata; class Mammalia; order Rodentia; family Nesomyidae; genus Cricetomys; species Cricetomys ansorgei. The sequence continues at coordinate 3,904,682 of JAMJFZ010000289.1, read as the reverse complement.
TATTGTGGTAGAGAGGACAGAAAGAATACAACAGCCCAAGGTGCAGGGTGAGTAGCAGAGAAGATTGTCTTCTGGAAACAGCAGGGCAGCTGCACATATAAACATACAGCAGTTGTGGCAGCTTGTGGAAACCCAAGCCTTTCCAAATTTTAGCGAGGAGAGAGGAGTTGGTCATACAATCTCACCCTAAGACATGGAGCTATTGGCCACTGTCAGCTGCTGGGAGAGGAAGAAGGGGTTGTCTCTCTGTGTAGCTCCTGATAGGATGATGGTTCTCAAGTAAAAGACTACATATCCAAAAGTATTTGGTCAGCATAAAATTGGTCTTGAGGGATTAAAAGGAAAACAACAGAAATGTAAGTGGCTGGGAAAGAGAGAGTTAATTTGAGAAGAGTTGAGAGAAGAGGGGAATATGATCAAAAGTTACTGTATGAAATTCTTTAAGATCTAATAAAATAAAATGAACTTTTAAGTGTCGAAACTTATGTCCATTAATCTTGGAAACCATAGTAGATGTTTTGTGTATTTCTTCAGGTATACACAAATGTGAAAGTTTTATTTATTTAGAGAAAGAGTCTTATTTTGTAGGTCTGGCTAACCTGGACCTCACAGAGATCTATCTCCCAAGTGTTGGGAGTAGAGACATGTGCTACCACAGCTAGCTCCAAAATGAGTTAATTTTAGAATACTATGTTTGTTTGATGTAAACATATTTATAGAAAATGCTTAACAGAAACTACGTAATGATGAACTTTCTAATGTGCTCCCATCCTTCAGAGCATGTCTACATATCTCCCTCTCAAAAGGTTAATTATTCCAAGATCGTTTTCTAGTATGGAGACTAAAAAGAAAATCTATATTTTACCATAAGTATTAGAAGATACTTTGAGGACAGAAGAAAAAACAAAACAATTTGAAACCCCAAACACACAATATTTGAATAAATTAATGAACAACTGAAAACATTTTCAATATAAAAATAATTCAACGTAGTGAATTTCTTTAATGGTGATTCTTTTAAGTATTTCTTTTCCCTCTGTTTTTCAGGTGATATTCTTTCCATTGCTTTCACCATAATTTTCCTGGTGTCTTCTTCATATAATCCTTGTATTTTTTTCAAACTGACTACCCATGAATTGTAAAGGTAAATGTTTTTGCTCAGCGGGCCTGAGGGCTTTGGGTTTTTCTCTTCAGTGTACTCAGATACAATATCTTATTGGCACTACTAATTAAAGTCATACATATCCTCATAAAGAAAAAGATAAATAATAAACAACAACAAACTTACTTCTTACATACTTCCTCTATGATCCGTTTTTCTCTCCCTCTTCCTCTGCCTCTTTTCTTACTTCTTACTCTCTTCCGCTTTGTATCTTTTGGGTGGTGTTGTTATCAAACTCTTGGACTTGTGTGTGCTGATCTATCTCTCTGTTATTAAGCTACATTCCCAAACAAGTTATGTGATTCTGATGATTAAAATCCAAATAAATGTTTCTCAGTAATATATATGAAAAATATCATTTTATATACAGGTCTTTAAAACTCGGTTTATGTATAGCTAGATGTAGATTTTCATATCCCTATATGTAATATTTGTACCAATATATGTGCACAATTGTGACCAACCACTGGATAATTCTATCAGTAGAATAAACTGGAACAGACTCATTAATATTTTCACTTTAATTTGACCTGTGGTTTCTCTTTTTAGTTTATGTCTAATAATTTTATATAATAATTCTTAAATAGACATGACAACAGAAAACATTTTAAAAAAGTGTGTTTTTCTTATACTTCCAGTGTGAATGTTTTATGAACATTATATTACAAAGTTTTTCCCTCGAAGTAAGGGTTTCTTCTATACTGATAAATTTCAAGCAATTTTGAAATTGCTTGATAAAAGAAGCTATTTTAGAAAATATTTTTATTTTCATTTTATGCTTCATTTCCTGATATCATTTATAGAAATTAGTACTAGAACTAAATACATACTATATTAAAGGAAAATTACAAACCAATCTCACATATAAATACATGTTAAAAACTGTAAACATATAAACACATCAATAAATTAAAACTTAAAAAGGTGTTTAGTTCTATATTATCTACTATTTTAATGTATCATGTTACAAGATAAGCAAGAGATATATTATAAATTTGCATCAATAAATTTAATGTGACAAGAGTTCTTAAATTGAAAACTCTTTGTAAGCTGTGAATGAAAAAGACAGTTCTTCGGTACAAAATAGAAGTTGTTACTACACTTAATAAACAAATATCCAAAGCAAATTAAATCCTAAGAATCTCTATAAAAACTTAGTAAAAAATAAAAATAGCGAATGAATGGGAAAATTATCAGAAAAATTCCTTAGAATATATCCTCAAAGTTTCAGTAAGCCTTTTCTCAAAAATTTCGGCACTAAATACGTTTTCATTTAACATGGAACAAGTCAAAATTCACCAATGGATCATTATTTTATTTAAATATTATTCTGAAACTTCTAAAATAGTTAGGATAATAACATAAACAAATTTATACTCTACATAGGAATATAAATATTAATTACTAATGACATAATTTTCTAGCTTGGAGACCCAAGAAACTACCTAAAAGCCTACTAGCTCTTAACTGCAAGTTAGTATAGGCCAGTTGATAACAATGAACAGAGCAAACTCTCATGCAACGACAGCAACAACAAAAATTACATAGCGCAAAGTCATAAGCAACAGCATGAAAATGCAAATTCATAAAGTTCACTAACAGAAGTATTTTAGTTCTTTAATTAATAGACCCTACCCTAATCTTCTATAGAATGCAAAGATGAATGTTAACATTATATTAAGTACATCGGAACATCACACCTTTCCTCAAATAATGAAAAGACACAATACCATCTTAATCTATGTTTTGACCTCAGGGATATAAATTAAACTTGAAAAGTCAGTCTCTCCATTTTTGGGTGTGCACATACAAATATACACTATGAAATGGAGGGTTTTCCCTTACAATAAATTAATAGTTCATAAGCTCTATTAGTAGATGAGTACAGTAATGACAGTGAGTGTAAGGATAGATGCACACATACGTGATGAGAGTTTAGCAGTGAAGGCATAATTATTTATTTAATGAACCTCAGACTGGCATTTGAAATAAGCAGGGTGACCAAGTGGATTAATCCAGAAATGCCAATGGAGTAAGAGTCTAATAAAATGTATTCCTACATCATGTTTTATACCAAAATAAATCCCAGATGGATTAAAGACTTACGGTTATTTTCATTATATTTAGTCTATAATCCTCAGAAATTTATTTTCTAATACCCAGTGTCGGGGAGGGCATGTCAATCGAGTGTGAACTCATGCAAAAATTTCATGAAAACAAATTTACAGTATGGACCCAGGATCTTCAAAAACAATGTGTCTCCTCAGAGTGTGAGTTAGATATGATCTGAAATCCTTTTCCCCATTGAACAGATTTGTTTTTTAGTCCCAGAAGGTATTATATTATACATGCTGCCAAGGGTGGAAAGTAACCAACAGTCCTACCCAGCTGTGGTGCCTATGGGCCAAAAGAATGACCATCATAACAAGATATCCTTAGAGATGCTTGTCTTAGTCACTGTTGTATTGCTAGGAAGCGACAATATGATCAAGGCAACTCTTATCGACTAAAGCTTTTGATTGGGAGTTTCTTTATAGTTTCAGAGGACTAGTCCATTATCATCATGGCAGGGAGCATGTCCGGTGCTCCTGTGGTTCCAGACAAGTAGTGGGAGCTACGTCCTGATCTACAAACAGAGAGAGGGGGAGAGGGAGAAAAAGAGAGAGAAAGAGAGAGAGAATCTCTGAGGTTTTGAAACCTCAAAGCCTACTCCCCCAGTGAAGCACTTCCTCCAACTAGGCCACACCTACTCCAACAAGGCCATACTAGTATGAGCCTGTGGGGAGCATTCTTATTCAAAAGACAATAATGCAATAGGGTCACTCATAACTTGGCTGTGATCAACCGCAATATAATTAAACTTAAAGCCCAATTAACAGGAGAAAAATTATGCCTGAAATTCTCACCCACCCGACTTCCCTGGGCGAGTGAGATATGGATCTTAAGGAAGACTTTCTAGAACATGTTTTCTAAACCAGCATAATCCTTAGCTGCATTCTAAATACTTGTCCCTATACACACAGGTTAAGTGTGGCTCTCACCCCCCCTTCATCAATGAAATGTCTCATTACAGCACCTGGAGACCACTACAAAAGGGCATAAATGGTAAAATCACATAGAAACCTGATCATGAGGTTCTCAGACCCGGTGTAAACAACAACATGATTCTTGCACCTAAAACTCATGGCACATAACAGAAAGGAGGCAAAAGAGCCTTGAGGAAGTCTGCTATGAGACTGTGTCTCCCAGAAAACACAAGGAATCTACATCCATGACACCACAACATAGTTACCTAGGCAAGACATGTATATAACACTAATAGAGGTAGTTTCTTAGCAGGGCAAATTTTGTGGAGCCCCATTCCAGGAGAAAGAACTACAGGCAACTAAGGATCTCTGAGAAAGGGAAAATTAGTCCCTTCTTGGGATGAGCTCACTAGTTGGTTATCCAATTCCAAGTAGTCTTCTTTGAAAGCATATGCGTATAACTAACACTAAACAGGCTCAGATGCTACATTGATATATTTATGCATTTATACATATTTAATTGAATGTATCCCTCCAAATATAAAAGAATTACAACACAGGTATTTGGTGGGAGGACAGTTATGTTATCCAAATAAGTTATGAATCACTCTCCCCCAATAAAATAACAAGAATTTGAGTAGAGGCACACAATTTGAAAGAAGATAAAAGAACATGTTTAAAAACATTGTCTGTAACTCTGTGAAAACTTCTGAACAGGATCTAGAGAACAAATAAACTTGGAGAGTTCAGCATTTAAACAGACTTGGGAGACTTTGTCAGTAAGACTTCTGTGAAAATCTCATTGTAAAAGTCTTTATCATTCCTAAGGAGGAGGGATGGATACGCAGGTGGATAGAAAGGTGAACGGAACATGTTCACAGATATGACCAGGAAACAGCACCTTTCACATTTAAGTTTCAAGTTGCTTTGATTTTCTACACCATTTCGAAAAGAATTAGCCTGAGGTACTTATAGCCAGGGACTTTTGCCAGACATTTGCATTGTTAATGACGTGGACAGAATGGCGGTTACAGATTCAGGTTCTATGGAGTCAGTGAGAAATTCCAGAAGACTTGAAATTAACTATGTGGTATATTTTCATAAGTGAATGCTTCTAAATACGTTTTCAAAGTTCATATGAATTGTCCTTTTGACTTATTTCTTAATGTGATTCATAGCACTATGTGGCAGAGTTTTGGTTTTGGATTTACTAGGATTTTTTTTTAACTAGTGTATTGATATTTGCTAGATATCTGACCCTGAACTTTTAACCTCTTCCATCCTGAATCAAACTCATCTTCACAGTGAACACATTAAAGTCTAAGTATTGGAGTTATTATGGAAAAGGGAAATGATTCAAGGAATGTGTCCAATATGAGCTTGCTAAGTAAGAGGGCCTCTGGAAGCATATTTTTATGACATTTATTATGAACATCTAGAAAATAAAGATAGCACATAGAGATGGAAAATCAGCTGGGAACTGTAAGATCATGGTACAATTTTGTTACCTGTGTAACTGGAAAAAGAACTGCCACACGTATAGGCATCAGATAGTTTGTAGTTATTTCTTCCCAATAAGAACCTACCTATTCTGGACAGAGGGAGAAAAGATGGTAAGAGGGAGACTCATAACATTAAATAAGCTAATAAAATTTACAAGACTTAGGAAGCTCAGAAAATTACAGGATTTACAGATCTTTCCCCGAAGTTTTAAAAGCAATAAATAATCTCTGGGGAGAGGAGCCTTTCACCTTATGCAGGAGCTCTAGCAACACTGACTTCATGAGTTATCTTCCATGATGAGTTGGAAATTCTGATGATACAGATGTCTTAAATGACCCTTGCTTCTGCTAGTAACTCCAATACACTCAATGGAATACCATACTTGAATTTGGTGGAATTGTTTTTTTTTTTTTTTTTTTTGGTTTGTCACTGGGGTTTTATACCTAGATTGAAAAGATGTCTGTTCACATCTGGCCAGGGAACATAATAAATTCAGGAGCACATTCAAACATAAAACTATCATTAACTAATGTATTCTATTACACATTCATTATCATAATTGGCATCACAGTCATCAAAGGCTTTTGTACCTATAACTATTAACTGTAGCAAATAAGTAAAACACTCTTTGAAATTATCCTTCATGTAGTGCTGTATGAATAACCTTTCCTTTTAAGTTTACTTCTATATGTGTAATATGTAAAGTACAGAAAATATCAATTATCAAAGGCAGCTTTTCAAAAATTACATTATTAGTCTACCTGCAGAAGCAACTACTGCTAACATATTAAGACTACAACTCCAAACCACGCGGACTCATAGCTATGCATGACTACACACACACTCAGGGTATGTTTACTAAACAAGTTGTATCATACAATCATGCCTTGAACACTCCTCAATATTTTTTTTCAGCTATACATCTTGTTTTCATTTCCTCAGTAACTATCAAAATAATACATGTTATAATACCCTGTGCAATATGGTGACGGACAGGATTAGCAACTGTGAATACTTTTATCAAGAAGCTGGAGTCCAGAAACTTCTGAACACTCTTACAATTTTATTTCATAAAATGGAACAAAATATTCTGTTTATATTTTCCACCTGATTCTGAACCTGCCTTGTCATTCCATTTAGAAAGCACTAAAAATCGTGGTTTGAAAAATGCGATGTGAACTTTGAAAATGCTGACGAATACTCTAATCATTTATCTTCACATAGTAGAACACTTTGACTGGAGAAGGCATTGTTTTATTTTCCTGATATAGTAAGGGAAGTTATTGTGTTTCTGGCTGTAGCTATTGCTATTAATTCTCCAACCTTTATGACCATGAACCACTGCCCTCAAATTTTTTTCTTCCCATTTTCATCAATACGGCTATATATAATCTTGCTTTTGCAATGAGAAAACACAGGCCCACAGTGCATTACCCTTGGCAGGCTTATGCAAAATTAAACATTACCTGTTGTCTTGAAGAGACCTTTATGCCAGCTCTGAGTGTATAATATTTTTTCATATGGAACTCATTAATTTAGCTATTTAAAGAAAGCCAGAAACTAAAAGTAGTATCACATGTTTTGTTTTAATAACTAGTATCAAAAATAAAACTTGAATTCTCTAATATTAAAAGTCTCTAAAATATATTACAATGTCTTTGTGCCCTGGCTTCTATAGCACAGCCAGTAGAGCACTTGGCTAGCATGCACAAAGCCCAGGTTCACGCATGTAGCCCTGATACTACCAAGAATATTGTAGTGTTGCCACTGACAGAGGTCTGTGCTGGGACCTTCCAGGTTCTTAGCCTCACATTCAAACAACTGAAATAAAGACACACTAACTTCTAATTAACAAGGGAACTTTATTTTTAAAAATACATATAAGAGAGAGTACAGACCAGAAAGAAATCACTGTCAAGACTGACAGAAAGTTAGGGAGTGCGGCCGCACCCAAGGGCTTTGCTTATGAATTGGAACTTTTAAGGAAAGAACCATTTGGTGCTAGGGAATATAGTCTGTGTGAATCTCTATTCTGATTGACAGTACTGGATAATGTATGGTACTTGAGGGTAAGTAGCTGCAGTTTCTGTCAGGTCATCCACTTTCTGGGAAATATGCTAGAATTTTATAGTTATTTCCGGTCTGCATTTCAAGCAGCTCCATCGACATTTTAAGTCATAATATTTGATTATATTCATTAAAGGCTATTGGATCTAATGGAAAAAAGGAGAGCAAGAGAATAAGATATTTCTGATAAAATTTCTGTAATTGCATACAACGAAGAGAGAACCTCCTTAACTGAGAAACTTAAAGGAACTTTCTTGTCTCCCTGTGTTTCTTTCTCACTTTCTTTTCTCATTCCTTTCTGTTTTTACTTTCATCCCTTCTTCTTTCTTTATATTTTCCTTTCCTTTAATTTTATTTCCCTCCGTTTTTTGAAATTTCTTTATAAACACACACACACACACACACACACACACACACTCACTCACCATGAAACACATTCACAGGCATTCCAACATTTATCTCAAGCTCTTTTCTTATTCTCCTCATCATAACTGCAGCTAATGTGACAAATTTTCAAAATATTTTTATGCTGAATATCAAGAACCTCAGGTATGGCTCTGTCTCCATTTCTTTAGAAATTAGTCCTTTTTTCTTATTACATATAAAAGCTTATATATTAGCTTCAGATGAACAATACTATGCGGGAAGCTGTTTGAGAGATGATTCACTGGTTAAGATCACCTGATGATCTTCCAGAAGCCTGAAGTTCAGTTCTCTGCACTCATGTCAGACAGTTCACAACCACCTGTAACGTAAGCCACAGGGGGTCCAAGGCCCTCTTCTGGTCTCTGCGGACACCAGCACGCACGTGCAAAACAATCCTATTAGCTTTCAATATGAGATGTGCCTGAGAGGATCTTCAGTTAATTCCTGGTAAATTCTGAAATTGAGTCATTCCATATGTTCCCTGGGAACTATTTAGCTAAGTTATTAGAATGGTAGGCAGACCTCTATATAGAAGCTTATCCTTTTAAATCCCTCAGGTCTGATGAACTACATTTCTAAAGGTCTTCTTGAATATATGAAAGCCCCTTCTTACCCCACAACCTTTCTCTTTTCTCTTTCCTGTGCTCTCTTAGACAGCATCTGGTATTTCTTTTTAAGCTACGCATATTCCTATTTTTGCCTTAAGGAAGAGTTGTCAATCTATTTATGGAAAGTAGGGAATTTTTTTTTCCTTTTGCTCTTGTTCCCTTCTCAAGTGATACAAAACTCCCAAAATAGTCAGGTTAAAAATCTGTTGCTTAAGTTTCAGAAACTGTGATGATTAAATAATCAGTTGTGATGATTAAGTAATATCAGCCCTTTCCTGCCTTCTATTCTGTGTGGTGTGAGCTAGCTTGGAAATCTGTCATGAAGCCTGTGAATTTGCAGGATGTCTCTCTCATGGGTGTTAGGAACTGAGATGAACAATGCTCTGAAAGAAAATGTGAGAACAAAACCTCCGGTCTTATTTTTCTGCAGAGGTGCAACATCAGGACCTGTGAAATAGGATACCGCAAGGATGTGGAGGCCAGCCCAAGTTGTTCGGCAGTCTCCCAGGGTGTCCGAATCCTAAATGATACTCACTGACCTCAGCTTGTCCTTGAGGCTCCCGAGCAAAAAGATAGAGCTGCACTGAGAGCCCTGGCAGTGACCAGAGCCAAGTTTAAAATGAAGAGTGCTGCTGTTTCCATCTCCTCAAAACCCAGCTTGCAGACTATCTGAGAGACAGCACTGGCTTTCTAAGGCGTTTTCTAAGTGTTTTTGGTAGCATCATGCCGTTCAGTGAAGGAGAATGGATTGTTTTCTCATTAATAGATAGTAACCAAGAAACGCACGGACTACCAAATAGTGAAACTGACTTCGGGCAAATTTTCACATTATATTTTGGATATAGTTTTCAAACAAGGCTACTTAAATGAGCTGAGAGATTGTTTATAAAGCTGACAACTGTAGATACACTTTTTTTGCGTATCTTAAGTTTATAATGTATATGTTGATGTATGTGTGCATGATGCATGTCCATGTACAAGTGTATGTGAGCACATGTGAGTGCGGATGCGTGCATTTCAATGGCCTCCTCTCGACTTTCACCTTCCACTTCTGCTGGAACTGCATCTCTTTGTCTTGGCTGCTTGCTGTGTAGGCCTAGGCTAGCAGGCCTGCAAGCTTCCAAGGATTTTCCAACTCTTCCTATGTGACACAGGGGCTGAGGTTATTTACAAGTGCTTGGCTGTATGTATGATCTCAATATTCAAATTAGGGTCCTCTCTCTTGTTCATCAAGGACTCTATGATTGAGCCATCTCCCCAGGTGTACATGTACCCATTGCAAAAGTAAGTAAGTGGTAGGGTCCTACTTTTCATTCCTGATTTCTAAGAAATGTCAACACTTCCTAGTGACCAGAGAAATAGAACCTATTTGTGTTGCATAGATATCAATGTTATGGGTGTTTCTTTTCTTTTTTCCAAACCTCAAGTAAGTTAAATTATGAAGGGAGGTGTTGAAGGTCCACAGTTGTCCTTTTATAGTCCTTTTTTGTTGTTATTGCTTTCAAGAGGATCTTATTTTTACCCAGGCTTGCATGGGGCTCACTCTGTAGTTCAGGTTGGTCTTCAACTGACAAGAGCCACAGCCTTCCAATTGCTGAGAATGTGTAATCCACATACAGTTGTAAACTACATACCATGCCTTAATGGCCATAGTCAGTGAACAAACATTAATTTATCATAGCATATACTTCTTATGTTTTTAATGAAGTTACATATACAATTCATGTAGTCATACTGAATTTTCACATTCAGTGTCTCCAAAGTGCAACAAACGTACACGTTTTCCACTGAGGGATCAATATCAATGCAAAAATTATATTTGATGAATTCAGTTCATCCCATGGGGTAAGTAGTAGATATCCATGATCCAACTGCAAGCTTAGCTTAGCCTCCATGCCTGTCTTTCTTTGAGTAGTCTAATACTTGTAACATGTCACACTTGCATACTGTGACTTCACATCACAGAGGAGGAAGTGGATAGTGCAGTCCAGCAATCTTTGGTGTACCGGTGTGTGCTATCTCAATGAATCAGTTGTGACCAGAACTTTGGTAATCCTGGCCAGAATGAGGAGATATCCATGGCTCATGTTCATGATGGTAGAGTATTGGCCATAATTCTTCCAGTAAATAAATAAGCTCTTATTATTATTAGCAAAAAATAGAATTGAGACAAATGGAACCAATAATGCAAGAAGTTAGGCTAAACTTCACATGATAAAAACAAAACAAAACAAAACAAAATGTTTCTTAAATGGGTTGGTACAATTAAATTCACATGAACTGCACTTTAACTGGGTCAAACCACCTGTTTTATATTTACCCCACAGTCACATATTAGCCACTGTTTGGAAGTAATTGCATCAAGTGCTGTATAGATCTGAAAATCCACATTTTAAGTAGTAAGGCAGGAACTGAGCAAGATGTGTGTTATCAAGTGAGTTCCTCTAAATTATAGTTAGCTATTTATAGATTCAAATGTTATTGTTCAACATGAGCAAGAGCAGCATGAATTACTCTAGTGTGCAGACAGTATGAAACCACCAATTTACTTCCCCTCACCACACCATTAAATGTCAAGGTGTCAAGTTGTCCCTTCAGGTTTCATTGGCAAACATAAATTATTGCTAATAGAGTGCAACAGTGAAATTTCTGAATAACAAATGACTTTGGAAAGCATCCTTTCCAGAAGGAGCTATAGGACACTTGAGATAATTTATGATACAAATATTTTCAAAACCTCGTCTGCTCGGAAGGTTGATTTCAAAATGTAAAATAAATAACTGATGAAGTTCTGCACATTCAACTCATCTCTTGAAATTTCTGTCAAATATATCCTTTTGGAAGTCACAGCTCTGACTGCAAATCTTCAGCCTAGAGAGTTCCAGACAGCGTGGAGGAAGAGTCAGCTTCACAGGAAGCTAACTCTTCTGGCTTTATGGATTTAAATGTTATTGTTTCATGCAATATTCAATATTTGTTTCACATTCTTCAATATCTAGAGTGAGGGTCAGACAGAGTCCCTGACAACTGAGTGTATTTCCTCACCATTTTGTCCTCTATTTTGAAGAGTCTACAGAGGACATAAGTAAAGGCAGAAAACATACCTGTCTATATGGAGTTAAACATTTTTTTTAAATAAGGACTTCTAACAATTTGTTAACCTGTGAAGAATAGTCCATAGACAATTTTTTTGTGTGTGAAAGCTCAAAGACTACAAAAAAAATGTCCCACATAAAGAAGTTGAGAAGTTGAGGCTTGGCACCATGAAGAGACCCCAGAAGAGGCTATTAGGGAAGGTTTTCAGCCTCAGTGGCAATTGAAGGCCCAGATTGAAGGGGCCATGTAAAGAAGTTGAGGCTTGGCACCATGAAGAGAGCCAATGAGAGGCTACTGGTGAAAGTGCAGCCCAGTTGCAAGCAAGGGACCCCAGCAATATTTGAGATGCCAGTGCCATGAGATGACCACAAAGAACAACATCAGTGGAGTGAAGCCAGACGGAGCCGGAGGACAAGCTCTGTGGCTGCAGAGATCAGAGAAGGGAAGTGATCCAAACACTTTTGTGGAACCCAGAAGATCATGAGTGAATTCCAGATAATTAGACATTGACAATGTTTTTCTGCTGTCCAAAGACATTGAGAAACTCTTGATAAGATGTTTGATTTCATTTGTGCATTAGCAACCCTCATGATTGTTCTTTTTGTAAATGCTTTTGCTAGTGCTGTGTTAAATTGTGTTATAGAGATAAAGCAGATTTTTTATTAGCTTATACAGAAAAGGGGAAATGTTGTAGAAGTTTATTTTCAGTTACATTTAAAATAATTGCTTTTGTGCACTGTTGGAAAAAGGATGCATAGGCCTTGACATTTTGTAATGTCTGCAGGTGTTGGATATCTTTGGGGGATGTTTGATTGCTTATGATCTGCACCTGAGGAGTTCTGAATGAATAAAAACACCTGAGCTCAGATTCTTGGGGTGTCACTGTTAAGTATAGCAATGGCCAGGATGGTGGTTCCCTCTGGTGGGGTCTGGCAGGGCTTGAATCTATGAGAATGCCTCCATGTCGTACTCAGCAGCCACAGCAGTGTACTTCTAAAACCACAAGTTATCATCTGGGTTTAGCTGAAGCAAGGACTTGGCTGGCAGAATGTAGAGGAAGCTAAGAATCAAACAAGCCGGCACTATTCTCGGAACAGGTTATTTCCTCCACAGGATCTCACATTATGGAAAAACAATTCTAATAATGAATTTTCAAAATCATGCACAAGTATGAGTGTTTTAAAAAATTATGTATGAAACTATAGCCATATTTCAGTAGATAGTTCAGTAGATAACAAAGAATGTTTGTGTATAACCTAAGACAGCTATGACATCAATAGCAGATATAATCTATGAGGTCATCACTGTAGTTGTAGATGTTGATGTTGATTCAGAGCAGATGTAGACTTGGATCAGGACAGAGGACTGTTTATTCTTTTGTTTAATTAAACCAATGGTTCTTGCCCAAAGTCCTGGAGCCATAGAATGTCTCATCCTCTTTACAATCTAATCTTAATCCTTGAACTGCAAGGCTTCAGCCTTCATGCAACCTAGAACTGCTCCATCCTGCTTCTGTAACTAATCTAAACATGACTAAAGAGGAAAGTATGGTAAAGTGAAGGATGATGGGACATCACAAGTTCACAAAGTTTCAGATACTCTATAGGTATTTCCCAAAAGAATACCAGCATTGATATTTTAGGGCACTCTTCCTTCTACAAAAGGTGGGTACATCTTTGTGACATACCATATGCTCTAAACAGCAGAGGATATTAAGTCTCTTCAGCTCCCCAGTGCCAGACAATGTAGTCTTCAGCATTTTCATTCAATCTTCCCTGTGGTAGCAATAAAAGAATGGATGCTAAAAAGTCTGGAGAGGGAAGAATCTTGGCATCTTATTAATTTGGGTCATTTTCACATTGTTTGTAAACTGAAAATAACATTTTTGTTTTAAAACAAAGCTAAGAGTTTTCTTAATTCTTTGAACTTTAAAAGTAATAATTTTAATTTTCAGCAGATGTGTTGCACACACGGTTTTTGTTTTCCTTAGGAAAAGAATCCTAGTTTTTTGGCTGTCTTTTTTCTTGCATTATTGGAGACATTAATTTTACAAAAATGCAGTAGTTTGGCTCTGAAGATAAATTGTTAGGCTGTTCCAAGGATGTGTGCCACAGCAATAACAGATTTTTATTCACTGCCAGTTTTACTAAAAGATTCTTTGAATTTTTTTTTTTAATCCCAGTTTTACTTTAAGGTGGTATATTTAGAAAATTTTGTTCTAGCCAAGATAAAAAAAAAAAAACAATAAAATCTTCTTTGCAAAGAATCTTAAATATAAAGTTTTCATCTCTGTATTTGGAGATATTTTATACCTTGCTAAAATGCTTAAATAGATTAATGAGCAGGAAAGAAATTGTTGAGTTTGATTAAACTCTTCCAGAATAATTGCTAAGAAAAGTATCGGATTGTTGTAATAAAGGAAATCACCAAAAAGATTTATATTATTATTATGGGGGGGCACTTGTGGAAATTGAATTAGCATTTTGAGACTAGATTTTGCTACAACGTTATTATTCAAAAGAGGAGGGATGCGCAGATAGTATCAGGTACACAAGCCTTGTATATTTCTTAAATCTACCATAAATGCTGTGAACATTCAGTCTTCAAAATTCAAGCGTTGCCTAGTAAATGACGAAGTAAAAAAAATAATTTTTTTTCTTAAGTTTTTACAATTAGGCTGAAGAAAAAAATAAAAACAACCAGTTACACACAAGGAAACACAGAGGGAAATGACCCAGAAAATCCCTGTTTATTACCCAAAGTCATGTTATTTGTAAGGACAAGCTTTGATTCAACCTGCTCTTGCTTGCATTTGACACTCTTTTCACCAGTTTCCATAAAATTTTGCCCCTTTCTGTGTCTCCTTCCATCTGTCCACTTCCTGTCACCCTCCTTCTCTGTTTCACTCTCCCTTCGTTCTTTCTCTTTTTCCCTTCCATTCTCTTTCTTTAGGTACAATACAGATGTTATTTTTCTTGGAAAAGAAAATGTACCTTTATCTTTATTTTCGATTTTCTTAAGAGAAAAGCTAGGGGATACATTGCAGATATTTCAGTTAAAATGTGCTATATTAGAAGAAAACAGAAGAGAAAGTTTAGCATGCTTAATGTGAATGATTGAAGAAACTTGAAGATGGAGAAAAATCATATATAATTAGATCATTAAAGGAAAGTTGCTTTGTAAGTTAAGAATTTGGGTCTTGATAGAAACTAAAACTCAACTTGAAAAGTTGATAGTTTTATTTAAATGTAATTGCTTTATACATATTAATAAATTCTATACTTATTAACAAATAAATATACATATGTAATTTAGAAACACACACATATATGTATATATATTATGTACATATTATTCATTCTTATATACACTTATCACAGGAAAGTATTGGGAACTCTACATTTTTGGCTACTTTTCATAAATTCACACTGGCATACACATTTCTTTCAGAGCCTGTAGCTTCTGCATTTGCTTATGAAATTCCATCTGTCTATTACTAGATTTTAATGTAAATAAATTCACTTTTCATGCGCTTATGGCTAGTATGTATTATGTACTAATCCGAAAGTTATGGACTGGGTTGAGGAGCATGTCTCTTAATTATAGTATCATTTTTGAACTGTAGCTTTTTCCTTTTAGTTAGCAAAGCAGCTAAGAGTCTTTATAGCTTTTTCATACAATGGAAATAGATGAGAACATACATGTTTTTACACATGTATATCTTTATATACGTATGTATGTGTGTTTTCTTAATATTAGCAAAGAACATTTTGAAAATCAGATTTGGGAACTCATTGAAAATATGAGAGGCATTTTTATTAACAGTGTGCTAGTTTAAAAATATTTAATACATTTATGGATTTGCTAGATTTACTTCAGGCAAAAATTCACCTAGTTCAGTTGATCTTTATATTAATAACTATGGCAAGGTGAAATTTGTTTTTGTTATTTTCAAGTGAATATATTTACGATAAATAAAACTAAAAAGTTTATTAATGTAGTTATATATATATATATATATATATATGCAGATTAAAACATTATACTTAAAATGAACAAAATATGTAGTCATAAAGGAGGTTAGCACTTACTTCTGTCAGCGTCTTAGCCAGTGACTATATTTTTAGATTTAAAAAAAATGTGAAATGGAGCTGGGAAACGGTGGTGCACACCTTTAATCCCAGCACTTGGGAGACAGAGACAGGTAGATATCTGTGAGTACAAGGCCTCTCTGGTCTATAGAGTGAGTTCTAGGACAGCCAGATTTATAACAGAGAAACCCTGTTTCAAAAACCAAAAAAGGAATAATAATAATAATAATAATAATAATAATAATAATAGTAATAACAACAATATAATATAATAAAAATAAAGTAAAAATGGGCCTTGGCACCCTAATGATCCAGATATAGAACTCCAGCTAGAAAACTATAGCACTAGTACCCTTCCTTCAAGTGTTCAACTATTAGCCACCACTGGGTTCTGGGACCTCAACTAACCAAACTCAGAACCTGAGTTATTGACCTCTAGAGCCACTATCACACACACACACACACACACACACACACAGTACTCTACTACCTGCCAACTTATGGACTAGGCTGACAAGCAGGGGATAGATGATGCTGAAACCCAGAGTCTGAACCCGAATTCAAGAAGGCACTCCCAGGTCTAGCCTAATGCTCACTTGATTTTCAAATACCCCATATACTATTGAGCCTCAGGACCACATGGAACACAATGGGAACACATCTAACTATGATTTTCGAAGATATTTTCTGTGCCTCCAGCCTAGGTTTCTTTTCCTCCTTCTCTAGCTACTATACAATGGAACTCCAGCAAATTCCTTTGAATGCTTTCTTACCTATCAGCCACTCTGCCCATTTAATATATTTGGAGCTTTAGAAATCTGAACCTAAAACCACAGAGTGGCCCCAAGACTGAAAAATCAGATATCCTTCAAATGATCCACAATCTGACAAGTTGTTGGAAATAGCAAACTGAAGTCCAAACACTCACCTAACGAACTTGAGACCAAATATATATATCAAGAAACACCACAAACATCCGAAGTCCAGATGCCCAGGTCTCATCCCAAAAGCACACACCAATGAACTAAGACAGTATGTCTCTGCCAGATGCAGGCAATCCGCTACTGTGCTCCCAGAAACTAGTACCAAGGTACTCCCCAAGAAAAGCACCTTAGCCGAATCATAAGACAAAAACTTCAAATAGCAATTATAAATGTGTTCAAGGAGTTCAAAAGGATATGAAAAAACAAGGCTACAAACCACAAAAAGTTGAATGACATAATGAAAACTTTAAGATAGGAAAACATAATTTAATACAGAGAGGGAACCTCTGAATAAAAGCCAAACCAAAGAACAACTTGAAATGGAAAGCTCTGGAAATCAAACACAAGTCTCAGAAGAAATATTAGGTCACGAAGACCAACAATCACTCAAAGAAATCAAAAAGAGAGAAAAAAAGCCAGAAACAAATCATCTAGATAAGCTGTAACAGTATGAAAAAATCCTATATCCTATTCATAATAGCTATAAAGGGACAGAAAACATTTTCAATGAAATCAACAAAGAAAACTTCCCAAATATAGGTAGAGATGCCTATGAAGATGTGTAAGTAATACAGAATACTGAATGGACAGAAGCAGAAAATAAAGTCCTCATGATACATAATAATCCCAACATTAAATGTACAGAATAGATAAAGGATATTGAAAGCTTCAGTAGAAAAGATCAAGTCATATATAATGGTAATAACACCTGACTTTGCATTGGAGATTCTGAAATGTAGAAGGGCCTGGATTTTTGGCCCACAATTTCTGAAAGACCACAGATGCAAACCTAGAATACTATATAGATCAAAACTATCACCCATAATTGAAAGAGAAAGAAAAGTTTTTTATGATCTAAGGAAAAAAGAAATATATGTGCTCTAAGGCACCTCTACAGGGAGAATGAAAAGGAATGCTTGAGTATAAACAGAAGAATGGCCAGAAACAATGGAATACAAGATTTGAACGGTCCCATAAAAGTTATCCAAAAGAGGGTTATGAGAACATCAAAATAACAGAAAGTAGTAAACACTGTTGAGCCATAATATTAATGTATCCTGTGTCCAATAAGAAGACACAGACTAACATTTTGGATTAGAAAACAGGACCCATTATTCTACTGCTTCCAAGATGCACATATTATCCTCAAGAAGAGATATCTCCTTATGTTAAAACAATAGAAAAGGTATTCTGACATATATAACCAAACAAAGAAACAAAACTGGTACAACAAATCAGTAAACGAAAGTGTTGTTGCTTTGAAAAAATAACAAGATTTTTAAACAACAGAAAGAAAGTGGATCAAAAGTAATATATTTATAGTTGAAAGGGGAGATCTATTCCTAGGGCCCAGTCATGACTGATACATCTACAATACTACTCCTGCACCAAGACTCAGGGATTACTGCAAAAGATGGGAGGGAGTGTGTAAAAGCCAGAGTAATGGAAAAGCCAGAAACTACACTCATGAAGTCTCAATGACATGACTGCCCAACCATAACCTAAACAAAGACAGCACCAAGAGACATACTAATGTAGTCAGGGCAAAGCTCACAAACTTCAGTACTACTCAAAGTACTATAGGCAACCAAGGAACATGGAACTCGGGAGAAATAGTCCTCCCCAGGAAGGAGCTGACCAAGTGACTGTCCATAATTTTTAAGAGGTCTCTATAGCAACAATGAGAGAACTGTGAGGAAATACCACGAAGTTGGTTGGGGGTTAAGGAAGGCAAGGACTTAGGGAGAGTTGGAGGAGGAGGATGAATATGATCAAAATATATTGTATGAACTTCTGAAAGAACTCAATAAAATAGTATTTTTAAAAGGTTTTTTTTGAGCCAGGCGGTGGTGGTACACACCTTTAATCCCAGCATTTGGGAGGCAGAGACAGGAGGATCTTGTGAGTTCGAGCTAGCCTGGTCTATAGAGTAAATTCCAGGACAGCCAGAGTTACAACAGAGATACACTATATTGAAAAAAAAAGTTTTTTGATCATTTTTTTTTCATTTTTATATTTCAGAAGATATTCACTAAGTAACTCCTACAGAAAAGGAATATTCTTGGAAATAAGCTAGTAGCAAATAGAAAAACTAGAAGTAAACAGAATATTGTGTTCATGTAGATTAAATTCCAAAGGAAGCAAGAAAGTGACAATGAGTATGCCAGGAGTGCATCCTGAGGGCAGAAAGTCAGGCTTAACTAACAGAGCTGAGTGATGCCAGGGTTGTTTCATCATATCCTGGTTGTGGAAACAGAAAGTGGCAATGTCGTCCATAACACAGCACATCAGTGACCAGGTTTCTATTCAACTAAGTGTAGACCTAGGTACTTAGATCAACAGCAGTAAAGCTGCACAAGCACTGGGAAAATTTGTATTACTAGCACACTTACGCATATTAATCAATTGATATAGTTACAGAAACACACACAAATAATACTGTCAGGTACCAAAACTTATTTAACATTTGTTTGTTTTTAGCTGAAGAAAGATGGCTAGCATTGAAGAGGAGATAATAAAAACACAAATGTACCTTTAATTTACTTTAATCAAGAACAGAAATGGTGGATCCAAAGTATTTGCTTATTTGGTAAGAGCACACACACACACATACACACACACAGGGGCAATGTATATACATTTATATGTACAAATATATATGCATACATATATTATACATATATGCATGTATATATACATTCATATACACATATGCATATGTGTATTCATATGAATTTATATGTATATGTGTATATGCATATATACTTCTATCTGTGTATACATGTATACATGTGTATATATGTATCCGTATGTATATATATGTATGTGTGTGTATATATATGTATATATGCATGTATATTGCTCTAGCATGGATCTAAATTCCATTCCCAGTATTCATATTAGGCTTACAAATGCCTGTCACTATACTTTCAGAGGAATCTGACCCCTTTGATCTTCCAGGGAAACTGTGCCCACATAGGCATACCCACACACAGATGCACACATACATTCACATAAGTAAAGAGTAAAAAGTAAATCATATTTAAAAGAAAGGTAGGCATTTTAAAAGTTTGCAGTCAAGGGTATGTTGCTCAATATTATTTAAAATTATGAGAATAAGCTTGAGACTTTAGCAATATTGGCAGGATGAGCTTGATACACTGCCATAATAAAATAATTTAATATCTAGAGCATTCATGTGATTATTATAGTTTTGGTCTGAATTGATTAAAAGAAAATAGGACCAGAATTGTGAAAGTAGTATTTTATTAAATATATGAAGAATGAATTTTTATCAGTAACATTAGTGTGCAATGAATTCATTGTGAAGAAGGACTTCTACTTATATACAGTCTCAAGGAAAGCTCAGGATGTTCTGTCTGTGACGCATAAAGACCTGGCTTCATATGTGTGGTTTAGATGAGCGTTATTCCTTTGGGACTCAGGTGTGTATATGAATGTAGCTTCTGACTGTATATTTCAGAACATGAAGTGCTACTTCATTATTTGCTTTAGGAACAGATGCCTTGATTTCATAACAATATTCACCTGTAAATGACAAAACGTTATTCAGGGTCAACATTCATTTCTAGGTCATTATTGCTTAAATGGATACATAATTTTTTTAAAAAAAATGCTTAAAATATAAATAAAACAACATGTCCTAGGATAAGTTTTTTTTTCCTTTGCTTATTTATGTCTGTCTGCTCAAATCCATTAAGAATATAATTTTCCTTTCTGGTATACTGCTTATTTGATGACTTTAATAATGAGGCAGCTCCTTGGCTGTAAAGAGGCTTTGATCAAGCAATCTGCCCTAACAGCCTGGAAAAGAAAAGTCTTGAAAATCAAGAGGTAAAAGACCGCAAGCTTCTGCAGGAAAACATCCTATCCAGAGAAAGAAGATTGTGGCCATTTATTGTAGCAATCATAAAATGTAGTAAAGACGGGAAAGTTATCGGTCCATTTTAATCAGATTACTCAAACAGAGCAGCTGCAAGCAGAGATTGCTGTTTAGGCTGAAAATGGGAAAGCCTCTCTTATAAAGTACAATGCTGTGGGGTCACATGTGAAAAATGGGACCTTTCTCTGCTTTTCTTTATAACAAAGCATAAAAGCATTTTTGAATCAGTTCAGAGCCTAACTGTGTATTGATAAATATCACGTATAATGGCCCAAATGTACTTGCAAGGACAAAGGTGAGTAAAAGAAATCAATTTCACCACAAAATTTACCCTTTTCATGCATTTATTTTCTTCGAATTATGATTCCCATATTAAGATATAAAAACCGGAAGCCTGAATAAGAGAGAGAATCTCTAAAACACTAATGTGTGTGTTCTAAGTTGACTACAAACAAAACTATTTGTGGAACAATGGATACCAGTTATTCATGTAAGTACAGAGGTTCCTTATATTCTTCAGTCTTCTTTTAGGAAGAGGAAATGTCTAATATTGATTTGTGGAAATATATTCCTTCTAAAGAGGGACTCGGGATAATCAGAATAAGGCATGGGAATTTCCCCATCATGATTGAATTAGCATCACTCTAAGGAACTGCCCTGTAATCTGTAGTTTCCCGTTACTAACATCAGATAGTGCCTAGGCTAGGCTTAACCCTATGTGAGTGTGGAGGTCTTGAGTTGGGATAAGCTATCATTCCCTTTTATGAAGTTGAAATAAAAGACACTTTATTCACTTTCTAATCTATGTGATACATGGGAAATCGAAGTAACAGTAGAGGGCTGCTGCTGCTGCTGCCCGTAATATATCCTGCTGTCTGCTTCTTTTTCCAGGGAGACTACAGCCTTCCTGAGTCAAAGGACAGGCACTTCACAGAAGGGATATTTTTGGTGCATAGTATCTTTGCCTTAGAGTTTTGCTTTTCGTTCAAGAAACTGTTGGCTGGCAGCATTTGCCAGCCTTTCCTATATGACAGTAAATCCCAGCTCTGACTAAGAAATTTTCAAGGGTGATCAGAGTTGACAAGTTTCATTTTTATCTTCCATGCTATCTTTGCATTTTATTCTCCTGTTGAACAATAATTCTTTGAGCATTTCAAGCTTAAGCAGAAAAAAATTAAGGAGAAATTTAGAGAGGTCTAATAGGTTACAATGAACTGGGATTACTCAGCTTCTTTAAAGGTTGGCCTTTGTGCACTCTGGAGAACATACATCACAGGAGAGAGAAGAGACATGACTAAGGGAATCTGGTTAGGTATCAGTTCTGAAGTGCAGAAACAAGGATGCTAGGCATTAAGAGAAAACAGATGTGCACACTCGACTTTTACATATATTTGGCACTAAAGGTGCCTTGCAATTCTGTCTCATTTTCATCTTAGCACTGCTATCACCTCTTAGGAGTTAATGCTTTATTGTTTTACAAGAATAATACATTATCTCCTCACTGGGAAATGACTGTCATGGCACTGCAGACTAAGGGAATGTGGCAAGAGAACACCATAGTGCACAGATTCTTGTAAATTCAGTGCTGAAGTGGCTTAGAACCCTGAAGCTCTTTAAATCAGTAAATCAACTGAGCAAACAAGAAGAGAGACTTGAAAATGGTGGGAAAATTATAAATGACTGAATAGGGAGCTAAAATACCAATACAAATTTAACTTTTATATTACTCAGATTTAGTTTTTAAGTTTAAGTCTTTTAAGTTTATCAACAGACATATACCATATACCACGGTTTTTAATATTTAGCCATGGATAGATTAAATTTTATGAAAAAGGAAACAGAAGAGGATATGATGAGATATTGTAGTGGGTCATGACTGTCCCACCAAGGATTATGAATATCATTGGATTCTATAACTGAAGAGCACAAGACAACTTTTGCTAATATTTAGAACCAAGAATTTAGAATTCTGAAAGATAATAAAAGAAGAAGAAACAAGGAAACAAGGAAAGGGATTTGAAATTGTTTTCACATTTTGTAATCCCAGGCTGACTATTTGAAATGGCCATGGTGTCTGAAGGGTGGTGATATGAATGGCTGAGTATGCCTGAATATGAAAAATGTGTAGAGCCTAAAACAGATTTTGAAGTACACAGGGTTAAGCAAATATTGGTGGAGTAGGTGGTCAATTCCTTTAGACACGTGCCTAGGCGTGATGTAGCGGGTTATATGGTAGATTTATATGAGTTTTTTTTGAGAATTTTCCATACAGATTTCTGGTTTCCATAATGGATACACTGATTTGCTTTCCACTAAAAGTGAATGATGATTCCCTTTCTTCACAGACCAATACCACCATGTTTCCAGCATAGTTCATTAATATATTTTACGTCTTATGCCAATAAGTGTGTCCAATACCCACAGATAAGTGCTGCTACCACTCCTCATCAAAGAAGCTTCTCATTGCAGCTAATGGAGATCATCACAGAAAACCACAGCTAGCTAGACACAATGCAACAGATTGTGTGGAGCCCAGTCCCACTAAACTCATCAGCATGGCTCATGAAACATCACAGAGGAAGGGGTAGAAAGTAGTGATAATCAGAATGGCAAGAATTGTACTAGGAAAGAGTGTCTACTAGAAATGGCTTCACGAGCAAGACCAGAACAATGAAAATATCTGTTAATATGGAAGAGGGGGATTTTAGGGAGGTCCCACCCCACTAGGTAAAGAACTACAAGCAACTAATGACTCTTGGGAGGAGAATTAGCTCCTTCTAGTAATGAGTCATGTTATTGGTTGTCCAATGAAGAGTGGTCAACCTTGAAACCATATACACAAAACCAACAAAAATGGTCTTAGCAGTTTGTATAGAGACACACACATACACACACACACACACACACACACACACACACACACATGCACATATAAGCATATACATACATATACACAGACATACATGTATGTAAATAATAATAATAATAATAATAATAATAATAATAATAATAAATAGGGACTATCAACTGGAGAGTGTGGAGGCACATGATAAGGTTCAGCAGAGGATATCTGAGAAGGTCTGGAGGGAAGAAAGGAATGAGGAAGTGATATAATTATTTTCAAAATTTAAAAAATATATTAAAAATTATTATATATATATATAGATAAATTTATATAAAAGTATATATATTTATATACATAAATTTTTATATATATTTATATACATAAATTTATATATAATTAGCCTTCATAGTGGATTTAACCACTCATTTAGATAAGATAAACATGTATCTTAATTCAAAATGTACTTGCCTAGATTTCAATGAAAGCATCTCACTTCTCCCTTTTCTTGCTGCAACTCTGAAGGAGTCCTCTGTTCCCTGTCTTGTTTTTCTATCTCCGTGACACCATCCAGTCATGGTTGGTAGCACAATGTTAAGAGCTCGGACTCCAGAGACTATTTGCTTTCATTCAACTACTGGTTTTATGTTTTAATGATAGGCTTCCCTGAACCTTTTCTCCCATGCTCTTTAAACAATGTGTCACAACCAATGAACATTAAACAGAAGTATTTTGGACACAATGATAAATTATATGGCATTGTGCTTTGGACTTAAATAGGCTACATGTGAATCATAGTTTCTCTTCATTTGGGGGAAGGTCTCCTGTTTAGTGAAAACAAGACATCTCAGGAAATGGATCCCTTGAAGTTCCTAAAGTCCCCAGAGAAGCTGCTCTCCCTGTCCCTTTTCTATAAGAGCTCCATGCTTTTCACTCTCATAGAAAAGCATTCTGAGACAAGTAGATGAGATTATCTCTATGACATGCACTGGATGATGCTGTGTCCTTCCAGAAACTCAGCCCATTATAGGGGGACCCTGGCCCAGCCCATTCTTTGACTGTCCTGTCCAGATCTGTCCGCTTAGCTGACACAGTCTTGTTAACCTGACTGAGACCTGGCACCTCAGAAGTCTGAACGATTACCTCTCATCTAATTAAACTAAAGAAAAAAATCCATATTTGAATCCGCCCACATACTCTTTAAACAATAGTATTTTATAAGTAATAGCTGTCTGTATTTGGAAATTTGGTATCACTCCAAAATATCTGTGAGGAAATTTATAGGGTTCATTCCTGGTTATATAGTTTTGTTTCTAGGTCACAAAATCATTTGAGATACTAAGGTGCACTCTAACCTCTCCTGTAAGAGAGGAAAGGCTTATGAAATGAAGTGCTAATTATTGGACTAATTCAGTGACCACTGCAAGTGACTATTAACATCAGAGATCTACAACAGCTTAATATGTTACATATAATTAATACTAACCTTCAATCATTTGGAGTTTACAAACACTGTCAGCTACTCAAATTATATAGCTAAGAACAACTGGCAACTGATAGCATCTACCTTCAACCTTGGGAAATTGTACTCTCATCTAGAAGTCTCTAGATGAGGTCAGTACAAAAGGAGAGAGGACAGTTCTATATAAATCGTCCTTTAGGGCAAACAGAAAATCAAAATTGCTAAAAATAAAAACTGAATTCACCACCAACCCTCCACTTTGCTATCTTGATATTTTCAATAGCAGGACTAAATAAATGATAAGCCTAAAAAAGATGACAATTAGGTATAAACTTTTTCCTAGAATAATGTTCATATTTCAACACCGTAATTGATAAATTCAACCCATAAAAATCTTCCTAACAATAGTAATTGTGGTAATTTGAATGATAATGCCCCATAGGCTCATAGAGGATGGCACTATTAGCATATGTGGCCATGTTGGAATAGATGTGGCCTGGTTGAAGGAAGTGTGTCACTGGGGGTGGGCTTTGGGATTTCAGATGCTCAAGACAGTCACAGTGTCTCTCTCTTCTTGTTGCCTTCTGACCAGATATAGAACTCTCTGTGAAGAGACATCATGACCACAATAAGTCTTATAAAGGAAAACATTTAATTGGGGCTGACTGGCAGCTCAGAAGTTTAGTCCATTGTCATCATGGTGTGAAGCAGGATGGCAAGAATATAGATAGGGTATTGGAGAACCTGCATACAGGTTGGTGTGTATGTACTTGTCTGCCCATATATACAGGAAAGGATACTGTGAAAATTTTAACAAATATCACCTGATATTGGCATACTTATATAAGGATATGTTAAATTTATTTCTCAAATGCATATTTACTAAAGTTTGTGCCAAGAATCTATGTCCTATGCAAATAAAAAAAATGATAAAAGTTTTGTTAAAGAACCAATCCCACTCTGTTTTTGTATGAATACCACTAGGAAAAAACTTCTAAACTTTTGTTTCCTTAATTTCATTAAAATTAATTTCAAAGCTCAGTATGTTAATGTACATTTTGAATCCAAGCAATGAGGAAGCAGATACAGGAGGATTTCTATAGATGGAAATATTAATATCTCAGATGGTTTCATTCAGGGAATAGGAGACAATCATACTGTGTAACCTGAGCCACTGCAGAAGCTCACCTCTCATGGACTCACGCAAAACACAGACATCTACATAATTTATTGATTCAAAACTCTGTTCTACTCATGAATGCCTTATTTACATTAATAAAAACAACCTCTGTTGGCAGAGAAGAAGCTTAAGTCAAAGCTGGGGACTTCAAGGTATTCCCGGAGTTCTGGCTACAGAAGACTGCAAAGGCAGTAAGGACTCTTCATTTGTAATATCATAAACAAATAGCTTTCTACATGTAGATTTTAGAAAGATGTATCCATTGTTTCAGCAGGGAAGTGTGAACAGGTGCAGGAAGCAAGTCTTCCAAAGAGAAGCAGTTACAAAAGCCTTAGGAAGCACCCTTCCCCCCATACAGCACAAGAAAGCATGTCTTACAATTACAGATGCACCACTGCACAGACAGAGCATACAACTATCCAACATCTGGGCAAACATTCCACCACAAATCTCTGTGAGTTCAAAGCCAAACTTGTAGAGGAATGCTTTGCCAAGAAGCTTTTTGTACTGTGCAACTTTCCTTATTGTTACATGCTGCTTGGACTTCTGGGAACAGCTTGGGAGAGATTTTTAAAAGAGAATGTGTCATAAGGAAAGCTGCAAAGTACAAAAAATACTTCTTGGCAAAGCATCCCTCTACAATACATGGTCTACATATATACATTCAAGCCAGCCAGAGCTAAATAGTGAAACCTTGTCCCTTATCTAAAGCATAGTTGGCCAAGATTTTTCCATACTATATGTTGTTTCCTGACTCTGGTGATGTCCATTTTTGTGCAGAAGCTTTCGTTTTCATGCAATCCTACCTGTCAGTTTCTGGGGTTATTTCCTGTGCTGTTAGGCTCCAGTGCAGAAAGTTGTCTGTTCCTGTACTTTGAAATATTGTAAAATTGTAGCATTTCATTAAAAATATGTTAGGGACAGAATTGCTTTTTTAAATTTATTTTTTCTTCTCTTATAAATAGATACCAACCCTAGCCTCCCCTCTCTCCCTTCTTTCCCAGCTACCCCGTCTCCCTTCTCCCCCAAATCCACCCAACCATACTTTCTCTAAGAAAGATCAGGAGGCCTCCCAAGGTTACCAATCAAACAGAGCATAGCAAGGAGGAACAATGCCAGGTCAAGCTCAAGTCCCTACATTAAGGCTAGACAACGGAGCCTGGCAAGAGGAAAAGGGCCCCAAAATCAGGTAAGAGGTTTAGAGACCACCTACTCCAACTTTTAGGAGTTCTATACAAACACCAAGACAGAAAACCGTAAGTTATATGTAGGTGACCTATCACAGACCCATGTAGGCTTAGTGTCTTCTGTTGCTTCAGTCTCTATGAGCAACTAAGAGTCCTGGTGAGTTGACTCCATGGGATATGTTCTCCTGCTGGTCCTCACCATCCTCCCCTCCAGCTCTTCCTCTGAATTCCCAGAGCTCTGCAAGATGCTTGGCCATGGGCCCATGCGTCTGCTCCCAACAGCTGCTGGAAGAAGCCTCTCTGATGACAATTGGGCTAGGCAGCCATCTATGAGCATAGTAGAATATGAGATTAACCTTGCAAAGCCTAGTTCCTCACACTAACACATTATTATATGATTTCAAAAAGAATGACCTTTAAAAATTGAATTATAGCAGTAGTGGAGTAGAAGATAAACTTTTTCCTTCAATTTAGCAATACATATAGAAATTGGAACCTTGTGAGCATTGATGCCATGTTAAAAAATGGGAAAAAATCACAAGTCCAAATATTGACAAAATATAGTTTAATTTTCAATGAATACACAGCTATATATGTGTTTCCTTTTGGAGATATTTCCAGTAAATTTGAGTATAACAACCTGTTACTTCATATTATGGATTAACTACAAAGATATTATTATTTATTTTCTAAAAGTAATATTATTTTTAAATAACTAATATTTAGTACCATTAGAGGAACCTAGGTCTTCTGGTCTCCTGTCTACTTCATTTTCCCTATGCAATATCAACTTTTCCAGAAATATGTATTTCAGCATATGGACTATACAACAAATTTTTTCCAATGTAGCATAAATTAACAAGAAAATAATATTAATCCTCTTCTGTATAAAATATTAATGTAAGGATCCTACAATCAGAATTTGTTTGACAAGTATGTTGTGAGTTAGGAACCCAGGCACTCTGGTACAGTGGTGTTGTGTCTTCTATGTCTGTCGACTTCTGGAGAGATCATGTTGCCAACAAAAGAAGATTTGAACCTACGACTCTACTGAACTCATGAGCTCTCTGTCCTCTCTAGCTCATGAATCACCCTTTATCCACCTTTGCTTTACTTTCTTATACACCAGCTCCTACTGAGAGTAAGGTGTTCCAATTGTTCCAGTCTGAAATTCTACAAAGCCAGATCAAGAATAGTGCAAGTCTCACTGAAATTACTAAATGTTTACTTCAATTCTCTGGTTCTCAGTGGACCCTAAATACATCTCTAAACCAACCCTCACAGAGATCGTAAGGAGGATCTAATCAGCTTAGAATAAATTGTATACTTGGGAGATAGACGTGTAAGCAATTTCAACAGAACACATACAGCAGTAGGTGAAATAATTATATCTCCACACAAGTACCAGCTAATTTTGTCAGAAGAGATTGAGAACAGGAGGTATTATTGCATATCCTTTAGAGCATAAGTAACAGAAACCAGTTTGGTTTAACTTAATTAAAATAGGTTAATTTTCATGAGGAAATGGATCTGTTTCACTGAATTTAAGAGCAGGGATGGAAAAGTATTCACAAACACTTTGAGCCATTCCTCTTTCTTTCCTAACTGTTTTCTGTAGTGATTGTGTGTGTGTGTGTGTGTGTGTGTGTGTGTGTGTGTGTGTGTGTGTGTGTGTGTGTGTGTGTGTGTGTGTGTGTTGTTGTTTGTTTTGATTTTTGTTGTTGTTGTTTTTTGCCTGATTTCTTTCATGGCAGTCTATGAGAGTTCAATGAGGAACCAGACTCCTGAGATTTTTATAACACTTTTTCAAAATGAATTAGAAACAAATTGTGAGAACATGATTGACCCAATCTATGGTAAACAGCCAAACCTCGACTAATTGCCTGTTGCGTGTGGTCATGCTAGGAATTAAAAAACTGATGGGGATTGTTTAGAGCAAAGGACCTCCAAAAGTTTTATCATGAGTTTGGCAGACACTTTAAAACCTCATTACCTAACGTGTTGCATTCCTGATCCAAATGTAACTTTAAAACATCCTGGAAATCATTCAAATCTGTATCAGCATTTGAAACAGAGATATCTAAGGAAACAACTCAGGTAGTCAGCCTCTCCACCAAGTGCTGTTACCCACTGAGTCATCTCCTTGGCTTTAAAAGTCAAGGTTTCTAAAAAGAAGCTGTCTCTTAAACTTATTCTTTTCACACCTGGACATTAACATTTTATTAACAGTAGTCAAATACCTTGTTTATATTATATATGCAATAATATATATAATATATATTTGCATATATAATACGCAAAGAACGTTATGACTACCAAATTATCTACATATAATCCTGAAGGAAAAAAGGATATAAGAAAAAAAATGTTTACTGGAAATATCTGCCTTCAGCCCACTAACTGTAATATGAAAGTTCCAGGTTATGAGCGCATACTCCATCACAGCTGTAGGACCATTGCAGAATCAGATCTAAGTTGGGAAGAAGCCACATTTTACTGCCAATTCAGTGGCACTGGCTGCTGATTGAAAGTTTCTAGTGCATGGCTTTTAAACCATTTTTCATCCTTACAGGCCTAAATTTCTTTCCCAGAAGGCATTGGGATGCTCCGTGTTCCTAGAAGTTATGGAGGGTAAGACTATCCTGTAAAAGAGAACCAGTCCTGGATTGCATGCCTACAACACAGGTAGGATTTTACAGATGAATAGAATTATTTATCTTTGGCCCCTTTGGCCCTAGTTAGTTGTTATGATGCTTAATAAAGTAAGTGACAAGATGAGCAAAAGATGATAGCCATCAAATATAGGCTTTAGTAGAAGTTATGGGCTATTTTAATTCTCATGAAAAGAAACTCTGCAGAAGGATTCTGATTCTGGAGCAGGGATCCTGGGTTGAACACAGGCCTCACACAGTCCAGCTTTGCTACACTAGTTTGTCTCCCTTAACTTTAGTGTTCTATCTGTAAAAGCAGTGGGATTTGGACATATCAGGCTTTCTCAAGTCATTTTGATTCTCCTGGGAAATCAAAATTTCAACTTGCTAGCATTGGCTTTCAAAAGTGATTATGGATAAAAGGTTACTGACATAGTGTTTCTGTGAACCATTTGTATTTAATTTATTTTTGATATTATAATATAGTCTCATCATAATAAAATCACATCACCTTCTTTT
This sequence comes from Cricetomys ansorgei, assembly GCA_026225945.1. NCBI lineage: Eukaryota > Metazoa > Chordata > Mammalia > Rodentia > Nesomyidae > Cricetomys > Cricetomys ansorgei. Next base: position 3,873,975 of record JAMJFZ010000289.1, on the reverse strand, counting down.
TCATACTCACAGGTAAATGTAGTCAACCCCACATAGGGAAACTTCTCTTTGCAACAGATGGAGAACATTACAGAAAACTATGATCAATCAAAACACAGTTATGGAGCACAGTACCAATTGAATATATCTACAATAAAACTAGCACCCCTAAGGTTCAAGAATCACTGTAGAATAGGGGATGGAAGGATTGTAAAAGGCAGTGGAAAGGAGAGTTGGCTGTGAGATTGTATCTCCTAGAAATGTCAGAAGGTACTCGTAAAGTCTTACCAAAATGATTACCTAAAGGTGAGCTGAATGGGAACAAACAATAGACAGTCTTAACGTGGGCAGACAAAAACTCTCGAGGCCTCAGCCCTACACAATGAACTATAAAAGCAGCCATTTTTATCCTTGAAATGAGTTTGTTTGGTAAAATTTTCATGTTAAAAATGACACAGTGGGAATGAGAGCTGTAAATACCCTTGCTTCTGTAAGTTGAACAAGCAATTAGTACTGAGATACGGCACTGTGCTGTTTCCAAATTAAAATCTTGTCTTCTAGTTAAACCATTTCATGCCTCAATTTCTATACACCTAGAAACAAAATAATCATATGCCTTTGAACTGTACATAATATAAACATATTACCAAAGACATAGTGAAGTTACCTTCGGAATAAACAACAAACATGGCCTGCTCATTTGAGACAGTGCTTCCCCAGTCCTCATGAGCTAATGCAAGCAGAGAATTATAGGTAACTGAGAAATATAGGTAACATATTTCTCAGCTTTTTTTCAATTCTTTGGAAAATTCACCCTGACAGTCTTTAAAACACAGTACATGGCTACAGGAAAATATATTAAATTATTTTGTAGAAGAACTTGGCCAGGACAGCTAATATTTGTTTATAACTGAGTTTTGTATTTCTCATATGAAACATTGCAGAGGGCACAATAAAAACATACCGACGTGTTAAGTGGGAGGGGAAGTGTTCCCATTAATGTGAAAGCTCTGTCTCCCTAGGAAGAACCCTAGGGCTTTTCTGTACGCAGACACAATAGCCCACATGGTTCCTTCTCCTTTGATTTCTCTCCTCTTCTCCTTTCAGTGAAGCACAAGATTCATTGACACTTTTTATAATGCCTCCTTCTGTCAAGGTGTCCCTTCGCTATTCCACACGGTTTTGTCCATCTCTCAATCTTTATTTAAGCTTTTCTCCAGTGGCATCTTTTATCTACCGAGATAACCAACTTCTTTTATCTCCAGGACACTCGGATGAAGGGCTTAAGAAAAACTGAAGTGGGGTGGGCAAGCAGGACAACGCAGTCTTGTTCAGTAGAGGACTCTAGTTTTTATTTTATTCCGCTACTTACACATGTGGGGAAATTTAAAAAGATGTTTGAACATGCTGACGTCTCCTCTGCTCTTCTGCCACTAGAAAGGGTTTTTATGCATTTCCTACAGTGAAGAAAAAGAATACAGGAGAAACATGCTTTGTTTCACAAATAATCACCAGTGAGAGTGTCTTCGATCACCACAAAGCAGTTATCTGAATCATTTCAGAAATTGTTTCCGAGTGCACATGGAGGTCTTAATAACACAACCGAATGATGGCTGTAGCGTATCTCCCCAAGGTCACAGCCTTCTCCTTCAGCATTCAAAGCTTCTTTACCTTGCTTGCAAATGAAACTTAAGAGTTCTGCCAAGTTTTCCTTCATCAGACACTGTGGGTTCTGATGATAACCTGGTCTGTCTGGATGATGTTTGCCTTTCTCGATCAATGCAAGGGAGTTTCACTAGAAACTTAAACATCTTAGCAGGAGACGCCCTTTGAATGACTTGCAGTCAGTGTGACACCTCCATAATTAATCTTACTTGGATTTATTGATATATTTATATCGTTAGGCAAATATCCCAATTTCCATAAATCTTGAGTTTAGAGTGTAGTAAAATCATCCCAGGCTGTGATAACATTGTAATACTCTTGCCTGACATCTCTGCACATCCGCATGTTTGACAGTGGAGAATGAATGTCCACTCCTCTCAGGAATGCTGGGAAGGTGTGTAATGAAAACTTAAATAGTGTAATGCAACGGCAACAGAGCACTGCATCACTCACATAGCCATTCAGTAGATGCTGCTGAGTATTATACTGAGATTATTGAATGAGTTTTCAGGCTCCTTACAGCTTCATAAATGATGTATATTCCTTCATTTCTTGTGTTTGAAGCACATACAAGTGTAAAATATCTTTTTCCCTGGCAAACACTGAGAAATAATTTACAGGAGGATATTTAAACAAATTTATGGTGCAATGGTATGGACTAGGTGGTCCTTGTATTTGATTACTAACATGGCTGTTCCAAAGTTCCGTAAATGTAATGACTAAAATAACAGGAATACTTTACAGTGCCGGAGTTCAGAAGTGCAGTGCAGACTTTTCTTCTCTAGCAGCAAGTGTTCACATTGATGCTGTTCTCCTGGGTCTTATAAGCCTTATAGAAGAAACTGTTTCCTTAATCATGTACATTGTTGGCTGTATTCTATTCTTTCTGATCGTTATCCAGGTGATAATCTCAGCACTGAGGATGAATCAGATTGTCCTTGCTCACAGTTCTATTTCTCCAACTTTTAAGGCAACATCTGTTGGTCATGGGCCATTCTATCATCATCTCTTTTGGTAATTCCCCCAAACTCTATGATACCTGCTTCTTCAACTAAAAGTAGGTAACCTATTAAAAGCACCATGTAGTTATTTATGCACAGGTGACATAGTCACAGGTCCTAAATTACAGGGTGGACATCTCTGATGGCATGGTGATAACTCTGACACTCCTGATCCTCACTAAGGCTTTCTTGTTGAATCCATTTCTGCCAGTTTAATTTGCTATGCTAATTTTATAACTCTGTGCCTCAGTTGTGCTCTGGACAAGCTTTATAAATTTTAAATTTTACTAAAGTCAATAACAGGCCGTTTCAGAGTTCCTAGAAGTGAAGAGAATTGTTTCATTTTAGACTCCGCTGTAATATGCTATTTATACTTCTGTTAAAGTTTGTGTGCAACAATCTAAAATTTTACAACTCAAACTCGACTTCATGTCTTTGAATTGAGTGATAAAACGTTCAAAGTGTCTTTTGTCTCAGTGTTGTCTGTGAACCAGAAACACCAATAAAAATGTGACCACAACAGAGATTAGGAATCATGAGTTTCACACAGGAACTGAATTCTAACTGGGTTGGTTTGACAATCAGATACTGCCTTTCACTCAGAGTCAATGATGTTCTGTTCGTTTGTGGACCACACTAAAGGACAAGCCAGAGAGCTAAATGCCATGCTGCAACAGCATCAAAATTTGTATGTATTACAAGTGGAGCTATCATTGGTTTCATTTTACAGAAGAAAGGAGTAGAAGCTGCATAGTTTGTGAATTAGTTACCTTGTTGCAAGAGAAGAGGTAGTGGTGAAAACTAAAGATATTAGCCCTCATTTGGCCACACCTTTCTTTATCACACAAGGGCATATTCTGATGAATGCTTACAAGCCAAATTGTATTTATCCATTTATTGATTTGATTCATTCCAAGTTTGAAAATAAAACAAACAAACAAAAGCACCACATATAAAGTATATATAACCTAAGCATTGCTCACCATCTTCTGGTTTACATTACTATGAATAGACACCATGACCTTCTGGGCCAGTATGAGTAAGACCTGAATTTCAATTTTGATTTTTTTCTGTATTATATTCAAATTTTTGTTACACTCATTTCCTGCCAAATATCCTGAGTAATATTTGAAACAAAGGCAAGGATGTGGTTGCATCTATCCCTTGGGAATGAGAGACTATGCTCAGATCCTAGTACTCATAGGTAGACTATTTCCACTGGAAAAAAGATCTGTAGAGGCATGTATAGCTTGGGGTGGTGGCTGAGTTTTCTAGCTTGTCTAGCTTATTAACAAGCTGCATGCTATAGTGTTAGCATGAAAATTATCCGGCATCGCAGCAAAACAGGTTGAATTTTGATTTCTCTAGACTAGTAGAAAGGTGGTTTGTACTACCAGGAAATATTCTGTAATTAACTGACCTTAAAGAAGGGCTGGTGGCGAAGCAAGGAAGTCCTGTAACTGGTCTTCGAATGTATGGCCATGCCTGTAATCAGACAAAAGAATTGTAGTTTACAATTAAGTATTGATAATTAGTGATTTTTTTTTTTTAATTCAAGAAGTAAAGCTCTTTATAGAGTGAAGCTCTGGCTTTTTTATTTGTGATATGTGTTGAACATGTTTCCACCAATTTTTCAATTGTAAATCTTCCAGGATTACATAGAAAGACTTGACATTATATTTATCATAACTCTCATTATTTTCCTAAAGATTTTAAACTTTGTTTTTATGCAGTCAGAACCTTTACTGCCCCGTTTTTTTCTTCCTTTTGTTTGCTTTAAAGTATCCCTTTTTTAATTATTGAGTTCTTTACTTAAATAAATGATAAAAAAGAGATGTGTTGTATCCATAAATAATTGAAGTAGAGATTTCTGTTTTAATGAGGTCTCTGAAGATCTGCACACTTCTAAACAGAAGTGACTAACAGGGAAAAACCATAAAAAGGAAATTATGCATGTAAATTTCCCCAAATCTTAAATGTCTGATAAATCTTGATTTGTTCTGGTTTTCTCTTTCAAGTCCATGATATCCCAGATAACTGTATACTCAGAATGAATTCAGGACACATTACAAAGCTTACCTCATGGTTGAAGTAGATGGGTATCGGCACTAATGCAGATCATGGCAAGTTTAACAAAAATTATTAAAGTCTGAATTGTGTGATTTTAAGCAACTTTGGATGATCAAGTAGATAAGTACCAAGACTTGTATTCAAGTGAAAAATAAATGTATACTGCCTATAAGTGAAGGTGATGCTCCCAAAGTGAGGGAGGTGCTCCCACAGTGAGGGTGGTACTCCCTTAGTGAGGTTGATGCTCCCACAGTGAGGGTAGTACTCCCACAGTGAAGGTGGTGCTCCCATAGTGAGGGTGGTGCTTCTATATGATGGTGGTACTTACCCAGTGAGGGTGGTGGTCCCACAGTGAGGGTGCTGCTTACCCAGTGAGGGTGGTGCTCCCACAGTGAGGGTGGTGCTCCCACAGTGAGGGTATTTGCTTACCCAGTGAGGATAATGCTCCCACAGTGAGGGTATTTGCTTACCCAGTGAGGATAATGCTCCCACAGTGAGGGGGGTGGTGCTCTGACAAAAGGGCTGAAGTCCTGTGATCTGTTTGAGGACACATCCCCAGTGACCCAGGGACTTCCCACTAGTCCTGAACCTTCAAAGTTTCTTCCACTCACCAAGAGCACTCTCCTTGGTGTCAGGTTATAACACATGGGACTTTGGCAAACGTAATTCATTCACATTGATTGCGGTCAATTGTCAACTGTCAATTGTCACCTGTTTTTTTCTTAGTAAGTCTGCTTCTTTCTGTAGGTCTTTTTTTTAAAAGCTATATCTGTTTTGCCACCATGTTTTATCTCACTTTGCTGTCTTCATGATGCCATTGAATAAAGAGCACAAGTGATAATTTTATACATCTCGCTTTAAAAATGAACTCAAAATACAATACCACATTCACTGTGAAAGCAACACCCCTACCGTGTAAGAGCTTCTCTATGTCCCCCTGAAACTTTCCTGTATTGCCTTTTACACTAAAGCTGACATTTAGTTTCTGATGTGTTACATGACAAATGATCAAGATTCCTTCATTTCCAAAAGAATTCCAAATTGACTTGGGTATTAATTTTTTAAAGAACACTTTTTTTCATATTTAACTATACCACCACAGTCATCTATGAGCTAGTCAGCCTAAAAATAGCCCAGACTGTCACTTTCAGATAATCCCACTGTGTAGTCCCTTACACATTGTATCAAGTTGTTCTGGGACACTGATAACATTCACAGGAAATGACAGTTTGTCATCTGTGATATTAAGCTCTGAAAGGTTGTGCTTCTATTATGAGTATTCTCTTTTTATAGTCTTTTTTCTTCCTACCAGTATCTGCTGAGGTAGCCAGCTGCTTTGGAAGGCCACGGAGACATCCATTCGAGATTGAACCGGAATCTTCTCACCAGAAACCACCAGAGAAAGCTTGGAAGCTGCTACAGCATCCTGTGGCTGACAGCTGGACTGCAGTTCATGACAGACCATGAGCCAGAGCTACCCAGCAAGGCTGCTGGAGTTGCTAACAGAGACAATATGAAATGATAAATGCTTGCTGTTTTGCCTCTAAGTCTGGGGATAATTTGTTAAGCAGAATATATGACAAGTATAATCACTAAATAAATCTATATGTAAGCTTATTTATGGATTCTCTTCTGTTCCTTTGATTTATTTTTTCTCTTTGTACAACCACAACACTGAATAATTATCATAGTATTAAAATAAATCTCTGTCTCTGGTAGTGTGAGTACTCAAAGCTGTTCTCTAAGATTGACACTGTTGTTCTTCTTCCTCTAATTTTCATTAAAACATCTAGGCTCTGCTCATCAACTTCCATGTACTCATTGAAATTTAAACACACACACACACACACACACACACACACACACACACACACACTGAGAGAGAGAGAGAGAGAGAGAGAGAGAGAGAGAGGGAGGGAGAGGGAGAGGGAGCGGGAATACAGTGTGCACATGACACATAGACTTAAATCAATTAGGTAGAAGTGACATCTGTAAAATATTGACTAAGCTCTACCTGAAACTACTGTACAGTCCAGGAACTAGAAACTGGACATCCCAAAGATGATTTCTAATGATGTCATGCTCTGTTCATAGATGGGTACCCAACCCATTCCTCACCAGAGAGGCCCCTTCCAGCATCTAAGAGGAGTATATGGAGAGCCCCAGGGGCAAATATCGTACAGAGATGGGAAACCCCACGGAAAAGGGAGAGGAGAGATGGCAGAGACCAGAGGGGTCAAGCACACCAGGAGAACAGTGGCTACTAGCACTCTTAGGGGGCCACAGAGACTGAAACCACAAACAGGGAACCTGCAGGATCCCTAAATACATGTTATGGCTATCTGGATTTGTGTTCTTGAGAAACTCCTAGATGGGAGCGGGGAAGTCCCTGGCCATTTTACCTGCCTGTGAGACCCTTTTGCTCACCCTTGCTGTGATTGGTGCCTGGCCTGGTTCCATCCCTGTATGCCATGCCCTAATTGTGCAGTAACCCTGTGGAAATGGTTCTTTTCTGGGAAAAAGAGGGGTGGGTTGTGGGTGGTGGTGGGGGTAGATGTATGTCAGGGAGAGGGGAGATGGGAGGAACTCGGGATGGAGGGAGGGGAGAAAGGGGGTTGGAATATATTGTGTAAGTTGTGTAATAGAAGAAAACTGATTAAAAATTCGATAAAGAAGCAATAAAATAAAATATTGACTATCCTAAGCAATGAACAAATCTCAATTAATTTCAGGTATCAATGATGCTACCTGCTGTGCACTGTAAGGATCTTACACAGATTCCATTGAGCTCCAAGATTTGTTGAAAGTGCACTGCTTGCCTTACTGTGCTTGCTGGTACATGGGATATTAGTGTGTTGCTGCCTTAATAATGTCAGCTACCAAGTCTAAGATTTTCCTGCAAAACCCTTTGATTTTCTCTGTATGCATAATTATATCTACAAAACCCGAAATTTTATTTCAGTCTTTTAAATTTTATCTCTTTATTTCCTCGAGGTCCGCAAACCCTTGGTTCTTTGTGGAACTTGGATTGCTGCACACTCATTCATTTCCATCTATTGTATTTTCAAGCTCAAAAGGACTCTTTTCATTCATCAATAAATAGGATCTTTGATAGAGCTTCTTACCAGAGATCTTCTTTGACAGATTACAAACATTTCTACTTTATTATTATAGTAGAGTTGACTCTTAAATACACTCTAAATCTCAGCATATACTTTTGTACATCTTTAAATGTAACTTCTTCCCATTTTTCCTGCTTGTACATAAAGATTTCAATGGTTGAATTGCTTAAGATCATATCGTTTGTGAAAGTTTTTCTTGACAATTCAATATACAGATAAGTTGAGACATCAGCAGTCGGATTTCTATAAGCCCCCTGACATTGGTGATCACACTTTCAGACAGTTTATTGTTATTTTGTTCGTTATTTATATATGTTTGCAAATTGTTTCTACCTTTTCTTTAGAAATGTCTGACGAGTTTTATGTCTCAAAGCACACTGAACCATTAGAATATTTTATTAACGATTTTTCTGTCTTTTATTATTGGGGAGCGTGCTTAAGAAGTCAGTGCTATTTTTTATAATCTTAATTTAGGGAGTAATTCCATATCAGGAAGATCATAGTAGGTTTTAATCTTGGGAGACTTTTCTGAAAAATAATAGATACAATATGTTTAATGAACAGAATTATTTGAGCTCTTTTTTCTTTTCTCTCTCTCTTTTAGTTTTGGTAAATTGTATTAAAGAAAACTAAAAAAACTACCTCCTCCATTTACAATTTATATCTTCTGCAGGTGATGGTAGCAAACACCTGTAGTCCCAGCACTTGGGAGGCAGAGGCAGGTGGGTCTCTGTGAGTTCAAGGACAGCCTGGTCTACAGAGCGAGTTCCAATATAGCCAGAGTTACAATGGAGAAAAAGTATCTGGAAAACAGCTAAATAAATAAATAAATAAAATTTACACTTTCAGTGGCTTGATATCCTTCTATGGACCTTGTCTTTAGTTGTTATTGTTATGATGATGCTTGTAATATTTAGATCATCTCTGAGAATTAATTTTTAGATTTTTAATCTTACTTTACCATATAAAAATTTTTGTTCTCTATTAATTTTTGTTCTTAATTTCTGTTTCCTTAACTTTTGTGATTTATTAATCTCTAAATAGTGTATTTTAAACTGTACTTTTTAAGCTGGGCAGTAGAATTTATTCCCAGAATTTGGGAGGCAGAGGCAGGTGGAACATTTTTGAGTTTGAGACCTACCTGGTCTACAGAGTGAGTTACAGACCACCCAGAGATATAAAATCAAAATAAAAAAAATCAAAGCAAACCAAAAACATAAGCAAAAAGAAAAACAACCAAAAAACCTATACTTTTCCCTCTAAACAGTTCAACAAATTCTAAAACATCATATCACTTTTATCCAATGCAAAATATCCTTTACTCCCTTTGATAATTTGAATCAGAAGTAACCTACAGTCTCTGTCATTTGAACCCTTGTTCCCGGGTTCTTTGGGGGAAACTTAGGTCATGGGGCATGCAGGAGGAAGTACATTACTGGGAACAGGTTTCTAGATTGAACAAACAAACAAACCACAAAAAAATAACCTCCCAAAATAAACAAGAACTTTGCTTTATCCCAGCTCACCATTATCAATTCTTGTCTCTGCTTCAAGATGTGTGTTCTCAGTATCCTGTTGTCATACCTTCTGCTTCTCCGCCATATTGGACCTCTGTATCTCTGGAACTGTAAATCCCAATACAGTATCTTCTCTACATTACTTTCACCATGGTTTTTATGAAAACAACATAAAAATAAATAATATAGTTCCTTTGTGATTATTTTTCATTGAATGGAAAGCTACTTAGAATTACACTGTTTAATTACAAAAACATTGGAAATTTCCTAGGTTTTTGTTTTGTTGTTGTTGTTGCTGTTGTTTTGTTTTGAGTTAATAATGATTGAAACACTCTGAAAAATTTATAAACTAAGATTTTTATGTCCCATTCTATAATGTGAGGGACTGACCATATGCACAATAAATGATGTGCATTCTGTTATTTTGGATAAAATATTTTTTTAATATCCTTAGCTACAGTTTATTAAATTGATTATAGTTTTAAATATTTCATAATCTTTTCTTTCTCCTACTTGTGATAGCAGCATTATTTGTCTATTTCTCTGTTAATTTACTTTTTTCCTTCCTCTTTGCACTCATTTTATATTATATGTTTATGAAGCTACAACTTATCGAAAGCTGTACTTAGAACTGCTGTTGATTCTAATTGAAAGATGACTGTGTGATTTCAAAGTCATATTTACATCATTTTATTTGTAATATTTCATCATTTGAAGTCTATCATCATATTCCATAATTTCTGCCACTATGTGTTGTCAAACAAGTAATTTTATCATACTTTATATTCAGCAGCATATTGTGACTTCATGGTTTACATGCACCCCATGTATATACTTACAAGTAGACACCATTATTCTCTGCATCTCTGTGTTTCTAGATGACTATGTTTGCTTGCTGAGTTGAAATTCTTTTACTTAAAATATACAGGATAACCTGTTTTTAAATTCAAAATCATACTTTTCTATTGTTCCTGAATGTATAGACATGGATATCTTTTTAAAAAATGTGCAAATCCCAATGTGCAACATGATATACATTTATAATGTAGTAATTAATAGAGTTCATATAGTCAAAAATGAACACAATGTGTCATTTTCCATGAGCTGATGAGTACGTGTGGTAAGACCTACAATAATCTAATGTCATAGAATGCTTCGGTCCATAAACTTCTGAGTATTCCTCATGCTCAATACCAGCTCTCTAGACCACCCCTGCCCTGTACATGTTAAGGTTTTTAATCTACTTTTAACTAAATTTTTTGTACCGTGTTAGGTAACAATCCAATTCCATTCTTCCTACCTGTATGTCAAATCTTCCTAATCATGTACATCCAGGTATCTATTATTTAAACAATAGAAGTAAAAGATACACTTAAATTTTAACTTTAGTGACTGATCTGTCTCACTTTGTTACTAATTTCAAATCTATGCAAATATACAAGAGAAAAAAAATGCCTGCAAATTTCTAACATGAACACAGGTATAAATATGTAAACAAAATAACAGCAAACTGATTTCATGAAAAATGAAACCATTCTCCATCAAAACTAAGTTTCTTATACCTGGGATGTAAGTTGTGTATGCGTAATATTAGTCAGTGTCACGAATCGTATTAATAGAACAAAAGAATGCCATAGTGAAATTTACAAAAAGAAAAAGAAAAGAATCAATATCCTCTCTTGATTAAAATTTAGATAGGTACAGAAAGATGTTTACTGAACATAATAAAGGTCATTATTGCAAACTCATAGTTAAAATTATACTCCACACAAAACTAAAAGACTTTCTTGCAAAATCCTACATAAATCAAAGGTATATGTTTTACTTCTTATATTCAATATAGTACTGTATGTCCTAGTAGGAGCAACAAGACAAGGAAAATAACAAGAGCAGCATAAACTATCCAAATAAGGAAGGAAATATTATTTGCAAACAACTTAATCTGGTTATGTAGAAAACCACACAAAAAGGTTAAATTTAATGACACATTTTCATAGAATTACAGAATATAAAAATTAACGTGCAAAAATCTACTGCATTTTTTGAAGTATTAACTCATCTGAAAAGGAAATGAGGCGTAAATATCTTGATTAAAATATTTTAGCATATTTGGCCAGTCAGTGGTGGTGCATGCCTTTAATCCCAGCACTCAGGAGGCAGAGGCAGAGGCAGTTAGATCTCTGTGAGTTTGAGGCCAGAGACCACCAGCCTGGTATACAGAGTGAGTTCCAGGACAGCCAATGTTACAACAGAGAAACCCTGTCTCAAAAACCAAAAACAAAAAACCAAAACAAAGCAAAACAAAACAAAAAAGAACAAGAAGAAAGACAAAGAAAAGAAGTATTTTAGCATATTTAAATGTTTCATTTGGTTTGGTCAAATATAAACAGAAAATATACAACAAGAAAAACAGAACAGCAAAAACAGTCAGGAAAAATCACTGTTTCTCTTAGGGGCACACAGCTTCCACAGATAGGTGTTTTGGTTGTCTGGCTTGGTGTTCTTGCAGAACTCCTACAGGCTGGAGTGAGTGGAGAGTCTCTGACCCTTTTCTGCCCTTGGGACCCTTTTCCTCCTGCTGAGTTGCCTAGTCCACCTTTGATATTGGGATTAGCTTCAGGCTCTGTTCCATTTTGTGCCCTGTTGAGCAGTAACCCTGAGTGGATTGTTCTTTTCTGGGGAGAAACAAGAACAGGTATTGGGATGAGGGGTGGGAGTAGATCTGGAGGAGATGGCAGATAGTGGGAGCTAGGAGGAGTGGGGAGAGGGTTGAAGGAGTATTGGGATGTATTATAAGAGAGAAGAAAAATAAATAAATAAGTAAATATTTTTTTCCAAAAATCACTCTGCTATAATTTCCTAGCTTCCACAAATGCTTTCTCCAAGTCTTCTTTATACATTTGCTGTTATTTTCTCTCTTACTTGCAAAAGTAATCACTAATTCTTTTTGTCCGTTTAACGAGTGTATCTTTTTCTTGTTAGTATCAACATAATTTTTTTTGTATGAATGATGTTTTCCCATAAAATGTGACTGGGGTACCATAGTAAATGGAAACAACTTTTGTTCTCTTCACCATGAATGAAGACATGATAAAAACTTTGGCACATGAAGTATTTGATTCATTTTCCTGGATTATGAATCTTAAGTTAAGTTATCAAAGACTGAAAAAGATCTGAGTCAACTTCCTGAAGATGTTACATTTTGGTAAAATCACAGTTGTCCCGGTTTCTTTGATCTTCTCTACCTTTTCTGGAGGTGATACATTTTGCAGTAACTAGAAGTGTATGTATAATATTTTTTTTGCTTTGAGGAGGAGACTTACAATATTATTTAAGTAAACATTAAATTTATGTGGAGTTTTTAATGCCCATAATTATTTTTTTTCCCTGAAAACAAATCTGAATTAATCTATTGTGGTTACAACACAAATTGATTGGCTCTCTGTACTCTGTTCTCTAACTCAGACTTGCAGGATGAGAGCCAAGCAAGTGTTGCTATGAAACAAGACCCTGAAATTATAGGCCTGGTATTTATATAGAATGTGGTATAGTACTGCTGTCCTTTGCTAACAGAGAGGGAGAGAAACCAACCTGATCTCTCAAACAGAAACAAGTCGTATCTGTAAAGAAAACAATTAAACTCCCAGCTTACAAAATTTTAGAATCTAAGTTGATGGTGTCCTAGTTAGTTTTATGTGAACTTGATACAAGCTAGAATCATTTGAAAGGAGGGAATTCTCAAGTGAGAAAAAGCTTCCATAAGATCCAGCTGTAAGGAATTTTCTTAATTAGTGATCAACAGGGGGGGGGGGAGGATCCAGCCCATTTTGGGTAGTTCCATTTCTGGGCTAGGAAAAGTTCTGTAAGATAACAGACTGAACAAGCCATAAAGAGGAAGCCTGTAAATGGCATCCCTCCACGGGCTGTTCATCAGCTCCTGTCTTCAGGTTTCTGTACTGTCTGAGTTCCTGTCCTGGCTTTCATCAATGGCTTCCTTCACTTTACTACGATGTAGATGTGTAAACCAAAAAAAATCCTTTCCTTATCAACTTGCTTTTTGGTCATGGTATTTCAACACAGCAATGGAAACTTCACTAAGACAGATGGTCTCTGGCTTTATTAATTTAAAAAAGTTAATCTGCTCTACAAGATGATTAACCTCCACCTGTTTATAGAGAAAAATACACACTCAGTCAACTTTCAGCTTTCAAACTTGTTCTTAATCCCATGTTCTATGTTTCCATACTCAGAAGGAACTGTTTCTATAATGGCAGTTTCTCTCTAGTTGCATGATGACTTATTGTTATTTTGGAATTTGGAATAAAAATCTATTAAATTGATTAAAGCTAGAATATGTTGTCTTAGGAATTTTTTTTTCTGTAACCACATTTTTCAAATACATAGCCACAGATAACATTTAGAAGAGGTGTTGGAATGGAGATTCAGTCATCCAAAAGCTTTTATACTAGATAAGTGTATCTTCAGGATACGCAAGAAGACCAGTGGCATGCTGACATAGGGATATCAAAAATAGATAATTGGGCAAATTGAAAAAAAAATGTTTGTGGTCAAAAGAGACTGATAAGAGCCAATGAAGTAAGATGGGACTGGAAAGAATGATAAACTACTACCATTCTACAGTTGAAGGTATAAGAGACCCTTCTCTTATTTGCCTGAATTCAGAGGATTAGGCCCCTTCTTCCATGCAGAAGGTCACACAACAAAAATTGGAAGCTAACATGAAAGATGTAGCCACTGCAGCCTCCATTGACCTGGGAGGTGAGATGCTGAGAACATGAATATCTTGCCATCTCTTTTGCATTTTACCACACACACACACACCAGCCTTCTGCTGATTCTCTACATTTGTCAAATCCAACAGAAAACTAGATGAGGGATGCATCCAGCTGACAGTATTCAGAGAAGACATGAACACATGTTCTTACAGCCCAAAGGCATCTCATGGAAAAACCAGCAGGTGTCTTATCTGAACTAAGAATGTTTTGAACAGACTCCTCAGATTCCCTGATTCTGTGGAATGTTAATCTTATTACATTCTTTCAAGAAAGGTCACACATTATAAAGGGAGCACAGGCATGAATGAACAGTTGTGGTATATAAATTGTTATTTATCACTCAGTCATCAAATCCAATTTCTATAACTTAATGTTATAGTTTAAATGAACCTCTACTATTGGACAGGAATAAGCGGTACCTGGCCTTGGCTTCTTGGACCTTTTGAAATCAGCACTGTAGACCATTAGCTTGTTAGTGTTCTACTCCTGACTAATCTCAGGCAACCACTTAATGAGTTCAGGATCTGTACCATCTGGGCAGCTGAAAAGAGACTCCAGGATGGATGCCAATAACATCCTGATAACACTACATTATGAAACATCTCACTCGTTGCCTATAAGCCTTCACTGAAAGACTTCACAGATAAGACCGTACATCAGTAAGAACTGCAATAGGGAGTCCAAAGTTTGGAAAAGCAAATATAAATGGTGCTGTTACTCCTGGTTTCAGTTTTAAACCTATATTCTACCAGTACTAGATGTAACTGAAAGAGAATACTTTTATGTGTCACTGTTCATCTCATTGAAAATTTTGACTGGCAGTCAATAGTAATGCAACTGAGATATGCAAAGCTGCCTTCTGTCATAAATTAAAATGTTCCATTAACTAAACAAATTCTCCATGGCATAAATCAACCCACACTAAGTAAATCACAGTTAGTGGGAACCAAATTGTAATTCCATAAAAGTGATTAAATGCGGGCAGGGTACAGTGAGATATATCATCTGTAGAGGAGAGAATGATTATTCAATATCTGTAAATTGCATTTCAGAGTGGCTAATTCCCTCCGCGCTAGCCATCTTCATTGAAAATATTTAAAGAAAAGCCATATATCACATAAAATTTTGTACATTGCCATTGTTTTGAAATG
This sequence comes from Cricetomys ansorgei, assembly GCA_026225945.1. Classification (NCBI taxonomy): domain Eukaryota; kingdom Metazoa; phylum Chordata; class Mammalia; order Rodentia; family Nesomyidae; genus Cricetomys; species Cricetomys ansorgei. The sequence goes on along the minus strand of JAMJFZ010000289.1, from coordinate 3,858,674 downwards.
CTCTGTCATGGCCTTCCCATTAGAGCATGCTTTGAAATATGGCTAATAGCTGATTTAGACATCTGAAATTGTGTAATGGATAAGGTATTTGCCTGAAGATGGAAATAATTTCCTGTTAAAAGAATTCAACATTTTTAACTATAGAATTTATTTTCTCTGTTATTTTATGACCACTCGTGACTGCTTTTAGTTGTTCCTTTAGAATCTCACTTTCTGCCATTTGAATTAAGCATAGGAACTTAGAGATCAGTATGGGGTTATATGGAAAATACTTTAAGAAATATTATTATAATTTACACATATATGTGTAATGAAATCAGAAAACAATTATGAACTATTGGTGATGACTGGATCTTGATGGCAAGAGAGTTCCTGACCTTGCCCACCCTCCCCTGGTATAGCATGTTTTAGATAGGCTGATTGAAGTGTCTAGTAAGCATGGATCAAATTCATTGGGCCTCTCCTTTATGCAACACTCTCATTCTTCTATAAAAACCTACTTTTGAAATAAAGTGGATTTGCACCATGAAGTCATTTCCCCAGAGTCTGAACTTCTTGAGTTAGAGACTGCATCACTTGCCGTCTTGGGGATCCCTATCACCCACAAAAGACCACAATGAACTACCTTATTATTTAAATCTCTAAAAATTTGATTTTGATGCTTGTGGACAGTCCTATCACATAAGGCTACCTGTCTCTTTTGTGTTTGCCAACATCTTAATTTCTACACATATGAAAGCATCAATCTGAAATTTCAAACAGGGTGATAGTACTTGCTACCTCAATATCTCCAATGCATCTCAATGCAAATAGTAGAAATTAGAAAATCTTTACAGTTGTTCCAAGATCTTGTATCTTCTTGTGTCCCCTCTATAAAAATCCCCTCTAGCTCTCATTTCTTGTTCTTTAATTCAATCATTACTAGTATTCTTCAAATTCATTAATTTGGTCCTCATGAACTCCATCCAACTAAACCTATCTTTAAACCTCTATTTTTTTCACAAGTGTTTGTATAACTGTATAACTATCTCTTCTATCCAGTTAATAATCCCTCCTAACATTCTGTCTATATTGTCATACCTCACTCCTAACACACTTTCTAGAATTCATCTTTAAGCTTCATGTTTCGTGGATAACTTTAACACACACACGCACACACACACACACACACACACACACACTCACACACAGAGTGAGGATAGATGATAGATAATAGATAAATGATAGATATATGCAGTTGAATATACATGTATTTATGCTAATTCATGTGGTTTATTGATTGTTAGTTTCCTCTATTGGTACATTAATTCCACTGGGCACATTCACTTATTCACAACATAGAAGAGAATTCAGTAGTAAAATTTCAGTAAAAATGTTTGTTAGTTTAATAAATACGAATCAGTGAAATACATCTTCTAAAACTAACTTGCTTTCCTTCTGCAGAACATTTTTGGAAGTTATTGCTGGGTGCAGATTCACCCTTAAGTGAATTATCCAATTTCATTTTAGTACCTGGCCCAGTGAATCTCTGCACAAATATCTCAGGTTACTCCAGCTGGGAAGCCTTCCTCGAAATCTTCATTTTAATACCTGTCAGTGGCCCAGCATACGATGAGAGGAAAATCTTTAAGTTCCTCATGTACTCAAGACTACAAAGCACAGACCAGGATATACAATGTACTTTAATTCCCAACTCTTGCCACTAGGTTGCTTTCTGTCTGTAGTATTCTTATGTGCATATTGATCATTGCCCAGATGTTCTAAGGAATCATGGGGCTACTATTTATGAAGTAGGAGGGTCCTATAGTTGGACTCCAATTCTCTGAGAATGGCCTAATAGAGATTTTATTTTAAATTTTGTGGTATTATATGAACTTGTAATGTTAGATACTATATCAATCAACTGTTCATCATTATTACAAAACAATAAATACAGTCTACTTTGAGGAAAAATAGGCTAGTTTATTTTATAATTCTGGTGGCTCAAGGTCTAGGAAAATACTCAGCTCTGGTGATCCCTCATTGTATGTGATGAGAATGGTGGGAACCATATAGGAAAGTGTGACTTCACCTCCAGCAGGAAACAGAGAGTATGAGAAGAGTTACTTTTCTTCTTCTGGCCACAGCCCTCTTGTAAGAATTATTAATAAGTTACAGAAGTACTTCTTGAATACTCAGTGGTCTCAGAACCTTCCACTTATTTTTACCTTTCAAGGAGGGAATGGAATTTCCAACACACTATTTTAAAAGATTTCATCTCCAGTCACATTACATGAAGAGAGTTAACTCAAACAATAGCAGAGTAGGGCATATTAGTGGATCTGATATTTCAACCATCATTCTTAACTTCTAGGAAAGGATTTTTGTGCAGGCCTTAGAGCTGGGTCTCCCATCCCTCTTAAAACAAATGATTACAATGGATGATGAGATGAGGAGTAATAGTATAGGCAGGATTGAGATGGTATTAAAGAAATTCAAAGACAAGGAGCTTTATATTGCTTCAACAGATACAATTTATGCAGAGTCATGGCTTGTGAATGTAATGTGGCTAGTATTGTCTCACTGTGGGAAGTATAAAGTCAGTTATGAACTGCATATTTATCATGAAGCACATGGCTATATGCTTCTTGCGACTACCTAGACCCTGGACATGTTTTCATGTTTGGGCTCTGAAAAAACTTGAAAATACTCCCTCTTTATTCTAGGCTGTTTCCACAGAAGCCATTAACTCTCATATAAACATATCCATCATATTGTATTATATCAATTCATATCATATCATATCATATCATATCATATCATATCATATCATATCATATCAGCACCAATAACCTGTGCTCTAGAAGCCTGCACTCTAACAGTGGGTCCACATTGGCATTTTTACTAAAGACAGAAGGAGAAATACACCTTCAAGGAGCCTTGAAAATATCTAAGAATTACCTTTCCTCTATTTTGTTTTTATAATATAGGAAGGAACTCTCTTTTAGGGAAGAATGTAACGAACCTTCATTATATGTACTATTGGTCACAGTGAAAGAAAGACCTGTGTTAGGGGTCCCAGCCAAATTCTCAATGAGTATATATCTTTTGGGCTCAGGTCTATTCAAGGATTAATGAATTTTCTCTGTGGCAATATATGTTACCTCTGATGACCAACTTCTGACTTATTAGTTGTTCATTGAAAATTTTCCTGAAAACGCCATACTCAATACTGACTCCGTTAGCCTCTGACATATAAAATTTGCAGTTGTAAATGTACCTTTGCCATCTACAATGGTGATTAAACTCACCATGCTCTCTCTTAACTCTTGATTTTTAGAACAGCCACCAAACAGCTTCTGGAAGTTGCAGGTATCCCTATTTGTATTGCCATTAATAAAGAAAAGATTGTGTATTCTCTTCTAGGATATAAGGAGGTAGTTATGCAAGATAGAATAAGCATGTTTAAATTAATGTACCTGCCTTCATATTCTTTCTTCAACTTTCAGCAATCCAGAATGCCCTCTTTATTACAGGCATGCTATTCATGTACAAGCTTTGAAAAGTCACCCCAACAGAACTCTAGATTTGGCTGAAGATTTATTTGGTGAGATTGTAAATTTTGAGACACAAAATAAGACTTATCTCATGATTGTAATTCTTCCTTTTCTAGCCTCATATTTTATCCACATTATCAATTTCAATTTCATCACTACTGTACATACAGGTTCCTTACCAAGTTTTCCATCTGTCTAATAAACAAGTGGTTTCTTATCGAGCTGCCAAAGATTAAGTTGTTTTTAATATAATCTCCATAGTGGAAATTGGGTAACTTATAGATGTTGGCCCTTTTCTAAGTGCTTGTACAGTCAATATTGCTTATGGACAGTCTTCCCATTCCCTTCTAATGCCAGAAGGCAGTCACATAAAAATTCTTCATTCAGGGCTTCTACTCTAATAATTTGACAGATTAGAAAAATGTTATCTGACATCATTCTAGGCAATGATCATTCCCCTTACTATCAATAATAGGATCTTCATGCCCATTGTATTAGTGAGCAGTCTAGTTATAATGCAACCCCCAAATACTGTTTAATATTTCACGCTACACAAAGAATTATAGATACCTAAGAAATGCCAAAACCAGAAGAAATAGTCTTCCCCAGGGAAGAGTACACAAATTGGTTATCCAATAACAAATGGCCAGTTCTGAAAATATATACATACATGCAAAATTTTAGAGACTTAGCATATTGTATTTGTGTACACACACACACACACACATACACAGCAAAGGCTATAAATTTGAAGAAAGAGTAAAGATGGTGCCTGGGAGTGTTTGGAGAGAAGAAGAAGAAGGAGGAAATTTATAATTACATATAATCTCAAAAATTATAATAAAATGTGCACTGGTTTACAACTCCAATAAACAAAGCCTTACACCTATACTGAGACATGGTAATTTATTTGATGATTGATATTTGGAATTAGAAGTGACAGAGCTTGGAGAATGAGAGAAATTAAGAAAAGGCAATACATGATGTGTTACTAAGTGTGTTACTGTTCTGAACAACCAGAACTAAACCCCATTGGGTATCATCTAAGTCATCTTGTAGAATAGATCCCTGAATATTCTCTATACATGAAAAGGACAGAGCATTTTCCTTTCTTTTATTGGCTTCACTGATTGAAAAGTAAGTTTTATCTTGGTCTGTGAACAGGATAAGAAAATCTGTCTGGGTTTTCAAACGAGGAAAATAGAACATGTGCCTTGGCACTGCCATTGGGACTGGAGCAAACTGAAGCAAACTGAGGAAACATCATTCATATACTTTAAAGTATCTACTGCAAGACCAGAACAGTTTTATGTGCAAATATTTCTAAACTTTTGATGTGAAAAATATCCTACTTCTATACTTTTGAAGGAAAAGTTGAAAAGTATCAATTTCTTGAATTAATCTAATATAAATTCCTTATTCAGCTAATATAAATTCTTTATTCATTGGAAAAAAATATAGTCGCTCAAATCACTAATTCAAGGGATTCCATATGAGCTATAGGAATGGATAAGATAGTGCATAAGGGTTGTATTTTTGTCTGTGTTCAAAAGCTAAGACTGAACAGTACAGTGCAAGAAAAGTGAGAACTAGATTGTGAACAAAGAAATCAGAAAATCGTGATGCCTACAGACAATATAGAGCAGTTTAGGGAAACATGTTTACAATGCCTGGCCTACTCAAAGATATGAAGAGAAAATCCCAGGATATAGGCAACAAAATTTTGGAAGCTGTGAGTAGGTATCTCACCCAGACTTTGTTATAGCCAGGCCCAGGCCGTTGTGACCTATGAGGTCACTGCCTAAGCAGCTTCTCATAGACAGACTTCTTGTATTGCTTTTCTCACTCCTCACAGGTACACATCCAGAAGCTCAGGTTCTTAAAATATCACTGCTGCTACAGCTATCAACACCTGGACTTCCTATGTATCTCAGCTTTTCTACCTATCTATGAGAAGCAGCTGGCATCCAATATACCTCTAAAGACCACGGGAAGGAAACAAGTCTGCTGAGGCAATTCAATCCCAATCTAGTACATGGTTGCATGCAACACACCCTAGAATGTGGGCGTCATAATTACCATAATTACAATTATCCCCAAGTACCCGAAAGCTATTCCAGGTATCTATTAACTGCACCTCCATCCTATCTTCCTATTGGCTATTCCTCTACATAGTAAGTTATGATCAAAACAGTTACTTTTAGCAGCCTACCCATGGGCAACTGAGCAGCTGGAATCGGAGAGCAGCTGTGTTCAGAAAGGAGCGATGAACTGAAGCTTCCTACTAGTTTCTCCATTTCCTCTTTTCCCCCATGAGCATACGCTGTGGATACTAGAAACAGGTTGCATGTTAGTTGTCAAGACAATCAATACAGAAGCAACTGTAGCAGCCATCCCAAACCATTCTGGTAGGACTACTTGTTAGCATGAATGTTTGTAGCAGTATCCTACAAGAATTTCCAAATCAGAGCATGAGGAACTTTGATAACTGATCATTGTAAACGATGGATTTGATCTCAGAATCGTGAGCAAGGTTGAAATAGAGGAGGCTGCAGAAGAATGTGTATAGCATGCTGATGTGCTACAAAACCTGTGATGTACTCATGTGAGAAGTTGTAAATCCTGACCTCCAGCTTTGAGCTAATATTCTTAACAAGAGGCCATCAATGAAGAGTAAATGACAGTAACACTCTGCATTATTTTAGCAGGTATAATGGGTAGAATGAGTGTTGGACAATTACTGACACAAATCTACCTAGGTCAGGGAACTAGGAAGCACAAAACATCTTGTGGGGGTTTCCGCATCTACCAAGGCTTGATCAGTGACTTAGTGGAAATCTGTCTAGGGTCATTCACTGAAATCTGCCTTGCTCAGAAGCAACTTCCAATGAATAGCATGTGGGGTATCCCACCTAGAGAGCACAGAGACATATCATCACCACTCCAGATAACATAGAAGGTTCTGAGGAAAATAGAAGTCATGTAATCCCTGTGGAAGTTTTCTTGAACATATGCCCATGATTATTGAGAACATACTTTTATAGGGGCCAATATCTAACACTGAGTTTGGCACCAGCAGTACACAATGTGATGAACCCAATACATGACCCAGCTTTTGTGGATGAATGTGAGGTAGGCCAGTGGGGTCCCTATAAGGGAACAGATTGGAGGAAGAAATGATCTTGAAAAACAAACCAAGATAATCATCCTCAGAGATTCAGAGAGTAGCCCTATTAGACACAGAGAAACTGAAGAAGTGTGAGGATTACCAATTTTAGTTTTCAAATCAAAAATTATTTCATTGCATGTCTTTAGTGAGTGTGTGTGTGTGTGTGTGTGTGTGTGTGTGTGTGTGTAAATACCAGAGTTTAGGACAGAGAACAATGCTTTAACCTGCTAAACCATCTCTCTAGTGAGGGCACAATCTTTAAAGTGATAAAGCATCCTAGAGAATGGAAAAAAAATATTTACCAACTGTGTGTTTGACAGAAGGATATTAATTAGAATACACAAAAAATTCTCAAAAAACCTAAACAACAAGAAAACGAATTTTTAAAAATAGAACATAAAACTAAAGTAAAAGTTCTCAAAAATAACATAACGATGGCTAGAAAACATTCCTTTAAATGTTCAAAATTCTTATCCATCAGGGAAATGAAAATTAAAACTATTTTGACATTTCTTTTTACTCAGTCAGAATTGCTAATATTTTTTAAATGACAAAAAATTCTGGCTTTAGTTGTAGGAAAAAGGGAACAGTTACTGTTGGGGTGAGTTAGGATCAGTGCAGCCACTATGGAAATCAATGTTGGATATCCACAAAAAGCTAGAAATAGATCTAACATGATCCAGCTATACTACTCTTGGGCATATACCCAAAAGACTCTATAGCTTCCATAAATGTAACGGATTGTCTATGCTTTGTGGCTGCTCTGTTTTCAATAATCGGGAGATGGAAGAATGGGTAACGAAAATGAAATGTATTCACATAATGGGATATTTTCCAGCATTTAAGTAAACAAGACTATAAAATTCACCAGGAAATGGATGGAGCTGGAAACAGACATTCTGACAAAGCAAACATAAAGTCAAATGCTATATGTTTTCTGTCATTTAGTAGATATTAGCTTTGAATCTTCTTAAATGTATATTTCATTTGGAATACCTGTAAAGGTCAGGATGCAAGGTAGGAGTCATGATGATGAGGGGGTTTTGGGGAACGTAGACGGAATACAATGGTATAAAGGGTTAAAAGGGAATAACAAGAGGAAATTTTAGAATTGAGTGGGGATGGGTGCACAGATAGAGGAAGGAATATGGGGAAAGATAACCAACACTAAAGATCGTTAGAAAAGTAATATGCAAATCTTCTGTAGATGCTTCCTAAAAATATATACTTACGCCAATATGGAAAGAGGTCAAATGGAGTTAATCTATAACAAGTGGCACTATCCTTATCAGACACCAAAGGCTAACAAATAAAAAGCCCACTTACAGGAATGGATTTTCTCTTTTGGAATTGTTGGCCAGTGAAGCACCATAGACTCTAAAATTCTCAAAGAAGTAATAAAAATAAATATATGTATGCTTTCATTTAAAAATTCACAAGTGGCACTCGACAAATCAACAACATGAAAGGTTGGCTCTGGGGTGGGAGAAAATGTTTGTAATTATACATCTGATTAAAGGCTAACTTCCAACATGCATTAGGAAGTCAAATAATCCAACTATAAAAAAAAATCAATTAACTCCATTAAAATGAACTTAAGAACACTAATACATATTTCTCCAAACACATTCAAATATTATTTCACTGTATTTTGATAAATACATGAGTATTTATGAGTAAATATCCATTACTGTTTCATTTATAAATCCCAAGATACCTTGAAATTTTATGATTGATGGTAAGATGAGATCAACTTTTTTATCTTTTTTGAAAAACATGGGCTATTTATAGAGAAAAGCCTCCAACTATTATAGTGAAATTGTATAAAATATATGTTATAAAAGGATAGCGATCATTGCCATGATAGCATACAGAATGGAATTTTAGTTATTACAAATAAAGGCTTTTCACACAGAAAAGGATTCATTGAGAACAAGAAAAATGAATAGATATTTCCAGAAAGACTAATTGCCTAGAGTTCTACTGTCTCAGATCTCTTGTATATTAGGAAGCAGTATGGACTTTTGGGTGTATTTAGGCATAAAGCAGGAAGGGAGGCAGAAATTTCGTGAGAGAAGACAGCAGAACAGGGGACAGAAAAGGCAGAAACTTAGTTCACTGTATACAAGTCTTAGAAATGACACTGTATCAGTGGGTCACAAACTATATTAGAATCACCTGGGGATGTTTCAGAATATTCTCATTCAAAAATTTCTCTCTCCTTACTGATTATGCAATCCAAGTACAAGGATGACCTGAGCTCCTCCATAATTTTATCAACTAGATTGGACATCGGTGGTTCTCAGTTGTCAGATCCATTAGTGTCTGATTTATTCAATAAAACTCAATGTCGCTCCTCTTTCTGATTTAGTATCCCTTAGTATCTGGCAACTGGAATTTTCTAGTAAGTCTCACCTGGTTAGGTGAGACAGAATCAGAGACAGTGTTTTGGGAACCTCAACCATGAAACCACAATTTACTACAGTACATTACTAGAGATAACTACTAAAAATATCCACATACAGATTTTATGACCTACATTTTCCATCATTCTTTAATCCCTGCTCTGCTTCTAACTTACCTCTACTTCAACTTCTATGCAATAAAAGAGATGTGGAGAGTATAGTTAAAGCGTTTCCCAAGCGTCTTTGTTGGAAAATCCCAGTGAGTTACCATGACTGAACATGATTAGTAAGTGAAAATAGTGATGTTTATGAATACCGTGTTTAACAATATATGAATGCTGCTCAATACACTCTCAAGTTAGGCCACAATTCCCGTGTCCTGCAAGTTGATACACTATACTTTTACAAAATGAGAGGGAACCACCAGAGAGGAACAATTGAGCTCCATGGTTTTAGGAATAGCTCTGTAGTGTGTGGTCTTCTGGCTGGCCCTATAACTGTAGTTTGTTGTCTTGTTCTCTGTGTTAGGCAGTCAACAGCAGTGTTTGATAATGGCACCCTTGCGTGACTCTTTGTCTGATACATGGAAGGATTTTAGTTCAAACCTAGCAGACCCTGAGTGTGTTTAGTAAAGTAGGAATTGTTTTCACAGGTACTAAGAGATAAAACATTGATGGCAAAATAGAACCAGCTCACATTCTGTAATCATTATAGAAAATTCAATGGAATAAAGGGGGCAAAGACCAGCCTTCAAAATACCTATTGAATAAAAGCAATGCTTTTTTTTTTTCTGTGCTAAATGGAAGGATGTAATTATAGAGTGACATAAGTGCTTTCTTCAGACCCCTCCTCCAATAAAATAACACGTTGTGTGAAATTGTATAAAGGTGTCAGCTGGATATGGTCATAGTGTGAGGTTATTATTCTACTTTCTTTAGTTCTAGTTAAAAATGAAATAAAATCACTCCATGAAACTTCCTCAGATTACACTGCATAGGAATTAAAAGAGGAAACAGCCATTATCACCATAACAAGAACACCACCTGTGTTTATTTAAACAATATTACCATTTGCTTTCAAAATAATTCATCCTTAATCATGTGTTGGATTAGAATTTAGCCATTCGGAATCCTGATGTCTGTTTTAAAGGGACTTTTCGGGTCTTTTGTTGAAAGGTGGGAGTGAAGGAAATAATTATATAGGAGACAAAACTGATACTCAAAGTGCTGGGTCATTCAGAAACAAAACCAATTTGCATCCTATACCACTCAAGCTCCCCCTCTCCCTTTATGGAGACAGGTATTTTATAAGTGTTATTTTGTTTTCCATAAAAATAGAGTGTAAAATGCATATTGGTGAATATTTAACTCTATCTATCTATCTATCTATCTATCTATCTATCTATCTGTCATCTATCTATCTATTTCTCAGGTCTAGGCATCCAACCCAGCCCCTTCCACATACATGGCAAGTACTTTGCCACTGAGATACACTGTAGGTCTTTGCTGATTATTTAAATTCCATTTGACCCAAAGTGGCTATACTAACTATATGAACTGTAAATTAAGTAGTATCATGAACTGACTGTTAAAACTAATTCAAGTTGTAAAAAGACTTCCCCAGAAGACATTACTTTTTCAAACTTGAGAAAACTTACTTTGAGAGGTGGGTAGAGTAAATGAAAGTGATGGCTTATTCTCAAATGCCAAGGATAGCAATCATGAGTTTAAAGATTGGGAAAGAGGAAGCCAAGCCTGTCAGACCATTAGACTACCTAGAAAATTACAGCTTTAAGGACAAAGGGATGTGTAAGTAGATTAATTCAGTGTAATTTAGGAGGAGTTACTATTGGCAACTATTTCTAGGAGAAATGAGCCAAACATAATTATAATGATTAAAATGTTAAGCAAATTATATTTATTAGAATACTGTTTAAAATCATTTATCACGTCTTTCCAACTGTAGTGAATAGACTACATAAATTTCTTTTAACACATCTGAAATGATCTGTTGCAATCAGCTCTTTGTTCAGTTTTCACCAAAAAGCATCAGTAGTCACATAGAAGAATTTTTGTGTGACTTCCGATGTCTGTCTTATCAAGACAAAGATTAGTCTTCTTTGTAACAACATATGATCCAACACTAAAAATATATAGTGCATTTCCTTGAGCATGAAAGTGTCTCTTAAAGAATATGACACTGTGAGATTCAGAGGAAACAGTCAGAAACTTAGATATTACCTGTGATTTAGGCTTGTAGCACTTAGCATATCTGGGTCCTAAGTGCTAAGTCCTGCACAGAATACCCCTTTCTGAGGCCAATTTCCACATTTTTCTAATTTCTCTTAGCTTTTGCTGCACACTGTTACAAGAAATAGTTATTTGGAAATGACTCTCATTCATCAAAAAGCTGTTTAAAGGAGCTTGGTGGAGTGCATTTCTCATATAATATCCCAGATTAGATCCTAGTTTTCAGAAAGACCTTTTCTTTGATTAAATGAAATAGTTTCTTAAGAATAAGATCCTGTGTTGCTTTTCTGAAGAAAATAAAACTGTCTGACAAGATGTCTTTAGAAGATGATTCTGTAAGGAATGGGTTCTAGAGTCTACTTCCACCAAGAAGGAGTCTAGAGGCAGGTTTAGAAAGAGGATAGATTCTAGGTGCTGCTTCGACACAATGATAGATTCTAGAGAGACTAATTATACAAGAGGATGTATTCTAGAAGATGATTCTACAAGGGAATGAGTTCTAAAACCTGCTTCTATACAATGATGAACTCTAGAGGACTGGTTCTGTATGTGGATAGATTCTGGAGGCTAGTTCTACAATGGGGTAAATTCTAGAAACTGGTTCTATAGTAGCAACCTGATCTTGGGATTAAGACTTTGTATGTTTGTTTTTTCTTAACTATAAAAGTGCAGAGTCAAATTCTATCCAATTGTAATTTCAGGTTGAAGAGTACATTTACCCTTTGTCTTTAAAAGAAAATAACTTCTGATATTTCTTAACTCTTCTTACAGTTAATAAGCAAGTGACATAACTATATTAATTTATCAGCATTCTTTATATCATAGTTCCTCTTCCAAATTTTCTGCTCAGAATATTTCCTGCAAGTTCAAGGATTTTGGTTTAAGTAATTTGCTTCACCTGGGTGGTGGTGGCACATGCCTTTAATCGCAGCACCAAAAGGCAGAGGCAAGCAGAGTTCTGTAAGTTCGATGCCAGCCTCATCTACAGAATGAGTTCCAGGACAGCCAGAGTTACATCAGAGAAGCTTTGTCATGAAAGGGAGAGAGAGAGAGAGAGAGAGAGAGAGAGAGAGAGAGATCATCATATCAATGTAGTATTAAAGGCAACCACTTATATCATTTTATGGCTTATAGCATTATAATATTTGAGAATAAGTTCAAATATTCTACTGCACATGTGTAAAATCCAGGACACATACATTCTTGTTTGTGTTCAGAGGTGTATACTAGCTACATAACATTGAGAAACCAACCAACTGCAAACTAACAAGGAAACTTACTGCATGCTGGCTACCTTTTAGGAGGCACTATGCAGACTGCTAGAGTAGAAAAGACATCTACAGTCTTATTAGTACAGCACCCATCATGCTAAACTACTGATACCAGTAAGTGTGTTCCCACAGGTGCAATAGTGTCATGATTGTTGTGAGGAAACTAATAGTCTCCTGGTTGAATTTGAGGCCTGTTCTAAGGAACAAAATTTAGGCCTGGTACTATATATCTGGTCAAAAACCCACAGTTGGGAAGATCATAGGCCCTAGGTTGGGACCTGATATTATTAGTTTATCAATGATCATATCATCAAACTACTTGCAAATATAAATTTTAGTATAATATTGTAATTAATTATTGGAGTACTTCATAATAATTTTAATATTTCATGTATGCATACAATGGATTTTGATCATATTTAATACCATACTACTTCCATTACAGTTATTACTCCTAGGCTTACATTGTTTTCAACAGTGATCAGAGAAGCTTCATTGTACAATAGGCTACAGTCAATGCAGAGACCCATGATAACTAGTCAAATGGCTGAAAATAAGTGGCTGTATGAACTCACCCCTAAATAGTACATCTTTATCAACTCCCCTTCCAAGTCTCAGGCAACATCACAGGATAGAGGTCAGAAAAAGTGCAAGAGCTGGAAGATGGGAGGAGTGGTTCAGAATGTTATCCTCTGCACACGATGTGGTTATAGCACTATGAACTTACCAAAGCTTTGGGACCTGCACATAATCCAGTTGCCAAAGTTCTGACATGATGGGAGAGGGAATTAATGAATCCTTTATCCTAAGTGAGGAACTTTTAACAGTTGATAGTTGGGGAAGAAAGAATCATTCCTTTTAAGAGATGGCCACTGGCAATTGTTCATGCTCCAGTAAATGGTCCCACAGCCACACACTTAAAAGAAGGAAGAGGAGGAGGAGGAAGAAGGGGAGGAGGTGGAAGAAAAAGAACAACAAACAACAACAAGAAAAAGAGGAGGATGAGGGGAAATCATTATAGTCATACACATGTATGTACGTATGTATGTATATACATATATATATGTGTGTGTGTGTGTGCTTATATATATATATATATATATATATATATATATATATATATATATATATGAAATCCTCAAATAATAAATTACCAAAAAATTAAAATTAGAAAAAAGATGGAAAGTCTGTCGAGTTGCCTCAGTGGTTAAGACAATGTGTTGCACAGAGACATTCGGTGTGGATTCTAGCACTCACTTTGAATGATTCACAACTGCCTGTAACTCCAGGCCTCAGGAATCTGACACTATTCTCTGACTCTTCCTGGAACATGGAACACATAGCAACACATAGACATATGCAAAGTAATAAAAATAAACATGAAATACTATGAGATTAATTAATATTTAAGAACATTTCAAGGAGCTTTGTGTTTTGATCTAAAGAACAGATTCAGATTATGTTTAATGTTGCATGGTTTCTAACACTGGTGTGCCCACACAGTTTTTAACTACCTCAGATCTCAGAGGAATTTGGCAAAAATACTAAGCTTAACCCTAAAGAAAGAAAATCCAGGGAGCGAATCACATTTCCTTACTCTCAGACATTTGAGCATATGTCAGTTGGATCCTGAAAAACATGGAACCACCATCTGATCACTGGGAGTGGATTCCTCACATATCTGCAGGTCTTCTTGCATTGCTCAGCTTTCTCTAAAGACCAGTTTACATTAATCCTCCCCGAGGTTGTCTGAAATGAGGACGAGATTATAGGCTAGGATCAAAAGGAAACTAATCCAAGATTTACATGGAAAAAAATCCAATTTTGTGCTCTATTCCACAATTTGTAATGTTTAGTGCTGCCTAGCTATAGCATTTGGGCATCTAAAATCCTGTAAATCTAGAGTAATGGATGAGTTTCTGTGCCCTTCTACCTCCTCTTGCTTTCACTGTGAGTGACTGGTAATTTCCAAACTTGTCCTTCTCAGAAACCCACTCCCTCACTTAATACTGTACACTCAACAGAACATCACATATTATAATTTCCATCCCATGGGTATCTTTAACATTAATATAAACTTTTTCCTTTTCTTGTTTACAATTGCGTATAGTATTTTTTTATCTAGTATAATTGTCTCTTCTTACTGTATTCTGGCTCCCATCCTGAACTACTATCAGACATACTATGATCCAAAATTGTCTGTTTTACCATAACCTTACAAATATCCCTCATTAATTCAATATCACCTGCAGATGTGCTATTTCAAAGTGCACTAACATTTCTCAAACTTAGTAGTTGTTTGATACCTCCCTGCAGTGCCAGAGTTTACATCCTCCTCTTGTGCCCTTACAAAGTATATCTCTGTCCCTTAAAATCTGATCCATAAACTTCTGATAGGAATCTACTTTCGCAACCCCAGAACAAACAGCTGTTCTCCATTAGGCTCTCTGACACTCACACATTCAGGTGCTCTTCTTTTAATGCAAAGGCATTGTTTAATTTTAAATTTTAAAAGTGTGTATTCTTCAGAATGCTAAATTCTTTTAAAGTTGAAATCATATCTCATTAACGTTTATATCCTCAGCTCCTGGCATATTATAGGTTTTCAATGACTTTCTCAATTTTCTCCATCAGTTTATATGGAAAAGTGTTTTAAAATATAGATCTCTGCACATTATTCTATTATTAAAAACTTACTTAAAATTTCATTCTTACAGGTACATTCTAATACTTGTACGTGGTAAAAAGGTTCTTCAGTATTTGTTCCAATGCTGTTGTCTCTCACTCTTTGAACATCAGAAAGAGTTCCCACACAGCATCTTCTATTTAAAACACATCTTTATGCCATTCCATCTCATTTATCTTTGGATTGTCAACATCCACAAAGTTGCTTGAAGAAAAGGAGCACTAAATAAGCATGTTTAAAAAAAAGTGAATGAAAGATTGAATATATTAACTTGTGTCAGACTCCAGCATTATACATGTGAACAATGAATAGCTATAACAATATATTTCCACTTTCAAACTGACAACTTACCACTTGTAAGGAATTGAAATTTTGACAACATAAGAAATTCTACCACAGAATCCCAAAGTAATGAAAAAAGGATGGATAAATCATGGTTCAAAAAACAGTTTCCTTGAGGAAGCTGTAAGATACCCAGGTAATTCAATACTACTTGGTATAGTTTTTAAAGCTAAATCATCTTTTAGCCTAAGAAAATTACCTTTTTTTCTTTTGGCATGTTATAGATGGAAGAAGTGTACTTATATGTTACTTACCAAGGTAAGAAGAAACAAGTTTTAGCAAGGTTTAAGTTTAATATTTTGCCTCTTTGTAGCTCTGCAATATTATATATATTCCTGCCTTAGCCTCACATTAATTCCCCACAGGGAACATCTCCTCTGTCCTGTATCCATTTCTCTTCCATTCTTCTGATTTTTTAGTATATGATAATGAGCTTACCCACTTATCATCAACCCTTTCTTCATGAGCAGGTTCCTGCTGACATGACTGGCTCAGGTTTGGGCTTCAGTATCCTTATAGCATATTTCAGTATTGTTGTTCATGTTACAGACAACTCAGTGTTTTATCAATCCTTTACATATTACTTTGGTAATTCTTTACCTCCATTACAGTAAAAGTTTATTGCTTTGAAATATGCCTTGCGTTGTCAATGAGACAATTAGCCAGAGACATGACATCAAAGAAAGGACAAGAAAATCTACACCATGTTTTATGGGTTATAATGTTTTATGTGTTTGGTCACATGAATACCTTAAAAATTGGAAAACTTTCTCTTTGCATTTGTCTATTTATGATGTTCAACCGAAACTTAAAAAAAATAATCGAATTACAATAGGTAGTAAAAGACAATGTAAATACTGAAAATTTCAACTATTTGTGTAGATGATAGAAGAAACAAAATGCTACAAAATCTAAGGAAGAAAAGTTAAGTTTATATTTATGTAAGATATTTAACAACTCTGTAATGCCCTTGTTCTTTTATGAATCAATGATGCTTAAAACAGTGTTATTAAATTCTATGCTTGTGAATTTTCTTATCTTATCAGTGACTAATTTCTTCTCTTTATGGAATGAAAATAATATGCCATTTGATATCTATATTTTCCTCAAATTTGTTTAAACACACATTTGTTATCTAATGTTACCTACCTTGAAGTATTTCCCTATGCACTAGAGAAGAATGTGCATTTTGAAATGTGCTATCTGTTTGGAATACACTGTTATCCAGTCATTCCACACTTCCATCAGGATATTCCAATTCCTAGATTATATTCTGCCCTCAGACATTCAAACTATCTCTTATTACCTTCTAATAAATACCCACATGACCTTTGGATATTTATACTTAGTGGTCTTGATCAGATAGCATGTACATTACATTTATGAGAAGTCCTGGAAAGGAAGTAACCCTGCAAAGACAGATTAAACTACAGTGATTAGAATGTTAGAAGTCCAGAGACTAATTAGCCCTTCTCAGATTAGGTATAGTCCCCTCAACAGCCATTCCTTGCTACCTTGTTGATGGAACTAACATACTGTGTCAAACAGATAGAAATCATTTGGAATTTGATAACATATCAGATCACTAATTTCCTCCAACCATACAGCTGAGAAAGTCATCAAATAAGAAGTGAGGCCTATCCAAAAGATTCACCCACCTAACTGTGACCACCTCTATAATGGGCCAACAAGTGCACTGTTAATTTGCCTTGATTTATAATTCTTGTTTTGTAAAACTGTAAACTTTGTAAAACTGCTTCAACATTGGAAAATAGAACTTGGGGAAAGCTGATTCTGTGCTCTCAGGCCACGGCCGCTTAAGATGACTCCAGAATGAGCTATCTCTTATTATCTTTACGATGAAAGCAGTGATATTTTTAACAACCTTAAGGAAAGATGTATTGTCTGTACATCTGTGCAAACTTTCAAGAGACACCCATTCTTCTCAGTCTGTTATTCTTTTCAAAGATTATTTCAGCTGAATAGACACAGCACACCCTATTTGTATTCTTTAGGGACATTGTATGGTCCAAAATTGAACAAGAGGCAAAAAAGACTCAACAATATCGGGACAGGATGTCTCTGATGGGATATATATATGCTTTATATTAGATGATATTATTAATGAAGTATTAATAATAGTACAAATCATAATATTTTTGAATGAAACTACATTTAGTAATTTTATTAACTTACAGGGAAATTGCATAATAATAACATTTATTTGCATTGTGTGTATGTATGTGTACATGAGTGCAGTTGTCTAAATATGTTAGAGCAGTCAGATACTCTTGGAGTTGGAGTTGTGGATGTCTTTCATCCAACTAATGTGGATGCTTGAAACTGAACTTAAGGGTCTTCTAGAAGAGCATTGCATGATCTTAGCTATAGATCCAGCTTTTTAGCCCCCGAATTTGATACTGTTGTGGAGAAATAACCTCCTAAGAAGTTATTTTTAGTTCTCATGCAGCAAAAACTAACTTACAAATAACAAAACTGGTCACATTAATTTAAGAGATATTTAACATATTCCATGCCATTTCATGCTAACAACTTTTGTTTATGTTTTGTTTGTTTGGCAAATAAATACAACATATCAAAATATGCATACAAACTGATATTATAGTCATTAGGTTGAAATGTAAACATATCATTGTTACTGGAATTGTTAAGGGCAGAGACCTGGCAGCACTAGGATCAGCTTCAACCCTCCATAGCCCAATTAAAGAAACATCTTGTAGTGAACACGGGAGACTTGTTCAATGTAGTCAGATGAGGGAGATGAATAAAGAAGTCTAGTGACTGCCCATAAATTTATTTTTACCATTCTGATATAAGATTTATATTTGAATGGAAGGCAAGAGGTATGCATAACTAAGCATGAAGAATGTTCTTGACCAAGAGATCCTGCCTTCATCGTTGTCTCAGCTCCAGGTTCCTCCAGCAAGGCAATTTAGTAAGTTGTAAGAATTGTGTGAAATCTTGTGCCTGGAGACAAGTTTGCATTTTGGCAGGCATCAGCCTTCAGTGGTTTTCTTCTTTCCAATGAGACTCCTAGGGAAATTTTCATTTCTTGGGGTACACCCTTACAGTAGCCTTCAAGCCTCTTTTTAGAATATCTTCGTCCTGCCAAGTTGAGGACTATGTACTTTTTAAACTAGAAATGGAATTAACTCATGAAGGAAACATACATGTAAACACCAATTGTAGGATTTTACAACAAAATATGATTGGGGATTTAAACTGGTTTTCAGGGATACCTGAAAAAAGGGATAACAAAAACAACAAAATAACAGACTGAGCATTTAGTTTTGGTTACTGAATGACAAGAATTGACTTAAAATATCTTACTTCTCCTAGGCCTGTTTCAGAGTCCTCTTCTTCTTCTCTTTCTCTTAGGTGTACTTTCACTTCAATTAGTGAATATCTGAGAAAGTCACTCCATTCAGCTCTGTGTGAAGAAACATCCTGCAAATGAAGCTCCAGAATGTGAATGGGTGATAGCTTACTGGTTATCTTCTAATTGTTACCTTCTGAAAAAGATGGCTGGGAACAAAATTACAACTGGTTTTAGGCTACAGAGTAAGTAATTTAAGTCTGCTATAAAACATTTCCCCAGAGGAGCAATACTTATTAAACACTGAAATGAGTTTCTAAAAAAGTATTTGTGAAGCAGAGCAGAAATTATCTTTAAATATGGCCTAGGAAATATTAAAAAATATTGACTGAAAACAGTTCCACTTAAAGAAAATGATGAGGGGGGGAAATGCATGCACACTGGCAAACACTCAACAATAAAGCACACATACTTCATGAATAGATAACATGACTTCTGATGTTTAGGTTGTGTTCCTTGAAAGAAGAATGAACTACATATTAAACATCTATTGGGATAATTTGGAATTGTTTATTACTGTTCAATTTTTGAAGCTTTATGATCACATCTAAAATATGTTTTTGTTCTTTGTGTTTTCAGAGTGTACTGCCTAGTTTTATATCAACTGGACACAAGCTAAAGTATCAGAGAGGAGGGAGCCTCTACTGAGCTGTAGGGAAGCTTGTAGGCTATTTCTTAATTAGTGATTGATGTGGGAGGTCCCAGCCCATTATGGGTATGTGTATGCTATCCCCAGACTGGTGGTCCCGGGTTCTATAAGAAAGCAGGCTGAGCAAGTCATGAGGAGCAACCCAGTAAGTAGCACCCCTCCATGGCCTCTATATCAGCTCCTGCTTCCAGGTTCCTGCCCTGTGTGAGTTCCTGCCTTGACTTCTTTGATGATAAACTGTGATGTGGAAACATAAATCAAATAAACCTTTTCCTCCCCAAGTTGCTTTGTTCATGTATTTCATTGTGGCAATAGTAACTCTAACTAAGGCAGAGTCATTTGCCATCAAGTTAAATGATAGCAGTGGCTGTTTCTTTACATTTTTTTTTCACTGTGTCTTAGCCTGTTGCCTTGAATTTTGAACACAGGCTCCTCTTTACCACTCAGATTGGTGGACCCTTTAGGCCTGTGCTGACATGCCTAACTTAACAATCCCCTCAAAAAAACAAATTCTGTTTTGTGAGTTGTCAGGTACAAAAGAAACTCCACTTTGCCAAACTACTAAAGATACTCCAAATCAGAAGTAGGTTCAACCTCCTCTATAGGAGGACTTCTTGAAGTTAAATAAAAGCCAGCACTCCTCAGGAATTTGTGAAGCTGATGCTTTTCTACTAATGGCACTCACTTCCTTACCTGTGGCAGAAGGGACAGGTGGCTACCTGTGGCACCCAGCTCCTTCAGTATCCCATGTACCTGTCGGACATTTCAAAGTCTATGCTAGCATCATAGCCCTTCTCAGCTCCCCCCATATCCTAATAACCCTCCAGTTCATTGACTTACCTCCCATCAACTACTCATTCTCCTTATAACCTTGATATTCTATTCTCAATATATTCCTCTCTCTCTCTCGTACTCCTGCTTCTCTCATTATGATTTCTGTATTTTCTTTCCCTGCTATTCCCCTCTCTTTCACAGATAGCCCTGCAAGTCCAGTCTTCTGGCCATGTTCATTCTACTTCTTTCTGTCTCTTCTCTAGACTCTTTCAGATGTCTCTGGCTATTCTCTCTCTAATCTCTACAATAAAAACCTTCCCCTTAAGGATACCAGGAAACATTCAGGTCATTATTTTTTTACATTAATCTGTTATCAAACTTAGCTGTCATAATCACACATAGACACTATCCAAAATAAGCTAATTAAAGAAGCCAAATTAAAAGTGGAAAGCAGAATAAGGATATTTATTTAATGTGGTAAACCTCAAGTCTATTTTGAGGTTCCAGAAGTAATTAAAATTTAAGGACATGCACAAGGATATGAACAGGTATGCAGTCTAGTCAAGGTGAGGTCCTGCCCACCCTTGGTGCATCATTGTTTGGCTTCTGTTTCATTCTGTAAGGTGATCTGGCAAGTTGTTAGAAGTGTCTGAATTTTTTTCATTCAAAGAAGAAAGTTCACCCTCTGGCTGGGACCTTTTATCTTTCTCTCAGCACAAGATTCCTGAGGTAATTCTCATTTCTTTGGAGTTCCTTGTTTCAATAATCTGATAGTCAAATTGAGAAACACTGGTATTTCTTTAGGATATCTCCAATTTTGCCAGGGCAGAGGCTAGTCTACTTTGTACTGGGATAACAAATACATGATACAAAGAATGTTTGGTTAAGTCACATCATGAAAGGTGGCATCACAGTGGTACAATGCATTAGAATTCAATATCACATGTTCAAAAATATCCCAGAGAGCAGGAAAGTCTTCTTATTTTATGAAAATCTTCTCAAGAAATTAAAATATCCACAAGAAGTTAAGGTATCAATTTCTTCCTAGGATAGTAATGCCAATGGTTTACAAAGCTCCCATCTTGAAAATTTCATATACTTTCAGATTGCCACATTGGAATCCAAGATTCCAATGCAGAAAGAACATGAAGGGGGCACACTTCATAGGGCCTATTAATTTAAAAGATGAAGTTTTCACTCTATCCATATTTATAATGGATACAGCTTAAACTGTAGGTGGGATAAAAAAAAGTCAGCCAAACATTAATATAAAATAATACTTTTATTAGATCAAATGTCTGTCACCTTGTCCAGCTTACACAGTGATCTTAGGAAGAATGACTTTTCAGACAAATTAAAAAACTTATTTTTCCCAAGATTCATACTCTGTGGGGCCAAGTGGGAAAGAATTGGAGAAGCATCTGTTATATACTTGTCAGTAACAGCTACCTGTGGCCTACTCTTTGAAACCATATGTCTCTCTCAGGGAGCACAGCCATCTTGCTGAAGACTTGATGTCAATACTACCAACTGCCTTGCTCAGACATGAGCAAAAACATCTTGAAAGTGCATTATAACTAAAATATTTTAAAGAACAATTAAAATTTGATGAAAACACAAGTTCTGGATAGCAATGCAATAATATTTGGTTGAGGACACGCAGTAATTTTCCTAATATGAATTGTGCGTGGAATGCAGAGTGCACAGAGAGCCATTACAATTACTTCAAGCTTATGGATCCTCTAAAATGGTATTCCAAATTTTGAAATATACTAAGCACTGATGATCTGAGCAACAATTTATGTCTAGGGAGCTCAAGAGTCCTGGAGGCAAGCCTACTACTATTATTTTGCTAAAGGGATTTAGCATCACATTCACCTGTAAATACATATCTTTATACTCATAGATTAGCATAGGCTCAGTTCTCAACAAAGAAGTTAACCCAAAGCTTCATAACTTACTGATGTGCAAAGACTAAGTGTGTATGGATAGAAAAGCTGGAAATGGGACATCTGCACCATGTTTCATACCCCAATACTCAGGTACCATTGCAGATGAGGGGACAGAAAGATTTTCAGGGCAGGAAATCATGGAGGGCCTGGGCAAAAGATCATCTTCTGTACATGACAATACCAATGCACTCATGAAGTCATAGCAGTTGTGGTTGACTGCTCAAGTGTTGCACAAGTCAAGCCAGTCAACATTCCATCAAGAAGGAGTCAGGAGATCAGAAGCTCCCACTTCTATCTGTGAAGCTATGAACAGTTGATGGTTGCTAGGAGAGACAATGCCAGCTTATTTAAAGACCTGATCTCTGGTAGGAGAACCATGAACCAGGAGATGACCCCACACATAGCAGTGTAAGAGCATCATTCATTGGCCTGAATATTAAAAAAAAAAACATAAAAGACATGAAGTAGCAGGGAAATGAGGATGGGCATTAAGAGTGGGGCCATGAGGGTTAAATCCAGGAGGAGTGAGTAAGGAGGATGGTGAGTCAATATAATCAAAATATAAGATATATATTTATGAAAACCTCAACTAATTAATTTTAAAGTGTTTTAAGAATTCATATAATTTTTTGAAATGACATGACACTGCCCACCATCCCAGCATTCAGAAGGCTCAACAAGAGCACTGAAGCCAGCCTGGTTTATGGAGAGACTCTTTCCAATATTAAGACAAAGTGAGATCACCTAAATCTAAACCAAATAAAACAAACATCAGAAAAACACAAAATTCTGTAAATACATGGGTGGAAACTTCTCCTTTTTCTAAAATTAGAACAAAGTTTAACAAAACAAAACCGGTGACTGAGGGAGACTGGAGTTAGAGTGAAAGAAATATAGGGAGCTCAGGGAAGCATGGCTATCTGCATCTGACCCAGAGTGACCCAATATCCATGAAGAGGAGGGAGACAGAGGTTCCAGTGCAGGAGAGCAAAGAAGCCCCTGTAGAGATGGAGCTCACTGGGGGAGTCACGGAAAGGAGCACACTGATAAGTGAACCCTTTAGTAAGGGCTTTTATTGCTCTAACTAATAATATTTTTTTCTCAGACATGTGTTGGTGTAACTTACAAAATACCGTGATTATTTACTGTTTGATTGTCTTACATTAATTTCACTATATGTCATAAAGCGTGGAGAAACTCTACATGGAAGAGAAAATGAATGTGTAATGACTTTTCCCACAACTTTCTTGGAAGCTGATTGAAGAAACAGTAGGGGAAAATAGCTTGTATTTAACTATACACTTTAAATTTAAAAGGGAAGAAAAGCAAGGATATTTATTTTAAAACTCAGTGAAATCTACTTGATCATTAGAAATATTCTTTAAAACTATAACAAATAAATGGTCAAACTATACAACAAATCTAGCTATGAATTTCACCATGAACATATCCATCCTGATTCCTTGACGAAATTCATATTGCTACTTCCTGCTGTTCACTCTACACCCGGATATGCAGCAAACTCACCAATGGCAAAGCAGCACATTGCCAGGTGATATAGGATTTGTTTTAGGTCATTATCTTGAGAATAAATAATTAAGAGTAAATGCATAAATGTGAGCAAAATCCTCATTCCTATCATTCTACATGTGTGATGTATGGACTCAAGTCAAGACATCTTCCATTTTTCAAAGCTTATTTTAAAATCAATAACATTTACAAGACCTCCCCCACTCATTGCTTTACATCTGTAACCTTGTTTGATCATTTTCTCTACCTCAAAGGTATTCTTTGTTTAAACCAACTATTCTTGGGCAGCTTGTATGTGGATACCTAGTACAGAGTCTGGTCCAGCTCTTGTCTCTGAAGCCCCAGGGGATTTGACAGAGATGAGGCAGGGTTGTAGCTAGAGCTGGAACTCACTTAAAACATGCTTGTCTTTGAAATCTTAGGGTCTGTTATGTGAGATGGGTATGTGAACAGGAAACCCTGCAAACTAGGCTAAGTTACAAGCAAATGTAACTAAGGAAGCAATCCAATCTGGATAGGGACAAAAGCTTCAACCAAGCCATGTCCTGGAAACTGAATTAAGACAACATGAAGAACTGTTCAGAAGAAATACAATACATCGTGCTGGAAGCTGCCATCCAAGGAAGCAGCACTGGCTCTCTAGTATGATGAGATTGCGGTAATCAATAGTCGGCCAAAACAGGAAGCAGAATTGCTTGTTTGTTTTCTGGGAACTAGGTGTAATTCACCGATGACATAACTGACTGGAAAGTACACAAATAACACACACACATAGTGCTGCATAGGTGTGCAAGAATGATTCCTGCTATGAGTGTGCTAGGGATCTAGTTAGTAGTGAGTTATAGATTAAGGTTGGGATACACACTGCCTATAATATAAGGCACCTTTCTCCCTCCCTCCCTTCTTCCTTTCCTCCCTCCCTCTCTCCCTTCTCTCTGTGCATACTTCCTTTCACAGGAGTACAAGCATAGGGAAGTATCTCCCCTGCTGGGAATAAATTAACACGTACATTTATGTCTTCAGAAAAGGAAATGTGCCATTTTAAAATAACGACTTTGAAATCACATCACATACTGCAAACACTTCCTAGCCTCAACTAACGTTTCTGGAAACTCAGTTTCTGCCATCTCACCATGCAGGCACAGAACTGATCTGCTTGCCAGGGCTATCCTGAGAAGAATGTTTCTCAGCACTGAGCAGGCTTAAGTGGATTTTTACAGGTAGATAGATTGTTAGCTTCGCAGCCACCTTGTCAGGCTGAATGATATTTTAAGTGTGACAATCAGCCGTGAAGTTGTTCACATTACCAGTGTCGCTTCTTGGCTATAATTTTCATAAGACAAAGTCAATGAACCAGATAAACGAAAACGTGGTAAGTGTGTTTACATAGCCCTGGAGTTAGTACCTTCTCCTCCTGGACACTGTTCACTACTTGCTTTATCTTTCTTCAATTAGTGCTAAACACCACCCAAACTCAGCACTGCTTCTTCATTACATCTTTGTTTGACTACAAATTAGGTTTTGAAGGAGAAAAGGACATTTTCAAGTGCTTTCATAAGATTCTTGTGTTGAAGTTTTAATTTTCTTTCTTCCTTTCTTTTTTTTTTTCCAAAAGAGTTCAGAAAACTCTAAGCCAGACAGCTAGTTGAAAATGTCTGCCTTGTAGAACATCGTGTCTGTTTTAGGCAAATTTAACCGTGGGATTGCGTGGTGATTAAACAATGTAAAGACTGCTTGTCGTGGGTTGCAATAATTTGTAAGGCTTAATTAATTGTTGCAACAACTGATAGCCCTGTCAAATTGGCAAGTTAGTTCATTGATCTAAAAATTCAGCTGAGCTCAAGAGAAAGACTGACGAAATAATTTGTAGATTGTGACAGAGGAGACAGCTGGAGGTAAGTAACGAGCGTGAAGGTGGAGGCGAGGATGTGCCCCCAGAAGAGATTAAAAGAGGGTGGTGCTTTCAAAGAAATATTATGCCTGCATTTCTCCAAAGACAGGACCCCAGGAATCAGATAGCTATTCTATTCATGTATTATATATACCTAAGGGTTTTTTTTTAAATACTTTTAATAACCTCCTACTTTTCAGTTTATACTGAGGACATGATAAATAGACATACTCTGTGCCAAGCTCATTGAATCACTAGCTTTGAAAGCAGAAATATCCACATATTTGGCCAGAGTACAAATAATGAAGCCGTATTTTATAAGAACTGCTGATCTGGCTGCCATGTAATCGTCCCAAGGAAGAAATAGTCTTGCTGCATTCTCTTTTTATGTTAAGGAGAAATGCATATGCTTTACACTGTAGTCTAGAGATTCTTTCTGAGCCACAGGACCCTATGGAAGCCAAATAGCAGTACAACCCTCCTCAGTGGCCACAAATTCTTTATTTACATAATTCCTCTCAGAGGAGAACAGTTTCCTCTCTTCTAAGGTAGAAGTGAGAAAAATCTATCCTGAAACTAAATGACTGAATTGTGGCACATCAGTTCCCACCTTTGCAGCTAACACTGTATGAACAGCAACCTTAATGCCTATGTTATGACAAGTACACTACCTCCTTCTCACTCAAGCAGTAGATCTCATCAGTCAGATCACAGCTTGAAATTTGGCAATGAGTTGTGGAGAATGTACATAGTTAGGAACCTAAAAGCAGTAGCTGGAAAGAAGAGGAAGAGTTACCACTACTGAAGCAGTTTCAAAAGAAATCTGGATAAAAATTAGGTCCTTTATACAGACACTTTTCAAGGGTCTGGCTACCCCAACTCCATTTGCTTTTTTACCCCTTGGACATCTAATGGCTTTCAACACTCCTCTCTAGGTACAGGGATGAACCCTGAGTGAATTCTCCCTCCATTCAAAATCTGTTTGTGCCTTCTGAATACTATCATGAAATATTGATCAAGCCCTGTGACACCAATAATTAATTCTTGGATTGGCTTTTCTTCTTCTCAGTCTGCTTATGGAACTCAACTGCATTGTAAAACAGTAGCCTTGAAATCTTGACTTATGAGCCGCCATTGCTTTGGACTGTATTCCCACAGTAGACCTCAACAGATTAATTGAATATGGAGTCAAACTAACACCTCATATCATCAAAAGTAAACCTTAAAACTGAGGTGGCACACCCAATTTCCCAAAGAAGCCAGTTTTGTGGGGGCGAGAGGGAGAATTGACCTGAGTCAGCAGGATAAGTAAATCTTCCCTTCTGTTGACCCTTACAAAGAAAGCAACCCAAAGTACTTAATCAATAACCAACCTATAGGTTTGTAAACCACCTTACAAAAACAGTGTTCTGCTACACTCAGCAGAAAAAATACTGCCCAGCTCACTGGCTCCCTAACAACTAAGCCAACTAGATGTTTGAGACTCATGCTGTGGGATTTTGTTTGATACTTTGCAATTCAGAGTAAAGCATAATTCCTTTTAGGAGTGATAAAAATAGGGGTCCAGTGAGATGGTTTAGTGGGTAAAGGTGCCTGAAGCCAATGACCTGAATTTGATTCCAAGGACCGATGTAGTAGGAGAGAACCCAGAAAATTGCCCTCTGACTTCAAAATATTGATTCTTCATGGTGTGTGTGTGTGTGTGTGTGTGTGTGTGTGTGTGTGTGTGTGTGTGTTTACAAATTAATATGTAAATAATTGTTTAAGGAAGTAGTAAAAGAAAAATACATTTTGTATGAAAGTGAACTAGCATGACATGAATAAGTACAAACTAAAATACTCTAACTCATTTTTCCTGAAACTTGTACATCTAAGTTTTCCAGCATATAGAGGAGGTACTCAGAAGTTCTGAAGTTCTCATATGGTGCTTTGGCTTTTGAGCAGGAAGACATGGCTTCAGTGAAAGCATTCGTTTCTGTAAACTGCAGTTATTAACAGCTTCAGTTGTTTGAAGCTACAGGGAATGCTATTATCTCCTCTATCCGTTTCTCGCACCTTTGCTTTCAGGGCTTACCTGAAGAACTTCCTCCCACTGATGTGAAACCGAAAATTTGATATTTCATCTGATCTGGTAATGTGCTACATTTCTCCATGTAATGCTTTCCAATGGTATATTTTGAACTTTCTAAGGCACAGACAAAATCTTGGGGAAAATTAATAAACTGTATACTTCGAGATTTTTGTATGAACATGTATAATTTTAAAGAAAGCTCTAATTTAAAGAAGATATGACCACCAAAATAAGAGAAATTTAAGACATTGGCAAACATTTCAGTGTATATTTCTGGTTCTTGACAAACCTTTGAAGATACAGTTAATCTCCTTAGAGAACAACATATAGGCTTTTGTAAATCCATGATCAAAGAAATCCATCATTATAAACTTGTTCCATGTGTTTGTTTTTATTCTATTAATTTATTGGGATAAAATTTTAGTGTATAGGCCTTTTAATAATAGATTTGGACAATATAATGTTTCATATAACACACTGATGCTTTAATATTTGAGGTTTAATTAGCAATGCAGTTGTTTTACCTCACAATGTTTTATCAGAAAACTGAATTCAAGAATTGTTTTAGTATTATAGTTCCAAAAATAAAAAAGCTTCATTTTTCAACTGCCTCCTGTATCGTATTATATTCAAAGATTACAAAGTAAATTAGAAATGATGATTTATTATAACCTAAGTTATGAGTGACTGACTATTGTGAGAGGCATTGCACCACAAAGTAGAGTCACTTGCATCAGTTATCAGTATATGAGGGCAAAGAGCAGGGATTAAGATGTATCTGAGCCTATACATTTCAAATTTTAAATATGAGAGAAACTTGAATACAAGATAAACTAACATTCCTCAGTCAACAAAGGAAATCTACAATTATGCATGGGTGCAAGGGGTAAGTTGTGAGCTCATTTTTATCCCTTAATTATGACATTTTTGATGTTATAAAAAATATGTGAATATGTTTTAAAATGTAGGTGAATGTATTGTTTGGAATTTTAGAAGAGAGAATTGGATCTATTTTGTATATTTAGATATGATCTGCATGTAGTGATAACTGGAAGTTTTTGATTGAGTGGTGTATCCAAGGTGGAAATAAATTTCCTAGGTGGAAATTATATTTCAAAGTAAATAAGTTCTTTTAAAGTACAATGGTGAACCGAGTACCTCACTAAGTGCATTTGAACATTTAGTATAGGACAGATCACCATCAAAGAACACTTCATGAGAAGGACCAAGTCCAGTATTAACACTATCAGTGCTGCTGCTGCTGATGTCCACAAACACTGGACACTCAGCATGTCCTGGAGACTCAATTATATCACTTACATTTATCTATTCATCTACACTTTCAACAAATGTACTACTATAATCTGTTTACTTTTTTTTAAATCAGTGAACTGGAATTCATGATGATAGACAATTCACTCAGAGCAGTCAAGGTGAGAAACATCTTTTCTAAAGATGACTTAGCTGTTGGTGTTTGTCACTATTCCATTATTAAGGAAGGAATGTGTCCCATTGTTTTGAATCTTGGGTACATTTGATAGCTTGTCTCCACAGGGAGAGCACAGTAGATAAGCCATTGTGCTTTGAAAGGCTAAGAGAACAATGTATCATCTACTTTCTCCTCTGTCTTTTGGAATGACACATTTATCAGTCATCTCTGCACAGTGAGGTTGCCTAAGCAGCAGGTCCCTATATGGGACAAAACATAATCTGGTCCACAAAGAACTCAGACAAATGTTTGTCATCATCACTTAGAATTCATGTAAATTAAGAATTACTGTTTGAACCCATTATGTTTTGGGTTAGAATACATAGATATAGACAAAGGTACATATTTTATTAACTCTAAGTTGGCAATAGACATACTTTTTAAATTATTGACTAGACTTTAGAATTGGGCCATAATTAAAAGCTGAAAATGTCCTTAAGTAACTCACAGAAAAAGATGAAAGGATACATGGTAATCTATGAATAAGGAGGGAAAAATACAGCAGCTGTGATCAAGCTGAAGGAAAGAGATAATTCTGTAGCTGGAATTCCAAGCGTTCTGTTTAAATCCTGGACACAGATTCTTTAAAAAGAGATCAGCCTTTTTCTGTTCAGTCACTCATTGGTGACTTTCAAAGAATGGGAGTTCTCCATTTCAATGAATTCAGACATCTTTTTGTTTTACACTTGCACTGCACTGATGCTTAAGAAGCTGTTGTCTTATCCTAAGTTATAAACACTCCATTTCTTTTTAGAAGTTTTACATTTTGCCTTTATAGTTGTGAGTTTAAAGTTTATTGGATTTGTATGTGTATGGTGTAGTGGACTGACCATGCTTTTTATTGTTTTGTGTTGCATATGTATATTCAATTGTGTCATTAGTACTTCTTTAAGAGCTGCCTTTCCTTCATTGAATTGTCTTTGAACATTTGTTGAAAATCAACTGACCATGAATGCTGCTACTTCTGTACTCCTATTCTTTATATGTATTCTATGTTTCAAAAATGCCACATTCTTGGACATCTTTAGCTTTAGAGTATGACTTAAAGGCAAGTAGTCAGACTCCTATCAACTTTATACTTCTATTGGAAAGTCATTTTCACTTACAGTTTTTTTTTCTCAAAATTTTCCATAGGAATTTTAATATCAATGATTCTTTGATACTAACTATATGTAAATACAAACTGCTGTAGATATGTAACATTTTAGGGTAAAAATTCCTGATAGAAGTTAGTGGAATTCAGTTTAATTCATCATGGAAAGAACCAATTCTTTATCAATAGAATTCCTTGCTCTTATTTCTCGCTTCAGACTGAACTCTAATATCTTGGGCCTCATTTAAACTTTGTATCAGAGTTTTTAGTTTTGAGTAGTCTGAACTATGTGTGTGATACACAGGCATGCTGACCTCATTGAATAACTGAGGATTTTTGTTTCTGTGAGGGCTCCTGTAATATTGTTGTTATATCTTCTTGGGTCCAGTGTAGAAATAACCAGTGAAGATGTCTAAGCTGTCATATTTCCTTCTGTGAATATCTTATACTGTTAATTCATCTTTTTCAGTAGATTTAAAACAATGTAGATCATTTCTTCTTCAATGAGTACCATTTTACACCATCCATAAAACTTTCCCACTTAGATTAAATTATTAAAATAATTAATATGAAGTTTTCATTGCCTATCCATCATCACTTAATACAATGCCAAAATATGTAATATTTTAAGCACCATGCCTTTATTTCTCCTTGCTCTGGGTCAGGATTCTGGGGCAGTTGAGCAAGAGGGTTCTGTTTCAAATGGTGCAGTTTCATGAATCACAAGACCTGGGTGATTATTCATTTCAAGATAGCTACTAGAAGAAGCCCTCTATTCTATTATTAGTAACTAATCACAGGAGGCATTAGGGTCTGGCCACATGAGTCTCTTCATAAACTGAGTATGCATCTGACTATTCTTATCAAATGCAAACTTCTTGCAGAGCAAGTGGTGTAAGGATGAGAAGAGAATGTAGCAATTTATTTCATTACCTCCCTTCTGACTTGTATAATAATATTTTCAAAGTTCTCTATCTAATTGAATCAACCAACAGTATTGGATGCCTTGAAAATTACCCAGGTATATATTTTTTATTTTATTTTTGTTTTTTTAATTTTTATTAAAATTTTGTTTATTTTATTTTGTTCTTTATTTTACCTAACAAACATATTCTTTTTTGATCCTAATTTTGATATTGTGGTAGTTTGAATAAAAATATGCCCCATAAGCTTATATGTTTGAATACTTCATCTCCAGTTGGTGGAATTGTTTGGAAAGGATTAGGAGGTGTGGCTTTGCAGGAGGAGATGTGTCACTGGGGCTGGACTTTGAGGTTTCCAAAGGCCAAGCCATTGTAGTAAGTACTCTCCCTGGCTTGGGCTTGTGAATCAGATGCAATCTGTCAATTATCTCTCCAGGGCCACACCCACCTATCTGCTGTCATGGTCTCCGTACCTAAGAAGGTCATGGACACAGTCTCTAAAACTGTAAACAAGTCCTGTATCAAATGTGTGGTTTTCTAAGTTTCTATGGTCATTGTGTCTATTCACATTAATAGGAAAGTAAGACAGGTGGTTTTTCATCTCTCTTTTTTAATATGATCATGTTTTGTATAAGTTAAACAAACTTTATTGACTTATATAACAGCTTATTTTTTTATTAATTTTATGCTTAGTTTTATATTTAAACATTTACATTTTTCTCTTTCTTTCACTTTATTCTCCATAGTCTCGGGTTGACTTTCTCATCACTCTTTTTCTTTGTTTCTTTTGTAAGGTGATTATTAGATCACAGGGTGAATTCCTTAATTATTTTTAGTATATACACTTGTAATATATTTCTAGGGCAGATGTATCGCCATTGTAGCTATAGTCTATGAGCACTGATATTTATTTATTATTATTCTATTTAAATTATTTCTAATTTTCTTTGTGTTTTCCCCTCCTCTGGTCACGAGTTGCTTAAAAATATATTTCATTTCCTTATATTTGGGAATTTTAAAATATCTTCTGTTATTCATTTTGACTATATATAAATACCTTGCCAACAGAGAACATATTCTGTATAGTTTGAATCTTTTTAAGTATACTGAGTATAATTTTATCACTCAGAATATGGTGTGTCCTAGTAAGACTTCTATGTAGCCTTGAACAGAATCTTAATTCTACCCAGTTGTAGGACACATTTCCTAGATCCCAATCAGGTTATGTGTGTGGTAATCCAGGGGACAGTTCTGAGCTCACTGATTTCCTGTCAGTGTTATCTGTCTGTTACTAGGGAGATGCTGTGCTCAATTTTAATGTGGATTTGTAACTTTTTTCAGCTCTGTTTGTTTTTCTTTGGTGTATCATTAAGTATGTAAATATGCAGCACTGTTATGACCTTATATAAAAGTATCATTTCTCTTTAGCTTTTAGCAGTTGAATATACACTTCATTGGGTACTTTGTGTGTGTGTGTGTGTGTGTGTGTGTGTGTGTGTGTGTGTGTATGTTTTGCATGCTTATATACTTGTTACTATTTTGTGTTTAACATATATGAATATGTTATTAGTTTTGTGTTTAGCATGTATGTGTGAAATACAAATTAATAATATGATTCTTGTTAAAAATAAAGGAATTTAGGAATACCAACTTCTAAGACCTTAGTAAACATGTTAGTCAGTTCTTACCACTTTGCTTTCAGTATGCTCCAATGCAGCTCAGTAACAGCACATCTACAGAAGGATTGCCTGTGGCTGAGATAAACACTACGGTAATCATATATGCTACACTATTCAGCTATTTGTCCTAAACTCCATATAATAGCATGACCCGGCAGCCCAAAGACGCCTGCTTGCATAGAGAAGCCAGTCATGTACAGTCACAGTGCTTCAGCCACAGCACAGGCACATTAAGGGAAACTACTTCCTTCAAAGCAAGAGAATAAAATATCTGGCCTGGGTGGAGGAGTTCAACATTCCAGCTTGGCATGTCAATCACCTAGCAATCCCTTAGGAAAGCAAATTGACAGTAAAAGAAGCTAAATTGATAGAAGACACAATTTTCCTTCCTTCAAATAAAATGCTGAATTCTCCATTCCCAGAACATCCCATTTACAACCCCACACACAAATTGCAGTCTATTACAAAGATGAGACCCCACAGCTTCCTAAGTCTTCTGGTGTTCCTGAATAACTTTTCCATTTTTCCCTTCCTACATCTCTTCTAAACTTTCTTCCCTAATACTTTGGAATTCACTTTTTCTCTAAAGCAGCAGTTCTCAACATGTGAATTGTGACCCATTTGGGGGTCATATGTCCTTTTCACCAGGGTCACCAAAGACCATCTTCATATCAGATATGTACATTGTGATTCATAACAGTAGCAAAATTACAGTTATGAAGTAATTTTGAAGAAAATTTTATGGTTGAGGGTTTACCACAACATGAGGAATGGTATTAAAAGGTTGCAGCTTTATTAAGGTAGGGAACCACTCCTCTAGAGCCTTTCTCCCCAGCACATGACTGGTTGGACTGCCGTGTAGTTAAAATCCATGTGTCTGCCTGATTAAAACAACATGGCTTTTTCTCTTTCTCTTCTCCACATCCCCCTTCTGGGCAACTATTAAAAAGTAAAGTTTGCCGGCTTTAAAATTCTTTCCTTTAAACCAATAAAATTGTCCTTGAGTTTCCATTTCAGTCCTGTCTTTAGTTCATTAACAAGACTAAGAATCCTAGGAAAGGACCTTGATTTACTGAAAACAGGTAGCCAGTTTACTGGGACTCTGGCCTAAATCCAATAAAAAAAAAGGAAGAACTCAACCAACCTGATTGTGATCAAGATGAATAGTTAATTATCCAGCAGATATTGGTAAAGTTCCTTCTGTGTAACTAGCATTTAATAATGTATCACATCTTCATTCACTCAGGTACAAAAACATACAATTTTGGTCTCTTGATCAAGCATAAAGCTTTTTATTTCTTAATCTCTTCCTGGCAGACATAAAAACAAAAGCATAAAAACTAGTAGAGATGATTCACAAAAGTTGTGAAGAGCTTTTCAGACTACTTTTTAAGTACAGATGTGATTCTCTTGCCTAGAGATGGATTCTCTAGTCAATATCTTTATAGAACTAACCAGTACTGCCTATTGTGTTAAATCTTAAGATAGATTATTATCAGTCATTTTGTCATTACTAATACTTGAAGTTATTATTAAACTCTAAACATGTTTACAAAAGAATCAATATTTATGTTCTCAGACTATACACTTAATATTTTTACAAAGAAAGAAGCATTTCCTTTTTCTATTCAAAGCTCTTAACTCTGAAGGTGTTTGTTTCTCGTATGTGTCTATTTGATTATCGGGAACAGAAGTTGGAAAGGCCATTCTGGAGCAGAAGTCCATTTTCATTGGTATAATGGTGAATTTTTTGAAATTATCATAGTAGCTAGTATTTAGGGCTTATTCTTGGCAGAATTGAAGGCCTCCAGTCAGGAATAAAGGATTAGACACAACAGAGAACAATATTTTATCTTAGAAAAAAAGAAAACATGTTCATTTATATTCTTTTCATCAAGGAGTGAATGGCTATTATATGCAAGCGTGCTCCCCAACACACACACACATTTAACCTAACAATTTATTCATGTTATTTATTCATGTTCATCTTACAAATGATTGCATTGGCCTCATGGGCTTTAAGAAGTACACTACTATTGGGTTAAACTCCATACTTGCTGGATAATAATTTTGTTAAGCAATCTTTACAGTAAATCAGAAAACTATGACTGTACTCAGGAAAATTATTGAATATGCTTATAAGAGATACCTTAAAACTTTAATTTCTGGAAAAATAAACAGAGGCCATTGTGTTTTATAGAGTTGTATTTTTACCATAAGTATTTTATTAAGGCATAGACTTGTAAGGAAATAAACAATTTTCACACTAATTAATCATCAAATTACACACTTGATTGCTGTTTTTTCTTTCTTGTTTAATGCCCAGACATTTGACTTCTGGCAAGGAGAGCGATAACTGATTGCATGGTTAGGCTCTGTTGAACTGCCAATCTCCCCAGACTAAGGAAATCCTTGGAAATAAAACATCTTTGTATCAGAAGATATCATGGCTTCCTAGTTTAGGTTTCATGACAGATTTTTTTGACACTTTACTATAGCAAAGGCCCAATGGAAAGTGTTGGACAAACTAGAACTTTCCAAAACTGCATAATGGATTATTGGAGAAATCCATCTTAAATTTATGAATCCTTGAAAAATGCTAACTACACATTTCTAGATCTAAATAATGAAGTCATCTTTTTTGTTTCTTTCTATTTGTCCCTCACTCGTAGGATCTCTTTTCTCAAACATGAACGTCTAAAAAAATCATTTATCTATTGCTTTATGTAACTCCAGCTAAATTTATTTCATTCCAAATCTCAACTTCTGAAAGCCATACTGGTAGCCAGTATCTGTCTATTGACTTCAGGTGCTACTTAGCTAATTGCTTCTATTAATTTACTTATCCACACAATTATTGTCCTGGGAAAAATAATGTTATAGAAAAAATAATATTCTTACCAAATATCAGCAATGAGTAGTGTTTTAGCATGTAGAAGCTTCTCCTTAAGAAATAGAGCCATGGGCTTGGGAATAAACCAGATTGATTCACTGACTTGACAAATGACTCTCTGTGTAATTGTTAGAATATTACATAACATCTCTTTGCTAGGTTTCCTCATTTGTAAAGTAAATATGTATTTTTGTACTTAGAACAGTGGCTAAAAAATGTACAATAAAGAAATAATAACAGTTTCAGTGACATGAGAATAAACAAGCCATAGCCATTGATATATAGCTCAATGATAAATCTGTCCCATAGAAAACTTTAGGTTCTCAGACTAGATCTGGTTACTTAAAACTCTAAGTAACAGATCGTCCAACAAAACAACAACAATGAATGTTGTCAATATGACAGATTCTAAAATCATCTAGGAGACAATCCTCCTGGCACAAAAGTGACAGATTATCTTCATTAAATTAGCCTAGTGTTATGTCTTTGCAGAGTTATCTGGATTAGGTTAACTGAGGTTAGATGATGTACTCTCACTTATAGGTGACAGAATTCCCTGGGCTGGGATCCTGGGTTGTGTAAGAGGAAAAAGCAAACTGAGCACAAGCATTCATCACTCTGCTTCCTGACTGTGGTGCAAGGTAGGTGACTAATTGTTTCAAACTCCAGCTGCCTTAACTTCCTCGCCATTGCAGACTATACTCTTGGAGCATGAACTAGCTGAGCTCTTTCTCTTCTAAATTGCTTTTGGTGGGTTACTTTATGACAACAACAGGAAAAATAACTAAGAAAATAACTAAAGTTAGTATTACATACTTCATGATTTTAAAGTTTTCATGAACTGTGTTTTCGAATTATATTATGAAAGACTTTCAAGATGATCATTACAATAAAGCATTTTCCCACAAACGTAAGAACCTGAGTTTATCCATGTATCCCGGGATGGAAGTGAAGAGCTGACTCCTGAAAGAGTTCTGACACCACATTCAGGCAGTGACACATGTGCACAAATATATGTACACACATCACACACATACACATATACAGTAATAACAGTAATAATAAATGCTTATAATTTGAAATTAAAATGCAATTTAAACTAGTAGCTTTTTTAAGATACATGAATTTGAAAATATAACGCCACCCTGTGAAACTTTTCTGTTTATATTTAATATATTACATCGTCTGATCAAGGACCTCAAAGAGCTTTGAATGATTGAATACCACATTCGATGCATATTTATCAAATGTAATCTTGTTTTTCTTCCACTGTCTTGCTCTAAAGGATTTTGAAAGAAAGCAAACCAGCATTTACGTTTGTGGCAGTGAAGTTAGTTTGTATTTTCTATCTCATATAGTTAGGCATGAATAAAATTATAAAAGTAATTGGCAATATTTTTTTTTATTTTGTACATTTGGATGTAGCTGTTATTTTTTAATTTCCAGATAGCATTTACTAGATTCTTACTGCACCGTCAGGGTTTTTCTAAATTCTACAAATGCTGGGAAAACAAGGATGATTCAAGATTTATGGAAAATAAGCAGTGTGTTATAAAACCATCAGAAATCTGGAATATAATTAGTTAGCTAAGAAAAACTATGTGGCATGTAAAGTTTTACAATAATATCAGGGTGTATTATGAATTCTTCCCAAATATGTACAGATGGAACAAAATAGGATACCTGCTGATGTGTAAGAAAATAATTGGAGAATTAAATAAATTTAGAGATGACTGTAGAAAATTGTCACTCTCTTGATGAAATAAATTTATTCCATGTTCAGGTCATGGACAGTTTTGTTTGTTTCCTTCAGTTGTTTGTTTTCTTGGCTTTCAGGTATTTATTCTTTCATCTAATTATTTGTTTGTGTTTTCCTGTGTTTATTTGATGAGTTTACTCAATTCCTCCAATTTCTTGTCTGTCTTTTCATAGATTTCTTCACAGGATTTATTCATTTTCTCTTTAATTACCTCTATAATCTTAGTAAAGTTGGTTGTAAGGTCTTTTCCTTCTGCTTCACCTGTGTCAGACGTTCAGGGAATTTTGTAGAAAGACAGTTGGGCTCTTGCAGTGCCATACTGCGCCACGACTGGTTGTTCTGAATTGTGTTCTTATGGTGGTGGCTGGTGTTTAGGCACCTGTGTTTGAGTGATTAAAGGTTTACGTGCTAACTCCTGAGTTTTTCTTTACTGCATTAGAGTTTAGTTCCTTGATTTCTGTTTCTTCTCTGGTCTTCTGGTCAGCGTGGATTGGAGTAGAGTTGAGACTGTCCACTGGAGTAGGGGTGGGGCTTGGGAGAGTGTGGGAGTTTACTCTGGAGCTGGGGGATAGAGTAAAATCCACAGGCAGAGGAGAGGGAGGGTTGAAGACTGGAGGGGAGTCACTACGTGAGGTGAGTGTGGGGATTCTGAGGTAGGGAAAGCAGTCTCCCTGCAGTTGTGGCAGCTGGCATAGCCTCTGGTCCATGCAGAGAGCCTCCACTTGAGTTCGGGGATGGGGCAAGGGGGGCTGCAAGGGAGAGAAAGAGAATTCGAGAGAGGACAGGGGTAGGGGTCAGTAAGAGTACAGGGATTCTGTGGTAGGGAGGGCTGCCCAGATTTGTGGCAGCTGGGGTAGCCACTGGTCCACACAGGGAGCCTCAGGTGAGGCTGGGGGATGGGGCAAGGTGGCAACACTGAGGAGAGAGAGGATTGGAGACAGGAGGGGGCTCAGTATGAGACTGCACGGTTTCTGTGGTAGGGAGAGCAGCCAACCTGCGGTTGTGGCAGCTGGGGTGGCCTCTCTACGATTGCCATTATTAATATTTTAATTAAATTCTCAAGTATCTACTTATAGTCAGGAAATATTTTACTGTTCCTCTCTAAAATTATTCATGTTATTGTCCATTATATAATAACGCCACATAAACACATTAACACTATTAATAAAAGAACTTTAATGACTATTCTACCTAAAGGATATAACATTTAAAAAGATACAAAATGTAAAATTTCAATGTCACTGAAAGGAAAGCCAATTTTTCAGAAAATTTTAGGAAAATGTGTTTTGACAATGCTTTCATGTTCCTTCTAGTCCATTTAGCAGTTGTACCTACTGGAGCTCCGTTTACCACCTCACGCCTTCTAACTAAGGGCCATGTCAGCAGTACCAGATGACCAGTTTCCACCAGTAGTACACACTGTTGGCTGTGGTATAAACCAGAAAGGCTCTCGCTCAATGACTCTCAGATTTGAAAGCCTATGTGCACTGGCTGCTGCTTTTCTAAGTTGTGTGTAGTGTGTCTTAATAATGAATTTCATAGCTCCTGTGTGGAGATGACTCTAAATAATACTGTGGTGCACTTGCCTTTGTACAACATCTGTGTGTGGGGTGGGATGCAGGGTAAAAAGCATTAGGGTTTTATCACTGAATACCAATGGGGGGAAAAAAACTGACTCCTGAGTATAGTCCTCTGACCACTGCTATACATGTTTGTGCAGGTGTGTGCATGCTAATAGTGTTCAAAAGTCAACCTTATCTTTCTCTGTCACACTTCAACTCTTTGAGACAGGATGCCTTTATGAACATGAAATTCACTGCTAGCGCAAGCGTACTTGGCCAGCCAGCTCCCTGCCATTCAACTCTCTCCAATTTTTTTACATACACATACTACCACATCCACTTTATATGTGGATACTTGGCATTCGAGCTCAGATACTTATGCAATTGAGGCAAAGGACTTTACTGACTGAACCTTTTGCTCAGCCCCATACAAGACATACGTGTTTCCACTCTTTGCCTTCACATGCCACTGCCTTAATTGTCAATTATTCATCTTTGGAAAAGCTTAAACACCTTGCAAAATATTCCTTATCTCATGGTTTGCTTTGGGGTAGCCAAACTATATTCAAGTCAAGTTGTATTTAATCCTGTTGACAAAGATACTATCTAAGTTTTGAAAGTGATTATAAATGAAATAACGGATCCTGAAATGGGGCTAAAAGCCTCAAACTTGAAGCCACACTATAAAATAAAGCTATTATAATGTCCTTATGATGATTAGTAGATCCACTCAGAAGGCTGTTAGAGGTACCCATATTGACAATGATATTATTGCACCAGGGTACACAACATGACTACAGGTAGGTACTGTGCACTTCAGTGGTGGGTGGGTAGTTTTTACTGATGTCTTTAATTTCCTTATAGCTTGCGTAACACCTTCAGCATTATGAAAGCCAGTCTGTAGGGAGAGGATGCCCTGGTCAGCTTGACTGTTATTTATTGATGTCCTGCAATCAAACTGTGTGGTGTCTTCAAAAACCAGGTCTCATCACCTAGTTGTGGCAGGCAATGAGAAGCAACTGCAACAGCCTATATTTTTGGAGGGTACCTTGGAGCCTCCTTGTCCAATAAATCAAAGGAAGGTATACACTGAGATTTTCAATAAATAACCAATATGTTTGTAAGTAGCATTTAACATCCCTGCAGGGCATCTTTAGTCAAATCCCCACTTTTATTTTGTACTTAACTTACAAACGACTAGATTCCAATAAGACTTATTCATACATCTTTAGATTTGACTATCCCATCCCATATATCTTACCCTATCTCTGCTTAATATTCTGAGTACCATCCCCTTACTCTCTCATGACACATATTCTTCTACCCCTTTAAACACATTGTTTTTACCTGGGTTACAAGTCCTTGTATTTCTATGTAGCTTTTTCATATATTCTTCACTTTGGTTAAGCTTTTCCTTATCATTTCATTTTCTATCTATCACACTATTTGTGATTGAACATTCAGCCCCCAATATTCCCACTCTCTTTATACATGTATTTTACTTTATCCTCTTCCTTAATGCAACCTTTTCATACGGCTATCTAGTGACCTAGCTGCCAAACATACTCTTAAGTAAAATATGTAAAAGAAAGACTCAATGCTAGGATTCACATATGTGCCAAGGAAGTATTTATGATTACCTTTTTTATTTTTGAAATAAAAAAAAAATCAATGGTCTCCTTGATGTATCTTGTATACCTATTTTTGAAACATTTAGACAATAAAACATAAATTTATACCTATGTTTGACAGGAGACAATAAAGGACCAAATACATAGGGATAATTCCCTGAGAACTTAGGTTTCCATATGATAAGGGTATTTCTAACCCATATGTATCCGTCTTAAACTCTGTTAACAAGGAATACCTATAAACACTAAAGTGATTAACTGACTGATATACCAGATAACCAATTGTCAAAATGTGTGGACCAAGTGGTGCTCATCAGTAATTAGAGGACTTGGTAGCAGAATAGAGTATGGAGTTTGAAGTCACCATAGGGAGTGTCTTACACACATACACACACACACACACACACACACACACACACACACACAATGGTTGAAGGATTTTAATACCATGTGGCACACATATTTTGAGTCTCAGAAAGAGAGAAAAAGTATAAGTCACATCAGTTTATATGTTTGGATTTTTAACTTTCACAGCCACAAACAAAGTATCAAATATAATCACACTTCTAGCAAGGAGAGATAGCTTGGGGGTCTAAGTAAATATATGAGTATCATTGGCAGTTTAGTAATTGTGCCAATTGTCTTTCTTTTTTTTTTTGTCTTTGCTCTTTTCATTTTCATCTCTTAGTTGGTGGATTTGTTTTATTTTTTCAATTAGGAAAGTAAAAGTACTTTTAGTTAAGGAGATATGTATTTCTTAAATAGAAAGAAGACCTCTTTTTAGTGCACCCACCACTATATTAAATTTACCCCAGGACATATGTTAAAAATGGAAGCTAGAATCATAATGTGCTTCCAATCCTCTGGGAAACCTTTTTAATTCGACAGACTATGAAGACCATCATAAATCTTTACACAGTAATCCAGAAACTGCTAATCATTGCATTCTTGCATGTTAAAAAATATATGCAGGGTCAGCATAGAACCGTTAATGACAAGCCAGAAGAAGATGGAGATCATGAGCTGCCTGCACAGGGAAATCTTTACACGCAGAGGGGGCTTTTCAAGCTTGAAAGTTGTCAAGAAGCTCCATCACCATGTCTTCCAAATGATGCCCTGATTAAGAAAGGTCAGCGTGTCTTCTGGGAAGTTGACAGTACTGATATAGTAACTATGCAAAGCTGCAAGTCTCTGGTGTAGTATTTGTCTCTAATCTATATGGTCACAGGAAATATAACTGCCAAGAACGCCATATTCATCATCTTGAGTGGTTTTATCAGCACTGCCTGATGTCGCACTCAAAAGAAAAATCACCCAAAATTTGCTTGGCCATTCAATCATGCAACCTTTGTGAAATGTGCTTGGGGAAAATTGTATGCCTTACCATAAAGGTAAAGATATAATGCTGTCCTTTTCTTCTTTGTATTCTAAAAGCTATTGGAAAAATGCATTAAAAATATTATTATGCAATGTGTTAATTAATAATTGGAAGAAAAAGCAAAATGCTGAGGAAGGTAAGAACACAGCAGAGCAAAACAGAGTGATAACATTCATGTTCTCAAAATTCTTTAGAAAGCAATTCTAACGCAAAAATATGATTTCTGATATACTGGATTTTCTACAACATGACATAAGGAAAGGTCATACTTCATTAATTTACCTATCATGGAAAAGTGTGCTATGTTCTTGTTATGTATTATTTCATTTAATTGAATTTGTCAATAACAACTCTAAAGGTAGGGATAGTTTATGGTGATGCAAGTTATGTTATATAAAGGCAAGAATATATCATTCAATTTAAGTACAGAAATAAATTTAGAGATTACTTCCTTCTCTAGAAATTATACAGATAGCACCAACACCCAACATCCACCCTGCCAGTAACCTCTGCTCACCGTGAATCAAATACAGAAACTATTTTAAGGTTTTGTAGAGTCAAAGACACAGGCAGGACTTGAAGTAGAATCGTCACATAGAAAGTGGCGTTATGTGGGCTGAATTTGAGTAGTTTTAGCCTGAGGATAAGCCATGTTCAGCACTGGACTCAGGGCTTCTGAATCATTCAGAAATCCTGCAGCCATTTTAGCTCATCAAATCACAAAAGAAGGCAGCCTTAAGAGCCATATTCCCAAGAGAGCAGGGAGCAAATACCAGGTAAATACTTTCAACATTGAAAAATCCAGGTTCTTTGTGTTAACTTGGACTTAGTAGTTGGGTAAACTTTGAACAATAAAACATTTCATTTTCAAGGAAATGAAAATCCATGACAAAGAAGTAGCATTCCATTGTAGATAAAATGTATTTTTGTATTCCCTGTCTAATCAAGGTTACTACTTAAAGAAAAAAAGACCATTTTTAAATAACATTTTTGAAGGATTATCTGAAAACCCAGTTTCCACAATAGAGTGTTCTAAATGTCCAGCATAAAATAAAAATTATTTATCACGGACAGTACCAGAAAAAAATGCTGTATGTTTTCAAAAGATTAAAATCAGAGGTCATGACAGATGCCACAGGTAACCAAGCATCCTGGGTTCTCAACTAATGAATATAAAGCCAAAAGACAAGACTGGCCAAGAAAACATAGTGGATAGAGAGCCATCTTCTCTGTTACATAAGGTTCCAATTGGG
This sequence comes from Cricetomys ansorgei, assembly GCA_026225945.1. NCBI lineage: Eukaryota > Metazoa > Chordata > Mammalia > Rodentia > Nesomyidae > Cricetomys > Cricetomys ansorgei. Next base: position 3,815,092 of record JAMJFZ010000289.1, on the reverse strand, counting down.
AGTTATTTCATAGTAGTTGTCTTTGCAAATGAAGAAAGTTTAGAGGTCTTATGTGGGGAACCTGTGCATGTTCATATATGAAACATTTCAGGACAGTCACAGTCATGAGCATTATCATTTTAAAGAGTCATATAGTTCAAGGAGCGAAGATGGCCAGTGAATTCGGGACATCTTTAGCTCAACATCATAGAGTTCACCTCTAGTCATGTACAAACAATAAAAAAAGAATAATAGTATCAGAGATTTCTCTCACTTTAGTGGCAAAAATTAGATCAAGATTTTAAGGGATAGATATTTTAATGAATGAATAATGAACAAATGAGTGAATTAAGGACTCCAGGATATAAGATAGAAAATGTCACAGCAGAAATAAAAGCATTTACAAGAACTAAATAAATATTTTAGAATAAGAATAATAAATTACGTGATATGAAGAGTTAATGGAATGGGCCGCATAGCAGAGAAAAGAGTCAGTGAGCTAGCACATGAACCAGGAACTCCAATATGCTCTGGAGGACAAGAAGTCTCCAAAAGAGAGCAAATGAACAGATGACAAATACGGAACAATAAAGACTCAACAGTTAATTCGGGGAAACACACATGAAAGATATTAAATATTTAAGTGACTCCCGTGCTCTTTGTATGGAAACTCTATGAACTCAGAATCTTAACTCTCTGGATGACAGGTGAGCATGCATAGCTAATTTTGAAAACATGCATGAGAAAACACCAAAAATGCTATTTGAAGAGTAACTCATCAGAGTGACTAGACATCTCCCATGGGAAACCACAAAGGTCATAATATAGTCATCAAGTAATTTGAAGAATGGAGTAAAACAAACAAACAAACAAAAACAACATAAACCCAGTAAAATCAGAATCCCATGCCCAGTGAGCTATCTTTCAAAAATAATAATAAGCTGGAGACATTTCAGATAAACAATTATTAAGAATTACTATAAAGTCCTATCAGGAAATGCAGGACACCTTAATTTTTTTACTTCAATGCCACATGTTATTCTTCACAGATATACAAATTTGAAGATATTTAAACCATCAATTTTTTTTTTAAGAATCACAAAAGACACATCAGTTTCTTTTCCTGTTGCTGTGATAAAATGATCTGATACAAACAACTTAAGAGAGAAAGGGCTTATTTTAGTTCATTGTTCAATTTATGGCCCATTATGGCAGGAAGTCAAAGCAGTAAGCGCTGGAGTCAGCTGGTCACATCACATGTCTAATCAGGAGCAGAGAGCAACCGATGCATGTTCCTGCACAATTTATTATCCTCACTGTAGACAGTTCAAGATCCCTTTACCAGGGAATGGTTCCATGTGAAGTTAAGATGGGTTTGTCTTATCAATTAACATAAGCAAGGTGATCTACCAGAAGAGGACATTCTTTCCAAATGATTCTAGATTATGTCAAATTAATAGATGCAGGAAAAAATAATTGAAAAATCCAGTACCTTTCTTTGATAAGCATCCAAAACACGTTAGTGATATAGCTGATTTTACTCATCCTAATGACAGCGTCTATGAAAAGCCTCCAGCTAGCACCTATACTTAATTGTAGCATATCAAATCCATGTTTAGCTATTCCACCACTGTGACCACATACCTGCCAAAAACTGGTTAAGAAAGGGAGGTCTTATTTTATTAAATTTTTAGAAACATGCTGAGAGTACACACCAAAGCAGCTCAGGCTATGGTGGATGGCAAAAAGAGTAAATGATGTTTCACAAGCTGACTGGCACTTTCACTGGGTATTTCTTCCATCTACCTTCATCTCAGTTAGTGCAATTGGCAAATTCCTTCACATATACAGGCAGAGGTTTGTCTGGGTCACATAGAGTTGATAAACAATGTAATACAACACAGGTCTCCTCTTGTCAACTTGACATTCAGTTGTGTCATTTTTTAAGCTCTAAACTTATACCTGTGTCCTTATAAGCTCTTGGCCTATATCATAATTGAAAAGTCCTTTCTTTATATCTTCAAAAGGCCTCATAGTCAGACCTGGACAGGTGGCTCTGTGGTTAAAGCACTGTCTACATAGTGGCTCACAACTGCTCTAAAATCCAGTTTCAATGTTTTCAAATCCCTCTGGGCTGGCACCAGTTAAGTACATGTTGCACATACATACAAATAAAATAGATAAGTAAATAAATATTGTCATAGTTTTAACATTTTCCAAAATTTTAAACATGCTAAGTATTTTCAGAAACTTAATACAATACCTTAGCTGTTGTCTCCTGAATCATAAACAAGATTTCCAATTTCAATGTACAGAGGAACATAGCAAACATTACCATCTCAAAAGGGAGGAATGAAGGCGTAGAAACAAAATATCAAATGCAAGAAGGACTGAAAACAAGCAGGGAAAGCATTCATACAGCTCAGTGTGTGGTACCTGGATATGTGACAGAAAGTCCTGGGTTCCAAAGGACAAGGGAAGAACCAGCCTTCCAGTTCTACTGTTTCCAGAACATATAATCTGCATCTGCATCTGCTACTTTCCTAGTCCATATCCTATGGTATGAATACCATATAGTATGGTATTCAGAAGTTTCCATTTCAACTTGATTTTTTTTTCCTAGCTTCATATGATCGTTTTTGGGTATCCTTGTAAGGAAACTGACCCTCTCATATGTAACAACCTCAGTGGCTCTCTGAAACTGTAAGACTAGATTCCTGGATTCTATCAATTTTGCATCTTCCCAGCCTGAAATATCAGTACCTTTCATGGCAAAAGATGGAGCTGCTAGCTCAAGGTGTAGCATACCAACTTGGACAGTTTCATTAGCTCTTGAGTGTCTTCCAGGCCAACCCTAGGGAAACACTTCTATATGTGGATGTTTTAAATAGGGAATCTGTCTTTAGTAATATCCCCATTTTATGTACTTTCTCTCCTTTCAAATGAAGTTGGAATTTTATTAGATGGACTCTTCTGTGGGTAGTGTCTTTGCCCTCAAGAATCTAAGACAGTGTAAGAGGTTTTTCTATAATGGTACTAATTTTTTAACAATCACAGGTGCTTTCCTAGATTAGTTCTACTTGCAGCTTTTGCTTCTCCCTGTTCCCTGGAAAGCAACACATTTTCATATCCTTTGGATAGCCTACTTGTTGTTTTCTTTCACTATAGACCTGGATAAAGCAATTAGTGATAACCATGACATAGCCTAAATGCTAAATTTTCTTGAGATTTAATTTGCAAAAAAAATTAATCCATGCCACCATTTTAAATAAAAAATCATTTTATTGTAATGAACTCACAAATAAAAACATCACAAGATAGATTTAGGTAGTCTATTTAGAATAACACTTCACTGGTCTCAAATTCTATGTATACTAGTGAACGTCTATAGAGTTAGAATGCCCATTCTCTATCCACAGAGCTTAGAATAAATTTTAAGTTTTCATTATCAATAATATCTTATACACTTACTCATCATAATAAGAGAAAGGCTATGTCCAATTTGAAACCAGAAAAACAATTAGCTTTTTATCCTCTTTTGTGAGTCATGTGTCTTTTTGCCTACATTCTATCCATCCTCATTACCTAATAGTACCTTTTATTTGTTCCTTTTCTGAATATTATACAATACCCACATGCACAATTGTTCACCTATTAATATGTATATATTATAGTCTAGAATCTGCATATGAGTAAGTACATGTATTTTGTTTTCCTTTTTGAGTTTAGGTGACCTCACTTAGTATTGTGTTTTCTAAGTCCATTCATTTTTCTGAAATCTGAAAATTTGATTTTTTTCTTTCTAGCTGAATAATATTTTACTTTGGGTGTGTACCACATTTTCATTGTTCATTATCCTTTAATGGGCATCTAGACTACTTCCCCTTCCTTGCTATCATAGAGTAACAATAAACATGGATGTGCAGAGATATTCATCTTTACGATAGGACATAAAGTTCTCTAAGTTTATGTTCTTGTGCTGGATAGTTCGATCTTAACTTGACAAAAGACAAAGTCATCTGAGAGGAGGAAACCTCAATTAAGAAAATGCTTCCATAAGATCTGGCCTTAGGTAAGACTTTAGAGCATTTTCTTAATTAGTGTTGAGTTGTGGGTACTTCCATCTCTGGGCTGGTGGTCCTGGGTTCTATAAGAAAGCAGACTGAGAAAGTCATGGAGAGAAAGCCAGTAACAGCATCCCTCCATGACCTCTACAGCAACTCCTGCCTCCATGTATTTGCTCCATTTGAATTCCTGTTCCTTGCAGGTTAACAATGATATGGAAGTTTAAGCCAAATAAACCCTTTCCTCCCCAATGTGGTTGTGGTCCTGGTGTTTCATACCAGCGATAGACACTCTAACTAGGACAGAAGTTAGTTTCAGAAGTGGAATATTTATGTGAGAGACCTGACCATTCTTTTTGGGGGAGGTTTGTGGAAGGATTTTGGAACTTTGGACCAGAATAACCTCTTTGTGTTGATATCTCAATGGCATGTTCTGTAGGTGCTTGAAATATAAGAATGTTAAAGTCAATGCAGATAATTGAGACCTAGCTTATGAAATTTCAGAAGGAATTAAAAACTATATTGGCATCATTTGTTTTTTGAATTAGGATTTTATCATTCTTGACACAGGATAAAATTATCTGAGAGGAAGAAGAGGAGGCAACCTCAATTAAGAAAATCCCTACTTGATACTCAGCTGTAGGCAAGCCTATAGGATATTTTCTTAATTAATGATTGATGATGTGGGGCCCAGCCCATTGTGAGTGGTCCCATACCTGAGCTAGTAGTCCTGAGTTCTATAAGCATGCAGACTGAGCAAGACAAGGAGAGCAAGCCAGTAACCAGCGCCCCCCCTCCATGGTCTCTGTAATAGCTCCTGCTTCCTGGTTCCTGCCCAGTTTGAGTTCCTGTCCTGACTTCCTTTGATGATGAACTGTGATGTGAAAGTTTAAGCCAATAATCCCTCTCCACCCCAACTTGCTTTTGGTCATGGTGTTTCATCCCAGCAATAGAAACATTAACTAGGACAGTGCTGGAGTCTATTTCTTTTTAAGTCAGCCTCATTCAAGTTTGTAAGACAGGAAAATGCAATAACATTCATTACTGGAATACATCTCAAATGTCCTCCAACCCAGCTCCTGATACAGTTACTGTTTCTCTCTGAAACAACATGTGGGAGTCATCTACTCTGCATGTCTTTTGGCATCCTGGTCCTCCAGAGTACAAAAAGCACTATCTATTTAGGTCAGATTACAGTATCCTTGGATTTTCCTAGACCAAATTTCCAAATCCTTCCACATTTTTCCCACAAACCAGTTCACAAGGGACAAAAACTGGATGATCAAATTTATCACAGTGAATATTCCCAACCTTATATCAATTTTCTGCATTAGTTGTCTCTTTCATTCCTGTGAAAAAATGCATGACAAAGGAAAGTTAAGGAAGAAAAGATTATCTTAGTTTTCACTTAAAGGGAATAGAGTTCATCTTGATTTGGAAAGCATAGTAGGAATACGAAGCAGCTGATATCATGGGTATTTGTAGTATACTCAGGAAGCACAGACTTATGGATGTTTATATTCATATATCCATATGGCTATATATAAAAAGGACTTTCTATATAGTCCAAGAAACTAATGCAATGTTGTGGTCTGTGATGATGCTGGCATAAGGTCACTGAGGAGAAAAGACAGATGAGAGGATAAGAGATTCACGGATAGTACAGGCTCTTTTTAGGAAAATACATGTTGAGGAGTCTCTGCTATAAGAATCAGCTTTGAATCAGATGACTTCCTCTGGTTCTTACAGTGGAGATCTTCCATAGTTATTTTTCTGAAGAAAAAAAAAAAAGAAAGCCTGATATAGGACTGAAAAAGTGTAGGGAAAGGAGGGCTGAATAATACTCCTGATTTAGCTCAAAGTTGGTTATTGCTAGGCGTAGATACAAAATGTTGTATAATAGATTATAGAATATCAGACAACCAATAAATATCTTTCATGGATATCTATTACTAGAAGTCAATAGGTCATGAAAAGCAAGAATCCAGAAGAAAGCGTCTGTTTGTTTAAGCGAAATGAAGGAGTTTTACAAAATGCAGTGAGCGTAACTAATAAGCATGTCTTCCCTGCTCAATTATCCCAATCTACAGAATCCTCCATAGACATGCCAAAATATTTGTGTTCAGTGTGACTGTAGACCCTGTCAAAGTGACAATTGACATAAATCATTATGGCAGGGCTGTTGTGAAACAATTACTATGTATGCATTTATATAAGTATTTATGCATGTATATATATGAAATAATTGGAAGGTAAATTACCATAAACAATTCCACCTACAGTGTTGTCAAGATTTTCAGGATTGATTATGACCAATAAGAAGTGTTCTAACTAAAAACTATGAAACATCCCTGAGAAATTTTAAAGCAATATTTCCTGATGATGAATAGAAAGTGTCAGTACTTTTGTCTTATCTATTTTTCCTCTAATTAATATCCCTGTTTCAGCAAACTTCAATTAAAACACTCGCATAGTTATTTTAGAAGTTGACAAGCTGATTCTAATAATGTTTTCTTTTTAAATACCTCACTAAAATCAGTACAAAAATCGTTTTCTTCATAGGGGCACAAACCTAGACAAAAAGCTATAAGCAACTAAGAACTGCCCAGAGCAGGAGGAATAGTCTTCCAGAAGGAAGACCACACTAATTGGTTGTTCAATATTAAATGGTCATCCCTGAAAACATAAACATGCAAGTAACATTGGACAGACTGAGCAAGTTGTATCTATGTAATTAGAAATGAACACATATGTTGTGGACATTTATTTATAGTTATGTTTAAAATGGTTGTTTTGTGCACTGTTGGGTAAGGTTCTGCCTAATTATTTGTTTTTTGTATTGACTGCAGATGTCGGTTTTATGTGGAAGATGTTTGATTGCTCGTGGTCTACATGTGGTATTAATAGAACACCTGAGGAGCTTAGGTATCAGTAATAACCCCTGAGATAAGAGGCTCCGGGCTCCACTGTCCAGTATGGTGCTGGCCATGATAATGGTTCCCTCTGCTGAGCTCTGGCAGTGTTTGGGCCAAAGAATATGCTTCATTGTCTCTCTTGGTGAGCCCACATAGTGACTAACAACTACACACATATACATGAATGTGAGTGTGTGTGTGTGTGTGAGAGAGAGTATGTACATGTGTGTAGCAAAAAATAAGAAAGGAAATACCATAAATTATAAAAGAACAAAGCAGGGATGGTGGTGCATTGGGTGGTTTGGAGGGAGGAAATGGAAGAGCAAAATGATTATTATGATTGATATTATAATCTCATATATATATATATCAATATATCAAATATATTATAAATATAAACATGTTAAAAAAGAAATTCTCTTCCTTCATATCATAAATTTAGATACAAACAAAATGAACTATAAATCTAAAAGTTAAAACAAATTAAAGTTGTTAATTAACAGTTATTAGTTTTAATTGTCAACTAGATTTATCTTAGAAGGGAATGACTGGCTACATTGGGTTGGTCTGTGGGTATGTATGTGGGGGACTGCCTTGATTAAGTTAACTGATGTGGGGAGATCCAGCCTACTTGGCCAGAACCACTCCCCAGGCAGGAGGTCATGAACTGTATAAGTGTAGAGAAATAGAATTTAGCACCAGCAAGCAAACAAGCAAGCAAGTTAGTCCACGCAAGCATTCATTTCTCTCTGCTTTTCAGTATGGGTGTAGCTGGCTCCTACAAGCTCACACCTCTGTGGCTTTCCTGTTATGAAGATTTGCAGCCTGAAACTGTGAGCTGAAATAAACTCCTTTTGTCTGGGTTGTTTTTGGTGAATATATTATATCCCAGCAGCAGAAAGAAACCAAGACAGTACTTTTATAAGGAAAACTAATTAATCCATTTGATCTTGGGTTGGGAAGATTCCTTAAGCATAAACTGTAAAGTTATACACTGCAAATTAAATGTTCTTGAATAGTTTAGGAAATAGGAAAAAAAAAGAATGAGAGAAAAAAATCCCAAGTCACGTTTCAGAATTTAGAAAGAACTTCAACAAGCCATCATTAAATATCAATGTGCTAACAAGAAAAGTGTTGATGAGAAGCTGACGTTTATCAAAAGAACTCATGAGAAATCAAGAAATTAAAAGTTCTTGCAAAAAACAAAGAATTTATGAGCCTACATAGTTGATCCACAACATAATTTTGCCTTAGTGCAATGCAAACGAAAACCACATGATACCCATCATTTTTTCATGAGAGTAGCTAAGAATAAAAAGATGAAAATATTTAGCATAGGTGAGTAGGTGTACAAACTTCAGTTTATATAAACTGTTGGTATAATCTAATAGTCCAATCACTATTATTGCACTATTATCACTTAATTGGCAAATGAAGCCAAGAAGATGCTTGTCTTCAATAGGTATCTATTGCTATGGTACACATTATGATCAAAAGTAATGTAGGGAGGAAACAGTTTATTTCAGCTTACTGTTTTGCATCACAACCTATCAGCATTGATCATCAAAGGAAGTCAGGACAGGAACTCAAGCAGAGCATTGGGTCTCATACTCACAAACTGCTTGCTGAGACGCCTATTTAACATAGCCAAGTGAACCTGGATGCCAGGTTCTCCCAGCATCATTCTACCTCTACCCATTGCAGGGCCTTTCTGGCTTGTGTACCCTGACCTCTACCCTGAGATCTCCAGCCCAGAGGGCTGGGCTGCTGTTCCCTATATAATTCTAGCCATTTTGGTTACTCTTTCACTCTTGGTCTTTGGTCTCTCTTGGACTCCTAGTCCCTTGGACACCACTCCGGGTTATACACTTGCCTACCTCTCTCCTCCCCCTATCCTCACGTGGTCCAGCAGCTCAGTCTAGTCATGTCTACCTTGGACTCCCCAAGATGTCTCTGCCCCTGGCTATGCTCTCCCTCATATCTACCATATTCTCCATCATATATACAATAAAAATTCTCCTCCACCATACCTAGGAGCAGTCATATTTTTTTCCTTTTTATTTATTTTTTTTCTTTTTTTTTTTTTCATTCACAGGGCAGGGACCTGAGAGAAAGAACCGAAGCCAAAGCCATGGAGGAGGGGTGTTTACTTGCTTTTGACCCATGGTTTTTCAGCTGCCTTTTTAATATCAACCAAGACTGGATCCACATCAATCAATAGTTAAGAAAATGCACCACAAGCCCTGGTGAATGCCAGATGACCAGGTGCCTGTGTGATGTTCTGGTGCCCGAGGAAGGGTTGGGTGCCCGTGGGAAGTCCTGGCAGCTGTAGGATGCCTTGCTGCCTGGAAGAGGTCCCGTTGCCTGTTGGAAGTCCTGGTGCCTGTGAGAAGCCCTGGTGCCTGTAGGAAGTACTGGCTCCTGAGGATATATGGGTACCTGTGGGATTTCATGATGCCTGTGGGATTTCTGGATGACTGTGTGGTCCAGGTGGCTGTGGTTTGGCCTAGTGTTTGCAAGGTGCCTGGGCATCTGTGGGATGTCATGGAGCCTGCAAGATGCCCTGGTGCCTTTGAGATGTCTAAGTGTCTACGGGTTGGCCCAATGCCTGCATGATGCCCAGGGTCTTCAGGATGCCCTCATGCCCATGGAATATCCTGGTGCCTGCAGGAGTCCCAGTGCCCCTGGGATGCCCTGGTACCTGCGGGAAATCCTGGCACGTACAAAATGTCAGGGTGCCTGCAGAAGGCCCTGGTGCCTGAGGGATGTTCAGGTGCCCGATGGGTTTCTGGGTATACATGTGCTGTCCTTGTGCCTGTGTGATACCCTGGTACCTGCATGATGTCCAGGTGTCTGCAGGTTAGCCCAGTGCCAGCATTATGCATGGACATCTGTGAGATGCGCTGGAGCCTGTGGATGTCCTAGTACCTGTGGGATGCCCTGGTACTTTCAGGATATTGGGGTACCTGCTTGGTGCCTGGGTGCCTGGGCTATGTCTGGGTGCCTATAGGCTTGGACAGTGAGGCCTATTATGAGCCAGATGAATGTCCATCATGAGGGCAGCCTGCTTTCTCTAGGATTCCTAGTGATGTCCTTTATCCATGCTTCTGCCACACCAGTTGGACTTGTTTGTTTATTTATTTATTTATTTATCTATTTATTTTGAGGGCACAGGTGCAGGAGGGTGGCACAAGGAGGAATGGAAAGTGGGTGTTATCTAGGTACATTGTATGAAACTCAAATTATTAATAAAGGTACTACAAAAAAAGAATAATGTGATCTTTTTTTGAAAAATAAAAAGCAACCCAAAACAGAGAATGCATATCTGTTAGTTTATCCAGAAGGCTATCTTCCAAAGGCCTATCCAATCTCTTGTGATTTCTCAACAATATCCATCTATTTTATCCTGTTACAAACACTACATGAATTTGCTGGCATGAAGATGCAAGGACACACACAGTAGCTTGAACATACTTGTTTCAGGTCAAATCTTCCTGTTAATTCTTGCATTGAAGACCTTACAAATTATTGGTGTCAAACTTGAAGAATGAGAGCTAAAGCAGTAATTTTAATTTCTAAAAATGAATCATCTGACCATCAGATCAGTAAAAATGTGACACTCAAATTTCATAACTAGATATTGGAAAAATGAATGAATCATGCTGACATGGGGATATTGGAGTATTTTTGAGAAAGACAGATCTATCCTCTTGTAGGATGGTATGGTCCCCCAAATCTTGAAAACCACCAACCCACCCCTAATCAGTGGGTTTCAAGAGCTCATCAAATGAATGCAAACAATGCAATTATTTACAAACCACAGAAGATGAATTTTAGACAGAATTTTATTTCAATTTAATAGGCAGGCGCTAAAGCAGAAGAGGGAGAGGGAGATGGCAGGGGGAGGAGACAGGGTTATGAAGGGAGGGAGAGAGAGAAAGAGAGAAGGGGAGGGGAGGGAGGTGGAAGCAGAGGGAAGGGGAAGAGGAGAGAGGGAGAGAGATAGAGATTAGATGATAGATAGATGGATAGGTAGATAGATAGATAGATAGACAGACAGACAGAAAAACAGATAGACCCCTCACCAGCATTGCAGGAGGGGTCCCAGGAAATAAGATAACATCAGCTATCCATCTTAGCATGTTTAAAGAATTTACAGTGAAGCTGGGGTGAGGTATTGAGGTAGGGGAGGGGATGAGGTTAAGCCAAGGGACTTAACCAGGTGTCCAGGTGCCTCTTCTCAGTTCAGACTAGTGTTGCCTCAAGGAAGAGATGAACATGTAGCAAAAACCAAAAGAAGTAGGAAGCCAAGCTCAATCAGCATCCTGGCCTCCAGAGAAGGCACTCTTGGAGCTCCTGTTTTGGAGTTTCTGTCTCACATGACCAGGTTCCAGCTCTTGATCTCATTGATGGGAAATTTATTTTCAAATCAACTGCCATCATCTATAATGGAGGGTTTCATGAACTTTGAGTTCAGAAGTATTTTAAGTTTTGATTATATTTTCATGCATTTGTCAGTCTTTAGGAGTAAATGCCAGTTATCACCCTAAGAATGTGGCTGACAGTACTCAAAACATTTTAAAGGTCTGTATTTCTTAACATTCTACTTACTAGTTTTGACAGTTTATATCTTGAGTAGAGAATTCCAGGAGACAGCATTAAGCACTTAGCTGTTAGGACTTACATTCACAATGGAGAGAGTAGCTAAACTTAAAATACCTCTTTTAAAATAGAACTCTCCAGAGTGAAAGCCATTAGGATATTTATATGTTCAAAGATACACTGAAGCCTGAGGGGAAAGTGAAAATATTTGTTGGACAATGTCAAGTTACTGACAAATATAGGGCAACACAGCAGTGTTAGAATACATGTTAGAATACAATTTTAGATTTTAGTTTGACATGTGATACATTTGATGCTAAGACATTAAGTCGCATATTTTGTTCCTATTAAATGAATAGCAACATGCAAATTCTGCATCAGGAATAAATCTTATCTATAAAATGCTGGATAAGAATCTTGAAATGCCAAGGCACCAGCAGACTGTTTAAGACCTTTGCCAGACTGATTAATTCTTCCCTAATTTACGTTTTGAATTCAGGCAGCTTTCATCATGGTGCTTAAATTCAAAGACTAGGAGCATGAATCAAAATGTCACGGGGCCCATGAATGAGTAAGAGATGGCACACTGTGTCAGCATTACACTGGCGACAAGCAGTAGAAAGCATGACCTATGTGGGGATCAATGCTGCTGACAGGCTCCATGCTACAAGTCCAGGACATTGTACATGTCAACTGTTCTTGGAATATTGCATTTTATTCTGGTAGTAAATCATAAAATATTCATAGGATTTCTTTTTTTTTTTACATTTTAATTATGATATTTATCATGACTCACTAGAATAAGGAATAATTAAATTTAAAAAATCAATTAAACAAAGCTATTATTTAGAGTTTGCAAAACGAATCTGCATTTTAAAAAGGAATGGAGTCTTTACGATGCATCGACACCATGCATACACTATGGTGCATGACGTTATACATTTGTGTCACACATTTCCTGTGAAACAAGAAGTAGGAAAGATCACATTTTTAAGACATATAAACAGCCACATATATGTAACACTATGTATACACATATACACATAAAAACTAATATGTACAGTGTCACGCATATGTGTAATTAAAACAGATAATTCAATTTCCATGCCAAATTGTTTCTAGATAAAAAGAATTAAAACATAATGATGAGGAAAAAAATATTAAGGACAAAAAAGTAATGAGCACATTTTTTGGGAATTCTACACATTTTTAATGTGAAAATAACACGAAATTATACTAGGAAAATAACAGAGGCAAATTCTGACTATAAATTATATTAGAATATCCAAAAAGAAACTAACCCGATAAAAATAACCATCTGACTGAGAAAAAAAGAAAAGCTGAAAATAACCTAACATGTAAATAACATGGCAAAGAGATACTTAGGCCAATGCCAGATAGTGCCTAGTTGATGAATACCTTCGTGAACATGTGTTAAGTCTGTCTCAGATGGGACAAAGAAATATTTCTTTTGTTTGTGCCTCTCATAGACCATGGTCCCCACATAGCTGGAAGAAAGTCACCTGTTGTTCTCGTTATTTATTAGTGGATTCAGTTTGACATTATCCCAGCTGCCTGGAAAGTGTGACAGCCAGAAAGAGTAGCCCAGGTCAGTTATTCCTGCCAAGTCTTCCAGCATAATGTAACAGACAGAGCAATTCGCATAGTCTGCAGTGCTTCACAAACAGTTCCTTTTATAGGACGGTGCCTGATAGTTTGATTTTAACTGAACATAAACCAAGTACCTTTAGGCTTAAGGTGAATTCACTTCTCTTCTCCTTCTTACCATATTATGGAGAACTGCTCCATTGGTGTTGATCTACCAGGCCCTTTTGGTCCACTCTGATTGTACTCTATGTAATTATTGTTTTGCTGGACAACTTGCGTTCATGGTGAGGCCAGTTCTCACAGCTAAGGGTGGATTTTCCTGGCAGACATTAATGAGGCCTTCAGGACATATCCTGAGAAATGCTACTGTGCTCACAAGACTGGCAGAAGTTCATGTGCAAGCTGGATGTAAACCTAAGGAGATGAGCCGTGTGCAGGATTAAGTGAAAAGAAACAAATTTTTCTCAAATGAGAAAACAAAGGGTTTTGAGGCTTACAATAAATTTGTAAATCCAAATATACATTTCCAGTTGTCTCTTCAGCTTTGCCAGATTTTGGTTTACCCATATTTTTTTTTTTGGTTATTTTCTTTGGGCATCATTATTCTGGATACATTTTATGGATATTGGATACATTTTATGGATATTGATACAAGCCTCAGTTCCTAAGCCAATGTAACAGAGTGTTATGAAGAAACATATGCGTTTGCATTGCTCTGATTTGTTCTCATGATTTATAATGTCTAGGCAAATCTTAATATTTTTGTTTAGTTACAGTAAAAGCTGACATCTTTAAAAACATAATGATTTCCCTGAGAGAGTCTGAGGGAATGAAGATCAAGATTCATAGTCAGCACGGTGAAAATGCAGATAGATCTAGAATAATAAAGTAAGGCAGTGGGGAAAATCATGAAAATGATGAGTGCTATTTTGTTAGACTGAAGATAATTTTCTACATGGGCCAATTATTATTTCAAATATGACTCCACCAAGAATATAACGACTCAAAGAGTATATATATATGTATATATATATATATATACATATATATACATACACAATATAGATATAGTCATACACAGACACACATACACACACATGCTCATACACACACACGTTCTTACAATCATGGCAGCAGATGTTTTTAATATCATGAAGTCTCTGTTGTATTATCAGAATCCTGGTAAACTGTTGCCTTGATAGGAGTGCTGACACAAGAGAAATCCTAGGAAGGAATTATACTTAATATATGTCTCCTGACTTCAGTTTTAGTCATAAACACCAAAGCTATAATGAGACTTAGAACTTCATTACACATTATGTATTTATAATAACATAAAAATAGCTTTCCATAAGGAAAAAAACAAACAAAAAAATCAATATTCTGTGTTGAAATGTGCAGGATATTTCAATAAACCAGGGAAAAGGATTTGGGGGCCTGAACGCAGAGAGCTCAACAGGGCGATTATTTATGTTATGTAATCTTAAGGACCTGAGTGTAGATTCCAGGCATGTACATAAAATAAAACTATGGTAGTACATGTCTGTAACCCCAATAGTGTGTAGCTGGCAGAGAGAGGCATAGGTCAGGGGCTTGCTGGCCAACCATTCCAGTCAAAACAGTGAGCCTTTTTATTTTGAGAGACCGTGTCTCAGAAAATAAGCTAGAAAGTGGTGGAGACAGTCACTCACCACCAACCTCTAACCTCATCCTGTGTGTACTTGGGCAGTTGAGACTGTATTCACGCATTTCCACACATAGAAACCAAACATACACATGCCTCTATTTTTAAAATTTTTGAAAAGTATACGAACTTCCAAAAGAGAAATAAAGCATTTCTTCACCAAATGATTTCACAGAAGAGATTTGGGACACAATCCATCCTACTTGTGCCTAGATGCAGAGCCTTTCACATTCCCACGTGCTGCTCTGCTTTGTCCGTAGACCCACAATGCTATTGGCAAACGCGCTGTTACCAGCATAAGAGTCTGGTGGGAATTCACTATGATTTCCAGCTTTTTTAGTGGCCTGGCTCAAGGAATTGGACTGCAATAAGTCAGTAGACAATAGAAACAAAGACAATCTGTTTAAAAACTTCCAAGGAGGCAAAATGGGCTACAGTTTGGAAACTGAGGATTTTTTCTTATCAATCAATCAACCATTTTCTCTAGTAAAATACATCCCTACTCCACCCTCCCCTCCCTTCACTCCTTCCAGTTCCACCATCTCTGCTCTCCACCAAATCCACATCCCCCTTCTTCCCCTCAGAAAAGAGCATACCTCCCATGGTTACTGAACAAGACCAGCTGGAGCACCTGCATCAAGTCTGAACAGGGAGCCCCACCGGAGGGAAAAGGTCCCAAGTGTAAGAGAAAGAGTCAGAGACCCCCTACTCCAACTTTTTGGAAATCTACAAGAGCACCGATTCAGATAACAAAAAGGTACATGTAAGGGACCCTGCAGGCTGGATAGCCCAGAGCCAATTTCTAATGATGCTCTGCTATGCTCATAGATCTAAGTGCCTAACCCATGCAGAGGCCCAGGGCTCAGTCCTGAGTTTGGGGAAACCCGGATGAAGAGTGAGAGGAGGGATTGTAAGAACCAGGAGGCTCAATGGCACCAGGAGAATGAGCTCCACAGAGTTAACTGACAAGGACTCTTTTTTTCTCTGTTTTTATATTATTTATTTATTTATTTTGAGGCAAGGTTTCTTTGCTGTAACTCTGGCTATCCTGGAACGCACTCTGGAGACCAGGCCAGCCTCAAACTCACAGAGATCTGCCTGCTTCTGCCTCTTGAATGCTGGGATTAAATCATGTGTCACCACCACCCTGTGTGACCAGTACTCTTAGGGGCTCAGAGTAAAGAGGCAGAAAAGGAGTCCAGAGGCTTTTTGATCCTTACAGTGTCATTTGCTAGAAGCTGATTTGTTTGAATATTTGCATACTCTGGGGATTTTTTTTCTCCACATGTTATGGTACTCTGGGCCTTTGAAGGTGGGTAGAAGTTTTCATTATCCCTCTATATCAACTGGCAGCTTTCCTATGCTAATTCCCAACCCTGCTCCTCTTATTACTGCCCTACTTGTTTTCCCTAAGAGAGGAGTCTCTAGAAATCTCTTTAGGAGATGAAAAATGGTAATATGTCATCTTTAAAAATTTCTATGCTGATGATGTGTTATGTTAACATAATATAACATAACAACATAACAACACAACAGTTATGTTAACTCTCTCCCTAGTATAACCAGTGGTAGGAGAGGAAAAACTTAGTTCTTTTGTAATAGAAATTGCTGAACCACAATGAGTTCCACCTAGGTCTCAGACTAACAATACTCAGGAGGTAACTCTCTAGAATTAATTCTTTATTTCTCCCTGCCCATATCCACAAGAACATCCTAAAGACTCAAGATTCTACAAAGATGTTAAAAACTCAAGCTTTAAACAAAAGTATAATGATTATCCTAATGAATATGCTCACAGAAAGGGAAATTGACCTGGACTAGCAGGTTTGTTTGTTTGGTTGGTTGGTTTTTCAGTGAAAGTGTTCTAAGTGGATAAGCTTGGAGATGAGAAGATAAAGAAGATGACAGGAAAGGTTGGGATCAGATTAGGCAAACAAGATTATTAGGTACAATATCTTATATACTGGGACACATATGAAGAACTTTCACACAATGGTATGAAGTCATCAGGAAGCTAATCAAACAATGTTGCACAAAAGAAACATGAGATATCTCAAGAACATACAAACAAAGCACGTTACAGACAAGTAAAAGTGGGACCGATAAATCCAATCTCTTCAAAGGGTAAAAGCCAATTTCCCAGGAATCAAAACCTCAACTTCAAGAGCCAGCCAGAAGTCCCATGGGACCCTGCGAAATCTTCGCTTGGTGCAAGGACACAGAACTAGGATCCTTTGTCCTTTCATCAGAGCCTCTGAGAAACACTTGGACTGGCCTGGATCTCCATAGAAAAGAACCAGCAAGATAATAACAATGAGAGATATTGCCCTCTTATGTAGGTTGCTACTGGGGAAGAGATCACATGTGAACAGTTAAAAGGAATGTTGGTTATATCATTGATATAACAATTGATAAAACATTTAAAAAAATAACCCAGTGGTAGAGTATGTTAAAATGAAAACAGTATGAGGTTGTAGTAATTGGATAAACACTATCCTCACAATGTAAAAATAATGAAGAAAACCAAAGCATAACATGACAACTTCTTTCTGAGTAAAGCTTTCCATTGTCTTTGCGAAGATAAGAACTCCCTTTATTGTTTGTTTGACAAAGATGACATATACGGCCCTGTCTTTAATATGCTCTTGAGGCTGTGGAGATTCAAAAGGCAAATGTTTCATTTTGGAAAATATTTCCTGAATTCTTATAGAGTGGGTGAGATTGGCCTTTATCCACCTGAGCAGGTGTCAGTAGCACTGGAAGATATTAATATACTTGAAAAAGTTCACTTTTAAGCATTGCTGTAGCTTTGTAAGTGCTATTTAATGTTTTATGTGGCATTTACTGTTACAGTAGAGCTTGAGAAATTCCAAGTATGTCCCTCCACTTTCAGGTGAGTACTCCTCAGTGACATGCCTTGTCATCAGGCCACAAATAGGATACTTTTTAGGGTGGGGACTGACAGCAATAAATTTCTTTGACTTTGGGGTATTTCCATTAACATTGACTACTATGCCAGTTCATTTGGTGAGGATCCTAGGTTATCCATGAAGTCAGAGAACTGGTGTCCAATATTAGAAATACAAATTAAAATAGACCACTTTTACATGTTATAACAGCAGTTGTCTGTAATACATCAATTGTTATCAGCAATCTCTTGAGTAGGACCTTTATCAGAAAAACTTAGGCAGTCATTAATCCAGAAGCCTGACAGTCCTTTAGTGACAGGGGTATTCTCCCTTACAGTAATTTCCATTTTTGCAGAGGAGAAACAGCATATTTTTACCCAGGGCAACTCATCCCCACACTCTTAGTTTCCCATAGCTGTGGCAAGTAACATCACTTTAAAACCCCATTTCTTCAATGTGAGGTTTCTCTGAGGTAGCAGTTTGTTATTGGCATGGCATTCTCAATTGAGTGTGTTCTTGTGTCTACAATAATGACTCCTGGGATTTTTAGACTGTCCCTCTGTAACTCTGTGCTCATTACTGTATCCTGCACAACTTGGGTCTGGACACCTGACTGGGACAATGAGGGAACAGAGAAAGGACAGACACATGTACAGAAAAGCTAGGGTCAAGTGTATTGTGTGAACCATGTTGGGATGGCACCAACTACGGCAACAACCTCAACATGTTTAGTAGGTAAAGCCCAGGTGGCAGGCGTTAGCTAGTCACCTTATAAGCTCTCTGAGGTATGTTAGTCTGTAAACATGTGGGAGGAGGAAATTGTGGTTGATGATTTTTTTCACACACTGACATTCACAGTCAAACCCAAGGTAGGCTTTAGCAAATCCCTATGAGGCTGAAGCACTGAATCTTGACATGGCCATACCCATGTCAACAATCCACATCCATGCAGGACTTCATCAGTGATTCAGTGTTCACGTGGCTCCTTTGGCTCTCCCAATTCATGACTTAAAAGTCAAATGTAAAACTTAACTTGTCCTATGTAAGCCTCCATTGTCTCTTTTTTGTCTGGAGGAATCTGACTGGTGAAATCAGTTCCCAGGGAAAACATGATTCTAGGGAAATAAACTTTAATTGTGATAAATAGAGTCATTTGCATATATTTATTATGTATAAAATCTTTAAGTCTCACCTCTAATCTAATACTTTTTCCTGACTTACTCAGACCTCTTCTACGTTTATACCTCCTGGAGTTACCCTTGCTTCTTTCTCTTTCAGCAACCATTAGTTTAAGACAAAATTTCCAACATAGCATCTGCATTCTTCTAAAAGCTCTTCCATTTTCTATTTAAGTGTCTTTATCAAAAATATATTTCATATTTATAATTTTGTCAGCTTCTATATTTAGCTGTGACTTCTTTATGAACATTTTTTTTAAAACAGAATAACCATATTCCAGTGAAAACACAAGATTCTCTGTCTAAACACAGGGAAAACAGATAGCCCTCAAAACATTTCAATATTTTTTTTTTCAACTAGTAAATGTAATTTAACTCTCAGAAATCCCAAGCACTTCAAAACTGCTTTTGTCAAAAAAGCATTTATTTTTCATTTGCGTCGATAAGGTAACTGAAATCTGTTTGTCTCAATTTTATGTTTTCTTCTACTGCTTACAGTTATCTGCTCTCTGTACGCACAACAGTGTTAAAATATAGATATTAAGTTATCAGCCCATTCCTTGAGAACTTCTAATTGCATTGAATGTATAATAACTTAACAAATCTGATATAAATGCTTGCTTACGGTCATTTTAGTTAATTTTTTTATAAAGTTCATAAGTTTATTTCTATAGTCCACACAAATTATGGAAGACATTTACAAGAATAGTCAGTGCATACTTGTTAAGAGCATATCTAAAAGTCATAAAAATGATCGACATTTCTAATAGCATTTGAGCATGTTGTATCTGTCAGAGGCTTACCTATTACATATATCATGTGGGCATTTGTTACAAATACAAAGTGTGATCTGGTCTAATAACTAGAGAATAGAAGTTGAACATTGCCATTTTGGATTGATAACTGATCTACCTTGTTAACTGTGATGGCTTGTCTTCATCATCATCTTCACTGAAGCAGGAACCAATTATGAAGTGAGTCTCTGGGCACACCTGTTTAGAAGTTTTGTAAATCGGTTAATTGAGCTAAAAAAAACTCACCAAAATTGATGATTGGCATCTTCCTTCGAGTTTCCACCCAAAAATGAAGAAGTCTAAAAGAACATCTTTTGGGTTTTGATGGATTGCCTTAACTTTATGCTGGCAAGTTCATCTGCTGTGATGTTGCCATTGTTTACTGGTATCAGATCTAAGCTCTTCTGACTTCCCACATGAACTGAAAATCAGCTCTCCAGGAATCTTCTGTGCCTTCATTATCAGTTAGGGCCTGCTGACATGTCCAGTGACATACATTGGCCAGCTTTTAGGTTCTTTGTCTTTCCAGTATGAAGGTAACCATGTTAGGCTTCCCAAACAGTATCATGATAATTAGTCTAATAAATTTCCACTTAATATGTATTCATTATATTTGTTTTGTTCGTCTAGGGCAGTGGTTATCAACCTGTGATTTGCAATACCTTTGGGGATCAATGACCCTTTTACAGAGGTTGCCTAAAGCCATTTGTAAATCAGTTATTTCCATTATGATTAATAACAGTGGGAAAATTACAATTATAAAGTAGAAACTAAAATAATTTTATGGTTGGGAGTCACAACATGCGGAACTATATTAAAGGGTCACAGCATTCGGAAGGCTGAGAGCCAATGGTCTAAGGTATATTTCCCAATAAATTAAGTACGAAATAATGTGTTCTTAAGATGGAGTAAACTGACTGTGACCAATGATTTTATAGCAACTGTAAAATCGGCCCACTGTAACTTTGACAAAAA
This sequence comes from Cricetomys ansorgei, assembly GCA_026225945.1. Lineage (NCBI taxonomy): Eukaryota > Metazoa > Chordata > Mammalia > Rodentia > Nesomyidae > Cricetomys > Cricetomys ansorgei. The sequence continues at coordinate 3,794,384 of JAMJFZ010000289.1, read as the reverse complement.
ATGTACATTTTATAAAGCCAAAACCCAGAATGTTTGCAAAAGTATTTCCACATACAGATCCACCTGAATTAAACTTTTAAGCCCGTGGTTTAAGTTTATTGAGCACAATACAATACAACTTAGAAGTTTTCTGAGCATTTTACAAAGCATATGTTAGAATTGCAATCACTTTTTAAAGGGTAGATGTCAGTTATTTCTCTTTTGCAGAAGACTATTTTATAACATTTTTCCTATTTCATACAAAGTTTACCCACTCATATCCTCAATGTTTCTTCTTACTGGGATTATTTGTTTATAATTTTTAGTATGAAAAGATAATTTAAAATATTTGGCAAACACAAACACACATACACTCATCAGCAAATTTATATACATCACAGACAAATAAATATCGTATTTGCCACTTGTATATTAAGAATATAATCATAAATTAATACTTATGGAAAACTAATTCAGGAAAATATCAATTAGAAGGATTTTTAAATGTATATTGTGCAGAGGTATTTTATTAACTGGAGCATTTTTAATGTCAAGGATATGGATATGTGGGTATTTTTGGCAAAAAATAGACATTTTTCTCATGATAAGATATTAAAATAACATAGCTGATATTTTTGTACAACAGGAAAAAGATAAAACTAAAAAGCTTAAGCATGTCATGGAACCATCAAGTATGTAAAATACATGAAAAATGAGACAGATATGATACATGTATTATATTAAAATTTCTAAGGTCAAGTTGAATGAACACTTCTACTCAATCAACAGAGAACTCTTAAGTCATTTATATATTCTTAATAACATTTACAAAACTGATATAAAAACAAAAGTTATATTTATTTATTTGTCCTAATTTATTTATTAGAAAGTTTTAGATTTATTAAACAGAGTTATTAAAAACTCTTTAGTTTTTCTGTCTAAGATTTAGCTAAATGCTATATAGAAACTATCTTTTATTTGATTCATTCTCTAAATTTATGTAATTGTCTTCCTGGATATTCAATAACTAGAAATGGAGCCTATGTCAGTATGAACAGAGGGACTGAAAAATCGCTGGTAATTTTGAACTTGCCCCCTAAGATCAAGTAGGTTCCTGGAGACTACAAGAACCTCTCTGAGCATCTTGTACATCTGGTGAATCACTTGTCCTCTAGATCAGAGAGAGGTTGATCTGTAACCAACACATATTTTGGAGTGAGAAGAGTCAGCCCAAAGGGAGAGTCCTTAAATGATTCTAAGGAAAGATGCATGTTCATCAAGACTGTAATTTGTCCCAAGAGAAGGCATAACGATTAGAAAGCCTGAAGGGGGCATGGTCTCCCTCCATCCAAGGCACAAGTAATCCTTAAGGACTGGCCCTCAACTGGCCAGTAGAAATGAAGAAAACATTGTGCCCAACAAGTGTCTTAAAAACCTAACAGGAAAATATGACCCAAGAATAAACTGATAAGTTTGCTAATTTCAACAGTCCAAGAGTTCCACTTTCCAAACATTAGGCTTAGGTCCGTATGAAATATTATGAAATTAATTATTTCTTATTAAATATTTTCTTGATAAGAAACAGGGCTGGAGAGATAGCCCAGTGGGTAGGAGCGCTGGCTAATCTTGCAGAGGGCCTGATTTTGATTCTTCACCACATCGAGGCTCACAGTCATCTGTAACTGCAGTTCCAGGGGATCTGACTCCCTCTTCTGTCCTCCATGGGTGATGCGCAGACATACATACAGGCAAAAAACAATTCGCATAAAGTAAAAACAAATATATGTGAAAGGAATAAAGGAAGGAAGAAAAGAAAGGCGGGAGGGAAGAAGGAAGGGAGGGAGGAAAAAAGGAAGGAAGGAAAGAAAGAAAGAAGGAAGGGAGGAAGGAAGGAAGAAACTACTGCCCAGATGCAGTGTATCATTTGGGGGCTGAATTTCAACACAGCAGTGCCTTTTCGACATTTAAAGCCAAGAGATATACTTACCACTTTCCTCCTGTGGAGAGGTGCAATATGGCTATTGCACCTCTTCTCTTTCTCTCTCTTTAGAACACACCTTAGACTGGACTCCCTCTGCAATTCTAGCAGCGATTCTAGCCATCCTATCAGCTATCAAAGTGGCTGAAAGGGAATATTGTGCTCTGAACTCTCCAGTTAAGCCTTGGAGGGCACTGAAAAGTAAAAAACTGAGGAGAGATTCAACAGGCCAGACACAGATAGATGCTTTTGTGAGCCTGCTGGAAGAGTGTAGTAAGATTTGAATCAGACATTTTAATATGTACTTTGTTCCTCCTTCTTTAGTTCTCTGCCTAGGGCTTATAATGTTAAATTATTTTGCATAAACTCATTCTTACTCCCAAAAGGTTGGAATCATTTTTTCTACTGAAAGTTCTCCAATTTCACTCTCTTTGATTCTTTTATTGCTTTGATTCCTTCTCCCTCATGGTTAGGTACTACTTAAGAATTATCTTTCTTCACAGCGCTTGACTTGCACACATGGAACACCAAAGCACTTTGGGTATCTGAAAGCCCCACTGGAAGAGTGACCTCAGATCCATATCAAATGGTCCCACTTACCAGGAAACAATAATCTTGGTCATCACTCATATTTCCTAGAAACAGTTAGGGTTACTTCTTCAGAGGAGGAGATGGAGTACAGATGGTAATCTGGTCAGAAAGCTTAGGAAAGCGGCCTTAGAAATAATAATTCTGAGGCTTGTCCTTGGCCAGATACTAGCAATCTTTTTGGTTTTATCTTGGCTAGTAGCTAGAAATGCCAGACAGAAGCTCTAGTTCCAGAGAGCTACCAGCCTGCCTCCATCTCTGGCTTAAAAGACATGTAATAATAAAGACAAATTAGGTTCATACCTGTTTTTGGTTAAATCTCTGTTTCTCCAGGAAACAGGACTATGCTTCTCCACCTTATCTACAAATTGTTCTCTTCTGTCTGTTCCAGGAATGGTAATTTTGTCTTTGTTTAAAAAAGCTGCTTATAACCATTTTGCAACCCTATCTTTGTTTTTTAAAAAAAAAATTGTTTTAACTACCTGTTATTATGATTACCTTGTTATGGTCACCTTGCAATCATGTCTTTTTTTCAAGATATTTTTATAACTAAATTGTTATCCTGTAAACCCACTCATTTCTCCCCATTTTGGAATCCCCTACCCCTGAGCTATAAAAACCTTGTATTCCTCACACCCAGGGCTGACCTCTTGAACCCTCCCTTTAGAGAGAGGTAGTCTATGTACACAAATCAAAAAGCTTGCTTTAATTAATTACTTGCTTTAATTAATTTAGCTAAGATGATTTGGGTTGGTGGTTTTTCTCCTCCCATCTTTGGCATTAACAAATTTCTGCTCTTAATTTTTTATTCTTTTTTCTTTTCCTTGGTTGGAAGCAACCAGGTTGACTGAATTCTCATGTCCTGAATGATTTTAGGGTCTCAACTTTTGAATCAGCTAGACAAAGATTAATAACTCGGGAGGCCATTGAGGGTACCCTCAACCTCTTTATTCTCAGGTAACATTGGAAAGGGAAATATCAAAACTGCCCCTCCTTAGTATATAAATTATCGTATAATAGAGCGGAGAGTTCAGAGCTTTGATGAAGTCCATTAAGAAAAAGCTACCTTCTTCTGGTCAAAAGAATAGAAATACAGTTCTACCATTGGCCCTGGTGTAGACATGTCATCTACTCCAAAGATTAGAATATCACATACTACTCTCTCCCTTAAGTGTTAAGACAGATGGGCCTGTCAATCCCCTAGCATGGAGTCCATCCATTGGAAAGCTGATTCTTTTATTGATACTTGATGTAGGCATTCCTCCCAGAAACTCTGCTCTGATGCAGTTGCTTACAGAGCTACCAGCATGTAGTATGGTTATGCCTGCCTAATTTGAGTCTTAACTCAAAAAATATAGCTGTTCCTCCTTCTTCTTTCTGTCTCCTTTTCAGACCCGAAGCCAATGCACGCTTGCCTCGACACTCTGGACATCCTCTCTCCTGTCTCGATCTCTGAAGCTCCCCTGCCCCCATATACCATGTAGCTGCTGACCGACCTCTGTGGCTGAGCCCTAACTCAAAGAGCACAGTCCTCCCCTTCTTCTAGAACTCTTGCTTCCGGTAGCTGATGAAATGTACAGCATGCCTGCTTTGTTGTTTTTCTCCCAAATCTAATAAAATGGTTCTTGAGATTCCTTTTAAATTTGGTTCCTAAACTATTTTATTAACAAGGCTAAGAATCCATAAAGGGGAGAACTGCTTTTCCTGGTGATGGATATTCCAATAGCACATCAATTAAAAAGCAATTTCTAACTGAAATGCTGAACACCCTGGCAAGAATCACTGATGCCGGTCCTTATGAGGATCTGAATTAATGAGTCAAATTGTATTCTATTGTCAGCCTGATCATTTAATGTGTTGTCACACTAATTACCCTAAGTAGCTTATGTTTTATCCTCTGAAGGTTTTACTTCTTAAAATCACAATGACAGTGTCTGTTTCCTAAATTTATTTATATTTAAAACAATGATCTGAATATAGTCAAGGATATTGTGCCTTAAGAACTCAACAGCTCTAGACAAGTAAAAAACATTCTAGAAAATTGCAATTTGAATTTATTTTAAGACAGAAAAGCTTATTGATAACAAAAGTTATAGCAGTAAAACAGATGTGTGTATTTATTATAATGTAAAATTAACAGACATATAGAATCTAACTAAAAAATAAAATTCTGTATTATAAATTAAGCCATTTAAGCCAGTACAACTTATAAGCCAGAACCAAATTTAAAAATTAAATGGAATTTGAATCCCCTATTCAATATGTTCTGGATCTTTTCAGATGTTACAAACTGTAGAAAGTTATTCGAATTATTGAACTAAACCATGGGTCATGGTTAAAAATAGATTTCTAAACTTTCATGGGACCTTTTAAAGTCAGAGAATAGCTTTTGCTTCTTTTTTTCCCATAAAAGAAATGTATCCATACCATTAACATACACAGACACACAGAAGTACATAGACTCTCAAGCACATTTTAAAACATATGCTAACACAGAAGACCTTGCATAAACCACACAGATTTACAAAGTTTTAAACCCATATTAGGAATCAAATCTTCAAGGATATTATTTGATGTCCGGGAAAAAAAAAAAAAAACAATTTGGTCCCTCTTTTGTGAGTCATGACTTTGCTTTGTTGACTGCTTTTAAAAAACTTCTCATGTTTTATGGCAATCCTTCATGGCTGCAACTTAAAACTCTTTGCCCTGCTCACATTCTGAAGGCAAATGGAAATCAATTGTTCGTGTTCTATATGTTCAGAGTGATTCACTCTCCCAGTCTGCATCTGCTTTCCATTATGGTAGACCAATAAGCAGATAAATCAAGGACTGTATTTCTTGAAAAAAATTGCATTGACATTGTAAACAGTCCATAAATAGTACCCAAATGTATTATTGTTGTTTTTTCATTATATACAATTCCAGATATTTCCCTATGTGAAGAATCTGAAAAAGTTTCAGATCTAATATTTTCATTCCCAGGAAATTCAGAGAGGCTCTCCCTAAACAAAATAAAACAAAACATTTGTGAGAAGGATCACTGTCTTCTTCTCATCAATTTCAGTTTGAATAAAAATGTTTTGATTACCAATCTATGCAGACATTACTGAAACTTCTGTTTTTGAAAAGTGTTTGTTAATTGCACGTAAGTGGAGAAGGCTGTTTAATGGATGGGGCAACAGTGAGTTGTTGACTCAGAGCAGTGTTTGCTTGCTATTATCCAATAGATCATAGATTTCACTTAATTCAAGTATAATTTGGACTGTTAACTAAATTCGACTTTCATTTATATTTCTGATGCTAACTAGTTTTGTATTAGTCATTTCTCTATTGTGCTAACTAAACGCCATGATTTAGGCAACTTGTGGAAGGAAGGTTTACAGCTCCAGAGGAGTAAGAACCCATCACCATCACAGTGAGGCGCATGGGGGTAGGCAGGTGGATGGAGAAGCAGGCTGAGAGCTCACATCTTGAACTACAAGCAGTATTCAGGGAGAGCTATAAGGCACTGCTTATCTTTAAACTTTCAAAGCTCACGTCCAGTGACATTAACCCTAGTTGTCACTAAATTCTCTTCTCTTCTCTTCTCTTCTCTTCTCTTCTCTTCTCTTCTCTTCTCTTCTCTTCTCTTCTCTTCTCTCTCTCTCTCTCTCTCTCTCTCTGTGTCCTGTACTTTTCCCCATTTTCCTTTCTCTGGCCTTCTAATCTCCCAAGACCAGATGTCACTACTAAATTCATCCAACACTTCAAGATGACAGCTAGAACTTGAAACTGACATGTGCAACGTGAAATACCATGTCCTCTGGACTGAAATCCATAGAGGCAGAAATGGGCAGGCATGATATGTGTCCATAAAAACAGCTGGATGAAACCTTGCTTATCTCTATGCTAGCTTGATTTTTAAAATTTCCAAGCCTCAAATTTACAAGGACATATTTTCCTGTAAGTTTTGAATGGCTTTTGCTTCACAATCCTGTTATAAAGAATTTAAATGACCAACAAATATACTTATTTAATGGGGGGGGTGTTGTAAAGAGAAATATGATTCTGAAGAGAATAGCTACTGCCCCCCCATCTCATAAACACCCCAAAGGTGACAAGCATTGAAAGCAATTCTCTCTTTCAAACCATCTGTTATTTGCATCCTCCAGTCCCTGTGAAGGGCATATTTGACCTAGCTTTTACAGATGAGTGACCTGTATTTTTAAGGGTTTTATGGGCTTGGGCCAAGATCACAAATCTAGCAAATAGCAAAGTGAATTTTGATTTCTCTTGCTGAGCTTCCCTATTGCAGTATTAAATTATGGCATAACAGGGCTTTTAAGGGGATCAAAGTTCACTTTGCTTTTATATATAGCAAGTGGAAAGTGAAAAAAAAGAAGCACTTCTATAAAGCATGGCATTGTGGAGACTAACACATACAACTTTAAAATCATATTTATACCATCAAATTCTTACACATGGAAATAGCAATAAAATAATAGAATCTGTTATATTTAGTTCCTATGAATAGATCTATACTTCTCATATTTTCTCTGCATTTACATAAAGATTGAAACTCTCATTTACCTCTATGTTCTGTAAAACGACATTCACATCTACTTGAAATGATTAAAAGAAAATTTCTACAAATAAGTCCTATAGATAGAACTGAAAAGAATATTCTTTTGAAATAATCTGTGGAAAATATATGTATGCAGAGAAATTGTGACTAAGTTCACATTACCTTGAAAGAGGACATTAGCAAATTATAATTATTTAAAGACATGTATATTGAATACTGGTTCTCAGCTAACACTGGTTCCTAGAAAACCCAAGATATACAGTGACCCTCTAGTTGTGGAGGTCAGGTGATTAATGCGGTTTTGACTAAAATCCAACTAACAGTGGGTTCAGTGGGTTGTTGAACTCATCCTATGTTTATTTCTCCAGTTTCAGAATGTATGATTTGAAAGTTGGCAGAATTCCAACATTAGTTCTTTGTTCCATGGAATAGGTGGGGTTATGGTTAAAAAGACCAAATGGAAGCCATTGCAACTGCATTTACCAGAGAAAATAGTGGAAAAAAAAACAAACAAAAAAAAAAACAACCCAGCATAATATTTCTGGAGGAATTTCAGTCATGGTCCAGGACTTGCAGGATACAGGGGTGGTGGATTCCAATGCATCATCAAGTATATCATCAGCTCTCCTATTTGGCCTCTATAGAGAACAGAACTGGTTCCACGATGTGGGCTGCTGCTGTCAAGGGCTGATCATATGATTTTTTTGAAGAAATGTGGATGATTTGGAGATTTTGAAATAGGATAGCTGTTGAAAGCTGTAAGTGGGCCACCCTAGTAGGACCTTGTTAGACAATAGTGAGGGGAGTGATGTGGAATCTTGAGGCCCAGATCAAAAGCTTTCAGAGGACAACAATATTAGCAATTATAAGAGGGACACTTCTTGTGATGTTTTGGCAAAGACTGTATCTGCTATTTGCCCTTGTCCTAAGAATCTGCTTGGACAAAATTTGCAGTGTTTTTGATCTACTTCTTTGGTGGAAGAGCTTTCCTGACAGACTAATACTGAGTATGTTCATGTGGTTATTTGTGATCACTCTTAATGTAGTTTCTACAATAATAAAAAGCAAGGAAAAAAGCAAGTGAAATTTACTGTATGAGGAAGAAAATACCACCAGGAACTTTAATATTGGAAACATGGCTTGTGCTGAAAGAGACAAGTGGAAATGGAATAAGTGGAATGCTTTCCTCAAGGCAAGATCCCACCAGTGACTCCTGAAATTTGTGGGGGAAAAGAGAAGAAAAAAAAACTCTTTTTTTTGTACCTAAAATGCAAGACAAATGTAGTTGCGGCTGCTCACCAAGAGAGAAAAGGAGGCACTTTCATATGTGGAAGCCCTTGCTAGACCTCAGCAAAGAGAGCCACCTTCTTGGCCAACACCATACTCAATCAACAGTGGAACCCTGACCTTTCAGCTCAGGTGTTTTTATTGATCCAGCCTCCTCAGGTGAAGATCATAACCAATCAAACATCCCCCACAGAAATCTAACACCTACAGACCATACAAAACACAATACCTAGGCAGACCCTCACCCAACAGCTCATAAAACAATTTCAAACATAACAAACTATAAATTTCCCCAACAGTCAAAGATCATGCAAACAGTGCATGCTTTAACACCAGCTCTCTGGAGGGAGAGGCAGGCAAGTCTCTGTGAGTTCAAGGCCAGCCTGGTCTACAGAGTGAGTTCCAGGACAGCCAGAGTTACAGCAGAGAAACCCTGTCTCAGAAAACAACAAGGTTTATGCAAATATAATATAATTCAAAGAGGGACCAGCAGAAGAACTGACAGGATTGGCCAAGTGTTTCCGGTTTTGGAGTCATGAAGGACACAGGAATAAAGGCAGTGTGTATGTGCTGCTGGGGGAGGGGGATGGGCCTGGGAGGACTAGGAGGTGGGTGTGCTCAGGGTACGTTGTATGAAATTCTCAAATAACTAATACAACTAATATGTTAAAAATAGGGTGTGTTGGGGTGGAATCTTCCTCAGTAGTTAACGAGAGTGTCCGAAAACAGGATTATGACAACAGAGTCCATAAGAGGCCACTGAATGAAACTGAAAAAGAAGCTTGTATTATGTTGAAAACCCAGGCTATTGGACATAACTGAGCCCAGGAATGTCTGCCAGAGAGAACTGTTTACACGGAGTGGAAAGAGCCCGAGAGAGAAGTCTGTTGCTGTGAGCAAAACGTGGAGGGAAGAGCCACTCAAGAGTGACATCAGACATAGAGCTATGGGATTGGAGTTTTTCTTGCTGAGTTTTAGTCTTGCTGGGGTCCAATATTTCCTCACTATGCCAAGATTCTGCACATTTGGAAAGGTAATGTACATTTTGTGGCACTGTATGTTGAAAGGAGCTAGTTTGCATTTTACATTGCATTTTACAGTGGGGTTACAATTAAGAGATTGCTTTGAGTCTCAGAAAAGGTTTGTAATTTTAAACTGTGGGAGACTTTGAAGGAACATGGGGACCTTGAAGTCAGACTAATGCGTTTTACATTATGTGACTACAAGCTTATGGGGGCAGGGAGTGGAATGTGGTGATCTGACTGAGGATCGCCAATGTAGTCTTATAGATTTGAATGCTTGGTCCCCAGTTGATGGAACTGTTAGAGAAAGATTAGAAGGTTTGACTTTCTTGATGAGATGTGTCCCTGGGGGCTGGAACTGAGGATTTCAAGACCCATGACTTTCCTAGCTAGGATTAGGTGTAAACTCTCAGCTACTGCTCCAGCACCATGGTTGCCTGACTGCTGCCATGATGGTGAGGGACTCTAATGCTCTGGAACCATGAGCTCCCAAATGAAATGCTTTCTTTTATAAACTGCCTTGGTCATAGTTTCTGTCTTGGCAATAGAAAAGGTATCTGTTTTCTCTGATAAAATTAAATTAAACATTTCTCTTGAAAAGTACTGTCTGTCTTGATTAGTTTCCTGTTGTCTTCCTATTTTTTTTTGTCATTGTTGTTCGTTTTTTGTTTTGTTTTGTTTTTGTCTCCTAAGCTTTTGTATTTCTATCTAAAATTTTTCTTGTGGTTCAACTAATTTTTCAACCTTTTTCAAGAAAAAACAACAGATCAAAATCACCACAGATAGCAGAGTGGGGAACATAATCGCCATTGATAGCAGGGTGTGGAACATACTTACCCTTTCACCCTCTGCCTTTGCCCCCAAAGAAACTGAAGTGGAATTTCCCACTTTTCCATGAGAGAAAAATCTGCCTATATTATCAGAAGTGTCTTTTGGGGTGCCTCACTGTGATTTGATGTCTTAGTGGTTTTGGATGGATGCTGTTGTTCCTCCTTGCTCTGGGCTTGAGGCTCCAGCAGAACCTGAAGAACTGGTGCAGATGATCTAGGTAACTTTCTCCTCTGCAATGTTTCTGTAAGATGTCTTCTGCCCTCTGCAAAGGTTGGTATACCAAATGTAGGTGTAGATATAGATTCACCAGACTGAAGCCTAGCCAAGCAGTCCAGTCTGAGGCATAGAATCTGCCAGAGTCAGAAGAGAAGGTCAGAAACAGAAAGTAGGCTCAGAAGGTCAGTTTGATCCAGGCAGCTTCAAGAAGACTTTAAGCCAGAAAAATAAATGCGATGAGTTGAATCTGAAGTCAGTCACAGCAGGCAGAATGGGCAGTGAGAGCTTACAGAGACACAGAAGCAATCTAAAGAGTCTGAGTTCAGAGGGAGCTAGTCAGCATGGCTCGGTCAGCAGAGGAGGCTTAAATTTCTAGATTGTGTAGAGGCTGATGCTTTCTAGTTCTAGGCTTAGGAGTAGATTGTATGGAGGTAGAAACCCTGCACTGTTCCAGTATTAAGGACCAGTGATTGAATTAGACAAAAGAATAAAAAGTCTCTGCCATGAATCAATGTCAACGTCTGTCATCTATCACTACACATATTCAATATATTTTATATCCTGCTGTATCAAATAACAGGATTTATTACTTTATGTAAAACTAAGCACATCTATACCATTCATGTTCAAATTTGTTTTAATCTTTTAATAAATTATAAAATGATATGCCTATTAAAATATATTAAAATGAAATTAAATTATTGTTGATCATCATTACATGTTTGAATTGAAAAACTTATTTTATATATTAATATACTCAAGTTTTCTAACATATTTCTTTAGCAAAAGGTGATTGTGAGTAGAAAAGTTGAAAAATTCTTAGTCTAAATCACTTGACTTTAGTTCTTTGATGAATGGAAATATATCTAGTAGAATTTAGAGAGCATGTATTCTTATTGGGTTTTTAGCTCTGTGCTGCTATGGAGCAACACAACATTTGTTTTGTGACATTTAACTGAACAAGATTCAAGTGCATGACTTAGTTGTATTCTCATCCCCTGTAAAGATGCTTCATGCATTCTTTCCTTTCCTAAACTAAGGTGATCCATCAGAGAAATAAAAGTCATGGTTTCACAGATTTTCTTTTACATTTATTACACATCTATCTTGTAAATTCTTTTTATTTGTTTGTTGTTCCTTTCATACAGAATGATTTCACTGACAACTTCTGATAAATTTGCCTATTATCATGACTTTGGATGTGCACTTTGAACAGAAGAGTACTTATTTATGCTCTGTGTCTAGACATGACAAGAGCATATTTGAATATTATATTTAAGGAATATTTTAGATTCTTCAAAGGCCTCTTTTGGTCTTCACAGAGGAAAAAAGGAATATAGCTTCTAGACCTGTTAGTGTATTGATTTTTGTGTATTCAATAAAGAAAATCAAGTGTGACCTAAGTAGCCAAAGTGCAGCCCACTTCAGTTCAGGTTTCCTTCCTGCATGACTCATGCCCTATGGATCGGGAAGGGAAAGAGCATTGGAAATGTGCCAATTGATTATTCTCTGTGGAGTCTCAGGATAAAGGACTAGTGGAGCTAGCTGATAAAGGGCATTCTCCTGTTTTCAGCTTTACTGTGTAGAACAGTGATGGAGAGCTTAAGTGTCGTCTATAATGGGTATGCATACTTATTGTGTCTTTAATAGGTGTGGAGGTAAACTTCTCTGTGATTCAATTTATTCCCTGAAGGAGCCAAACTGCTGGTGGCTCCTATATGCTATATTCGCAGGAGCCAAGTTACAGGTGGAAGGTTTAACCCAGTCCCTGTGTGGACTATTATTAATGTATTCATATTTAAAAATTATCTTCGTACACTTTATACCAGAGTAGCCTAACTACACTTATTACTGGAAAAGCTATTTTTAGCATAGCTCAGATGCTATTTCTAACCTCTCAGGAAATACCTTCTCACTGGCAATTAAGTGTGAGCAGAGGTTTTTCTTCTCTGTTTTCTGCAATGTCTTCCTGAAGGCAGGATTAGTGCCTGGACCATCTTGTGTTGTCTGTAAGTGTTTGTGGGAAGAATGAGTTATTGGTCAATTTTCTGTTTCTCCATGCCAGCAACACCATATGCAATACTCTATGGTGCACAAAATGTTTCTTTCCACCATAGAGACAAACTATGACATGTTAGCACTAAATCAAAGCATATATATTTTTTCTTTAATCTAGCTTCTTCTCTTTATAATGCTCAACTGGCTTTCCAGAAATTTCTAAAAAAGATCTCTTTGATACACGATTCAATATTTTCCAATTTGGACCATCTTTTATAAAGCAAGAGAACTCATCTCAGTTAAACCCCACCAAGGTTCCCATACCAGGAGAATGTGAAAATAATAACAGCATCCAACATCTGTGTGGCGTTTGCTGCGCACTGCGTGCTGGGATTTTTATTTTTGAAACTTCAGTCTCCTTCTGAAGTCTTGGTAGGAGAGGAAATAATCTAAAGGCAAAAAAACTATGTCTGCTCCACTCACCATCACTGTCATTACCTTTGCTCACTTGCACAATTAGTGTGCTTCACAGGTTTGTAGGAACCCAATCTTGACCCCTGAGCTAAGAAAATATATAAAATGTTTCCAACTTAAACATATCAAAAGTAAATCCAGTTGATAACCCATGAGTGGAAAATTCAAAGGTAGCAGCATTCATTTCATTTTGAACTGCATTTCATTTTCCGGTTCTTCTATATACTTACCCTTCAATGTCATAATATAATACAACAGTCTTCATATACCTAACTATCCTGTCATATCAATACTCCATGAAAATTACAGCAAAATAAGGATCAAGCTATAAAACATTACTTTGGGAAAGACATTTAGGAAACATTCACTGGGTCAGTTAAATTCAACTGAGGTTGTGAAGAAGGACTAGGTAGTGGAGAAAGGCAAAAGGACATCCATTAGATAGAATGAGTCACGTGAGGAGTTCAAGTTAAACAAGACTAGAAAGGGAACAAAGGCTTGAAAGAACACACCTCCAGGGAGATGGCTCCTTGGCCATGAGAACAATCTTTGTTGGTGTCAGCAGCCAGAGTCACTGAGGGCCCGCCCGTTGTGTTACATATTAGACCAAGCCTTTCACCTCTTTTATCGTTGGGTACTCATGACTTACCTCACTCTAGTGCTCTGATTTACACTTCCAAGTACTGAGTGCTGCTCTCTAGGAGCATCCAACACATTGTCAGTTAGATAAAGCAGTTTCATCCCAAGACAATTAATTCAGACAGTTTAAAACCAGGTAAAGCAGAAGAATTTGGAAAGCGAAGCTGGGCAGTAAGGGTGCACAACTTTAATCCCAGCACTTGGAAGGTAGAAGCAGGATGATCTCTGTGAGTTTGAGGCCAGCCTGGTCTACAGAGTGAGTTCCTGGACAGCCAGAGTTACAACAGAGTAACCTTGTCTCCAAAAACCAAGAAAAAAATAAAAGAAAAAGAAAAAAGAAATTTGCAGAAATTAGCTAACGTAATTTTAGACCTGGGGCATTCACATGATTATAGCTGGTGACTTTATGGATGTATTTATAGATACGTACATATGCATAACAAAGCCTACAATTCTTTGTTCTTTCAGTTCAGAGAGACCAAAAGAAATGATCTCTCTTCCCTGCACATACACACCTATGATTCATATCTAGGTTATGAATAATATCTCCCAGTATAAAGAGCTAGGACTCCTTGGAGCAATAGCTGATTCTAAGAAAGAGGAAGGGCATATTTATTTTATTACACCAGAAAAGGAAGACCAAAAGCAAAATAAAATTGAAATACATGATTAAGTGTTGTCCAAGAGCCCATGAGGCTGTGAGAAGAGGCCTTCATGCCACAGTAGGAACGCTGCAGCAGTAAAACAAAGTGCTCTTGGATTGTGAGGCAAAGCAAAATCTACACAGACCCAAATACATGACTTACCAAATTCATGAGGGCCAGCGAGATAAATCTTCCATACTGAATTCTATATAACTTATTTGGTTTTCTGCCCAAAGGAAGGGAACCAACTCCTTACACCTCAAATGAGACATAGTCACAATGTCCTTCAAGAGAATAAATTACAGGAGGAAATGAGGAGAAAGAATAAGATTAGAGCAGAGAAATTTAACATTGCTGCTTCTGGATGTGATCAAGGTTGCCAAGAGCAGACAAGGCTTTCCTGGACTGTGTTCATAATGGGTGCCTTTGAAGTGTGTTAAAAAGGGCAAGTTACTTCTCTGGTCTCTGTTTGCAACCATTTAACATCAACTTATTCATGATAAAACATTCACCAGACAAATCCCAATAAATGGTCCTTCTACAACATACACCACAAGCACTCTTCAGAATTCTCAAGAAAATAAGGGGGAAATGAAGATGGCTGAGAAATGTTTTAGCCAAGTGGAGCCTAAGGAGACATGACAGCTAACTGAACATGGCTGTCTTAATAGGATCCTGTAAGTGGTAATGGGAATTAGGGATGAATTGAGGGCCAATTCTTTTAAAATCCATCTCTGACTCACTCCACTTTCAAAGTCATCTTATACAAATTGGTTCCAAATATATTTTAATTGCTTGGATTTTTGAGAAAGGGTCTTGCTATGTACCCCAGATTGGCCTGGCATTTAACATCTTTGAGCCTCAGCTATCCAAATAATGCACCACCACAACTGGTTCAGAAGGATTTTTTTTTTAAGATAATCTCAAGACTATCTGAGAAGTTGAGTCCTGTAAATAGATTAGGATTCAGGTGACTGAGGCTTTCCTGTCCTGCCCCTGGGTTTGGGACTTGCAGTAGGCCAGTCTCTCTTGTCTGGATCTTAATACCCCCTTCATCTTTAGCTTGAGTTTTACTTACCTGAATTAATGCAAATAGACCCAATGAAGGCTGAGTACCAGTTCTTGCTAAGAAGTGCTTAGATGAGGATCTCTGGATCATCCTGGGAACAGTTTATCCACAAGAAATGCAGGATGAAAAGGGACCCAAAGGCAGGTAAAAGGGTCAGAGACACCCCCCCCACACACACACACACTATAGACACACATTTCAACTTTTAGGAGTTCTACAAGAACACCTAGCCAGATAGATAACCATAAAATATATGTAGGGTCCCTGAAGGTTCCTTGTCTGCAGCTTCAGTCTCTGGCCTCCCAGTGGAGGCAGGGAAGAACAGAGTAAGGATGTATTATATGAGAAAAAATAAATAAATTTAAAAAGAAAGAAAAAATTAATAACATAATGATTCTAATAAAATTCGGATCCACTGATTAAAAGTAAGAAAAAAATGAAGAAAGAAATGCAGAATTAAGATACATGTATGTGGTACCTAAAAACACATACCAAGATCTTATAGAAGAAACTAATAGATAGAGCAGTTAACAATACAATGTCAAATATCATAAGACTTATAGGTTAGTATTTATAAACATGTCCTTATATTGAAGGATTTAGGTACTTGTAAGACACTATTTTCAATAAAAATTCCAAAACTTAAAGGTTTCCTAAAATTCATGGGTGAGTCCAGTTAGGTACTTCAGAAGGGTGGTAACTATGCAGACTTGAACAGTTTTAGGTATTGTCACATCAGAGTGGTTTCCAAACACTAAAATCATATGGCATGACTTATTGTGATTTTAGAATTTACTAGAACTTCCTCTTCAGGGAGAGCACATACATGGAGGTTTTCGTCTTTGAATGTCACTGTCTTATCTCTCACAGACAGATTTTGATAAGAGTAAATTCTTTCTGTAAGTCTGGGGCAAATAAGAATATACTCCATTCTGATTCCTATGGATACATGCAGTGACAGAATCAAGAAAATTATATTTGTTATTTTGCTTAAGCAGCTGAAGCTGAACATATAAAAAGAGTTTTCAAGTAACCAATTACTCTATTGATATCTCATGAGATTTGAGATAAAGTTTAATAACAAATGAATCAGAGTTATTCTTTTTTATTTTCTTGTGTGTGTGCGTGTGTGTGTGTGTGTGTGTGTGGTGTGTGCGCGCTCGTGCGCATGTGTGTGTGTTTTAAATGGGAACATATAGATGGGTCTACATGAATGTAAATACACATGCAAGCTGCTATCAGGAGTCATCCTCGACTACTTTTCCAACTTTCTCCTCATGACAGGGATGCTCATTTGAGGCTAAAATTACAGTTGGGTAATCATGCCCTCCACACCTTACATGTTGTCTTACTTTGCTTTCTGTTGATGTGAAAAACACCATAATCAAAAGCAACTTGGGGGTGAAATGACTTATTTCATCTTATACTTCCAGGTCACACAATCCATCATTGAGAGAAGTTAGGGCAGAAGCTCAAGGGAGAACTCTGGATGCTGGAACCAGGAGCACAAACCATGGAGGAATCCTGCATACTGGCTTGCTCATTGGCTCATGCTAAGCTGATATATCACAGGTCCACCTGCTTTGAGACCCTGTTTCACACAGTGGGTTGGACTCTCCCACATCACGCATTAATCAAGACCATCTCTTACAGTCTTGGCCAAAGGCCAATTTGATCAAGGCAATTTTTCACTTGGAGTTTCTTCCTTCCGAGTGACTCTAGTTTGGGTCAAGTTAATATAAAAACCAATCAGAATTTGTAGACTCAGGATAGAACTAACTCTCAATTCTTAGTTTTCCCCTGTTCTCATGAGAACATCCAAGCTTATTGTCAATGAAGCATGTTGACGGAAAACTGTGAAGTGCTCTAAGGCTTTAGTTTGACTTGCTGGAAATATTCTTTGTAATCTGGCTTATTAGGAAAATGTTACCAATTTTCCAAATTATATGAAAAAAAGGAAAGAAAAGAAAGTACAGAA
Source organism: Cricetomys ansorgei (assembly GCA_026225945.1). Classification (NCBI taxonomy): domain Eukaryota; kingdom Metazoa; phylum Chordata; class Mammalia; order Rodentia; family Nesomyidae; genus Cricetomys; species Cricetomys ansorgei. Next base: position 3,777,117 of record JAMJFZ010000289.1, on the reverse strand, counting down.
AGTCAGCTAAATTGAAGTTCATCCCACTTTTCCAAATCAATGGAGAAATAAGAAAATTCTGAATTTTGAACCCCTTCCAAGATTTTCTAGTTAACTATTCATGCCTAGGTCACACACATAAAAATTGTTTATTGGAAATATTTTATTTAATGAAATATTATTAGAAAGTAGATTAGGTAAGATATTCTTGCACTGCGAGGAGTCTACTTCATGTGTGTGCTTCACCGCAACTCAGTCCCGACTAACGGAGCAAGAGACATTATACTCACACAGCTCTGTCTAAGAAAGTCAGTGGGAAAAATGGTGGAAGGAAGTGAGTATCTTACCCTTTAGTTAAAGGGCAAGCAGACTAAAGGAAGCAGAGGTAAGACATTTTGAATGCAATCCAAAACAGAATAATAAATATAAATACGAAAAATAAAGTTGGGCGACTGTCTCCTCCTAATCTTCCTCACCCACCACTTTTTCGTGTCCTTCTTCCACTTTGGCTAACCATGAGGATGGGTTACTTGTCGACATTCAGTGGGTCACAGAATAATTACATGGAAAAGCAATCCATTATACAGGACTATATCTACTTTATTCTTGGCAGAAAGTACTGTTATGTTCTAAGTTCAAAGGTTTACAGGAAAAAAAAAAAAGGAATTTCAAAATACATGAATACTATACATGACATTCAAAATAAAACAAAACAAAACAAAAAGTCCTTTAAAGTGGCCTCCACCTGTCTCCTTGTTCCTCCTGAGAGTTGACAGTGAATCTCACCTCAGTTATGTTCAGATTCTGGTTTTGCAGGTAGGAGAAGAGGTGATTTTCAGTGGCACTTTTAAAAGCTTCAGTTGAGCGAGATAGTCTTTTTAAAAGTAATTAGATAATCAAGATAGTTACTTCCTTTGGCACATATAAAGAAATACTGATTTATCTAGTTTATAGTTTTAAATTGCGCTCTATTTAAAAAAAAATGAGTGTTTCTCCAGCTCTTCTATAAAGTCAACAAAGGCAAATTATTTGACTCTTTTCATTTTATACTACTTATTTACATACAGGCCTAGTTTGGAATCAGTTCTATTCATCCAAAGAATAAAAACAGTCAGGTCAATAAATCCATATTTAAATAATATTAAGTAAATAATATTATTCTTAAGTGTGGATTAATATAACATAATTTTATGACTGTAGGTATAATCGTTTTTGGTATATAATTGCATTCTTAATTACTTTTATTCTGAATAGAAAACATTTGGATTTTAAAAACTGCTCTCATTAAAGTCGAAAGAATATATTATGAACTCATTTTAAGTCACATCATATGGTAATCACAGTAACTTAATATATTTGTATTAAGTGAAAAGATTTATATTCTTTTCAAATTATAGGAGTTACTTTTTTTAGTGAATGAACAGGCTAATATCAAAATACATTTATATAAGCGAGTATTAGAGAGTGTGCTCAGGTCAGTTAGAAACGGTAGCAAGCTTTGATGTGTGGAGGATGGCTTAAGAAATGAGAGGCGCATTTAAAGACTCTGGTGCTTCAAGAAAGTGCTTCTGTGGTTCATTTGGCTGGAGGTTCTGGACTTGTATCCATTTGATTCTCTTGGCTTCTGCTCAGAGCATCAAAGGATATCTATATTCTAATCTACATGAAAGGGAAACAGGCACCGAGCCAGGCAAGCCCATATCATTTTAATAAATCAGATGCCCTCTGAGAAACTGAATTCTTTCTAGCTAACCAAATTGTCCTATGAGCCCAACCTATGTGATACAGGCACACCAGAATCTGAGTATTCTTAGGAATAATTAATTATACTCAATTCCATTATTCTATGTCATAGGTATTAGTTGTGTAGCAATAGTGGTCATGTAACTTTATTTGTAAATATGAAGCTCCTCTCTGCTTTATGTTTGCAAAACTTGCCAAGCGTTGTTCTAAGTATCTCTTTTGTTCCTCTACTGGACTATAAATCCTTGATGATAGTGGATGTTCATCATTTTATCATTAGGTTTTAATAGAGGCTTATTTTATTAGGTATTTAAAAATAAGCATTTGTTTATAGAATGGATTCTGAAATCATTAAAATATGCCCATGGAGGCCCAAGAGGAAATACTGAAATATACTTAGTGTTTCAGGAGAGAGGTTGAAGAATTGGCATGAAAAATTCTGGGGCACAATAGAGTAAGAATGAATCAATGGTGGCCGGGACAAAGGGAGCTAAGTTGTTAGACATAGGAAAACTAGGTTCATGAAGATGGGAAGTATCAAAAACCATAGTAACATAAAGAACCTGAGAAATTCAAAGGACTATCCACAGGACTAGATCCAAATGAGAAGAGAAGAAGAAAGGGTCATTGAACAAAGGAAGTCATACATGATCTGATAAGGAAGCCTGGACCTGATAATGTTGTTAATATTATCAATCTCCTCCTTTCCGTTTGGAGTATAACATTCAACACAGCATCCTTTGATTAAACATAGCCTATGCTTTTCTTCGATATTATTAACAATTCAATTTTTATTCTACTTGTGCAATGATACCCATGTGGGATGATCTCCTAAACATTGTTCTTGTGAGAGTTAATATTGATTGTCAGTGGTATCTAGAATAACCTAAAAGCAAAACCTCTCAGTGTGGCTGGGAGAGGGTTTCTAGATAGGAACAATTGAGCCAGGAAGACTTGCTCTAAATTAGAGTCATTGTACCCCATAGGCTACAGTCATTCACAGTATAAAAAGGAGAAAGCAAACAGAGCACCAGCATCCCTCACTTGCTGCTTACTGACTGAGGATGCAATGTGACAAGCTGCCTTCTATACCTGCTGCTGTGCCATGTCCGCCGTGATGGACTGTACCCTAAAACTGTGAGCCAAAGGATACCACTCTTAAGTTGCTTTTCGCAGTTTTTCTGTCACAGCACATAGAAAAGTAACTTGCACAGACCTGGAGATACACTTGGAAAATGCATAAAATTTCTTATCTCTCTCTCTAACTCACCCTCTATAAGCATCACCAAATCAGGTAGAGAATGACTCTAATGGTTTCAACTACCCTTCTCAGAGAAAGCACCCTGTGCATTCCTGAATGGACAATATCAACCAATGTGGATCCGTCAACCACCTGAATCTTCCCTGCTCTCACTCACATTGTAAGACAATGAGAACATTCCTAGCCATGTGTTTCTGGGTCTTCTTAACCGTCTTTACTACTTGTTTAAGCTGCACATATTTACACATATATTTGGTTTGATATCTATCCACATGGCTGTTCTAGTTTTACATTATCACTTGATAACTTGAAAAAAATCCCAAATTTTTTTCTGGTGCCCCAGTTGCTCTTATTTTGATTTCATGAACGCCTTTTCTATCAAGTTTACTGCCGCAGTCTTCATCTCAGCAATAGAATGTTAAACTGTGAATAAGTAAATGACACGTACGAATTGATTTTACTTGTGCTGTAAGAGATGTTTTTAATCACCCAATGAAATGGTCATCTTAAATACAGCAAATAAGAATTGCTTTTACTGCATTTGAAAAAAAAAAAAAAAACCCCTAAGAGATAGAGCAGATCCTTACATTTTTATCAAGAACAAAAGAATGAAAAATCCCATTGTATTGTCATGAATTGTTATTTTGTTTTATAATAGTATATTATTTGAATTTGTATTAAATAAAAATATAATGCACTGCTCTATCTTTGAATATTTAGCAGTCACTATTGGGAAGAAATATCAGTTCCTTAGTTTTCACATCATCATAGTGCCCATCTCTATTTTATTTGAAACCTAGAAGGCTTTTGTAGATAATTACATCACATAAAACAAGAGCTTTGGTAGTAGAAACAATATTTTGTTTCTGTAAAGATTTTTTTCTTATATTTTATAGTATTGTGCATATAGTTCTTACTCAATAAGAACTTCTCTTTCTTAGTAATAATGGTGAACTAGAGAACTCCAGATCTACAATTTTCCCATTTTGAAAGAAAATTAAATTCATTGCAAAACATTGGAATCAGTGTCATGTTCTCAGAAAATAATCAACTCAGTATTTCATAGATTGGATTTCTGTTTTTTTATAGCTACATCAAATTAATTAACAAAACAGCATTAAGTTTAATGGTGCCTTGGTGTCCCAACAATAAAGTAATATACTTATCAATACAGAGTTAATTTTAAAAATTTCTTCCCTGGTAAGAATTGCTAATTCACATTTAATTCTGACTGCTCTTGTATGGTGCTAATGAAAGTTAAAGGCTAGGTGCTACTGATAATTGTACAGTCTTATGAATTATTTAATATTGAGGCATCTGCTTAAAATAGCTAAGTTTAAATTTTTTTCTGTTATATGTGAACCATTACAATTTTTAAAAAGTAAGGGAGAAAACTTGACTATTTAAAGTGTAAGGCCATTCATTTAATAGGACCTGATAGAGTCTCCTTCACATTGCAACTATAACATCCTTTAAAAGGAGAAAAGATTGAATGGTAAGTTCATTGTTCTTAGAACATTTATTACAGTATGAGATCTTGCATGAAATATTTCTACAATGCAACCAGATTTGGAGACAGAAGGAGAAACACCCTCTGGTGTTGTTGTCTTTTTTTTTTTTTAATATTTTATGTTGTGAAAAAAAGAATTCTAGAGGGAGGTGACAGGAAGCCCAAACATCTTTCTGCAATCACTGCCATCTGTAGTAGAGCATAAAATTCTCTTATTTTCAATGAAAACAGCTGTTTTGTGTTTGCAGAGTTCCGATACTGGCTTCAGGAAATATATGTACATGAAGTGTCATGCACACATATCCTATCCATCTGGGAGACACTGTAAATAATGTATGTGTTAGCATGACTTCTGTCCTCCAGAATACTCATGGAGAAAGCAATGTGCATGATCAACTTTATGTTTAACCTATTACAGAATTAAGAGCTTAGTACTATCTCTGGTTCCTAAATATTTTCACATGGTAGACATTTAGAAAGCATTAATGTCAATCAGTTGCTTAATATTTGTGGTAATGACTCAAGCATAAGTTTATATACTGCTTAATTAATAGTGCCATACTTACTAGAAGACATCAATGCTGATACTCTGTAAGTTATTATCTTCTTACTTGAAAATTGAGCTAGAGAAATAATCAATTCACATCAAGAATTATAAAAAAAATGAGGGCTGGAGAGATGGTTCAGTGGTTAATAGTACAAGCTTCTCTTCCAGAGAAACTGGTTTTGAATCCCAGCACACACATGGTGGCTGGCAACCATTTGTAACTCCAGTTCTAAGGGATTTGATGGCTTCTGTCCTTCTTGGGTACCAGGAACTCACCTGGTGTGCAGTTAGACATACAGGCAAAACATCCATGCACATAAACTAAAATAAAAAGAAATAAGAATTCTCCTGATGTCATTTCTGACAGTGGATGCTGAAATAACTCAGCAAGAATATCTATTTTATTGTGACATTTTACAATAGCAATATTTAAAATTATTTTTCAAAGCTTTATTAAAAACCTGGATATCTTCCCATACCATAATATTGTGTTTACCTCTTTCTATATATTCTAAACTTAGAAATAAGAAGATTCTTTTTCAATGTCAGGAAAATATAAATACTATTATATACAGCTAGTAGAGACTAAATAATTAGTAAAATAATCTGGCAAATGTATTTGGCTAATTTTGTATCATTGCATAAACTACTGCAATCAAAACAGCAATGGAATGTGAATATTTTATATTCCTGTAAAAACGGACACTGACATCCTGTTATCATGTTGAATATGGGGCCGAGGAGATAGCTCATTAGGTAAAGTGTTTGCTGTGTGATTACGGGGACCTGAGATCGATCTCAAGAACTCAAGTAAAACTTTTCATGCAAGTAAAACAGGGTTATAATTACAGCACTGGGACGACATAGACAGGAGGATCCGAGGCAGTGGTTGGCCAGTCAGGCTTGACTAATTGAGAAGCTTCAGAGCAGTGAATTGCCTGGCTCAAAGGTAATGGAGGTGGAAGATAGAGGTTCTTCCTTAATCTCTACATGCCTACATGTTAGTGGGAGCACAAACATACTCACACACATGCTCATGAGTTTCTATAGATACAAGTAGACCAGTAGATAGCACACACACACACACACACACCCCAATAATATTGAAATACATTTTTAATGTATCTAACATTTATAATATAGGAAACATCTATATACATGTGCATAATTTTATTTTTGAGGCAGGATACACTACGTAGTCTATGCTGCCCCAAACTTGTAATCCTCCTGCTTCGTCCTCCAAAGTGTTGAGGTTAAGAATGTATGTCTGCATGCTTGTCACACATACGTAACTGACTTTTATTCAAATATTTAAATAATTATACAAAACATCTAACCTGAACATTTTTATTGTTCATTTACCCACATTTTAGCTAATTAAACACATTTACAATTAACTTTCAAATTTTTGATAAAATTGATTTAATTATTACTTCTACATCTTGTGAAGAATTACCTAGAATTGATCATAGAGATGGTGCTGCCAATTCCCTAAAACTTACACAAAGAATTAGGGTTTATGTCTGGGGTTTACATTTATTACTGGATTCCATCAAAATTTCAAAATTGCCAATGTACTAAATTCATTTAAGCTTTTTGGTGTTAGGCAACAAGAGATTCAATTTAACTCATTATTTTCTCATTTAATCACAAAATTTATCAATAGTGCATTTTAAATGTTGAGGTTTTTATTTTTAAAATTTTATAGCTAAATGATGAGTTAAAAGTTTGCTTTTTTTTTTTCTTTTCATGAATAAGCATTCTAAAAAGAATAACCTAGACTGATGATGACTTCATATTTAGACATACAGGAAATTGTACTTTATCATCCATTTTCTTTTGAAGTATCCCTATACTAATAACAAAAACAACAACAACAAACCTCTATATCCTGTTAGCATATGCAGTAGAAACTCACATAACTCCCCCTCAAACTCTTGGTTTTGCATTGAGGAACAACTAACTAATGGTCCAATAAAAATACATCCCTTAAAGAATTGAGAAGAGGCAAGGATCAGATGAAGATAGATTTTTTGCTGATAGTTTATTATAGCACATTTGATCATTAGGTTTAAAATCATTGTCAGACTCATAAAACAGCAACATCCAACAGATAAAGTTAAAAGTCTGCCTTATAAAAATATATTCCTATTTGCTATATAAATCTTATTTCTACAGCCATCACAGTTGCTGTTTGATATGTTTTCTGAAAAGCAAGACTCTTAGGCTCTTTGATGGATTCAAAGAACTTTGGTAATCCTGTGGATTGTCATTCTGGATTTCAAGGAGGAATGCTCACCTTGGTATTTCATTGGTCTGTTAGCAACTACATACCGTATTACCTCATTATTTTCATGATCAGTATCTGACTATTTCCTCTGTGAGTCTACTAGGGAAAACACAGCAATTGGCTAAATTTGTAAATTTAATTTTGATACTTTTTGTCAAATAATTGTGGAATAACCCAAATGAACTCATAGTTTTGTATTCTCAATTTTCTCCCAAGTTTTGTTTAAATTTCTAAATCTTTCCAGTCTATGCTGTTTTGAGGATAAATAGGCTGGCTGTTTTATGGAATAACTCTATTTAATTTTAAGTTTATTACCATATGTTCCTTGTAAATTCTACTGTCATTCAAAGGGGCGTGTTCATGTTTTGACTCTGGCCTTCTCCTATCCCTTCTTCCCCTTTCACTATCATTAGTTCCCTTTACTTTTCTATTTTCCTAGATATATTGTCATCTTCGTTTATATCATATGCACTTGAGAGATGATCAGTCTTGTTTGTGAATTTTCTTGGATGTAGAATCAAAATGCAATCAAATCTGTGAGGAAATTTTTAGGTTAGGTTAATCGAAGTTGGGGGCTACTCCCTAAATGTCTATAGCTAATAATCCAGGCATGGAGGTTTGGCACTGAATAAAAAGAAGAATGAAAACTGTTCATGATTACTCATTTCTTTGTTTCCTGACATTGTTTAAAATATGAACCTGCTGCCTCAAGCTTCTATTGTCATGGTAGACAGTATTCTCAAACCACGAGCCAAAATAAAGCATTTTCTCTTGAAGTTGTTTTCTGAGTAGTGTATGTTTGTGTGTGTGTGTGTGTGTGTGTGTGTGTGTGTGTGTATGTGTGTGTGTGTGTGTGTGTATGTGTGTGTATGTGTTTATGTGTGTGTGTGTGTATGTATGTGTTTATGTGTGTGTGTATGTGTGTGTGTGTGTGTGTGTGTGTGTGTGTATAGTCAGGAGCCAATGTCATGCAATGTGTAGATTATCCAGAAATTGAACAGTCAATGTCTTCTTCTACTTCTCTCTAATTTACATTTGGGATGCTGTCTTTTACTAAATCCAGATCTTGTCGATTTTCTAGACTGGCTGGCCGTCAAGTCTGCAGGTTGCGTTGTGATTGCCTCACTAGCACTGGGATTACAGAAATGTGCCGTACACTCAGCCTTTCCTGTTATGCGGTGGTGATGTAATCACAGGTCCTAATGTTTGTGTGTGGAGAGTGTATTAAATTGCCCTTATTTTTACAGATCTACTGTCACATCAATGAGAAAAGGAACTAAAATATGTGTCATGTTTTCAATATGTATGTAAACTCTAAATTAAACATTTAATGTCTCAACATCTGAAACTGAGAGAAGAAAGCAAAAGTAGTATCATACACAATTTGGGTACAGGAATGGAATTTCTGTGTAGGATTCTACTGCCCAGGAATTAACGCCAACAAACAATGAACACATGTGTCCTCATAAAACTGAAAAGCTTCAGTATAGCTAAATAAACTGTCAATTGAGTGCAGAGGAAGCCTACAAAGGGGGAGAGAATCTTTCAAAGATATATATCAGATAAAAGATTAAAATCCAGAATATGCAAATATTGTTGTTTATTTTAATGATACCATTCTCACTAGGATAAGCTGGGATCCTAATGTTTTAATTTATGTGTTTCTGGTAATCGTGGATATTCCTTTGTTTTTTCATAAGTTTATTGACTACTTTTACTTTATCTATCAAGAATCAGCTGCTAATTTTATTAGGTCCCATATTGATTTCATTGATTTCTATTTGTTTGGCTTTATGAGTTATTAAATCTTGCTGGTGTGTAGTTAGGAAAGAATTTTCTCGCATTCTGTGTATTTCCTCTGGATCAACTGACTGCTTCCTTTGCTGTGCAGAAGTTCGTTCTTTTTATTTTACTCCATCTTCCAGTTGTTGGACTTACTTCCTATCAGTAAATAAGAGTTTTGTTTAGGAAAATCTTTGCTTATGCATTTCCAAAGAAATCAGGAATAAGATGATCTATATCCATTTTCATACTCTTAACTGAGGTAATACATGTGGTAAGACAAGACATGGAAATAAAAGTGACAAAAATAGAAAATGAAAAATCAAAGTATTTCGTATTTGCAGATGACATGATCCTAAATGTCAGAAATCCTAAACCTACCAGACAACTCACAGAAGTAAAAATCACTTAGCAGTAATGAGAAACAACATCAACATTCAGAAATAATTATTCTTCCTGTATACCTAATACAAATCTACTGAAAAACAGACATGGAAATATACCATTCTAAATAGTTCACAAATGTCTTATTTATCTATTAATTATTATTTGATTTTTCCCTTGGAATAAACATAGCAAAAGAAGTACATGAAGTTGAAAATGGAAATATAAAAAGACTCAATAAAGAATGGAAGGAATTGGCAGATGGAACTAATGTCCACACTCCTGGAGACAAAAAGCATTAGTATTTTTTAAATTATCATATTGTCAAAAGTAATCTGCAGATTCAATGAAATCAAAGTTCTAATGCCATCCTTCATAGAAAAACAACTTGAAATTACTTTGGAAGCTTAAGAGACTCCAGAGAGCCAAAACAATCCTCAGCCAAAAGAATAACTGGATTTATCACACCTGATTTCTAGCTATATTATGGAGCCACAGTAACCAAAGGAGGATGTTGTGTCTTTATCTGGTTTTGTAACCATGGCAATAATGAATCTGTAAGTTTTTCCTTTCTGTAAAATTTCCTTTTCTTTTCATTTTATACAAGTATCTGAGAATCAACAATGTTAAGTTTTTAATGGTCTTAAAGAATTCAAAAGTGGATCCATGGGGTCCTGACATTTTTAGATTTTTTTTTCCTTTTACTTGAGAGATATTTTAATGGCTTCCAAAAGAGACAAGAAAGCAGCAATCTCATTCAGTTATGATGCCAATGAACCACATCAATGAGCAACATGGCATTATAACATTAGTGGCACACATATGTCAGAAGCTTCACCCATACTGTCTCACCAACATTGCTGCCCAAACACAAGCTGAGCAAGAACAAAAACAACAGCAGACATACCAAAGTGGGTGGAGAAAAACTAGGAGGTCTCAACCTTACAAAAAGAACTACAGGCCTATAAAAAAAAAAAAAAAGGCTGACAATGGGAGAAATAGTGTTCCCCATAGAAGAGCACAATTGTTGGTTATTTAATACCCAATAGTTAGCCCAGAAAGCATATATACAAGTAGCATTATACAGTGTGAACAGATTATATTTAGAAATATATATGTATATTCACATACATATATGCATGCAATAACAAATAATGAAAAGAAAGACAATAAATCTGAATGAGAACCAAGAGGGTTTGAAGGGTTTGAAGTGGGAAAAGAGAAGGGACAAATCATATAATTATATTATAATCTCAAAATTAAAAGAAAAATATTGAGGTATAACGCAACAAAGATAGTACAGTATGTAGTAAAATATTAGGTACAGTTGTTCAGGACTCAAAAGAAATTGTTAGGCTGCTGTGGTGGCTCACCAAAGAAGACATGGAAGGATTTTCATAGACTCAAACCCTGCCAGAACTCCGCAGAGGGACCCACCATGGCCAACACCAGACTGGACAGTTCCACTGAGTATCTGAGATGAAGTGTTTTTATTCTTTCAGAACTCCTCAGGTATTCTACTGATAGGACAAGCGGATCATTAGCAATTAAACATCCCCCACAGAAACCCAACATCTGCAGACAACACAAAATGCCAAGGCGTATGAATCCCTTTTTCCAACAGTACACAAAACAATTATTTTACACAGTAACTAAAAATAAACTTCTACAACACAGAACAATAATAGGTATTAGTGGTATTTCAACAGGGAATAAAATCTGGAAGGAAAAAAACATAAATTAAATGCAAATTCGATATTTGTTAGGATACCATAATTAGTAAAGGTATGGAAATCTATAGTCAAAAAGAACAAAACAAGGTTTGGAGAGAGCATGAGAGAGAAAGATAGAGACAGAGACTGGAAATTTGGTATGAATGAGGAAGAAAATGTATGAATTGAACATAAAAAGATGTGTGCTCCATGCACTATAGAGTGGTTACAGAAGCATACAATAATCATAAAACGTAATTCACAATAAAAGATACCAAAGGCAAATTGTTAACCGTTTTTATGAAAGGGTAAATATTTATTAAGAAGTAAAAATAAAATAAAAGTTAAATAAATTTGAAAATATACATTTGCTAGTATTCCTTTCCTGATGGAATGAGTTTTAAATACTTTTTCTGTGATATTATACATAGTACACTACACTGATAGTAGAGAGACTGATAATTACTCTAGTTTCAACTTGAAAAAAAAAAGGTTTGTGGTTATGCAGTGTCCCGATGACCTTTATGAGATAATCTTTAGGATGGAGTCTCTCTGGCATAGCCATGTGGAGTCTTTCTGTGTAATTCTCAGTTCTTTTGTTTATTCACCCAAGGCAGGGACCGGACCCTCACCTTCAGGATCATGACATTATGCTTCAGTTTACTGTTTTCAGCTGGCTGTAATCTCTTTGCTCTGCATTCCCAACAGATCCAGCCATTGTTCCTCTGTCATTCCCTGTAGTTTGTGTTTTTCCAGGTAACTGGTACCACAGGGCCTGTGTGTGACTTGATATGTCCTTTGCAGTTCTCACTGGTCTCCACAGGAGCACCAGACTGCAGTTGGCACTAGCTCACTATTGCTCTTTTCTGCTTCTTTGTAGAGATACTATATGGCTTATTTAATTTTAGTTCATATTTCTAAGAAAAGAGATTATTGTTTCTATAGTGACTATTTTCATGTGTTTAGTGATACTGATGGAACTCCAGTTCTGCTATCTTCCTGGAAGTCACAAAACTGATTTCTGGAAAAAATCCTGAGTTAGAAATAGGTGCCACAAAGAGAACACTGTACTGGCCTGATTTCTGCAGTAGATTTTACTGACTCGGTATTCCCCTGGAAGTCAGATTGTATGTGCTTTGTAGAACACGTGCATTGCCTTGGATTGCCTATTAGGTTTACTTCTTATCTTGGCTTCTGCAACACAGTGCCAGGCACATACTAGTCAATAAATATTCATAAGTTTAACTTGCCAGTTTCCCAATTAACTCAGCATTAAGCAATTAGCTTCTGTTGAAGGAAGGCTCAGTGTGAGGGAGGTTACTGAATTTTTATAATACATCTTTTCAGGAACTCAGTGGGTGTTCCCTAGCTCCATTGTAATGATGGATGATATCTATTTTTATGCAAGACTTGACTTTATGTAGCTATTTGTCATTATTTTTGATATACCTCCTTTGCATACAATCTCCTAGGGTTTAGAGATCAAGGTTCTTATTGTTGTTAGTTTATCCCCTTTAATACTATTGAGAAGTTTTGCGATGTTTATAACTTCATTGTACTGTCACAATCTGCTCATCATCATGACAATACCATGCATAATTGACGTAAAATGCTAAAACGTAGTGTAAAAACAGATGCGAGTAATTTTCTTAAAAACCTCATTAATCTTCTTTCTAGTTTAATACATAGGTTGGAAATTTAGATATTGTATTACCAGAACATTACTGGCTAGAGGTTATAAATACCTGGAGACATAATTAATGGTATGTATGTTGTTAATAGAATGTCAAAATTTAGAGTTTGCGATATAAATCAATACAATTCTTGAATGTGATGACTTAAATACCAGTTTAAAAATAACTGGGGAGAAACAGGGAGTGGGAAGTAGATCTAGGAGAAAGCAGAGATGCAGGGAGGAGAGGGGTCTGGATGCATTGGATAAAGAAAGAAAAAATAACATAAAAATAATTGTTCTTACCATCCTTCTGCACTGAAGCAAACACTGTTTTCTTACACAAGTTCTTCATAGTTAGTAGCGTTTGTCCTTGAATTCTCAAACATCTCCACCTAACTCTCTTTGCTCCCTAAATTTCCCCATATTGTTCTCTTCCCAAGACACTAAATCTGCAGCAAATAACAATCAGTAGAATCAGCTGTAAGCTGAGAGCATGCATTTACTACATTTACATAGGTCACTCTCTGTAGCACTCACGTATTTACTTATTATAGTATTGATTTGATGTACGTAGAGTCATAGAGCTTGTAATGTACTTCACCAGATTGTTATTAATAATTTAACAGAACAGCACCACACTAGCATTTTGGTTCCCAATCTGTATGTCACTCTTTTATAAAGATTTATGATCTTTTATTGAGATCTCTAATATATCAAAAGCGTTTTTTTATTTCCAAGCCAAGATAAATGATACATTCTTTTGGTTTCCTAGTTAGTTGTTTTGAATACCGTCTTGCAGTATATTAGGTATATTTTGTTAGGAATAGCAAGTTCAAAATATAACGCACTAATTTGTTGAATTTTTACTTTTAGTGGATGATAAAGGGTATTAACTAGGACATGTATATATGAATAAAATAATCTTTTAGCAACAATACACATTTCAGTGTATATGATAATTGTAACTTCTAATATCAGTATATTTCATTAGGTTATTTATTAGGTAATCAATTTATATAGCATAGCTAAACATAAAATAAATTTTAGAGGCCTTGGTAAATAAATAAAACCTTATGTAACTTATTTTCAAACTGTATTTACCCCAACTTGTTTCAGATGTGAATATGGATCATACAGGTTAACAACTAAAAATAAAGCTGAGTGGTTAATATTCAGAACATACAGTCTCGGACTCTCAATAAATTATAGACGTGTGCAGAAGTGATAGCAAATACTTATAGTCTGGACTTCTAAATGGAAAAATAAAATTACTTGTTAAGAAGGTTAAAATTACAGCTAGGTGGTGGTGGCACACACATTTAATCTCAGCATTTGGGAGGCATAGGCAGGCAGATCCCTGTGAGTAAGAAGCCAGACTGGTCTACAGAGTTAGATCCAGGACAGACAGAGTTGCCACAGAGAAAACCTGTCTTGAAAAAGAAAAAAAAAAAAAAAAAAAGGTTAAAAATACAAAAGAAAATGGATAGTCAGCAGAAAACAGAACCTCCAAGGAGATTCATTTTTACCTCTTTTCCTTACTATTCCTAGGTTTGTCACAGCCAAAGGTTACATTCCCAATCAACTAATTTAGGAAGGAGAAAAGTTTTGGTAACTAGACTTTTTTTTTTAACCTCCCCACGTATTTTACATTATTGAGTTGATTAATAATAACAGAGTTCTAACAATGTAATTCACAAGATAATAGAGTTACACAAAGTCCTTTCCTCACATTTGTAATGCTTTCTCTATAGAAGCCATCTTACTCCCATTTCAAACTATGTGCTTCTACCACAGGACAGGCACTATTGAGATACAGTGTGTAGCAGCATGCTACAATCTTTTACCCTCAATTTAGTTGATTGTGACCCAGCAGATATAAGCACAAATAGACACAACCATCCACAAGTTGATTTGGAAAGTGAGAGCTTTATCCCTAGAAAGCAGACTAGGATGATTTAGTTCAAGACAGGACATTCCTTGAACAGTAAACAAAACATGCTACTAAAATATGAAATATGTGTATTCTATCTATGGTCATTTTCTTTATCATATAGTACACTATGGAGAAAAGTTAGGCTTACATTTTGCAAAATATGGAGCTTTAAAATATTTTCTGAGGAGAGGACTTGGAAGGAAGACTCAGCCACTGAGAGTTCTTACTGTGCATGCATGAGGGTCGGAGCTCAGATCTCAGTATCCACATAAGTAACGTGTATGGTTCCGTGGCACCTGTAACCCTAGCAGTGAGGGGAGCAGAGATGGACAGTGGTATTACTAGAGTCTTCTGGTGTCTAGCCAACTTGAAAAATAAAGTAAGTGCCCAGGTTCAATGAGACACCCTCCCTTAAAATCAAGATATAGGGGGAGTTCTCATTTCCCTCTTCTGACATCATGTACATTGCACATACGTGTGCATACATGTACAACTTTTTTATTTTATCTGAAAAGATTAACTGCTACACATAATTTATTACATGGATGTGTGTTCAGACTCATTATATTTAAGATATTTTTAGTTTGCTCGTCTGTGTTTTTCCATACTTTGGATTTTTGATGCTACTCTATACCTAAGGCAATGGATAGCAGGAAATTAGGATGAAAATCATTACAGTCAAGGAGATTTAATTGAGGAAAACTGCTTCCGTTTTGAGACTATTTTAAAAACTACATTACTTTGTAAGAACAGAAATGAGTAAAAATGACATTTTAAATTACAGTTCTATAACCTATTTTGGAGATAAAACAGGCAGCATTACAGCTGACTGGGGTATAATAGGAAAAATATTACCATAGATACATTAATTTAAAATAGAATTAGATTGTTATAAACTAGGAAAGGAAAATAACCTACGAAATAGAAATCTTTCTTTTGCTCCACTCAACTGAGGATTACAGAGCAATTTCAGATAAGAGGATTCCAGGTTTATTTAACTGGAGGTCGTTGTGGAGACGTTTTTTTGTTTCTTTTCTCCTCCCCTACCTCTCCTGTATTCACTGAGACAAGGTAGGCAGTCTGTATTAAATGTCCCAACTTATTATAAAGAACCATCTATACCATTTGTGGATATTGTCTTGTTTCTCTTCTTAGGCTATGCCCACCAATTCAAATAGCACATGCTCTGTTTTCTCTCACTCTTCTACGAGTCAGCAGGCTGAGATTTTCAGAATATATGCCTCATCTTTTGATTATTAACTTTAGAGTCTACTACGGAAATGTATCTCCTAGTGTGGTTCATGTAATTTACACATTGTTTAGGAAACACTCAACATTGCATTTGCTCCTACTAGTTCACTGCTGAAGAGTGAAACGTTGTAGAAAAACCCTGCTAAAACTGATTACCCTTAAAATACTTAGTGAAGGGTTATCTGTGGCATGAGACATAAGAAAGTAAAATTTTTCTATAGACCCATGAAATTTAACTACAAAGCATAAAAAGTAAAAAATGAAATTCAAGTTTCTTTAGAGGACAAAATATTCAGAAAGGTATTAAATTCAAGAGAGAATTCCTGCACTTTCTTTTCATAATGCTCCCATTATCAAAACTTCGTTCATCTTTTGAGATCATACATAACACTCTTGTGATCATTTCTTTTGGTATTTATTTCAAATGGCATTACTTTATCTTTTCTTTCTTAAAAATTACTGTTTCTTTCATGTCCATCCTCTATTCACTTGCTTCAAGTTGGGCTTACTCCAACAAACTTTCTTCCCGACTTCTATTTTTAAGGGAGGAGTGACCTACTCAGTTTAGCTAGTGATACCTGTATGTCCGTGGGTTTTCATAAATGTAGGGTCATTCAACAAGGAATGGAAACTTATGAGTGAGCAACTCCAAAATGAAAACTGATCTTTCCTCTTGGAGCAGCATCAACTGCCAATAACTCCTCAGCTAGGGGTGAGTCTTTGGGAGCCCTCTCCTATTCACACTGGAGGTTTTAACTGCCTCAGTGTTTTGCAGATTTTATGTAGGTAACCACAACTGCTGTGTGTTCATGTCTACAACAACCGTGCCATCAACAGTGAACAGCATTTTACAGCTCTAGTTTTTACTCTCCGTCTTTTACATTTTTTGTGTCCCCCTTTCTCTACTTTCTAAGTGGGAATTTTAATATATATGACCCACTTGCTGCTCACTTACAACCTGTGACTCTAAGAATTTTAAACATCACTGTGTCTCTGTTAATTAGTATTCAGTGAAATACGATGCTTCATAGACCAAGATTGAAAGAACCACAAATCTATAGACAAAAACATAAATACTTAGAAGATGAATGGACAACATAACCATCAAGCAAAGCTGCATCAAGAAATTATACATATGGGGCTATGACTGTCCTACCCATAGAGTTTGACCATAATTACAGTACCAGGAATTAATTTCCTCTTGTAGATCAGACCTCATGAAATGACAGAATCTTTTGAAATTCTGCTTTAACACACTGGAGTACTTAACGCTGTGCATTTAACCCATTTCTCCAGTGCTACATACTTGTAAATTTAGATCAAGGATTGTGCTGCTTTCATAGTGTGGTGACTATAAATATTTACAAAATTTAATATATATTTTACCAATATTTGTTTTGTGTGTAGGTGTTTTAAATTCATATATGTCTGTATATCTCTTTGATGCATGCTGCACATGGAGAGCTGTAGTTGGCATCTATTCCTTTGAAACTGGAGTTACAGTCAGTTGAGAACCACCACATGGGTGCTGGGAATTGTTCCTGGGCTCTCTGTACAGGTAGCCAGTACACTTAGCCACTGTGCCATCCTCCTCCCCGTTCCTTTTCACAAATTTAAAAGCTTTTAACTCTATTGAAAACATTTTATACATTTTATATATATATATATATACACACACACACACACACACACACACACACACACACACACACACATAAGACTATCTTAAAATGCTTAAATAATGAACACTGGATTAAAGATGATTGTGATGGCTAATCTAGGTTGTCAAAGTGGCTACATCTAGAATCAATTAAAATTCAAGAGGATGAGCACAACTCTGAGGGATATTCTTGATTCTGTTTTTTGAGGTGGGAAGGCCCACCATAAATATGGGACATACCTTCTGGTGGCAAACCGTATTAAAAACATGGAAAAAGGAAGCTTTTCTGTTTTGCCTGCTTGCTTGAACTTTGGCAAGTCCAACTATCCCATTGTGGAGGCATCCATTTACTGCTGTTAGAACTTACTTTTTTGGGTTTCCAATGTAGGCTGAAGACTAGAAGCTTTCTAGAAGTTCCTGGGACCACAGCATCAGATGTGGACTGCTAAACATCCAGTTTTAAGGCTGAGCAACTACCAGATTCCTGGCCTTTCAATATAAGACATGCTTTATGGTACTACCCGGGTCACAGCCTGTTAGTCACTATATTAAACACACACACACACACACACAACACACACACACACACATTCACTCTATCATGTCTGTTCCCTAAGAGGATCTAATACAGATTGTGGTATCAGGAGTGGTTCTAGAGAAACATAATTTTAAAGATGATTTTTTTAAAGTATCTGGAGCAGACTTTGCAATTCTCAGGCACTTAAAGGTATTGAAGTTTCTTCTAGTAGCATGGAGAGCACTAAATATCTGTAGTGTGAACTATTTTAATGAACTTATCAAGATAAATGCATTTGATGATCCTAAGTTACCTGTTGTGAGGAGCAAGGAATGTTGTGATCGTATACATAAAACTTTTGACAATATGTAGAAAATTAAGGAAATAACAATGTTATCTGGTTGCTTCTAGCATCTCGGAATGAATAGACAAGGGGAAAGAATGATATCCATGAGAAATTAACCTACTTCTAGCATCTTGGGCTACAGTGATAAAGGAAAAGAATGAACTCAGTGGTATATTTGAATAGCTCCAGATGCGTATAAAAGTCTAAAGGTTTCTAATTGTGTGGTGAAAGGGAAACTTCTTTCTAGCAGCCTTAGAGTTCAATTTGCAGAAAATCAAACTGAAGCCCACATTCTAAGATTGGCTGACTTACAATGAAAATTCACTTCCCAGCCTCAGAGTGTATCAATAATGCAAGGTCACTGAATGGTAAGAAGTGGGACCCTATAATTTGTAGAAGAGAAATGCGGGAGAACATTTTGGGGCTAAGGCTTTTGAACTCTTATGTTCTAAAGGGATTATCTCAATGGAGGAGAGAACTGATTAAAGGATGCACCAGCACCCTTGTAGCATTAGCCTCTCCACCTTTGCCTTAGAAAAATAATACTTCATTTTTCTGCCAAACTCATAGTAACTTTCCCTGAAGGAGATGCTACACAACTCCCTACTGATGTCCCCTGAACTCACTAATACTTGCCTCTAGACCTGTGACCATTCTCAAGGCTAAACAGGGTCCTAAAGTAGAGATAGAAAGAGTATTCCATGAGGTTTACTACAGCCTAATGAATTTAATGAGTCTGCTACTTCACTGAATGACAGGTCTGAGAAAATGTGTGGAAATGGACTTGTAGACTCTGGGATAATTTTGGAAGGAACACAAAATTGGATTAGGTTGAGTTTATCAATATGGGCCCACAGAATGGAGATTCTAGTTTTAATATTGGGGCTCACAACTTTATTAGTTGTCTGAGGTGTTTGTCAAAAGTTGACCTACTGAAAAGGAGCAGGAGAGCCTTATATCCCATGGGTTAGTGTTGTTGAAGGGCTTTTAAGGCTCAGGGAAATTGCAATGTGTAGAACCTAAGCATCCACAATGGGAAGGCATAGAACCCATGACCTTCACTAATGCTATAAAATGCATAATGGTGAGAGGGCCACCAGCAGGTTTGAAGTGCTTCATCATTGTCCTTTTTCTTGTGTCAGTCCTTTGGGTGGAAGATGCTGCTGCTCAGTTGAATGGAATAAATGCAAAGAATTTAATTTGTTCTGAAAGTAGCATGGGCCAGGTGGCAGCACTGAATCATCAAAGGAAAGTTGATGATAGTCACATCAATGTGCAGCACAGACAAGCCAACCTCCATCTGTAATGGACTAAACCTTAGCGGGCAACACGGGGAAAACATTGTCTATCACAGGCCGATCCATTATGGGAAACGTAGGCAAAATGATTTTTATCGTGGAATAACTCAGATGGACATTTGGTACTTGCTAAGTGATCATAGTGTTTCCAGAAAAAAAAAGATCCATAAGAAGCTGTAGCAGTAAGCTTCAAGCATTTACCCTCAATTTAGGGATAGAGAGAGGAAACATAGAAAGAAATCTTTACCGATTTTGTAAGAGGCTTTGATAGAGAAAGAGAAAAGTAGAAATCATCACGGTCTCCTTTTAGGCTGTCCTAAGCTTAAAGAGGATTAGCTGACTGTGAGTCAGACTAGTGTCTCTAGTCATGGTCTATAAACTCAATCTCGCCAACCTTTGTTCTTTTAGGAATTATCACACTAAGGACAGGAATCCAAACAACAAACCACAAAACAGCACCCACACCAACTCTAGGGGTTTCACACTTTTTATATCCTAAGCCAAAAGTTCCCATATGCAAGCTACAGATGCCAGAATGATTGCATCTAACCAAATTATAAACACCTGCATCAAGCATTCCAAACCCAACTAGTAAACAAGTATACCATAGCTGGGGTAGGAACACAAACCTAACCCAAAGACAATTTGCATTTTTATAGAAACCCAAATAACAAAAACTTCTTCCAAGTGTTCCTCTACAAGAAGCTTACCACATTTTTGTTCAAATAATATAAGCAGAGACATCACGGAAGAAATAAAAGAAAGTCGTCATTGGATTGTAGCAATAGAGAATGTAAGTCTGAGAACCAGCTTCCAGACCTGAGCCAGTTTACAGACCCAGAACTCTTTAAGGAAGGGAAGGCCATGTTTCCCTGAAGAAGGACCTTGCTGAAATACTCAATGGTTTTACCATTAGTTTTTCTCCTATCCTTTCACAGAAAGACATACAGCTTTTTGTAAGGGAAATTACATCCTGAGAAAAATGAAACAACTAGATGTCTGGGATCTATTGAAAACTTGTTCTGAATAGACACTGATTCGGGTACTCCCTCAAAAGCACCGTGGCCTTGCAATTCAAGTAGGAACTTAGGGAAGTGGAATGAAGGGTGAAATATTGTCTGACTGAATCCCAACTCATAGCAGGCGTGGTAGGCCCCTGGATTTATCCTACGGTTATTTTCTCAGTCCTAGTAATTATAATTGGGGTAGATATACCAAGTACTGATATGTTGACAGAATTTCCACAGTAGTTCCTGTGAGGGCTACTGTGGTTGGAAAATCCAAATGGAAGTTATCAGAGTTGCTGCTACCAGGGCAAATAGTGACCAAGACCAATGTCATATCCCTGGAGGAATTGCAGAATGACTGCCATGATCAAAGACTTAAAGATTCAGGGGAAGATACCAGCACCAGATTGGATGTACTGAGACATTTAGTTTTCTGTACTTAACAACTACCAGATTCTTGACCATTCCTTCATGAAAGAACCGTTGTTGAACTACCTGGAGCACAGCCTGCAAGCTATTCTAATAAATCCATAATTAAATATACATACATGTTTATATTTATATTATATATATTTATATATTCATCCTATCAGTAATATTCCCTTAAATAACTCTAATAAAATATCTTAAAAAACCAATTATTTTCTTTGTTATTTTGAGAGTGATATCCTAAGAAAGCAATAGAAATTGAATTTAAGCCACATTGCTCCCAAAATAATCATACTTGGGCAACATTCACAAAATATATATATACATGTATATATATATATACAGTAATATATATACATGTATAAACACATTTTAATATTTAATCTGTTAGTTTGAATTTTGTATAAAGGACTTTATAGAGCACATTGGCCATCTACCTTTGTATCGTGCTCACTGTCACCAAAACCCACAGAAACTATTCTTTTATTCTAGTAGTTCTTAATACCACAAAGAGATTACTATAATTACAATTGTTTTACATATTTCATAATAGTAAAGTACATAGGAGAATATAGACTATAAATTAAGTTCCCCATTAAATTTGGTAAACATTGAATAAAACTCAGAAACTGTATTAGGTAGAGTTAATAGAATTAACCAATGTGTCCTATGCTACTAATTTTTCAAGTGGTTATTTTTGCTTGTGGGTTTTGTTTTGTGCTTTCTTTTATTGCACCTATTAACTGGATCTGGGCATGAGGCTCACTATGTACAGTACGAGTTAACTCTGGTCCTCTGGAAGAGCAGCAAATGCTGAGCCAGTCTAGAAGATGAGCCCTGGTGAGCTTCTCTATAAACAGTAAATTCAGTTTACTCTCAAGCATGATGATGGCTCACATGATAAGATGTTCTGCTACGAGCAGGACGGCTTCAAGCAGGTCAGAAAATGACTTGAGAAAGCAAGATAAGCTGACTGGCTGAGGACATTTTTTATTTGATTAGAGACTGGCCATTTTTCACATGGTTTGAACTACCTTCAGGTGTCAAGTGAGAACACTTGAGGTTTTTGTTTTGTTTTTTTATAGTTTTTCCTATCCCTAAGAAAGGAAGATGGTTCTTATTCACATTATCAACCTTGAAAATCTTAAATTCAATTAATTTGAACTGGTACATAAAATAATAGTAAATAAATTGTATTTTATATACATATTCTATATAGGTACTCAATATAATTGCACTGAATTTATGATGGTGTATAATATTTAATTCAGATTAAATATACCTATCTTCTTTAGGCTTATGAATCTGTCCAGATGTGGGGCAAGAAATAGGAGAGGTTAAAAGCTTTCAGCAAACATCAAAAACAGATTTGGACTCTACTTCAGACATGCTTTCCATGAAATCCACAAATGGGTTTCCCAAATTTAGCATCACTGGCTTTTCAGTAAGAAAACTGAAAACTTATAAAACTTCTATTTTAGATGAATAACCTATTTAATTCAAGTGACTGATAATTCAGTGATTCTTTCTGACTTTATCCACTAATGAGGAAAATTAGATGGGAGGCAAGTCCATTTAGTCCTTGTGTAAGAGGGGATAGAGAACAAATTA
The DNA here is from genome assembly GCA_026225945.1 of Cricetomys ansorgei. Taxonomy (NCBI): domain Eukaryota; kingdom Metazoa; phylum Chordata; class Mammalia; order Rodentia; family Nesomyidae; genus Cricetomys; species Cricetomys ansorgei. The sequence goes on along the minus strand of JAMJFZ010000289.1, from coordinate 3,754,182 downwards.
CAAAACGAAGTTGGAGGTCTAGGCAGTCATTGATTGATCTTAAAGTAGTTAGCATCATCTATGCCATGGTACAGTGTTTCTCTTCCTGGCCTTGAATTATATTAACATTTAAGCATTTATACTTATTAGCATTTTTCTATCACATTTTATGTTACAGAATAATTATGTGAAATTGCTTCATTGCTGTATGCGATTATAAATTTCATCTGAGTTCTAATGTGTAACAAGTATAAAAACTGAGGAAACTCAGCAGGACTAAAATTAGATTTTTTTTTCCCTTTTAATTTTGTCACTGAAAGCCTGGTTAGAGCAAAGGAATAAAACACTACTGGAAATTATTTATTGAGATTATCCATGTATATGTGACTACCTCTGCTTTGTGAGGATTAGCATTCTTTTTAATTCTTGGAGGAAAATGCTGCCTTAAGGTATATCATTTCATTGCAAATAAATTCAACTTATAGTGAGAGTTTGAGATTTCAATGGCTACCAAATTGATGAGTTCAGGTTGCTACAGGACAACTTTCTTATTGGTATCACATTAGCTGTCATTCAAATTAATTGCCAACATGAGAAACAAATGCAATTCTTTTCTTTTCATTATAACTTAAAAGCATTAACTGTTCTGTGGAAAAATCTAATGGATTTATAGGTACCACGAATTTCTTAAACTTCCAAGTATTTTGAAAAAAACATTTCACATAGTTATCTATATGCATTTATGTTTCTGGATACAAATCAGCTTCATTAAAATTTTGGAAATTATTTACATTTCTATAGCTCCCAATATTGGATAAAACTATCAATATAAGAGTTACTTTCTGTGTTTTGGAACCAGATATGAATTTGAATACAAGTAAGGAGATGTATTGATTTAGCAAGTATATAATCTGCCAAAAATTTGCATTGAGTTTGATATTCAAGACAAGTAAGTGTCTTCACATCTCTGAAGAGGAAGATAGAGCCTCCCTCTCCATGATAGCTAGATAATTATTTATTAATAAATATTCTATCATTTGTTAAAATTGATTTCCACAATGAATGGCTTTATGAGCGTTGAATTTATTGAGATAAAACAATGAAGTTATAGATATCAACTTTTATTCTTAGAAAACCACAATTGCAAGAATGCTCAAAAATAATGCTTATATAATGAAGCTATTTGAAACATCAATACTTTGTTCATAGTACAGTTTGTTTTTCTGCTTCTAATAGATGTCTTTCAAGCATTTATGGCTTTATTTATGGCTTTCAAAATCCTGATAAGGGTGTCTAAGGCCACTCCGTTCATCTTCTTCCAGTGATGAATGGTATGGCTTTCATGAGATTATATATGGATCATTGAGGCTGTATCTTGTTCTTGTTCTATAATTAATTAAATCATATTGACACATTTTAATATCAAGAGAGAAGAAAAACAACAAGGATATAACAATAAGAGAAAGTAAGAAATCTAGCATATTTAACAATAATTTACGTCAAAGTATTAATATTTTCTCAGAGAAATAAAATTTCCTTTGCAATTTTCAGAAGACTTTCATATTTATTATATTATTTGATTTTCAGTAAATCTCAGTGGAATGGATATTGCTGCAATTATAACAATTTTGTATACAAGAAGCTGAGCTTTAGAGGAGTTAGTTATCATTTTGAACATATGGATTTAAATATTCATCCCGGCAAGAGTGTTTTTTTTTTTTTTTAACCCACCATATGGCAGACACACTGTAAGCTCTAAGCATGCTGATACAAACAAACCCAAAGTCCCTGACACAAGAGAGTTTACATCTTATTCAGGAAGACAGGGTGTAACCAAAGGTTTACAGAAAGACACAGTGTCAAGTGTTGGTTTGGAAACAATGAGAGATGTAGGGAAGGGAGTAGGTGAATCTAGAAATGAGAACAGACCATGGTGTGGAGGCAGACAGTTATTTGTGATAGAATGGATTCAGAATGCCTTATGAGGAAAGTGGGAACAAAGACACATACTAAGTAATATATCTAGCTCTGTGAACATCTGTAGAGCGAATAGCCCTGGTGATGTAGTTGGGATCTTGAATGCCCTCCAATCCACTGCCTGCAGCTTGCTTCCCCAACTTGATGGAACTAAAATGGAGGAAGTCATAACAGGTTGGGCCTGGTTGAAAGCATTATGAGCACATCCCAGTACATTTCAATTTTCCTTCTGCGATTAATACCCCCTGCTCTGCCATGGCCTTCTCACCACAATACATTGTTTTCCCATCAACCACAAAATATGAAAGCAAAAGACCATGAATTGATACCTCTGCAGCTGTGAGGTAAAATGTCTCTGTTTAACAGATGATTACCTCAGGGGTATTGTCCCAGTAATGGAAAAATAACTAACACCTGGTAAAAGGAAATAAAAGCAAAAGCTCAGGCCTTGGGAGAATAGTCAGCAAGTTGTGGGGGGGGGGTCTTAGCTATTGCAATGTTTCTACAGCTTATTCCAAAAGACATGGGAAGTTTCGGGAGAGAGTTTATCAGTAGAATACATGTGGAGAAAGAATCCCTGTGGTTGATTGTAAAGAGATAAAAATCTAAATGGTACACACAACTCCTGACAAATCAGAATAGACATGAAAAGGAAAACCCTCCTAGATGGAGAAAGTAATGAATCACTCTTAGTGTTGCCTGAGAGTTGATAGGAACAGGTAGGTGTTTGCCTGAAAATTCATATTGGGGTTCTCCACTATCCTGTACAGCCTTGTAAGAGTAGACAAAATGTTCTAGTCACTAAACACCTGGGCTTTACAATAAAATTTTAAAAATAATTATAATTTTGACTCAGAAAAGGTTGCCATTTATTTTTGTATTAGAATTTACAGAGGATATAGTAATTATTTGTAAAACAAATAGCAGGTAGCAGTCTGTTCCCTGATCTTTAAAACGAGATGATAATCTGTCTTTTAAATTTTTTCCTAAGAGATTTTTCCAACGTATAATACAATCCTTAAAATCTTCTCATTACTTTTAATTTTTTAGTCAAAATTTTGTGATTCATTGCAGTAAAATAAAGACATACCATGAATATCAGCATATTGACCATAACTCCACTTGACATAAATTACTAAAAACATGAACTAAAGAGAAGTTAAAAGTTGAGTAATGAACTTCTATATAATCAGTCACAATTGATAGATAATTTACTTAATGTCACAAACTTTTAGAATGTATTAAAATTTGTAAATTTTACATAGAAAAACACAGCTTTTAGAGTACCTTTCTCAATATGTGTCATTATCAAATTATCAATGATATCTAACTCCACTTACAAAGTTGTCTAATTTCACTTACAAATTTATTTGATACATGTCTTCTACTTTATGTTTTTCTATAATGAACAGGTATTAAGGTTTTATTATCAGAAATAGATAGAATGGAGATGGAAGTCATTAAATCTGTGTAGATGTCACTTATGTATTAAGTCCCATCCATTGGCTACTTTATTAAACTACAAGTGTTATTGCTGACACTCAATATGTATATACAGAAAGATGAAGAAATTTCTACTAAGATGGGTTTATCATCTGTTCCACAAATCTCTTTGTTGTATTTCTTCATATTATTTTTTATCTTCTTGGACTATAGTAAGTTTATTAGGAAATGAAGTCTGAGACCACATGACAAGCTGTTTGCAGCTCCCGCTTCCCGCATAAATCAAATGTTCTTTGTAAAATATTTTCTATTAAAATATTTTCTTTCATTTGTTTCATTGAGCTTAAGTAATAGTACATATAGGTTTAAAATAAAGCCATATCACGTAGTTGGAAGGATAGAATGCAAATATAAAATAAAAAAATTACATTTCAGAATTCGTGTTTTTATTTGCATCTGCCAGCACAATACAAGCTATAAGTTTTTGTATAATTTCAAGAGTGAAAACACATCTCACTTAATAAGGGCTTTTGAATCTACCCAGAGGTTTTTTTTTTTTCCCAATTTTATTCTTTCACATTTCTGAGGCTATAAAACTAATCACCAGAAAATACTCAAATATCATAGCATTAAGTGTTCTATAATAATTTCCCAAAAATCTTTTAGGCTTAAACAATGGCACAATTTAGTATCAGCATATTTGTTAAAGTATTCTTGAATAAATTATTTCTGAAAAATATGTAAATTCTAAATGAATCATATGTATGAGTGCTTATACAAATTAATCTATTAAACATTTTATAAACTACAAATAATTTCACAGTTTCTAAAATTTCACATTATGTGTTTAAGTTTCTAAAGTATTTAATATTTATACATGTTCCTACTTCAGACTTTTTGCTTTGATAGAGTCTGAAGACACACAAACTCCATTGTACATGTGAGATTAGAGAAAAAGTTAATCTAAGCTTAATGCTGTGGTGATGTGACCTAAGCGTTTAGTATAAATAACTTTGAAACTTTTGTTTCATACTTTATACATTGAACCTATGCTGGGAATTATAATGTCAAATTTATTCATACTATGTGAAATGTGTTTATTTAAGGGAAGGCTAAATTAATTAGTACAGCCACAGGATAAAAAAATACGGCAGAGAGTATTGTGTGGAGGCTACTGGATGAAGTTAGAACTAAGAAAGTCAAAAATCCCACTAAAACATATAACTTTTCTGCGTCTTAACTCTTAACTGAGGAATCAGGAAAGACTTGCATTTTAATTAGTATTTCTTTCCACGGTTGCTACGTTATTTTAATATAATACCTAGGTCAAGTAGCCATCGCAAGTATTTCAGCTAAAGAAACAATGAGCACTAGACTTATGATATGGAACTCCCCAGAAGATGGAAAAGCAAAGATTCATGGGCCTTCATGTGGGAGTCCAGCTATTATTTTCTATGTCTACTCTTGAGCTTGTGGCTATAATGTTCACTGGGGATGGGCTTCCATGGTGCAGCTTCTTTGAAGTCACCCATGATCCTGCAGTAACCTCTCTCTTGTATTTTGTAAGCAAACCGAAAGGACTCATTGGTTCTTAAAATTGGACTTTGAGGGAATCATTACTTGGGTAATAATTGATGAATTAACAAGGGTGAATAAATATTTGCTCATGTCTTCTCAGGAAAAGTTAAGGGAATAGATTGTATTAACTGTCAACCACAATGAGAAGCTTCAAGCCTGAATGAGAAGATCTGCATAGCCTGTGAAGAAGAGGGATTCCCCAAAACTAGATGGTAATATATTCATTTCACAGACTCCAAAAAGCTGTGTTCTCTGTCTACTTTTTCTACCATCATCTCTGAACCAGGTTCTAGTAATGCCCTCAGAAATATGAGGGCATGAGCATAAGACAGCTTCAGCTAGTGAAGGTCACAGTGATTATTTTTGACATCTTGATTCCCTTCCTTATGGGGGTGATACGAAGAAGGTTTTAATCCTTTGATCAAGATGTGCTGGAATGACTAGCATGGTAACTTTGACTCTACTTCATTAAGGAAGATCTAATTACTGTAAAGAAATATACTAGTTTTAAAATGAAGGAAGATATGCTCAAAAGAAAAGGAAAGGGGCACGATGTCATTTAATATAGTTCTACACTCTCACATTCTTAAAACACAAACAGATTACAGACTGTTAATTGAATCAAGGCCTAACTGCCCATGGTGTTGGAATAGAAAAAGAAATTATGAAGAAACATATGAAGACACAGTATTTTGATGTTGAACAATTTATTAGGTAAAGGTAGGTGATCATAAGTAACCAGAGGATACAACAAAGTGTTCAAAAATTGCCTCTCATGTTTCACAGTTTGATGCTCCCCATCTGAATATTTCAGTTTAAAGCCAGTACAAGGAAATCACTTTTTAATATTCTAGTTGTGTCCCAACATGCTTACATTTACAATACAGTCCTTTACTAAAATATATTCAACACTAGTTGTGTTTCTGCTTAGAATTCTTCTTTTTAACCCTATGGTAAAAAGAGCTTTTGTTTGTAGCCACATATGAAGCCCAAGAATTCTCCCCTACATTTTGATTAGAATAAGCAGGCCATGAGAACTTCAAATTACGTCTAAGTGCCACTGAAATAGTTTCTGCAAAGAGATTGTTACAGCCACTGTAGCAGAACCAAAGATTTCACCCACATCCAGTGTTTTCAGGGTCTAAGCTGTTCAATCCCAGTGAATATATCCCATTGAGAATGACCACTGAATGTTCTATAGCAAAACAGTACACGAAGCAATCAGCAATGAAGTTGATGAATTCAAGTTAATATGCCTTTTTTTTTTTTTAGCACAATGGCAAGATGGCTTATTTTTACAGTGTCTAGTTTGCATCAGTATAAGCAGACGATATTCTCATTAATGGAAACAAATGCAAATCCAAATTAATTATTTTCAAAATAACCAAAGAAACTACTAAAGAAAGATAAAGCAGTAACAAATTAGTCACAAAGGAGGGATGGTGTCAGTACAGCAGAAAATCCCTAGCATAGTCTATTAATTCCCCTTTAAAGAACAATCTGTGTTTCTTCTGGCTGTAGCATGTGGAATTTTTTTACCCTCTACAGTTGTCCTAATTACATCTATAAAATGTGTCCATATGTGATTGGATTTTAATAGAATTGTAACTCCTGTTTTTGTTTTTTTTTTTTTCAGAAGCCTAACAGGAGCGTAATTTATTGCTGGTAATTTTTGGGGTCTTCCATTCATCCCACTGAATAAGAATTGGAAATGTGTTTGAAAACCGTTGTCTTGGGTGATGTTCCGGTTCTGAAAGCAAATCCCTATAAATCAAAGTCAGTGATTGTTCTTCTTATGTTCTCACTGAGTTAGGGACAATATTACAGTGTTTAATTGTCCTGCCTATGAAAAATGTTGCTTAAGAAGTGCTGTCTAAAACCTTCTTCAGATTAATTAGATACTGGGTGCACACATTTAATGATAAAATTATAAGAACAGGTACATCTTCTGCTGGAGGGAAGCATAAACCTTTCACAGTATACTTGTGTGAAGCTGTGAGCAGGCTGCCTGGCCAAAAGTTGTAATATTAGTCAGGACAAACAGTACTGTCATGTTAAAACTGCTGCACATTTAAAAAGAAGTCACATGGGCATCCAACCTATTTTCACAGAGAATTTTTTTTCTTTCTTATTATACTGGAGAGATTTTAGATATTATTTTTAATGAGAATATATTAGAATTATTTAACCACTGGATGCTATGCTGGACTTACTTTATTAATCGAAAACAGCACTTCTAATCAGACAGATACTTGAGTATCTCAAGTCATGTGGTATTAATTTAACAATGATAATACAAAAGAAGTAGGCATTAATCCCGACATCATCAGCACAATTTTTTAAATGGATAAATTCACCAATTTGAGGAATTTGTGGAGCACTGGATACATTCTAGCAAATAAGATCTTCTATAGCTTCAATGAGGATGTCCCTCTGTCAGGAAAGAATGTATGTGCCTCCTTAACAAAAACCTATTAAAGCTTATCAATCAATGCATAGAAAATGCAGAGCAATGGAAGAGGCCAACAGTCAAGGCACATTTGTGAGTTGATTTCCTGAACTTTGAGAACTTTAGTTGAATCACCACGTGAGATTTGAACATGTGCAATTTTATGAACATCTTAAATTTCGAACTGTTCCACACAACCTGTAAAGCTACATTAGAATGTCTCATTAATGATTATTCATCAGCCTTCTGTGCCTATTTTTATGGGAGAAGGAAACAATGGCAGATTCAGTCATCAAAACAGAATTTCTTACATGAATGCAGGTGCAGGCAAATGAAGAAAAAAAGAATTTCTGTTTAAAAAGAAAGAAAGAAATACGTTAACAAGATACTTAGGAATGCATATTCCAGTACTTCAGATAATAAAGAGCTAGTATATATCTTTCTAGTTAGATTTTAATTCAAACATGAGCATGTAATTTTCTGTGAGGAAGCTTATGTCACTATTACTCTTAGAATTTTGTCATTAGTTTGATGCTAGCAAACCACATTCTGGCATTCATCTATTCTCATTGTGCTTACATTAGGGCATGGAACGATATAATTTCTGTGACTTCTTGTAGCTAGGATGTAAATCAGTAGCCATATGATGGAACATTATAGGAAAAAAGTACCCCTGGCCTTAAATAAGCCAGAAATGTGTTACAGACAAAGAATATATATTTAAAACACAGCTCTACACAGCACATATAAAAACACCAGCTCAGTTCTGATCTACTTTTAAGCCAGTAGGGAAATTTATTTCCTTAGCTGAATAATTTTCTCTGTGTTACCTTTCACTCTCAGGTGTTTATGAATTCCCTATACTCCCACAATCTCTTCCCATCTGTGTACCAATCCCCCAGAACTCACATGCTCTACAGGTATGCTTGTGCCATGATGATCAACATTAACATAGGCTTTGCAGACAGGCACATGAGCATTCTGAAATTGGGGCCCCCAACTGTGGGCTGTGTGGTTTTTGAATAGCTTTTTTCATTCCAAGACATTATATTTCCACCCATAGAATGTGGATTATCCCATTGTACCTACTTCAATATTGTCTTCAATGAGGAGGACCAACAAGGACATGCAGCATGCTGGCATGCTCATAGTAAGTGACCAGATGTTCCTTTGTTGACAGAGATACTTATAAAGTCATGTATCTATAAATTTATTCTTTAAATTTAATCTACAAGATAACCATGGCTGCCTGGGGAACTGTCGCCTAATTACTGATTGCATGTTCTAGAGAGAACAGATTCATAAAATGAAATGACAACAATATCTTCTGAATGATTTATAGGAAACATTGAACTGAAGTTTATAATTACACATGTGTTTATTTAGTGTTGTGGCTGACACGTCCTTCATGCAATATCTCCTGTGACTCATAGTAATAGGTAGAGTACTTTTATTAATTATTGATACGGGAAAGTTATTTTGTGTTTTTTAATTTGATTGTTTGGCTATTAAATATATATGAATTTGTATGGAAAATATGCAATATTTAACGCAATTTCTGAGTTGAATTCATTAATTTTGGCAATGATTTATTGGATATGTTCCCCCCTGCCAAAAATACAACAAAACAGAAAATAGTCAGGGGTAATTATTATATTAATCAAAAAGGAGTTGTATAGGCAAGGAAGTAAAGGGATGCGAAGACAAGCTATAGAATAAAAAGAATACATGTAAGGGTTTCATTTCTAAAATGTATAAAGCACTCCTACAAATCAATATCAAAATGAAAAACAAAACAAACTCAAAAACAATTGAGCCTCTTTAAAAATATACAAAAATCATAATAGACATTTTTTAAAGAAGTCTTTCAAACAGCCCACAGGCTTCTGTGAAAGTGTGCATTACTGGTTGTCAAAGGAATGAGAATTGAAACAATAGTTGAACATCACCACACATGTGCTAAGATGACTGCACACCCCAAAGAAAAGCAAGCATGTGGTGCCAAAATGGACAGAAGCAGAAAGCCTGGCACAATTTGGGCATGGAAGTAAAATATTCCTGACTCTGGAGAAAATGGTGTGGATAGTCCTCAAATAGTTAAGTTATAATACTGTACAAACCAGTAACCCTGGTTCATATAAAGTCTTAGAATGAGAAAGATATCAAAAACCCCACAGCCCACAACTGTTTCCTGATACAAAGTCAAAACATTTGAAATCATATTTGAGAACATGCAGTGTCATGTTGATTGTATCATTAATTACAACAGTCCTGACAGGAAAGTAGCCTAACTGCTCACATACGGATTAGAAGGGAGGAAAGGTTATATTTACATAAAGTAACGAATAGTCTTTTTAAATGTGAAGCCTGTGTGTGAATATATGGAGGCCTCTGACCCATGAAGGAAGCTCTTCAGAAAATAGCAAACAGTACATGATCCTATATGATGTCTCTGAATATCAGACCCACAGAAGCAAGGGCAGAATGTGTTCTACAGATTTGACATGATGGAGAGAAGGATTGTTGCTCAGGAGAAATGAGCTTCCAGTCACATGACTATGATGCTGAGACATGCATGCAGCGTGGTGACTACAGTTTATTGTAGTGTGTGGCACAGGGAAAATGTGTTAAAAATATTGATGTACAGTATATTTATGAAAGACAAAACCACAAATGAAAACCATTCACACAGGGTAAGTAAAGAGTTCGAGAGGTGAGGGGAAGCCTCATTATCTTTACTGTAGTGATAGTTTCAAGAGTGTTTGTTTATATCCAAACTCGTGAAATTATGCTCAGTAAACATGTCCAGTTTTTGTCACTAAGTTTGAAAGCAAATAGATCAAAATAAATATTTGAACACTTGAGCTTACAAGGTGTAAGTCTATGACGTCAAGTCAAGTATTTGAAATTCACAGGTGATCTCCACATTCTCTGACTGTATAATTGTGGATAAGGTGTGTAATCTCTTTGTACACCACTTAATGCATTCTAAAAATGAGGTTAGTGATAATACCCCACTTAATGCATTGTTTTATAGTTTAGGAGAGACTGTTTGTAAAGTACTTAGCATTGTTCTTAGAAGATCGTAAGTACTCACAATTCAAACAGATTAGTTTGATGGGCGTTGTGGAGTATATAGGATAATACAAAAGGCATGCTGAAAATGCAACTTAGTACTTTAATCTTTGGTCAGCAGAAAAGCAAGTAATGTAGGAACATTACATTAGTGATCCGTACTGAAGAGCTTCTGTGAATCATGGCAGAGACACGCAGATGTGGTCAGGTGTGAGAGTGGAGAAGTAGACAGAAGCAGATTATCCTGATGTTTTAGACAATATATAGTGGGATTAGCTTTCTGTGTTAAGTTCAGCTAACAAAGTGTTCTAAGCACAGACGTTATAAGACTAGAACCAAGAAATAAAACAAAAAAGAAAGACAGAAAGAAGAAAAAAGCAAAAGAAGAAAAAAGAAAAGAAAAAGGAAAGAAACACTAGTGTGTACTGAAGAGAAATGGAAGAAAGAATCCAAAAGAAGTGTCTGTAAGATGCTGTTGCTGAATCAGAATGTGAAAGCATTTTCCTTTGAGAAAGCTTATGAAGTAGACAGAGAGATGATTGTAAGCCATGGTTCTGAGTAATGCTGGAGCATATTCACACTTACCGGGGCTTTAAGCCTGTAATTATTATACCAATGTCTCTGACTTGACATGGTGTCTGAATCTCTTGAGCAAAGACTTAGATGGCTATTATGAAGGAGTTCCACACATTGTCTAATATTCAAGACATATTTCGTTAGAGAAGTCCATTCTCTACCTAACTGCAGAAATAGGAGAGAAAGAGACCATAGATTCAGATTTGGAAAAGCATTCATGAGGAAATGGGAACACTGTATAACAGACTGTTTTTGGTATGTTGTGAGTGGAGACAACTTAAGGAAATTTATAGCCTGAGTATCCTGATTGTCCTAAGGAATTCCAATACCATAGATTTTGTATGAGAGGAGATTGGAAGCAAAACTAAGAATGAGTGTTGCTGTTTGTTTAAATATAAGACAGATTTCAGAGAAGGAATTCGTGGTAAATCAAGGTGACCTTTGCTAAAAGAGAAAGTAATACAAATAGTGTGACCACAAACTTAATGGGCAAAACCCAGGGATGTGTAATCCAATCTCCACTTATCTTTAGTGTATATCAAAAGAGAAAAAAATGTAGAGAACAACTTATATTTCATACAACAAGCACACACGAACACACACACCAGATGTACAATATGCTACACATATTTGGAAATAATAGTCTGGTTAAGATTAAATAATTTCTCCATGCTAACAAGGATAAAAAGATCAACTTAGAGTACTGATACAAATAGGTACTGTAGAAAGAACACTGAAGATTAGACAGTATCTTTTACTTGCTTCTATTTTCTTAATAACAAAGAATTGAAACATCAGTTCAGGACAATCAGTGATGAATGACTTCTGGAAGACTGAGCTGAACATAAGTTAACACTGAGCATTTCTACTTCTGTAATGTGATTAGAAGATCTATATTACAGAAATATTATTGTATATTATATTACGTAAATACAAATGTTCAAGTATCTTATAACAACTCTTACTAACCTAACTTGGTTCTAAGAATGGCAATACATTTGGAAATTAATAAATGGAATTCAGATGTAAGTTTTAACTCTACCTCTTGGCTTCTCTAACAACAACTCTAGCTTCTTCATCAAACTTTATCAGTGCTCAAAATCTCAAGAAACCAAGAGTAATGATGTCAAGATTCCCTTTGAGGTGACAGTATACTTGTTATTTGTCCTGCTCTTCCTTATCAGTGCTTTAGCCTCAAAGATTCTCTACAGGTCTCCTTGTTACTCCAAATGATGATATCACTGTAAAAGGGCTCACTGTATGAAGAATGGTATCAAAATCATTTGGAAGTAATATTAAAAGATTTTTGAGGGCTTTAGTTGTGCATACCTCATTGATTTGAGGAGTCTTTTCAGTAATCAGAAGAGATGCTATTTGGAAAAGTAGCTTCATGTCATGCAAGAGTGATCACTGTTCAAGTGCTTACATGTCAAGTGTGTGCATACTTAATAGATAATATTGAATTTTCTGTCAAGTGTGCTTGCTCACTTATTTAAGACTCCTCTTTTCTTAGATTCCAACAAAAATCAGAAACCTTCTGCAATGTGTATTTGATATGCAGATAGAGTTAGCAACATTGGTGTCAATATAATTCAAATGTCTTTGTATTTATTTTGGGTAATAAAAGAGCTAATTCAAAATGTTCATCACACTGTTAAATGCTATTTTACTAATTTGAAAATGATAAATTACATCTTGGAATGTTTCACAGAGGCTTGTGATTCAATCAAAAGGCCAAATGAAATGAATACTCTTGAACTTTCCACCTATGCTTGTCTTAGCCAAGCCACTTAACATCTAGATGACTTTATGATCGAGTACCCAGTTTGGGCTATAAATAAAAAATCTGGCTGATAGTAAATGTGTAAATTTGTAGATTTTATTAAAAACTTCTGAATCTCAAATTTCCTGGTCTTTATAATAAATATAAGAATATTTTTCAATAGTAAGACCATCTACTTTGTAGGAGAATCAAATTATGAGGCATATACATAAACACACACACAAACGCGCACACGCGCGCACACATACACACACACACACACACACATACACACACCAAGTAGCTAGAACTCAATAACTACTTAATATAAATTAGTTCTTGAAGTATTGTTAGATTAATACTAATTCAAACTTTTGCCTTTGTGAAATATGTCTAGAATCAAACTCTTTTATCTTGCCAGCTGCATGCAATTCCCTCTCTGCCAAAGCTCTTAGCAACTTGCTTTTTATTATGGTCATGAAGCTGTCTTCTTAATGGACTTCAAGTTCCTTAAGGTATGTGAATTCATTCTTGCTGGCTTGCCAATGCTCAAATCACTGTTGGCATGGAGTTCTCCTTTCCATATGAGCCTTGTAAACTGAATGTGTGACCTTTGTATAACTAGATATCTGCAGAAACTTCCTTTAAAACAAACAAAATAATCCTGCAACATAAGACAGCAATTTAAAACATTTCTTATAGTAATCTGTATTTTCAAAATATATTCCATTTTGTTATGTTATTACATGGTTCATTCCAATATAAGAAGCAGATGAATATTGCATAATTTATATAATGTGCAGACTAAGACGGAGAAGATTGATTGACTATTACAATGCCCCGTGCCATAGTATATAACTTTATGAAGAAAACTTACAGTACCTGGGAACTCTGCACAATGACCAGACAATTCAGAAACTAAATAATTTACTAGAACTGAATTTATTCTCTTCTATAGCAAAGGCATCTTTTTTTTTTTTCTGACATGATGCATGGTTAATTCCATTTTCAAAATTGATTAAACAACCTGATTGATTGCTGTGATTACTTTTCTTGTCTTGAGCTTGGAGATGGCATTTGTAATTCTTATTAAAAGTTGATTACTATTTAATACTGTTAATCTTGTTGAATGTTGCATAATAAATTCAAAACGGAAACCTGCATGACCAATTACTAAATATAAATATAGAGTAAATCACATCATGAACTGACAGAATAACTTCAAAGTCATAATGCTAATGCTAACACAAACCCGAAAAATAATCTGCAGTGTCTCTGCAGTCTTTCAGCAGTCTTTGACTCTCATTTGTGGGCATGTAGGACTTTAAATTGGAGATGAATGGAGCTTTTCTAATTGTTAATATGTTTAGAGTTTGCACATGTAAAATTGTTTAGTTATCTTTAGTTGGAAAGTTAGCTTTCTCTGTATAATTATGACTTCATCTGTAGTTGACAAAAAACAAACAAACTTGAATTAAGTTGTGTCTCCTGTCTCCCACGTACAGACCATTACTTACCCATAATGTTTTGGTGATCTGATGGACATACTTAACTATGCCTTTCTTTTTTCTTTTCTTTTTCTTTTTTTTTGTTTTTTTTTTGTTTTTTTTTTTTTTCGTTATTTTGGAGACAAGATTTCTCTGTTGTAGATCTGGTTGTCCTGTCTGTAGAATAGGCTTGGCCTGAACTCGTAGAGACCCACCTGCCTCTGCCTCCCAAGTGCTGGGATTAGGGGTGTTCTACCACCACCCAACTCAACTGTGCATTTTACGTGACTTCTGAGCAAAGCGAATCCAAATTGCTATAGAAAAATGCTATCATTCTTGAGGGAAAAACGCAATTTCTTTTCTCTGTTGAATAGTTCTTGGTGAAAACAAACCTTCAAAATCTCAGGCAGCTGATAAGTAAAAGGGCCTCAGGGGAGTGTGGGAGGAGAGAGACTGGTAACTTCAAGGTGGCTTTTGTCTATGACTGAGTGCTCCAGTGTCACCTGTGTTCAGATCACAGCATTGTTTTTTCAGGTCAAGCTTGAGGAGGATCATGACAATGAAGATGAAGCTTCATGTCACTGGCAACCACACACATAGTATATATCAAATTCTATTGCAGAGGAAATTAAAAAAAAAAAATCATGAGTGAAGACATACAGGAACCTGTAAGAGTAGAATGTTGTGTTTCAGCTTCATACAGTGACTGCCAGTGAAACCTGTTCTGAATCTCACAGTCTGTGCATATCACGTTTGCTATTATGTTGACAGTAGATGTTTGGGATCAGTGGGGTTGACATGCAATGTGGAAGAATGCTGAGCAGGTAAAAAAAAAAAAAATGAGCCAAAGGGAAATGAAATGAGCCCTAACTGCAGATGATCACGACTCGATCAGGTTAGACATCAATGAGCTGAAGGGAGCTGCCAGGAAAAGTGGTAGAGACTTTGTAGACAAAGGAGTTTGTAGCTTTTTATGTTCTTGCCTTGTACTATTCTTCCAGGTACAATTCTTCTAGGTCATACTAGCCTTTCCATGCCGACGATAGCCACACTGACCCCTGGCTCAAGTGCTACAGAATAACAGGCACTCTGTGATATAAAGCACCCAAAGATGCTTCCATATAATTATTAACCCCTTATGGGAAAGCACCTAGGTATAACTTCGTCTATGGAACTGATTTCAAAAGAAAGGAGACAATGAGACTGTTTCCTGAGGGCCTACAAGCAAGTTTTAGTGTTGCCATTAAGTTGCGTCTCCATATCAGTTAGGCATTAAATCTCAATTACTATAGACATTACATGGACAGTTAAACATAGGTTGTCACACATTATGGTAGAAATTCTCTCACATACGCTTCAGTTTCAAAGTTACATGTTATCAGCAGTGAATTAAGCAAATGCTGCTAAGAGTAGTGGAATCCTTCTGCAACAAGGGCAAATGAAGGTTACAAACTTAAGTGTGCCATTAATCCCAACATTTGAGGGTTTACAGTTGTAAAGCTGGTGAATGGTGGACAACTGTGGGAGGAGCAAGGTGACACATTTAGCTAATGAGCTGAATTGTAGATCTGGGGATTTGGAACTGTCCAGTCTTGCACTATGTGGCCTTCCTCCATGACAATTCCTGCCAGTGCTACAGCTGCTGCGGTTTCCCAGGGTCCTTGGGAGGTGTCAGTAAGAAAACAATCATAGAAAGTCCCTAGAAACATATTAACTTTAAATAAATTGTTAGCTACTGTGATAGGAAATAGCACCTGGAAGGGATTATAAGCAAAGCCATTGTTTCCTTCTCCCCAGCCAAACACCAAAGACAAATGCTCTGGGTACCACTTCGCCCCTGTTCTTCCCATCTTTCAGCAGGAGTCAAGGCATTTTCCTTACAATGCTCTGCTCCTAGTTAACTGTTAAGGACTGGGGCATTTCTGTTTATCTTTTAAAGTCTTGTTCTGATTTCCAGGATATTTCTCTATAATCAGTAGATTATAAACATTTGGATGATTTGGATATTTTACTCCTGTGTACTGTTTTGGTTTGTAAAAGGGCTTTGATGCCTTGTAGCTGTGAAGCTGGATGCCTTGCAGCAGGTGCAGGCCTTGCTTGCTACCTACCTACCTATTCACACCCTTGGGCTAGCCCTGCTGAGATCTCCACAGATAAGACTAACTGTTTTCCAATTAAAGGTGAGGGATCACGATCCCCCAGCCAAGTATGCTAAAATACTATTGTGTTGTAATGGAAGGCCTGGGTGTGGAGAGGGGGCTGGGCATAAAGTTTAAAGGGTCTAAGGCAGAAGCAGGCAGTGGGATGAATAGAGAATGGAGAAGCAGGAGAAGCAGGGGAAGCAGGAGAAGCAGGAGAAGCAGGAGAGGATGATGGAATGAAGTCTCTGCTAGCTGCCCGGGTATTGGATTCTCTGAGATTTAACATGGCTTGTAATTAATAAAGAGCATTGGAAAATTCAACGATGGACTTTAATTAAGCAATTGATTATAATTTAACAAGATATGCCTCAACCTTCTTTTTTCTCACTGAGTCTATGCAAGTAGTTTATTTGAGATTAAATGTTTGAAACACTGTGAATTGCCTAACTTTTGATATTTATAAATTATACTCAGATATATGTGTGCATTATATACCTCTGTGTGTGTGTGTGTGTGTGTGTGTGTGTGTGTGCACGTGTATAAAGCAGATTTATATACATTAAGTATTTTACTAACCCCTATGAGTTTCCATTTTGGTTTAAGTTTTGAGAAAGCCTCATTTAGGACAGAACTCAAATAGCCCCATACTGCAAAGCTTCCAGTAGAAAGGACCAGATCTTTTCTCTGCAACTTCTTTCTCCTTGTGCCAAGGAAATCTTAAATATAGAGTTCCCAATGCAATAAAGGTTCCTTGGATGAGACTTTTCTTGGAGTCATTCCTCTTTCAGCCTGGGGACGGTCTGTTCGGTTTGAGTTTCTGTCTTTAGAGAAGACCCTCCCTTCACATATTGTTGAAAGAGTTTATTTTGTCCTTGATTTTTAACTCTAGATGTGTTCCTTCAGAAGGAATTCTTTTTGAAATTCTATTTTAATTCAAGTAGAATTACATCATTTCTGCCTTCCTTTCCTCCCTCCCGCCCCTCCCAAGAATCTTAACCAACCATTCCTATACCCCTATTCTCTCAAGTTGGTAGCTTGCTTTTCTTTGC
Organism: Cricetomys ansorgei; assembly: GCA_026225945.1. Taxonomy (NCBI): domain Eukaryota; kingdom Metazoa; phylum Chordata; class Mammalia; order Rodentia; family Nesomyidae; genus Cricetomys; species Cricetomys ansorgei. The sequence continues at coordinate 3,736,666 of JAMJFZ010000289.1, read as the reverse complement.
TGTTTTACATTCAGCAGGAGATTTCGTTCCCCACTCAGGGCAAAGTAACAAGCAACAAGATAACTTAGATATAATAGTATCAGACGAGCAATGTAACAGGAGACTGTAGGTTGAATAGAGGCTGTTGCCTAAGGAAAACATATAACCAACTAGCAGCAAATGCAAACACATTCCAAAGATGTTATTCGGTGGCTTATTCTTAAGGGAGACAAATTCATAAAGGAAAGTATGATATTATTAGGCAAATCTGGAATTGATATTGAAGAAACAGTCTTTAAGGATCATTATCAGACTATTGACTCAGAGCTACTGACCCAAGGCAGTTGATATGTTTTTAAAAGAATAGTAAGGAAGCATTATCAGTAATTGTTTTGAATGGTAAAAACATACACATATTTCATATAAGCATACAGAAAGCTCTGTGTAATTAGTATAATAGTCTGTAACTTTGCAAGTTACAGACTATATTTTTTATAATAGCACAAAATAATAGCAAGACATCACGATTTAGGAATACTACAGCCAGGGAGATGGTTCAGTAGTTAAGAGCACTGGCTGGTCTCCCAGAGTACCTGAGTTCAATTCTCAGCACCCACATGGTGGATCACAACCATCATTAACTCTGCATCAGGACATGGGATGAGGCGCCCTCATGTGGCCTCTGTGAGCACTGCATAAGCAAAATAACCAGATGCAAGAAATAAAAAGAAAAAAAAAATTAAAGTTAAAAAAAAATCTTAAGAATATATAAAGTTGGGCTCAGTATAAAGCCTGCTGGACATGAGAGAACCACAATACTGACACTACAAGCAAACTGTGGAACCAGAATATATGTATCTCACAAAGGGTAAGTGTCACAGCATGCTAGGAATTTCATGACTCATCATAGCAGCTGAAGACTCAGGGAAGAAACTTAAGTTTTCCTGGAATATGGCTCACAGATTTAGGGAATTCAAGAACTCTCAAAAAAGCTGCAGACACAGGCAGGAGGCCATGCTGACCCAGGACACTATCTGATCATCAGAAGACAGTGGATAGAGGCTCTGGCTCAAAATATCAATCTCACAGCAGAAAAATGACACCTTCACACTATTAGAAATTAGTTCTCTGATGATCAATATAAATACTCCCATTAAAAAAAAAATAAAACATCTTTAGTTTTAAGGAAGGAAATTAACGAAGAAAGAGAGCTGGTGATGTGTCTGAGCAGTTAAGAGAAAGTAAAATGCTCTTGCAGAGAGTCAGAATATGTTTCCCAGCACCTATGAAATGTCCGCCACTCCTGTAACTCCAGCTACAGAGGAATCTGATGCCTCTGTCCCCTGTGAGCTCATGCACTCATATGCACATACAGAACTAAAAATAAAAAAAAAAAATTCTAAAAGAAAGACAAAAAAGAAAAGAAAAAAAATCAATCAACAAACTGACTCCAGATGAAGAAGTATAGGTGCAGACACATTTTATTTCTTTAAAACTACTAATCCCATATTAATGGCTCACGGTGAGAATGATCTGAAAGGATTTACAGACACTTGAAAAGAATAATTACAAGTATGTTTAAACAACACAATGAGCATGTGAATGAACTCCAAGAGAGCAAAACCAGAAATCTGAACAAAATACTTTGGAAGTCAATCTAAGACATGAAAATACAATTCTATAAAGGGATAGAATTGCTACTGAACTTAACTGATATGCTGGAAATGAAAAATTCAGTAAACCAGGCCAGGCACAGCAGTACATATCTCTAATCCCAGGAATCTGCAGGTAAAGGCAAGTAGATATCTATGAGTTCAAGGCAAGCCTGATCTACACAGATAGTTCCAGGGAAGCCACAGCACAGCTATTGTAATAAAAAAACAACATGACATTGGCCCATAACCCCAAGTTGATCAATGGAATATAATTGAAGATGGTGTCATAATTCTTCACACCTGCAGACACCTGATATTATACAAACAAGCCAAAAGTATAAACTGGAGAAAGTCAATATTTTCAATATATATATGTGGTCAAACTAAATGGCTGCATACAGAAGATGACGAAAACACATTGTCTGTCACTCCACACAAAACTCGACTTGGAATAGATTAATTTATGACATTAATCTATGAATCTTAGAGAGGGGAAAGTAGGTAATAAGCCTGAACATATTAGCACAGGAAAGAAGTTTTTAAACAGGACCCTGACAGTGTAGACATGAAGATAACAATTAGTAAATGAAACCCCATAAAACTAAAAAGCTTATACACAGCAAAGGATACCATCATTTAAACAAAGAATCAGTCTAGAGAATAGAAAGATATCTTTACCAATTATACATCTGACATGAGGGTTAGTATTTAGACTGTACAAAGAATTAAATTAACTGTACGTCAAGATGTCTTTGTCAGAAGATCCATGATTGGCATATTGAATGCCAGTGCCTTTTGTTTGTTTATTTTGTTTCAGGCTACTTTCCTGAAATTCTCAGTTCTTTCAATATCTAATGAAATTCTTCCATGTGTAGAATCACATTTTCTACAAACAGACTATTTGACTTCTTCCTGGCTAGTAATAAACTTTTTATCCATATTTTTGGCCTACTTACTTTAAAATATTTACTACTTAAGAGACATAACTCACGTGAGTGGATACATTTGCTTTGTAACTAATCTAAAAGGAAACAGTGGAAATGTGACTCTAATTCAAAGTGTGCAATATATAGTCCCTCCCCTCTTCTTGTGACCTAGATATCTTACTGGTAACTACATCACTGAAAAAGAATGTTTCTACCTCTCAGAGAACATTTGATACTTGTAGATTTTTGATAAAGGATGGAACATCATGAATACCTACAGACCTCATGAATCCATTCCCTATTCCCTAGAAAGATGTCGATGAGCTCAATATTTTGCAGGTCTTATGCAGGTAAATATGGCTCTTTTGAATTCATAAATAAAATAGCTATTTCATGCTCAGAAGCCAGAAGTCTATAGCGTTACACTTATGTATTTTCTTCCCTCTCCTCTGCTGTGATCCTTGTCTTACTCATTCCTGGGCACACACCATTATTATTTCTCAGTACATTGACCAGATGAATCTCTGTAGTAATAATTGCCTACTAAACATAAAGGCATTTTTGATAAAAACTGACAGAAACTACAATTTATAATAGTTAACATAATTGTTAAAAAGACAATTTAAAAGGCATGTAATGACATTTAAAATGTCACAGTTATGATAGCTTTACTACTTGAGCTTATTGTTGCTGAAGACATTGATTCAGGATACAGTTTATTCTTTATTTAATTAAATAACTGGTTCTTGCCTGGAGCTTGGAGCCCTACAGCATTTTGGCCTCCTTACAATCTACTCTTAATCCTTGAACTGGAAGTCTTCATCCTTCATACAATCTAGAACATTGAAACTGTTAGCCTGGACCTAGAAGGCTTCAGTGTTTGTCTTCTGCGACCTACTGCTGACTGAGCCACTCTGACTAGCTCCTTTTGGGTAAATGTCAAGGAACAGTATAGCTTTTATGTTAGTATTTTTACTTCTTGTTAATGAGAAATATTCACACTGAATACCAGCTTGCACTCCATCAACACTGAATGGAACTCACCAGTGTTTGCTTTCATTTGATTTCTTGAGGGAGCTATTCTGACTGACATGAGATGGAATCTCAAAGTAGTTTTAAGCTACATTCCTCTAATTACCAATAATTTTGAATCTACTTTAAAACACGTATTAACCTTTATTAACTTTTCTTTTGAGAATTCTGTGTTCATAGCGGCAGTTCATTTTGAGTGGACTGTTTATTTCTTTCATGCTTTTCCCCCCAACTTCTTTGCATGTTCTAGTAATTAGCCCTTTGTCAGATACGAAACCAGATGAGACTTTCTTCTATTCTTTAGGATACGTCTTTATGTGATTGTTTTCTTTGTTGCTCAGAAGCTTTTTCATTTAATGAGATTCTATTTGTCAATTATTTGCCTTATTTCCTGAGAGAAACCAGTTCTATTCAGAATGTCCTTTCCTACGCCTACATGTTGTAGTGTAGTCACTATCTTTTCCACTAACACATCCAGAATTTCAGATTCTATGTTTGATCATTGATCAATTAACGGTTTAATTTCACTCAGGGTAATATATCAGGGTCTGGTTTTACTCAACTACACATAGCCATTTTTCCCATACCATTTATTAAATAGGTCATGTTCCTCCAGTGAGTATAATGATGTCTTTGACAGACACAAAGTGGCTTTAGCTGTGTGGGCTTTAATGTGCAGTCTCTATGCCATTTCACCAACTGAAATGTTCATTTTCATTCAAGAAATACGTGGCTTTTATTGCTACATATGCATATCATGATATTTGTACTGATCGGAGGGCAATTTATGGGAGTTAACTCTTTTTATCAATCTATGAGGGTCCTGGGGTTTCAAGTTAGGTTACACTTTGAAACAGATTGAAGAGTCCTGTTGTTTTGTGCTTCAAAAAAATGATGTAGTCCTGAAGATGGCATTAGACACCCTGGACACTATACTCATGTTCATCTTGTGTACACACAGATACTCACATATAAACATAATTGTAAAAGAAATCTTTAAAAAAATATTCCCACACTTTCTTGGTGGTAACATAGAGTAGGCATTTTCTAGTCGATTTTAACCATATTTAGTTGACTTACTAGTTTACTTACTGGCAACCTAATTATGGAATTTTCACTGACTTTTGATATGTTTTATGTGTATGTATGTATTTGAAATGTATTCCATTTCATCCTCAGAGGGACCCTTAATATTTACTATCCATCATCCCATACTGCAGCTAAGAAAAGAAAACCTTGTTTATGGGTGCTTAATAACTATTTAGATCAAATCAAGAAGGTGGTCTATATGAGACTGGGATTCAGCCTTGAACTCTAGACTAATTAGGTGTTCTATTCCAAACGAGATATTTCTTTTCTTTTTGTGTTGTAAATCTTCCAGGTAGGTTATCCAGCACTCATGTATGAAAATGATTAAAAAATGAAATAAAAAAGAAGACAAGCAAATAAGCAGAGTTAAGATGGGTTTCACTGGGTTGTTCAGAGTGGTCCTGAAGTAGTTGTAATTCTTCTTTATCCTTACAGATTTGAAATTCTGAGCATAAACCCCTCTCTTCAACTCAGATGAATTATCTTAAAAAATTATGTATTCTTTTTGCTTCATTTTTCTGCTTATTCCACTGTGCTGATTATTCTCTTCCACTTTCACTTAGGATTACTCAAAACTATTTTTTACCTGTCTTATCAAATTCTAATTTTCTTTATCCTGAATATATATATATACTATAGTTATGGTAATGTTTTTAACAATAGTTTCTACTAATTTTACTTTGTTCATTCTTTAACAGTTTGAATTGAGTGATATTTTTAATTATGAGTCAATCCAGAATGGTTAGCTCTTATCACATAAATATGTGAGCAACACTAACTGGACTCAGATTAATTCACACACTAATAATAATAATAATAATAATAATAATAATAATAATAATAGCAGCAATAATAATTTGAGATGCAATAGGATAAGCATAGGAGGAATTGGAAGGGAAAGGGAGGATTGGAGATGGATGAATTGGAGATGAATACAGCACTCATGTATGAAAATGGTTAAAAAATGAAATAAAAAAGAAGACAAGCAAATAAGCAGAGTTAAGATGGGTTTCACTGGGTTGTTCAGAGTGGTCCTGAAAGTACTTGTCATTTTGAAGAGAGAAGCTAGTAACTCAAGCTGAAAGATGTAATCATTTCTGATAAGGAGAAGAAAAAATTTCTGGAATTCTTCATAGCAGGTATACAAAAATGTATGTTTCTTTGCTACTTGAGGACAGATACGTTAGCATGAAAGTAATGAAGTGATAAAAACTTGAAGTAACTTTTTCATCCTAAAGCTGCTGTCAAAGTGATATTTCCATGATTGGATATTTTCCATGATTGGATTCAGACAGAAGAAATGATAGCTAATAGAGATGGTTATTTCTAGTCTTGAAAGGGAAGCACAGTGGTTAATAAAATATAGCGCTGTATATAGAGCTCATTATGCAGTGAATATGTTGGTGGACATGAATACACACATATGTGTGTATTTACACACACACACACACAAATATACACATACACACACACATACACACATACACACACACACTCCACTCCCCCACCCCATACCCAGTATTAAATCTCAAAAGACAACTGGAGACAAGCTAGGTTTTTCAAGAAATTATGTGCACCAAACTCCATTTCACAGTGAAATTCTTTTTCAAGAAGACAATAACTGTTTGGAATATCAATTTACCTCTTCATGTTTTCATTTAAAAAGAGAAGTTATTGATTTTTTTTAATTACTTGGATTCCAGAAGACACAGCTAAAGCAATAAGCAGAAGGGAGAAGAAACAAACAGGCTGAAGAGGCACACGTTGTGCTGAATTCTGCCAGGGAAGTGGAGTGAAGGACTGAGAGGAAGGACACACGGCTGGAAACCATTTTCTTCCTGCTACAAGAGAGACAGGTGACTGGATAGGCAGTGGGGAAAGCCTAAAAATGGCTTAATCCACCCAGCATCCTCAAAACTACTCACCAAGGGATCATCACAGACACAGCTCCAGACAATTGATACAGACATGGAAGAAGCTGTTAAGAAGCTGGCCCACCACGAGGAAGCACGGTGTCTTCTGTTGCATTGTCTTGCTTTCATGTGTTTGTATTCTTATTATAATTTTAATTTCCTATTTTATATGCATATATAGTTTTCATTGTTTCTAAGTTTTAGTATGTACGTACACCTTTGTATTTAAGTGTCCTCACATATACAAGCATAGAAAGCAAAACTTTATAGAAGAAATATAAGCAATATGAAATTTAATATATTTTTGGGATTAGATAAATGTAAAAAAAAGGTAGTTAAACAGCTTTTCCCAGTGTTCTGCATCAAGATTCCAGAGGAAGGGCTAGAGCTCAGTTGGTTGGAACACTCTACAGTACCTAGGCTTGATTCTCAGCATCCATGTGGTGACCCACAACTAACCATCCAGAACTCTAGTTATAAAATATCTAGCACCATCTTCTGGCATCTGCAGGTTCCACTCACACACAGACATAAATGCAGGTAGGCAATTCACTCACACATATAATATAAAAATTTTATATGTAGATACCAAACTTAAAAACAAAAAATGACAATGAAGGAATAACTTGTAGGATAAAATAAAGGAATTTGAATATATAGAATTATGAAGGAAAAAACAATCATATTTTGTAAGATGTATAAATATACCAAAAATCAATATATATAAAAGCTGTGTTTTGCTTGAGTAGATGAAAGTTGATAAATTAGTGAAAGATATGAAAAAGAAAAAGGAGAAAGACCAATATTAATTAGGAAAAACTAAGTACCACCATTTTGCAATTTAAACCATTACATGTAAAGTTTTAGAATAGTATAAATATGTTTATATACTAAAAAAAATTTTACAGCAAACTTTAAACAGCAAATAGATAACAATAAATATTCAAAAAATATAGGGGAAAATTTCATCTTCCTTAAAAATGTTAAATATTTATTACAAAATTTTAACATATCAAAGACTAAGTTTAGAAGACTACACTGTGAAATTACAGAAAATATTTTTATAAAATATAATTTATGCCATTCAAGAAAATGTTAGAAAAGAGGAAGAAAAAGACTTTGTAGATCACTTCATTCATTTGTTTTATTAGATTCAAAACATTAGAAGAGAAAATTTAAGAAAATATGTCATTAATATTACTACAAGTAATAATGTAACCAATTGCAATTCTTCAAATTGTAAAAATGCAAGACGATTCAATACTTGGATATCAAGACAGTTAAAGCTTATATACATTTTTTTTAAGGCATATGGACAAGTTAGTATATGAAAGTATTTGAATAAAGTAAAATATCATGAGGAAGTGACTACAGGGGCCTTTTGAAAACTAATACGCATAAAGCAAATCCTTTATCAATAAGACAACACTGTGAAACCACTGCAAGCTTACTTTTCTAATGGATAAAAGATAGGTTTCAGTACCACCTTGTCAAATAACATTAAACTAAAGTACTAGACAAAAAAAGAAAACTGAAAAGCAAGTGTGTAACAGACAGAGCTTTTAATTTAAATATACAAAAGGGCAAAGGAGCCTATGAGAACTCTAAAAGTCTGGTAAGAACCCCTGATAGGTCTGATATTTCTCTCAGATAAGACTTTGAGAAAATTAAGGTTCTACTCTGATCTGATCGAGGAGGGAAGAAGATACGTTTGTATCTGAAGTGGTCAGATATGAGAAATAACTGAAATTCAGGGAAGCTGGGGTATATTAATCAACAAAGGACTTTGCCTTTGAATTTTTTTTTTTTTTTTTTTGTAGAATGAAAAAGTACATACAAAGCTCACATTTGGTGCAGGAAAGTTTTTATAAGGAAGCAGGTGTACAAAATCAAGAATGAGCATGTCAGTCATATCAGACAGATGCTCTGTGACCAGCAGAAGAATGAGGTTTTACTGGGGACAGAGACTTCAGATATGCACATGGGTTTGGGCACCTGTGTCAGTCTATAGTCTACAGAGTGAGTTGCAGGTCAGCCAGAGTATAAAAGATGTCATATAATCAAATATTTAGTTTCTATTTTGCTAAAATACAATAAAAAAAAAAACACAAGTGAATTTTTGTCACTTAAAAGTTTTCTTTCACATTAAAAGTAGAGCCTTTTCATTTCTTTCATGGCAAATAAAATATACTTTTTTATTACCCATTAGTTTTAATTAGTTCAACAGACTGGTGGTATAAGGTGGACTTGTTGGAGTGAAACATTAAGAGAATTACTTAATGCGTGAGAAAGATGGCTCGGCACTTAATAGCAGGCTGCTCTTACAGGGAACCCAAGTGAATTCCATTACCATTACCCTCGACTGTTGGCTCAAAATTGTCTGCGATTTTCAGCTCCAGGAGAACCCAATGCCTCTGGACTCTGTGGACACCTGCATAAATGTGCACCCTCACAAACACACACAGACACACCACACATAATTACTAATAATAAAAAAATAAATCTTAACAAAAGAAAAAATGGAATTACCTAAATTTTAGGCAGTGGAAGCCAATATATTAGGATCTACCTCCATGGTGGCCTAGGTATAGTAAATACTTCACTCCTTCATATTTAAACTTTCTACTGTTGCCAATAAAGACAGAAATGTCAGGAAGAGATACTGTAGTCCCGTGAGTCAAATGTTGACAAGAGTGACATTTTCACTCTGATTTTAGTTTCTACTTAAATGAGTTCTCCAGAAGCTACGAAAATGCGCTGTGATTCATATTTTTTGACTAATGTTTAATCAGTAGCAATGAAATAATTTTTGCCAGATTTAGAACTGAGAATGGAGAATAACTTTGAATTGTTAAGTGTGGTGTATAGAACATTATTTATTGCTTTAAATATTCTAATTTGATGAAGAGTAAAACATCTAGAAAATTATTATCATCAATTTGAATATTTAAGTCAGAAATTCTGCATATTCCATTGACATCTTAAGCAGCTAATTAATAACTAAGTTATTCATTAAATTTAGGAACTTACGTATTTTAATTTGGGGTTTTTTCAGTGGAAAAAAAAAACCACGAAAGTGTCATTATGAGGAATAGCTGAATCCTACAGATTTAATTTTGTTCCTTTCTTTTATTACACTTTTTTTAGTACTTCGGGAGGTAAATATTTTTATTCATTCAGTAAATAAATAACTTTTAGAATAATATGATTATATACAGAAGTGTTTTGATGTAATGTTCTGCATAGCAGTTTTCTGTAACCTATGTTGTGAAACTATAAGATGACACTTAGTGACACTTTAATACCCTTGCTAGTAGCAGGCTATGGAGCTGGCTTATAATTCATGTGGCAGTTTGACTACCTAAAAAAATTAGTCTAGGTACATTGATCAATACCCCTGGACACAGGGTCCAGATCATTGATGTAAAGCACACTTTGAACATGGACAAATCTACTTACTTGGAACCAATATTTGTAATTTTGAACTTTATACCAGAGTTTTATAAATCATGTTTTTAACATATTCTGTAGTGTGATTTTGTCAAGTGTCCAATCAACTTTCGAAACTTACAATAGAGCAGGGTCAAAATACTTAGGGGAAAATTAAATGGTAACAAAAGAATAGGTATATCTTTCACTTCAGTTTAAATTGCAAAATTTAGTCTTCATTAAATTTTCTTTTATATATTTAAACCAGAGCATTTATTTCACATACAAAATTAGAAATGCTAATTACTAACACATTTAAGAGAAATAAAACATAATTATTTCTTGCTCTAGTGTACAAAGATTTGTTAAATGAAAGACCTTGTTAATTTAAAAGCTATTACAAGTTATAGTTAATCTTAATCGTTATAAATTTTATTGAGAACAAGTCGCTTAAACCTTTAATTAAAAGTTGAATAATCATTAAAACTATGCAATTTAGAAAGGAAAGGGTCTTGAGTTCAAATACTTTCTGATTCAACACGAATCTTGTTAGATTGTAAGCTCCACTATTTTCCAGTGTACCAAATTTCGAGCATCAGTTGCAATCTTTCCTACTTATATACCAAAGCAAAGCAAGCCAAGAATAGTCTTCAGGTAAATGATTTATTCATTGCCATCAAGGGTCTATAAACCTTGACTGTGGGAACTTAACTATATTAAACACAAACACATTTCCTGGCCCTTGGTGGGTTTTGGGAGACTTTCTTTAGACAAGTAAAAATGAAGATGGAATATTCATCCTTAAGGAAATAACCCATAACAAATAACAGTAGTTAGAATAGCAAAGAGATCTCAAAATGAATGAGGTATTACCCAGAACTCAAGCAAATGCTGGATTAACTAAATCCTTGTTTGCTTCCAGCTCTTCCTCCCCTCTTCGCCTGAATGGTTTCATCTTTCCTGGTGTCTCCACGGTATCCTATGTGATGGAGTATTCCTCAGCTTGAAGAGTAGCAGATAGGTGGAATTGTAAACTATAAATTAGGACAATTTATTATAAACTATAAATTGTAAACTATAAATTATAAACTTCTTCATGTTTCTTCTTTTGGGGCTATAGTTTTATATCAGAGCATATTTAATTATGGAGAATATTAGAAGCACGTGCATGCCAAGCTCTAGATTAACTGTGATGCAATTTAATTTTCAGTGGTCACACAAACACAACCTGTTCCAGGCCACAGCTCCTGCCACACCATTGCTACAGTCCTATCTTTCTCAGTATGCCCACACTCCCTCTTTCTATCAGGATTTTCCATTTTCAATTCCAAAATTTATTTTTCATTTTTTTAAAAAAGTAACCTTTATTATAATTCAAATAAATTGTTGAGATATATACTCATTAACAAATTATATTTTCTAGATTCTGCTTCAGGGACCCTGGCATAACACAGAGACCCCTTAAGGTTAAAATAGTTAAAAAAAATTTTTTTAAAAATTGTAATCTGTCCTTTAAATTTAGAGTATCATTACAAACCAGAAATCTTCTACTAGAATTTGAACCTATAATATGGTATGTTGTAGAAACCTATTTTTAGTTATGTATAAAATAATTGCTTTATGTACTGTTGTGTGAGGGGCTCCCTAGGTCTACCAACAGTAGACGAAACAATATTTTAAATGCAACTAAACATAAACTTCTATAACAATAGTATTACATTTGACATTAATTATTCAGAAAGTAAAACACTAAATTATTTCTGACTATGACTATCAATGGGATGAAAAACCAAGATACTCCCTCTTTCCCAAAAGTATTTACAAGGAAGAATAGAGGCAAAAAAATGGCAACGTTCTCAGGGCCCATCCTCCAGATACATAGCAGCCTATGAGATTCAGAGATACATCCTATTCATAGAGATAAGAAGGGCAGACATGGTAAATAGGGCAAACCAACATCAGACATAATTCTGTGTGAAGAGACACATACACACTGTGTACATACACACTTGTGTCTGCATAAAAATGACTGTGAATATATACACATACATGCTGAAATACATATCACAGAACACATGAAACTGATTTCCAAAAATGTGGTGCACCTTGATTTTAAATTCTATACTGACTGCAGCCAGAAAGGAGATTCTGTTAACAATTATGAAAATTTTAGAGTTATCTACTTTGCCTTACTATTTTCTTTAAACTATATGCACTGACCCTTCTCCAGTATAGTTTTCCAGTCAGTTCCCTGACTTATACTGGCTGACACTCCCATCTAATCCTTAAGCCTTCCATAGGTCTTACCACGTAAAGAGAGTTGCCTTAGTTTTCCCTGGGCTGATCAGAGGATGTATCCACCAGACAGTTGGTGTAATCAGTACTGGTAAAGGCAGCTAGCTGGCTGGCTAATTGTTAGGATTCCTATTGGAGTATGCAATGCATACAACATGGGTGTACTTTTCTTCTAGGGAATGGAGCAACATGGTAAGGGGATAACTCAAACTGTGAAGTGAACCTGGAAGGACTAGCCATCTCTGGAGGTGATTACTTGAGGAAGGTGTGCAGTGAGTGCTGCAGGAATCTGTGCCAGAATTCCAGGCACCCTCTGCTTTCCTTGTAGAAAATGATCAAAGTATATTATGGTTTAGGTTTGATTCTGAAAGGAAGGAAAATAGATTTTGTGTATTTTGTTTCCTTCTTCATATAGCCAACATGTAGCTCTATGTACAGTGATATCTGCCACATTCCTACTTCACTTTAATTCTCAGATTCAAACATTTTAGAGAAGCATCTGTTGCTTTTTTTTTTTTTTTTCTTGTTATGTACTGTAGACCTTGACTCACAGCAGAGAATAATTTGATCATTAACTAATTCAATCAGTAGTTCTAGCCTGGAGCCCTTGAGCATGTCTATTTCCATATATTATATTCTTAAGCCTAGAACTGGAAGGCTTTAGCCTCCCTAGAACATTAAACCTCCATATAATCTAATAAGCTTCTGAGATTTAAGTTGACTGAGCCATTCTAACTAGTTCCTTCTTAACTCTCACTCTTCTGGTTCAAACTCTTCTCCAAGCTGTTTGGTTTAAAATGACCTTCTGAGCCAGCTGACTGTTTCTGACTGAATACTTCTGACTCTGGCTTACTCTGGCTGATTCTCTAACTGCCTCAGACTGAACTGCTCTGCTAGACTTCAAACTGACTCACTCTTCTTGTTTGATACTGACTTCTGCCAAGCTACTTCTGTGTCTCTCCCTGAGCTCTCATTGATCCAAACTGCCTCAGTCAGTCTCTCTCTTCATCACTCAGACTCTGTATCTTATCTATCATTTGCCTGCTTCAGATTGTTCTCCTCATACTGCTTGCTGTAACTAATTCTGCTGTAATTGACTGCTGCTGTCTGAGCTCTCCTTGAGAGAGTTGGGCATGTCCTCATTCTGACTCACTCTGTTAAGTCATCCTCTGATTAGTCACTTTGTCTGCCCTTCTCTCTGACTCATCTTAGTTGTCACTTCTTGTGTGACACTGACTCTTTCTGAGCTCTCCTTCCTGTGTCTTCTTCCATACTCCCTTCTTAGGGATTGAAGGCATGGACATCCACTGTCTTGTGAATACTGGGATTAAAGAGTTTTGCTACTACAACTTTCTGAATAGTGGGGTTAAAGGTGTGTAACAACATTTTTAACATTCTTTTGACATTCCATTTGGACCACAGAGGACTTTGAATTCTGATTCCTTCATATAGAACCCTGGAATACAGCCTACTCTTATCACATAGGCCTACAGGCCTATTCCTCTATAGGGACTATGTCTAGAAATGGAAGCTAGATCCACACCTCTAGCCATCCAACATACTCCTTGGATAGATTTCAGCCAATCAAAGTGGGGTAGTGCCTATCAATTCTTCAGTGAAAGGAGTGTAGTAAATAGTGGTAATAGAAGAATGAAAGACTGCAGAAAGATCTTGAGTGCCAAGGAGTTATATAAGACCATAGGGCTTTTAGATAGTTCATAATCTTTGGTTTGCTTGTGCTCTTCCTTTAAAACCCCTTAAAACTTGGATAAAATCTTATGCCTATAGTTCTAGCACTTGCAAAGCTTAGACAGGAAGATCATAGTGAGTTGGAGGTAAGCCTGACCTAATAGAGAGCTCTAGGCCACCTTAGTTTACAGAAGACACTATATAAGAAAACAACAATACTAACAACAAAACACCTTTCAAAGTAATATCTTCTGAAGTCAGAACAGTTAATAGAAAGGACTATATTAGGCAAGAAGGTTGTGGGCAGGAGGAGCTGAGAAGCCTCTTCTCTGTAGAAAAATAAAACAAAAAAATTCTGCCTAGTAAGATTTAAGAAAGCACTATACAAACCAAGCCAGTCATGGATGAACAGGTGGGTTTGGAATTGGCTAATGTTTGTTTGTTTGGCAAGAGTCCATGATGCTGACACTCTATAAACTTTATGGTAGAAGCATTCTGTTTGGTTCTATAGATAGACATTTTCATTTCTATCAGTTAAGCAAAAGAGGGAAGGGGAAAGACCACCTTGTGCCGTAATAGTTATGTTTGGGTCTGCTAGAGCCCTCCATCCCCATCATTTTCTTGTATTTTTTTGGTTATTAGGTGTTAGAAAAATGGGCGTCCTACTTCTGACTACTTCCTTTTGATTAGGGAGGAAGATCAAGGAAAGGGGAATCATTAGGCATCATTATTCTTTATTAACCTAACCTAATTAAAAATTGGCCCAGCAAAGGAGGAAGTTGGGAGAGTAAGAGGCTCAGAAGGAAAGCACGACATTCAATAAGCTATGGGACAAGGAGCCCTTGAAGCCACAGTGGGTGATTGGATCTCACAAATTGTCAGCTCACAGAAGGGTATATGCAGAAGCCAGGAGTCCTCCTGGAGTCCATGAAGGAACTGTCCCAGATGAGGTATTCATGGTCTGGGTGAGGAAACAATATCATCTTCAGTAGTGAGAGACTGGTGACGCTTGAGGAAGAGCTGATTAAATATTTGATTATTGATTTATTGAATTTGTTCACTTAAGAAAGAAAAAGGCAGTTAAAGAATAGAGGGGCAAAAGTAATCGAAAACCAATGATGAGGAGGGTGTCTATTGAAGGGCAGATCCAACTCATTAGCAGGGAGCTAAGCCAGCTTGTGGAGCTGGAGTCAAAAGGGGAAGTTCCTTTAAGCAGGTCCTCAGAAAGCTGTGTTAGTTTATTAACATTTTCCTCTAACCATCCCCATTCATTGACATAATAGCATCATTCTTCTCTGAGGAACAGGCAGACCCCCCCCACACACACACACACATACCTTTTTCTGCTGTTAGGAGATCCAAGGTTGGAGGGATATTTTTGATTTTGCAGGGAGACTTGGACCAAAGAGGTGAGTTGCTGCTGGAGGGAAGCCAGAGACTAAGCTGTGGAGTCAATAAAGACTTGTAATTTGGCTTTGAAATCTTGAGCTGTGAGGACAGAATGGTCCAAAGCATTGATGACCATAGCTGTTCTAGTTAAGGCAGTGGCCAGACTTGTCCACACCACAATAGGCAAAAAAAGGCAGCTCCAGGGAAGCTAGTTCTTAAGAGGAGCCAATAGGATTCAGATAAGGTCAATTTGCGTTGGGAAGAATATAAGTTGAAAGACTCCCATTACACCAGAATAGCCTTCTCCTGGGTGCTCAGGTGTGTTTTGAAATTGAGACATTTTGTGAATTGGGGAGATTTTTATTAAACCATGAAAGGGATGGTTTATAATAGATTTTTGGATTGGTGTGGAAAGGTTGAGAAAACTGATTTCTGGTTCCCAGAGGGGAGCTCAAATGGATGGAGACAAGAGGTCTGTAGTGCAGGGTAGAGTACTGGCAACTGTGGTATCACCAGCAAAAAGGGGCTGTGGCTAGGGGAGGGCATTGAAGAGAGGCACAGAGAAAGCAGTGGGAAACACTACAGGAGGGATCAGTGAAGTTGAGAAGAGAGAAAGCTTGTTGCATGACCTCAACTCAAGTGAGGGTATGTCCATGAGAGTATATTGAAGAAGGGATGTCTGGGGAAGTTTGGGTTTAGTTATGTCTTGTAATTGAGAGTGTAGGATTAGTCTGAGGACACCTGGTCACCTGCCAAAGTGATTAGGGGAGCCAGCTGGCAGTGAATGTTAATCATGGCTACAGGTGTACTATGTCCAAGATTTAAAGAGGCCCAATCGTTTTCCATCATAAAATACACCCTAGATCACAGTGGCCCATTCATCTTCCCATGGGTCATTGATGTATATTTGGAGGGCATTGGCCTTAATCATTTGGAAGATCCCCAGACCTAGAGATCTTCCTTCTCCCATTGTGGTGCTGGTGGCCTGGTGAACTTTGTAGCCCCAGTCAGGCACTTTGGGGAGGAATTGATCGAAAGTGAAACAGATGACTAGCATGGTTTGTAAGAATAAAGCAGGGCCGAATAGATATTGTACTAGGAAAACTGCACTGAGCAGTGGCACAGAAAGCCTTGCTAATAACCTGGGCAGAGTTTATGTGAGCTATGAGAGTTTCCCTGATCTGAAATTGCCAGGCATATTGGCGATTATGTGGGCAGAAGAGAAGCAGAAGTGGGAGAAGGAGAGTGAGATTCATCTTGTGAGTCACAGGTGGCAGTGGAGATTGGGTCATTTTAAGGGAGAGGAGACTGGGAGGTTTGGATGAATATGTAAAGCCGCGGCTAGAAGGAGAAAGAGGAAGGGAATTAAAGGGTTCTAGATGAGACAGATGGACCTAATGTGGAATTTTACAGAATTCAGTCTGGGTTGAGAGTACCACAATGTAGGGCTGTTGCCACTTGGGCAGGAGAAATGGGGTTGGTTGATTGGGCGTTTAGGATTTTTGATGTCTGACTGTATAGCCATTTGAGATTCTGGAGAAGACATTCTAAAGGTGAGTAGTTGGCATAGAGGGAACAGAATCTATCCATACTGGTGACTTGAGAGCCAAGGGCCGAAAAACAGGGTGTCCCTGAGTGTCTAGGAGGGTTTGTTACCCACCCACTGTCACCAAGAAGGGGATACAAGTGTCCTACACAAATTTCTGAGAAAAGTCTGGAGACCTGTGTACAGGGTTATCATATGGGCAATCACAGACATGGATTCCAGCAGTACAGCCACTAAAAGTGAAAGGGAAGCAACCAACCACACCAAACTGAACAGAATATAAATGGAATGTGCTTACCAGCAGTCCAAGGGAGTCTGCCTTAACCAGTAAAGTTCTGGCTGAGTTGTTCCCAATCCCAGAGGACAGAGCGGGAGTTGTACACACTCACTGATTAGCACTCCATAACTGGGGACCTTGGGACAGTAAGGGGCAGGAAACATATCCATCAGCCACTGCTGCATGAGGTGATTGAGCATCAAAAGGGTTAGAACATGTGAAAAAAGGTTTTGGGGGCTTACAGGACAAACAAAGTCAAGGCACCAATGAAGAGACCTCTGCACACAGTGGTGTGCTCCCTCTTGTACACAAGATTAGGCACAGACCATACCCATACATTGATTTTCAGCACAAAGAGATCCTCTATTAAGCAGGAAAGAAAAGCAAAAGTGGCTGATTCTGAATCAGGCAGAAACAGCAGCAAATAACTTTGCAGGTGTGATTTTAACAGGAGAAAGGGGAGTCTGTGTTAGAATGAGCTAGGATGATTGGAAAGTTCTGAGTGTGCATGTTAATTAGGGTAACCAAATGGGGATTTTTGATTGGTGGACTTTGATGTTTTAATAATTGGACCTTGGTGACCAGCCTCAGGATTGAACAAGGCACAAGAAAGTGACCAGATAAGGGAATAAGCCATGGTGGCTAGCTTTAAGAATGTCATCTATTGGTTTCGCAAGGGAGAAAGAAGGGAGAAGGGTAAATCAGCTGGCCCCATATTTGCATACCTGGGCCTGCTAGAGTCCCTCAGTTCTGCCTTCCCCAGGCCACCATTTTCCTGTCTGTGCAAGTGACTTCATTGACTTCATTGAAGCAAGTGCTTTACTGGTGAAGCACCACCTCCACCCAGGCAACCCTTGGTCACACTTGCTCAAGTTACACATAACTTCATATAGTCTCCACCATTGGGTGGTAAGCTCCTTTACTTCCCAGCAGTTACTGGCCAACACCATTCTATATTCACAACACTGAACTAAGTTGTTCATCTGTCTGAGATTCTATGACTGGGCAAAAAAGAGCATCAGAAATGTCAAACGTTGCTACCTTTATTTTAAATTTAAAAAGAGTATTTTCCTTCAGTATTTCCTTCAGAAATTTCCTAGATAAATTCCAAATTGATCTCATACAAACCTTCTGAGTGAATGGGTTCTTCCTCACAGTCTGCTCATAGTCACTGCCAAGAACTTGGAGAGGTTCAGTAGGAATAAATTAATAGCAATTTACCTCAGCTATGTCTTCGGCATCCATGTATAATTAATAAGAACACGGCATCTGTAAAGGACAGAATCTATAAATGTAGAAGGGAAAGAGATGAGACAACCAAGAGAGCTTTCTTGAGCCCGAGCCGATGATTTAAAAGATTAGGTAAGCCTGTAGAGTGTAAGTAAGCAACAATTGCACAGCTAAAAATAACAAACATACTATCCTGATCCCTAATGCCTGGGTAGCCTTCACCTTCCCAGAATGCTTCTTTTAAGACTGTCTCCTTCTTCTCTGCATAGAAATGACTATTTCCTTCAAATGCCTGAATTCTTCTTTTCCTTTGATTTCATTTGAATAAAGCCTCATCTACTTTTTTTTGAATTTTTCTTTTACTATTTTTTGTTTTGTCCAAGCTGTGTAAAATCATATATATATATATATATATATATATATATATGAACAATAGTACTATTTCCTAAGGAATCTCAATTTTGGTCTCCTGAGAGAGTACTCTAATGTGCACTGGAAAGGGGTAAATTCTTTTGTCCTCAATTTCTGCTCACTGAGCATTCTTGTCAAAAGCCTTAACACACTAAAATATTTAAGTTAAATAAACACTACTTTTCTAAACTAGAATCATTATGATGAATGATAAATATTTAAATAGCATACATATTTATAATGTTTAATAGCAAATACAATTCTTTCAAGCCGAGATCTTTGTTATTCTCAAATAAACTATTAAGACTGAATTGGAAGAAAAGAAGATTTGAAAAGGCCAATCATGAGTGATTAGATGATATTAGACTTTATATAAAAAAATGGGTTTGATGGATTTGTGTCTCAATTCTTGTGTAAGTCAGGGTTCCCTAGAGGAGAAAAACTGATAAAATGAATATATACATGTATTAGTATATAAATACATAGAGGTAGGATTTATTAGAGTGACTTATAGGCTGTGGTCCAGCTAGTCCAATTATGGATACTTACCAACTGAAATTCCAAGAATATAGTTGTTAGTCATTGGGCTGGATGTCTCAGGAATCCTGAAGAAATAATCTGTAATTAGAGTGAATGAAGGAACTTGCTAAGGAGATTGAGAGCAACAGGGAGGAGAGGAAATGCTTCATCTTCTCATACCTATTATATAGGCTTCCATCAGAAGATGTGGCCCAGATTAAAAGTGGATCTCCCCACCTCGGAAGATCCATGTTAAAATTGGGTCTTCCCACTTCTCACATTTCTCACAGGTGTAATCTGTCACTTCTGTTTTAGTTAATTCCAGATGTGGTCAAGATGACAACGAAGAATTACCATCACAAGTCCTCTAAATATTTGCAGACCACTTTCTTGACATTGTAGACTCCCCCCCCGATAAAATACTAAGAAACAATGGATCATGGCTTCAGATATATCAGACATTCAACCAAGTAGGATATTTCCCAAGGATGCATGAATGGATTCACATATAGAATCAATAGACACAACAGAGTTGTGAAAAGCAAAACCATAAGATCAGAGCAATGGTTACAGAAAAGGTATCCAACAAGATCCAACATCTCCATCAACAAAGTTATCAATATATAAAGTGTAAAATGAACAGATTTCATAAACCATGGCTAACACGGTAAATAGCTTGAAGCATACTAAATGCATAAAATATGATAATGGCTTCTTTATTCATAATACTCAGAAATTGGAAACAACCTAGGTGGCCCTCAAATGAAGAATGGATAAAGAAATTGTAGTACATTTACACAATGGAGTATTAGTCAGTTATTTAAAATATATGACTACATGAATTTTGCAGATAACTGAATGGAACTGGAGAAAAATC
Organism: Cricetomys ansorgei; assembly: GCA_026225945.1. Classification (NCBI taxonomy): domain Eukaryota; kingdom Metazoa; phylum Chordata; class Mammalia; order Rodentia; family Nesomyidae; genus Cricetomys; species Cricetomys ansorgei. The sequence continues at coordinate 3,716,410 of JAMJFZ010000289.1, read as the reverse complement.
ATTCTGAGTGGGATAACCCAGTACCAGAAAGACAAACAGGGCATGTACTCTCTTATATGCAGATATTAACTGTTAAGCAAGTGATGAAGTACTGCAGTCCACAGTCCCAGAGAGACTATGCAACAAGGAGGGATTTACACAGGAATCTCCCTGGTAAAGGGGAAATAGAACAGATGGATTAGGGTAGGATAGGAATGGGAAGAGAAGAGACCAGGTGCGGTGAGATTGATGGAGGGAGAGAATATATGGAGAGACAACTGGAATTGAAGGAAATTAAAGGGGGGATCTGGAGGCTTAGGGCAGTGGAAACTCATTGGATTCCAAGATAGAGACCCTGACGAGGATCTCTGTCAGTGGAGGATTGTGAGCCTGACCAGGCCATCTCTAATAACTGGACAAGGCTCCCAGCTGTGGGACTGGGGCAATACCCCAGCCACAAAACCTTTGCTCTGTAACCCATAACTACAGGACCCATTGGGATAATGGAAGGGCAGAACTCCGATGCCAAAGGAGAGAACCCATGCCTGATTCTTCAGGGCAGACCAGCAACTAGAGACTGGATAGCTAGGAGATTATTTCTAATGATATTCTATTCTCCTCATAGATCAGTACCTAGCCCTATCTTCACCAGCTGCATGAGCTGCACCAGCTGATGAGAGCAGATGCAGAGGCCCAGAGCCAAACATTATGTAGAGTACCTAAAAAAGAGGGGGAGGAGCAATTTGGGGGACCAGAGAGGTCCAGGACATCAGGAGAACAAGTCCCAGAGTCAATGGGCCAACACTCTTAGGGTCTCACAGAGCCTGAAATGGAAGAAATAGAACCTGCAGGGTCTTCAAGATAAATCATGTGATTTTCTGGCTTGCTGTTCTTGCAGAGATCCTACAGGCTAGATTTTATGTGGTGGTTCTCTAATGCTTTTGCCTGCCCTTGGGACCCATTTCCTCCCTTTGGGTTGCCTGGTCCTCCTGTGAAATAGGGATTAGTGCAGGCTTTGTTTCACTTTGTCATGCCCAGTTTGAGCAATAACTCTGGGAGGACTGCTCAATTCTCTGGATTGAAGCAGCGGTGGTGATATGTGGGTGGGGATGAGGCGAGTAGATTAGGTAGAGAGGGGAGCTGCGGGTTCTAGGAGGAGGGTAGGGAGAAGAGGGGTGTCAAGATGTATTATGCAAGAGAAGAAAAATATTAACGCCAATAATAAATTTGCTTAAAAAGAAAGAAAGAAAGAAAAAAGAAAACTCAGAATTCCAATACTAATGACAACAATAACTAGAAAACAAAACAGAAAACTAGGAAGAAATTTAGCCTAAATGATGAAAGCCTTCTAAAACGAAATAAATTATAAAATGCTAATGAAAGAAAATCAAAAGGACACACAGAAATGGAAGAGTCTCCATGAACATAAATTCAACTGGATAATTCTAGAAATTAATTTTGTTAAAATCAACACACAGCTCAAAGAGATCTACAAGTCCAACAAAATCTGCCAATGACATTCTTCATAAAAATAGACAAAGTGAAGCCCACTAAAATCTACATGGAACCACAAATGATTCCTGGTATTTAGAGAAATCCCATCCAGTGACAGAATGCAAGCACTTTAGTATCTGACCTCAAAAGTACATCCAAGATACCATAGTAAAACAGCTCGGTATTATCACAAAGAGCAAGGCACAGACAAAATGAACCAACTAGGATCCTCCAGAAATTAAACCATGAACACATAACAAAGTAAAACATAAATGGTGCCTAAAATTGATGATGGAAAGAGTAGTATCTCTTTAATACATAGAGTTGGGAAAACCAAAGATCCTTAACAGTGAAACTATATGCCTACATTAGCATATAAAAATTTACTCAAGTGGATAAGATTCCTAAAATCTCTACCAGATATTATGAAACTAGTAGAGGAAAACACAAGAAATCCAATCAATGAGCAAAGTAGACAATTTTTTATAAGATGCCGTAATCATAGACATCTAAAGAGAAAATAGACAATGGAATAAATATAACCACAAACAACAAAGTGAAGGGTGAAAATAATTTGCAAGCTATTGACTAGAAAAGAATGTAAATGCAGATTAAACAAGGAATTTAAATAATGGGACCAAAAATTGCCCTGGATAATCTGATTTAAAATGGTCCAATGGTTTGAATAGACACTGCTCAAAACGCATAACAAAGGAGCCAGCAAGTATATGAAAATGCTCAGAGTGCAAAAATTACCACGGAGAGGGACCAAACCCGCAGTTCCTCATCACCACGATGGAGCAGCTATTGTGAACCTAGGCAAGATAGAAAGCCAGGGAAAGGAGCAATTTCCCCCCACTGTCATATCACAACCTTTCAACAATTGAGATGAAAGGGCAGTCAACATTTGCCGTAAGCTCTAAAGTTAATATTCTTTTCATATATATATATATATATGTATATACATATATATATATAATATGTCTATATATTAATACTACATGTTATAGTATATGTTTATATTAGTGTGTGTATGTATATATACATGCACACACACATATATAGACACATATATATGTCTCAAAGACCCAGACTTGAAGCTTAAATGTATATGGTTAGGCAGGTCCTTTTTTCTTTTCCCAAAAGACTTCCCTGAGAATCTAAACAGACATGCTACAGTGAAGGTATCCAGCCCTTCTTTATCTCTGTGCATTGGACTTTTTCACTTTACGGGTTGTCATCTTATGGGGTGCTCCTTAGGAACCAGTCATTGATAAGTGAGTGTGACTCACCAGGCTGCCACCATCATATGTGGCTATTGCAAGAAGTGTGAGCTGTGCCTCTCTCTTTAGACCTCATCTACAGTAGATGCACCTTTCTTTCTCCAAAGCATATTTTTCTTCTGATCTTTGTACTTAAGCTTGTATTAAGATATCTTTAATAAAAATGTCCAACTCAGCTTACCAAATTGGATAGTGTTGTGGAAGTTTATTTTTAGTTGCATTTAAAATAATTGTTCTTGTGTACCGTTGGCAAAAGGGAAGCATAGACTTTGCCATTTTTTATTGTTTGCAGGTGTTGGATTTCTTGGGGGGGAATATTTGATTGCTTATGATCTGCACCTGAGAAGTTCTTAACCAATTACATGCCTGAGCTCAGATGCTTGGGATTCCATTGTCCAGGATGACTCTTCCTGTGGTTCCCTCTGCTGAGGTCTCACAGGGTTCGAGCCTCTGACTATGTCTCTGTGTCTCCTTGCTGACCTGCCAGAGCAAAGTACTACTACAGGACAGTCTTGAAATTCTATTTGTCTCAAAGCCATCTGTATGGGTTTGTTTTGAGTTGTGCTCTAAAAGTCCAGGGAAACCCTGCAGGCTCTGGGTGTGACTCAGAGGAACTGTATCTTCCTCTATCTATACATCAAAACATGCACATCAACTAGACAAGAGTATGGATGCAGAAAAAGGGAGTTCTTATACACTTTGGGTTAGAAGTTAAATTAGTCTGGTTATTGTGGTAAATGGTGTGGTTAACTCTATAATAATTGGAAATAGACATGCTATGAAACTCAATTCTACCACTTGTTGGTAGGAACTGAAAACAATCAATCTTATAGAAGAATGAGATAGTAAAATTGATAAGAACAGGTATGGAGAAGGATGTCAAGAGATATAATCATGGAAAACATCACAAAATTAGATGGAGACCTTAGTTCTGCTGCTCTGTAGTACTCTAGGGTAATTATGTTCTGTAACAATCTAGAATATATTTCAAAATAACTAGAAAAGACTTCAAAACTTCCAAACACATACAATTGATCAAAGTTCTGAAAGATGAATAATCTAACATCCGTATTTCATCATTATGGCTACGACCAGGCCAGAACCTTTCTTAGGCCCTCAAGCTAGAATAGGTAGCCTACCACTAGAAGCCATCTTCTCGGAGGAAAGGACAGCTACTCTGAATTAAGTTTCAATGCAATTGCACTTCTTGTGCACTTGGTATTCTATGACACCAGGGAAATTTTTTCCAAATTGTACCCAGCTAAAATATGTTGGGAATAAACTGGCTAGTATTGGACTCCTTGAAGTCTGATTCAGGTTGATGAAGTCAATCTCAACCACGTTTTCATTCTCATCTCTTTGCATGGTTTGCTTCTCTCCTGACACCTGCAGGGACCCCTTCAAATGCTATTTCAGTTTCCTGTTTATACCCCATAGTAAGTTCACGTTGGTCTTCTCTTCATCTGAGACCCTGTTAAGTTTTCTAACTTCCATTTGGTTGTCACTAAAAGTGAAGGAGTAGCTTAGTGTGTCCTGTACACTTACTCCTACTGACATTCATCTATCTTCCACTTTAAAACTTTATGTTAGAGTGTGTTTAGAGTGTGTGTGTGTGTGTGTGTGTGTGTGTGTGTGTAAGAGAGAGAGAGGTTGAGGGAAGTGAATGAGCACACATATGCCATGGCAAATGTATGAAGATCAGGGGACAACTCGCAAAAGTTGTTTTTCTCCTACCTTGTGGGGTCTAGGGATCTAACTCAGGTTATCAGGCTTGGCAAAAAGCCCTTCCATTTTCTGAGAAATCTAGCCTGCTCTTCCTTCCATTTCCTTTTATCATTAATTTAAAATGCATAATGTCTTCTAATCTATACCACTGGTCATTGCCATACTGTCCCAAGCCATACAGCAATTTAGAAGGTAATTTTGGTTTAGGCACTATATAGAGGCCTTTATTAACCCTTTATCCAAGAGGACCAGAGCATTGAATGGGCTTGTCATAAACTGAACTAAAGCAGTAATTTTAGTGTGACTCTTCTATTTTTCCTCTTGCACTGTATCCATTTATCTGATGTGATCTATGGGTAGAAGGAGCCAGAACAAATGCATCATATGAAAATGTGAAAGTCAGGATCGTTGCGCTGTACAATAAACTGTTAACACCACTACCCACAAATATGCATAAATGAGGTTTTCTGGAAAGAAGTGCCATTCCAGAAAGATTTGGGATATCTTTGATGGCTAGCCACAATGTAATCAAATGCTTTCCAAATTCAGATATATGTTTTATTGTAAATGAGAAGTGAGAGAATGTGTTAGCAAGAGAGACAAATCAATTTTTTCATTAACTATATTGGTTTTCTGCATTTTCAATTTGCAGAGGGTCTTAAATATTTTGGTGGCAGCTTCCTTGTAGACTTATTTGAATTGTGACCATTTACTCTTATTCTGGAACAGTCTTTGTGATGATTTTTGCTGATTAGTCATTATTAAATTTAATAAACTTTATTATAAGTTTTTGTGGTTCTTAGACCTTTTGTGTCTGTATTAAAGGACTCATCTTGCTCAAAAGCAGTGTTGTTTTATTCTCTCCTAACTAGGCTATTTAGGAATATGATCTATCTTAAATTAATTTTGTGTCTAAAGTAGACTAGTTTTTCAAATCTCTCATTATTCCTGAACCAATACCTACTTGCTAAAATTTAATTTTCTGAATTCCAAATCTCTTACTGTTATGCTGAAACAACCTGTGCATAAATATTCTGTATTCTCTACTTAATTTTACTTGTCAAAAATTCATCCATATTTCAAGATCATCTTATTTCTGTTGTTTTATCCAAAGAAATGCACTTTTTTCAACTTTGTCGTTAATTTTTATTTTATTTTTCATAATTTATTTCCATTTTCATGTAATATTAGAATAAAATTGTTAGTATCAACATAAAATTTGCTGGAAAATTTACTTTAGACCACGTTAAGTCTACATATAAATTTGAACATAGTTAACATCCTAAAAGTTTCTGTTATTTCTACACATAACCACAGTCTATTCGTTCACACGTTTTAGATTTTTTTTCAGGTTATGCTGTATGTACATGGAGAAAATATTAAATGTGTGCTACGTTAAATGTATCCCAAATAATTTAGTAATTTGTGTTTTGATAATAAAATAAATATTTAAATTATACTTCTCATTACTCGTTGCTGTTATAAATTGATTTTGTATCAATTTTGTTTCTGGCAAGTTTACTAAGTACACTTAAAAATCCTCATTGGAACTGTTTATAGATTAATTAGGACTCTGTTTATACTAATACCATCAACAGAAAATAAGAACTGCAAAACATTTTTGTCAAATAGGCATCAAGTGTTATCCCTACCCCGTTGGACAATCGAATTGATTGAGAAGGATGTTGAGAGCAACTGCTGTTCAGTTGCCAAACTTCAATACTTCCCATTAAACGTGGTATTAAGCATGGGTCATTTTGAAGGACTCGATCATATTAGTTTCTGACTCTTGAGTTCAGAATATCATTCTTTCACTTTTTTCCATGCCAGGTTATTTAGAGGGTAGCTTCCCAGACCATGTAGGAGAAAGCATGGTCATGGAGCAAGGGAGCTCTGACTGGGTGCTGGCAGCATTAGATAGATATATGCTTCAACTGCTCTGCAGTGTCTTCCTTGTCCTTCTGTTCTTTCTTATGAATTTGTTTTTGTCCAGACTCTCTATCACACTGAAGTCTCAACTCCAGATACAGGAAATTTCTGGGACATTTTCTTAGGTCAATGGCAATTTTTAATGGTTTCACATTCCAATTATAAAACTTCAATTGGCATGCATTGATAAGACAGTTGTCAAATGTAATTCACAAGGACATGATTTAAGCAGAGAAATTAGCCATTGAAATTGTTGATTCCACACAACCAATTGCTCATCAATGTGATAAATTCCCTACTATCACACACTTTAATTACTGCTCAGCCTTATTTTATCCAAACTACCCAAAGCCAATAACTGCCAAGAAAAGCTTGAGGACACAGAGTATATCATTCTGTGTTCTTCAAGACATATAGTTGTTGCCTAATTTTCTACTAGCTTTTACTACCTATGAACATTATATTTTTCATATTCATAGTCATCATGATATATTGAGCTCTTTTGACTATTTCATAGTGTTTGAATGGCGGCAATTGTATGGTTACATTGTCTGGTCTCATTCTGAATCTTTGGAAAGGTTCCAGTCTTTCGAATTCATGATTTCACTTGTATGTGTTCACAGATTACAGGCTTACAATAGTTTGTTGAACTGTCATGCCACATCTTGTGTGAATTTAAAAGGAGATGTTCCGACCAACCTAACCAGAAAAATAGCATGATAGTTTATATAATATAGAGATGTATTTGGGATTCTTTACAATGTTTGTTTATTTAGTTAATAAGTGTTGCTGGAGGTATTTGTATATAAATCGTAGCTGAGCCTGCAGTATGTCATTGAGCAGAACATTATTCTCAATGATGCTTGTCACTTGGAAATCTAGCACCAATTCTCTTACATTTATAATGTATGCATTCATTAACATTGAACAGTGTTCAAAACCACATAGGGAGGTGATGTTATCTCTGTTTAGTAGCATAGCATAATGGAACAGCACAGCTCTAAGTTCTAGAATACAATATTAATGTATATCTGAACTCACATGAATTTCTATTCAAAGACAGATAAGTTATATAGCTTGGGAAATCAATCACATAATTATTTTCAAGTAAAATGCTTTTGGACTATACCCCATTCGATTTCTGAATCTCAAGATTAGGATTGTAACTATATAATAATTTAGCAGAAGCCAAAAGCATCTTACTCATTATCTTCAATCTCTGTAAAGCATGGTGTACATTTAGCAGAATCCAGAACATGGACTTTCTTTGTCTCATATCTCCTAAAATCATTATGGGATAAACAGTGCCATAATTATAATCTCGCACTTCATATCATCTGACCAAGGGAACAAAGTTCTTAAGCCAAATGAGAAAAGTATGGTGATTACAAAGCGTGTTTGGAAAATGGCCCCAAGCTCTTTGTACTATTTCCTGAATGTGCTGATTAGGGTGTCATTTATTCTCTCACAAAATGGAATCTTCGTTCTAACGCTGCTAATGAGGGGAAAACTACTTAGATAGGTTGGCAGCAGGTGGCTTCTCCTAGTGGCAGCTTAGAGGACAGATAATTGTGAGAAGATAAGCAGTTTTGTGGATTCAAAGAAATAGGTGCTATTACACACAGGAGGCAGGACTCCATTTGCACCAGGGACATGTCAGTACTGGGATTTCATTGGAGAGTCCCAAGGCAAAGGAAATAAATAATAAATATAGACATTTTATTTAACTTTTCATTTTTCCCCTTTTTTCTTTTTTGCACACCAACTATAAGGAGCCTCTGAGATGGATTAGTTTAGGAATATCTTAGAAACAATCCAATAAAGGTTGTAAGCATTCAGCTGATGTTCCCATGAGGGACTCACTGATAAAAATTAGGTAAGGACATTGCAACTTATGAACTCAGAAGAAAAAAAAATGTTACAATTCATTTAAAAATTTGTGATAAGTTACACATTTGAAAATTATTTCCTTAATAAAGACAACAAATATTGCTAACATCTTTAATAATTTTCTGATATCAATTTACAGCAGGTTCCTCTCCTTACTCCAACCCTGGAAAACAGCTGCTGACTCATTATAGTTCATATGCATTAGAATAAAACCTATTACTTGAGGGAGTGGCCTCAATAGATAAAGAACTTGCTGCCCAGCTTGATTACCTGAGTTCCATACCTGGGATGCCCATGGAGCTAAGTGAGAACCATTCCCATGTGTTGTACTCTGATCTCCACTTGCACTTTATGCCATTTACATGCCCACATACATGAAGAATTGACTAAAATGATAAATGATAATCATACAATAATTTTATATTTGTGAAATGTAATATATACATTTTCCTTTTATATATTCCAAGCAACCCTAATGAAGATTCATCCTTGTTATTGTGTATATAGATGATTTATATTTATTGTTGATCAATATTTCAACGTATCAGAACATTGGAATTCTGTGTTCATTTAACTATTGATTTGCTCATGCTTGTATGATGTTTTCAGTCTTTTAACTATATTACAAATAAGCTCCCTACAATGCCCAATCCCTAGAAGAGTGAAATAATACAAACAAATGCAAAATATAAACAAATAAGCCTTATCTGAACAATTATATGCAATTTCTGTTATGGGGGATACCTATGATTTCTTTCCTAATTCATGACAGTGAAGCTGTATTTAATTTTAATTAAAGCAAATGGTTCCATGTAAGTTGAACCATTTACATTCTCAATATCCATGTATAAGAGATCTTGAATCTCTACATTCTTTTCAATCCTTATAACGATCTTTTATTGTTAGCTAATCTAAAAGGTAAACAGCATGTTGTGATTTTAATTCTCGTCAGTTACTAGAATATTTTTGTATATTTACTGGACTCTCATAATTGGAGTTTCTAAAATCCATTGTCTTTTAATTGTAAACGTATTAAAATATTTTGATAATTAAAAAATAGTATGCTTATCTTCTTATGTAATTAGAATCAGTCAACTAGACTAGATTAGTGTTCTGAGTGACAAATACCCTGTCCTGCATTTCTTTTCCCACCTATTGCCATATCTTGCAACTCTATCGCTGCTAACTGGAATGAAAGCAGACACCATGGTTTATTTGAAGTCTCAAAGGAGATAATTCAGTATTTTGCCAAAAATTTATTTTGCTTTAGAATTTTGAATTGTTTTGATGAATTTTCTTGTATTCCCTAACTGCACATTCCATTAGAGTTCTGTAACTTTAATTTAAAGTCCACCATGCTTTTGATGGTAGTTACATTTAATTGACAACTTCTCATTAGAAGAGAGTGTCAATGAGGTCAGTCTAGGTGTTTAGTTCAGGTTAACTATCTTAAGATAATTGATTTGTGGGGCTCCAGTCTACTGTGGGTAGCACCATTTTCTAGGCAAATGTATGCATGAACTCAATCTCTCTTTCCTTTTGACCCATGGATATGATATGACCAGCTGATGCAAGCTCCTACCACACTACTTTGCCCAGTGATGGACTGTAATCTGGAATTGTAGTATAAAATAAGCCATTTCTCCCAGAAGTTGACTTTGGACAAGATATTTTATCATAGCAAAAGCAATGAAACTGGGACAGTATTCTTTTATTTCTAAGAAAAAAATTAACAAGTTATTTTTAAAACATGCTGTTAATATTGCTTCATAAGGGAAACAAATTCCTTTGAATTTATGTCATAATTCATAGGGTAGCCATATCCTTCTATGAATCTCCCAGTTAGCCCTGTGTAGAATAATGATGTGATTGCCATCATTTCAGTATTAAAAGACTAAGTAGAAGCATCTTAGAATTCAGCACTTGTTGAATGAACTGTCTGTTTTATCCCTTTCAGGAGTCAGCTATGAGAATCTCAATACATTCAGGAAATGCAACTGTCAGTTGAAGATCTGGATCTCTACTAAGTCAAAACATTTTGATACAGCCCTTGGTATTTATTTCCCATCTTCATGTTATACTTTTGTTTCTGGTTGTTTTAAAGAGAGGTCATCTGATGTATTTGCTCAGTTTGGACAGTCAGCATATATTGTGAACATTTTACTGGTAACTTTCCAAAATGTCATCCTGTTACTACTTCCCTGTCTTGATCTTTCTTTGTGTTTATAGCATTAAGAAGAATTTTCCTTGTCATGCTGTTTTGCAAGCATCTTAATATGCACGTGCAGGAGTAAACTCTTTAGTTTAAAGCAATAGTACCAAATGTTCCCAAATGAGACTTTGGGATGAAAATTGGTCTTTTTGAATATACATTTTCAATTAATGCCTTACATTCTCCATTTAAACAAAAAACTAGATTTTTTTTTGGAAAAAATCCTCAAAAATTTCACTGAAATTACACACTTTCCTCATAAATATTCTACTGTTTTTTTTTTTTTTTTGAAGAAATGACAGAAACAATTTGTTATAGATTACGAATGAAAAACACAGTCCTCAGTTTGTGTCAGGCCAAATTTTTAACATCTTTCTTTTGCATTTTTTAATGTGGTGTGCATATATGTGAGCACAAGTTTGTGTATGTGTGTGTGTGTGTGTGTGTGTGTGTGTGTGTGTGAGTGTGTTATGTGTGTGTGTGATGACACACTTGTGTCTGGATGAATTGGCACTCACATATGTGGAAGACAAAGTTGGTATTGGGAATTATGTTTTTTACCTCTTCTACCTCATTCATTAGTCAGATGACCTCCCTTTAAAACACTCAGAAACAGAGAGTACAACATGAAGACAGGAAATAAATTCCCAGAGCCTGCTGCTGCTGCTACTTTTGCAAGTAAGGTCTCACTCTCCGGCTCACAGTCCCCTCTTCTCAGGCAGAAATTATGCCAAGAATTTACTACTTGAATTTCTGGAGATTCAATCTCCAGCTCTCATAGTTGTAAATAAGCATTTAACCCGGTCCTTTGTCATTCAAGATGAAGCCTATGTTCTTTAGAGCTCTCTCTGACTTGGCTCAAATAACAGTAGTCATTAACAAGAAATTTTCCAGAGAAAATATTTCCAAATTTATCCATAAGTCCCTGCATCTCTTTGAAAACAAAGTTTCTGCCCCCACTTTGGTCTAGCCTCATTTCTTACCCTGAAAATGAGAGTCACTTGCATGTGATGGCGGTCTGATACCTGACTTGGATAGTTATGATAAAACTAAGGCTTGCAATTTAGGGGATAGATGTTTTTAGGAAGACATACTAGTTTTATCAGAATTATTTTTCCAATTTAATGAGGATGTATTTTGTTTCTAAGACAGTAATGGATATAAGACAATAATAATGAAAAGACTGTCACAGTATTACAACTTACTTTATATTTTAAATGTTTTTTTTTTCTTTTTTTCCTGGCATAGTGGCAAGTAGCCTCTCTTTACCAGAGGATATGAGAGTCAACTCCTACCCATATCAGACCTTCTCCTAATGTATGCACGTATCTGACCCCCTAGTATATGAGTCTTTCAAAATACAAATCCTGCATAAATCAAATAACTAATACTTGATTGAGCCACTGAGTGTTAAAGAAAAAGAGAAAAAGAGAAAAATCTTGAATGGTTATAGGAAAAAATATGGTACTGATTGGCATCAGATATTCTGGAGTAAGGAAACAGAGGACACTCATCTTTTAACATGATGGAAAAAAAAAGTTAACAATTCAGTTAACAATTTTATGTGCAAAAATGTAGTCTTCTGGAATAAATGTTCTATACAAAGTTGTTTAGATGAGGTAAAATGAGTATGTGATGCTAGGAATTCTTTCTCTTTTTTAAAGCACTTTTAAAGTGCTATAGGGAGGGTTTTTGTTTTGGTTTGGGTTTTTTTTGGTTTGGTTTTGTTTTGTTTTCAGGCTACTTGGCAGATCTGAAAGGAATACTTGGATTTTCAAGATGAAAATAGAAACAACAAACAACAAAAAACAAACCCAACCACACATCCAACAAAAAGACAAAAGAGGAAGACCTTTCCACCAATATGTCTGATAGAGGATAAGTATCTAGACCATAAAATGAATGTGAAAATAAAATAAAATAAAACTAAACAACCCCAACCAAAACACCTCAATGAACTTGTAGGCTTCTGAAATGAGTGCAATTTCAAATGATGAGTGTAAATGGACAGCACACATTTGAAAAAAAAAAATCTTTCTTTTTTTTCTTTTTTTTGTTTTTTGTTTTTTCTTTTTTATGTTTTTACATTATTTTCTTTTATGTTTTTTAACCATGCCAGTCTTTCAAAAATTATATGTTTCTTCTTAGTTAGTTCTCTATACTATCATCCAGAATGATTTAATTGCTTCAAAACTTTTAGCTGCGGCTGGAGGTATGGCACAGCCATTAAGAGCGCCAGATGCTCTTGGAGGGGACCCAGGTTCAATTCTCAGCTCTTGCACGGTAGGTCAGAACAGTCCATAACTCCAGTTTCAGGGTATCTATCTCCCAGTTCTAGCTTTCACAGGCACGAGGCATGCACATGATACACAGATGCACAAGCAAACAAAACACTCGTACATATTAAATATGATATGAAATAATGATAGACATGTAAAATTACATATAAAAATGTTATCTTAGGGGTTAGAGAGATAGCTTGGTGGTTAGAAGCAAGTGTTGCTCTGCAGATGCCCTGAGTTCCCTTCCCAGTACCCAGTAACTCTATCTAAAGGACACCAGAAAATCCCACACACACAACTGAAAATGAATTGAGTCTTTAAAAATATTATATTAGCATATGCTAATTCACAAAATGATTGGTTTCATTATGATTGTGTCACAAATGCATGTAAATCACTTGGGTTAGTCTCACCCCTCCCCAAGGTCTCCTTTCCCCCTTTCCACTCTCGCTGGTCCCTTTCTTAAATGGTTCTTCTACTCCCGTGTCTGTTTTGTTTTGCTTTTTTCTCTCTGATCTTTCAATGAAGTGTTCTCTGGACAAGAAATGTCTCTTGCACACAACGAACTCACAATAGTTCTCCATGAGAGAAAAAATACAGGAGACATTCGTTTTTCTGATTATTCTCTTTAATTTTGCATAAGAAGACGAGGCTCACTAGTGATATACATTTTTCGGCAGACCACATGTTTCACTCTTCTTTATGGCTATGAAATATTCTACTATGAATAAATGCAACCTGTTCTTTATCTGCTTACATCTTGATGAGTAGCTAAGATGGTTCTATTTTTTGGCTCTGCAAATAGTGACAAAGTAAGCATGACTGTCTCTGTTGTATGTTAACTTTGATTACTTAGGGAATATAGCTAGAAGTATGATGCACCATACAGTCATATTTTAGTTTAGTGAAGAACTTGATACTCACGCCCCTAGTGGCAGCACTATTTAGCTTCACAACACAACATGAACAATCTGATTTTTCCCTGTAAGTTCACCAGTATTTGGTAGGCTTTGCTTGTTTGTTTTTGTTGTTGTGCCATTTTCTTAATATTTTCCCATTATAGTATCTGATTTCATCTTCCTCTTCTCTTCACAAGCTATGGTTTTGTTTGTCTCATTTCTTCTTTGGAGCTGGAGGTCAAATCCAGGTCCTCACACTAAGTGCATGCTCTACCACTGAGTTATATCCCTCTGAGCCCAGTTGTCAAGTTTTCAGACTTGATGTGAAAGGAAGAAACAGATACAGGGAGATACAGGGAAATGCACGGATCTTTGAATATGAGCCTATTTTCTGCTTTCAGGATCCTAAAGGCCCAAGAAACATAAATTGAAAATTACCAAAAAAAAAAAAAAAGCTATACTATAATTTTCATTATTATCATTCCTGTGTCCCAGAAATACACTCTCCAGAGAAAAAAACTAAACCATTTCTCTCAAGTTTACTGCCAGATCACCTAGTCCATTTACAAAGGGCTGAGATTTTCCTAATGTAAAATATCACGGTAGTGGCAGGAAAGGTCTAGCTTTGTTCCAGTATCACACAGCTGGAAAAACACCATTCATAAGCATGAAGGCTGGGATTACCTTGCCATGGATGCAGAAAGAGGCACTGTTAGCCTATTTAGACACCACTGAAGTCCCTCACTGTAGTCACATATTAAGGAAGAAGCATCTTCTGTTTCCCATTTGATTTGTAAGCAAGAACAGATGTCTTAAAATTTTCAACCTATACTGGATGTTAACTCTAAGTCAAAACATCCATGCAAGCACACTCTCACTTCAAGATATGTGAAGCAGCCTGTGTCATAGGCTTTGTTTTTGACATTCTTTTCCCATAGCGTTTCCTATGAACTGAGATTTTTCCCTCATCATATAATAACTTGGAGCAATAATAACTTACCATAAGGCAGCTGAAATGCAGTAATTGGTGTGAAACATACCCTCATTCAAATGTACTTGGCTGCCCATTCTTCTAGTAGTCTACAGACTGTGTTCTCAGGGACTGTATCCTGTTCATCTTTATAGGTTCCTGTATTTCTAAGTGCTAACAGTTGGTAAGTATTCAAAGAGCATAGATGACACGGATAGATGAGCCAATGGATAAGTGAATTTTAATTTCCACAGACTACCAAATTGCAAAGCAGCATCAAATCCAACTAATTACCTTTTAAGACATCTCATCTATGCTTTACAACATTTGAGAAACGATAGCTTCTGAAATTGTGTTGGGTCACACACATGGGCATAACTGAAAGAACTCCTCTGCTTGTCTCTCCCGACCCCCACTTCACCCCCACTCACACACACAGTCCTGAAAGTCCTTCAGTAAAGAAACTAAGTTGAATCAACAGCGTTTTGCATAAGTAATAACTTTCAGGACATCTACTATATTTTAAACTCCATAGGAATGAATTTTTCTTTAGAGTTATTGAGCTGTTTGGAGAAATAATCTTCAAAATTATAAATATTATATTTATGTTTGTGCTTTGAAGGCAGCATAAAATTTTATAATGTTGCTTTTGAAATCACTTTTCCTTAGAATTTCTGTTCTTTTTTTTCCCATGCCCCAAAACCAAGCTAAATAAAGCATACAAAATTAAAATGCATAAACTGCCACGTCTCCTTCCTGACCAAGTCCCACATATAAATTAATAAGTTCATTCTGATATACAGATAAAGATTTGGAACATTTTTTGTAATGATTTCCATTTACAATATAAGCAGAGTGAATTCATATTTAGTGTTTACCTTGATTCTAAACAGTTAAGTCAAAATGCCCAAATAAAGAATGAAATTAATATAAGAGTGACACTTCTCCCTAACATTTAAGAAATTTAAGAAAAATCCAATGTCCTACAGAATAGACATCACATACACACATCACAACCTCACATACTCAGTAGAGAAAGGAAAGTGAGCGAGGTCTGCATTCACATTGCCAGCTAACAAATAATTTGGCGAAACATATTCTTGGATGGGGGTATATTGGGGAACTGTATTAAGATATCTAAGTTAGTTTTGTTAATTACAAAGACCATGATTCGAAACGGAATCCCTGTGTGGGGCTTCTGTGAGATGGTACCACTGTTGTGTTACAAAATCACAGAGTGACAAAAAGCAGATGCTGTGACCTTGGCCATCAGCCTTCTTCCATCTCTGCTTGCATACTGCTTTCTTAAAAGACTCTATCAGCTTTCTGCTGTGAGCTCTGGTCAAACTGCTGGTAAGGCATTCTCAGTGTTCCTTATGAAAAATCAACAGTGACAGTCCTTCCTAGTCTTTCCTGTGCTCATTATCCATGTCTCCATACCAAAAATACCTAGCATGAAAAAAAAAAACTCCTTTTTTAGATAATATACCTTAGCTCTAGGAAGAAAATCATGCATGCCTAAGGGAGACGTCCTGGCTTCTGTACAGATGTACATACACAACTATGTGATCATCATTTAGGAAGAATGAGAGATGGCTCTGCAGTTAAGTGAGCTTGCTGCTCTTTCAGAAGACTGGAACTCAGTTCCTGGACCCCAAGTCAGAAAGCTCACAACCCTTTGTAACTCCACAGTGAGGGTACCTAGTACTACTCTCTTCTAGCCTCTGTGAGCATAAACACACACACACACACACACACACACACACACACAGACACACACACACGTATATATAAACAAATTAGTATTAATTTTTTGTTTAATTATTTACTTCTTGAATTCAATATGTCCAATTAGTGTTATCCATATGTACACAGGTGTAGACTCTTCTTCTGGAGCTTGGGAAACCTACTAGTGTCCAGGCTCCTGAAAAAAATTGGCTGTTCCTCCCCTACAAGCTGTTAACTGCCAAGAGTTCCTCAGTTAAGCGTAGGGTTTCGGGAGCCACTCTGAAATTTATAAACTGTCTTGGTCTTGCATAGGACTTGTGCATGTGACCACAGCTACTGTGACTTCATATGTGCAACATGTATGCCATATTCCAAAGCTGACTTTGCACTGCATTTCACCAATCCTCTAGCTCTTATATTTTTTTCAATCCCCTCTTCCATGATGTTTTCTGAGTCTGTAGTGGATAGTTATTGATATTGATGCACCATCTATGGCTAAGAACTCAAAGTCACTTACTCCTGGCATGTCAGCAGCAATGAGCCCCTGCATTAACCATTAACAACTGAAATTAGAAGCTTCTGTGACCAAGGATGAAAGCAGCACCAATCTATGGAAATAAATAATACTTAGTGTTGGGGATCTGCAAAAAGCAGAGTCCACAGGGCAAGACCCTGCTTCTGGAGAGCTCCACACCCTATCCAGTCTGCAGCAGCATGGTGTTCCTGCTTTGGGAGATCCCCTCCCAGCCCCACCCTTTACATAGTCCCCAACACAGGGCAGCCATGTCTGAAGGGTCCTGTTCTCCTACACGTAGCCCACAGCCCAGGGCTTCCCCTTTGAGAGAGTTCCATCCCCAACACAATCCACAGCTCGTGACTCCTGCTTCTTTGGAAAGCTCTGCCCCTACAAGCCCCTCCATGTTTATGGAGTAGGGTCTGAGCCCTGCTCTCTTCAGTGTCCACAGCCAGGACTCTGGGGACCCAACCATGTGGAGGGAGCTCTGCCCCAGCCCCGCCGGATTGCTAGGCCCAACCCTCCTCCAGGTGCCAAACTGTCAAGCTGCCTCAGCCAGCCAGCTGATTTGGTGGGCCCTATAGGTGGCCATGGCAGCAGGTGGACCAAGTTGAGGACTGAGCTGTTGGCTGCCTGCTTCTGGTCCAAAATCGCACCTTGCAGCTATCTGTGTTTCTGTCAGAGAACAAATGTGACTTTTCCCAGCAAGCCCAGCCCCTCTAGCTGCCAACTGCTGTTTGGGGCTGCTGATGACCTCCTTTGCTACCTTGCTAGGCACCCTACGGACCTGGGACACCAACCCTTATGTCTAGCATGAACCCCAAATGGTGTTGAGGACCACTGTGTGGTTCCTGAATTCCTGAATGCTGGGCCACTTTTCCATCTCTGTTCTAGCTGAATCAAAAAAATCTTAATACTTAGTAAGTTTGGCAACATGTCTATTTAGTATGTGTGTGTGTGTGTGTATATATATATGGTCTCTCTCTATAGGCTATGTCTTCCTTACTAATAAAAGTCATTTATTTGTTCCCTCTTGTGGAGCAGGCTTTGAATGCAATTAAGAGAGTAGTTGCTTACCCCATAAATAGTCTTACCATTATTGCATCAATGGTCACAGTAGCATAAAAGGTCCACTGCTGGATAAAGCTACTGATGTCTTTTCTTCCCCAAGAGCCTGTATAGTACCTTCAACACTTGGAAATCAAGCAACCAGGGAGAGTTTTCTGATCAGGTTAAGATCGATTTCTCTGGGACTCGAGGTGGTGACTGTTGTGCCCTGGCTCACAGTCAGGAGGTAAACTCAAGTAAATAAGCAATACTAAGATGTCAACAATACTTGGAATTTGTTGACTGGACTTACAAAAAGCACAAGACAAAGAAAATTCCTGCACAGTTCTTAAAGAACAAGAAAGCTAAAGAAAGTTTAAAGGGAAAAGAAAATAGATTATTCCACTGACCCTTGGCCAGTGAGTCTTCTTCAGACCTTTAGAAGTTTATCCCATTTTCCTCAACAGGACAGGCACAGGATGCAGCTTCCTTCAGCCCATCTTCCTAAGTCTCTACTCAAACACCAGCACCTGCAGAAGCAGCTATACTTTAAACAACTCTATCATAAAATAATTAAACAAAAGCTACAGGTGACTAAGAAAATCAGCATAGAGAAGTAGTTGGTGCAAAATTAGCTTTGTCGGAAGGAAAAGGTCTGATCCTGAGATCTCGCATCCAAGTTCACATATGTGACATTCCCTCTGTGTGAAATGAATGCTTAGCAGCACTTTATGATGGGGACAAATAGATGGAAAAGGTTGGAGCTGAAAGTGCTTAGGAAAACCTGAACCGTATTCAGTAAACAAAAAGGAAAAAATGAATAGGGATGAAAGAATAAAGACAATTGCTCCTGTCTTACTTTTAATATGGGAAACTGATAAGTAAAAGGATTAAAATATATTCAGGTAAATTGTTGCTACCTAATAGATTATCATGCTGTTTAGCTTTCTTGGTGATTTATGTCAAGCGTCCCTTTTATTACGCTCAACAGAAAAAAAAATTAATAAAGTTGGAATCAAATTTGTTCTGACAAGTTTTGGTTGCAAGCCATTTTCATTTCAGTAAGTACTGTGCATAAGTTATACATTGACTTAAAATGGGGACCAAACACAGGAAGGAATGAAAACTGAAAAATTACCTTGTTTTCCTGACTATTCTTCATACGTCTGCTGACAGAAAGAAATGGTAATGCTGATGGGATGGTTCCTAGAAATTTGGTAGTGGTGAGTGTGTGGTGTTTGTTTTCCTAACTAAAATGCAGCAATCTTGAATCCTGTTCCACCTTAATGTTGTTGGCTTTTAAAGCACATAATGATAGAGGGGGAAAAAAGAAACCCTTCTTTATTTTCTGTCTAAAATCTTTCCAACAAAAGAAATATGAATAGGGTGTGCGTGCTCTCAGCAATTCACTTGAAATTTCCTTTGCACCTCTAGCCTTGCTAAATAACTGTTTTGTTAGCACTGTCTGCTCAGCCTGACGAACCCCGATAACTGGAATACATTGTTAACTGAAGTGTTGGAAGTACCAATGCTTGAAGCTAATGCACTCTCAGAGCGGCACAGTATGAACACAGCGGGCGTAAAGTGAAAAGCAATAACAAAAAAATGGAACAGACCTTAAGTACTATGATTATTACTTTAGGCTAGTTTTTATCAACCATTTTGAAAGTCTGCTTCCTGTGTCTAAACTACTATTGGCAATATTAATGTTATATTTTCTTTGATAGGAGCTCATGATACACTACACATATTTTTCGAAGAAGAGCAGAATCTACAAATAAAATTTTGTAAAAGTTCTGAGAAAAAAAATATGTTTTTATCCAGTAGTTTTAGAACTGATTCACAAATTTCAATGCAGCCATCAATTTTATTGTCAACTTCACAGAGTAGGTATCATTATAGATTCAAAGGAAGAAAAGAGTTTTGCTAGATTCAGGAACATTGATGACTAAAGAGTTGAATGCTGGGAATTGAATTCAAATCTCAGAAAGCATTAGGTAACATACCACACAAATGTGTGTTTAGAGATTAGGGTGTAGAATAGATATACCACTTATAGACACAGTACAAGCAGGCACTAAAAGAGATCTACCAGCAGATTATTCCAAGAGAGTAATGTATTCTATTTCAGTCCAAATTGTTCTCACAAATGAGTGTGAACTCATGCCTCTTTTAGTAACCAGTAACAGATAAAATTTGTAGGAATTTGCTAGGCATAGAAATTTTTTAAGTACCTCAGCATTTTGCATAAGGATGTAATTTCCACATTACAGTTCAGGCATCCACACCATTCCTCCTCACAGACTACATATGGCACTTTCTGCCTGGGCAGAATCTATCCGGAACTACACCACTTCTTGCCCTTTTATTACTGCCAATATGGTCCAAGTTACCACCATTTGCAGCTTTCAGCATGTTGTCTTTGGGTTGCTGCCTCTGGTCTCAAACTTGTGTCTGCTTGAGAAAACTTAATCTTTACAGAGCAGCTGTAGTAACGAATCTGATTATCCCACTTCAGTCTTCAAATAGTTCTGACAGTCTTTATCTGACTTAAGGTGAAGACTATTTTCATAAAGACCTATAAGGCATGACTCAGTCTCTGCCTGCTCATCACATTTTATCCTACCCCTTAATTCTCTCTTCCAGGCACTGTTGCTCCCCTGCTCTTCTTTGCTATTGAAGAACGGCATCCAAGTGTCTCTCACAATTTCATACTTGGCATTCTTTCTCTTTTCTTTCCAGATAAGAGTTTTGCTCTTTCCTCTAAGCATTTTCTGGGCACTCTCCCCTGCCTGTGCTATTAAAAAACACCATCCTCTGCTGATTTCTAATTATCTTCTGTTCTTTTCTTTCTCTTAAGCTTTTATTTATATCGTATTATATATTTCTACAAATAGAATATACACTCCATGGAGATATTTTTTTCTACTTCAACACACTGCTTGCTAGTGTTTGACAAACATAATGTGAATAATAATAAGTATTTTATCTATCTATCTATCTATCATCTACCTATCTATCTAATCTACCTATCATCTTTTATCTATATTTCGCAGGTCGAGACTCACTATATTGCCCAGGCTGGCCTGAAAGTTGAAACCTTCTACAGAGAACCACAAATAATCAACCTTCAGAATTGTGGAGCCCACCAATGGCTACATCTACAAAACTCACCTGCACAGAAGGCTCAGGAACTATTGCAGGATAGGAAGCTGAAAGATTGTTAGAGAGAGAGGGTCAAGGAGTTTGCTCTGAAATTGTGTCTCCTAGTAATATCATAATCTGTACCTGTAAAGTCTTAATGGCATGCCAGCCAAAATGTGAGGTGAACAAGGAGGACACCAATGGACATGCCAAAATGGACAGGGAAAATCACTGGATTCCTCAACAAAACAAAGAAATCTAGGCCACTAAGGAAAGATGGGAGTGAAAGACATGGTTTTCCTCAGGGATGGGCACACCAGTTGGATTTCTGGTGCCAAACAGTGCTGAAAAATACATACATGTAGCATCATATGGACTCAAAAGATTATATTAAGAAATATATGCGTGCATCAATATACATATGTAAGATACATATGTGTGTATGTATATATATATATATATATATTATGTTATTACATATATATGTGTAATAACATAATAAAAAGAGACCATGAACTTGAAGAAGAGTAGGGACTTACAATCTCAAAAATAAATGATAATAACAGCAACCACAAAGAACCCTTGAGTCCTTCCAGCCTTAGCCTCCTCGGTCCTAGGATTACTGACATGGACTACCATATTCATTGTAGTGATTCTTTTTTAATTGTGGACGAAAGTGACCTACCTATGCCCTCTCAGTCTCTCTAATGCTAGAGCCACAGACATGGGCATTGTACTCAGCTTTTGTTTATTATTCATTCTAGCAGGGAAACTACTTTTGTGTAAAGTAAAAATCCACAAGAATTTGGAGAAAAGGATTCTTAGATGTCTCATCTTCTATCAAATTTTATTTTTTTGTAGAGAGAATATAAAAGATAATATCATTATGCTCCTTCCAAAGTGAAGCGGTTAAAGCCAAAACTTGTACAGAAACTTGGAGATCTTTTTATACTTATTGGGGTGATTATAATCTTTTACATGTCACCCATACCAAGTAACACATTATAAATTTTAAAAGCTCAAAAATAAGTCTAGGAAAAATAGGCACAAAAGGACTCCTTCTAAGAAGTTGAGAAATTTATTACCAGTGCTGAAAACATAATTAAGATACAAAAAAGATGAGGTCACAGGGCATCACAAGTCAATTATGAATTAGAATTAGAAATACTACATTCTGTGAGGAGAAGTGCACAGGACAAATGTGTGTTCTATAGGGGAACACTGTTACTGAAAAAACAGTTTCCTCATTATCCTTAAAGCTGGCCAGACCTTTATTAGAGTAATATCTTCGAATCTGAGCTCAGGAGAAAAAACGAGGATGTGGTCAAATTGAAGTATGCACAATTGAGAGCCACAGAGATAATTAAAGTGCTGGGGAATTTGACCTCTGAGGATAGGTTAGAACAACTTGGATTATGGAGACTGAATCAAAGGTGCTTGAGATGAGATTGCATAATAGTTGCCAAGTATAAAAATGGTTCTATTTTAAGGGAGCAGAGCCAACCTCTGAGTTTTCCTGGGGGATTAAGAAGGAGGTCAATGATAGTTCTCTGCAGAACAGTGAAATTAGGTTAACTTTAATGAAACCTTTCTTTAAATGGGAGACTTATTAAGTGAGATGTCTCTGGAAAAAAAAAAGCACTTTTTGCCTGGTATCTAAGTGTCTAACACTTTCCAAGTCTTGACAATATTCAAGATTACGTCTCCCCACCTTTGAGGGAACAGTAAGTTAACAAAGTGAGGTCTGTCTCAGTGACTTCTCCACTTCTCAGTGATTGCTACAGTTCTTCTTGAAAATAAATTTTTATTAAAACTTAATTGCAATCTCATTTGACATAGGTATCTTGGTCACTTTTACATGAATCAAATTTAATATCAATGTATAATGACTCAGGGAAAATGTTATGAGATTTCCCTCTCTCTAATATATGAGTCATGTATTAGTACCTAAAGTCACCTTTGCATTATCAAGTCCCCTTGTAACCCAAATTTTTTTATGGCAAACTGCATCCTACATTCCTGTAGAAACAGTAGTTCCTTTTAGCACAGCTATGTCATTCTAATTGTTCCTTAAATATGCCAACTATGCACTAACTATATTTCTTTGGAGAAAAGAAGCCCAACTTTTGTGCATCAATCCTATTGCAAGGCATTATCTCCTGTTAGACACTGTTTTCCTTTGAAAAACTGTCTTATATGTTATCCTGGCTTTGTTTCTCCTCACAAAATTTTATAGACAACATTCTGAATGAGCATAAACACCCATCCCTTCCTTGATCATTTATTTCTTGTTTTCAGAGACGCTTGATCAAACACTTAAGAAAACTATCTTAAAACTCACTGAGTCCTATTTATGCTGCCCAAATGCTCTTGTGTGTGGGACAATCCCCTGGAGTGTTGTCCATCTACCTGGAGAGCCATCCACTGGACGTATCAGGGTCACATTTTTAAAATAAATTAAAGGAGAGATACAAAATTGGGTGTATAGGAAGGTAGAGTGAATCTTTAAGGAGTTGAAGACAGAGGAGTAAAAATATTAATATTAAAATTTTAGAAAGTGAATAATAATATCAAGTTTAAAAACAGAAATAATGCAATCTTATCCAGATGCTTTTAGGGAGTGTTTATTTTTACCAATTTGAATTTCTGAATAAAATCTTACTTTCAGAATATTTAAAGAAATGTTCATACATTTGAAATCAGCACAGAACTGTAGGTGGCCTACCTGAGTTGCTTGCATCCTGGATATTATTTATTGAAAGAGAAACTGCATCGTAGAATCTGATACTCCAGTGAGCTTAACAAGGGAGACAGTAATGGATTTTTCAGACTATGTGGGCAGTCTTATTTACACTGAGTGTGTCTGAGAATGGACACCCAAATGGCATCACTTAGATACCATCTAGATTAAAAGCTATGCATAGATTTTATCCTCAGCAGATTTTTTAAGTGTTGTGCTCTGAAATGACTTAAGTGGTAGGCAAGTTTTGTAAGTTGATTTTTACAAGTGTTATGAGAACTGATGGACGCCCTTTAAAATACTTAGCACTGTGCTTGATACATAGAGATCATCCAATAAGTTTTTCTTTTCCTCTGTTTTTTCAAAACAGGATTTCTCTTTTATAACTCTGGCTGTCCTGGAACTCACTCTGTAGATTAGGCTGGCCTCAAACTCATAGAGATCCACCTTCTTCTGCCTCCAAAGTGACAGAATTAAAGGTGTGCACCACCACTGACAGTCAATAAGTATTGCTTTTATTATTTTGTTATGAATATTTTTATTGTGGCTGCCCAAAGTCTAAGGAAAAGGAACTTACAATCATTAATTGGAAAATATTCATAAAATAATACAATTAATACCAAACAGCATATTTATTTGAAGATCAAGAGGTACCAGGGGCAGTATGAAATGAATGAACTCATAATCATCAGTCCTGTTCAATTTCCAATATAGATGACAATCTATGAGAGTTACATCAGTGGAAAAGGTGGGACTGGTCTTTGAACACCTGATTCAGGCATTAGAGTCAAGTTCTTACTAATAACCTGTCCTGTCTCTTAACAACAAGGAAATCACAATTGTAGGTAGGAACCACACAGGGGGCATGGGGTCAGAATAGCACTATACAGTGGAAAATTTAAAGATATATCCTTGAGGCAAGTCCAACTCATGATTAAACTCTATCAAGGATGAAAAAGACTGAGGGAATGAACACTAGAATTGTTAGAAATTGAAAATTTTTCATATTTTTCCTCCTTTTATTAAACATGGATTCTATCTCATACAATGTAATCTGAATACAATTTTTCTCTCTGTTGTAGAAGTTAATTTTTAGTTGTGTTTAAAATAATTATTTTTGTGTACTTTTGGAAAAGGAATGCATAGGCCTTGACTTTATGTATTGTCTGCAGGTGTTAGATTTCTGTGGGGGATGTTTGATTGCTTATGTTCTGCACCTGAGGAGTTCTGAATCAATAAAACACCTGAGCTCAGATGCTCAGGGTTCCACTGTCTGGTTTGGCACTGACCAAGATGGTGGTTTGCTGCAGTCTGGCAGGGTTTACATGAATGAAAATGCCCCCCTTTCATCCTTGCTATGCCATCACAGCAGCTTAAATCCTACAAATGGTGTACCAACATGGGGCCATGCCAGCTAATCCAACGTGGAGACAAAGAAGAATAAAAAGAAACTCACAACCCCAAAGAGTCTGGTAAAGTATGCTCAGGGAAGCTACCAGATGATAGAGATTAAGTTACTATTAATTGAAGGCTCCTGGAGAAAGAAGAGAGAGAGAGAGAGAGAGAGAGAGAGAGAGAGAGAGAGAGAGAGAGAGAGAGAGAGGAAACAAACCTCTAAGAAGAGAAAAGGATGTGAAATTGATAAATAAATGAGAAAGAAAGCTACAAGATGAGAGGCCCTTAGAGGTAAAGAATTCAGCTAGGATCAGAATAAAGCAAGGTTCTTACTGCTTTTCCTGATCATGGAACCAATGCCCCCCTGCCGCTAGTGGTAGCATACTGTTTCACACACTGAGTTTTTGTGTGCACGAAGCCCAAGTGGATCTTGTCTTTGAGGTCCATGAAGAAGGATATATCTTTCCCCACAGTTTAAAAGAGAAGGAATGCCAAAATGCCAAGACTTTGCTGGATAATCTTCCCACTGGCCCAGGAACCCCGGCTTTTTTTTTTTTTTTTTTTTTTTTTTTTTGCAAACCTGTCTACAAGAGGTCCTGATAAGACACATTTGCTATGGTGATGAGAATTCCATCCCATGAGGGAAAACTTACTGCAGACAGAGTAAACAGTTATTTTCCCAACAAACAAGACTCTATCTTAAAATCTGGAAAGTGTCTCCTTAGTGTCACCACACAGAAGTGCCTTTCAGAACTGGCCGAGTCTATATCTCATGTTGGCAGCTGAATTTGGTACTGTAAGCGTTAACCCCGGTGGTGCTGGTTTAGAAGGCATGAAAGGATCCTGGAAAACAACTGAGGCTTGGCACTCTGAGATCCCAGGAAAGGCCATTAGGAAAGATGCAGCCTCAGTAGTGATTGAAGGTCCAAAATGAAGGGGTCCCATAAAAAAGTTGAGGCTTAGAACCATGAAGAGAGACCAGGAGAGGCCATTGGTGAAGAAGCAGCCTCAGTTGCAATTGAAGGCTGAGATTGAAGGGGTCATGCAGAGAAGTTGAGGCTTGGCACCATGAAAGGAGCCCAGGAGAGGCTACCTGTGAAAGTGCAGTACAGTTCCAGCAGTTCTGAAGATGCCAGTATCATGGGATGACCACCAAAAACAGCAGCAGCAGTGGGGTGAAGCCAGCCAGCACCTAGAGGATAAACTGTGTATGAGGCAGAGGTTACAGCCCGAGAAGTGATCCAAGCCAAGAAGATCATGAATGAAATTCCAGATATTTTGATATTGATAATGTTTTGTGAAATTTCAGATAATTGGACATTGATAATATTTTTATGATGTCCAAAGGCATTGTGAAAGCTTGATAGATATTTAGATGCATTTGGTTCTCTGCATTAGCAACTTGTAATTGTTCCTCTTGTAAATGAATTAACTGGTGTAGTGTTACATTGTGTTGTAAAGGTAATGCATTTTTTTAATATACAGAAACGGGGAAATGTTTGGAAGTTTATTTTTAGTTGTGTTTAAAATTATTGGTTTTTGCACTGTTGGAAAATGGGATACATAGACCTTGGCTTTCTGTATTGTCTGCAGGTGTTGGATTTCTGTGGGGGATGTTTGATTGCTTATGATCTGCACATGGGGAGTTCTGAACCAATAAAACACATGAGCTCAGATGCTCTAGGTTCCACTGTCCAGTTTGGTGCTGGCCAAGATGGAGGTTCCCTCTGCTGAGGTCTGGCAGGGCTTGTATATATGAGAATGCCTCCTTGTCTTCCTTGGTGAGCCAACCCAGCAGCAACGCAATGTTCAACCACACCTCTCCCACTAATTGTTTCAGTTCCTCCCCATCTGTTCTCCAATATGGATCCAATCCCTTTTTCTCCATCTCATTAGAAAAGAACAGGCTTCTAGGAGATAACAAAATAAAATACAGTAGGATAAAATGAAAACCATTGTACCAAAGTTGGACAAGCCAAGCCAACAGAAAATTAAAAGAATCCCAAGAAAAGGCACAAGACTCAGAGACCCACTTGTTTACACAGTCAGGAGTCCCACAAAGGTATTAAACTAAAACCTATAGTATATATGCAGAGAACTTAGTAAAAGATCTGCTTAGGCACTGTGATTGCTGCTTCAGTCTCTGTGAGTTTATATGAGCCTAGCTCAGTTGTTTTAGCAGTTCTTGTTCTCCTGCTGTCCTGTTTCATCCCCCATTCCATGACTCATTCAACCCCTTCTTTCATGGTGTTTCCTGAGCTCTTAGGGAAGGATTTGTTGGAGACATCTCCTTTAAAGCTATGTGTTCCAATGTCTGTCTTTCTCTGTCTGCATAATGACTTGGTGCAGGTCTCTGTTTGTTCCCTCCTACTGCAGGAGAAATACTTTCTTATTATGGCTGAATAAGGTTCCAATCTACGAGTATAGCAGAATATCATTAGGAATTATTTTATTGTTGCTTATATTTTTAGTAACAGTAGTATTTACTACTATTCTAGATCTCTGGTTTGTCTAGTCTCTTGGTCATGCAAGCAGTGTCAGTTATGGATTTTATCTCATAGAGTATCTTTAATTTGAATCACACACTGGTTGGTTACTCCCATAAGCTTTGTGCCACCATTGCCTTAGCGTATCTTGTAGGCAGGACAGGTGGCATATCAAAGGTTTTGTGGTTAGTTTGTGCTTTAGTCTTTTCTTTGGTAGCTTGCAGAGTGTTGTTCCTTGTCATGGACACTAAAACATAGGGTTGTAGTTTGTGCATAGGCACCAGCTTCATCTCTTCACATTCAATGATTTGTGTGTGTGTGTGTGTGTGTGTGTGTGTGTGTGTTATTTAGCAATGGGGTGTTGCTGTCAGATTGTGGAATTCTTGGCATCAACCTGGGTTTTCTGAGGATTTCCTTGGGACCCTTTTATCCAACAAATCAATCGGATGAAACCCAGTCTAGGAATTAAAAGCTTCATTTGGTAACGAGAGATGGCCAGTGGGGCTTCTGACTCCTTTACTGATTGTAGACTTTATAACGATTGCCTTCATATATTATAGGAAGATTCCACTGCACTAGGTTCCCACACTGCCTTTCAAATATTCTTCAATTCTAACTATCTCTTCATTCATCCCATGCCCCCTTCTTCTTCCCACCTGATCCTTCAATTCTAGTCCTAATATCCATCTCCAGTTCACCTGTTACATCTCTATTTCACCTTCCTGGGGAGATCCATGTGTTCCCCATAATCCATGAAGGTAGAATTTCTTATGTCTAAATAATTAATATAATAAGTTGCATAAAGCATTACCCTGCTTTGCGTGTTCTGCAGCTATCAATTTGTATTTTCCTGTGCTTAACTTTGTTTTTTGTAACTTCCTAAGTTAATCATTAATTTTCTAATATTGACTATATACCATATTATATTGTGTAGTCCTTAATATATACCATCATTGTTCTGTGTGCTAATGGAATACTATCCCTCAGGGGTAAAACGTAATATCATCTCACTAGATGTAGGGGTTGTGTTTGTGTGTTTGTGTTCTCCATGATTTATTCTGCCCCTTGTGTTCTTTTCTCAGAAAGAAAACAATTCAATATTACCGATGAACACACATGCTGAGTCTCATTGCTTGTTCTTGGAAACCTGATGTGGGTTGCAAGGAAATGAAGAAACGACACATACACAGGAAAGCTGGCAGCAGGTAGAATTACTTGTTTTGATGGACAAGCACCAACTACCTCAATAACCCAGAACCTCAGCCTGTTTATTATGGGCAACACAGAGGAGAGAAGTAGCCAGTCTCAGTAGGAGATCATGTAGAGAAGCAACCTCAGGTTTCAGTCACCCTGAAGGGTTAATTTTTGCTAATTTTTATACATATGGGTCAATGGTTTTTTAACACTCATGCTTGCAAACACTGTCAAAAACCACACTTGTACAAGAGAAGGTCTTTGTTACCTTTTTGAGCCTGGAGATACTTTGCCAATTCCCATGAGTCTCTGGAATTGGATCTTTAACATGAATATGGCCATGTCAAGCAATATACACTTACTCAGAGCTTCCAACTCCATTGAACAAACATATATAAAACCCAATAAAATGACATCATATGTCTGTCATTTCTTTTATACTAAGCTTCAACCCAAATATGATCATGTAGGAGTTAAAGATATAGTTGTATTATATCAGATTTCACAGATTATATTACATTTACTAACATTCACATTGAAGCTATGTTTGGTAATTACATTTCCCTAAAAATGCAAACTTGGTTAAATAATATTTTAGTGACCTGAGCGTAAGCACTGAGGAAATCTGGGTGGTGATTCAATCCAGTTCCTCAGATGCCTAGCCCACTTCTCATCTTCTCAGGGCAACAGGCAGAAATGACATACGTGACCAGATTTAGCCCATGTATTCTTATAGAAAAACATATTCCAGCAGCCCCTCAGCATTTCTAATACAGTTTTATCTACTCTAAAATGAACAACAAAGAGAACATTGGCTCAAGTCCCACGGGAGCCATGTTTTGTAATGCTTCCATTAGAAACAATCTCTGCCTTCAATTCCCTATAGCAGCATTATGAACACAGCTTTATGTAGATAAATTACTAATATGTTTTAGCTCTACTGTAGGTTAAATAGTCCTGTGTGGGCTGCACTGTAGATATTGCTAACTCATGTAGTATTACTACTATGGAAAAATGGATTCTGAGTCCAAGTTAGAAATATTTTTAAAAATTATTGTTAAGGAAATTATACTTTGGTAAAATATTTTTAATTACTCAAGGCTTAAATCTTATTTACTACTGCTTTGTGTCTGAACTAATATTTAATTTCTGTAAGTGTCCTCTGTGGATATTAACCACCAGTAATTTATCTATCAAAATCTCTCCCTAATATGTTATACTAAAATCTATAAAATTTCCACTACTTGATCACTTTGAATTATGAAAACAACAACCAACAACATGCAATTTGATACATACATATACATGAGTTCAATTCTTTGTCTTCTGCATTAGAAGCTTTTTCTCTTTTTCCTACTACATAATAGAAACACTTAACAATATACAATCACATTTCCTTACTTTGAAAATTCTGATTACTTTAATTTGCATTTAATATCATCTCTAGCATAGAATAGAATAGAATATTATTCATATAAAATAGATTTTGTAATATATCGGATACATTTTTTTAGTTTTTTTAATCACAAAAGAATTACACATTTCTGAATGCTATTGTACACAGGATAAAAGGAGACTTCTGTCCTTCAAACCAGTGTGGACAGTATCTAGCATTGCCTGTCATCCTGGTGAGTACAGGGAACCTGCCAAATTCCGGTGCAGCATATCCATAAACTCCAGCCCTGCCAATACCCTGGTGAGAACAGTACATTTGTTAGTTTCCAGGTCATCCCCTTGCCTCAGTAAGCTCAATGCATTTGACTAAGCTTCAGCTCCACTGGAAGGCTTGTGAGGATTCTGTGTTTAGTAAGATGTTCCAGCCTGACCCATACCATTGTTGAGGATAGTGTGTCAGTCTTTAGGCACCACAAATCTGTAAGTCCTCCCATGTGCTGTACCCCTGTAGCTGTCAGATATAGCTGTACGGTGTTGGGGCAACTCACCAAGAAAGACAAGGAGGCATAATCATAGGTTCAAACCCTTTCAGACCTCAGCAGATGGACCCACCATCATATCAAGTGCCATACTCAACTGTGGAATCCCGAGTGTCTTAGCTCAGGTGTTTTTATGGATTTAGAACTCCTCGGGTAATCTACTTATAGCACGTGCAGATCATGACCAATAATAATCCCCCACATAAGTCCAACACTTACAGACAATACAAAATTCCAAAACCTAGGCAGTCTCTCCCCCAATAGTACACAAAACAATTATTTTATACATAACTAAAAGTAAAATTCCACAACAGTCAGGTCTGTGGGCAATGCAACTATACTGCCTTACCTGTGGATAAGTGCTATCTCAGCCAGTGATCAATATTCAGGGACTCCAGAAAGAATGAAATTCAGGGTGGTGAAAGTAAAGATGGAGAGTACCAGGGCTGAGCTTTATGACCTATCTAGCACAGGGAAACCCCTGCCACAACTCTATAATACCTGAGTCCCTCTTGAAAAGTGTAACCTTGACACAAACATCTATCTGCTGTCTCAGATGTATTTCTATAGCAGCTATGACAACTTTAACAGAGCTGATGGCCAAAATGCCCATTGTGGGCCCTGAAAACTGGGACGGTTCCCTAGACCAAATAAAGGAAGCTGAAGCTGTGAAGCTGGTCACTGATGCTAGCTAGTGTCATATTTACTATGCATATGCATATTATAAAAAGAATGAAGTGGAGAAGCCACCCAAGAGAAGATCCAGAAGAAGGCTGTGAAACAAGAGGACCTCTTCTTTGCTAGCAAGTTGTGGTCTACCATCTTTGAAAAAAAAAAAATGCTAAAGGAAACTTTTCAGAAGACTCTTTCAGCTCTCAAACTAGGGGGTTATTTGAACCTCTATCTTACCCACTAGTTAAAGGGATTTCAGCCTTAGAAAGAGTTATTCCCCAAAACAATAAATGCAATTTTATCACCAGTAAAATATTCTTGGATACTTAAATGGTCACAAAAGAACTTGTGACTAGTGGTTAGTTAAAGTCCTGAGCGTCTCCAACTTAAACCCCTTCCAGATTGAAAGGCTCTTGAACAAGTTTGGATTGAGTTGTAAACCAGTGACTACTCAGAGTAACTACCGTCCATACTTATCTCATTCAGGACAACTTTATCTTGTATGACCACTCTGTGGTGATTACCTATATAGTCTACAGATCCCGGTCTCTCCAGATAGACATGGACCAAGTCAGAGGTCACTTCACTACTGGTAGATTCCAAGAATAATAAGATTACTCCAAAGCATCAGAAGACCAGATCAAAGCATAATGAGTTCTGATTTTTCTGATTCAATTCCATATGCAGAAGAATATGATGGTGAGCTTTGTGTCTGCAGCACCAGCCTGCATGCACAGCTTTTTAGACTTCTCTTCAAGTTGAATGGCAAGTAATTGGCCACCACTTTCTGCTTTATCAGTAGCTGGAGGGCCTTCCTACTTCCTGAGACATTGCATGTGTGAGAGCAACCTCACAATGCAGCATACTGAAGTAGAGCCTACTGAGAATGTGAGTGTGGTAAAACATCTTTTCAATATATCACACTAAAGAGTTGCTCGTGCCCATTCATGGGACCACTGGGGGTGGGGGTAGAGCCAACACACACAGTCTCTGAGAGTCAGGTAAGTGGTAAAAGCAGACTCGTTTAATTCAAGCAGAGGGATCCCTTTTATACCCTCCTCCCAGCCCAGTGACCCACTGGCTCCCAGACTGCAGGATGCTGCTTTGGCTCTTCTTGTCTCTGGTCATATTCAGACAGGTCTCAGTGGCAGGCCTAGTTTCTCCTACACTAAAGCTAATCTATTGATGCTGCCTGATACAGAGTCTCTTTGAAGGTCTGCAACTCATTCTGCCCAAGTGATGTTTTAGTCAAGTCCATCTGATGTCTGTTGTGGAAGTTTATTTTTAGCTCTATTTAAAATAATTGTTTTTGTGTAGTGTTGGAAAAAGGGATGCATAGGCCTTGGCATTTTGCATTGTTTGCAGGTGTTGGATTTCTGTGGGGGATGTTTGATTGCTTATGATCTGCACCTGAGGAGTTCTAACTCAATAAAAGGACCTGAGCTCAGAAGCTCGGGGTTCCACTATCCAGGTTGGCACTTGCTATGGTGGTGATTCCCACTGCTGAGGTCTGGCAGAGTTTGCACCTATGAAAACACCTCCTTGTCTTCCTGTGCTGAGACACCTCATAGGTGTACAACTACAGACGTCATGCTGCGCTGGCCTTGGTATAGGACAGAATCTAGTCAATGTTATATTTAATTCCTTGTGTTGAGACCAAATGTCACAGGGAAATGTGACTAGAAGAAACAAAAGGATATTTCTTTTACTAATTAAATCTGATCAAATGTTTCTCAGATACCAGGAACTCTAGTAATGTGGAGGAAGACCTAAAGATAACATAATAAAAATAACAGTATCAAACATTACAAAAAGAAAACTTCAAATTTTTTTTCTAAAATTAAATAGGTGAGCTGAAATAAACAGATATTAATAAAGAAATAAAGAAAGAAATATTAAACAATCATCTTACCCCACATGTACAAGTCTCAATAGTAAAACACAAATGACATGACAATATAGTACCTCCGACATTAAGAATCCTCCACAAGTACCCTTCAGTGTGAGTACATTACATAAAATTCCAGAAAGAGAACTCAAAATAATCATTATAAATATGTACAACAAACTCAAAGAAAAACATAAACTGAACACATCCCAAGAAAACATGAAAAAGTCTGTGAAATAATGAAGTTGAAATTTAATAAAGTGATAGGAAAAGCTAAGAAAAAATTAGAATGAAAAGCATAATGCATCAAATAGAAAGCTCTGTGAAAATCATCACCAAGAGAATGGATCAAGGTGAAGGACTGAAAGTTCAAAGGGTTAATGAGAAGAAATAATTAAAATCAGAGTAGAAATTAATGAAATGGAAATAAAGAAAATAATAAAAAGTATTAAAACAAAGAGTTAATTATTTAAAAAGAATAAATAAAATGAACAAACTCTTAGTCAGAGTTCCAAATGAAATATAGTGAAGACACAAATTAACAAAATTATTGATAAGAAGCTAACAATTGTGACAGATACCAATGGCATTCAGAAAAGTCACTAGAACACATATTTAAAAAAATATCCATATGTTCTACTAAATTGGAATATCTAAAAGAAATGGATAAATTTTTAAATGCATATGACATGCCAAAATTAAACTAAAGTGAGATAAGCAATTTAAACAGATCTATAACAAGAAATCAGATTGAAACTGCTTTAAAAGAGAAAAAAAATCTTAGGACTAAAAAAAGCCCAGGTCCAGATGGATTCACTGCTGAATTCTACCAGAGTTTTAAAAATAATTACATGCAATGCTTCTTAAATTCTCTAATAATTATGAAATGAAGGAGCAGTACAAAACCCTTTCTTCAAATCTAGCATTATCTTGATACCCAAACCAGATAGGTATACAGCAAAAACAACAAAAAGAAAACAATAGATCAATATCCTTGATGAACATAGATATAACCTCAAGAACTATTACATACTAAATTCTAGAAAACATTAAAAAATCAAGTTAGCTTGACTCCACAGATCCAGAGATGGATCAACATACACAAATCAATACATATAATTCATTGCATAAACGAATTCAGGGATGGGCATTACATACTCATCTTCATAGATTTGTAAATGGCCTTTAATAAAACCTGAGCTTCTTAAAACTCAGAAGGAACCCATCACACATAATAAAGGCTATATATGAAGCATATATCTATTATTATATTAAATGGAAAAAAACACCTAAGCATTTCTACTAAAATCAGGAAACGACAAGGGTGTCCATTTCTTATTGGCATTAAATGTAATGCCATGTGTCTTAGATAAAGCAGTAAGACAAGAAAAACAAGTAAAGGGCCCATATAAGAAAGAGGCAAGTAAAAATGTCCTTATTTGCATATGAATTAATTCTACACTTAAGAGATTTTTTTAGATTCCACCATATATCTTTGAACTGGGAAATACATTCATCAAAGTGGCAATATATACTATTAACATACAAATACTAGGAACTTTTCTATAACTACAAACAAAATTACTTGGAATTAAATCAGGGAAACAATTTCACTCACAATTGTCTTACAAGAAACAAAACCTGGAATAAACTTAACTAAGGAACTGAGTGAATGTGATCGCTTATATGAAAACTTTAAAACACAATATAAAAAAAATTGAAGAAGACATTAGAAAATGGAAAAACCTCTCATAATCATGAACTGGCAGAATCAATATCACAAAATTACCTAAAGCAATCTACAGATCCAATAGAATCCCCACCAAAATTCAAGTGTTATTCTTCACAGAATACAAAAATATACAATCCTAAAATTCATTTGGGGGCACACAAAAAATAAAAGACCCTGGAAAGCCAAATGGTTTATAAACAAAAAATATGGCAGAAAGCTTTACCATACCTTATTTCAATCCATGCTATCCTTGCAAAAGACTCTGGGACCTGGAGGTTTCAAGGCTGATGAGGGAGTTGGAAAAGTCTTTCAAATATATTAACTCTAGGGCCTGAGGATGCAGCACAGATTTAGATAGCTTGCCTAAACAAACTTGCATGAGACCTTGGGGTCCTTCAGAATCACTGCAATAGTGTGTCCATGAAGAAAATACATTTACTTTTTTCTAAGTGGAATGTGAGAGTTTTCCATCCATGTGCCTCTAGCAAGAAGATGGCTAGAATTGAAAAGTTCCTGTGTATTTCCAGCAGCCCAGGGCCAGGCACTAGACAAGCTGCTGTCTGTAACAGCCTGACGTGAAGCAGAATAAGCCAGCCATCTTGGGTGGGAAGATAGAGCTGAGGACTCTGTGAGGCCTCTTTCTATCCAGCATCTCCGATGCCCTTTTAATCTGAGGGATATACAGTACTCTATCCTTACTGGATGTTTCATTTCCATCGTCATTATTCCTTAGGCAACCCAAAATTTGTCCTTATTTTCCAGTTGCTATGACATAAACAGGTGAGGACATAAAAAGGAAGAAACATTATATATTCTATAATGTGTACAGGTATGTCTGGGTAATTATTTACTGTGACTACTTATCATTCTTGCTTATAGATTATAAATGAGCAAAAAATGACTTAAAGG
Source organism: Cricetomys ansorgei (assembly GCA_026225945.1). Taxonomy (NCBI): domain Eukaryota; kingdom Metazoa; phylum Chordata; class Mammalia; order Rodentia; family Nesomyidae; genus Cricetomys; species Cricetomys ansorgei. Next base: position 3,680,364 of record JAMJFZ010000289.1, on the reverse strand, counting down.
AAGGAGTGACTGTAGATTTTTATTTGAATATAGATCATGTACTATTGATAAGACTAAGATTTCATTAAGCTCACAGGATATTAAAGAGTCACATTGGAAGAGCAAACTACTGGACAGGTACCTCGTTCTTCATGGTTGCCAATGAGGAAGAAATAGATATAAGTACCTATGTCCTCATTAGTAAAGAAGCAAGCACATTTTTAGATGAAGCTCAGAGAGAAAGACAAAGACAATCTGGAAGATGACCAAGTATGCCTTCATTTACCTTACAGATGAGACAGAAAAGGCTCCCCAAACTGAATCCTTCCCCTGTGGATCTCTTTAATCCTTAAGACTTAAGAGAAGAATGCCTGATATTTTTCTCCTGGCCTAAATATAAGCTGGGGTATAAACAATGGCCTATGATAAAAAATACCAATCTGAGAATGTAACTATCAACAGGAAAAAAGAGGACCCACAGCTGGGAGTAGATATTGACATGGGTTTCTAGCTAAGTGCATTGGTTTCTTGTTAGGTAAAGATAAAGAAGTTGTTGCAGCTCCAAGTGTTCCTTAAATACTACCGGTTTTTAAAGTGCTTTCAATGAAGAAAATCCCTAGAAGTAACAGAGTGGTATACAAGGTGTGGCAGAAACCACTCACTGCTGTAGTGTTTGGAGACAAAAAGGGATCAAGTGTTGGGGACATACAGTCAGATCATGTTCTGAGCACCTGGGGTGATTTCTTTCTTCTTGGTTCTCACGTCCCGTGGTTAAGAGGGGCAGGGTATAGCATCTCATCTCAGTGCCTACCCTGTTCGCAACACTGATTTTCCACCCCTGTACTCTGCCTCTGGCTTGGTCCCTATGGGCAGGGTATCTGCAGATACCAATTAAAGAACATTGTTACTGTAGCTGCCAAGAGGGTCCTTCCAAATGGGCTCCAGTTTCACAGTGGACCCTTCAATCTTGATACTTGGGACTATGAGGGCTTTTGTTCTTACTTAGAACCCTCCTTCCCCACCTGGGATGGCTTTAGGCCTCTCCTCATTGAAGATCCACCTACTCTCTGATGATGGCACTCTACGTCCTAGGGGCTATTTTGAACCCTTGGCCTCATGGCAGTGTTAGTGAAGTATAATGTGGAAAGTAGATAAATAGCCAATTCGTGTTGAAAGATGTGGAGAGTATAGGCAAGTAGTGATGTCTTGAATATTTGAAACTTGCAAGCTGAATCTGAAAGGACCAAAGAGCCACACGAATATGTTTCAGACGAGTAACACTACACCCAGGGTCAAGTAACAGATGTGAAGCCTAAATAACCAGGAGTTTTCTCCTCAAAACGCAACCAACTGGTTCATTTGGGGAAAAGATAGGAATGTGATAGGCTTCAGAGGCTGTGAGGGAGGGCCAGCCCTGCCTGTCAGCTGTGGCTGATAATAGGTATCTCATTTTAATAGTGTTGCTAGGATGTTGCAAATGAATAACACTTGGAAAATTGATAAACTAGTAGGTAAATGGGTCCCAAAATGAAGCAGAAGCCAAATTATAGACATTTTAGGGAGAATCTACCTATAATGCATTCTAGCTTTGGGGTTCTCTCTAGTAGACCCTTTGGCAGTTGGAGAGTGGCATGATGGACTCAAGTCTACCTCTGTAATTTCTTCATCTGGCGCCATCTCCAGGTCTATGAACCTGGATGAATTACTCATCACTGGAAATGTCTTGATCCTGAATTTTGGAATTACGTGAGACTAGAGAAGAGTGGAGCCCATCACATAGCAAACCTACCACATAGCAAGCCAATCACAGAGCATTTGCTCAGTGAACTTGGTAAACGGGCTTCCAGTGTGTTATTGAGGTCATCTGTTTTAAATTTTATATCGCTACGTAAGCATTTCTGGTCAGTCAAGTGCTCTGAGTACCGTCAAATATCTCAGATGCACAGGGAGCTGTAGGTGTCTGGGCCCAAGTACCTGGTAGAAGGACAAGAGGGATGATATGGCCCTAATAAAGACAGGAAAGGAAGCAGAGATGAAAGGTGACTGAGCTGAGGGTAGGTGTGGAAGTGTCACTACTCTTCTTTGGACAGAATAGATCAGACCAGCTGCTCTCTGTTGATAGGCTGGATATTCCCCTCTCATATTGGCTGAGTATCAAAGGCAGGTAGAGAAAGGACAATACTAAGCTATTGTCTTTCTTTCCTCTTTCTTTCCTCCATCTTCTTGAAGATGGGACAAACTGGTGTCAAAATTTTCCCAAATTTGCCACCCAGTTTCCTTCTCAAACACTAGATAGAATTAACATTCCAACACTCAAACAAAAAAACCCTGATGTGCTTTTGTCAGCAACCAATACTACAGTGTCCCTTGTGCTGTTTCCCTTGAAGGAGATTGTGGGAAAATTCAGACATGCCTACATTTACAGAGCCTTCTTGCTGGCAGGGTCTAAAGAAAAATAGATGATATTAAGTTTGATAGGTTGTCTGCATCAGTTTACAGACACAAACATATTGTATGTATAGGTTTCCAAGCAGCTGGTTACCTGGTTCCACCCAGGGAGTGCCAGGTATTGAGAATGCCAGATATTCTTGATCATGGATGCTCACTGTAACTTATAACTTTATAGACTATAAAGATTCTATTCATTTACTTTTAATTTGTTAACTATACACGTACACACACACACAATGATTTTATTGAAAGTAAAATTTTCATAGGATCTACTCCATTCAGTTTTGTCTCCTGCAACTTCTTCCACGTCCTCTCCACTTTGCACCAACCCAACACCATACACCATAAATAATTAAAATACCAAATAATTAAAAGTGAAAAAGAAAAATCCATAAAAAACACTAAATCAGAACACATAATATACAATCAAAAGACTACTAAGAGAAAGCCAAACAAAGTGATATGAGACAAGGTGCATATAAAAAATAGCATTGAGTTCATTTTGTGGTGGCCATCTACTGCTGGTCATGAGGTCTACCTTATATGTGTAGAGAACTAAATTTTCCTTTGCAAGTGGATGCCAATTACAGAGAGCTTCTTGGTTAAGGATAGAGGTTGGTGTCTCCTTCCTTTCTCAGCACCATTTGGCTTGAACCTGTAAAGACTATAAGCAAGACACTGTAGTCTCTGTGAGTTCATATGTGCATCAATCTTGTTCTGTCATGAAAACATTGGTCCCATGGAGTCATTCATACCCTCTGGCTCTTAAAATCTTTCTGCTCCTCTGCCACATGGCTTCCTGAGCTCTGAGCGGAGGGGATGGATGAAGAACTGAATGTTCCAAGGTATCTCACTCTCCACACAGAGTCCAGTTGTGGGTCTCTGCACTAATTCCCACATACTGTAAGCAGAAGCTTCTCTGGTGATGGGAGCAAGGTACTGCTATGTAGGTGCAGCAGAACAGCACCAAGAGTCATTTTAGCAGAACAATGTTCCTTTAGCAGAACAATGATATTTGGTTTTCTCCTAGGACCCAGGCCTTTCTAGACTGAGGTTCTTGGCTACCTGAGCAGTGTCAGGCATGGGTTTCATTCAACTTGTAGAGTGGGCCTTAAACTAGAAAGTTGTTGACTATTCTATGTATGTGCCACTACCTATACGCAAAATACGGCCCAACAGATGATAAGCAGAAACCAGTTACAAGGATATAAGTTTAAAGGGAAACATGTCTTTTGTGTATACATTAAATTACCATGTGTTGTTTAACCTCACTGAGAAGCAGGCTCTGGATGGGATTTGGTTCTCCCACTTCAGAACCAAACATGTTTGTCTCAAAATATACTCAAAAGCTCCTTTTCTGAGTTACGAAACAACCGCCAAAGAGCAAAGACATTGGGAGTATTAGTTATCTCTTGATATAAAACTCCATCTGTTCATTAAGTTCATTCAAAAAGAAAAAGGTACAGCTATGGTAAAACCACTCTAAATTCTATAAAAAGGCTGCCTTGTGCATTATTTAATATTTACCTAGGGAATTACCATTCCCCATAGTGCAGCAATAAGTATACTGGTAATAGTTTATATGTAGTTTCTTCTGTGTAGTCTCTTATTAAGGAGTCATTGTATAGTACTGTTGTATAGGCCCAACAGCTGCTGTTTTAATGATATCAGCTGTACCTGCTTGGAGAAAATCATCACAGCCAGGCTTGTTGACTCTTGATTTGTTGATGTAATTGTGTCTTGTAAGATGACTGGAAGCTTTTCTAGAATTGAAAAGAAAACTTGAGTATTCAAACAAGTTACAAAGGTCTAAGCAAGTAACATTAGGTATGCAAAAAGTCAAGTTTTGTACCTTGAAACCAAATCTGTGCTCAAATCAATGGTCTACTTTCTGTAACAATTATAAGGACCAGCTTAAAAACAACGACTTCTTATTAGTTCTCATTACTAAGAAACATGCTGCTCTGATACTGGAAATTTTCCTAGTTTGCCTCTCTGCTACTGTGATATAACACTAACAAAAAGCAACTTGAGGAGAAAAGTAAAAGTTTTCTTTGCTTATACTTCCATATCATAATACATCCTTGAGGAAAGTCAAGGAAACAACTCAAGTAGAAGCAGGAATCATAGAAGGAAACTGCTTATTTGGCTTGCTTTACTTCAAGCAAGTGCTCAACACAGTCAATTTAGTGGACTCCAGCCTTAAGGCTCCTCCCATCTCAATGGGGAAAGCTGTCACCTTTGCTTCCTTTGTGACAAAGCTTTGTCTGTCCCAGGGGAAGAGCTTGTTGCTCCCTTAGAGGACAAATGTTCATCTCTTATATGACTTTTTTATAACCTTTGGGCTGATGGAGAGTCACATCTAATAATCTATGTCAACATAGTATACAAAACAGAAAGCATGGATGAGCCAAGTTAGGCCAAGTTGGGTTCATAAAACAGGAGCTGCTGTTAGGGCATGACACAGACAAGCTGCTGAATTGTCTGCTCAAAGGGAGCTGTAGGGAGGCACGACTTGAACTCTTCAGGATGTAGAGTTTGGCATTTTTAAAGTGATCAGTGCCTTTTAGGACTAGTCCCATCGTAACATCTTGGGCACTCAACAAGTTTTAGCTCCACTAGAGAAAAATATGAGGAAAATATACTTCAAGATATAAGCCTAGGTAAGGACTTTCTGACCAGGACTCCATTACTTAGGAGATAAGAACCACAGTCAACAAATAGGATTTCATGAGATTAAAAACCTCTACAGCAAAGGAAATGGTTAACCAAATGAACAGACAGAGCAAGATAAAACAAGTAGATATCCTACAAAGCAATATAATATCTTTACCAGCTATATAACTGACAGAGAATTCATATCAGAAAAAAAAAATCTCAAATGACAAATAATAAACACCCCAATTAAAACTGAGCCAAGGAATCAAACAGTTTACAAAACCAGAAATATGGTGACCAGTTTATATTTTAAATGCGTTTCAACATCCTTAGCCATCAGAGAGATGCAAACTAATGCTCTATTGAGATTCCATTTCACTTGTGTCAGAGTAGCAGCCATCAAACAATGACAATAAATGCTGGTGAGTGTGTGAGAGAAGAACACCTGCTCCCTCGTGGTGAGAACGCAAACTGGAGAGTCACTGTGGAAATGCGAGTGCGGCCATGTATCAGAAAGCAGGAAATAGAGCTACCCTGTGGCACAGGTCTAGCACTTACTACTTGCTCATCCATAATTATTGATGTTCTATTCACAGTCGTACGGAAAGAGAATAAATGTACCTCAAACAGATAAATTGTAAATGTGGTATATAGAGTCAATAGAATTTTATTGAGCAATATGAAAATTAAATTTGCACAAAAATGGATGGAACCAGAAAATATTCTATTAAGTGAGGTGGCCCAAAATAAGAAAGTCCAATGCTATATGTTTCCTCATGTATGCATTGTAGCCTGGCATAATGATATACACTTTAAATCTCAGCACTCAGGAAGCAAAGTCAGGCAGATTTCTGTGAGTTTGATATCAGACTGTTCTAAATAGCAAGTTTTATGACATCTTGGGTTACCTATTGAGGCACTGTTTATTTCAAAGAAATAAAGAAATAAGGAAGTAGGGAGGGAAGGAAAGAAAGAAAGGGAGGAAGTAAGGAAAGAAGAAAGGAAGAAGGAAAGAACAAAGTCATATGTGAACCATAGCCTTTAAATTTTATAGATGTATATTTATGTGAGAAGGCGTCGTATACATGCTAGGAAACTAGAAAGGGGGCCATAATGGTCTCCCAAAAGAGGAATCAATAGAGAAAGTTAGATAGAGTCATACAACATATATGATATCAAAGTGAAAGCTAGAATATTGTTGATGGAGGTGATTAATTGGAAATGGGTAGTACGAAAACTACAGAAAGGAGGGTATCTGATGAAGGTCAACCAAAGTAAGTGTCTTTCAAAATGTCACAAGAAAACCTAGTTCTTTGAAGACTAATTGAAATATGAAAAGGAAAGAAAAACTACAAAGCAGCTTTCAAGACTTCGAGGCACAATCACATTCACATAACAATTTTTAAAGCTCTTTCCTTACATGTCTATGGAGGATGCGATCTGAAGTAAGATAATCAGAGTGCAAAGTTTGATTGCTAAGTTCTTGATGCACAACTGCACAGCAGATTCCTCCAGGTTTCACGGAAATGGCATATATGAAAAATAAAAAGTGAATAACAAATATCATACGTAATTGAGATTCTTTGAAATTTGTACAATAATCTTCATTCTAGTAAATGTGTTTGCAGTGGGATCATTATAACTATGTAATGATAACTTTTGAATGTTTATAATGTATACCTTTAATGGACAGTCTCTTTCCTGTGCCATCAGCTGTTCCTATCACACAGTATTTCAATGGCCTGTTACATCCTATCCTGTGGCTGCGTCAATGCCATCTGAATTTCCAGCTTTGGAATAATTGAACTTTTTCAATTTTTTTGTGCCATTCTTTATGATGGAGTGAATTTTCTTCTTCATTAACATTTTGTGGATCTGTGAATTCACCAGAAGAAAATATTTTCTGAAAAAAAAAAGAGCTTTCTATAATGAACTTCATTTTATGTTTTTGTTTCCCATTAGAAATATATTTTGTATTACTTTGAAGGACATGTTTAAACAAACAAAGAAAAAGAAAGGGTAATTCAGAATCCAAGCACATCAGTGCAGATAGTAATCATGCACTGTTCAAGAAAAACTACACCTGACATTTTAAAAGATATATTCTTGCATAGGTTTAAATTGCAGTGTTTTCAAAGTTATGGTACAGTAAACAGACATATACATTTTAAAGTTTTGTTACTACATATGTGTTCAGTTTAAAATTAACTATAAAGTTGAATAGTACATAAATAAAAAAGAAATAATTAAATACTAAAATTATTATTAGTTTTTAAAAATGAATAATTTAAAATCATAACTAAATTTCAGTATAATTTGAAAACAATAGAAATTTCTATTTGCCCATTCCTCATGAGTCTTAATTTTTAGCTAGGGTACCAGCAAACCTTCTCGCCCATGTTCTATAATTATATACAGGATATGCCCTTTTTTCGTTTTCAGTTAAGAATATCCATACAATCATACTACTTACACATTTTCAGACACTTATCAATGTTTATTTTGATTAGCATTTTGTGACTCTACTTTTAGGAAGATATTTGAAGCTCATTTCTTGAAGAGTATCATATCATTATACAACTGTAGTAGATTGAAAAATACACACACAAAGTGGCATTAGCATTTTACCACCTCAACAAAATACATTCAAACTCCAATTATAAATTCTTTTTTTTAGATAATATAATTACAATATTTCTCCCTTCCATTTTCTCCTATCAAATCCTTCCATATACCCTCCTGCTCTCTTTTAAATACAATGCCTCTTTTTTATTGTTATTTTATAGACATATATTCATAAAAATAATCTGTTCATTCCATGTGATACTATGTTTAGAACAACAGTTTGGTATTAGATCAGCAGTTGCTGTCCATTATCTGGTAGATTATTTCACCTGCTCTCAGCATTCCTTATTCCCTGTAATTCTTTGTGTAGGATTGAAGCCTTGTGGGATTTTCCCTGCTACCTTTGACTTTCTATTTATGTCTTTCTTCTTCAGCTCATATTTAGGCATAATGTTGGTAAGACTTTTATGCAGCTTATGACATTACTAGCAACCAAACATTCTTAAAGTTATTCTATTATTCTAATGGGTAAAGTGGTATCTCAGCTTTCAAAAATTTGTATTGAGTTATACTTCACATTACTTAAAGTTAAATACTTGAAAACACACAATTCACAATTTTCATATATCCATATGATGTAAAGAAATTATAACCATTTCATAACATTTACACACATCCTGCATTACCTGATTTTGGCATTGTTCTCAAGACACACAGATGCAGTAAAATACATATGTAGTCAAAATGCTCTTTGTTAAAATGTCTACATATTTCAAATGTCCAAAACTGTACCATCTGTACCCTAGAGCAAATGCAGAAACTGTTCAGCTCAAGACTGGAAGCCTTCTGATAAGGTAGAGGATATGTAGCCCCAGCTAAAGGCTACAGATTTGCAAGCTTTTGGGAGAATCATTCTTGTGAATCCAAGTTGAAGACTCAAGGAATTTGTGTCAAAATATGAAGACAAAGGCAGCAGGAATAGAGGCACATCCTGAGAAAGATCATATCTTACACTTACTGCCTGGCTTTCCCCTACCGCTTTGCCTCTATTCAGTAGCCAAGGCCATTAGGGAAATCTTTCTATCTCTCATGTTTTCCTCTATGTCAATCTCTAGGAATTCCTTTACAGACTGAAATGTGCTTTAATAACCCCTGGTACTACTTTGGGTCCAGTCAACTTAACAGTCAAAGATAATTATCGCACTGCCTGAATTCTGTACATATTAGCAGGCTGTCCCAAGTTTACACCAAATCCCCTTCATAGGTATCCTCCAAAATATTTTTAATTCTTGGTTTGTTTATTCTTACTTTCAAGTCAATGGGATGTTTTGTAGATTAATTTTTTTAACTTGGAATAAACTTTTAAATTCTAATATATATCAACATTCCTATAAATGCTCCTCAGTTGACAGCAGTGCTGCATGCAAATTAACCCATTGTAAGTTGAAAATATGATGACAAAATATATTCAATACAGCTAAAATAGAAAACACCATAATCTTAGTAGACCACAGCATGGAGGATCATTTGTTAAACCTGTGATCGTGTGACTGAGTGCAAACCACAGCTCCACAAAGCCAAGCTGTATTGTGAGAGTATACTGTATGTTGCTAGCTCAGACAAAGGTCAAACTTGAAATTCAATCAATGGGCTCTGTTGCAAGCATAATATTTTTGCATCAATATTAATTTAGCAAATGAGTCAAATTGTTGTGACTGATCAGCTGTATTTCATGTGCATAAAATGTATAACTTGTTGGATGTTGTGGATTCAGTCAGTTTTAATGTAAATACAGAAAATGTTTTCCAGCATAGACTGGACTTGGAGATCCAGGTGCTTCATAACATCTATGAAAAAGTATATTCTTATAAAAATCTTTGCCATAATTTCCAAAATTCATTCGACTGTAAATATCTTGATTTATATATAGACAAAGAATTCCTTTGCATTTATTTAAACATCTGTGTTCTATCACCAAGTTGTCTTGATTACTTTGCCTCTGTATATGTTTTAAAGCTGGGAACCATGGGTCTTCTAAGACATGCTTTGTTTTTAAGTTTCTTTTTCATTTATTATATCTTTCCAATCTCCATCTCTAAAATTTGGTTGGGGAATCTCTGGATGCCTGCCTTCTTTTCTTGTCATATTAACCACCTAGATAGAATTTCTAACCAAATGTCCTTTATAATGATCAATAAAATTTGAGACTAGCCATTTTCTTTTGTGTTGAGAGTGATGGTAGCTGGAATTTTGTTTCTAAATGCATTTATTAAGTAGAGATTTCTCCCATTTATCACTACCATCTTCATAAAAAATGATCTTCCTTGAAAGCTTTTCTTTTCACATTACTTATACTATCATCCATTCCTATCATTTATTTTTTGAATACAGTGTCTTACATTGTTTGATTCCCAGATGTTAAACCAGCCTTTCATTCTGTAATTAAATTTACATGTGGATGGTGTTTGATCATTTACCCCTGATGCTACATGTCCTTTGTTAACATTTTATTGAAGATGCTACAGTCAACTCACAAGATATGCAGTTTACCTTTCTCAAATATTTGTCTGACTTGGGTATTCTGCTTTTATTTTTAGAAAAGAGTTCATGACTGGTTAGTGATAGTTCTTGCCTACTACTTGTGAGAATTCAGCATGAAACTATTTGGTCCTGACTTTTCTTGATTATTAATTTAACTTCTTTAGTCCTTTAAATGGATTCTGATGTTCTACAGTAAGTCTCTTTCAGTGGACTAAATACCAGAAAATTATCCATTTCTTCTAAGTTATCTAATTTGTTAGTATATAAGTTGATACTAAAAATCCATTTCTATAGAATTAGTAGTAATAGCTGCATCTTCCTTTTAAGTTTCACATTTCTAATGATATCAGATATCACCAATGGGTTTGTTTTTTAACAATTTATGCTTTGTTTTCTTTATATTACACGATTTCCTTGTTTCTATGTTCCCCCCAGTTGCTTTAGTACATCAAATGAATATTTTCTACTGTAGTAACGTGGTCTTTTTTATAACTTTCATTGGCATTTTGTTGTTAATTTTAGTAATTTCCCTAGAGTCCACACAATACAACTTACCAGACTCCACTATGAATTAATACAAAATTAATCTAGGGAGCCTGTAGCAACTTTTCATCCATATACTCTGTTGTCTCTCCCCATTTTAGTACTGTTTGTTATACATGTTTCTTCAATACATGCTAAACCCAATGACATATTACAGCGATCACTGCATTATGTAATTCCATGAATTCGAATGTACTTGAAAACAAAATAATAGAAAATATTTGTTGCATATTTGATTATAGTTACAGTCTTATTTAACATTTCTGGTTCTTTCCTTGTAATCTGATGTATTCAAATTGGATATCTGATGTCATTTCTTCATTATAATACCAATTTGTTCCTACCCAGCTTCTTTGTGCAATCATGTAATTATATACACATTATTTTCTGTAATTGCTTTTTAATCAGTTGAGAAGATAGTAGAAGAAATATGCAATTATAATGTTTTTTTAAATGACTTGCTAATTACCTTTACTAGTGCTCTTATTTTTTTAATGTGCATTTGAAATACTTTTGGTATTACTTTATATTAGTTTTAAAAGTTTCTTTAATTTCTCTTGCAAATCTGTTCTACTAGGACAGAACCTTTTTTTGCTCTTACTATCACTAATACCAGCAATCTAGGGATGTCTTTATTTTTCCTTCACTTTCATTATTTCAACATTTCAGTTGCATTATCTGCAGGTTCAAATGCACTTGCTTATTAGTCAAGATTCTCAAGAGGAACAGAACCAATAATATGTAAAATTATGAAAAGGTTTATTAACTTGGCTTACATGATCAAGGGCAAGCAGTCCCATGGTGACTGTATACAAACTGAACATTTGGAGATGCACTGCTGCTCAGTATGCAAAGTGGGAACTTCAGAACAAGGGGCAGAGATGAGACTGCTCCAATCTGAGTCTGAGGTCCCCAGACATTCACTGGTGTGAGCTCACATTGAAAGGCTGAGGAATCTGGAATCCTATGTCTATGCCAAAAACAGCAGTGACAATCACACCTTCTGAAATGTGCACATAGGTGAGATTCCAACTCCTACTTTTGCAATATGTCTGGGAATACAGCCTATTGGAAGGTACTACCCATTCTCAAGGAGGGTTACCCCCTCCAACTATTGAGTAATGTGCCAATTGTCTTTTGAAACATACTGATTGACACACTTTTGTTTCTCAAGGTATTTTTGTATGAAATAACATTGACAACTGTCTTAGTCAATGTTTCGATTGCTATGAAGAGACACCATGACCATGACAAATCTTATAAAGAAAAACATTTAATTGGAGCTGGCTTACAGTTTAGATGGTTAGTCTATTATTATCATGACAGAAAGCACAGCAGCATGCTGCTGGAGAGGTAGCTGAGAATTTTACATCTGGATCAGCAGGCAGCAGGAATAGAGAGGAAGCCACTAGGCTTGGCTTGAACATCTGAAATTTCAAAGTCCATTCTCATTGACATACTTCCTTCAACAAGGCCACACTTCCTAATAGTACCACTCTGTTTGAGGGTCATTTTTATTCAAACTACCAAAATAAGGAAGACTAACAATTGCAAATTGTAAGAAATGACGCAGATTTTGCTTCCCCTTTACGCAGTTTCTTCCATGGCAGCACCTTATGAAATTGTAGTAGAATATCAAAGTTAGATATTGACTTTGACACTATCAAGCTATAGACTATTCATTTCACCAAAAGATTTTCTCACATCCTTCATAATCACGTTTCCTTTATAGCCATTATGTGCACAAAATTTATCCATTTATGATTTCATCATTTCAAGAAGGTTATATAAATGATGTCACAAACTATGAGACTGTTGAAGAATGCTCTGGCATTGATCATTCTTCTAAGCAAAATTATTTGGAGGTTTTACCAAGTTGTTTATTACATCAAGAGCCATTAAATTTATAGTTTATTAATAATCAAGTAATGGATGCACCACCGTTGATTAGACAATTTACAGTTGAGCAATCTCTGGGTCATTTCCAGTTTATAGATACTAAGAATAAACATCTAAAAACATCCGAAGACAGAGTTTTGTATGTAGATGACATCATTTGTTTAGAACAAATGTTCAGGAATCCAAATATGGGGTTTCCTAAGAGCTTTATTCATGGTCTTTACTCAGACATTTCCAAAAATTGTCATTTATATTTTGTCCAACAAAGTATGAGTGTCCTAGTTACTTTTCTATTGCTATGGCAAAATACTTTGACTAAAGTAACTAAAGGAAAAGTGAGGTTATTTTGTTGTTGTTTGTTTGTTTATTTGTTTAGAAAAGTGTTCAAGGTGCAAATGCAGGAATGTTACTCAGGAACAGTCCCATTTACTGTAAAGATGAATTGTCTCATATCAACAAACCTATTAAGACCATCTCCTATTCTCCCACATTATTTTACTTAGTCAAACTGACATTTAACATTAACCATCACAACGCCATTCTTTGTCAACTTAACACACAATCATATCATTTTTATCCACCACAATATTTGTTAACCTCTGCCCCCATTGGCTTTGTCTTTGATATAATGTAAAATAAATTCGGAACAACTTTATAAGTCTTCATAGTCATCAACAATTCCCACATTTTAAAACGGTCTTAACCTTGATTTCATGTAAAATCAAAAATAAGTTCCGTACTTCCAGCAAATATAATGGCAAGCAGTGAACATTCTTCTTTCCAAAGGAAATAATTAGAGCAAAGCAAGGGGTTATGAGACGAAAAAGGGAAAATTAAAAGCCATGCAAGGCAAACACCAAATCGTGTAGCTGAATTTGCATCACCTGTGGTTCATGATAAAAATTGGATAGACTTTAAAGAGCTGAGAAACCATGTCCCTTCCATTCTGTCTGCACCTTCGACACCCATGAACCCTCTGGGCTAGATCCATTACATCACCATGACTCTGGCATCTCCAATATCCTGGAGTCTCTATCATAACTCAGGTTTCTCTTATACAGATACAAGCAAGGACTTTTTAATGATTTCTTGAAGAAAATCCTGCCGTATCACATACTTCCTGACATTTTTAAACTTCTCCAGCCATAAAAACAAGACTCCAAGACATTCTCAATCTTGCATCTCTCAAACCTCAAAAATTAGTATCAGGTAGACAACATTTGTAGCAGGTTGCTACAGTGCTGTTTTTTTTTTTTTTTTTTTTTTTGTTTTTGTTTTTGTTTTTTTGTTTTGTCTTTTTTTTACCCTCTAGCTCATAAAATAAAAAAGAAAGACAGGAATAAAGGAAGAAATCACCACTCTATCGCCCTCTTGGCAGCCTGAGTCTGTTAGAAGCAGGTGCAGATAGTGAGTTAAACTAATATCTCAATGCAATATTCCCTGAACCTAATTCCCTCCAATTCCCTAATTCCTCTCCTAGGTTCTGCTGGTCTCACCCAACATGTACTCTTCTTCATTTACATATTAATTTACTTTTTATAAGAGATTGTGTCTTGCCACAGATATCCTGATCCTCTGGCTCTGAGCATCTTCCTAGCCCCTCTACTGTAATGGTCCCTAAGGTTTAGTGCAGAAATTGTATTATAAATATATTACTTACAGAGAGTCTGATTACAAATTTTATGTGCTTACTACTTCCTTCTAGTTTAATTAGGAATGTGAAATTTGCTTGAAATGTATTGATGTTTTTAAATAATATGCTTGTATATTCAATTCTTAAATAATTGAATCCCAACAATAATACTATTCATTGTATTCATTTCTTAAATTTAAATATATTAGCATACTTATTCAACTTTCTTCCCTTTGAACCCTTTACTATTGTTAAAGTCCAATAACTATGTAATTTTTTTGCTGCTATTCATTTTGAAGTTTTAGATCTTTTATTTTATTTTTGTTTATATCATAGTATTTTACTATAAAACACCTTATTAATCATAATATCCATAGTAATTTAAAGATTATTTTATGTCTGAATTTACTCAATTCAAATAATCCATTCTCATCTTATCATTTCTGTCATGTAATCTTTCCATTCATTTTCATGAAAGACACCTGAAGCAGGTATATAAAAGATGTTTACTTATTGTGAGTATTTCTCCGTAATGTTTACACTATAAAAGTCACTTCACAAAAGAATGAGTTATGTGGCAAAGGCATTTTTCATGTATCCTCAAATAGAATAATAAAGAAAGTATGCCAACCAGACACTGTTTGAAGCATCTTTTTAAAAGGACTTTACCTAGCTTTTAAGGATCCTTACCAGATAAAGGTCACATCTTTTCACAGAACTTTACCAGGGACATATTCAATACATAGCAATGACTTTGAGGTTAAATTCATTCTATCTGGAAGGACCAAAAAATAGACTAGAAGATCTGGAAAGCAAAAAAAAAACAAAAAACAAAAACAAAAAACAAAAACTACTCTGTCCTTCTGGAGTATTGGTAAGTCTGGTGGTCAGTGTAAATTAATGAAGCACTAATAGGCTAAGGTCTTTAAAAGCCTTCAGAAGGGAAAAAAAAAGACTGGAGCTGAAAATAAAATGATGAAAATTGCATATCACACTCATATGAAATGGAAAGTTATAAGAATTTTCCTGTGAGCAAAACTAATGGTGTCCCCTTAGCTGCAATTAGTTCTGGCATAGTACAAGGTGAGTACAAAGAAAAAAGTGTTCTCTAGGCCCTTAAGAGTTTCACAATACTTGACTTGCTTTCTTATAGTTCTGTTCGTACATTAGGGAATCTTCACGTCAGGTAGATATGAACATCACTGAAGAGAAGAAATCATTCTCCCTCCCCTCAGTGGAGGTGGTAAATCTCAGAGAAAGGAAATAGTGTGTTTTGAAGGAGGGTTCAATATTGTTGAACTTTTCTTCAGAATGGGAAGATTTGGGCTCTGAAGTTTAGGGATAAAAAGAAGACACAGCCCACTTGTCAAGAAGAGGTACATACAAATTCTTTATTTCTTCTACTTAGTCACTGGCAAGTCTCCATACTGTTTGTTGATCAGAGTGAACAGGACTGGTTCCTTCTGAAGTAGGAAGATAGGTATTGTAAGGATTCTCTGCTGAAGCTTTTGATGATGAGCAATTAATAAAGGTTCAGGCCAGAGGCTGTTGTTTATTGCAGACAAAATTATATTGACAGACAATATTATACATTATTATAGGATTATAATGTATAAATGCAGCTTCCTAGTAGCTGGTGAACAGAGCACTCTAAAGGGTACCATCAGAATCAACTCTGCAGAATTCTTCAGGTACTAGTAAGAAACCACCCATCAATAACCAACATACCATTCAAAAGAATTTGAAAGGGACAAAGCAGTTCCAGAAGGCCATAGGCTTTTACCCAACTATTAACTACAATGCATATCTCATGTCTAAAACTTGGATTGGTATTTCCATTGTCTTCTCTTGCTTCAATGATTTGTTATGAGTTCTTTTGGGGGCTGTAGTTACTCTTCTGCAGAATATAAAAGGTTATCAGCTGCTCAATTGCAATTTTAAATTTGCCAATTATATTTTAATATTCATGGTTCATTTCATTATTTTTTATCTCTTATAATATCTTGACTCATTGGCATAAATGAAGAATTTTCTGAAATGTTCTGTCTCTATATACCTAGTAGGGTGGCATTTGGTCTAGGTCATGGCTCAGGATCTAATATCTAATGTTAAGACACTAACCCAGGAAGTTGATCTTTCTGATGCATTAAACATTGTCTAGAGGATTTTGGCCTACTATCTGGCCTATGACTCGTTTGGTAGATAAAATTGTTTTTGAAACAGTTTCATGCATTTTCCTACACACTGTCTTTTGTGTTCTTCGTGATAAAAAGTTAAGGTATAAAACTTAAAAGGGAGGCATTCTGGGAAAACAACCCAAAATAATTATAATCTGGTCTCTTTTTTTTCGCTCTTTCCCTTCTTCCCCTTTTGCCTTTTAAACAAATATGAATTCAGGTGGATTTGGCACAAGATTTTAATCCCAGCACTTGGGAGGCACAGGCAAGCAGATCCCTGTGAGATTAAGACAGGCCTGGCCTACAGAGCAAGTTCCAGGAGAGACAGTTTCCACAGAGAAATCCTGTCTCAGAAAACCAAACCAGAAGAAAACAAAAGACAAACAAAAAAACCCAAAAAAAACAATATGGCCTTTTTTGCTACCTGTCTTTCCAAAGAGACTTGTTACTTACTGTAAATTCCAATGTTGCAAACTGAGATGGTTTCTTCCAGATAATGCAACTATATTCTGAATTTGTGAAACTAAAAGTCTTAAGGTATGGTAGTTTAGATATACTTTGTTGTTCTATGTTTCAGTAAGTAATGGGTGAGTATGGGACGAAGGGTTGTACTACTGACAACAGTAGTCATGGTAGGGTCCAATAGATATTTTTCTTTTTCAATTTAGCTCAGGATATATTAGTGAGAAGTCTCTCCAATCTTGGCAGAGCTGTTAGTTAGAACCAGACACACTGTGTCTCTATTCGCCTAACATGACCAACCAAAGCAGAGAGTCAAGTGTAACCATGGGCCCATGGGGAAGGAAACATTTCTTTTCCTTGTCTGAAAGCATTGTTTCGAACTTCACACTGAAGCAGTCAGACATGCTGTCTACTTTCCTACTCAGGCATTAAAGCCGCGAATTGCTAACTGATTGTTAATGCTTTCTAATTTGCAGTGCTGCCTCCACTTATTTTTTTTTTCAATTCAATTTAAAAAGTGTTGCTAATGTCAATGACAATATTAGCGAGAGAGAAAAAATGCTTCCTAAAATTACCATCTTGTCAGAAGTCATCAGAATGAGAGAATGGGAGACAGTAGCCAATTTCTAATTTTATAATGTATGGAAAATGAAGAGAAAAAGAAGAAGAAAGATTAGCAACAACAAAGTCAACTCTAGAGGTAAAACTGATCTCCAAGGCTTGATGCATCAAAGCCATTCTACAGGCCTTGTTAAGTTTGATATGATCATGCCTTGTGCAAACAGAACACACAGGAAGTGGTTCCTTTGTTTATCTCTTATGATTCACCTCTAAACTTCCTTGACATCAAAAGAAAAACTAAATCCCACAGATAAACATTTTACCCACTCAGGAACACAGTGCAAAATGTATCTTAACAAGAAAGGAACAAATCCCTATTGTTCTTTAAGGAATGCATGTAACAAAACAACGCAGGAAATATTCAAAGACAAGTTTGACCCATGTTACCGGTACTATCTAGGGAGCTGTTTCATTTTGTATAGTGTAATTCCACTTCACATTATCCCAAAGCCCATAACAAGTATGGCTACAGTCAAAACACATTTACACCTGAAAGATAATCTTCAGAGATTTTGTTTTTGGTGATTTGTGGTCATGTACTTACTTGAGAATCTAAGAAATCTACAAAGCTTTCCCTGTTGAAAATGCTTCAGATTACAGCGATTTCGTCTATCTCTTGAGATGTATTTTCTGTGTTAAGGACATTTTCTTTTAAAAGAACAAATCTCAGTATGATATCACTGCAATGTTTCTGTCCCATGTTCATTTTAAACAGTTGTCATTGTTCTGCAGCATGCATACATACTTTTAACTAAAGCCAGAAGTTAATTCGAATGATATCCTGTGTTTTGACCTGGTTTTCTAGATTGCCTCACAAAGACATCTTTGTCAACCATGCTGCTTTCTTGGTCCATATTTGCAGTATTTCTATTTTGATCAATGAGAAAAAGTAGGAGAGACAAGAAATGTGATAAAATATGCATAAAGTAATTACATACAACACCAAGAACCTAAATAAAACTAGGTGATCTATCGCTGCACACCTAGAATAAATTGCACACCCTATTGCTCTCTGCCATAAGATTACACATCATGTTGCTGTGCCACTACGCAGACAACTGTGTCATGACAGAAATGTTTGAGTGTGTGTCAGATTCTAAGGCTATAGTAAAAATGCTGCAAATGATTGAAATGTAGTATACAGATCATACATGAAATGGAACAATGAACGTGAATGGAGACTGAAGAATAGTGAGCTGCTCTGGGTGAGCCAATGAATGAGGATGAGTGAGTGAAAACCTATGATATTAAATGGATACGATATTAGACTTTACAATACTGCACAATTAAGTCTGGAGTACATGATTTTAACTTTTCTCTTTAATACTAAATTAGCCTTCATTCATGGCACCTTTGCATAGTTGAGGATTTATAAATTTTTTAAAAATATTTTACATTTTCGTGATGATCATTAACTTAAAAACACACACTGCATATATACATATATACATATATATATATATATCCTTTATATCTTATTATATAGACTTTATTTTAAATTTTAAAATATTTTACATATTAGACATTTTATATTTTTTTCAAACTAAAGCGTAAACACTCTGATACTCTAGGAACACACAGGGTCAGGACCATCAGTATAACTGTGATGCACTGTAAAATCACCTGACAGTATGAGCTGTGTAGTTCCCTTAAAATTTAACTGGACCAACATGCCATTTGACTGAAATAACTACATGATACTTTACTGTGCAGGCATCATATTCAATGACAGTCTTACATACCCTCAGTACTTCAAAAAAAAAAAAACAGGATAAAACATAAAGGATGTAAAGACACACATACATACATGTGAAAATCAACAATTCAGAATCAAGTTTCACTGAGCTTTAATGCGTGATAAAACTAAAATCAAGACACCGTTTAAAACTGTTGAGAGATGAATAGTATGTGACTGGAGTTGATACTTGGATCCCTTTGATTAAAAAACAAAAAGCAAAACCTTCTATTTGGAGTATTCGGCAGTGAATTCCAAACGTGCATGTGTGGCAGAAATATGGAATATGGCAGTATTCCTGATGAGACAAAGCAGGGACTGAGACTCCCAAGCTCACTGGGCTCTTTACCATCAACAGATGCTCAGTAATGCGTAGGAAAACCTTGTCTATCTGGGCTCCTAAGAGTCAAGGCAGCTGTTCTCAGCAACTCTGTCAATGCAGTTAACACTGCCCACCTTTTACACCTCAGCAAAGTACTTTGGGAGGCCAAGAGCCAATTTTCTAAATATTTTAAAATAAGCTATGTGGAGCATCTCTGCCACAGGGACCCTCCAAAGTCACATACGGAAATAGGAAACGCCAGCAGGCCCTTCTTCTAGGCCTGCCATCATGTCCTGGAACCTGGATGGCACTCAGAAACAGAACCGTTCTGGATGCTACTGTCATACATGCGGTGTTGGGTCTTCCTGGAGTCAGAACAGATCAACCCTTGGGTGGCCTTGAGAGCCTGACTTGATTCCCAATTCAGCTGCCACACTTAGTGTACATCACCAAGTGAGCACTAGTGTGACCCTGCTCTGACAAAATCTGTAGCAACATCTTACTCCAACATTCACCCCAAAAGCCCTAAGAGGTGCTATGTCCACAGTAGTTAGTGATACTAGGCTACCTAAAATAGCCCTGTTTTGTAACCTAGGACACTGCTGGATTTCACTTCCACATTCATACACCTTTCTGTGAAGTAATTACATGAACACTCTCTGATACTGTATCCTAAAAGACAGAACATACATCAATTATTCTTGTCAATATATTTCTGAGTTTTCCAGCTCCATTACCAAAATGCCAATAATATAAATATATGATAGTTTTATACTATTCTCAAGTGCCCCAGTTCTCTTTAGCTCTAACCAATATTCAGTTTCGGGCAAGGCAACAAAATGATTAACTGCAATTTGTGTGCAGATCCTTGTAAGGCTAGAAGAGTTAAGTGCAATTTCAGTCTACCACACAGGTATTTGTAGAACAATTTAACTTTCTGAAACTTTCTCCTTGAAGTGGGCAAGGATTGAGGGTGTGGGGTGGATAGCTTTCCTTGTTCCATAGCTACACCCTCCTCTCCTTTAAATATCTTTGAGATTGTCCTTCCCATGGCAAAAGATTGAGAGAAACAGCTGATTCTGGTTTCTATAGACCGTAGTAGAAAGTTATTGAGTCCTGCGTTTGAATTTCCATTTGAAGTGAATAGCTATGCTAAAAATTAGTTCAGATTTTCCTTGCTTTACTTCTGTTCTCTGAGTTTGATGTCTGATAGAAATAACATCTAATGTGGGCACTTGCCAGGTGTGGCATCGCATTGAGAAGAGCATTGGGCATAACTGTTCTCAGTGTGCTTAAACGGTGTTTTTCTTTCAACATGGTTGTCTTCCCCAAGCATTCATCTGCTGCATGTGTAGTCTCTAAGGAAAGACTCTATGACTAGAGGACAATGGGACATCCATCCATCCATGGGGCTGGTATGCTCATAAGTGAATCAAGACTGCCTTTTGGGAGTCAGTTGTGTATGCTTTGACAGAGACATTGTGATTGAAGAATGTCTTGGTTCTACAGTGATAGTGGACATTCTATTCTCCACCATGCTGAAATGCAGCAAGAGATACTTTACATGTCACCAGACTCATAAGGCAAATAAGCACATCTTCACTATATAGTACTCTAATTCAGATATTTTGTTCTAAACACACAGCACATACTAAAGCAGAGTTACAAAATAGAGTTTTACTAAGCTAAACAACATGTCCAAAATGGAGGAAAAATGGCAGGTTTAGAAAAGATATTATATTTATTAAATGCAGTCATTGCAGAAATACCATATCATGGGGTGAATTGTGCCACATGGATTATTTTATTCTTCTAAAATATGTTCTTCTCAACATAAAGGTTTTTATGAAGACAATGAATGAACACATGATTCAACAAAGTTGAGATATGATATCAGATATTCTCAAATACATAACTATAGCTAACAATATATTTATCATTTTAGTATTTTATAAGATTTGACATTTTCTTCTGAAATCACATATTACATATGAAAATGAGTCTTTGAAGTAAATTTTACTTTTTAGAATATTTCATTAAGTTTAACGTTGATGTTTTTTGCATTCCTGTAACTAGGTTTTAAAAAAAATAGAAAAGAATAAAACAAATCCAAAGCAAGACTAAGATGATTATGGTGTTTTATCCTTGTTAAATACGCATTGAAATTTTTTGTTAATTTCATATTTTTGTTTGTGTATTTGTTTGCTTTGGTTTTTTTGTTTTTGTTTTTGTTTTTTGTTTTTTTGTTTTTTGTTTTTTTTCGAGACATGGTTTCTCTGTTGTAACTCTGGCTTCCTGGAACTCACTCTGTAAGCCAGGCTGCCTTCAAACTCACAGAGATCCATCTGCCTCTGCCTCTGCCTACCAAGCTTGGATTAAAAGCGTGAACCACCACTGCCTGGCTTAATTTCTGTTTTAAGTCATATTCATGTGAACAAGAATTCCTGGAAATAGACTGTGTTTACAAAAGGATGATTGACTAATTAGCCTGATTAGTTACTGTTAGTGATGTAGAGAAAACGGAAAATTCCAGACCTAGAGCCTAATTACAATTTATCTTAGGCTGCATTTAGCCCACTAAGTAGCCATTCCTCACTTGCTTCTTTGTGGGATTAATTTTTCATCACAAACATAAAGGTTGACCTAACATCCTAACCAATAAAAAAAAAACTGAAATTGATCAACTTAACAAAATCATACTTTTTCACCAAAGGGCTAAAGAATGTGTGTAGTCATACAGCATCTGAAGCCTACAGCTGATATTTCTCCTTTTGCTCTAGACACATACTTAATGTTTCTATAATATTTCTTTCAAAGATGTCTATGGCTTTCTTTGTTCTGTTACTTTGAAAACTTCATACAACTTATATTTTGGGAATAGATTTTTGTAGTAACCTAAATGGACCTGGTCCATGCTCACTTACATTTAACTCCAGAATAAACTCTCCTATCCTCTGTGAAGTGAGAGCTGTGTATTTACATTGACACTCACTTTTCAGATATCACAGAGCCCTAAATCTCATAGTCAATCTCATATATCCTGAAGGACCACTAATGTCCAAACTACACAATGGAGTTCATATTTACTATGAATTTTCTATGAACTCTCATTGAAGCTCTACAAGTTTCAGCAAATAGTTCTGTTGTAAATTAGTGACATTTTTTAATTAATTAGGATTATGAAATTAGTAATGTCAAGTGAGTTATATATATGACATTCTGGGTGTCTAATAAATGCTTGATGAATAATGGAATAAATTATTATATTGAAAGAAAAAACACATTAACTATTTTAAATCTCAGGTTTAATTAACCTATTTTTTCAGGTACAGTTTCTGCATGTGTCTGTGACAAACCTAATGAACTGAATTGCCAGTGTTTTTGAAGTTTCTTTGCTGTTATAAGGGAGTGATCACGTCAGTGATCGGTGGCAATTTTACTCTAGAGTTATTTAATATTAATACAGTACAGCAAAAAGTCAACAGTTATTCATATATGATTTGTTCTTCAGTGATACCAAAGTTATGTTCCTCCTAATCAATGTTTGTCACATGAACATCTGTTTTCCAATGTCATAATATTTTAAGATTTTATTTTGAAGTAAATGTATTTTCTGGTGCAAAAGAGGTTCATGAGTTTGTGTCATCTCTAAAGGAAACCATAGAAATTATAATGGCATCGTCATATGTTACTTTCGTGTTGGTTCCTACCATATGGCCAATTTTTCTTTCTGACACTTTCTTTCTAGGAATTCCAGGAGGTTAAAGAAAGGCCATATATCTGGGTAAACAGAAGCATGAAAGATTCTCACTGTCCCTCCCTCAGCAGTATAAAGGAGTAAACAACTCCTTGGAGAGGAGATTTAGACCAGCCTAGGTGGAGAGAGGTTCTTGAAGTTACCTGAAAACATAGATGAGAGCACCAAGGTTTCAGTTTTCATGAGTCGACAGCTGTGCTGTGGTGAGTTTTCTGTTAATGCAGCTGTTTTTAAGTTATCACTGGTTTTTGTAAATACTCCTTTATATTTCTGTTAGTAGCCCCAATAAACTCATTGCTTCACCAAATTGGGTATTAGTGAAGCCACCACTTTGGGTTGTGATGAGTTCCCTTTCTGGAGGGGATAGATGCATGTGGATAGTTGGTGCTAATAATTCTAAGAGCAATAGAGCAATAACTGCTATCTGAATGGTTTAGGTTTTCAATGATTTTTCCCCCCAGAATCAGTTTTAAAAGTACATACTCAGGGATGAAAATATACCTAAACTGACTCAGCTTTTTCTTATTAAATTTTAAAGAACATATTTTACAAGTTCTTTTTTCCTGTTTTCAAAACTTGAAATATCAATAAATAAAATAAAAATGAACAAGGCAGCCGGACTCCAGTGTGAACTTATCTTCTAAAGCAGATCAATGAAGATTCCAGCTCAACTGAAGAAAATTAAACTCATCCACCTGCTAGGGATTCTACTGCCCAATAGATTTGTATATTTACTTATGGTTTCAAAAAAAAAAAAAGCAAGTGCTATGATTTTATACTACAGCTTTGAACATTATCTTATTTTCTCCTTAATAAAAACGTACATCAAAAGTAATTTTTTTGTCCATTTGTATTTAAGAAAAAGAGCTGATACACATAAAATATAGGCCAAACTATCACAGAAGTACTTTGTAAACTAGAGCTCAGGAGATATTTAAGTGGGCAAAGCACTATCCTTAGAAGCATGAAGACTGAGTTTGAATCCTCAGAATATAAAGACAGAGACAATAGGACTCATCTGAAATCCCTTTACTCCTGTGTCAAGATGGGATATGGAGACATGAAGAGTTCCAAAGACTTCCAGGACAGCCTGGTTTATGAAGTAGCAAGCAACAAGTGTTTCTGTCTCAAATAAGGTAGAAGGCCATGACTGTCTGGTCCTGAGATTGTCTTCTGATCTCAACATACACTCTGGCACACAGGCACCCATATACACATGAACATGCACATGCTTTTATACACATCACACACACACACACACACACACACACACACACACACACACACACGACACACAAAATTTTTAAGTGCCTTAAACTAGAGTAAATGACATTTTATTTTTCAAAAATTGCGTTATTAGTTGTGGAAATAGAATATGTTTCCAGCAATGAAAAAGAAACTCAGGGAAGTTTTGTGTGACCACCTTCTCTCACTTAATATGACGATGGAAAGGAACCAAGATGCACTGACAATTTCTTTTTCCTCAACTGCTGTTTATTCACAGAATAAACAAAGTCAGTGTGAACCCAGGTTAGAAAATAATTTTGCAGAGGACTTGATGCAGTGACTTGAAGGAAATCGGTAAGACGGAAAAAGAGAGTCAAATGTATCCTGCTGCAGAATGACATTTTGCAGCATCTCTGTGGTCAACTTGTACTGCTATAAAAACAGGAACCTTTACTTGGATGCCATGGGAAAAAAGAAAGCTGCATGCATGAGCAATTAATTTTATCTAATGCTCTTCACTGAGAGTATAGTGCAGCTTAAAGAAAAATGGCATTAGAATGGGAGCTATTTTAGTGGAACTCCCCTTCAGAAAGATTTAGTATTGCATTTCTAGAAAAAAGGAATCTATTAAGACCCAAATTTAATAGCTACGTTATAATTTGTGAATAGTAGAGGTTTTCAAATTAAAAACATAATCTCAAAGGCATGTCAATTAAAGTGACTTTTAATTTGCTATTTTGTAAACTAACTTTTCAACAAATTTTTACATTAATATCACTAACATAAAAAAAACAAAGCTTTGAGTTTCATAATTCAAAGCATCAAAACCATTATTCAGATCCCAGCTATGAGTTTTGCTGAGTTAAAATTAAACCAAAGTTAATTTTACTTTTTAGAATAAATGAGGCTTTTTCTATGATATATATATATATATATATATATATATATATATATATTATGTCTATGAGTTTTTATATAAATAAATAAACAGATGTATGCTTTAAAATGATTTATCAGAAGCAGAAATCTTATCATTAGTACTTGGTTTGTATGTACTCCTGTGTAAAGATCTTTTAAATTCTTACAGGCAACACTGAATATGATTAACCTTTCTTTATACTGTTCATTTAATCATTAATTTTAAGTATTTTCATTTCCAAAATACAACAGTTACTTCAGTAATTTATAAATATGGTATGCAGGAATAGAATGCTTTATTGTAAAAATGAAACACTTTGGATAATATTAAGATTCAAAGTGACTTACTACAGTTATGTATGTTATGTCATACAAATCCCAAAAGCATTTCCATGGCTTCCTTTAGTAGGCAATCCGTCATACCAATGTCCCTTCCAACATCTGTGACTATCTTCACTGCCTTCACTGTCTGTCATGCACCAAATATTCCTACCCAAGAGCTGTCTCACTCTTGTGCAATAGTTAGGACTAGTGTCTTCAAATTTTCCTCTCTCAATTTTTTTTTGAGTCATGATTTTCCCTATGCTTCATCTGAATCATTCTCATCAACAATTTAACATTTCTTTCTCACATGAAGGAATGTAAAATGTTTCCAGAGAATAAATCACTCTTTAGCTGCTACTGTCTTGTTTTGGTTAACATAGTTCTAAAGAATTCATATTAAAAAATACAATCAATTTCAATATATTTTCTTAATTTAATTTGACTCTTAATGCTTGGACTCTCAGTATTCTATCACACCTAACTTTCTTACCAAAGTCAACCAAAAGCTGAACACACTTTGAAACCCTTTTGTCAATGTCTGATTGATATTTAAAATGAGCTGATCACACCAAAGACCTATAAGCTAATGTATTTAGGATAAGCCATTGAAACTATCAATCAGGACAGAGAAAAACTCATCATTCCTCTCAACATTATGTAAGGCAACATAAGATCTTCCATCTGAGAAAAATTAAAGAACAAAAAGTTACTTGTTTGAATCTACTACAAACAGTACTGTACCTATCAATAGCAATCAGTATTTCAGAGAGAAGTATTTGCATTCCTTAGAATTTTTGCTTTACTGGACTTTCGGGGCAGGTTATTTTATTACTGTCACTCAGCCTTAATTTCCTTGATGGTTGTTTAGTATCCTCACTAATTTCACTTAGTTTTCATATCATCAAATGACATCACATTAATTTGGGCAAAATTGCTGTTATTGTTTCCCTACTTTATTTCTATAACTTGAAATATCTACCCTGAACTCCAACTACATATGCCAAATGTACTATAGACCATAATGTCCAAGTGATATTCTCACTTGTCTTAACCAAATATAGTTGCTCAGAGATGCTAATAAATTGTTTTTATTTCTAGATTTTTGTTGTACTACAAGATGATTTTGCAATAGATCATTTGGAGGCATACACATTCATCAAATGTGTTTTACCTCAAAAAAATAAAATCATCAATATTGTGAAAACTATGCAATTTTCTCATTCTTTAAAAAAAAACTATTCCAATGTAAATTGAATATAGTTCATATATTAGGTTATGTTCTACTAGCAGTGTTCAGTTTTAGATCCTGGCTCTCTGTGCCTGTGATACAAGAGTACATTTCTAAAGCTAATTTTTGTGTCTTTTGTTATAAATGAGATTTACCAGTCAGATGGTTCAAATTTGGAAAAGTAGCTGACATAAAATTACCATAAGAACGAGCTTCATTAGGAGATACACCTTGATCACCAAAAAGGGTAAGGGGACAATATTGGCCACTGAAATGAGAAAGCATTGTGAGAGAAATAGGGGAGGAACAGCACCATATCAATAGTAGCATAATGTGGCTTGAAGAAAGAATGGTTTCTGCTTTAAAAAAAAAATGGAAAGGAACTGTATTAGGATAGACAGCTGCCATATACAGAATGTAAGATCTTTAAAGTAAAGTGTTTTGGTTAGGGTTTCTATTGCTGCAATGCAATATGATGACCAAAAGCAACTTGGAGAGAAAAACGTTATTTGCTTGACTCTTCCATGTTCATCATTTTAGGCAGTTATGGCAGGAGCTCAAACAGGGCTGGAGCTGAAGGAGTCCATGCAGAGGGCATGGAGGAGTGCTGCCTACTAGCTTGTTTTCCACGGCCTGCTCAGTCAGCTTTCCTATAGGACCCAAGACCACTAGCCTAGGAA
The DNA here is from genome assembly GCA_026225945.1 of Cricetomys ansorgei. NCBI lineage: Eukaryota > Metazoa > Chordata > Mammalia > Rodentia > Nesomyidae > Cricetomys > Cricetomys ansorgei. The sequence goes on along the minus strand of JAMJFZ010000289.1, from coordinate 3,652,644 downwards.
AGGCACTGCCCACAATGGGCTAGGGCCTCCTACATCAAACACTAAGAAAATGCCCAACAAGGTTAGCCTACGAAGAATATGTGGGAATTTCAAAGTAGCACTCCATGCTAGGAATGAGAACTGCCTTATTAGAAAGTATGATGGAACTCTATGAAGTAACAGAAAGTCCACATCTCCTCATTCACCACAGAAAACTCTGATCTCTGTAGATAGAACCAAGTGAAATAGCTCTGAGGTTGGATGATTGCTGAGTGATTTTACCTAACCAGAATCTGAGTTATCCACAATATGAACGTAAACATCTCTGTTCTACAAATCTTATCATTAGTAGTACGGCAAGGATGAAGACACGCTAGAGGGGCGCCTATATCCCTCCCTCTGGCTACCGAAATGTGAAACAAAGCACTCTACAGAAATGGATTTTCTTCAGGAATCTTATTTTTGGAAAAAGGAGAGGTCTGAGGTTTGGTACAATCCAGAGGAAGAAATTGTGTCCTAAATAAGGTTTCCCAAAGTGCTGATAACTTGTCAGTTCACCTTGTAGGACAGACTGAGAGAGGGAAAATCATGGGCAGGACCACATCTGGCCCAGAACTTCTTAGCTATGCATAATTCTACCTCTCTACTTAAACTAACCTCCATGTCAGGACACCAAAGATGTACTTGGTGAGTATGGTCAGTAGATTTCTCTTTACCTATTTCCAATGTGGCCACATTGAATAAATCTCCATTTCCTGCTTTTCACCATGAATTTAGCTCTTGTAATTGGCTTACTGGGAATAGGTGACTGAATCTGGCTTATTGGACACAGACTGTGATCTTAAGTATGATAACAAAGGATAGGTACATTTCAGGTTTCTGCCAATCACAGTACCTTGACCCTAGGTGGAGAAGAAATATTAAAAAGAAAAAATTCCTAGTAGCTGCTGAAATCGTTTTATTTCAGGCATATTTTCTTATCTCCCACTCCATCTTACATCAATTGCTTTTCGCCCCTAAATGGTGAAGCAGAAAAATAAGCATTTGAACTTCACTTTAGACTCTCAAGAAAGTCTGATCCCTATTAAGTTTCCTGCCATCTGGCAGCTTTGCAAGCTAGTCAGGATTCTTGCAGATCATATCTAGTAACTGGCAAGAATAGAGTACTGGTTTTTTATTCAAGTAAGAACTTTGTCGATTGTGCAATACTTTAATCTCACTGGACCTCAGAAAATTAGAGAGTCTTTTGAAAATTCTAAGATTCAGAAATTGTCTACATAATACGTTATAAAATTGAAAATTATAATTTTTTTTTCTAACGTGGCTGGATTCAAGGGTTTCAAATTATTCTGAAAGATAGACTCTACCAGTCCTGTTTGGCTCTACCCCAGTTCTCTAGGCTATATATTCTCTGGTTCCTGGCCATCCAGACAGTGTCAAGCATGGGTTGCATTTTCTAGCATGGCCTCAAATAAAACCAGGAATTGGTTCACCACTACCACATGTTATATGATACCACTGCCCTAATACACCTTACAGGCAGGGCATATTGCATTTATGGAAGGTTTTGTGGCTAGGTTGGTGAGCATTCCTATATGACATTTCTTGATTAATGATTGATGTGGGAGGGCCCAGCATATTGTAGGATGTGGTGCTGCTAGGCAGGAGGTGTGGACTGTATAATAAAAAAAAAGCTAGCTGAGAAATTCATTAGGGGTGTGGGGAGAATAAGCAACATTCCTCCATTCCCTCTGTCTCAGTTCCTTTTTCCAGTTTCCTATCTTGAGTTACTGTCTTGATGTCCCTCAGACATCCACTCTGATGTAGAAGTGTAATCTGAAACAAACCATTTCCAAACCAAATCACTTTTAATCAATATTTTGTCACAACAACCATTAAGTGAACTAGGCCAGATAAATTAAGGTAGGAAAACTCATCTTAATTCTGAATGGCAGCATTCCAAGCATTCCATGTGTTGAGATCCTGCACTGAATAATAAAAAAAGTGATAGATAGATGATAGATAGATGATAGATAGATAGATAGATAGATTAGATAGATAGATAAGCACACAGTGCTCTGCTTCTTCACTCTGAATGCAACATGAACAGATACCTCAACGTTCTGCTGACATGACACCCTGCCCTGATGTGTCATTGCCTCAAACTCTTAGGTCAAAATAAACACTTCTTTCCTCATCTCATTTTTGTCCAGTACTTTGTCACACAGTTAAACGATAACTAATACCTGGAATTTATACAGAGAACTGGTAGCTGATCTATGGTTCTTTTGATTTCTGAACTGGATTGTGAGACGGATATAGAGCAATTTGGAACTTTGGGCTAGAAAAGCTGTTTGATACCACTAGGGAGCTTAATGTGCCATTTCAGTGAGAGCTCAGAAGTCAGGGATGCTGAGAGAAACACAGATAGTGGAGGCCCCACTCACGAGATTTCATAGAAGAACAGACTCTATGTGGAACTGGACAAGCCATTATCCACATATTACCATTGCACATAATCTGGGAGCTTTAGACATGAAGAGAGCACTTCCATGAGAGTGAATTTAAAGATAATGGACTAATGATTGGTGGAGGAAATGTAACAGCTACTGCTTACAGCTTTAATCCATGTCTTCACAAAGGGTGAGCAAATGTGAAGCAGAAGAGTATTTAAAGTGCACACATGGATGAGGAAAAAGAGTATGAACAAGTTAATTTGTAGACAAGTCAAGTTTGAACGCAGCTGTAAATACTAAAGACATTAGCTCCAGAACATAAATCATGGAACCTTGTACTAGTACAGTAGCAAACTTGTCCTAAAGAAAAGAAGGCATCCATCAAAGGTTCCATTTTGGAAATCTGCAAATTAATTTGAAAGGAGACAGCCTAAACACACATAGAGAATCCACTTAAGGGTTCCCAGACTTTGAGCAGGGCTCTTAGAGAAAAGTCTCGTAGTGTGGTCACATAGAAACTGACACAACTGTGGTTCAAGGGCCTGGCCCTATATGGACCTGATGGGATAACTGGGAGGTAACATCCATATGTAACTGGTTATACAGGCATGGAAGATATAATATTGACTTCCAAAAGCAACTGAGGACAGACAGCTTGTGTCAGGGACAAAGTCCCTGCAATGAAACTCAGTAAGTCAATGGAGTGAGACTGTTAAGGTGATGTCTAATCTGCAAATGGACATTCCATGATGGTAGACTTGTCAGTAGTACCCCTTTTAAAATACTGACTGTTGGTAGAATATCTAAGGTCTTAAGGGGAGTTTCTATAAAGCTTAGTCTCAATCAAATGTCATAGAAAACTGATCACTCACAAAAATTTTATATCCTATGTGTCCAGAGGAAAAGAATGACAATTTAGACTCGGTTTTATAATTTCAAACTGTTGAATGGTTAAAAAAAGAAAAAAAAAACAAACTTAGTTTAAGGAGCTGTATAAAAACAGCAAGTGGTTGCTCTTTGAGGAAAGGAGTGTGTGGACCAGCCTAAATACACTGCAATGCATTAATAAACAAATCAATAGCATAATGTATCAGGGCAAAAAGAATAACATAAACTGCAATAGCCCTTTTAACTGGCTGCCATTTTGAGAGTAACAGCTTATAACTTCTACTGACTACTCCACAAATTTCCCAAAAGAATATAGCTATTAATGTTAAAGAAAATGTACTTCCAATTTGAATCGATGATCATAATAGAAAATTTCTTTCATTAGTCCATAAGGAGTCTTTGCTTTTCTGAGAGTCACTGGATGCTATGAATTTACTACATCAAAAATGCAGACAGAAATGTTTGTTTGTTACCACAGTTTCAGGATTGGCTGAATAACAATGAATTCCTAAATTACATTTATTTTGTTGAACTTTCATCTGCCAAACACTACTGATTTTACTTGTTTGACAGGCCAAATAAGAATTACAGGTCTTGTTATTCTAATCTTGTTATTCCAATCTTTATAACTAATATTAGCAAATCACGTAACATATTCCACACAATAACATTTGTGTGTTACATTGTTATAGAATGCAACAGAATACTTTAAGAAGCTGTGGTGTTCAAATAGGTCTTTCTGAAAGCAGGAACTGTTGACATAGATATCCAGGCCAATGATGCAAGTGTAAGTGTAGGTAAGATGTTAAGGAATCCATTAAAGTGTTTCTCTGAAAAGCGGCTAGACCTGGTTCAATCAGCAAGAGAGGGGCAGACCTGGCTCCAGCCTCATCTCAGAAGGCTAAGGAGGCCCAAAATCTTTTAGTGACCTTGACTCAAACAAATCCTAACTTTAACACAGAAAACAATTTCAGAAATAGCTAGTATGAAGAGAAATTTGAGATTCTACTGAAGATATTTAAAAGGCACTCAAGAAGAAAATAAAATCATACCCATCAAGAAAGAAGTCTCCAAGAGAGTACTGCAGAAGAAAAAAAAGACATATTCATATGGGGACATGGTCTACTCAAGGGAGCTTTGCAGTTGTCATAATAGTTTTAAGTATTTAGCCGTGTGTGTGTGTGTGTGTGTGTGTGTGTGTGTGTGCGTGTGTGTGTGTATGTGCGTGCGTGTGTGTGTGTGCGTGTGTGTGTTATACTTTGGTGGCTTTCTAGTTATATTCCTAAAGACTTCCAAGTACATTTTTCTTTTTTCTCTCTGATAAATAAAAGTATAAGTGGTTCTTGGGAAACATTGATAGGAATTATAACTTGATAGGGTAAAAGCAGGAACCACTAGGGTTGTAAAATGAATTGTGGACATATCCTTTCCCTATAAATGGAGTTTCCAGTGAGATTTCTAGAAAATTGCAGGTTTACAGCTGAAAAGGGGAATGCCTTAATCAGTTGCTAATTATGCTTAAATCCTCACCTTCCTGCTAAGAGGATTCATGAAGATTATAGAGTAAGAACATCCTCTCCTCTCTCATGTCCTCATAGATTCTGCTTTCTATTTTGCCTCAATCTCAATGTGGATGAGGCTCAAGGCAAAGAGATGAGTGAAGTTGAGGGCTGGGGTAAAATAAGGAATGGTCTGAGCCATGTGTGAAACCAGGTGACTGATCTTGCTGAGCTGAAGCCCTAGTGACACAGGTAGGGATTTGTCATTGTCAATCCTATGATGTAGGCACTAGGCAGTCTGATGACAGCTTGACAGGTGTCAGCATATCACAGTGTGAATTGCAGCTTCATATGTGTGATCCAGGGGCTGGGGTTATCATTTGTTCTGCTGTGTGTGATAATCGTATGAGCCTTGATTTCTGGTATGTTTTCCTGACACCCATCTACTCATTGGCTCCCGGCATTATATAATAAACTCATAAGTATTAATATTTTATTTGCCTGAGGAACTTAGCTGTAAAATTGAGCCAAAGTTTGTTCAGGACAGATATTGGTTGATTGTCTGAACAGATAAGATGTAGAGCAAGAAAGGTAATATTTCGTACTGTATGAGGCAATTCAAAGCAGGGCATACAGACTTCTTTCCACAGTTGAATAAATTGTCAAATATTAATTGAAGAAAAAGTGTACAAACACTCTGTGAATATAGAAGCAAGGGTACACTGCAGCTCCCACAAAGCATACTTGCAGATACTTATTTTTCTCTAAACAGGGAAGCTATACAATGTTGAAGTCTTATAATTATTATTCTGAAAACAAATGGTCCCAGAGTCAGACACTGACTTGTAATGGATTCTCTATGGAGTTTAACCAACCCCAAGAGAAAAACATTATTTGTACTAAAATTCAATCCAGGTTTGACTATTTACAAACTTCAGTATTTTCCATGATGATAATAATCCCAGGGAGGTATGGGACACATTTTTGACACATTGTAATTAGGCCTCTGTATTTAAAGGTGGCTATGTAACAGAAGGCTATATGAACTTTGACTCTGAGTCTGGTTTGAAAGCTTTTAAACTTCCTTTAAAGTTTAGACCCAGCTTCTTATTCTGCCAAAAGAAAAATCATGTTTGGAATAATTCTGAGCACCAAAAAAACTTAAAAATATTGCTCATACTCTTTTGAATCAATCACCAACATTTCCTTGATTTGTTCCTTTTTTTAACTATGCTTTTTTTTATGCTCTAGAATTTTTGTGATTGAAAATACATAGGAATATATTTGTCTTCTTTATCTGGCTCCTTCACATAGTACAATAATTTTCCTTGAAGATGATGATCATGTATCTGCAAAAATACATTAGATACTATATTACAAGTTATTCAACTGTTCACCAGTTCTAGACATTTAAGTTTGTTTTTTTTTTTCAATTCCAGAAATCACTGTTGACATGCATTATGAGTGAGGAATTTATGTTCATGTTGTATGCTTGGATACTCAGTTATTTTAGTATTGATGAGGAGTGAGGTACTTGAGTGCAATGAGAACATCCTAGCCTCGAGTGACTTAACTCAGGACTCAGAATGCTAGATGCACATACTCATACAAAGCTATTGTTGGGGCTAGATGTGGTTCTCAGTTTTCTCCCAAATTTGATTCATGAATTTCATGATTCATGAAAAGCATGTGTTTCCAAGAGGTGTGTTTTTTTTGTTTTTGTTTTTGCTTTATGGCTTTATAAGCAGGAGCTTAAGAGGAAACCATCAACAGCAGTGAAACAGGGTGGTTACTAGAAACAGGACACAGTTGGGCTGCCAGTTCAAGCTACTTCTACAGCATTTAGGAGAGAAACTATGTGAGGCCTCCGGGCAAGTCTGTTGGTCTACTTGGCCCTGCTGTGAGCTCTCCTTCAGCCTCTCTGGACAGAGATTCTAGGGCATGTAGAAGGCAGTTTGGCCACACCTTCACAAATAGGCAGCTATAACACTGACGAAAATAGGAAAAGTGACCAGGAACCACAGTGCTTAATACATTTGAGTTTTCTGGTCTCTGACCAGAACACAGGCAAGACATTGTTTTTGGCATTTCCTGTGAATTGCTCTCCAGAAACTGTTGGCAAGGTCCCATTGCTAAAGACACACCCTACACAGCACATTGAACATAGAGAAATTGAGCTTGTGCCTACATAGAACCTTTACTCCTAAGGATCATTGGTAGAACATAGGAGAAACATAATTGTCAGCCTAGCTACAAACCCTTCCATCTGTAGTGGTGTCCTTTCTGCAAGACAGGTTAGTGCAATGGTAGCACAAGGCTTGTGAAAGCAACCAACCAATATCTGATTTGAATTAAGGCCAAATCCATTAGATGGAGTTGAGTAAAGACAAGAAAAATCTATATTCTCAAAAAAAAAAAAAAACTGTCTCATTAGAAGAAAAAGAAATATAATGGATTGGGCATTACAAAATTATTTTACTCCTCTAGTTTTTATTTCCAGATACAAAAGACATTTTATATTATTAACAATGTTGCAGAATTTTAAATAAAAATGAGACAAAAAGTTTTGTGAGCTGTAAATTTGAATTAGTGTTTTGTTTGTTTGTTTGTTTTGGTTTTATTTTTTTAAATGAATGCTCACCTCTGAATCGGTTGCACTCACCTTTTTTGTTTTCTGGGTAAAATTGTATTTGGAGGTTCAAACGCATCTGAGTTTGTTTTCTATTCCATATCTGGAAGGAAATTTATTAGTCTAAAACTTCCCCAAAGCTTTTATAGAACAAAACCTCTGTGGATGTTTTATAATACAGGGAAACAAATCCACCATAGGAAAGTCTTAAAATTTCAGAAATGTGCTTAAAATAAAACTAATATTGAAAGTTCTATATACTAAACAGAAATAATTGTATCTAAAGATTACTCTAGGATTTCCTCCAAAGGATTTTTAATGCAAATATCTGATTTTCTTTCTTGCCATGAAAAAATAGGTTTAGACATTGAAAATGAAATAAAGTAACTCAGTCACCATGTAACCAAAGTAACTCAGTTGCCATGGCTAGATAGAGCAAGATGACTGCAAATCATCCCTGTAATATGGGTCATGTTCATAAGCAATCTAGGTTATTGTTCTATTCAACACTTTATTATTCTTAACATTGTTTCATTTATTTGATTACAAATGGAAACAGAAAGGAAACACTTGTTAACAGTGATTGTTTGAATTCAATTAAGTCTATGTTTATGTTTCATATCTTTTTGTACTGCTCAGGATGCTCTTGGGAAAAATTCTGCTTCGTTTAATGATGATATTATAATTATTCTCAGTAAATTTTAGTAAGAAAATCAAACTCTTATTTGCATAGCAATGTGGAGAACATTGCTACTTTGACAAGGTGTTATATACATTCTGTAGTGTCCTGCACCCTTGGAAGATGCTAAATAGACACGGTTAATTGGATGTACAATTATCTATGCTTGTCACTCATGTTATACCTTCCACTTAAAATTTCCTTCTAATTCTAGTAAGCTTAGAAAATATCTAATTAACTTTTGACACACAGATATTATTATTAATTCCTCCCTCAGATAAAAATGACTGTTCTTTCATCCCCATTTAATCACACATGTCCCCACTGAAGAGAATGTTTTGTTCAGAGAAAGGCCATTTCCTTCATGGCAGCAGGGACAGCATTGTTATTGGCACAGTACATTGCTGAGGGTAGGGAGATAAGTCTTTCAGAACATCCTTGTCTTTGACACTGTCCTCATGAGTCAGGGGTAGACACTTCCTGACTATGTTCTCAATGCTCAGAGATAATTAATGGTTATTTAAAAATTTCATGTACTTGCCTTAAGTCAAAATGAATTCTGATTTTGAGTTTTTTTTACACTTAAAAATATGTGTGTACAGATATAAATTAAATACTAAAAAGATCATATACAGATAAATACAGAATGTATAATACAGACTATAATGAAAGTCATCTTCAACATTAGCAGAGTAAATGGCACTCCTGGTAAATCTGCAAGGTCAGTATATGTTTAAAAATTTATGAAATTCTTTGAAGCAGTGTAGTCTGTGGAATTTTTTAATGTTAATTCTTAATTAGTTATTATTGGTTTATAAACAGCCCATTTATTGCATATATATAAATGCAAATATATTCATATACAAGTTAGCAAAACACATAAGCACATGAAGTGTGGATTGCAAATGTAGAATATTTCCTTTTATCTAGTATTCTTTTTTGTAAAAGAGATATAGAGAAGGAAGAATTCTCTCTCTACCCTGTCAACTTCAGGATTACCTTAAGGACTCAATGCATATAGGCATTGTTTATTAAATATTATAATGCTATCATTTTGCTCATATTATTTATTATCTTTATACAGTATAACAATTGCAGGAATTATAAAATAAATACAGGAATAACATTAAAAAATTGAACAGTTTAATAAATTATTTTAAATATAGTTTACTACTTTGTGAAGATTAAATATTTTATGAATGCCAATAAATTTCAGTTTTGGTAAAGTAGACATTTCTAAATAATTATAAATGTTTTCTTAATATCATCTCTTATTTCATTGGAAAATAAATTATTACACATCACCCATGTTCATATCAGAAAAAAAATTGCCAAAACAAAGCTTCCTTCTTAGCATTTTTCTAATTCAAATTACTCAATATCATCACATTTTGGGTGCTTCACTAGGTAAAAATATTGGAAAATTTAATAATTTACAAACACATATGGAATTTATATGTTAAGTAGAATTTGTAGACAAAAAGACTATTTGGCGATTTTAACTAGTTATAATTTCAGGTTTTACCTCATCAAATGGTAAAATAATAAAAACGTTCAGCCAAGAACTGCTGTTTTCTTACACATATTCTGCATTTTGTTAAAATACTGATCAAAGATGAATATAGTCTTTGTGTAGCTGTCATCAAGATATGATTTTCACACGTGAGCACATAGTCTGTTTCTGTGTCGTCTTTGTAATACTTAACAACACTGGTTTTCAGAACAGAATGTCATTCAGACTAGAGTCTCTAGAAACACCTCTGAATATCATTTCCATATATCATCATACTTTAAACCTACTCCGAATTCAGTTGAGGCAGGGTTATGTTAACATCACAATGGTATATTACTCCAAAATATTTATTCACTTTTAAAAATATATATATAACATTGGTTATTTGAGAGTCAGTTTGGGTTAATAGTTATAGAAACTCAAAGTGACTAAAGAATTTTCTTTGATCATACAATTCAAATTTTAGATGTAAGATGAGTTTAGATTTAATATAGGCAGTATGGCCATATTTCTTTGGCATTTTCAAGTTATTACTTTTCTCTGTGTTGCCTTTCAATCATTTTGGTAGAAAAACACAGTTCTGGTTTTTCTAAGACTTTAATATTCACAAGACGATATCTAATAAAGTTAGACAAGCTGCTTTACTAAATTAAACATAAACATTTTCACCCATAAGTCTTCAGTGCACTTCCCCTGACCTCTTATTGTCTCAAAGTGTATTATATGCCCATCTGCAAACAAAGTGTTGGCCTTGATTCTAGGTTTCCAATAGATCAGCACCAAACTAAGAAAGGTCTTTTTTTTTTCCTTCTTCTTTTGCATTTTAGTCATAACCCACTTTATCAGCTTGGACAAATTCCCCAAAGTTTACTTTTTCAGCAGTTACACAATGGAAAGAAGCGTAATAACATGATGTATAAAAGAATCAATACCTTGTATGAGTGACTAACTGGATCTACAAGCTCACCCCAACTGCCGGCTCTGATTGCTGACCACCATTGTTTTAGAATGCCTTCACAGCACTTTCAACACCATAAGAATCACTGGATCTGTATTATATGTCATATATATATATATATATATATATATATATATATATATATATGCATTACTTTAAATATATATTTAAAGTAATATATAATATATATTTATTATATATTTATATAATATATAAAATACACTACGTTATATATTTATATTTTATAATATAAATTTTGTAACATAAATATATAGTTATATATAATATATAAAGTTATATATAATATATAATTTTAATAATATTTTAACAAAATGCAACATATATATATATATATATATATTTGAAGTTCTAAGATATCAAGATTGAATTTAAACAAATGTAAATTATTAATAGCAAATATATAATTGTATTTCCTAAAAAAAAGGATACCCTACTACTTGCTCATTCATGTTTGTTCTGCTCTATTTCACAATGGCAAAGACATAGAAACAGCATAAATATCCATCGATAAATGGGCATATTATTCAAATATGGTACATTTATGCAATTCAGCTTATAAGAAAAATTAAATTACAAAATTTGCAGGTGTATGAACAGAACTGGAAATAAATATTCTGAATGCAGTGACCCAGACCCAGAATGTCAAATGTGGCAGGTTTGCTTTGTAGATGTGAGCTTTGAATTTTTACATATGTTGTTTCATTTGCAATAACTTTAAAGTTCAGAAAATTAGTAGTTGTCTCTAGAGAGGGATCTATCAAGGGAGGAAAGCAGAACTCCATGACATAAACAGTAGAAATGGTATAATAAAATCCAAATAGTGAGAATATCGAAAGCAGTATAGGAAGAGATAACTAGCCCTAAGGACTTTATGAGAAAATTATATAAAATCTACTATTCCATAAGCTTCCTTAAAGGTAAAGAATTATACATATAAAAAGAGTTAAAAGTAGTTCAAGGGGAGCCACCTGTAACAGCACAATAATAGCCCAATTTTACACAACAGAATAACAGTTTAAAAAACCTAGTTCCAGGAATGGGTTATCTCTATCAGAACTACTGTCTAGTGAAGTCCCATAGTCTATACCTCCAAATATTAGAGTCTACTGCCCTTTGCTCTTGGCTACTCTCTAGAACTTCACAGTAAGATCCTGTTGCTGAAGATACCACATACTTGAGTCATGGATCATGGAGAAATCAAGCTGGTACTCACCTGAAAGCTTCATCTTAACTTCCTAACTTTCATATTACAGAAAGATTCTATGCACTCTACTAAAAGAGAAAAATAATCTCTATTATCCATCTATAAAAGTGGTAAGCTACAATAAGTACTGACCCGGAAAGACATACCCACTGGGGCAATGGTGGCAAGAATATTATGGGCATATCCAATCATTTTCTGATGGGATTTAAAGCTTGGTCCAGAAGTTGAAACCTATACTTGATAACATTTTCAGATCCAGAATTGATGGCTAGATTGGTCATAGATAGGCCTTATGGGAGAACCTACTTTTATTACTCTGACAAAATGGCAGAATATTAAACTTACTTCTAATAACTTATCACTATATTCACAAATTAGTATATTGCTTAACCTTATCAGAGACATTTATTTTCAGTTGATGGTAATTAATCCAAAGACTTACAGCTAAACTGGCAAACTTGAAGAGACTAAAAGACTCCAGAAGGCTCACTTCTAAGTGAGACATTTATAACACTAACCCTCCTCCCTAGCCCCAGGGATCATTGCAGAAGCACAGTCAGGGTGAGAAATGCTGTAAGTCCCAGAGGTGGTAGATGGCTACAAAGGTGTTTTTTGGACAAACAGGGCAGTTGCACATCTGAATCTATAGCAGTTGTGGCAACATGCAAGAACAAATTCAAACCAGACAAAAACACAGCACGAAAGGTATAGTTGGTCACAGTGTTCTATCTTTAAATGAAAAACTCTTGGTAATTGATAGTTGCCAAGAAAGGGACAGTTAGTTTTCCTTAAGGGTGAGACTTCTAGCAGGTCAACCATGCTTTTGGGGATGTCACACACTCGAGAGTAAATTGCAGGATAAATAGGGCTTGGTTTTTGAAAATGACTCCACAGGTGTGTGGTTGTGGAATAGGTGATGCACCTGGAAGAAGTTGGGGGAGAGTGACGAATGTGATTAAAATGAAATAGAAAGTTTCAGTGTGTGTGTGTGTGTGTGTGTGTGTGTGTGTGTGTGTCTGTGTGTGTATATGTAAACATTTTATACGGATGGCTGCTTTCATTCACTTGGTTTTTGCATCGACAACTCCTGCATCTCTGGAAAAGAAATACCTTTTCTTGTGGTATATATCAATGTCCGGACTCCACACAGTTCTTGTATTCTGTGTGCTTATAGTCAAAAATTTCTTGACATATTTAACGTTTATTTTCTTCTTTTTGTATACTATGTCTATTCCATTTTTATTTTTACTGGAAACACTACTTCAGTTAAGTTTATATACTCATTTTATGTTTACTAATATCAGTACACTATGTCAAGGAAATAGCTTGTTACAGAACATTCATTGAATGCCTTTCCTAAACTAATTATTTCTCAGTTAGATGTTCAGAAAACTATATATAAACATTTGGATACTTTTAATTGTATAAGTATATAGATAAAAGTTACCAACACAAAGGAAGATCCTGACAAAGTTTTATTTATATATCCACAGCTATCATTTCTGCATACCAATAATCTACATTTTCATTATTTTTTAATTTGCTTGAACTGCCTGACTCTGGCCCTTCAAGAACTCTGATTGGAGGAGATGCTCCAGTTTAAAATAAAATAATTCAAAGGTACATGCAAATACCTTTTTAATTACTGACATTTTTAATGTTCTAGTTTTGTTTAGTACTTTTTGATTATTGAAAAATTTGTCTTTTATTTTTACTGAACTAATAAACTCATGGTTGCTGCAATCAGCATGCATCATATCCAATAGGAAATTGACTTGATCTCATCATCCTTATCAATTATAAAATAATAAAGCATAGGATTTTAAAAATTTTATTATATTTAATGTGTGTGTATGTGTGTGTCGTGTACACACACACGCACACACTTACCACAGTAAACATGTGCATGCTAGATAACACCTTGTGGGGGTTGATTCTCCCCTTCTGCATTGTGGGACTCACAGGATCAAGCCTGGCCACATCCTGTTTTATTGGCTGAGCCAGAGCCATTTCAACATCCCAGATATGTTAGTTTATTTTTTTTTTCTGATTTTATTCAACCACTGTACTTTTTTTATTTGTTTGTTTGATACATCAAATAGAAAATGTTTAAATGTTTAAGTTAATTAATATTGATGACCTCTGTGCTCCCTATCTGCTTTACCTTGCAGAAACTAGTAGCTAAGATCTAGGTGTCATGTCTCAGTCCTGGAAAATTCACCAGTGCTGTTGGATATGCCTTCCAATTGCCCTGTGTAAAATACTGCAGTGGAAATTAGGGAGAAAATCATGCCATTTGTTTTATCATCACCAAAGAGACCATCAAGAATCCTCTTAGATAACAGCATATAGGTTAAGATATCTTGGCAGGTGAGCATGATCTGTCATAAATAAGGCATAATGAGGAAACAGGACAACTCTGAGTTAAGCTATGCAGATCCCCACTAAGAACACATGATATTTGGGAATGAAAAATAATCTTTGTGGTTATCATTTTATGAACATCTATTGGATGAATAAGATAATAAGATTTCAAATCAATAGTCTATTTAAAAGAAAAAAATTCAGATCTAATTTTCTAATTGTGAATTAATGGTTTTGTGCAAAAACAAAAACAACAGTTACTATAACTAATTTCAATTGTTGATACAAGCAGGAGAAGCCATAAGGGAAAAAATGTGCTAATATCTTTATTGCACATTAAAAATAAGTGTAGAGCCCAGATAGCATGCAAAGATTCCCTAACTGGCCATTATTATAACTCCAAAGAGATCATCTGTATAGATTATCAAGTGATGGCCTCATTCTGTGTAGGGAACTTTCATTTGCCCTACTAGTATCTAATGACTTTTGCAGCTGCTATTTTAAAACAGAATCCATGGAAGGAAATAATGGCAACATCTTTATGGATTGCAGATAAATTTTCAATGTGAGCCAAAAAGAAAATAGCATATCAATACTTAATAATAATTATGGTTTATCTACATATCAGAAGTAAGGACGCACATAAAATCACATATAATGACTACAATGCCATAATCCCACTACACACACACACACACACACACACACACAGCACTCCACACCAGAGAAAGAGACTGAGAGACAAAGATACGGAGACAGAGATACATAGAGAGACAGAGAAACAGACTAGGAGAGACAGAGATAGGGAGATAAAGAGATATATAAACATTAAAGCAAACATTTTCTGACCACAGAGAGAGTTCAGTGAACAATGTATGTGCCATGGAAGTGTGATGACTGGTTTGAATCGACAGAATCCAGGTAAACCCTGAGAATGTGCCCTTCCCATAATCCCACAAAGCAGGTGGCAAATACTGGGGATCCCCAGATCAAACTAGCTACTTGAACCAGTATTGGGGGGCTCAGGTTCAAGTGAGAATCTCTGACTCAATTTATATGGTTAAAAACAATCAACTTAGACATCAGATGTCAATCTCTGGCTTCCAAATATACATGCACTCATTTGCTTGCATACACCTCTGTGTACACATGTGTTCCCAAACTACATACACATGCAAAAATTTCATTTTACTATCCAGGTTGCTATGAATCAAATCAAGTCATTTTAAAATGAAAATGATCTATCCAAACTCTGTTGTGGGATATTTTATAATTATGGGTTCATACTCCTGTATGCTTACCGGGAAGGGTGCTTCCTGATGCCTTGCAGCATGTAAAGGATTCGCTTCCTACCTGTTTAAACTTCCTACCTGTGCTAAAATCAATGCAGTAGCCACCCAGACCCCATATGAATAGGCTATTTGTTTAATGCAGATGAAGGTTCCCTATCACCATCAATGGTCTGCAGCTGGGTGATCAGAGAAGACTCCAACTAGAAGTGTTCGGTTCCATTCATTTGTATATTGAAGGTCTGTGTGGAGACAGGGAGGAGTTTTGAATGAATAAAGCAACTAGGGGCTGGGACAGGGAGAAAGGAAGAGAGATGGGAGGAGAACTATGAGGAGAGGGGTATGAGGAGGTGATGGAGTGAGCTCTCTGCCTAAGCTGCCCAGGTATCAGATCCCTGACAGTTGTCATGGCTCATTATTAATATATCATCGATTTAATAAATAATACTTCAACAAAACTTTACATGATTTCAGATCTGGTTCAAACCCTGTTGTCTAGTCATGGCCCTTTTCCAGGGCAACGTTAGTAACCCCATAGCTCAGAGTATTGTTTTATCATATTACTGCTAATTATAGGGTTTTTGTTGTGAAGTTTAGTAGTATATAAAATGTTTATGCACTGTTGGGTGGTGAGCTAGTCTAGGTCTTGGCATTCTGTATTGTTAGCAGGTGTTAGATTCTTTGGGAGATGTTTGATTGATTATGATCCGCACCTGAGTAGTTCTTAATCAATAAAAAACACCTGTGCTCAGATTCTCTGGTTCCACTGTTGATTGAGTATGGTGCTCGCCAGGACAGCAGTGGTTCCCTCTGCTGCAGTCTGGCAGATATATTTTTTCAAATAAATATATTTCTTTATTTATAATACAGTTTTTGCAAAGATATATTTGCAAAAATAATGAGTAGAAGTCTCCTGAATTGAAGAGGAGATTAAGAAAGGAAAGTTCTATAAAAGAGATTTGTAAATGAGAAAGAAGCAAGGTTTCAACCAACTGCTTTTCCTGATAATGGAACCAATGAAGACTCCAGGGCATGGGAAACAGAAACCAGAGTGTACTGTTCTACAAACTGAGTTTTTAGACAGCTTTTTGTGTATGTGAGACCCGAGAGTGTCGTGTTTGAAGTTTATGAAGAAGAGTGTATGTTTCCCTGTAGCAGTGTTGAAAAAGAATGTCAAAATGCCAGAATGTTTCTGCCAGAGATTCTTCCCACTGGCCCAAGACCCCTGATGTGGACACCATGGCTTAGAGCCAAAAAGCCACCTCATTAGTTAAACTGAATATTTTTTCCCCTGCAATCCTGTCTACAAGAGGTAACTCCACACCATGAGGGAACTCTTCCTGAAGACAAGGACTCTTTATTTTTGCAGCAAACCACACACTATCTTAAAATCTAGAAAGTGTTTCCTCAGGGTCAGCACACTGAAGCTGTCATCCAGAATGGGCCAAGGTTTTATCTCCTGATGGTAGCCAAACCTGGTACTGTAAGTGTTACCTAGCTGGTGCTGGTTTTGAAGGCAGGAAGGGATCATGGAGAGCAACTGAGGCTTGGCACTGTGAGAAGGCAGGAGACTCATTAGTAACTGAAGGCCCAGAATAAAGGGGTCATATAAAATCGTTGAGGCTTGGCATCAAGAAGAGAGCCCAGAAGATGCTATTTTTGAAACTGCAGAGCAGTTGCAGCAAGGGACCCCAGCAGTTCTGAAGATGCCAGTACCATGGCATGATCACTAAGAATAGCAACAGCAGTGGAGTAGAGCCAGCCAGAGCCTGAAGGGCAAGCTGTGTATGCTACAGAGGGCAGAGACAGAGAAGTGATCCAAGCCTTTTGGAGAAGCCCAGAATATCATGAGCAAATTCCAGATAATTGGATATTGATAATGTTTCTCTGCTGTCCAAAGACATTGTTAAAAGCTTCATAGATGTTTGGTTACATTTGGTTCAGTGCATTAGAAACTCTGGTGATTATTCCTCTTATAAATAGTTTTGCTCATTTAGTGTTAAATTGTGTTGTAAAGGTAAATCAGTTTTTTTGATTGTCTTATTCAGAAAAGAGGAAATGTGGAAGTTTTGTTATGTATAAAATGTTTTATGCTCTCTTGGGTAATGAACTAACCTAGGTCTTTGTGTTCTGTATTGTTTGCAGGTGTTAGATTTATGTGGGTGATGTTTTATTTCTTATGATTTACACCTGAAGAGTTCTGAATTAATAAAAATACTTGAGCTCAGATGCTTGGGGTTCCACTATGAAGTCTGGTATTAGCCATGATGGTGTTTTCCTCTGCTGAGGTCTGGCAGGGCGTCTATTTTCGAAAATGCCATCTAATCTTCTTGGCTGAACCACCACATCAGCTTTCTACTGCAGGCTTCATCTTTATTTCAATATGTTTTATTTCTTTTAAATAAGATAATTTTATAGTATAAGATAATTACATAGTATAGTATAAATTATCTTATTCTGAAATAAGATAATTTTATAGATAAATTTATTTATCAAATAAGATAATTTTATAGTATCTTATAATTTTATAAGATAATATAGTGTAGTAATTTTGTATTTTTTTAGAGGAAGGGCTGTGACAATTTTTTTATTTATATTTTCTCACAGTGCCAGAGTGCTGACCACAGTGAAAACAAGAAGCAGGGATATTTTATAATTATTTTTGACAATTAATTAATTTTGGTGCCCTAACCTTGGAAAATGATTTATTGATTTGCTGATAATGTACACATATAGCATTTTCATAAGGTGCCCAATTATAATGGCAATATGCGCAAAGTCTGATGAAAAGAAATGGTTCTCACAAAGTATAGATTGTACTATCACCTTAAAAATATCTATATTGTTATCTAGAAAGGAAACCTACCATTCTATGATTAATTCTTCTTACTGAATCTAGAAAAACTGAGCATCATTTTCATATACAAAAGAACATGTGAAGTGAAATGAATTTCCTTCTTGCTTGTTTCTCTAAACATGTATTGCTTTATACTTGCCATAGTTTTACAAAAGGGTGCCTCTTTAAATGTCTCCATTTTCTGTTGCAAGCCAATGAAAGCATTATGTATGCTAACACTCTTTCTTCATAAACTCATTTAGTAGCATGACGTGCACATGAGAATCACCGTGCAGATGCATCACAGTAATAAATTGTATCCAACAATTGCCTTTCCCGCACTTTGACATTCTTGCCTCTTCTATTTTCGTTCCCTCTCTCTTAACAATCTATTTTTCTCTTTATTCTTTGTTTCTCTCCAGCTGCTTACTGACTTTCCACCCTCTTTTTTTTTAAAAAATATTATTTTCAAAGGTGTGCTCTCAAATACAATTTAGTGAAAACCATGCTGTGAATGTAAGGTGAAGTTACAATGCCAATTTACATGGATTCTGCCCTTGAAGCTCTCATTCTCTGCTAAGACAGATGGCACACACATGAATTAAATATAATACATATAACCACTGATAAATGCCACGAGAAAATCATTAATAAGCGCCTTTAAGGCAGACCTGGTGGTACAGCAGAGTAAGCTAAGCTACTCTGGAGGCTGACACGGTATGATGAGGAATATAAGGCCTCCTTGGTTACAGAGTGAGTTCAAGGTCAGTGAGAATCTTAGGATAATCTATCTTGAAAAAAAGGTGCTAATTGGGGATTGTGGCTGTAGGTCAGTGTTTGAGTGCTTGGCTAGACAGCATGAGGTCTTGTATTTGATACCCATGACTAAGCAACTAACTAGCTAATTAAATAAATACATGCATACATACATACATACATTCTATATGCAAACTAGTCCTTTGCAATCTTTATAACCATGAACTCCAACTCACTCATAAAATTGTTTGATTGCATTTACTTTTTTATTTTTATTTATTTATTTATCTATTTTTTGTTTTCTGAGACAAAGCTTCTTTGTTGTAACTCTGGATGTCCCTGGAACTCACTCTGTAGACCAGAGTGGCCTTGAACTTACAGAGATCTGCCTGCCTCTGCCTCTGCCTGCCTCTGCCTCCAGAGTGCTTGGATCAAAAGTGTGTGCCACAATTGCCTGGCAATATTTTTACAAGTAATTCCATTCACTAGAGAAATTGCCTATTTTGCTAGGACAAATCGAGCAATGGAAAGAGGGAAGGTGAGGGTTTGATGTACCTGTTTTATCTATAACCACTGGGATCTGCACTGAGGCAGATTTTAATCAGAAGAAGGAATCCAAATTCAGAGGTTGCTGTAAAAATGTGGTAGAAGAAAATACACTGCCACATCAAAGCACATAGTCAAGAAGGAGAGTATATTAGGGATGAACTTCATGCTACCTAATAAGCAAGAATAAGTTATTCTCCTTTCTTACACAGTTGTTTCCATCCCAAGACAACACTAACCAAAATAGGAGTGGAGTGACATGGCTAAGCAGAGTGCCACATTTTAACTTTGCCATTTAACCAGGTCCAACAAGCATAGTGTGAAATGAACACAAGAGCAATGGGTGTCTATTTCACTCCTTTTGGGATTGGCCCCTATTACACTTGGTCTACTCGATCACCATGGAATCCCCTTGCCCATGCACTCATACTTTGTCTTTTAAAGGATGGAAACTCAATCTATTGTGACCTGGGTCCTCCTAGATTATCAATATCTAGGTTTCTATGTTAAGTTGAAATAGGTTATTGACAAGATTTGTGTGAGAAACAAAAGAACTAGTTTCACCAGTAGAATTGTGAAATCTCTGTTGTTGGAAGGATCCTGTTCTATGCCAAATGAGGCTGTGTCACAGAAGGCAGGAGACAAAGGGCAAAGATAACATGTGCAGCCTAGTTCTTTTGGGCCTTGAAATCAGTGGGAGTAGCAAAATTAACCTAACATGTATCAGTAGGTGTATGGTAACTTCCTTTACCTTTATTAATCAGGTTTAACTTGAATTTCTCCTTTTTGTTCATGATGAGGCTAGAAATCCATACACTTAAAGCTTTTAGACAGGTGAGATACGGTGGAGACGGAATTAGGAGGACCACTGAACACTTCGCTCACACACCTTTCCAAAATGACAGATTCTATAGGCATAGTCAGTCTCTCTAAATAAAAATGAAAAATTTTTACCTCTCAAAGTTAATTGTTTTAGTTGAATTCTACTCTAGAGCTGTTTCTACTATTTTGGGTAAGTATACTGTGTACCATGGAAGTGATGGTACTGTTGAATATACTGAATATTCTGTATATCAGTACTGTACTGAATATACTGTTGAATAAATTCATTTTAGTTAGTTAATGCCTATGTGGATGACACAACGTAAAGAAAATCATATATGTCATGTCCAATGATGGTAAGTAGAATGCACATTAACATAAATTGAATCCTACTAAGAAGATAACCCACATTAAATTTAGAAACTCAGTAATACAGGCTTGTTCTTATAGTCTAGTTATTTTGAATCATAATCAAGTTAAGTAGACATATTGATAAAAACTTTTGATAACAGAACTTCAATGGATTACTATGATTTTAGTAATGAAATATAGTTCTACAGTATATCCCATGGTACACACTTGCCTTTCAAAAGGTTTAAAATGCAATCTAAGGAATACAGTCCTCTTCAGAAATGTTATTAGTGTAAAGTCCTGTCATTAAAAGCACTCTCCTTTTCTCCATCTACATATATATATACATATATATATGTATATATATATATATATATATATATATATCCTATTTTTATTTTCTTTGCACAGAAGTAATTAATATTTACTAGGAATTCGCATTATTTTATTGCTTTCACTTAAGAATACATAAGAATTTGCATATTAATAATTTTTATAAAATACTACATTCTAACCCATATTTAGTGTTTAAATCCATTAAAAGCTGAAAATGTTGGTGAGTAGAACGCAAATCTTACCAAATCTCTAAGTCTCAAATTTGATTTTTTCCCCCATTCAACCAGTCAGAAAACAAAAGAATTGCAATGAGAACAGTGTTGCTGGTGGACACAGTAGTGTATTAAGTGGATGAGATTGAGTCAGTATCCATGAACTCACAGTTCTCTTCCCCTGGGTTTTACCCGGGTTCTTAGTTTCTATATAGAATGACAGATGAAATCCGGGAACCATTCTATGCTCATTTCAGTGTACCATCACCTTCTGTCTTGATGTCCTGAAGAGAACTCTCTTGACACAAGCCTAAAAGTCACACTCCGTTTGTTCCCAAGTTAAAAGGACTCACATTTGTTGTTTAGGTTCACTGGACCACTATGGTGGTCTGGAAATTATCCTTAAATATATATTTGTACACTAATTGTTTTATGGAGCTAGAATTATTTTAGAAAACGGTTCTTTCACGTAATTAAGTATTATGGAATGAGGCTATCATCTTGGTTTTTTTTTTTTTTGGTAGAATCTAATTTTCAAGTAACAGAATTAGGAGACTGGATTGATACAAGGAGGGCAAAACTTTGTGAAAACTGAGATTCGAGTGTTCTCTGTATAAGCCTAGCATTTCTAGAAGCTCTCAGAGATGGAAAAAGTAAGAATTGAATTCTCCTATTACAGCCCTCCGAGGGCATACAGTAAGACTGACAACTTTGCTCAGTTTCCTGTCATCAAAGTAGGAATACACCTCTGGGCTGAGGCATTGAGATTGTAATCACATGTTGTAGAACTAACTTAAAGCTAATATACTCTTAGCTCTACCACTGTCAATACTTTCACAGTTAAATCCTGCATCTTGCATAAATTCTCCAAACATAATTCAAAACATCCAAGTGAATGGGAGCTTTTTTATGAAGGTACCTTGTACATAATCTTTCTAAGAGCCCAGTTATTTCTGTGTAGATAAATAGATAAAACAGACATGGAACATGTAGTCACACCACAAAGCAAACAGAAGGCTCAATCGTGCAAGAGAGCTATGAGGAAAATCACTTGATGAAATGTCATTCTCTCAATTTATGAAGAATTCCATATTTAGAACTTTACATTTTACAATTTCCTTTTTATGGAGGTGAAAAGAGTTGGGACATATTAAGACATCATATTGAAATGGAATGTAGCAGAGTATATATTTTACATTTCTGTGCAAAAACAAATACAACCCACAGATTCAGATGTGCTCCCATTCTTCAGAGACTGAGTCAAGCAGGTTCTGAAGAGAAAACAGGAAAGGAACAAACCTCATTAAGCAAACAAAATGCATTATTTTCAAGTTTTGACATCCTGTGTGTTTCGTCTATAAAGTTGCATTATCACATACATTGTTCTGAAATGAAATGTTTTTCCAAAGAAGGTCAAGGAAATCATAAAAATGTGTCCTTTGGAAAATGCCAACACAATAGATGTTTAAAGATTTCTTTTAAGGCAAGTACAGAAAAAAAAAAAAGACAGTGGGTTTGCAAAGTGTTTATTCTATGGGGAGCAAAAAGAAAAGGGAAATTATTCAGAGGACAATAAAAGATAAAGTTGTTATGAACTCATTAAAAGAAACATGTTCAGTCACACAGTGGAATGATTAGCATTAGTGTGGTAGTGTTTGTTTGATTATAAGACATTCCAGGTCAACAGACAGATCTAACTGAAATGAAGCTGCTTCTCAGGAAAGGCCCCAAAAGGAGTGCTTGCAAAACAAAACACAGGACACTCAACAGTTCCACCTGGCAAACAAGCAATGCATGTTTTTCTAGCATGGCAGCCTTCTCAATATTGTATTCTTCTGTTATAGCTATAACAAAAACTCATTGCTGATCTGGATTTCAAATGCTACTTTGTATCCCATCATTGTATTTACTAAACCTTTCTGTTTTATTTTTTTCCAGGTTTCATATTTTTTTGTCAATTATTTGAGACTAGGAAGGCAGCAGAACAATGGCCAGCACAGCTGAGAGACACATCCTTGGAGGCAGTGGCTGGTAGGGGAGTGTACCCAAGGTGAACGAGGGCCTCAGGCCATGCCAGACAGGACTTGTACCTTCACTGCCCAATAGCCCACTGCTGCAGCTCCCGATGCTGCTGCTGCTACTGCTGGCATTTCTCTCCCTATCCATTTTTAAATTGTGTCTTAGATTGTGAAGGTATTGGGAGACATCAATTTTTTTCTCAGCTGAAGAGCATTTAAGCATTTTTAAGCACAATTTTTGTAACTATAATACATTTCCCCCATTCCCTCCTCCAGACCCTCCCATATACCAATCCCACTCTTTTTCATATTCGTGCCTCACTTAATCCTATGTTGTATCCAAATATTAACAAGAAAAAGTATACTAATCAATAAAAAAAAAACCCAAAGACCTAGAAAATTATGTGAAGTTCTTTAAGGTTTTTGAGTCATAGAGTGTCCAACATATCTATATCAGTCTTACTGAGTACGTTAGCAACCACCTTGGAAATCTCTAGATTCAGTCTCTTGTTTTCAGCTTTGATCAGAAATCTTTCCTTCTAGAAGTTGATTCATAACTGCCAATGACTGTTTCTCATTTTGCTTTTCTGTGTTACTATGGGCTATACGATTCTTCTCTTTGGAAGTATGTCTTATGTTTTCTAAAAACTTCTCTGTTCACCATTGAAAAGCTTCTACTCCTTCTTGACCATGCCTTTTCACATTGACTCATAATTTCTTTGAAAATAAAGACTACCCAACTACTCAGAATCAAGTTTGTAATTCACAGTGAAAATAACAATTTCCGTAATATTTCTTTAAATGTATCTACTTGAATCCATATTGTGATAACAACTTTTGCAGATACTTCTTAAAGCATTCTTCAGCTTACGTCATTAAATTACTTAATAAGTATTGTCTCCAAATTTTTGGCTTGTATTTATTCATGAAATTGTTAGAAAGGTTATTTTGATTTATCTTTGAAAGTCACATGTGTGCTATGTGTGCTAGTTAGAATCGGGTAACTTGATACAAGCTAGAGTCATTTGGGAAGAGGAAAATCACTTGGAAAAATGCCCCCATCAGATTGGACTGTGGAAAGCCTGTGGGACAATTGCTTGACTGGTGACTAAGGTGGGGGACCCAGGCTTGTGGTTGGCACTATTCCTAGGCTAGAGATCTTAGATGCTAAAAGAAACAAGACTCAGAAAGCTAGTAAATCAAGTTCTAACATTGTCTGTGCTTCAGTTTTTACCTCCAGATTCCTGCCTTGAGTTTTTGCCCTGATGTCCCTGGATAGACTTAGAGTGTAAGCTTAAATAATCTTTCTCCTACCCAAGTTGGTTTTGGTCATAGTTATTTATGAAGCAATAGAAATCCTAACCCAGAGACCGTGCCTCCATCTCATTCATGTAGAACATAATGAAGGGGAATTCTACCTTGAACTTGTATTTTAGTGCTTTGTATTTGAAATCTCATCCACAAAGTGTTTTTATTTTAAGCCAAGCATTGTTTGTTATACTTTTTCTATCTTTAGTATTGTCTTGCTTCATCTTTACCTCTTAGAATATAACATTTCCTCAAATTCCAATTTGATTGTTGGCCTTTGTTGTTTTTTTAAGTTCTAAAGCAGGGTGCTGGCACAACTAACTATGACAGAGTGAACACACTCCACGGTAAGGTTCTAAACCCTCAAGTTTACCTTCTGATCAACAGCTCTATTGTAAACAAAAAACTTATGTAAATGTCTTCTAGTCTTTATGAGAGCATATTAAAACCACTGGTCAGGACTGAGCCAGTAAATTCAGCCTCTGGGGTGCAGAAGAAATCTAATCTCAATATAAATTGTGATGTAATTTCCACATGGAAATCCATTTTTCCTGATGTTTGGATCTTATTTTATATCAAAAAGACTTTAAGTTTCATGGCACAGCATCAACACTGCTTAAAAATAAAGGTCCTTTAAAAATAGAAATTAATATTTTATCTTACATGAAAAAAAGCCAAAGATAATCCACAAATCTACACAAATCATGATTGACTACACTTCTCTTGGGCACTATAAATCTTATTCACACAAAAGATATAATAGCTTCTAATTCCTTGGAGTTACTCATGAGTCATTAATTTGTAAAAAGTAATCTTCAAATATGACACCTGTAAAAGTTTCTTTCAGTTATAAAAGCATGATGAAGTTGTAGTGGGAATTCTCTGACCTTTTGCCTACATTTGGGATCCTTTTTCCTCCTGCTGGGTTGCCTTCTCTACCCTTGATGTAGGGGTTAGTGCCTGACCTGCCTTGTTCCATCTTGTTATGCCTTTTATGCACTTTTCTGAGGGTAAGTGAGGGAGTAGATCTGGGGGAGACAGGAGATGGAGGGAGCTGGGAAGAGGGGAGGATGGGAGGAGTGGATTAGACTGTATTATATGAGAGAACTAAAAAATAATAAGATGAATACGATGGTCAGTGAGTTGACTCAGTGGTTAACAGAACGTGGCGCAAAGACTGAAAATCTGAGTTCCATCGAAGGAACCCCTATGGTGGAATTAGAGTGCTAACTCCCACAAGTTTTCATCTGACCTCTGTACCTTTGTCATGCTGTGTAAATATGCACATAACACACACATGCACACATGCACACACACAATTAGCTAGTTGAAAGCAAGTCTTTTCTAGCACCTCCTTTGAAGCTGTAAGAGCATAGTAGAATATAGGGAATAGAGAGCTGGTACATAAGGAGAAGGACTGGAAAATGCCATCTCCTTGGCAACAGCATAGACATTCCAATCATAAACTCAGAACTTGGGTTATCTGCGTTTGACTTGCTCAAGATTGCCCTAGCCCAGGAACTGTAGGCAACTAACAAATGCTGAGAATGGAAGAAATAGTCCCCTAAAGAATCCCCCAATTGGTTATCCAATACCATTTGTTAGCCCTGAAAATGTATACACTGTATACACTGAAATAACATTATAAAGAAATTGTACTTACATATTGAGCAACACACACACACACACACTATATATATATATATATATATATATATATATATATATATATATATATATATATAGTGAGGTTGCTTGCTTGACACTCTAATGGTGAGTTTTGTAATTGGTAAGAGTCTCAGTGCTAATGTTAGGAAGATAATTATGACTTCTCCAAAGGCTTTGGTAAATGTGACAAATGGAAAGTAAACTGACGCAAAATAAGGCAGGCAATATAAACTCTTGAGATGGACTGGGTTACATGTGAGTAGAATGAGGAATGCCAGGTAGCATAAATAATGGGGAGACTGCATGATTACCAAAGGCCAATAAAACCACATGATCTATTAAAACATAAGCCATAGTATTGCTCAATGAAAAGCAAGGCTTTGACAGAATCAAGTCTTGCCAATATGGCTGATGGAGGTGTCATTAGCTGTCCTTGACTTCATTATAATATTTTATTTTGTATTAGTAGTATAATGATTTTGATTGTTATTACATCTGATGCCATAATGAATTGAAAAATCAGTCCTGCAAGTGCTCTAGTTAAACTAGTGCCTCTAGTTAAAGCACTTGGGAAGTCAAGGTCATAAGATCTGGAGTTCAAAGCCAGCCTCAGATATTTCAAACTCAGTCTCACCCAACAACAGCAACAAAAAACAAAAGTAATCAAAATCTCCACAACAGAACATTCCATGTAATGTCAATAAGACAATTCTGGGAAATTCCCCTCATTTCACCACCTTACCATGGATCGTCTATTCCTCCAATATTCTGAGATACCAACAATCACCTCCGGAGGGTATACTTTCACTCAGTAATAAAACTTTCTCATAGTTCCTTGAAAAATACATTCATTATTAATTTCCAAGAACATATATGTAGAAACTATATTTGAAAGAATAACCATAATAAGAGATCCCTAATGATGAATATCTAGTTTTGAAATATGACTATTCTTTCTTATGCCACCGAGATTTGGAAAGACTGAAATACTCTTCCTGCTTTGTGAATTCTCAGACACTGTTGGCAAAAATGAGAAAAGCACAGCTGGTCATAGTTGCTGTCTGCTTCATAAAGAAAGTTATTGCTTCATGCGAGCTTTGTTTGCTCTCATCTAGCCTGGAGCTGAGAGATGAAACTGACAGTGAAGAGTTTAGGTTAGGATTCAGCATAGAGCTATTAATGGTGCTTTAGGCTTACGGACTGGCAGTACTCCTCAAGTTTGCAGACAGATGTAACAGATAGAAGGAATATGGGCAAGGGTGGAAGAGGAGGCTATATCGTGACAGATTATGAATGACATACCAAGAAGCTAGGACTTCATTTCAAAGACATTGAAGGTTGGCCGCAGAATGTCACTGGCATTGATGCCCAATGACAACGCTTCCCTATCAATCCATGATGAGGCTTTGAAGACGGTTTTTACAACAGCAGAGATTTGCTTTTGTTTCTTAATGAACATGAGTGTTGGCTTCATTCGTTGATCGTTTCCACAGGAAACAGTGCTAAAATCTCTAAAGTAAAGGTGTTTTTGTATTGTCCCCATGTTATTCTGCAAATACTTGCTTTGGCCTGGATGTACTTTAATAAAAGAAAAACGATTTGTGCTTATACAGACAAAACTATTAAAATATTACAACACTTAATTTGATAATATGAGGCACATTGAAATCCTACCTTTGCTGTAAGTAAGAGAACTAACCATCAGTAATAAAATGGAGAAAGGAACACGTGTACAGGTGTATTTTAGAGCTTTATTTAAACATACAAGGGAAACATGATCAGCTGCCAGCGCCTCAAGCACCTGGTGAGTTGTCTAGGGCTTTGCATATACTTCACCTTCATCTTCTCCGCAGTTGACATGTAACTCTCCTAGTTAATAGAATTCATTTGCCTTGCAAGGAAGCAATGCTCAACAGTTGACTCATCCTACTTATGCTATGCTTTGGTTAAGGAATAATGAGAGGGAGATACACTTCAGGTACATGAAGGTCAGTTTCTGTGTCCAGTTACATCTTGCCCTGTCCATGGTCATGGACGAAAGAGTACATGCATCAAAACCATAAGTATGTGTAAAAAGTACTCGGACCTCAGGAACACAAGGGAACATTTTACTGACACTAAAATATAAAATAATAAGCAATATCTGCAACATATCTGAAAACCACTTCTCAAAATAATCATACAGTCAGTATATGACTGAAAGGATTACATGTCGAATTCAAAATTCTTGCACCAGCTATCAAACTTGCCTAACCAGTTGACTGGAATGATCATAGTGTGAGTATTGCAGTAGAAAAAAAAGAGAGACTAGTGTCACTTATGCATTTCTTAAGCAAAACCAACAGTTTGAAATGGCATGTATTCCTTGTAACTTCAAACTTACCTAAAATTTATAAAGTAATCCAATGAGCAAAAGTTGCAGTAGCCTCTCATATATACATTTGGGTAATAAACTGCAGGCCCTAGTTAGTAGATTTCAAAGACATTTTTATACTCACTAGAAGCACAAACAACAAGAAATGATTACTATTGGATCAAAGATTCATTTAATTTTGCCTTTTGCTAACACAATTTGTAATTTTTAGTAAAACATTTAACATCTCTGACCTATTGTTATCATCAGTAGAAATAATATATAATATTAATAAATATAAATAAATAAAATAATAAATAAAAATAATAAGTAATATATAGAAATAACATAAAATTATTATGATTCTCATATTCCATGATATTTGCAAGTGACATAGAATTAAAACTGACTTCTGCCCTCAGAATAAAATTCCATAACTACATTGTGCTAGGAAAATATTATGTTGTGCTCGGAAAACACAATTTGTACTCTTAATAAACTGTTCATTTTTCTTATTTTAAATTACCTCTTTCTTAAAACTCAAAGTATTGTACTTGAACAGACAAGGAACCTTCTGACATCCATTTCTTGTAACTTTCTATTCTGCCTCTTCTACTGCCAGTGTGTATTCTCCAGGGGAAGCACCCTCCCTGCAAGGTTATCAGCTTATGAAGTATCTCATTTCTCCCTAGATTTAAGACTAAGCAACCCAAAATATAGGGTACATGTTATTTAAGATGAATTGCCTAGCGAGGTTACAGACACTCATTGTATTCACTTTCCCAGGTACCCATATCTTGTTTGTGCTGGCATCAGCTTCAGACTTCAATATTTATAAAAGTAAGCAGGATCTTTTAACTATACTACAGTGCTTACTGCTTGCTCACTGTTATAGCAAGAGTTCCTGATCTCAGTTTCATAACATGATTAGTGTTTATTTTCTGTGGATTTTGCAATGTGTACCAGCATGCTTTCTTCTGATTGAATGGATACTTTATTCCAGGTTGCTTCTGTTTTATACAATATGCATTTTGCTTTTGTGACTTTCCAGGTTTGGGTGGCCACAATTGAGGAGGGTGAAATAATTTTCAAGTTTTCAATTTTCAACTTTTTCAAAATTTTCAAATTTTCAGTTTTTGAGAATGATCTTGTTCATGGCATGTATTATTTCAGCCAACAAAACTGATATCACTCCCATCCTGTTATCCAGGACAACAAAAAATACTAGCAAGCCCTGCTTTCATGTAACATGGGAGAAGAACCGTGGATTCTGTGAAAGCATAGCTCCATCTCTGTAATACTATCTAAATTAGTCTCTGTGATTCTTGAAGTGTGTACTCCATGAAGTTCAAAGGATGCCTAGCAGACATAGATAAAACATGTATACAGTATTTTTGGAGTGAATGAAGACAAGGTCTAGGTTAAAAATAATGTAATTACATGACAGTTTGGATAAATTTAAATTTTGTGCCAAGTAATATAATTATATAAATGTTAGGGTTAAAAATTCTGATACCATAATTGACATGCTATAACAATAATTATGCACATGGACATTTATTCTTGG
The DNA here is from genome assembly GCA_026225945.1 of Cricetomys ansorgei. Taxonomy (NCBI): domain Eukaryota; kingdom Metazoa; phylum Chordata; class Mammalia; order Rodentia; family Nesomyidae; genus Cricetomys; species Cricetomys ansorgei. The sequence goes on along the minus strand of JAMJFZ010000289.1, from coordinate 3,622,392 downwards.
ATTAGTACAGAAAGAGGTAACTATCTGAGTGTTTTAATAATGTTAATATTATTTTTATTAAAAATGTATTACAATATAAATAATTTTGTTTTTCATTGGGCAAAAAAACCCCAACAAATCAAGATTGCTGTGATCCCATGTATATATGAAATACACATACATATATACATGTCTATATATTCAAAATTAATATATTTCATATATATATTACATGTAATATATATGTTTATGTGTGTGTGTAATTAAAAATTTTAATTAGAATTGTCACAGATTTTAATCCAATGTTCAACATACATAATTATTTACCAACATAACATTTCTTCTTTCACTAAATTTTCAGCTATAAGTATTACAAATTATGTCATGTCACTTTGTTTTGCTCATAAGTGAATGTTTAAATCGCTACTCTGAGTCAAAGCAAGTAGATTTAAAAAATAAAAGAATCTATTTAAAAAATAAAAATAAAAGCTATGTTTGTGTTTACATTTGAGTGAGAATAGCAATGTAGACAATTGTTGATAGGATACTTTTGGAAGAAGAGTGGATTGATAGATTATAGATGCGATTGATGATAGATAGATGATAGATAAATAGATAGATAGATAGATAGATAGATAGATAGAATTAAAGAAATAAGATAGATACATAGATTGATGATAGATAGGTAGATAGATAGGTAGATAGATAGATAGATAGATAGAAATAAAGAAATAAGATAGATAGATTGATGATAGATAGATAGGTAGATGATAGATAGATAGATAGAAATAAAGAAATAAGATAGATACATAGATAGATTGATGATAGGTAGATGATAGATAGAGAGATAGATAGATAGATAGATAGATAGATAGATAGATAGATAGATAGAAAGAAAGAAATAAGATAGATACATAGATTGATGATAGATAGATAGGTAGATGATAGATAGGTAGATAGATAGATAGATAGATAGATAGATAGATAGATAAATAGATAGATAGATATGGATAGGTATGTAATATAAAATTGACAAAGATGTGAAATAACAAAGTAAACTATTTTAAAGACCATTATGAAGCCATTGAGAAGGTACATAGAAAAACATCTGAAATCGTCAAGATGCCAATGAACATGATTTTGCACTATTGTTGAAGATACTCTCTAATCTGATCTTAGTCCTGCCTTTCTGGCTGTTCAGGTGAATAAGCATTAGTAAGATGCAAATTCAAATTATATAAATCTATTGCTCGAAATTTTCCATAACGAAAACCCAAAGTTAGCACATTTCTAGACATGTATTTCTCTTCTTCTAAGACCAGCTGCTTTTTATGTGTGTTTTTAATATTCTTTTAATTGTCTGTTTAAGGAGAATATAGCCATTCATCCTGGCATGCTGAGTTAGCACAGAAACACAGCTGGTCTTTCTCTTTCAAACAATTAGCAGTAACTCCAGAGGTAATGTGGAGAACTCTCTTCACAGAGATTAAATTGTATCTAAAATTATATTACTCTCACATGTCAACATGACTTAATTTTTATTACTTTGCTGCAATGTCAAATTAGTTAGCAAAACAGGTCTACACTCACCCAGAACTGAACGCCTTATTCAATGAGTTTCATTCATGGCACTGGGCACTGGGTTCTCGTCCATTATTTCTGGGAATAGTGCCTTCCATCCACACAGTAAGACTCTTCAATACCTCTTATAATTTTTTTTTGTTTGGGTTACAAGATAGTTGGCTTCCATAAGGCTTTCTTGTACTTCTTTTGTCCTACCCTTCCTCAAACACAAAAGCTCATCTCCCCAAGCTCACCTGCCCTCTTGCTTAATACTTTCCACCCATACTACCTCACCTTTCCTTTTAGTAACACAAAAGGACTCATTTAAAGCAACTTTCCACGCCATATTAATAATTTATTAGCTTTTCATAGTAATTCATATTTAAAAAACACAAGCAAAACATAACTGAAGAGTTAGCTAGGATCCACTTATGAAAAGGAAGATATGGCTTCTGTCTTCTGATACTGGTTTATGTGAAAGTTTAATGAATATATATGCTTAAAATGCTATAAAGAAGATACATCCTAATTTTGTATTGAATGTATTTAAAGTAGTGTATAAGCTGTTATATACCATTATGACATGTTTGAGCAAATTTGGTTTCGTATTCCCTACTTTCCTCTATCCCTCTAATCTTTCCAATGTCTCCTCGTGTTCCCTCTCTGACTCTTCTCCTTATTCGTATCCCATATGTCCTCTCTTCCACTCTCCATCCTTCCTCATCACTTAATGTTCCCCTCTTTTATTCTCCCCTATAGAATTTTAGAATAAAGGAAATCTTCTGGAATATTTAGCTTTAGAATCTGCCATGCATCCAATTTAGTGGTACCTGTAGTTGACTTAAACTCTTTAAAACTACACCCTGTAGCCAGTACTATTTGATAATATAATGTTATGTCTAATTTCAACTCCAAGGTTAAGCATCTGTAAGATAAGCTTGTAAGATGTCATTTTCTCCCAGTTTGGATTCCTTTTCTTTCTTCCTAGGAAGAATCAAGTTTATAAAATCAGCCACCATGTCAGAAAAGCTGGCACATGCTTAGATCTGATGGGACAAGAAGATAAAGAGGAATCTATGTAACCAAAGAAAAACCACTAGACGAAAAGTTGTTTCTTCCATAAGTCTTGCAATAGTATGCTTTCGTTTTTGTTCTCACGACTTTTCAAAAAACTATTGAAAAACTCCATTTCGCATCTTGGATCCTCCTCTGGCCTTTAAACCTCCTTCCTTTTTCTTCACAGAATACCACCTTGGGCAGGACAAGCTCGACCATGTACAGTGCCCGTATAGCCCTTTCCCTCCTGCATCAGCCCCATCTGCTCCATTGCTGGCCATGCAATGTGGTATAATTACAAATTGCTTGTTTAGTTCCTGCAAAATTTACCATTCTCTATTTTAATATTCAGAAACTTTAGACATTGAAATTGCTTGCTCTGCGTCAACGTCAACTCACCACAATGCTACCTTGCTCGTTTGATTATCTTTACTTTCTTATTTTCACTTCTCTTTCATGAATATCTATTAATATTTAGAACAACTGCAATTTGACCCAGAAGTCATCTTGATTCTTTCCCATTTAAGTCCAGACAGATGTAAAGACATACCATTTTGGATATTTGCGTGTGTGTGTGTGTGTGTGTGTGTGTGTGTGTGCTATACTTTGCTTTTACCTTTGAGTTTTATCTGTTAGATTTTACATGACATATATTTGTATTGCCTAACAGCATTTATATTCCACAGAACCAATTATGTAATCAATGAATTGTTAAGAGACAATTCACAATTTGATCTTTTCCCTCCTTCCTGTAAGAACAGGATTTCTCAATTCTTGTTACTACCTCTGTATATTACTATTGAGTTTCTGAATATTATATTTTGTATTTTTCTTGACTGAATATTTTTTCTATTAAAACATAAACTAAGCACGTTTATATTTGAATTACTATAGTAGTTCTCACATTAAAGGTCATCTATTATTCATTTTTTGTCTTACACATCACTAAAGTATTTGTACTAGAAATATGTTTTATCTTACCTTTTTTCTGAAATTTCCACTCAGAGAGTCACTAATTACTCTAATTTTACAATATTTTCCAGTTATCCCTCTACATGAGTTAAGGTAGCATTTGATATTGCCTACCATTTGTTAATTTTAGGCTGTCTATATTTTTTCTTACTATTTCAGCAACCTCTAATTCCTTCTATCACTCTTTGTTACCACTGGGATATTTTCTAGTTTTTACAGTCCTTTGTCAACATTCACAACATCCAATCTCATTTATTCATCTGTATCTTTTATGTATCTGTTGCTCAAGACTTTTTGGATACCATGTAGATATATGAAGTCCAACATTCCTAAATAGCACGTGGGCATTCCCACTTTATCAAATGTTCCACTTTTCACCTAATGACAGCACACATTCTACTTTCTGGGCTGGGATGGAACACATATACCTGATAAACCCCTGTATTTTACATGCTTCTGCTACTATCATTTTTTTCACTTTCATAAAGAGTGCTTTTTTTTTAGAACAGATTTTTTTCTCTTTTTCTTCTATGCAATTCTGAAAAAATTTTACTTTGCCCTATTTCTTTTTGTGATTTATACCACTTTTATTTGACATTTATAATTCTATCTGGTCCAAATCCACAAAGAAAACACTACATTGTGTTTATCCTTTCTATACAAGTATTTATTCAGTTTTGTTTTTCCAGTTGTAAACATGAGTCACTTATTTTCCTTGTAAAGCTTTCCTCCCTTTTAAAGGACCAGTTCACATCTCATCACTCCTGGTTCTCCATATGCATGCCAAGAATTCCTTTCAACCTTGTCTACTCACAAGATTTGATTAATTTTTACAATAAGCCATCCATGTTCCTTTGTTTACTTTAATGTTCCCGACATTTGACTCACTCCTGCCTTCATCATCTTATCTTCATCTGTAATGATCGAGCAGTTCCACATTCCGGTTATTAAATTTAGAAACTTGGTTTAATTTCCCCCAGTCTTTTGTTAATCACAAAATAACATTTTCTGAAATGTTTATTGAATGAATGTGTTTATTTTGATACCTATAAATTAGTGCTGGGTAGTTTAAAAAGTATCTTAGAACACTGACTTGAAGGCGGGACATCACAATTGCTTACAACACTCAAAAAACTAGATGTGCCTTTCTCTGTTTCCAAATTTGCAGTGATTTAAAGACATTATGAATAAATAAGATTGACAGAATGTTTTCAGTGCACAAGAATTTTCATTGCTGCTATTTACTGACTGCTTTCTAAAATGTCAACTACTGTGTTCAATTCCAAACACATCTGACCCCATGATTTTGGCAAAGGAACTCTGGCACGCACATAGTGTCTATGCCCTCACCTGTTCGTATTGTACATATGAGGACCTACAGTTACACAAGTATAGTATTACATAAGAAATTAAACGATTTTATCTGCCTCAAAACTCTAAGCTCCTAACTGGTATATGTGATTGTCTTCTTGCATAATTGCAATATAAGTGTATTTTGATTTTTCCTGACACAAAATAAATTGAAATGTTATTTGTGATTTATGTATTCAAGTTTCATCCCTGGCCTTTTTCCTGATAATAGCATGCTTCAGAACTTTTAATAATGATTATAATTAAACAATGATATTATTGCCCCTCTGTTTTATGAGACAATAATCCAATTCCTAAGTGGCTAAACCAGAAGGCCAAAGGCAGTGCAGTTTATCACATCTGGAGAATCAGATTACCACTGAGCAAACAGGGGGCTTTGATAGTATTACTATATGATGCATCTCTCAGGGGTAATGGTGCTTTATCCCACATTTTTAAATGTTTTATTGGCAACATTAAAAATAGAAAGGAAGGATGTTACTTCTATTACATATGTCTGATAAAACCTGTCTGAATGATGGGGAAAATTAATTTCCACAAATAGAGCATGTCACGGGCTATAAAGATTACACAGACCATTCTTGTCTGTTACGTTTAAATCACTTAACATCACTTAGGTTCAGTTCGAAAGATAAAGGAGTACATTTTCACTCTATAGGGAAATTGAGACACATAAAAAAATGAAATATTTGAATTAATATTTAATTATGTATAACTATACCTGTATACTTTGGATCACTATTTGTTCTGGTTATATTTGTGGACCTAGGTAATATTTTCCTATCTGAATAATAGCACCTGCAATTCCTATCTGAAAATAGAACAGCTTAATAGTCACTTTTGTGTCCTCTATTATTGTTGCTGTTATTATTTGTAGTCCTGGGGACTGAGCCTGGGGTCTACTTCATGATATGCTCCCAGTGAGCATTTCTCCACTATTATCATTTTTTTAAAAAATTCCATACATCTATTTCTTACAATGAGTGTAAAATTGAGAGAAATGATTAGAGGTGAGCAGGGAACCTAGTGTAGTAGAAACTCACTGGAATCTATGAGGGAGTCCTTTGCAAGGGTCTCTAGTAATTGGAGAAAGGGAGCCTGGACAGGCCATCTTCTTTTGCATCACATGCAACTTCACATAGGCATCAGAAATATGGACAGTTGCCCACGTTGTTCCAACCACCTCTGAATCCTGGCCTATAAATAAACTGAAAAGCAAAAAGCTGTGTGGTTCCATTGTTCCCCTGCATACAGACTTTTATGGGGTCTCATTCCCCATATCGGTAAATTTATGCTAGAGGCACTGTTTAGAGAGGAATATATATGTATAGTACATAGTGAGAATTTCCAATACTGCCAATTACATTATTACAAGAGAAATGTGTGTATTGTATTTCCAGATAATAAGCTATTTTGTGAAGGGCTCATGCGGCCTCAAGCCTAACAGAGAAACTACTGACAGCTGATAGCTGTTAAGAGAGGTAAGAGGAGGAGAGTCAGTTTTCTTTAGTTGTGTGACCCATGGTATGTTGGCCAAGATGCAGCTATTGTCCTCATACCATGTGTATATGGGCAACAAAACAGGATATAAAACAAAATGAAGAACATGAAGTTGGGAGGTGGTTGGGTGAGTAGGGAGTAGAATCAAGAGGAGCTAAAGGGTGCTTAGGGGGAGGAGAATATACTCAAAATACATTGCATGCATATGTGCAATTTTCAAAGGATTAATTTTAAATATATTTTAAAAGCTAGACATTAATAGTGGCCTACAATTAATTTTGGCCTACAATGGACAGAGTCTGGATAATTCCTTGGAGCCCTTTAAAATATTTTTCCTGTTGCTCTACGGCATAACACTTAGCTTCTGAGAAGAGCTAACGCTCTTCTTTTTTTTTAATTAAAAATAGATTCTTCTCTCATACAATATATATATATATATATATATATATATATATATATATATATATATATATATATAGCAACCACAATTGCCCCTCCTCCTACTCCTCCCAACTTCCCCCACCTTCTCTCTCCCTCAGATCCACCCCCACTCTGTTTCTCTTCAGAAAAGAGCAGCCTTCCATAAGACAACACCAAAACACTACAACACAAGATAAAATTATAAGACAAAAGCACTCTTAAAGTGGTTGGCCAAGGCAAAATAGGAGAAGAGTACTACGAAGAACATTCTCCTAAGAGTCAATGAGAGTCATGCTCATTTTCTAGCCAAACTTCAAGGGTTTCCAATCTTTACATCCTCCTCTTGCTTGTAAGGCTCACTGTAAGCCTGTGTAAAAGCTGCTAGAAATACAAATGGTGACTTGCTATCAGTGTACAGTCACGGAGGTGTGGGGCCATGGTACATCTGACATTTGCAGATACATTGCAAGAAGCATGGTGTTATTCCTCTCTGTGACTGTTCTGTGCATATTGATGCACACACCATCATGAGCCTTGGATGCCAATCATGGGATTGTGATGTAATACTTTTTCACTAGCAGTTTTAGTTCATTTTTCACCGATTTTCTATTATTTTTCCCCTATTCCTCACTTTCAGAAATGTAATGTTTCCTCTATGTGTGCCCCAGTGTTGTACAATGGAAATGTATAGGCAAAAACATAAAATAGCTTATTATCTGGAAATACTATACACACATTTCTCTTGTAATAATGTAATTGGCAGTATTGGAATTCTCACTATGTACTATACATACATATTCCTCTCTAAACAGTACCTCTAGCAAGTGTTTAGCAAGCAAGGGCCACCACCTGCTTTCTGCTGCTCCAACACTCATGGCGGAACATTTGAGTAATTTCTCCTCTCATGGATGACCATTAAATGTAGACAGATTCTGTTCAATTGTATGTGCTTATGTCCAGGTATGAAAATAGGAGTATAGATCCAGATTAGTTTGGGGAGCATTCTTAAGAGGAAAAACTTTATCCCCAGTCCTGTATTTCAGTTGGCACTCATGATTCAAACCAGAGGTTTATTATGGGTAGTAACATGTTCAGTGAGCAAAGGCCTATTAAATCAAAGATGTTCAACCCAAAATAGAGATCTATACCAAGTATTCCCCTAGTGATGAAACTCCTTCGTCTCTTGAACTCCATAAAAGGAAGCCTCAAACGATTATAAATTCCTTGATAATCTCAACTACTGTGGCCCACTGTTCCCTGACAGTGTTCTGAAGTGTTCTATCATTATGCTTTGAATAAAATTTCCATACTACTTTTCCATCTTTTGGGCTTTTATTTCTTTCTTGAATAAGAGACCAAGTGCCTGGAAATATCTGGCATAGGTGCTCACTACCATTAACAAAGTAACTTGCCTTTGGATGTCATAGAGTAACAAGCTAAGAGCTTGTCTTGAATCTCTGAAGAGACTTCAGACTTAATTTTTTGAACAACATTGAAAATTTTAACTATGTTATGAGTTCTCCTGGAGATTGACTTAATTCACTTTGTATTATAGCTATTTTGAGTATAACGGTAGGGATGTTTTGGTTTGATTCTTGAAAGTCCCCTCCTAAGCTAATGTATAAAAAACTTAGTTCCCAGTGTAGCAATGGTCAGATTTAGCTCTTCTGGGAAGATAATGGATCATGAGGGAACTGATATGATAAGTGGATTACTTTATTGACCGTTTTATAGTGTGATAGATGGGCCATTGATTGCAGATAAATCTTAGTAAGGAGAATCCAGTGGACATAAATTTTCCAATATAATTTCTTTCTGTTCCTTCTCCCTATCTATCTCTTTCTATTGATACTTTTTCCTACATGTCTCCATATCCTTTCTGCCGTAAAGATCTGCCTTAACATTGATCAAGAAATAATGGAATCAAGTTTCCAAGAGCTGAACTCTCTGAATCCATGAGTTGAAGTAAATCTTTCCACCCCTTAGGTGTTTGTTTCAATACTTTATCACAGCAATCAAAAATGTAACCAATCTAGTTCTCTAGCACAAGAGTTCAACAAGAAAAAAAATGGAATTCCTGTTGAAGGATTACAAATTATGTTTTTAAAAAATTGATGAGATCCAAGAAAATACAAATACATTGTTCAATGGAAAAATGAGGGTCATACAAAATATGAATGAGAAACTAAGCACAGAAAAAAGCATAAAAAATACAAAGGACCAAAGAAATAGTTGGCTATTTGAAGAGAGAAATAAATAAATACATTTGACAATATTATTACATTATTACAATATTACAACTTGACAAATGGGCAATTAGGCTGTCTCAATTTTGCATTTTGTATAATATCAAAACTCATCAATTACAAAGAGAGAGAGAGAGAGGAAATAAACCTCTAAGAAGAGAAAAGGACATGGCTGGATAAAATTGATTCTGGAAACTCTAAAATCAAACAAAAAGTTTTAATAGAATATGAATGAATAATAAAATTTTATTCATTAAAATGATTTTTTATAAAAGGAAAACTCAAGGACAAGTTTGCTTCATTGGTGAATTTTAGAAAATTGTTAAGAACTAACACCAGCGCATCTCAAAGAATCCAGAGAATCAACATAGAAGGAACATTCCACCTGCATTCTTCTTTACCCTGTGACCAAAATGCAACAAACACACACTAAAAGTAAAATATAGACTAATTTCATTGATAATGAAAAATATAAATATTTCCAAGAAAATAGAATTACCTAAGATATTGAGGAGACCACGTACCATGCTGTAGCTGGATTCACTCTAAAGAAGCAAAGGAGTTTGAAAATGTTTATATCATATTAATAGAGTCAGGTATCATATTAATAGACTGAAGATAAAGTAGTATGATAATTTATGGCAGTGTAGGAAAAAGGTCAAATTTTAATTATCCTTCATGAGAAGAACATCAAAATTTTGAAGTATAGAAGGGTCATACTTCAAATAATTAAGTCTGTATGTGGAAATCCCATGATAAATATTGTACTGACTGAGAAAAACCAGTAAACATTCTCTCCAAGGTCAAGAATAAAAAAATCATGCCCACCCCAAATGTTTTTAAGTGCCAGAAACTTCAGATAGAGAAATAATGTAAGATAAAAGAATAAAAAGCAAGAGAGACAAAGGACAATACACAAAGACCTCTTCAAAGAGCATTGTTATAAAAAATCTCAGTAGAGTAATGGAATAAAAATATAGTGTATAAAATTTAAAATCAAGTCTTTTGAGAAAAGACTAAAACATGAAAAAATTTACATTCATACAATAGATATACATGACTACCCGGACACATAAACATGCTCAACCTACAAATAAATTCAATTAAGCAGTGAAAGATCTCTATAAGGAAAATTACATTATAAAATAAACTGATTTCATTTTTTCATTATTTGTTTTTCTCAGTAATTCAATTGGTTGACATATAGGCAATTAGGCGGTCTCAATTTTGCATTTTGTATAACACCAAAATTCATTTTTTTTCTGCTTAAGATGTTCATAATTGATATACAGATCTCATACTTGAAAAGTGCCAGTGACCAGGTAGAAACAAAAGAGACATTTAAAACAAGGGAATTCCTACTCTTATTTGTATAATGTTATAAATAAATTAAAGAAAACTAATCATTATACCTATCTCCCATTCTGTTCCTCTATTTAGGAAAATACAATATTCTAGAATCGTTATTGAAAAAAGCAATCCTTAATAGTAATTACCTACTCACTGCCAAGTGAGTATGGTCACATCCTTAGGGCCAAGTTGACAGGTGACCCAATCAGGTCAAATTACAAGCTAGCCAGTGACAATCAGCTTTAAATAAAAACTGCCTTGCAGAAAAAGAGAGCAGTTAGGAACAGCAGATTCTCCCCTGTAATTCAACTGTTAACATGCCCAGAGGATCCATTTAACTACTAGCAAGGAGAGAAGAGAATGTGACTCAAAGAACAGCAGAAAAAGAATAAATTGTGAATCCCAGTGATGAAACAGAAACACATTAAGTTAAAAACCAAAGCAGCCTATAATTGCCACAGCGCAGACTTCTTTCAATCTGAACTCTCTACCCAGCCATAAACTATATTCAAATTTCAATGAGGCCCTGTGGTCAGCCATCTCTAGTCATTGTTTTCTTTTTTACTTATGTACTACTTTATGATAAGCTAGTTATTAGAGGTAATGAACTGAGTCTCTAACTTATCTTTATTAAAGAAAAGACCTCATGTCTACTACACTCACGTGCACGTGGGTGTACACATACATACAGCCACACACAAACACACACACACACACACACACACACACACACACACACAACACACACTAAAATAGAAAGATGGAAGGGAAAAAGTCATTTTTTGATGTGTTACCAAGTAAAGTAATCAGAATAACATGGACATATAACTATTGTTGATTTAGTAGGTATAATAATTCTCAGCTTCTGCCTATGTTCTAATGTTTATACCATGAATAAGGAGATATTGAACAAAGTTAATAATTTTACATTAGCACAACATGTTGCTTGGAACATTCTGCTTTTATGAGGCTAATCACAAAGTATTATTAGGAAGGAGGAGAACAGTGGAGATAATTAGTCAAGGATTATATTTAATAGATATTCATTTCATTTAGACCTGTTGAGTGTGGGTAATTTGTTGGATGATGTGGATGATAACAAAAACAGAGATAATTTATAACCAGAAATGTATTTTTAACAAACAAAAGAGATTGAATTTTAATTAGAAGAAAAAGAGTGACTAATTCTACTGGAAGCTGATGTAATTCTGCAAATACAGCCTGGTGTTGTTTGTGGAAAGTTTATAAAACTATGTAGGAGTTGCCAATTAACTCACCAAGGTGCCAGAGCTTCAGATCTGTGAAAAGTGCCATTGCTCTTGTGCTAAAGTGAACATAAAATTAACTTTTGAGGCAGTAACCAAGATCTTTTCTGTGATTAGCTTATGATTTGTTTCAAACCATAATGCTTAAGGGATACTGTGCTCTTGTTCAGAAATTTTTTTTAAATTTTCCAACATGTATTCAATAATGATCTGGACTTTGATAGTGATGTGAGACAATATTGACACAAGAATGCTGGATAAAATTTTCTGATAATATGATGACTATCCACTTTTAATATGTTGTCATTAATATTCAAATTTTAAAATTTATTTCAGCATCATAATTTAATATGTATATGTAATAATAGAGCTTACTAGTGTAGTTCAACACACTTTCCTTATTTTGTCAATAAAATAATGACCTTTTCATATTGAATTAGTAATATGCCATTTATTTATCTTTGGTATATACTTAGTCATCTTTATGACCACGTATATACAACATAGTGTTATTTATGGTGAAACAAAGACAATGAAAGGCAGATAATTTGATAAATTCTATAGATGGAATTTAAAGACAGCCAAGGATAACTTATATTACTCCTAGCCTTCCACAGTTTACTCTTTTCATGACTTAGAAGGCTTCCTTTTAAATTGTTTAATAACATATTTGCGTGAGCAAAGGTATGATTTCCTTATATGTGGCATTTGACATTAGCAGTTCTACTTATAAAACTCATAGGAAAGTAATTTTTGCAACAACATTAAAAAAATCAATGCCATTACTTTAATGCAATAAAATGGAGGTACAGACATTAGAAGAAGCGATATGCCTGTAAAATTCACAGTTGTGCAAAGACTCTGTACTATGCTAATTGTCAATTAAAACATGAGACACAAGACACATATTATAGTTTGAAGATGAACCATCTGCTATGTTTTCATGTCCATGTGATTGGGTACCTATCTCCACCTAGTAGCACTAATTTATGAAAAATTGTTGAGCCTTTCAGGGGTGACACATCATTCCCAAAAGATGTTCACTGAGGACAGGCCCTAAAGTTTGATAGTGCAGCCCAAATTCCTTCCTTATATTGCCCCTTGTTTGAAAATACAATGTGATCATGCATCTTGCATCGTACAGCTGTGCTTATCTCAGAGTGATGGATTATATATCCTCAAAGTCTTAGAAAAATTTAGTCCCTCCTCCTTCAAGTGGCTTTGATTCATGAGTAATAACAAGAGAAGAAGAAAATTACCTAAGGAAGGAATTTTGTACCAATGAATAGGGCCATTGCTACGATACAGCTTTGTGATTTTTAGACCTTTGGAGCCAGTTTACAGAGGGAATGTGGAAGCCCTTGGAACTTTGAGCTAGAGAGTCTCCAAAATGCTATAAGTAGAGCTTACGGGGACATTCTGAAAGTTTTGAAGATCAAAATGCTGTAAGCAATGAGGACAGTGGAGGCCTTACTAAGGGAATTTTAGCAGTGAACATGGACATTCTCAGTAACTAGACCAGAGGAAATTGTTGTATCACTACTCTAGCAAAGAATGCAGTGACATCTGACACTTTCCTCAAGAAATTTCGTGAATGTGAATTGAAAAGTACTCCAAATCTTATTTGGAGAAGTGAATTTCAAATCAGAGTAGCATTCAGGCTGCGTCATGATTGCTGCTCGTTGCTCTTTTCTAAGCCTGTAATGGGAGAGAGCAATAGATAAAGCACACAGATGTGGAAATAACCTTTGCTGGGGAAAGAAGCATGAACGTTGTAAAGACGCAAACAAGCTAGACACAGAAGCAGTTGTGATTGTTAAAGAATCAGACCCCTTTGAGGAGCAAGCAATGTCTCTACAAGGCAATGAGAAAAAGTGCCTGAAGGTAAGATTCTACTCATCCTTGACTCTAACCGTAAAACTACAAACTCATCTTGAAAGTGAAAGCCAGACCTAAGAATACAATTGAGGGTTTTTTCTGCTTGAATAGAACTGTTCAGGAAAGTGCTTTCTCAGATTCACCCTCCAAGGCACAGAGAGGCCATAATAACTTTGTTCCTATAAGGCCAGACTACATCTTGTGTTTGAAGCACAACTGAGCAATATTGGCAATTTTTTTTCAGGCATGCAAGATGGTAAATTAATGGATGAATGGGATCTTGTGCAAAGGGTCTAGAGAGCTGCTGTGCCCAGGCAATGCATAGCCCTAAAAGGCAATCGTTTGTAGCTGTGAAAGTGAAACAGTAGAGACATCAGGATGTTGGAGACGATAGGACCATGGGACGTCTGCTGAGGAGAGCTGTGGGCATAGAGTGATAATGGTCCAAGCAAAGGCTCTGTGTTCTGCAGACTGTAAGTGTTCTTCAGACTGCAAAGTTGTTAGTGTGATACTGCCCAAGGTTTTCAGCTTGGAAAATTCAATGAAAGCCCAAGATGTGGACATGAAATGAAGCACAGTATTTGCTCTACGAGATTTTAGTCTTTCTTCGGTTCAATATTTTCAAGTTTCGCCCATTTCTTCCTTTTATTTTATTTATTTATTTATTTATTTATTTATTTATTTATTTATTTATTTAGGTTTTTCAAGACAGGGTTTCTCTGTTGTAATTCAGGCTGTCCTGCAACTCACTCTGTGGACCAGGCTGGGCTCAAACTCACAGAGATCCACCTGCCTCTGCCTCCCTAGTGCTGGGTTTGAAGGTGTGCACTACCGCTGCCTAGCTTCCTCCTTTTGAAAATGAGAATATTTACTCTCTGACATTATATGCTGCCAGTATGCAATTTTTTATTTTAAATATTACTGTGGCTTACAGGTAAGAGATTGCCCTTAGTCTCCGAAGAGAATTTCAGCTTTTAAGCAGTATTAGAACTGTTAAAGACTAGGAGCACTTCAGATGTTGAAGTGATTATATTATGTATGATGAGATGCACATAAGTGTATGGGATGGAACCAGGTGAAGGATGCACTTTGAATGTAAAATGTTCTGTGTTCATTCATTTGAACATTTGGTCCCCAGGTGATGGTACTGTATTGAAAAACTATGGAACTTCTCAGGCGTAAAGTCTTGCTGGGAGAATTGGGTCACTGAAGGAAGATCTTTAGGTTTTATAGAACAGACCCACTTGTACTTACTCTACTTCCTAGTTGTAGATGCAGTGTAAATGACCACTTCATATGCCTGCAAACATGCATTTCCTACCATGTTGGTCTCTATTTCATGAACTGTAAGATACATACTTCAGTGAATTCTTGCCAGGTATTTGATCACAAAAATAATAAAATATCTACCATACTACTATATTTCCCTGTTAATTGATGATACCATTTAACATGATGAATTATCATGACATCTCTATTCAAAGTCAACTAAACACAATATTTTTGATATGTACTATATAGGGTATATGTTAAATAGCATGTTAAATTATGTTGGTTCAATGTATTCATCCAAAAGGAGAGACTTAATTATCTTCAGTTTTCCTTTGGAATTTATATCTGTATATTCTGTGTGTAGTAGGTGGTCAATGCAACTTAGTTTGAACTAGAAAACGAGTTGCTATGGAAAGAGTTTCTAGTTTCAAATTTTGTTTATTAACTCAGAAGGCTAGAAAACAGTTTAAAACTTAACAGCCTACTATACACATTACATCTTAAATCTTTAAGTAAATAATTAGTATTCTTACAGCAGCACTAAATAGCTGGGTCTTCATTTCAAAATTTTCACTGGAAAAGAGATTCTTTTGGCCTAACATGGTTTTTTCAGATGAAAAATCTGAAGCCACCTAGTGAAGATGACAAAGTATGCTCTGTGGTTTCCCAGCATTCCAAGAAGAATATCTGAAATGGAAAATGTTCAATACAATATCTGCAACATGCTACCACAACATATATATGACCATCTATTTTATAAAGTAAAACCTGATTTATTTCACATTTTCTCTGTCGTTTATAATGATGGAGAGGAGAGAAGAATTTCTGGAATTATATGTCAAATCACGAAAAAGAGATTAATTTGTCAATGTATTATATATTACCCAAACTGTTACAATTCATGTCATGAAAATTTGTAGTCCAATTATGAGGTATATGGCAGGCTTCTAGGATAAGCTATTAAGCACCTCCACACTCCTTGCTCAATGCCCAGTGTCTGTCAAATTTCTGCTTCTCATTTGTTTCGTCTTCCTTGTCTAGTTGTCTGCTTTCCTTGCTTTCTGGATTTAGAGTTAATTCTGGTGTGTTCAGTCTTATCAAATTCCAGGCAATAAATGGTGATCTTATATTTGTACAGCAAATATGCTGTGTAATCCCCACACCCCCGTGGGTGATTTTGCCAATACAATACAAAGTTGCTGCAAATGTGATGTGGATGAGGGTATAGGATGCTTGTTGAAAAATTGCACAGACAGTAGCTAACTCTGTATAATTATTTCCATTGCATTTTATAGTCCTAAACAAGGTCATCATCAGGGCAATATTATGAATTTGTGAATATCAAATCACACTTAAATAAGATGATAATGTTTACTAAATATTTATACTGCTAGGATTCTCTGTGTGACACTTTTTTGGTTTGGTTTGATTTTGGAGATAGAGTTTCTCTATTGTAACTCTGGTTGTCCTGGAAATCACACTGTAGGCAAGGCTGGCCTCAAACTCACAGAAATCTGCCTACCTCTGCCTCCCAAGTGATGGAAGTAAAGGCATGTTCAACCATCACTCAGCTCATGTGACTCTTAAAGAAGAGTCTAAAGAGTTCTCAGAAACTACATTTTTTAAGTGATCTTTTGAAAGGCTGAATTTACTAAAACACATAACTCCAGGTCTTTGGCAAGAGAAGTGATATTTGGAAGTGATATCTGCACACACAAATTAAAAAAAATAGTATTATAGTCTTAAACAAAAGGAATTTTTCTTTGATTGAATGTTACAAAGTGCATTAACAAAGTGAGAGGATGGAGAGGCTAAAGCTATTGTCTTTTTATATATGAAGTCGTTCTTTGCAGAGTCATTGCAGAAGTCCATTGCTTATTTTCTAAATACTATTAGTTATGTGGGCCAAATAGCATCTGGGCTCTGACATTTGCTCAGATCATAAATTGGTAATGTAAATGTAAGTATTGACTTTGGGCTTTAAGTATGACTGTACCTTTATTCCGTGATGCATCGTATCTCCTTTCTACATATAAACATTACTACCACATGGTGTTAGAAGGATCACTGAGAAAAGCTTAGTCGGTCAAGTGTGATGAATTATGAACAGATTCTCAGAAGCTTATGCCAGCAGAGTATTTATCATTTGGATATTTGTCACCAGACTAGTGATTTTCAAGACTTTACCCTAACCTGTGAGTTTTATACGAAATTATAAATAGGTGTATATCATTATAATAAACTACATATTAATATCTGATCTTATAGTATTAACATTATCGGAAAATGACTTTCAGTGTGTTATTTTATTGTAAATTCTGCCAATAATGAATTGTCTTATTTAGGCAATAGTTTAAAAAGGGAAGTTTCGAGTGCTACAAATATAAATATTACTGTTATTTTTCTGTTAATGAGTATGACTACACCACTACAGACACAACTAGGCAACAAAAATGGACACAGAGAAAAACAGGGCAATAGATAGGTTATAGTTACCTGAACATATAACAAATGCAAATTGATGCCAACAATAAAGTATATTTGAAATATTTCTTTACAATTATATATATATAATTATATTATATATATATAAATTATATAATAAATATATTTAAATTATATAATATTAAATTGTATAATAAATTATAAATTATATAATAGATATATTTAAATCATATAATAAATTATTGTATAATATAAATTATATTGAATTATAATAATTATAATGAAATTATATAATGAATATATTTAAATTATATTTATATAATTATATATTAAATCATATTGATTTTATTAAGATAATTATAAATTATATTATATAAATTATATAATAAATATATTTAAATTATATAATAAATATATTTAAATATATATTGGTTCAATCAATACATTTAAGTATAAAGATGTATATATGTATCATCTGAATTCATTCTAGTATCTCAAAAATTCATTGTTTATAAAATCAACTTTTCTAATGCTTTCCAATTAGTTAAGGAAAGAAGCTGAAGTATATGCCTAAGCTTATTCCTATGCAGTGAATTCATATGCAATCTATGACACATAATAAAAATGTCAGTAGTGTTTATTATTAAAGAGAGAGAGCTAAGTGTACCCTTTCATACCACAGCCCCTCCCCCCCGCATTGCTGTGGTTACTTTAGATAACGAATACATACCACACAAACACACACCAAAAACATTTTGTCTTTAAAGCATTACCATCTGATTCATATCCAACACAGTGGCTAAGCCCATTACACAAACTTTACATCTAGATATAACAGTTCTATGTTGGTTTTTCAGAATTTAGAATGAGGAAACCAAACAAAGACTTTCCCTGGAGGGTAGATGTAATTGCTTCTTAGCTATTTTGCAGTAAATCATGCTCTTTAGGATTCCAGTCCTCATGGAAAATTCAGACAGTTTCAATATTTTACTAATTATCATTCTACAAAGTAGTATACACAATATATTGATGTTTAGACAAAAGTGATGCCATCTCATTAAGATTAATGGGGTCAAAAATATGAGCTACCAAAATGATTGTCTCATCTGTGGGCTGTACTGTCAGAAACCAACCTTAGGGATAAAGTCCTTCATCAGAGATGCTCTCTCCCTCCCTGTGTGTCTCTCGTCAGTCCTGTTATCTAATCCCCACAAGCAACCCCATGGCAAAGACTCAGCTCACATTTATAATTCTCTCTTCTGTTTCTTGACACTTCTCCCAATTCATCTCCCAGAGTTACTTGTTCAGTGGCCATGTTAAAGAAACAATACCAAAAGATCTTTCTCCAAAATCATTAATACCTGTCTTTTGACAACACACAACATTCACTTTAAAAGAAAATTAACAAAACTGAGTGTGAAATACTAGTAGATATGGGATAGTAGATATTTGGTATTGAGGTCATTCATTTAATACTATACATCAATCACATGAACATTTTTCTTTTTCACTTCAACTCTATGAGGTACTTGTGTGATATTATTTGTCTCAAGAGAACATGGGACCAAGGATATCAATGTGATACATTAGTACTAGATATGACCTTACATAGGAATTGAAATCAATTCAAGAACTTCAAAAATAATATACATGACACACACAAGATGTCTCAGAAGATTATGTGGAACAACATAGTCTTACAACATTCATTCCTTGACTATAATTATCATATAAATGACAACTGTCATGAGCAAGTAGGAGCACAGAAATATATAGAGTGCAAACAATACTCTTGATACTCTGTGGAGCAATTCATAATATTAGCCCTTCTCATTTTATGCCTATTATATTCTCCATGGTTTATTATTAATTTAAAAGCACATCTTTAATAAAATATCTGTAAACACTGACAGTCTACTAAGTCTCATGAGAAATAACCAAGTTTTTATTTTCTTCTTAAAATCCTACTACAGAAGGATGGTGAAGCAAGAGTGGTCACTGTACCTAACAAAGATAGTGAGGAACACCAGAGAAGAGCAGGTAGAAAAATTTAAGACCCAGAGTCTGTAAATGAACCCAGCAGAACAGTGTTTGCTGTGCACAGCAGGGGAGCTGCACATATGAAATAATAGCAGATGTGGCAGATTGCACAAGAACTGTGAAAGATCAAGCCAGACAAAATCCCAGCATGCAGGGAGGAGGTGATTGGGAAGTCTCATCTCTAAGTGAGTAGCCAGTGAAAAATGATGGCTACCGATAGAGGGCCAATTAGTTTTCTTTTCAAATTTCTGTTTATATTGTTACTCCCATAAAACACATTTGTCTACAGAGCTGGACTTTGATATTATCAGTATTTTGGTTTATCACTGGTTGTCTAACATAGGTCAGTAGATATTTTTATGTCTCTCCAGGAATGCCCACATCAGTTTCAGTCAATCCTTCTTGAAATCACCCTCTATTTTTATATCTTGTGCTTTACCGTGAACACCCTCTGTTAAAGCCTTGATCTATGTCCCTTCCACTTTGCCTTTTCTAGCTTCAAGGTCTTTAAAGAAACTGCTAAGCACATGAATTAAATTTGAAACCTACAAATTAAAGAAACAAAGTGTCTGAAGCAAGGCTCTGCATTTGAAGGACAAGGGATATTTCTCTTCTGGTGCCTGGGTTACTTCACCATATTATAGGAGTTTATTTTTAGTTATGTAAAATGGTTTTGTGTACTGGCAGGTTAGGAGTTGTCTAGGTCTTGGCATTTTGTATTGTCTATAGGAATTGGATTTATGTCAGGGCTGTTTGATTGCTAAAGATCTGCATGTGTTTTCAGGAGAATACCTGTGGAGTTCTGAATCAATAAAAACACCTGAGCTCACACTCAGGTTTCTACCATCCAGTAAGGCACTTGCCATGAAGGTGGTTCCCTCTACTGAGGTCTGGCAGGACTTGCACATATGAATATGCCTCCATGTTGTCTTTGGTGAATCATCCAGTAGGTGGACTACTATATTACCAAGTAATATATTTTCCTGTTCTTGGATGAAAAGACTCCTCTTCAGAATGTCCATTCCTGTAAGTTCAGTTTTCTTCGTCGTAAGTACCTTACCCAATGTCACATGTGCACAGTGCTGATGGAATATAGACACCTGCTCCAATGATGCCCTGGTGAGCCCAGAATTGATTCTGCAGCTATTCTCAGAGAGAAAGAGATAGCAATGCTCTTAGAATGTGAGAATGGAATAAAGGAATAGTGAGACATTGAGTAGGACAGGGTTATTAGTTCACATATCTTAAGATACATAGCCAGCAAAAAAACAAACAAAAAACAAAAAAAAAATAAACCACAAGTATTTTAAAATGCTGTTTAAGATTATTGAGGTGATAAAGGCAAGGACAAATGGAACATAAGGGGAAACTAAAACAAAAGAGCAAGAGCAAGGAGTAGACCTGCAGTAGTCTAGTCCAATGTTCCCTGAAGAAATCCTATAGATCTCAGAGACTGTGACACAGATATGTCCTGGATGATGAAGGAGAAGGAAGCAGAAGACAGAGTTTTGTTTGTAATAATATAAGAGGAAATATACTCCATGGTACCATGCTGGACCTGCCATCTGGCTTTCCTTTTTATCTCTGGATAAAATACAAGGAAGCCAAAAAGGGAGTTCATCTTAGTCAAGGAAATTAGGCCCAATTAAAAACAGAGGATTATGTCAAAGTTTATATTTCAACACTGTGATACCTAGATTTATTTTCCCCTAAGCCAAAAAGTGCTTAGACTTCTTTCTTGAGGATATCTGACTAGCAAAATATCTGTCAATTATATAGTAACATTGAAATTACAGACAAAATAGAAGAATTTCCTATCTCCACTAATGTGCATAAAGCACCAAGTAACTTTCCATGCCCATTTAAAAATTTGAAAACCCTTCTGTCAATCACTTGAGGAAGCCTTCTCACAAGACAAATGCAAAAACGTATTGTAAATCAGAAAAAAAAATCAAGATTTGCTTAGAAGAAAATAGAAAATGAAGAGGCAAAAATAATTAAACAGCTTCCAACTATATGAGCCTGCCCCAGTCACATGGCCCACAAAATATACTTCTGGGCATTTGTGTAGAATAAATGACAGCATAATGCTGTAGAGGAATGTTTAATCTTTTAATCCATCAGCGTAACTATTCTAGGGTAGAAAGAACTTTGGTATATACCTTTAATCTCAGTATTCAGAAGGCAGTGGTGGCACATGCCTTTAATCCCAGCACTTGAGAGACAAGAAGCAGAACTCAAAAGGAGTCAGGGTCACAGTGGAAGTGAAGTCTGAGAAGAGTAAAATGAATAGCAAACAAAGTTTTCCTTCCTCATAATATCTTTATATCTTTATTATGATATACTTACCAAATTGTATAGTTAGTATTTCTCTGCTTTAGTTAAAGACATTGACATAATTTCTCGCTTAACTGTTTGATAGAATTCACTAATGTACAACTGGATTCTAGTGTTTGAATTCTCATATTTTCTGTTTTTTGGAGTTAATTGTTGACGCTGGATCCTTAATGCATATAAAGGTATTTTTGTTATGCTTGCATCCTTTTGTTTAGTGACAGACTGTGTATTTCAAATGTATTCCTTTGTCTCTAGAATATCAAATGTAGATGGAGAATGATTCATATTTGTTATCTTTGTATGCCCTTAGGATTAGTATTGATGGCTTCTCTTTCATTTCTGATGTTGGTAATTTATGATCTCTCTGTGTTTTTCTGGATTAGTCTACTTGTTGGTAATTAATTATTTGTCTATTCAAAGAATGAAATTATAATATCATTTATATTCTCTGTTACTTTCCTTTATAGATCCATTGGTTTTTTTCTTTGATGATTATTTCTTTTTCTTTTAATTATACTGGATTTAATTCCCCATTTACTGATTTCTAGTGTGGAAACACAGGTTATTAATCTCAGAACTGCCTTGCTTTCCTTATGTTCATTCAATGTTATAAATTTCTCCATAGGCAGCATTTTGTATAAATTTAAAATTTCTGATGTTTTAAGCACTGATTTCCTTCAGTCCTAAATATTTTAAAATTTATTTTGAAAATTCTTTTACCCAAATGAAAGTAGAATTGTGATATTTAGCTTAAATATTTGGGGATTTCCAAGCTATTCTGCTGATACTAGTTTTTAGCTTCATTCAAATTCAGTATGTACTTTGGATTGTGTCTGTTCACTAAATGGATTTCAGGAATGCTCTGGGCTCAGAACTTGGTCTGTCTCCTACATGATGGGTTTAGAATAATGAATACTCTACAATTTTTGGATGCAATATATTGTCAGTATGAGAAAAAATTAGTTGATAGATTTGTACTGCTCAATTGAACTGAAGTCGTGTACAGTGTGAAGATGTTTCTATCAAGAGCCCCTACAAAGATCATGGTGGTGTCTTCATTTCCCATTATTATGAGAAAATAGTTGAGAAAATCTACTTAGAGGAAACATTTAGTTGTGTTATGATATCAAATCATAATCATAAATCCAAGCATAGTTTTTGAGCCTCAGTACTAGTTAGCTACAAAGTTCTAGTTAATGCATCACTGTAGAACTCTGGGATAAAAAGTAGTGCTTACTATCTGCTGGCCAGGAAGCAAACAGAGACAGAGAAGTAGGATTCTAACACTCCCTCATGGAGTAAACCCCAATGATCTGACTTCCACGCACTAGGCTCTGGGAGACAAATCCAAGTTACCTTCCAGCGGCCAACAGATTGCTGGTAAATTAAAACTTCTTTTTCTTTCTCAGTTCCACTATAAATGACTTTAATTCAGATAAAAGTAACCAAAATGAAATGGAGGAAATATTATTTTTAAAAGCCAGAGAATGAGGTAGTTCTAAGAAAAGAGTTAAAACAGACTTCACGGGAGTGCCTAGAGATTCCAAACTATCTCCCTTATGACAGCATATTCAAGAAAGTACTAGGGGTATGGAGCATGAAAATCTTTTGGCTTTCTCTGTAGGAAAGGAAACCACAGGACAATGCTTTCATAATCCCTTTGATTTCAAGATAGTTAAGCAATTCAGAGATACAGTGAGAGAAAATGGAGTTAATGGTCCCTTCACTGCTACAATGATAGACTCCTGAAGAAGAGGATTTTTATCTTGTAGGTATTCATCTTTGTAAGGCATTTCTCAATAAAAGACAATATTTGCTGCAGAAAAGCTGTTTTGGGGATGAATGTGATAATCAGGAAGATAGAAATAGACAAGCTAGTATTGAAATTATGGTAGAGTACTTTGTGGCAAAGGGAGATGGAATGATGATCAGGACCTGTCACATAGATCTCCTGAATATTATTCTCAGATTTATCTTTGTCATGTGGCAGCTTGGAAAGAGATTAAAGAAAAAGAGCGAGATACCAAACAAAAGCCTACTGAAACTTTGGATGAATTAATTAATTGTGTGCAGAGACTAGTTAGACAAAGGTTACATACATTGAAGTGTCAGACACCCTCTTCAACACTATATCATGTAAGAGTGCCTCTCCTAAAAACCAGGCTGCTAGTTGACTTAAAAAAGAGAATTACGTAATGCAATGGATCAGCACCACGGAGTATATAGGCACCAGTCAACATCAAAATGTAACATTAGCACGAACTTTCAAAATACAACAAAATAAAGATAAAACTTCTGTAAATTTGCTTTTTCTAAAGGTCATTTTTAGAAGGAATTTGAATTCCTATGGAATCTCATCTATCAGTCAAAAGGAAAAATAACTTCCTGGAGTTTGTCCCATATATCATAAAGGTAAACATTGTGTTAATTAAAATCATCCTAAATATGATAAGAAATAGGTTTCTATAGACCTTTTGAGAAATGGAAAATACGGCTACCTTCATATTTGGCTTACCCCACTCTAGCTCAACAATATCTAGTCTTCACCGGGCAACCAGTGAGAGTGCAGGACTTGACTGACGGCTGATTCTGGGATCAGAATGATGGTGTGAACAATTCTTCTGCACACTAGTCACATAAAACTATGGCATGCAAAATCATGCTATGTATATAAAAATAATAACAATAAGAATAATAAATGACTGATTACTGACTTAAACTTTTTATACTATACATTTGTTGCTTGTTTTTAAGAGTGTTTGTCATCTAGTTTAAACCAAGATCACTATTAAACACTGTGGCCTTAGCAGTTTTGTGGAGACCATGAGTCCTGTGGTTAGTGATTGTATCAGACAGTTCTATTAACATCATGTATCCACATCATTAAGGCTTTTTTTTTTTACATACACTCTAGATTCACATCATGACTGAATTGTATAATGACTGACATTTTCCTTGGATGCCACCTTGCCAATAAGCAACATAAAAAATATGCTCTGGACAGAGTCATTGTTGACCTACCATAGGGAGTTCTCCAACTCTAGTACTCGATTTTTCTATTTCTCCCTACAATTTTATCAATATTTGCCTCATGTTTCTAATATGCTTTAAGTATCTCTCTCTCTCTTTTATATATATATATATATATATATATGTGTGTGTGTGTGTGTGTGTGTGTGTGTGTGGTTGTGCGCGTGCACACACACACACACACACACACACACACATATGGAAGATTGACCTTCTACCATGAGGTAATTTCTACTGATTATCACTGAAATTATGAGGAAGAATTTAGAAAATCTTTAATTTATCCAGAGTGAAAAATTCAAGATTTCAAGTTCCTCCCTTTAAACTTTCCCTGCTGTCATAGTTAATAATTCCTATTGGATCCACAGCACCAATGAAGGAACTGTAGCACTGTCTCATATCAGAATTTATATTCTTTGTCTGATAATTATATTCAATTAGAGAAAAATAGAACTTAAGAAACATAGATAACTTTGAATGGATAAATGAATTCCCAAATAAGCATAATTGAGATACAAGCTAAAAAGATAATTATAGATAATTATAGTCTCTGTATAACAAAACTAATGACAAGACAATTAAAACCCTTGAAGGAGATATCAATCCTCTTAAAGTGTTGTACCACCTATTTGTAGTTAGATAAATATTAACAAAATGTTTACTTAGACTGAATCTACCATTATTGAAGGATATCTTGTACTTTCAAGAGACGTTTCATATGATATCATCAAAAGAATATGAAATTTGGTAGCAATAATAGCACAATTCAATGCCGCATTTATTGTAAAAGAAATGAAGTAAAAGAGATAAATGTTCAGAACATTAAGCATTTTCTTACTCAAATATTGCCAACACAACACAATAGGTTAATTAATAGAATTACAAATTTACCATTGTTTTCAGGTGAGAGGGACTAGGAACATTTCCCATGGACATTGGCCAAGTGTCACAGTAGAGAAATAAATGCATTGCATCTTAAAGTTCAAGTTGAGGAAGGGCATTCTAAGCACAGAGAAAATAGGAAAGCCAGTCTTTTTAGTACCATTTATTAATACAGACTTAAATGAACTTATTGGCTATGGGAATGTATAAGTTCTTTGAAGTTAATTTTATCTTTGATTATTTGGTTGGTGAAGATTAGAGATGAGAATTCTATGTATTTCTGCAGATTATGCACAAATACACCAAGTAAAAGGTAGCGCTCTCAGTTGAATAACTATTTTCATGTTCGAAAACACCATCTTAGCAAGCTGGAGTAATGGTCAGTGGGCAAGAGAACTTACTGCTTTGCTGAGGATCTAGCTTTGGTTCCTAACACACACATGGTGGTTCACAGCTACACAAAACTGCAGTTTTATGGAATCAAATGCCACCTTCTGGTCTCTGTGAGCACCTAAATACAAATGGTGTATGCATTCTCACAGAGGGTCTCTCTCTGTCTCTATCTCTCTCTGTCTCACTCTGTCTCTCTCTTACTATCTTTCCACACACACACACACACACACACACACATCTAAATAAGAAGTTAATAATACTGATTGAATGAAAATGTCATAAATAAAATTAAATGAGAGGTTTTGTTTATGCTGATTAAAAATAATCTCAATGTTGATATATTTTTGTGAATAATTTTGACAGTAAAAACAGAAAATATGCTCTTATCATTAAAATGCATGTAATACTTTTGTCTGTATCGGGTTTGTTGGCATTAATTTTTGCTCTACTTTATTATCATCATCAAACTCACTTTTAAAAATTTCAGGTCTTGCTGGATGTGTAGAGACAACATGTGCCATCCTATTTATTTGCATCCTATATTCTATGGGATGTATTCTACTTCTTCAAACTGAAAAGGCTAACCATGTATCTACAGTCATTTCATGTACCTGCAGGCCTTTCCTAGAAATTCAGTACAATCCCAGCAAGCCTTTCATTTTACATCTTTCAGAAAATTACAAGATTTAAGAGTAGTATTACTTGAGAAACTATTTTTGTAATAAACCTGAAACGTGTGTGTGTGTGTGTGTGTGTGTGTGTGTGTGTGTGTGTGTGTGTGTGTGTGTGTGTGTTTGATAAAGAGAAAAATAGAGAGAAAGAAGAGAAGAAATTACCTTGTCTTGAATAACAATAGCTCCAGTCAATTCAAAGGAATTATTACAACTCTTCTGACAAGATTCCAGTGGTGGTGTTTATTTTTCATTAAAGTTTAATTCTTGAAAGAATCTTTTATCAGAATTTATTTATATATACTATATAAAATATACAATATATAAAATATTAAATTATATGATATAATATATACACAAAATTAAACACTCACACACATATATTTCATCCTCGAGTCATTCTAAGTGTAAGCATTCCTGCCAGAAAATGGAAAACATACTTTCAAACATATTTTTCTAGTCCAGCATATTTTCTATCTAAGTAATGTTGAAAATGTAGAGAGCATGAATTTGGGATTTATAATGAATATCTTTAAGTTTGCTTACCCACACACTAAATTGAATTTACTGTATTTGAGAGGCAAAATACCACTATAAGATTTGAATGTAAAAACAAGAAGTAAAATAGTTATTGTTATAATATTTGTGAGTATAGGTGGCAAGACATCACTGAAATTGATTATGAATATTTCACAAGGGTCCCATATCTCTATTATTGCATGTGGAGACAGACAAATGGTGTGGTGAGATAAAACTCTATGTGATATGAGTTCAAAAGTTGAAAGAATTCACTTGAGCCAGGCCATGAGGTGAGAAGATAATGTCTGTAGCACAGTTCTACTGCCTTTCAAACTGTATATTTGTGGACACTCTCCCTGGGTAGAGTTTTCTGTTTTAGGACAGGATATTCAGTTATTTTCAAAGCCCATTGTCTCTGGGATGCTTCTCATGTACTCTGAAGGACTTAAATAAAGCAATGACAAAAATCAAAGAGCTAAGGAGAAGGAAGGAAGAGGAAAAAAGAAGAAAAGAAGATATTAGCATTATTTTAAATAGAGTGATTCATCTACCTCAATATGCCCCCGTCCTTTAAAGATACAGTTATTGGAGAAATTATACAGAATATACTTTCTGATTTCATTGGTTATTATAATTCCAAGATTTTATAAGCTATATTTTATATTATATATAATACATATTAAAATATATAATATATATTATATTTTATAGGCTATATTCAGTATACTATGAAATGACAAAGCTCCACTTAAGACTGTGTGTGTGTCTCTGTGTGTGTCTGTGTGTAGTGTGTATACATATGACATTTATTGCTGTAATTAGATAGATAATATGTAGATAGATAGGTACCTATCGATAGATATGTATACAAATATTATGCATATTTTCTCTATTGGAAGAATGTAAGTTTATTTCAAGAATAAGACATGGATCTGTCTTTTGTTTGCCTAAGTTATAACTATATCCGTGTAAATAATCACCTACGTATAGCAAAATAATGAACTAGAATGGCCTCAGCAACTCAGGTGACTATTTTTTTATTTATTTTTAGAATAAAGATACTCTACCATTCTCCTTAGTTTGGACTGAAATCCTTTTGTTCTCACACAGACTAAGAAGAGAAAAACATGACAACCCGTTGGCACTGGGGAATCCTTTGTTCCATGATGGATGTGTTCCTTCTAGTGAGGAGAAGATGCTATTGGGCCTCATTCATTAAGTTGATATAATGGTGGCATGAACTACCATCCACAGAGATTTTCAATTGAATGTTATCTCACCAATCACTTTCTCACAGCCTAATGGAGTGTCCCTGACATCAGAGACTGATAAATTGACCAGTGCCAATTAAACAGAGCCTCTTTCCCTGTCAGTCACTTAGCTGCAATATTCTCCCTTACTAGATTAGATTCCATAAAAGTGACATGAGAGATGAAAGTTTATTTGTAAAATTTTTCACTTTAATTTTCGAAGCTAAGTGGGCTTCTGGGTTTCTACACTGAGTCCAATGTCAGTAAGGTCATTTATTGATGCTATTAGAAAGTAAATTCTTCGCAGATTATTGTAATTTATTATTAATGAACCCAAAATTTGGAGGTAAAAAATAAATGAGATGTAAATATATATATATATATATATATATATATATATATATATAAAACATCAGCATGCTTTTAAAATATGTACTGAAATTTTTCTAGCATCATCCGTACCAGATTTTATTATACATAACAATGCAGTGTAACTTCTCATTACTACTGTCTTATCCCAACTCATCTCAAATTGTTGGGCTTTGATGAACTGCTTTTTTGCCCAGAAAAAATATTTTCTACTTTAGGGAGCAGTTTTCAACCATAATTTAAAAGCTCTGAACACATGTAAGCTTCTGCTTCCTGTAGATTTATCATCAAGATACTAAATCACACATCTGCATGCTTGGTATTTTCTATATAACAGATTAAACCTATATTGATACCGAACAAGAATAAGCAATGTCCTAGTTAATTTTAAAATGACTCAATTTCAGCTTATTTCCTTGTTATGCATGTATCATATCACACTGATTAGGAGCTTGAGGTGCTTAGACATTTTTGAGAATGTTGTA
Source organism: Cricetomys ansorgei (assembly GCA_026225945.1). Classification (NCBI taxonomy): domain Eukaryota; kingdom Metazoa; phylum Chordata; class Mammalia; order Rodentia; family Nesomyidae; genus Cricetomys; species Cricetomys ansorgei. The sequence continues at coordinate 3,593,099 of JAMJFZ010000289.1, read as the reverse complement.
TACTTACATAAAGCATTTTGATTAAATCTGTCCCCTTCCCCTCCTCTCCAATTTACCCCTCCCCCAACTCCAGTACTATTCTTGACCACCTTTATGTTATATTTTTAAAACCCATTGATCCACTTAATGTCCATCCACTTAGAGGGCATCAGACCATCTATTGGAGCACTGTAGCCTCTACAGGATGGTGTCCTGAAGGAAACCAACTCTACTTCGTCCCAAAACAATCAATTGCCAATAACTCCTCAGCTCTGGGTAGAAATCTTTAAGACCCTTCCCCAAACCTGCAGGGGTCTAGGCTTCCTTCACTGTATGTAGGGCCTTAGTATCTAGTCACAGCTCTAAATTTCTTTGGGCCAGGGTAATAAGATGTCCCGCAAATACTATTCTCTTGTGAACTTCTCTTCCCTCTGGCTCCTACAATCCTCCTGTTCCCTCTTCCATTATGTTCCCCAAGCCTTGGAGATAGTCTTCTATTTAGATCTGAGCACTCCTCAGTCTCTTAGTCTCTGAACCTTGACTAATTGTGTGTCTCTGTATTAATGGCCCTCTACTGTAAACAGAAGCTTCTCTGCCTAGGGTTGAGACATGAACTAAGCAATGGGTATAAACCTAAAAATTTAAGGGCAGTTTCTTACTATGTGCATTTAGCAGAATAATAGTACTAGGTTTGGTTCTTATATAGAGCCTATAACCTAGCCTAGGATTTTCAGTGCAGTTAAAACTGCTAGCCATAAATTCTTTCTTCTATTGTGTGTGTGTGAGTCAGAGTATGTGTGTGTGTGTGTGTGTGTGTGTGTGTGTGTGTGTGTGTGTGTGTTGTCTGTGAGTTCAGGTGCCCTAGAATACCACAACTGGAGTCAAAGCTCCTGGATCTGGAGTTACAGGCCATTTTCAGCTACCTAGCATGGGTACTAGGAACTGAACTTAGTACAAGAGCAGTGCACACCTTTAGGTGCTGATCCTAGAAATTTTAATATTATATCCATTGTTCACTATCACTAAACTTCAGGGGAGCACTCTAACTGTTCTGTGGTTCTAAGATCTTCTGATAATTTTCCGAGATTCTGTCTTGTTGATAAAAACAAACGATAGAAGAGAATTCCTTTAAAACCTACATTGGGGATGGAACCTAAAGTATTTTCTGAAAGAGGAGTTAAGAATCTGTCTGCCTTTGTAGTGCATTCTGCCTTTTCTTTTCACCCAGGAACCAATATTTACCATGTGAATTTACTTATAAATATATCAACAGATATTCTCATTATGTACATGTTTTTATGGTAAGTTGAATTATGGAATAGATCCTTGTATTCTTCTTAAAATTATCATAATAATGTTTCTTCTTTTTCCTCTTTTTTTTTCTTACTAGTCAAATTTACTTGCAAATTGTTCATATACATTCTTTTAGAAATATACATTTTGATTTTTTGTCCTATATAGACATTACTGGAATAGATTTCTATTCACAGTAAAATTAATTGGATAATAGTAGCATTTCCCACAAACCCATTGCCTGCTCACATATAGTTTCCACCACAGTCAATATCCACAATCACATGGTACATTTTTTATAACTGATGGACCAATATAGAAGCATCATTACCCGACATCATAGCTTATTTTAAAGATTGTTCTTGACATCAGACTTTCCATGGTTCTTGACAAATATAATGGTATCTATTGATTATTATAGTATTTAAGACAATTGTTGCATTATTTGAAGACAACTCCGTGCTTTGTTCCTTAATTTTTCCCTATCTCCTACCTCCTGGGAAATACTAATCTCTTTATTGCCTTCATAATCTGTATTCCCTAATCCAAATGTAATTTATCTGGAAACACACAATATGTTATGTAGATATAGATTTAGGGTAAAAGACAGTATATCCTTTTGGTTAATTCAATCCTCATACTAGTCCTGGATCCCTGGAGCATTTCCGCCTCCATACAATCTAAAACTTTTAGGTCTAGATCTGTAAGGCTTCAGCCTCAGCCTCTGTACAATCTAAAATGTTTTAGCCTCAGAGATTTACTGCTGACTGAGCCACTCTGACTGGCTCCTTCTGAACTCAAAGATGTATTGATTTCAACAGACTATTCTGGTTCAACTCCCTTGCTATTTTGGCTCAAACTCTTCTCCAAGTTGACTGGTTCAACTCATTTTGAGTCAGATGACTGCTTCTGACCAAACTCTTCTGACTTTGGCAGACTCTGGGTGACTCCTGCAACTTCTCTGACTACTAAACTGCTCTGCTTTGCTTCAAACAGACTCACTATTCTTGTCGGATACTGACTTCTTTTGCCAAACTGCTTCTGTGTTTCTACCTCAGAATGCTCAGTCTGCTTCAGACTGCTTCTGTATCTCTGCTTCTGTGTCTCATACTGGGTATTTTATCCTCTCCATGTCTCTTAGAGTCTGTATTTGCCTCTGTGTGCTCTCTGAGCTGAGAGCCTGCTTTTCCATCATGAGAGTTGGGCATGTCCTCTCTCTGACTCACTCTGACAATGCTTCTCCTGATTCCTTACTTTGTGTGTCCTTCACTCTGACTCATACCATAGGTCATTTTCTGTTTAACACTGACTGTTTCTGAGCTTTGCTTCCTGTCTGCTTCCATGTGTTTCTGTCTTGAAGATTAAATGTGTGTGCAACCACTGCATTCTGAATGCTGGAATTAAACGTGTGGACTAATGTACTTTTTACATTCCATCTGGACCAGAGTCCTCTAAATTTTGATCCCTTAATATAAACCCCTATCCCTTCATATAGAACCTTGAATTTGGTCCCTTCCTAGATATCACACAGGACTTACAATGTGATCCTTTCTCAGAACAGCCATGTTGCTGGATGAAATTATTAAATATTCCTCTACAAAATTAACATTTCAATTGGTCTTCATTTACTTAGCAATATATAGTTGTTTCCATTGAACTTCCCCATGGTTCAATATCTCATAGTTTTTGCCTTGAACAATACCATAGTCTGTGGATATAGTATGGCTCATTTATGCATATAATTTCTGAAAAGCATCTTGGGCACTTCCATATTTTGTCAGCCATTGCAAAGCTGTTTTATGTAAGCATCTTTCTGAAATTCTAGTCATAAGTCTTGTGTCCATTTAGGCAAAAGCTAATGAGTGAAAGTACAGAGATACATATTCAGGATATATTCAGGGTTTCAAGAAACTACTCAGTCTTTCAAAATGGCTAATGTGTTTTGCATTCCAACTCACAAAGAATGAAAGCCCTGTCTGCTGCTCCACACTTCTGCCAACATTGGTCTGGTCTTGTTGCTTTGAAATTTGCTACTTATAAATATATCCAGGGATGGTTCATTGACAACAGATTCCATATTTCTCTATATTTATTAACTCTGAATCTCCTTGGTTTGGGTATCTTTTAGATTTTATCAGTTTGTAAATAAACTGGATTTGTTTTTTGGTTTTTTTTTTTCTGTTTTGTTTTTAATGCTGACTTTAGTTGTTATGCACCTTCAGGAGACATTTTAGAATTTTAGATCTAAACAAGTGGAATGAGATTAAAATTGTTGATAAAAAGTATTGCAATTCCCGAGGAAAATTGTATGAGGAAATTATTAGCCAAGAGATATTTAAGTGTTTACAAGCTTAATAAACAGCTTTTACCACAATAAGACACTAGTTACTGTAAGATTCCTAGAAATGGCCATTGCTCTGGTGGTTTGGGAAAATGATTATGTTTTAATGATTTAATTTGCATTGCTTAAAAGAGAATGTCATTTATAAACCTTGTCTTCACTATTTTTATCTAATTAATTACTTGTCCGAATACTAGTTACCTAGACATTTTTTTTTATTTTATGGTTTTACATAACAAAGATATATAATCAATCATCTTGAATTTTCAGACAAAGAAAAGGGATTAATTCCAAAGATTATAGTGTGCACACTATAAGGAGTAGATTACTTTTACATGTTCTATTTAAGTTCAAGATGTTCTGTCATTTATTTTGTGATATTCTCATGCTCTACCTTTATATAATGTGGTAGGCCAAGTTTCTAGCTCATCTAATTTTGTCATTATCTCCACCAAAACCACCGAGTCAGCCATTTTTCATCCCAGTGCTTTTGGTGTTATGCTTAAACTTTTCCAACTTTTGGGTTATTGTGAAGGGCTATTACTGTCTCTAGTCATAAACTGAATCTTCCTTCTCCTGACAGAAAGAGTCCTTCCTATTTTCAGGCCTTGTCTTTTTCATCTGGGCATGCAGCTGCTCCTTATTGGAGTGCTATTTCTGACATTTCATTCTCCTTTAGGATATGATTTTAAATGAAAGTGATGATTTTTTTCAAACTTGCCTGCTAAGTGATATCTGTCTTGTACATGAATTGTGTCAACTACTTTGTGGTTTATGACATTTCTGAATGAAATAAAATTTGATTGTTATGATTCATAGTTTGCATTTTTCCAGTGTGTGTGTGTATGGAAGGATAATAGCTTTAGATATGCTAAAGGCTGAGAGAAAAGGAAATATTATTGCCTGAGTCTAATTTTGTATTAATTGTGATACTAAGCATTTATATATGGAAGCATAATTAGATCTTATGCTATAGTTCCTAGAAGACACCATTACTGGTCACCATCTCTTGAAAACATACTTAGTAAATAATGAAGTGTATTTGAATCATCCACCTATAGCAAGTGCTATTCCCTATATGTATCATAGAAAATCATATACATATAATTTTAGTAATATTGATATAATTGACAAGAACTACACTTGATAAATTTAATTTGATAAAAATTAAAATACATTTGAGCCTGTGAAATCATCAAAATTAATGGAAGTAAACATATCCATATCCAACCTATAAAATTTCCTTTCTCTTCATAGTTCTTTCTTCCATAATTGCTTCCAAAATTTAGTTTGTTTCTATCCCCTCTACATGAATTTGTATCATTAAAATTTTATACAAGTAAAGTTTGAAAATTGTGTCATCTTAAAATATATTATATTCTTTATTATTAATTTGTTGATGTGTATATGTATACTTATATTTATATATGTGTTATATACAGGCAAAATTTATTACTGTATTTATCTACTAATTACATGTTTTGAAACTATTTCCACTCGTTTTCTCCTCTGTGTATCTTCTTGGTAAAGTATTCAGATCTTTTGCTTATTTGTTTATTGATTATTTGTTATTGTATTAGAAGGTTGCCTATAAATTGTAAATGTAAGTCCTTTGTAAGATTATAATCTTCTATTTTCTTCCTGTATATGAATAGACATTTTGATATATTTTTTTTCAGCTTTTGTTTGATTTGTGATATTGCTTGATTTTTTTAATGATATGAGATTATTATACCCAGTGTCTATAGTAACCCAATGTTTTAATTTTTACCTTTTATTGATTTTTCAAGATTTGTAAATCTTTTAAGGAGGTAATGATTGTCTTCCAATAAATATACACTTTTTTTTAAGTTTGTTTAGAATTATGAAGATATTGGCAAACTAATATTCTGGGAAGTCTGTACGGGAGAAGTTACACATGGTTATTCCTGGAAGATTATGTGGTTCCTGAACAGATTTGAAAAAACACATTTTTAAAAGTTCAGATCTAATTAAATTATTCTAAAATTTCAAACCTTAAAGCAGTGAAGTTCTATACAGATTGATTCATTCAAATGAGACCAAGTAGGTCTAAAATTGCTCTTGGGTTTTCTAATAGTTTATATATTTTATCAAAATTTCTATTCAGTCTAAACCAAACCCAAACCAGACAACATGTCTCTACAATGGCCAAGCTCTCCTAATGCCTGCCCAGACAGCCACATGTACACAAACATCTGGCACTGTGACAAATGAGCCAGAATATTAGATGACCTACAGATAACTGATGCCATGAGATATTTATGTAGTTTTCACAGATTTTTCTTCGTTCCATTCTTCTGAAATAAAAATTTCAAGGTTGTACCAAGTAAAACTAGATGAATCTGTTCAAGTGTCTTTGTGGAACTAATGATAATTTCAGACAATTCTCTATAAAACTGAACAGAATTTAATTCTTGAATATTGTGGAGAAGAACTACAGAAAATTATTAAATACTCAAGATGTCTTTACCAAGTGAGGATACAAATTGGTTATTAATATTTTTGCTTCAAAGATACAGTCAGAACCCTGGAGACACATCCTCTTTACACTTCATAAGACCATACTTCGTGATGGTATTGCATGTGATTACAATTAAGAATAAAACGAACCACATGGTAAAACTACTTCATTCTGCATTAAAAATATTACCCTTAATATCACTTTAATGAAGATTATATTACGGGTAAATTATTCCAGGGTAGCAGAGTAGCTATTATCATTCACTGTTTTTAGTAATTACTGATAGAATAAATGTTCTCTAATAGAATATTCCATATACTAATGGCTATTGTACTATTTGGAGGCCACAATAATGTAATTTCTTATGAGACTTCCAGGGGAGACAACTGAACAGAAAGTCATTGACTCTTCCAGAAACTTTGCTGCTGATAAATTCAGATTTGTTTTTTTTCTTCCTTCCAAAATTACACAAAGCCTGTGCAATTTTTGTTCTTAAAATATCTACTTAATATTTTTAGAGAGATTATATGTCAATTTTCCATTCAATGCCTATAATCTACATATCTACATATAAGTTGTGTTTTTATTTCTCAAAGCTAAACAACAGCCATGAAAAATCGTAGTCTCTTCCTTCAACATATATATGTCTATATTATCCACTATTTACATGGGTCATTCTTGCTCAGACACAGGGGAAAATATTCCAAGCTCTGAGCCTTTTTCTGACCCTTTTCTTCTCTCTTAATTGAAGAACCTTTTCATTAAGAATATGGATTTTGTTAAATTGAATATTATTTTCCTTAATGTTACTTTCTGAAATCAAAGACATTTGTTGCAGGTATTGATGTGAAGCCTCAGAATGAAAAAAAAAAAAAAAAAAAAAAAAAACCTCTGTTAATACACAGAATGAAGATAAAATAATGCACATTAGAATTGCATTTTCTCTTTTGTATACATTTGGTGACTTCAGCACCAGTTTGGCAAAACCATAGATCTGGCAGAATGCTGGTAACTACTGAAAATATTTTTGTGTTATTGTTGATTGACTTGGAATTGGGAAAGCCTATGACTTGAGATGAATTTAAGAGAGAAACCTCTGAGGAGAAAATGTATGTATCATTTGAGCTAAGCAACAGGAAAATTGCTAGAGGAACCATGTCTCTTTTTACTAGCTTCATTATTCACACCCCAGAAAGCACAATAATTATATTCAGATATTAAGTGAAATACACAGTACATATTTATATGTGTGTGCTTGTAAAAACTTAGTGTCAAGAAAGTAGGTGGGTAAATATATTCTCACAATATGCTACACATGCTACACGTGCTACAATATGCTATTTTTATATAACTTAGGTACTGAGAGATCAGAACACTCAGATTTTGCATATTTAGCAAAAGTAGTATTGCCTCCTGGAAAGAATAGCTTTCTCAATTTGTTACAAAATGAGCCTTTTTAGATAACATACCCCTAAATCACTGATGATTGGACAGAGAACTTTAAAAAAAAACTGACATGTTATTACCAAAAAATATCTTAAATCATGTTTCTATTTCTTTCTCTATCAAAATAATTTCCTGGTTTAATTTAACAGGTGAAGAATAGTCATGAATCAATGACACTCACAATAGACAATGATTTACCAAAAAAAAAAAAAATTGGATTATTAGAGAAGAAGCAGTATTCTAAAAGATGGTTACCTAGATTAAGCCAATATGTAATTGAAAAAAAAATCATTAACTTATCTAAAACAATGATGATTTAAAATAAGATATTTCATGTATTTCTCCTTGAATTAGCAAGCCAAACTGGCAGTACAGTTGGACAGCCAAACCACAGAAGTCCACATGCTAAAAAATTAAATTACCTTTTCTAAGACATTCTAATTATCAAAACCATGTTTCAGTAATTCCAGCCTACTGTGAATAAGTATGATTTCAGAAGCTGTGTTAATTTCAGACTATGTGTCTACGTTCTTCAGTTTTCTTGATTGATTCTGAAAAACAGAGAATGTTTTTTGGTTACAATGGAAGTGTAGACTCCAGTCAATTTTGATATTTAATTTTCAAGTGGCTTCACGTAATATCCTCCTACTGTGCTCTAATAAGGAAAATATGTCAGTATATTCTGCTTATAGCACTGATGACTACAACAGCCCAGGACCCCTGGGGCCAGAAGAACTTCACTTGGAGAATGTGAAAAGAGAACCTGTTCTGTTCAGCATTGTACAAGGAGAACACTGCAGGCCTAAGTACTCTGCCACTGAACTTACCTTAAAAACAGATGAACAAAGTAGGTATAACCTTGAGTAGGGATGGTTGGAGGCACAGAAAGATTACGAGAAGACAGCAAATAGTTATGGTGCCTCTAAACTTTCTGTTAACTTGAAATGGTATAAAAAAAAACAGTAATTATTAAACATTAGAAGTAATTTTTAACTCCTGAATGAAAATAAAATTAAGCTTTGGAGGTTTTGCTGTTGTTTAGTTTGTTTGCGTTTCTTGAAAAGGAAAAATGGAAAATATGTGTATTATATTTTTAAAATGAGCTAAAATACTAAAGGTATTTTAGTAATAAAATCATGTGGTTTCATGAACATGGAGGTATGTATATGAGATCAGTGGTTTTCAGCGAGTCAAGACTCATCCTTCCAGAGGACATGTTAAATGCTACTGTCATTTCCATGACTGAGACTCACCTGGATATTGGTATAAGATTATCTCAAATTCAGAGTAGACCTGGGGTCCAGTGATAGATGCTCTATATAAATAAGAAGGTGCATCCTAGAAACTTCTTAAAAAGCATAGGAACAGACCAGGGCCTTGGATGGAGTATTCACATGCCATGAGCTCAGAGAGTTTCCAGAGCTGTCAGAAGCTTGGAGTGAGGTAGTAAAGACATTTTTCCTTCCAGCTTTCCAGAGGAACATATCCCACTGTTAATCTGAACTCAGACTTCTTACCACAGAAATGTCAAGAGGTTGGAGTTCAGTTATTTAAGCCTCTGAGTTCATGGTAACTTGTAAGAATAGTTCAGGAAAACACAATAGACTTATATAACACCCAATGAAAGGACAAGTGGCATCAGTTTTAATTGTAACTGTAATTTCAATATCAGAGAGCAGTGCCAGTACTTCAAAAACAATGTCCTGATGCTTGTGCACAGGGCCTCAGAGTCGATCACCTGTGTTTCCTGAGAGAACCCAGAGTCTGGAGTACAGCCATTTTAGAAGATAATCAATTTGCAACAGGAGAATGGAGCACAGGATTCCAAATAATGTGTTCAGAAGGCACGCTGGAACATGGTAAATCTTCCTTTGATCTTTTGGCAGGAAGCATTGAGGAATTCCTTTTCAAAAGACCCAGTGTCTTCAGATCTCCATTCACAGTGTTTTCTAATAATTTAAAATTAACCTTTTGGCTAAATTTTAATTCTTATGATACATGAACCTGTGGTCCTTGCTTAAAACTTGATTTCTGGATTTTTCTCCAAATGATCCTCATTTAATAAGGTCTCCTGTGTGGTAACAGTTTGTTGGACTTTTATGAGCATTTCATTCTTTGTGACTAAAGAGTATTAGGCAACTTTCCAAAATATAGTGCCGGGGAAAAGACAAATGAAAAACAAAAATGTGGTTTGTTCTTGCTTATCATGCACATAAGCAGTAAGATGTCATACAAACCTAGATTCTCCACTCTTATTCATAACCCTCTGAATTAGATTCCATGATCTGTGACACCTGCTGCAGTTATTATGAGTTGACAGTTTCATAAGACAGTGACTTAAAATCCACAATTTGATTTTGATACATGCTCTGACATTGCTATAAGAAAGCAGGAATCTGAGAGAGGATGATGTATATCACAGGGTGTGAATTTTCCTAAATGTGTTGTACAGCCCAGCTTCCTGGAAAACAATTCAAGTTTTGCTCAAGAATGTACCTTTAAGGTCAATGTTCATCCTGGTTTCTTTCTCAGCATCTGCAGAGTCCCTCACCCTGCTGCTTGAACAGTTGCTAATGAATGAAGATCACCCCAGCCTCCCCCCCGCTGCTGCTCATTTGCCCATTAGCATCTGCTTAAGCAGCAGGCTGGGGGAAGCTCTGGTGCCCAATCAATGTAGCTGATGAGGGCTGGGGTAGGGAGGCCTCTGTTGCCAACAGAGCCAGAACATAAATCAACTACAATCTTGGCAAAGGTTATTAATCTTAGGAGGATGACTATATATCATAGTGTTGGGATAGAGAAAAGCTATCCTTGACATTCATGAGAAACAAAATAAGCTAAAACATTATTTGCTAACTACGGCAAAACTTTTAAATCTTCTAAGTATCAGGTTAACTAACAGAAAAGTAATTTACAATAAGGTTCAAATATCTTATTTTTAGCTATATGACAAGATATAATAAATATATATTTAAGTCTTAGGGAGAGTGAGTTACCTTCTTTTTGTGCAAAGCCCAAGCTCACTTTATGGTTTGACTTGGGCTCAGGTGACTGTCTCAAACTCTCTATCTCTTATTTTCAAACTTTCAGATTTGGAAGCTAGGTAGGAAATAGTTGCTTATAAACTGAGAAATGGATATATATTCCACTCTGAGGACAGGTATTAGCTTTGCTTTACACACAATGGTCTACATTAATCATGATCAAGGCAGGATCACATGTAGCACTTCAGTGAGCAAAGAGGTCTGGCACAGCTGCAGGTGAGGCAAACCTAGAGTATTGATGTAAAATTAGACATAATTTAAGCTACGTAGAAAATACAGATTTACAAAAATCACCCAATGTTTTGTACATTAGGAAGTGAGAAATGTAAAAAGGTTAGTATGTGAATGGGAAGTCATTGTCTTCCGTGAGGAATTTTTAAGTGACTTGATGAGCAACATTCACACAGACTCAGTGAGGACTCCTGCTAAGTACCTTACAAATAAAAGGTGATTCATAGATAAAGAACTGCACTTTCTCCAGTCTTCCTGGATCAAGTGGAGTGCTTACAATTTCCACTAGGTATATTATATAAAACTGAAACAACACCCTCTCAGGAAGGTTTCAGGTAGGTATGAAGAGGCAATTCTCACATGAACACAGAATCCTTACATAGAAATACAAAAATCATATATTACTCAGATGCACAAAATAATTCTGTCTACAACAATATGCTAAAGTTTGATGAGGAGCAGTGTTTCCATTCACTTCTGGGAACCCAATCATCTCCTACTAAGCTAGTGTCTAGGAGTTCACTTAATTTTTTCTACAACATCTATAGTTGTATTAAAAATTGCTAATGGAAGGACTATATTAGAATTTAACATTAATTTCTATTCTTTAGCAAAATGTCAATTCTAGTATTACCAGCAGGTTAAAAAAAAAGCGTAGGTAATAATTTATCTTGTTCTTTGTCTAGGTATAGTATCTCTACATCAATGATGCACATGATTTAGTGTCCATCAGACATCAATATGTTTACCTATGCCTAAAAATAATTTTCAAATGCAGAAATTTCAATTTAAAAAATAGGGGAAAATGAATACTATAAGGTTTTTGTTTACAGTGTCACATAGAATTTCTTTTTGTATCAGTTGCAATCTAACCTGTGTTTAAGAATAAAGGTATGCACAATAATTTCAAAATTGAAAAAATTACCTGTAGTCTCTCTCTATATGAAACTGTCTACCTCAAACAAATATAATCAAATGTTTATGAGTGTGAAAGTATTCACATGGTCTTAGAAAACATGTTTGCTGACATGTATAATTAAGTAAGGTCTACTTTTAACTTTCTACAACACATATTAGTTTGTTGAGAATTTTGTATTGTTTATTTTTAATTGTTTCTTTAATAATTTTATACAACCTATTTTGATCATACTGTCCCTGTACCAACTCTTCCCAGTTTCACTCCCTTTCACTAATTACCCAACTTTGAATTTTTAAAATTATTTTAAGTTCAATATGTGCTCCTTAAGTACTCTTGGATGTATAGTCTTCCAACATATCGTGGTTGACTCACCAGGCTCTACACTCCTAGAGAAAGCTTCCCACACCCTGTCTAGAAAACAATTACCAATAGCTTCATGTATAAGGGTGAGATTTTGTACCCAACTCCATCCCCATGCTGGCTTGGACTTGTACCAGTTGTGCTTGCTATCACAACCACTATGAGTTCATTTGTTCAGATATACTGCTATATCCAGAAGACACAGATTTCCTTATCCTATTTTATTACTTCCAGTTCTTTCAACCTTTCTTTTCCTTTTCCACAATGATCCCTGAGCTACCCTGAGGTGGGATATAAAAATTCTAATATCTCTTATCTGTACTGGCCAGTTGTGGGTTTCTATATTAATCACCATTTGCTGCAAGGAAAACATTTTATATGAAGGTTGAGAGATGAATTAGTTTATAAGACATTAGCAATCAATATAATAATACACCAATTTAGCTAAGTAATAATTGTAGGCTCTCTAGAGCCTATAACCTGTCTAACATAATTTCTTGACTACATAACAAAGCCAGGTATTGGTTTCATCTTGTGAAGTGGGACTTAACTTCAAACAGAAACTGGTAGATTACTCCTATAATGTTCATCCCACTATCACAGCAATGGGCATGTCTTGCCAGGCAAGTCATTGTTGCAGCTTACAGGAGCCACATCTAGCTGTAATTGATGATTGATGTTCTCTATTAGTATCATGTCTAGTACTTTCCAGAAATGTGAAATCTGGCAAGTAGGGACAAAGTTTCCAGGATGGTACCAATTGGAATTTTGCATGTTCTATTACTCAAATATGTGGTTTGTTCTGAAATAGAATCTTATAATCAAGCTCGCATGTAGTAGTTTTATTGAGATCTGATCAATGGCTCTGTCATGTAGTCAAGAAATTATGCTAGACAGCTCATAGGCTCTAAAGAGCCTTATTAGCTCTCAAAAGAAAAAGCCTGTTCTCCTTTACTCCCCTCACAGAATCATAGCCAGGATCCAGCACATATATCTACACTCAGTATTGGTATTCCCTTCTAATACAAGCACCAATTCATACCAATTGATAATTGTAATGAGTGTAAGGAAATTTCCGATTTAAAGTGAAGTTGGCATCTTTATGACCAGAATGATTTCAAACCCCTAAGAACAAATGATCCTCCTGCCTTACCCTCCAGAGTATCTGCATGCTATATGACATTTTCTGTTGAATGGAAACATTCTCTCTAGGAGGTGTGGGAGCTCATAAAACTCAAATGTTTAACAAATGTCACAGGTATAGGGAATCTGAAAATTGGAACATACTTGACGATTTGAAGAATTGGTAAGTTTCTGGGGAGGACATTCTCATCAGTTGAACAGTATTTGAACTATCACTCTAACCTCTGCAGCACCCTGTAATATGTGGAAAGAGCCATAGGGATAGAGGTTTTTGTTTTTGTTTTTTTTGGGGGGTGGTTATCACCAACTTTGGAACAAGATTTTCAGTGACACATCATTTTTGGAAATATTTCCATTCTTGTGAGCAGTCCCTTGTCCATATGCCTATGAATAATCCAGGTAAAGACAAATTGGTTCTTCAAGTTGGGCTTTGGTGTCATTATTACATTATTGATCTGTCCTAGGATTCCTTTCTGAGATTATTAGATTTGTGTGTATTGTGTTTTCCCAGGAAAAGTTTCTTACACTACTCTGAGATTGCAGGTGGTTGGGGACAAGTTAAGAGGCCATGGACAAAGCTTCTGTAGGAACCAGTGAACTGAAAATGTGGTTGGAACCCCTAGAAAATGTTAACACACTTTATTCTGGATGATAATATGTGCCTTTGTCCCAGCGAGATCTCAATGACTGGTTATATAACAAGTTATATAACCACCAAGTTTCTTGCTTACTCATGATTCCTGGGACATCTGGCAGCCGTCATACTAACAAAGTCATTCTTGATGTCCACATTAGTGCCATGCTGTCTAAACATTTATCTTGCATTATGCCTTTATTCCCTTCATTCCACTGCTTTTAAACATGAGGCGCTTTTTTAGAATGGTCCTGTGGCTATATCCCTCGAACTCCTGGTCTATAGCAACAGTAAAGAGTATATGACCAATAAACAGTGTAGGGTCAGGAAGGTCCACTACTGTCTACTGAAAACACAATTACACCATTAAGTTGGGAGGTCTGAAGACTGTATTTTTTCTATACCTCACTGTCTATATCTTGTAAGACAGCTGTTCTTTAGTTATTTGGAATATATACACAACAACTTGTATAACACAACATAAGTTCCTATTTGGCAGTTGTCAGCAAATCAAGGAATATTCTATCCTGTAATTCTCTTTCTCATCTGTGATGTCTTATTCGTAACAAGGCCAGAGCATTAAAATTCAGGTTTTGCACAGGTGCATTGTGCTCTGCTAGGGCATTTACTGATATTTACATTTTTAACACTCTTAACACACGCAAAAACACTGCTAGAGGACAAACACTGGTTCATGGAGGCAGATGTTGTGTACCTTAAGTGATAAGGAATATATTCACATCTGCAACTCACCTTAAACCTCTGTATCATCCCAATTGCATGGAGGAAGCATGGCACATGAAACTGCCATTCAATATCTGATTCAGGAGCCTAAGCTTGAACTTGCTTGATAGTAAGATTCGACCCCTGATTACTTTCCATAGTATAGAAACTACCACACTACATACTGAAGTCGCATTCAGCATGGACAATAATGTAGGTAAACCAAAATCAGCAGACATATCAGTGGTTGTAATATCATAATCTCAATGTTCAGACACAGGAAAGTGCCTATGTGGTCAACTAGCCATCCCTCAAGGGATATTTCTCCCCTTCTGTTTTAATTCGTAATTTTTTCCTTTTATTAAGCAGATTCTCCTATCATACAATACATATCATGATATTTTTGCTCTCTATATACCTCCTACCTCTTTCCCACTCCTCTTCCATCTCACAGTAGAAAAGAACAGGCCTCTAAAAGATGACAACCAAACATGACAAAATAAGATATAACAAGATGCAGCAAAATCTATCATTGAAGTGACACATGGCAAAGCAAGAAGAGGAAAGGACCCGAAGAGCAGGCACAAGAGTAAGAGACAAGCTTGTTCTCACAGTCTGGGGTCTCATAAAGACATCAAGCTAAAAGAAACAATATGTACACAGAGGAACTGGTGCAGAGCATGTAGGCCTTGTGCTTGCTGCCTCAGCCTCTGTGAGCTCCTATGCACTTTGCTTAATTGATTCAGAGGGTGTTGTTCTCCTAACATCGTCCATCTTCTCTGGTTCCCATAATCCCTCCGCCTTCATTTCCTCTGGATTTTCTGAGCTCCAAGTGTTGGGATATGATGGAGACCTATCAATTAAACTAACCCTGCATGTAATGTCTGAGTATGTGTTTTTGCATCTGCTGCTAGAGGAAGCCTATCTAATGACAACTATATAAAGCACTGGTATATGAGCACAGCAGAATATAACTAGGAGCTATTTTATTGATACCTTTTGTTTGTTTGTTTGTTTCTTAGAACAGTAGTGTTTGGTCTTATCTTACACTAGATCCCTGAGCTTTGTAGTCTCTGGTTCTTGGTTATCCAAGCAGTGTTGGGTATGGGTTCCCTCTTCTGGAGAATACCTTAAGTCAAATCTGACACTGGTTGGCCAGTCCCACAAGGTCTTTTCCACTATTGTGCCAGCATACTCTGCTGGCAAGGCAGGTCAAAGGATTTGTGGTTGTGTTGGTCTCCTATTGCTCTGAGAAACACCATGACCAGAGGAAGAAAGGATTCATCAGGTCTTACAACTCTCACTAATCTATCACTGAAGGAAGTTAGAGCAGGAACTCCAGGCTGGAATCTGGAGCCAGGAATTGAAGCAATGACCATAGGGGATGCTGCTTATTGGCTTGTTCCTTCTGTATTACTCAACTTCTTTTATATATCCCAGATCCACCTGGCAGAAATGGCATTTCACAGTGAGCTTCTATTACACTTTGTATCCACTGAACACATGCTCACACATCAGACTTGTCATTCACTTGGCTGTGTGTAGGTTTATGGTCTGCTGCATGACTTCCATAACTTATTTTCTGACAGATTTATTCCCACAGGGGTAAGCCCCATGGGAACTGATGGTTCACTTTCCAATTATGCCTATGGGGATCCACAGAGAGACTCCTGTTGCAGCCCAATTATCAGCATACAAAATTGGGATATGCAATCTGCACTAGGACTTTACCTCACCCAGTGACAGACTCTTCAGCTTGAAGGCTGAATACATTGCTACTAACTATTTCTCTGAAAGAGTGTAGCAGCTTCCTTCCACACTTGTCACTAAAATCCAACAGGTGCTCATTTCTCTCCAATATATTGTCACAGGCCCAAACTAAACCTTGTTGCATCAATTCTAGTAGTAGTGATCTCTTGTCAATGGTAATAAGAATTTCTGGTTGACCAATTGCCTGATAGTCACCTACAGATACTCATTTGGCTGCCTCAGTATAATATGATATGAATATCTTTGTTTTCCCACAAGACATAGAAAAGATGCACTATCTAGGCCAGGCAGAAAACGAACGCTCAACGATAACCCAGCTGCCTTACAAGGGCTTGCAATTGCTTGACCATCTTTCTTCAAGGGTATTTCCTGGACCTTGTCAGGTTTGGACAGATGTATGTGTATATATATATATATATATATATATATATATATATATATGGGCACCTCCTAAGACTTTGACAGGCAAAACAGTCCGCAGTATTTGGGAATCATTTACTACTCATTTCAGGGCAGCTCTCAGACTTACAACTGCTAAATCCGAGCCTGTAAAAGAATCAGAAGTAGGCAAGTTATCATTCATATAATGACATGTTGTAACTGCCTTGTTCCTTTTCCAGGATACTAAATCCTGAACCACCAAACCATGGTAAATAATATAGCTATACAGATAAACCTCAGGCAGAATGAGATGTCCATTTTCAACCAATATAGGTAAAAGAAAATTGTTTTTGAGCAATGTTAGTGTAGAAAAAACACTACACAGAACACCACATTGTGGCATTTACTCAAAATCAAAGTCAACTGTTCCATCATATCTATGATAGGGGACATGACAGAATTCTTGAGCGAATTCACATCATTTGGTTCTCTGTAGTTGAGCATCATCCTCCATGCTCCATCTGGCATCTTTACTGTCCACACAAGGAAGTAGTCATAGTGTACTTGTACTGCTCATCTCATGCCAGCTGCTTCTATCTGTATAATAGCCTGAACATTTTCTTCTTGCCCCCAGGTGGCTGGTATTGAAGTACCTGAACCTCCCCCTCTTGGATCCTGAATCAGTTGTTTGGAGTAGCTGGCCTTGTATCCCTGGCTTAACAGCTCTAACTCGGAATCTAAATACATGGAGATCATTTGGAAGGGTGCCTGTCATTGCAAGATATCTATCCCAAGGTTATATTCAGTCGTTGGAGAAACAAACACTGTATATGAATGGGAGCCATATGGCCAATACCCAAAGTCTCAGTTACTAGTTTGACCTTAATTGTGCATCTGCCATAGCAGTCTATATAGGCATTCAGCCTAGGAAACCCATCTGGGCTCCTCATAGACTAAGTGCTATCAGAGCCAGTATCACCAAGGGCCAACCCTCTCTGCATATTTGAGAGGGACCAATGAATGGTAAGTTCAACCTGAGGTTTACAGTCTTCTTGGCATACCTCTCCACCAGCCAGGTACCTCAACCCTTCTTCTATTCCAAAAGGGTGAGGTCATCTGATGTAGGTATCAGAATCCTAGAGGTTTCTACCATATTACATGTCTGGGCTTCATGTCTATGCTCCCAAGGAACTTCTGATACCCCTGAGTGGCCATCATCTGTTTTCACAGGACTAATAGCATCTTATCTGTCTGTCAGTTTGTATTATTTGTATCCATTCTGAATATAATGAGGTTCACACACATCTGGGCACCTGAAACACACTGTGCTTCCAATTTTAGTTTGGAGGGTGATGTATCCTATGCTTTATTCTTCTTGGGGACAATATATGTAACTTGCATTGCAACCCCTTTTCTTATCCCCTCTACCATCCAAGATGCCATTTCTCTGTTTATCTCCTGTATATGATGGCACACACATGGCCTTAGTATCACAGCAAAAGTTGCAAATGGTTTTCAAAGAACTATGACTAACATCAAAGTCTTCATTCCAGTAATAGGATGCTCTACTCTGGACCAGTAGGGTTCATCAAGCATAGACTGGCACATTCCAAATTCTAGGGCTAGTTCATTTAATTACTCTCTGCCAAGCAACTCTGGATTGGCCTATACTAAGAAATCTCCAGCTGTTATAGTTCATTAGCGTGTGTTCTCCCTAATTTTCTGGCATCAGAGCTTGCAAACTGCCTTAGAGAAAGATAGGTGGTAACAGAAGCCAACTTCTCTATGTCATCTACTGTTAAGGATATTTTTACTGTACCTTCATCCCAGAAGCACAGGAAGAAGGCCAGAAATGGTTTCCCTAGACTCTGCACTGCTCTGCCAGCTCCCAAAACTCAGAGTATAGGGAGTGTAGAGCATATGTTTTATGGTTGTCCTCTGCTTTGGGTCTGACCCTTCAGACCAGGAGCTGATTTACCTCTTATATTCTGATGAATAATTGATTGATAATGCAGCAGCACATAGGGAATTTCTTCTACTTCATCTCACATTTGATAGAGGGGCTCAGCTTGAGTTAAAAATCCAAATCACAAGCCCAGGCTGCTGGTTCTCCTGCCCAGCTCACAGTCCATATACTTTGGGTTCCCACCAAAGTGCATCTTCATTTCCCTCAGAAACTGTAATAAATGCGACACTTTTTCCTGTGTTCTTTCCTGAGTATATGTGATACTGGTGAGGCCATGTTTGGGGACCAGAGACATACTATTTCAAGAAGTTCAATTTAAGATAATGGATATGTCTGGCAACTTAAAATTGTTTTATACACAGTGAGAGAGTCTATGGCCTTGATTCTAATGATGTTTTATATAGAATCACACAAAGGTGGCTTATTACCAGAACTGGCTACATACCTAGTAAATAAAGAGTCACTTCAATGTTTGTTCATTTTTCTCCCAAGAATCTTATAATTTTTATTCTACTAAGTCATTATGGATGCTCAAACTAGTTCCATGTCTTCTAGCTTTTACCTGGCATGGTGGTCTGTGTTCTTTTTGCAAGTATGTGCTACCAAAGCCAGTTGGTAAAAACTGGCTATGTAGCCACACCTGCATACTGCATGGACCAGACAGTGGAGGACTACATAGATCTAACCCGAGAGATAAGAGGGACCAAAGTCCAAAGGACCAGCCTGTTCTCCAGTATTAGAAGAAACCAGCCTGGTAGAATCCCGGGTCTCTGACTTCTCACTTCCAAAACTGCAAAACAACTTTTCATTCCTTAATACAGGGAGGTAGTGCTACATTATTATTATGGAAGTACAGAAAAAAAATACACCTTGATTTAATGTGTACAAAAATAGCAGCAAGATAAACATCTGTTTCACGTACCAGATAGAAAATTTTGTTTAAGATACATATTACAGAATGTCCACATTTCTTTTACAGCTTTCCCTCCACATTTCAGTTGAAGAGATCTCAGAGGGAGGAAGACACTTGACAATAATTTACAGAGTATGAAGAGAATGTAAACTAGCATGGACTAAATTGTATCTGTAAAGTCATTTTGACTTCTCTGATGCAGAACTTTTCAAATATTTAGTGTATTTGGAGCCCTTAGATGATATGAATCGATTTTGATTCTACACAGGGCACTTCGTTCTTTATCCTGTTCTGCAATTTTTTACATTTATATGACCTTCTTGATAATGTACTAGAGAAGTAGATTTGGTATTTTGTTTCTGAATATTGTAATTCCAAGACACATCATGTGAAATACCACTATCAGACATTGAATAGTGCTTTCACAAACAGTGAGAAACTGCTGGGGAAACTATTTCTTTGGAAGCTATCTGTTCTCTCATTCAGTGACAAAGGGTATTGCCAATTCATATGTGTCTGAACATCAGGGGAAAGACAGACGTGGTGATACACACCTGCAATCCCAGCACGCTGAGGAGCAATCACCTGGGAAGAAAGCTCTAAGTGCCAGATCAGGTAGGTCTGTAAAGTAAGTTCCAGGCCAACCAGGGTTACAGAGCAAACTACCTTAACAACAACAATGGAAAGAAAACAAAAGAAGAAAGAAAGAAAGAAAGAAAAAAAGGAGAAGGAGGAGGGGAAGAAGAAGAGGAAAAGAAGAAGAGGAATAGGAGGAGGAGGAGGAGAGGAAAAGAGAGAGAGAAGCATAGAAAAAAAAGCCTTCTGAAAAGCATAACAAATCATACGTTTTAGAAGTTATTTTCATCACTTTCCCACAAAATTTGAATAGGCACCAATATTATTCGTCCATTCAATACTTTAAAAGAATAAAATATGTTAGGAATTTTTCAGATTATGGAAGTGCGCTTGTAATAAATAAAAGAATAACACTGGTTAAGGCCAACTTTTCTGAATAAGTCACTTTTTTATTTGTTGGGGGAGTTGATTTTTAGTGATGTTTGAAATTGTTTTATTCGCTGTTTGGTGAGGGGTTGACTAGCAATTTTGTATTGTTTGCAGGTGTTGGATTTCTTTGGGGGTTGTTTGATTGCTAGTGATCTGCATGTGCTATCAGTAAAATATCAGAAAAAAATAATCTTTCCGTGTTCTGAAAGAATAAAAACACCTGAGCTGAGACACTCGGGGTTCCACTGTTGATTAAGTATGGCACTGGCCAGACGGTGGTTCCCTCTGCTGAGGTCTGGCAGGACTTCCACCTCTGAATATGCCTGTGTCTCTCTTGCTGAACCATCATAGCAATGAAATACTACAAATGCTGCACCAATGTTGGGCAGGACATCCTGTCAGCTAATCCAACGTGGAGACAAGGAAAAAGAGAAAGAAACTCTAGACCTCACAGAGTCTGGTAAAGTATGCTCAGAGACCCTAATAAGGAGATAGATTAAGGTATTAATTGAAGGCTCCTGAAGGAAGAGGAGAAAGAAAGGGAAATAAGCCTCTATGAAGAGAAAATTATGAAAACTAAGTGAGAAAGAGGGCTCAACAGTGAAAGTTGCAGGAGAGAGGCCTTTAGAGAAAGACATATTCATGGTAGAAACAAAAATTCACCTGGGAGCAAGAAAAGCAAGGTTCTTATTACTTTTCCTGATCATGAAGTCAACTCTCCCTCCTGCTGCTGGTGGTAGCATGCTGTTTCATGAACTGAGTTTTTTAATAGCTGCTTTGTGTGTGTCTGAACCCCAAGTAGGTCTTGTGTTTGAGGTCTATGAAGAAGGATGTATGTTTCCCCACATAGGTAGTGAGAAGGGATGCCAAACTGCCAAGACTTTGCCAGATATTCTTCCCACTGGCCCAAGAAGCAGGGCCTTGGAGCCTAAAAATGGATTAGTTAAACTAACCAGTTTATTTATTTATTTATTTGTTTGTTTGTTTGTTTGTTTATTCATTTATTTATTTTTCTGCAAACATGACTAAGAGAAAGACAAGTGGTCCAGGCACTGGTGATGGTGATAAGAACTCCATCCATAAGGGAACCCTTACTTCAGACAAAGTGACCAATTATTTTTCCTGTAAACCAGACTGTATCTTAAAATCTGGAAAGTGTTTACTCAGGGTCAGCACATAGAAGCTGTCTTCCAGACAGTAAAGACACATTGAATAACTACTGTGCTGCCTAATCTTGGTTATCAATGTTACTATATTTAGAACCAACACAGCCACAATCAGCTTGGCACTCCTTTGGAAGATTTTCATGATTGGATAATTTGAGGTGGAAATATGTGTCACACCTTCTGGTGGTAGCTGAAATAAAAAGAAGACAAAGAAGGAAGCTTTTACTTTTGAACTACTTACCTAACTGTTACTGGGAAGTTAATTTACCCTGATGCTAAGGCATTCCTTCTCTGGTATCAGAGCCTACTTCTACAGTATTCCAAAGTAGACTGAATCAGAAGGCAAGCTAAGCCATCCAGTCTTGTGAACTGAAAAACTCTTGGACTCTTGGCCTTTCTGTCTGGAGACAGGCATTGTTGGCATTACTTGACTGCAGGTGGTAAACCACTCTAGTAAATATAAAAGATTCTACCCATTTCTGTTATTCTTAAGAACTCTAAATGATAAAATGGTTTTTCTCAAGCAGGAAAATTGGCGTCACTAGTGGCCAAGGTCTTGATTTTTATATTTATATATACATACATGTGTTTCTATATTTTTAATCTGTATTCTAGATCTCTTCTCTTCAAAATGCAGTGTTTATGTAGTTCATACTGGCTTCAAACTTGCCATCTACCTGCCATAGCTTTCTCATTATCTTTTCTACTACACTTAACATGAGAACATGTATTCAGATATACAAAATTAGCACTAATTTTATCTGACTTTTAGACTGAGTATGGATCATTGTCACTGTAAAGAGGTAACAGAAACTGAGAAAACCTGCAAGAAGGGTACTTGGCCACATCCTAGGAATATTTTCTCTTTCTTCACTAAATTCTCCTACAGTACATCTTCCCATTCTGGTTTTTGCTTGTTCTGTGTGGAATGGAAATATATTTACTTTGAATTCATCTATAAAAATATATAAAATTAATATAAATATATATTATACATAAATATATAATATATATTATAACATAATATATAAAAATATATAAATTAATAGATTAATTTCACTTATAGTACCTTCAAAATAAGAAGGGACTCAGAATAAAGAACTCTAGAATGATTATCAATTCAAAGAATAAGACACAAAAGAGAAAAAAATACTGTACAAGAAGGAGTGATTAATGTTTTTCCAGAAAATATGTTTAACAGAATATTAAATTCATAGAGCGACCAACATTACAGACTCAGAAACACACAAAACCTAAAGCTTAAGTTACTCAACCCTTTTTTGAATAAAGTTAACAGATGGATGATTTCAAAAATCATAGTTACACAACTATAGCTGTGTATATCACACTTCCAGAAGATCCATGTTAGAATAAATTAGGAGAAATTTAAGTAACATTGAGAGAATCTCACAATGAAGACTTTAGAGTACATATAGAAGGATTAACAACTTCATTCTTCAAGGAATATATCCAGTATTGTTTTAGTAATGTGGGCTTTAGTACAAATAATGAAATATACATATAGAGCCAATGTTATTATTGTTTTGATTTTTCCTTTATTAGATTATGTAATACTTATAGGATTAACTGCCCACAGTTCTAGGCATTTCTGTGAAGGCATTTCCAGAGATGATTAGTTTATATGTTTTCCTACCCCTTCAGTGAATTATCTCCTGAATTAATTAATAATCTGATAGCACTACTGGGAGATGGAAAAATGGAATGAGTTGGAGCCACGTTATGGGAAGTTAGTTATTGGCACTATAACCTGGGCGACATTCTGTCCTGTTGGTTTCTCCCGGTCCGGTCTGCTCGCTGGAACACCAACCTGCCACAGCGGCTGAGTCGCCCCACCCCCAACCCCCAACCTGCCTCACTCTTTGGCCAGGAGTGCAAAGTCCCAGGTTTGAGTGGCAGGAAAGCGCTCTGGGACCTGAGGCGAGGGTCTCAGTTGATTTCTTGCGGATGCTGATAACCTGCGGCCTGAGAATAGGGGGGACGAGAAGCAAAGGAAGTCTCGGAAGCCGAATCTGATGGACCACAAACTCGTTTATTAGCGGCCTTTCCCTGTTTAAATATCTTTCCCCAGAGAAGGCAGAGGTCCTAGTACTTCAGCTTCAGCGGGGAAGTCTGATTAGCATGTGGGCAGGGCAGGCAACTGGCCTCATGGTCTTTGCAAAGACAGAGGAAGATTCCTAATTCGCCACAGGGCAGGCAAAAAGATTGCCAGGTTTATTTTCCTTTTGCTTCTGTGAATAGCTACAGTCCATCCAGGGCTAGAAGAGAAGGAGCTGGCAAGGTGTCCTGCTAGCCCACCTGGGGAGGACGAGGCACCCTTTAGGGACTTCAACTTGCTCTTTAGCCCCAGAGGTCTACACTGTCCCAGAGTCTTGCTATGTTCCCCTTTCTCTGCTGACCATCCACCATAAAAAAAATAAAAAAATAAAAAAATAAAATCTCCACTTTCAACAGGTGCAGAAAGAGAGCCAAATAACCATTTTTAAACCCTGAAACCCCAAGTCACACTAAATAATTAGTCCCTTAGTTATTTTAGTTATTTTATTTGTTTATTTATTTATCTTACCTGTCCAGAGAGGTTAAGAGAAGAAACCAACACACTTATCAGGCCTTTTTTTTTTTTTTTCATGATATACAAATAACTTAGAACCCATTATCTAGATTATAGTCCTGATAATTTTTAAGGAAGAATTTCTCAGGTACTCTCAGGTACTATTTAAAAAGCATGTCAAGATTAGTCTGAAAACACTGTTTGGAGAAGCCTTATTGTAGTCAGCCATTTGTTCAGTGATAAGGATTTTTTTGTTGTTGTTGTTACTTTGCTGAGAAGCCAGATTCCCAGTGTTTGGGGGATTAAGAATAAAAAGGTTATAAACAGGCCTGGAGAACAAGTGATTGAGAGAACCGGTGCAATTAGAGGGAAAAGGCAAAAAAGTTTTTATTGTTTCCATTCTGTGTGTGTGTATGTTGGTGTGTGAATGTGCGTGTGTGTGTGTGTGTGTGTGTGTGTGTGTGTGTGTGAGAGAGAGAGAGAGAGAGAGAGACAGAGAGAGAGAATACAAGCATGCATATGTGCATACTTGTTCATATGTGTGCTTGTGTGAATGTGGACATTTGTGTCCATGCATATGCTGACCAGAGAACAATTTTAAGTATCTCCTCAGGCACTCACTCTCTAACTAGTTCTTTGAATAAGGGTCTCTACTTGGCCTGGCACTCACTAATTCAGCCAGAGGATGGCCTGTAAGCTTCCCGGGGTATCCACTGACTCAGCATCCCTGTGCTGGGAGATGGGAATGTACCACAAACCATGTGTTTTCCATGAGTTCTGGGGATTAATTGGATTGATTTCACATCTTCATGCTTGTGAGGGAAGTCCTTTACTTATTCCAGAAAAAGGTTCTATTGTAAAGAATGAGAGGCAAGACTGCACATTTCAAGGGAATAAAATATGGAGACATATATTTTGAGAGTTATTCAAGTTCTTTTCATGGATTATTCTAGTTCTTGAAGAATAATTGTGAAAAAAAAAAGAGTGCTCTTTGGCCTGCCATTATTCCAACATGAAAGTATGCTATGAAAATAACCATGCCAGTCATTTGTTACTCTTTGCTCCATCTCAAGAAATGTATAAAAGATAACCTTTGCTTTTATAATCATGTCAGTATTATATAAAAGCAATAGTTGAACTCCCCAATTAAAATGATCATCTCTTGAAAGTTAAAAACGAAGATGTATCTATACCACTACCAATACAGATTGTCAGCCACTGAACTCAAAGTCAGCTAATAATACATAAGGAAGGAAGGAATCTTTGTGGGCTGGCTGCTCTTATGACAGGATTCCTTGATATGCTTTTTGGAATTATTATATATCTGTTTGAGAAGGGACAAGT
Source organism: Cricetomys ansorgei (assembly GCA_026225945.1). Lineage (NCBI taxonomy): Eukaryota > Metazoa > Chordata > Mammalia > Rodentia > Nesomyidae > Cricetomys > Cricetomys ansorgei. The sequence goes on along the minus strand of JAMJFZ010000289.1, from coordinate 3,567,390 downwards.
GTATTCTTTTCCATGTCAGGCTCTTGTTATTTGCATAGTTGTAAAGTATTATAATTACTTACTTAAATGTCTTAGAGATTGATACATATATACTCTTTTCTCTATAAACTTCCCATAAGGAATTTGATAGGGAGACATGAATCATATCCATGTCATATCCAATATTTTCTCATTTAAGATAAACTCCGAACTGCACAAGTATGAATAAGATATATGTAGACCATGATATTTGACTTTTAAATGGGGTAATAACACATATTTTGAGCTATTGGTGCGTTGTCCGATCATCATCATAGAGTCTTCTTCTAACAGAAGATCAAAGCAGGTACAGAGACCCTCAGACAGATATTATACAATGAAAAAGTTAGAGTATGAATTGGAGGTCTCCATTGAGTGCCTATCCATGAAGCAAAGCTCTTGAGAACCCCTCAGAAGAGGGGAGAAGGGAGATTGTAAGGGTCATAGAGGATGGAGAACTCTGGGAGAGCATAGCCTATTGGATCTATTAAGCAGGGCTGATGTGGGTTCACAGAGACTGAAGTGGCAAGCACAGAGCCCGCATGGGTCTGGCCAAGGTCCTCTGCGTATATGTAATGTTTGTTAGCTTGGTTTTTTTGGGGAGGGCTCCTAGCAGAGGGAATGCGTGTATCTCTGACTCTTTTCCCAGCTCTTGTGAGTCTTGTTCTCCTATTGGGTTGCCTTGTCCAGCAATATAAGTATTTTTTCCCTGTCTTATTGCATCTTGTTTTATCATGTTTTAGTGTAGATACCTGAAGCTTGCTCTATTTTATGAGGACAATGGAGGGGGGAGTAGAACTGGGAGAAAAGGGATGTGTGTGTGTGTGTGTGTGTGTGTGTGTGTGTGTGGAGGGGGGGGCCTGGGAGGAAGAAGATAAGTGGAAACTATAGTCAGGATATATTGTATTCGAGAAGAATAAATTTTCAATTAAAGGAAGAAGAAAAAAGCTAAAATGTGGAATTATCTAGAATAAAATACAGTGGTATCTACACACCTAAGACCATTTTAAAAACAGTGTGTTCTTTAGATTTATTTTGTCTAGAATTGACATATTTTTTCAATTTTCTAATTGTTCTTGAGCCTGCTACTAATCACAAGTATAAAATAATTTTATATAAAATAATAGGATTGATCTTCAACAACTTAATTATGTTACTTTAGCCACAATTAATACTGTATTTGAAGGTTTCATAATCTGTACCTATGATTGTTTCACCAATAAATAAAATTATGAGGTCATTAATTTTATGAAGACTTTATAGATTGAAATTATTCCCTTAGTTTAGCTAAACAGTCTGTTCTTTGCATTATCCCCATGAGTGGGCATTCATTTTCTGCTGAACTATTGCTTATTGTGAGAATCTACACCATTTTGTCACAGTGTCAACAGCTAGAACATTCCTGTTCACATGCTTTGTCTGTGACTGCCAAGGTCTTTTCCTAGCACTTACTCTACTTTTCATAACTATACAGCAATTTTATTGTCTCCTTTTGCACGATATTTCTCCAAATAAATTATTTACTCAGTCATTTATTCAGGAATTTAAAATGCATACACAATTGGTTTGCAGGCGGAATTAATAATATATGTCCATCACACTCCCGAAAGTACATTCTGCAAGGTGTAAATATGTGTGAAAATGCTTTAAGTAAATATACAGATTGTCCTATGTGAACAAAGCAATGGATTACTATTTTGTTATTTTCCCTCATTCCACAGATAAGGGTAACTCACCACCCATCTTCATCTCTACTGATCCCTGTTTCTTTATTATGGGTGTGATATAACCAGCTGCTCCTGTTGTGACTTCCAGTCATGGTGTGAAAAGAGAACCAGAACATACCTTTTCTTCTTTAAGTTGCTTTGGTCAGAGTATTTTATTACACAACAAGAAAATAAACTGGAACTATATTGTAAACTAATTATAAACTAATAAATATATATTTATGTGGAACTTTTGACATTCTATTCCCAAAGCAAAAAAAAAAAAAAAAAAAAAAAAAAAACCCTCACACAAGCAGAATGTGACATTCCTCAGCTCTTATAAAAAGGTTGTATTTCAGTTTTGTTATTTTTCCACACCAAAAAAAAATTGCATGGTAGAAGTGAGGTGAAGGACAAAATGATGTCATTTGTTCCTGGCAGGTGACACTGTGGTTGTGCCTGGTGCCCTGTGTGATTTTTTTCATTATGACTGTGTCCAAGTAACAGTGATATTATGAACATGATGATTTATCCTAGAAATGAAACTTCCTTGAGACTATGTCCTAAGGAGGAATCTTGGAAGTCTCCATGAAAGTGGAATACAAATTAAGCATTCCCTGTGAGTCATAAGCCTTTTTTATTATTTATTTATTAGTTTATTTATTTATTTGTTTATTTATTTATTATTTTTGGTTTTTCGAACAGGGTTTCTCTGTTATAACTCTGGCTGTCCTGAAACTCACTCTGTAGACCAGGTTGACCACAAACTCACAAAGATGCACCTCCTCTGCCTCCCAAGTTCTGGGATTAAAGGTGTGTGCCACCACTGCCTGGTTTATAAGTCGTTTAACATTCAATAAGTTGTCTTTTTAAACACTCAAACTAAGTAGAATATATTTTATCCATGACAATGGTAATTGACATTTTGGCATTCTGATACCCTTCTTAGAGGGAATAAACCTTAAATTCACCTAATTATCCAAGAGAAGAGGTTTTAAACTATATTTTATTTCAATTAGCATCATTAACAATGATGTTTCTCACTCCATTGATGACCCTTGTGTTGGCACTAAATTGTCTATGTACCAACAAATTTATTAAGAATTCCTGTATAATAAATGTTAGTGATGACTTTACTGGGGATGCTTGTACAAGTAGCATGGTGATCTTTGTATCCATGCAAGTTTAAAGACTATCTGACCTATATCAAACTATCTAGTAATAAATAGCCCCTTAATCTTATCACTTGATTGGATGACATCAAAACTTACTGATACATTTTTATTCCTATTTTAAAACATGTAAATTTCTAAAATCATAAATTTGAAAGAACAAAATATAATTTATAGGGTAAATAATGACATTGCATTTTAATCACAATCTACTTAAAATGACTCACTAATAACATTTTAGATTAAAGAAAGGATTTTTTAAGAATAAGCTATTTTACTCAAAATAGTATTAAAATCCAAAAATCTAAGTAAAATTGATGAAATACACAAAAATCATTTTGGAAAGTTAATATTTCCTTTTTGTAAGGGTGTGTGTGTGTGTCTGTACATGTGTGCATATGTGTACATGCAGGTATGCACATGTTTGTGCATGTGTATATGTGTTTTAAGCAATTGTGCTCATCTGTGCTATGTGCAGGACAAAGTTTCACACCTCATGACTTTCTTTATGATGCTCTAAGATTTTTTTGTCTTTCCTTTTTTTTTGTCTTTCTTTCCTTCATTTTTTTGAGACAGGCTCTATTACATAATCCAGACCTTGATATTTTTATATTTTAATTAGACTGGCTTATGAGTTAGCCCTCCGTACTTTCCTGTGTCTTCTGACTCCCCTACCACAGCATTGCAATCAAACACCACTGAGGCAGCTTTTAGATGGGTGATGGAGATCTGATTTCTGTTCCTCATATTTGCAGAGAAAACATTTTACCCACTGAACCATCCCTCAAGACCGAGAAAGCAAAATTCTGGTAATTATGATTTGAGTCTACTTAGTATTAATTAATATTAATATTCTTTAAAGTGTTTGAACTGTAAATTTGAGTGTGGATGCGTGAGTCTGTACATGTGTGCGCTTATGTGTATGTGTGTGTGCGTGTGTGTGTACATGCATATCTGAGCATGCCAAGAAAAATCCTAACAGGGTACCAGACTCTATGGAGCTGGATTCACAGGCAGTTGTGAGCTGCCCAATGTAGGTAGTGTGAAGCAAATTCAAGTCCTCTGTAAGAACAGTAAGCAATTATTCCTAAAATCATGAATACTGTTTCCTCAGTATTAAAACTACTTCTTATTGTGAAAGCTAGCTTCATCAACTCCATTTATTTATGAAAGACTTTCTAAAAGTTGCATGCCCATTTTCAAACAAGCACTAATAGGAAAATGAAAACTTAAATTTAAAATAAAGTTGTATTATAATTATAAGATTATCAGTTGCTGGAGAGATATTTTACATTTGAAAATAGATTAGTAAAACTTAAAACAATCCTCTGACTGTGGAAGTTACAAAGTTCACTTTGAAAATACATAAAGTATGAGTAAACTGCAGTGAAATGTCATGAAAATATAAGGAATCCCAGTACAGGAGACTTCAAGGTCTGTGTGTTAGCTACAATTCCCAAGTGAAGCCCAATTCACGAGACTCGGTGATAAAATCACAATTTAATTTTAAAATAAGTTACATATGGTTGCTCCAAGAAGTTCCTTTTTATTCTATCTAAAGTCTCTTTTTTTATTTATTTTTGCTATGTTTTTATGTTATTTATTTATGTTTTGCTATGCTACTGGCCATTAGTTAAAATCATGCTCAATTTTATCTGAAGTACATGTATTAGAATTGAACTCTGGGGTATTTCAGCCTTAATAACACAGGCTAGATGTGTTAAAGTTTATATGAAGTTGATTCCTTTAGTTGTATTTTTTTTTTTTTTACTAATCTGATGATCCTGTAGGTAATGACAATATAATCTCACCAATTGTTCTGACAATTAGACATTACTCTTCCCACTTCCTGTTCTTTTCTTCCTTCTGTCCTCTTTTCTTTCTGAAAGTCTCATGAATGTAAATAAATGTTCTACGATTGATCTATAACTGTGTGCAAGCTTAATATTTTATGTTATATTTTATAAACTCTAAAGTGAACATAAACTTCATTTATAAAAACAAATGTAATTTATAAGGCTTGAATTAGTAATTTCATTCCTTTGAGTTATTTCAATGTCTTTTTGAAATTTTTTTTGAATAGAGCCATATTTACTCTGAAACCTGCTATACAGTTACTATTCTAGAATTTATCATGTATCCTCATACTTATAATCACAGAAACTCATGTATTTCCACCAATGCTTTTCACTGCTCTATTGGTTACTGTTCAGTCTCTATTTAGAAATTATTAGTGCTATTTATAGCGTTTCTCAGAAATGCACCAAAAATAAATAATTCTGTATTTCAAAATGTCCAATATTCCAACATGATAATTTATCAGACACAAGAATAGTAACACTACTAAACTGAAAATCAATGGTTATTAATTACATGAGAACATTTTAGAAGAAAAGTAAACAAATCTATTATCATGTGAAAAATATTATTTTAACAATTACAGTGATATGAAGAGTTTGTCATATAGATAATGTTGATGCTGCACATGCTTGACTACAATTTCTGACACTGAACATCTTTGGAATGATTATATGTAGATTATATCCTATATATGAATTACACTAGTAGACTTTAAGTTTGGTCAGGCAAATATGCTAAAATTATAACTTAACAGTTTTAAATGTTAGTGTTGATTTTCCTTGTCCAACTTTGATGAGATTGTTTTTGTTTTATCTCATATTTTATTGTGTTCTGTTTTCTCCTATATTAATTAGAAGCCTATTCTTTTCTAATGGGAGGCAGAAAGGAAGAGGTTCCAGATGGGAGAGAAGTGGGAGGAATTCAGAGGAGAAAAAGGATGGCAAACTATAATCAGAATATATTATATGTCTCATCTTTGATAAATGGGGAAAATAAAAATAAAAGTCACTGATGTAAAGTCTTCAAGTTTAAATGAGAAATATTAGATGCATTTTAATGTTTATATTTCCCTGTAAATGAGTGTTTCCAGACTTTCATAAAACTATGCACACATTTGACTTAGCTGTTCATATGCCTCCATCTGCTTCCTGGCTTCCTTTGTGAGATTCACTGTTGCAATAAAGATCTGAACAATTATACCTTCACTGTGATCTCATTTACTTCAGGTATAGTGTTTTCATTGTTCACATTGTAACAGTCTTCAGATATTTGCCTGAGGTCCATCCGAACAACTATGAGAGGAATGTATAATTGATGTATAATTATTATGAAGAATCAATATCATTTTATTTTTGTTTTGTCAGTTATCCAAATCTTCAAAATACCTTTAAGAAAATGAAGAGGCCTTGCCAGTACATCAGTTGTCTGTCACTCTAATGGGAGAGCACGACAGTGAACACATTAAATACATGTCAGTAGTGCTGAAAGAAGTTTCACTACTCTGCTATGATAGTTAAAAGCTGCTGAGTCTATTATGTGTCTACTGTGCATGTGTTTGTGTGCTTAATATTTCTCCTGAATCATTAACAAGGGAGCCAGAGGTGATTTTTTACAGTCTAACCTACAGGAAATTTTAATAAGGCAAACTAAAAACCAACTTAGTAATTTGAGCGATCACAAATTTTTGATGCAGGTACATAATGATACAATATTTTTTTCCTTTGGACTGCCTCTTTTGTAGTCCATAGATATTAGTATATTGTACTTTTATTTTAATTTATTCTTAGGTCTTAGACTCAGTAGCGTGTTGTTTTTCTCCTCATGGATTTGAGCATTATCTTTCTTTCCTATTGTTGTTGATATCCAGCCTAATCTGTAGTCTGATAGAGTGTACAATGTTATTTCATTTTTTTCTATATTTGTTGACAGTTGCTTTATGCCATGGTATGTGGTCTATTTTGGAGGAAGTTACATGGGCTGCAGAGGAAAAATATGGGTATATTTAGTGTTTATATATTTTGGATATATTTGTTAATTTCATTAGATGTGATGTCCCTCCTCCTTTAAACTAAAAATTTCTCCGCTTAGTTCTTTTTTCTTTTTTTTTAATTTCCAAAGATGGCATGTTTATAGGCAAGAGTGACTTATTGAAGTCACTTGCTATCACTGTTAAATTCATTGGTGTTTCTCTTATGAAATTAGACACTACTGTATTGGTAGAATTGGTGATGTGAGAAAAGTTACAAGTTAGGGTGTCAAAAAGAAGGCATGACACACATGGTCTTCACGCAGGTGACATGTGCAGTTTGAGCTGGTATTGTGGGCCCGGTGTCTCTTCTTGAAGAGGAAGGTCCCTTGGTCTTGGAGATGTATGAAAGTATCAGTGTAAAACTAGTAGTTCACTACCTAGAGGAGCCAAATGTGTGCATCTGCAGTGTGTGTACTTGAAATTGATGAATAGATTTGGCCCCAGAAATCTAAGCTCCCCGCCAAGAGACGGCAGCACAACGTCTTTCAGTAGGGTAGGTAGGGCTACCTGCCCAAACTAGGCCTTCCTACTGGAGGAAAAGGTGCTGAATCAGATGCAGGAAGACAGAGTGGAGATAGAGACATAGGCTATTCAGGCAGGTAGCAGGAGTAGTTGGAATATCTGTATCTGTTTAATACCTCTTTCTGGAGAGGAACTGTTCTTGGGTCCTCCTGTTGATGGGTGAAATTGGTGGCACAAGGAGATGACAGAATGATTTAGGAAGACAACCATGGGACTCATGATCCTCAGGCTGGTCTCAGGGCTAGGTAGAATTGCTGGTGTGGGCCTAGTCTCAGGACTGGTTGGTGGTCATTCCTCTTTTGCATTTTCATAGGTCACTTATGATTGCTTTTTCAATTTCTGTAAAGATTTAAGTTGGAATTTTGATGAAAATTGCATTTAAACTAGGCTGCTTTTGATAGAATGGCTATTTTAACAGTATTTATCTTACCAATGAATCCCACAAACATCAAAGGACTTTGCATCTTTTAGTATACTCTTCTTTTTATTCAAATTTTCATTACATAATATATAAATGTAAAGGAACCAATTAGGAGTGGTTAAACTTGTGTAAGTAGTAGTTTTTAAACATACTAAGGTAAATTCAGCATTTTGGGAGCAGTGTATTACCCTGAAGACATGGCCAAGTATAAGAAAAACACCACGACAACTAGTTCTAAAAAATAACATAGAAATGAAATCACCAAACTCCATGCACATACAAACAAACACACCCACACAGGCATGCACATACGCAGGCATAGATAAGCATTTGTTTGTGTATGTATGTGTCTTAAAAGTGTGTACTTTAAGATCTCAAAGAAGATGAAAGCAAGCAATTAATGCACAGGCTAAGGTGACAAAGCCCATGAGCCCTAAAACTGAGGCCAAGATGCCAGACTGTCAACTACAAGATCCTTGGGCTTGTTTTCATTGCTGACCTCTGAGTTGGGCACTGGGTTTGGGTCTGCATTGTCTATGAATGCTCTGTCAATAGAATATGAAGTGTCAAATCCAGACTGACACTGCATCTTCTGTTCTGACCCAGCTCATGCTTCCAAAGTTGTTAAAGTCTCCATATAGCCTTGTAGAAAAAACCTCAGTTGTCAATATCCACCCTATTTGCAGATGGCTAGTGTCTTATGTCATTTCTACAAATAATGATAAGGAAGAATGTAAGACAAAACTGGGATAGAAACACATGTATCATAAGACAGAAATCATTCCAAATACTATAGACAATAAAGTATCATTACTAAATGGTTTATTTTTTTTATTGCTACATAATTCTGTACCTTGTAAAGTTTATAGAGATGATATGTTTATTTTGTTCGAAATAATTTCCATAGATATTTAATTTAAAATAGGCTAAGAATGGGGAGTTGTTGAAAAACTTGCCTAATATGTATGAGTGTTGTATGTTCTCAGTACTCAGCTTGCCTCCTGGGAAAATATAGGAGACAGAATAAGGTAGAACTATATAGATAACAGAATTAATTAAATCATGGTTCAGAATTTCTGAAAATGAGTTTATATTATCTAAATAATATTACTGGCATAGGTTTCCTGGATACAGCAATGAAGTAGACTTGCCTACGCATGGTTTAGTGTAAATCTATCTGATGTTTCCCAGTCAACTATATTCCTCATCTTATATTATTGATAGTAGGAATATCAAGTTCTCTTATTAAAGTCACTTCTCACCTACATCAGTCTCTCCCATCTAAATCTGATCTCTGAGATGCTAATTTAAATACTTTCCTATTGCAGAATTCATTTGCCATTTTAGGAAAAATTTCTAATCCAGGGTATTGACAACCATAAACAAACTCCTGTAGGAACAAGTAGCCATGCCAGACATTGCATCACTATCAAGTGTTTTTTTGACATTTGGTGTTAGGCATGAGGGGGGGAAAAACCGTCTATTTATTGATCCCCCTATAAAAAGTGGTATGACTAATAAATAATTCACCAATTAAGTGATAATGTCTTAAAAGAATTACTTCAACTTTCATGGCAATTATTTTATCTTAATCCTCTGAGATTTCTATGATAGATTTTAATTTAAAAGATAGATTAATAAGTAAGTAGATTATCATTCATAGTTTTTCATTAATTTATTTATTTTTCTGCAATTTTATTGATGCTGGTTGTTTGCTATAAAATGTTTTTCACATTATTTATGTCAGATGAACTTTCATTCCCTCATTTTCAAGCCATGACTTAATAGATAGATCTTTAGACTAAGTTTCCTTTTGAGCCTTCTAGTTTGCTGTGGAGAATCTCATAGGAAACCAAAGGAGAGCTGAAAGCAAATCAGGAGACTGGAGGCACTGCACATTCTCCCTAGATCTTTGTGCATAGAGAATATAGGAATCAAACATTATTGGGTCAGACAACTTAGTTCAAATGCCTAGACAATACTGTAATTAAAATATTGAACTCGTCATGATAAATAGTACAGCTCTTATGACAGATATGTAGAAAATTAATTGTGATCAATTGATTTAATTTCTTTAACAATCCAGAAGAGAGAATAAAGACAGAAGTGAATTCTCATTATATCTTGCCTAATATGTAGTAAATTAAATCTTTATAGAAAGAAGATATTAATTAGAAGAAATTATATTGTAGATAAGAAGTCTTGGGAACAGGTTTATAGAAATACTATAATATAAACTCCATATAGTGGCCTATGAGTTTTAACTACATATGATTAACACACACTCGCACACCCACACCCACACACACACACTCACACACACACACACACACACACACACACACACATACTGTTACATAGTTGGTTGGGATTAAGAAATAAATGCAAGGAGCTGGGAAGTTGGCTCAGTGTTGAAGAACACTTGTTCTTTCCATAGGACCCAGGTTTGACTCCCAGACCTCACATTATAACTCACAATTGATTTTAACTCAAGTTCTAGAACTTGCTAAACCTTCTTTTGACCTCTGTGGCCACCAGGCATATATGTGTTACATATATATACATCCAGGCAAAAGACTCATACTCATAAAATTACAAGACAAGTAAATCTATAAAAAAGGAATAAATAAATATAATATATATATATATTATTTTGTGCAAATATAAAATGATGTACTTTTGTTAGAATATTTAAAAAATCCTCTCACATTAATGGTTCAACTATAATTATTCTTGAAAAGTATTCATGGATGCATTCAATACCTAATGTGCATAAGACTAGTGACAATGTAAATTCACAATAAACGCTTGATAAATTGAATTTTCTCCCTATGCATTTGAAAATAAATATTGGAATGCTTACCCAAGATTTATAAGGGATGATTTGACACGGTTTGTTTCTAGAATAAAATTTCAGGAATAAAATCAAGCATTGCAGTCTGTGATCCTGGGTTTTGTTCCCAAATAAACAAGGATGCCAATGATGGCATCCATCTCACATGTATTTCTTACATGTTTCTGAGACTCAGAAATAGACACAGTTGAGCTAATCTCATGCTCTCTTACAGTGAAGGTTAATTAAATTCAGTTGACTGGTTTGAGGGTAATTTTTGTTGTTTTTTCATCCTTAAGCAGCATATTTTAGAAACACATTTAAAGTTACATCACACACCAACAATAGGGACAATGACCATATGACTTACTACTGAGTTTTGTTTTTTTTTTTTCCTCAAATGAAAGCTTTATCACTAGAAATTCAGTGTGCAAATTACACAATTTGATTACTCTCTAAGAATTTCCCAAATATTACCATGAAAAGGAAGATGGGAAAGAAATAAAATTGGAAATACAGATTTTAAGACATAAAGACTTATTTAATTTTATTGTCATGAGAAGATGTTAAGTAATATACTATGAAAACTATATTGTGAAAAGTGCCAAGTGACAAAGAATTGCCCAAGGATCTTTGAAACATCTTCTCATCCATACCCTCCATAGTGTGAATATTTTATATATGAACAGGAAACAAGTCCACTTTTGATTTGTAAGATCTGTTACATATTTTAGCTCCAGACCCTGGCATGGTTATACACTCTAATAGTAAATAGCTACCTTGATGAGAGAAAACTCTGATTTTCAATTCATGGTATCATGATGTGGGTTAGAAGCTACATCTGTGGCCAATAGAGAAAAAGGAAAAAAAATACACACAAGAAACAAAAATAAGGGTTGGTGGAATTCTGTTTGTTAAGAAGAAGCTGTTTGGGTGACCAGGCACACTAAGCTGCAGACAGTGATCTGTGTTCTACTAGGAACATGTGTTCAAGTAGTCTCATGATGGGTTTCTAGTTTCTTGAGTGCCTAGGGAGACAGTTTGAGATAATTAAAACTCAGTTTGGAGGTAGAATTCAGTGAGAAGTGTGAGTGGGGAGCTTGAGAGTGGAGGCCAGAGGCAGACACTGCATCAGAAAAGGCAGGAATGTGAATCTGAAGTTAAGAGCCTTTTGATTCCATACAGGGAATCTGGGATGTGTCAAGAAGGTGATAGACTGGTGGTCATGGTACTGTGTCCTAATGAGAACAACAGCACCACAAGAAGCACAGTCTGTTTGGAGAGAGAGAGAGAGACAGACAGAGACAGAGAGAGACAGAGAGATACAGAGAGAGTGGTAGAGAGAGAGAGAGACAGAGAGGGAATATCACAAGTGAGGCAAGAGAGTTCAGAAATGAGGGATTCTTCATACCTCCCATTCTCACACACACCCCATTGAGAGCTAGGGCCATGAAGAATGATGCTCATCTCAGGAAGTTTGTTTCAGAACTATTGGACCTAACTAGCATAGGTGGGAAGGCTCTCCTGACTCCCATTGAGCCCCAGTCACAAATGGCCCTGCTCAGAATGAATACCTGAGAAAGGGAAAAAGGACCAGAAATGGGGTGATCCTTTTCAAGCCAGGAATATCTAGCAGAAAGTGATTTTAGCCACAGAAACATTTCCGTCTGTAACCACACATTAACTTGTTTCAAGTATTGATAGTGGTAACCATTACTCTAATCTTCAGAATCTGATTTGCACACACACACACACACACACACACACACACACAAAGACAACACAACAAATTTGATAAGCCATAAAAAAACACACTTTCTCAAGAGCAAAGCAACACTGACTTACGAAACTTTGATTTCATGTTATTTTGCTCATTTTATTTATTTATTGTTATTTACACTTTTATAATTTAATTTTTCAGTGGTTGTTTTAACTTGTGTCTGGCTTCCCTCTGTCAAATATTGATATAAATTTCTTCACATTTCATTTCGCACTTGATACTTAGATATCTTCCTTCTCATGTTCTCTTCCTATTCTACTCTCTACCCTAAGAAAAACTATGATTTACATATTTCCTACTCTGTACCTGAGTGACAGAGTCTCTCAACCTTGCAAGGGGAGTATGAGTGATGTACACAAATGTCTCCTGCTATGGGTAATGGTGGGACTGCTGTCAGACAGTATTTGTTAGCACAGTCAGCTTTTAACCCACACATCAGTCCAAGCAAAGACAATTCACCAGAAGAACTTATGCAGAAGAAAACAAACAATATTTGCTCATTGGACAAGCTAGAAATGTGAATGAAACAGTGAGTAAAATGAAGGGAACATTTTAAAACACAGAAGAAAAATTCAGAAAGAAAACTGAGGTGCTTAAAAATAACTATAGAGAAATTATGGGGGTAAAAGAATTATCAAATCAAATTTCGTAGAGCACAGCAGAAACCATAATCGATTAGAGAAAAGCAAATAAAAGAAAGTTGAGTCGTGAAGGACAAAGTTGAGGCAAAAGTACATAAAGAAAATATGAAAAAAAGCAAATTTGATCCAAATAGGAACTGTGAAATTCATGCCCTAGATCAACACTAAGGATTCACTAAGTGGAATAAAGCCTAAAGGCTTAACTACTAATTCGATGCAATTGTAACCGAGGCTATCCAGTGCCTAGAGAAAGAACTGGAGGACTGAACAAAGGAAGCATTAAAATGCCAAATAGACACGGCCAGAAGAGAAGTATATGTATATCACTACAAAAATATCAATACTACAACCAAACAATAACCAAATCAAGAAAAGTTTTCCAACTTACATATAGAGACGAAGCATAAATATAAATATTTTTAAAAACCAAAAGGTAAGAAATTGTTAAATGGCATATTTCAAGCTCTGAAAGTACATAAATATGAACCAAGATTGCTATACCCCCCAAAAATTAATACAAATAATACAGTAATAAAAATACTTCAAGAAAAAACCAGGGCAATTCATGATAACTAAGACAACACTGTAAAAAAACGTAAAAACATGATCCATAGACACAATGGGATTTTACTCAACTATGAATAAAAAGGAAATTCTCAAATTTTCAGGAAATCGATGGATCTTAAGATAGTTATAGTAAAAGAGGTATTCCAGACTCATCAAGACAAATACCAATATTTCCTGTTGTATGTGAACCCCAGTATGTAACATATGCTGTTATATGGGAGTGACTGTGAGCATGTATTATCAGAATAAAATGGCGACGTGAAAAGAGAAATAGCACTTTTTAAGAAGCTTGTTGTGTAGCAACAGAACATTTGGGACAGGAAAGGGACAGGGGAATTGATGAGGAGAAATGTGTATGCATGGAGGAAGGTATGGATGGTGAGAATCAACCAAAACAAAGTACCCATTAAAATACCATAATGATGCGGGATAATATTTATGCTAATTAAAAATAATGTTAAAGTTAAATAGAAAAATGTATGATTTTCTGTGCTTGATACAAGCTAATATCTACTAAATTAATATTTTTGGTAAAACATCACTTAATTTGAATTTTAGGGGTGCCTTTTTGGGAATTTAAGCAAGAGTTTTATTATTACGTAAAGGATATTTTTAAGTTGTTAAATTTAAGTATTACTTTTTTTATTTTCTAGTAGAAGCTGAGATTTATGTCAGCAGTAGATCCATATGCTCTATTGTTATTTAGTTAAAAATCTTATTCTGACGTGCCAACAAACACAGTCACATGCTGCAAACAAAAAGGAGCAAAATAAATAGTAAAAGGGCCTGTGTGGAATGACGTTACCGGCCTCTAGGAAAGTCACTTATCTCGTTCAGCCCTATAGAGTCTATATACATAAAGGTAAATAGTAAAATTATGTAATATTGAATTTTTTTTACAACCAAACTTTTGTGGAAAAACACAAATTACTATTATAAATAAATAAATAAATATACCTATATACAAATTACTAAGATATACAAATAAATATAAATTATACATGTAAATATTATAAATTAAATATACATATACTTGCAAATTTGTAAATATATATATATATATATATATATATATATATATATATATATTCATTCTTAGAAAAAGGTGAAATAGGCCCCTTATTTGAAAATCAGACAGCAACTTACAGAACAATGTTTCTGATGATTATTTCTTGTATCTTATCCACTTTGTTATGGTTTTGGTTGTACTTTGCATCTAGCTAGCAGCACAATGTCTTCCGAATAAAAATGTCTAAGATTTGTTGCGATGATTTGCTTTTCCTTTCTTTGCTACACAAACTGTCACAGGGAGTAAAACCAAACCCCATAATGCTTTGAGGAATTATTCATGAGAGAAAGGAAATATGCTACACTAGAGATGATAGTGTCGAAAAAAGACTATTACTGATGTTAAGAATTCCATTTCCTGGTGAAGTTTTCGAATTTATTTGTTGATTTGATAAATCTTTGGAAATTGTTATTATAAAATGAGATCCAAGAGGGACAGACATCACGCTTGCTGGGATCACTCATCTGTCTGTACATTTACCAGCTCATTTGTTTCAAAGTCTTTACTAGAGTCTGTGGAGCAGGTAGACATACATGTGGATGCTTTTAAATTTTCTTTTACAGAAACTTAGATTCAGTGTCACATGCCTGAAAAGTGAGAAACTTGAGATTCTCATCAAAGCCTTCGATTTTCTAATTCTCTACAACCACATTTTCTCCCTATGGGAGCAGATATTCTATTTTTTCCTAAAGAGATGCTTTTTTTTTATTAATGCGATCATTAACACTCAATAAAGGGAATCTAAATGTGTTGCTAATGTGCACAGAAGTTTTTTTTTTACCCATATGCATATTTTAATCATTTATTTCATCTCGTTCAACCTCTAGGCACAGCATATGTCCAGAGAACTAATAAAGTAGCCCATATCCCACTCTCCTGGCCCACTCTCAGTTTGCATCTCCCAAGACACCACTCCTTTCCATCAGGAAGCTTTCATAAGTCTAATGGGGCCAGGAGAAAAGGAGAAAAAGCTTCCAAATTCTATCAAGGATTTCACTGTTTGGGAAATTTGGTAGAGACAATACATAAGCAAATAAACAAACAAATAATTATTTCTTTTAAAAAGGATAAAAATACATACCACTCTTTCTGATGAAAACAGATTTTTTATAAAACAGTTCCAAATCAACGGCCAAATTGGATTCAGTTCAGAGTTTTAAGAATGTAAATTAGGAAGTGAAACTCATCACATTATGGTCTCAAAAAGTAACTTGAAATAAACTTAATGAGCAAACAAAGGACATTTACAGTAAAAACTCAAAATATCAAAGAAAGAAATTGAAGAATACATAAGAAAATGGAAAGACCTACCACAGCATGATTTAACAGAAACAAAGTTGTGAAAATTGCCATCATATCAAAAGCAATCACAGATTCAATGCAATCAAAATGAAAACTTCATGTGTTTTTTTTCTTAGAAATAGAAAAAAAAATTCTTAACACACAAAATGTGCAGATAGCCAAAGCAACACTCAATGAAGAGGAAAATGATGGATGTATTAATATATCAAACTGCACACATTGCTATAGAGTCTCTATTAAGAAAACAGCTTGGTAATGGAAACAGAAGAGACAAGTATAACAATGGAATGTATTAGAGGAACCATATATGAGGCCATGCAACTTCTGCAACTGATTTTTGACAAACATGCCAAAATATATTGGGGAAAGTCAGCATCATCAATAAATTATATTGGTTACACTGTATGTCTGTGTGTAGAGGACTGAAAGTAAATCCTTACCTCACTCACACAGAAGTCAAGTCCAAGTGGACAAAGACCTCAACGTGAAACATTAAACACTGCAACTTCTAGAGGAAAGTGTGGAGGATACACTACAAGATATAAGCATAAGCAATATGAGGACTTTTAAGATTGGACTCCCATTATTTAGAAAATGTAGCTAACAATTGAGAATGGAACCCCATAATATTAAAATACTTCTGTATAACATGAAAATTGTCAATGAATGGAAGAGGCAGCTCACATCATGGGGAAAAAAGTCATCTTGCCATTTAATTGATATCTGGACCAGGAAAAAACAAACAAACAAACAAAAGCTAAACATAAAAGAAACAAAAACCTAATGAAAAAGGCACCCAAACAGAGAGTTTTTAAAAAATGAAATACAAAAAGATAATAAATATTTTTTAAAAGTGTTTAACATTACTAGCCATAGGTAAATGCAAACTAAAGCTATGTTGATAATTCATCTCACCAGAGTTAGAGTGGCTATCATTAAGAAACCTGTTGACAACAAAATGTTAGTAAGAATTAAGGGAAAATAAGAGGTTCTTGAATGAGGCAAAAGAAGTCAATGCATAAGGAGAGGCAGAAAAGAGTGAAAATATCATTAAGGATATTTGAAAAAGCCATAGGAAACATTATTTTTATTCACCTAAAATTACATGGAATTCACATATATATTGGTTTAAATGAGGTTTTGCTACTTGGGTTGACAGTAATCCACTCACGAAACATAGAATATCAAAAACCAAGCACCAAGCATTAAAAACTCTCTTTTATGACGCTGGTCAGGGACTCAACAAACTCTCCAAACAATATATGCTCATGCTATTGCCACTGATTTCCTCCCATAAGTTAAAGGTAAACCCCTAATGCTGAAGACAGCGTTGACTTCAGCCACAAGACTCAAAGGATCCAAGCTCTGGTCCAGGTGAGGGGAGTTCTTCATTAATGGTAGTTCGCTTTGAAGACCAGGATATCTAGAGTTGTATAGGCAGACAGAAGTGAAATCTCTCCAAAATAATAAATTTATCATTGAGAAAAAACTGGAAAGGTTTTTCATTTAGTAAGAATTTTTACAGGTATTTGGTACTTGGATTTGTACTTTCTAAAAACCCAGTGTATGTATATAACTATGAAAAATTGATATGAACATTGGATATATTTTAAGTGTGTGAAGTATAATTTTTTTAAAAGAAAGAAAATTGAAATTCTACTATTCAATTCTCAACAATTAGTTTAGATATCTTTACTATGAACCCTATCAATTTAAGAAAAAATTCATGATGTAACTAAATGTAACTAATTAAATATTAAATAACATTTAATATTAAGGACATGAAAATGTTACCTACAGAAGAATAAAGGAAGCTAAACACTCACACGTAATTAAAAGAGTATTAATGTGTAAAAATGTAACACCTGAACTGAGTTAGTAAATTTTATTCAAGTAATAAGACCCTTGACTTAAACAGCCATTCTCTAAAACTATTTTTAAAAAAAAGGTTTTTAATTGTATTTCACTTTGAGAATATAGAATTCTTGCAATATCTCCAAGCTGATTGTATTCTACCCTACGGCAAGGATGTAAACCAATGACCAAGAACTTGGTTAACAAATCCATCAACCTCCAATTACAGTTCATATTATGTTCTATTTTTTGCATCCAATTATTACAACTGTATTTTTGAAGACAGCAGAAAAGCTTTCTTTTAATATAAAATACATTAAAAATTCATATATACGTCTCTAGATTTTGCATGTATTTATACAAATGTAGCATATGTACATGGATTTTTTTTAGTAGCAATAAAGTACTTTAGCCTGAAAGAAAATACAGGAAAATGTTGGTAAGGGCAGAAAACTATAATTATAAAAGCAGAAATAACAATTATGAAATATATATATATATATATATATATATATATATATATATATATATATATATATATATATATTCCATAAAACACAGTAGGGGAGCTCTACATTAAAAAATTACTTTCTAAAGCAAGTTAACTTTACTACAATTAATAGCATATAATTAATAGAACACATAAAAGATGTGTTGTAGATATCCATACTTAAAGTTATAGACTAGTTCCTCTTAAAGATAATTCTGTGCTTAGTGATTTCATTAGTCTGTGTATATGTCAGCTAAATACTTTGTGTACTTAAAGTTCCCTGTGTAATCATAAACATGATCAATGGTACTGCCCCAAATGAGCATAATAGCAAAACTACATTAAGACATTATAATCTTAGCCCAAAGGCCACTGGAGAGATTCTAATACCACACTGCTGTGCTGTCCCATCCTTCAAAGAGTACACAATCTTACATCCCCACCATTGTTATTTTAAACTAGGCAAGTTAAATATGGATCACAGCTTTGCTGAAATGGTGTGTTTCCCACATACGATTGCTACTGAATCTGAAATCAACTAAAATCGTAACTGGGGAGGATGCAAGCGAGGGATATTCTTGATCAGATTATTTGGAACAGAAGATGAAACATACATAAATCTGGGCCTTAACTTCTACTGGCAGCCCTCATTAAAAAAAAAAAAAAAAAAAAAAGAAAGAAAGAAAAAAAAAAAGAACACAGAAGAAGGTTTTTTGTCTCCTGGCTTCACCCTTTTTGTCAAGCTCATCTCTCCTGTTTTCCATTTATTTGCATATATTAGAACCTACTTCTTCAAGATTCCAGCACAAACTGAAGACCAGCAGCTCTGAAGAAATCTGCTAGGCCACAACTAGCATCACATAACAACTAGAATTTTGGCCTTTCCAATATGAGATGACCATTGTTGGACCACACACAATATCTTGTAAATCTACCTAAAAATTCCCTTTTAATACATATGTATGTGTGTGTGTGTATATGTATGCATGTATAAATAAGACACTGCACATACTATAAACATATATATATATATGTTTATAAACATATATAAGCATATGCACATACTATATGTTGTGTTCTATTAGATAAATCTGGTCAATATACCACATATGCATAATTCCATGTGTTACACAGTCATGAGAGAAGGAAGGAGCAGAGAAAAGATAAACATAAAAATTTTTCTCATGAATATTTTTACTAAATACTAATGCTACTTAGTTCACCATTTCACATCTGGATGAATTCTTAGGACTTGGCAATTACACAGTGACTTGTGAGCATGTGTGCTTCTTCAGAACAGGAAACTGAAGACCTAGTCCTTACTGTTTCCATCATGCGATTTTAAAATTGCTAAAGGTTTATTAGTAATGAAATGCTACAAACGGATAACTTCAGGATGAATGAATAATTCAAATTAAAGTTACATTTCTGTGAGACTAGACAATTTCTTCCACAGGGATAAATTTGTTAAGCACTGACTATGGTCCAGGAGCGGTATAAACAGAGAACTTTCCTCATTTCACAGAACTTGTAAACTACTGGAAAAATCTTCTACTTGATCTAAACAATAGCTGCTAAAATAAGCAAGAACTGCAAATATGGATCACTAGTTTGAGAATAAGACAATAAAACTCAGGGTATGTAAGTGGTCCTTATAAGGCTGTGTGAGTTAATCAAATTAACTAGTAAGATTTGACCTCCTGTTGTCTCATTTTACATAAATTTTACACTTAACTCTCTTGTATTTGACCCACTCACTTACTTAAAGATTGGTGAAAAATTGTACATATCCTATTAATCATGGTAGAATTCTTAGCCCAGTAGCTTGAACTCAGTTTGAACATCATAGCCATGCCTTCTCTATCAGAACGAAATAGAAAAAAAAGAAAAAAATTATATAGGCAATCATGTCCAAATTTATATTCACCTTTTCTTTGCCATTCAAAATCAGAAATAAATTGATTTTATTCCGATAGATATAGGAGTCAAGATTCTGAAACCAATTAACATTGATAATTCTAGTAATTGTGGATTTGGAATTTGAAAAGGACAATGATTAAAAATACTATTATAGTTAAATAGAGAATGTGTTGAATCAAATTACATTTAAATGTAAAGATGAAAGGAGATTGTGTAGATATTTTAAGCTTTCTAAATATTTATTCCCAAGACAATGTTTTTTAATGATGGAAAGAGTTTCATCCCAGAGGTGTGTGTGAGAATGTGTAGAGATATTTTGAGGCTCACAGTGAATGTGAGGGAAGGAACACTACCAAGGCCTAATCTTGGCCACAGATCTGCAAAATGTGTCCTGAAATGTGTGGTCCATTTTAGCAAACAAAGAGATAGTTGGCTGAGGGACCTGTACTCTTAGACTTAGAAATACTATACTAGGATCATAAAAAAATCAAATTGATCGAATTAATACAACTCATATTTTAATCTTACTTAATCTCTTAATAGCTTTATAGATAATATGGAGACTTTACCCTCTATTGTTTTATTTCTCATTTCAATTATATTACTTGCTGCATCATTTTTCATACTTTATACATACAAACTACAGTATTCTTGATACTGTTTATTCTTTGTTATCTAACTAACTAAATGGACTGGATATCCATTTTCTTGAAAAACAGAATAGCTACTATAGACTCACTTAATTTGATCCTTTTACATTGGTTGCCTTCATACTCAGGTCTTCTGTTTTCTTCAATCATCTTGATAACCCTCAGTATTCTAATGGAATATCTTGAACAACCACTTTTGTTCTAAAATACTATTATGTGACAGCTCAATATTCTCAGAGTTAATCACCCCAGAGCCTAAAAGACAATATTCTATGGGTTCTCAAGTTAAACACCATCTTGATAAGGCCAAATATAAGTCAGATCATTTTGCCCTTAAAGGTTTATTTCTGGTTTCATACTTGAATTTTTATTGTATTCATATATGGATTTATCCAAATAATTAAGAAATATTCTTGCTTGCTTAAATTATTTCTTTATTTATGTGGTTATAATACAGTTACTTCATTTTCCTTTCTCTTTTCTTCTCCCAATTCTCCCATGTCCCTCTTTGCTCTATGTCAAATGCATGGCCTCTTTTTTCTTTAATTGTTCATACATATGTATATTTAATATGTGTATTACGATACATATATATCCTTAAATATATAAATACAACATGCTTAATATATATAATGTTACTTGTATGTATGTTCTGCAAGCTGATCATTTGGTATTGGATACCAACTGGTGTGCTCTTACCTTGGAAATTCTAATTTGTCCCACTTCTAGCATACATCAGTTTCCTGGAAATCTATATGGAGGGTGAGGCCTAGGGCTCCACTCACCCCTAGTCCATGTTAGTTAGAACATCTGTTGAATTTTTCTTTTTTCAGCTAACATTTGAACACTCATATTGGTCAGATTTTATGGTTGTAGCTTCTGACATTAGCAAGAAACACTATTTCACAGCAAACTTCTTCATCTTTTGGCTCTTAACAATCCTCCCACTCCCTCTTTCAAAATGATTCCAGGAAGTTGGGTGGAGTAGTTATACTGGACTTTTATCCACTGGGACTGGGCTCCCATCTTTGCATTTTGATTACTTCTTGTTTTCTATAAAGGTCTGTTTGTCACAAAGGGAAATGTTCTTGATGAGGTATGAAGACTGCACTTGTCTGCATGTATATGGACAACTACTTAGAATGCTGTTAGGAATTGTAATGATTTAGTAAATAGAGTTTATAGGCTCTTCTCCAAGATCCATGAAGTCACTAGCCCTGGGTATTTTGCTAGGTTTCCAGTAATGAGAATGATTTTTTGTTAATTTTTTAGTTCAATGAATTTGAATGGATTGCCTTTTACCTACAGAAAAAGGACTTTGACTACAAAATGTATTTCTGTTTGACAAAAAATATATTTCTGTTATATATTTAAACTTACTATTTATCCTTGTTTTCAACTTATTTCAGTAAATAAGATATCTTTTTATTGAATGATATGTCTTCTTCAAATAAAATTCTATAATTGGTTAAAGTGATTATAGATTTTCTCTTTATACATTTTATGCTTAGTCTTTCATTTCTATCAACAATCAAACCTTTGTTTTGCAAGTTTTACAACCTCTAATTTATAAATAATTTATAAATGATGATTTTTATTTACATTTTCTTATTATGCTTCTTTTTGCATTTATATATATATATATATACATATATAACATATATACTCTTAGTTGTTATATATACATATGTATATTATATATGTATATATATGTATATATGTATATGTATATATGCTAGTACTTGTATAAATGTGTGTGTGTGTGTGTGTGTGTGTATATATATATATATATATATATATATATATATATATATATATATACACAACTATACATTCTATCTCTTGTTTTCCTATTTCCAATCCTGTTCAATGATTTTTTTTCTTTTATCTCTTAACTATGTCATTGATCTTTATTAGAGCTTCGTACACTTCCACAGCCATTTAAAGGTCTCTGTTTGTCAATAGGCAGCTCTTTTCTGATTTAAACTAAGCACATTTGTGGGATTCCATCATATGCTGAAGGTTAGTAATCTTTTTAATTTACTTTTTTATTTCTAAATCACTTTCGGGCTGTACATGATTTGTACAAGATGGTCCAGGTAACAAAATGCCCAACTGAAAAATCTTGAGGACTGGTAAAATCCTATCAAACACTTTTAGCCTACTCTAATGTTTTTGCTTTAAGGATACAAGAGTTCTATAAAATTCTTATACATTTTTTGGTTATTGACTTTTTACCTTTGGAATTGAACTGACATGCCCAGTCTGCTTTCTAGTCTTCATTTTGAGACAAGTTACCCCCACCACCACCAAGTTCCTCAGCCTAGACTTGAAAGTGTGATCATCCTGTATCAGCTCCCCATAGCTGGAATTACAGTTCTACTCCTCCAGGCCCTTCTATTTATCATTCTGTACCTTTATCACATCAAGAGATATGCTATAAATTATAGATCATCCTTTGTTTATCAAGTATTTGACTTCTGGAATTATTTCTGATTTTGCATCAAACTGATTAATTTTTTAACTCTTGGAAACACAAAGTTTGATGGCAAACTTTCATCATATTCTATCTACTTCTGTGAAGCCTGAGGGAATATTGGGCAGGGGTTTCAGTTTTCATTTGAACCTAACCATAATCAGGTTATCCATACCTTTTGAAAGTGGATGATATCTTTGAGAATTGTAGTCACAGATTCAGGCTAAAAGACAGTTTATTCTTTGGCAAATTTTATCCTTGGACCTAGTTCTGGAGTGCTTCAGCTTCTGTGCAATCTAATCTTAAGACACAAGCCTGGACCTAGAGTCCTAGACTTACTGCTGACTGAGCCACTTATCTCCTTCAGAAATCAGAGCTATACTTAGATTATTGAAAATAATTTCTTATACACTATGTTCTAATCACATTTCCCCCTTTCTCATCCTCTTCCAGACACTATGTCCTTCCTACTGCCCTATCCAGCCAACTTCAAACGTTCATTATATCTCTCTAAAACAAAGAAAAATTACAACACACACACACAAAATCACAAAATAGGAGATGATAATATACAGGCAAAGACAAGTAAGATAAAAAATGCCCAAACAAATAAATATAGAAAAAAAATCTACAGCAATACCATCAAGTTTGTTTTTTGTTTGGGCCATTTACTTCTGAACATAAAGCCTGTCCTTCAATGTGGTCTACTTACCCAGTGAAATTGTGTTGGAGAAAATTAATGTTTCCTGTACAAGCAGTTATCAATTGCACAAAGCTTTTTGGTTGGTGATGGGAGCTTGTGTCTACTTTCCTCTCCATGCTGAGACCCATCTGGATTGGACCCATATAACCTCTGGCATTCTCCCACAGTCTCTGAGAGTTCCTATGTGCACAAGTTCTGTTGTGTATGAAAGACACTATTTCCTTGACATCATTCTGAAAGAGACAGAGACAGAGAGAAAGAAAGAGAGAGAGAGAGAGATTTAGGTACTTAAGTCTATGAGCTTCCCCTTTTTGTGATGAGTGTTCATTTTCACATAGTTCCGGTCATGTTTTTCCCTAGAGTCTCTTGGCTGTCATAATTTCCCCTCTAGTTCAAAGAATTTCTTCCAGGATTCTGTTTAGCATTTTGTTGTTGTTATTAGATATGAATATTTTTAGGCTTTTTGGATCCTGGAAAGATTTTCCTTCTCTTAAGACTTTCTCCTGAGTTTTCTAATCAAGATGCTGAGTTTTTAATTTCCTTTTCCACTTCAGGTGATGTTCTCTTCAACGTTTCTACCTTTTCATTGAGTACAGTTTCCAAATTCTTAATTATCTTCATAATTCTATTCAGCTATGTGCTTGTATTTTATTGGAAATTACTCAAGTATTTATAATATTTTTCCCTTGGAAACCAAAAAATGTTTGTGTCTTTGTTAAGTTCCCTCAATTATTTGATAAAGCTTATTATTCTTTTTTAAAAATAGGTGACCTGGGGATTATCTAGGTTGTAGCAGTACGCTACAATCTTTTGCCCTCAATTTAGGGAAGGAGAAAAGAAAGATAGAAATCTTCCCCACTTTTATAAGCGGCCTAAATACAGAAAGAGAGAATCTTCACAGCCTCTTTTTAGGCTGTCCTAAGCTCAAATCTCTCCAACCTTTGTTCTCACATTAACTAAGGATGGCATCCCAACCAAGGAACTACCAACCAAAGCCAACTCTGACTCTCTGGGCTTAAGATCTATTATACCCTAAGCTAAAAGTTCCCATAAACCCATGTGGCATGCAATCTCAAAGACAAGCCACAGGTTCCAGAACAATTGAACCTAACCAAATTACAGTCACCTGCATCTAACATTCCAATTCCAACTCATAAACGTCTACCACACCTGGAGTGGGAACACAAATCTAATCAAAATGCCATTTTGTGTTTTTAAAGGAACCAAAATAGCAAAAACTTCCTCCATGTGTTCCTCTAAATAGGTAGTTCTCATTAACGTACACTTCCATAAGATTAGTGGGCTTGATTCCCGGCAGATTATTTTGACTATTCAGGATGTTTTGTTTTTGCAAATTTTTCCAGGCAATAGGACTTTATTCTTTGATTGTATATCTGATGTGATAATCTGGCCTTACTTAGAGTTGGCCAGTGCATGTCGCAGTCATTCAAGTGTGACTTGAGTGAGACCAGTTAAAACCAGTAGAGGAACTGTTTAATTGGTGCAGGGAAAGATGGCTCCCAAACTGTTGTCTTGAGTTTGGTCTATGATTGCAGGCATGGCAGACTGCGAGAAAGAACTGAACAGGAAAGGAGCATCTCATAAATCAAAGTCACCTTGAAAGAAAGTAGGTTTCAGGGCCCGTATGTCTGAAGTTAGGCCCATGGGTGTGGATAGGTGGAGAATGGTAGTGTATGGAAGGAGGTGAGAAAGAAGAGACTAACCTAGTAAAGGTGTCTCAAGGAAGAGGTGGATTCTATGCCTGTGGTCTGGAACCCTGTTTATGGGTTTGCTAGGCGTGGGGAGCCAGGCAGAGGAATTTCACAAATGAAGAGGGTTCCTGGCTACAGGTCTAGAACTAGACTTGTGGCTTTGTAGACAGAAAATGATGGTTTTGTAGCAGAAAGAGAAGGCAAAGGAAAGAAAAGAAGTACGCAGGAAGGTAGATTGCCCCAAAGAAGGGCTTCCTGTTGGGAACTTGGCTTGTGTTTTTGCCTATGTTGGTACATTAGGGTAAAGGCAGAAAAAAGGCAAGTAAGTGACTTACCCAGGATAGGTGACTTGCACACATAGTGGGTTCATAGGCCCTGGTTCTGGATGTAGACAAGGAATTGTGACTACAGCACAGAGCAGGTTTGTAAGACTTGAGACTGCAACTAGGCTTGACAGTTTACCAGTGGCCCTGTCTTTTCCTTCTTTCTTACCTTCTTTCTTTCCTTCCTTCTTTTCTTCTTCCCTTTCTTCCTTTTTTAAATTTAACACAACTGTGGGAAGGCATTGAAATTTATGCAGCCTTTAGAATATGAGAGGCTGTAAACTTCCAATCTTACTAAAAACTAAGAATCCAAGAATAAAGTGGTAATAATGCATATGAATATATAATTACATATATTTTAATGCCATATGATTAACTATCTTTAAAGCAATGATTAGTTGATCAATATCCTATTTATAATGAAAGAAAATATTTGACTGAAGATTTCATGCCTCTATAATGTTTTCTTAATTTTATTTATGGAATTAATAAAGTAGTACAATGCATAAGATTTTATGGTATAAAATACTTACAATATGAAATGATAGTTAATAATCAATATTAGCTGTCATCAATAAAACGATTTAAAATAAGAAATATTTTGAGCCACTGGGATGAAAATGTCCAAGATTCTGGAATGTATTTCCTGAAAATATAGCTGATGTATTTGTGTTTATTTGTATGCTCTCTTCTCTTTTTCTGATGTTCTGATTTGTTCATCTATCACGTTATTAGGACAGAAGTGATCCTGAGTATCACTCACTATGCAATATTAATGTGACCCAGTGCTGCATAAATTAAGCTCTCTATGGGAATTCATTATAGCTCTCAGAACAGCGTGAGTATGATTTAAGTCTCCTTTACTCAAAAGCATCTGAAATTATGATTCATTTATTGCTTAATCTTTTATAAATTGCCTACATGACCACATTAGGCATATTTTGTTTTAAAACCAAAATAATTGGAGAGAAAATACTAATTTGGCCATGCTTATCATTTCAATTTTTCTATGGTGCTGACTCTTAATGATGATTTGCAAGTCATTTCCATGTTTTAACCTCTTTCAATTGCTGTCCTTGTGGCTGGGGATGTGTAATATCGGGCGTGCATGACAACAGGAAACCTGAATGCCAGATAAGGAATCTATTTTCCAAATAACTGCTGATGCGTTGAGGGCCGCATATACTTACAACTGCCAACAGATTTTCTGAATGACTTATTGTAAATGCTTTGCATATTATTTTCTAATTTATAAGAAATTTGCTTAATAGCTGTGGATCTTTCTCAAACTTTTCTTTGTCAAGCATAAAATTAGTGCAGAAATTATTTTGTGAATTACTAAGAGAATTCCCTTGTTTATTTGGAATGTCCTGAGCACCAGATTCTAGTCTGTGTTGAACTGTCACTTAATAATTGTAACAATAAAATTTATAAAGAATAAAACAAAACAATGCAGATAATACATGGATGTAGAAATGTGGCTTGGAGGACTAGGAAAAGATCAGTGGGGGACAGTAATAGAATATGATAATAGGAGATTGAAGATGAACAAAGTATATTATACACATATATGTATGGAATTTTATAATGAAACACATTTTTTGTACAATTAATAATCTAATGAAAATAGAAAAAAAATGAGGTAATGCTTACATAAACAATATGAAAATTTATATTAAGTATCCTGTCACTTTCTGCTTCTTAATCAGGGAAAGAATATTGTTATTTTCAATTTGTTTTATACAACAAAATGGACTCAAAGTCTTTCATTGTTATGTATATACAACATCTTCCTAAGATTTTCATAAATAATTTACATGAGAGGAAAGTGCAAACCACAGCACACAAAAGCTAATAATAGAAAGTTACAAACCATGACTGATACATAGAGACAATTTGTTCAAATTTATTGTCCATTAGAATAAATGAAACTAATGCGTTAGTCCCTCCTGAGTTTCTGATATGCAGAAAAATACAAAAAAAAACTGATTTTCTAGACCTATAATGTTGCTTTTGAAAAGTATACAAATTTTAGAGGAAAATATCTTAGGATGAAAGTGAGATAACATGTGGTGTGTCGTACAGGGTGAAGGAGAACAAAGAAGACTAGAGAAAGTGGGGAGGATTATGAATGTGCCTGCTTTACATCACCTTACAGTATGAAATCTAGCCTGGATATCTAGCTTCTCAAGTTTGATACTGAAGTGGTCAATTATCTTTTATTCCCTGAGGGCCAATTTAAGAAAATTATTTCCACATCCTAAATTGTGAAAATTTGCATTTATCTATTTCAAAGAATTTAATACAGCTATCATTTTAATATGTGTATTTGATGTATTTTGAATTTTCTGTTCAAAGGCTATAATCATCTTTATTGAGTATATGTTATGTATCGTTTTAGTCATCAGGAGCCAAAGATAAAAAAATACATGATATATAATTTATTTTGAACAAAATGTATAAATGAAAGTATAATTTGATCTATGTTAGCCACAAAGCATTTACCTCAAATGAAATAAGTACAATACAATTTCATTTAGTCGTAAGTAAGCTATTTTGTAGCCCTAAATGTTATTTATAGCATATTTTCAATGACATAGCCAATAAACTCTAGAGATTGTTTTGCCATTCATGGGTCATAGTAATATGGATATGGTAAAAATAAATAGTAAGTAAACTATAAATAATGAAAATTGCATAACTATTATATATTAAAATTTGGAAAATTTTAATAAATAAAATCATAAAAAATACCAAGAACTGACAAGATATTTAAAATGAGCCATGCCCCACCCTTCATTTTTGTTTTTTTATAATTAGGTAATAATTCTCTGTTTCTTTAGGTGAGATTCTGTTACTTGTTCTGAAAACTTCGACAATCTGCTTTTTGATGACATCGATCTTACCTGATATTTGTCCCTCTCCATTTAATTTGTGTGTTCTTTCGTCATTATTTAAGTCTGTCAATTTTCAATTGAAATTGTTAGTTTCTTGCTCTTTGTGGTTCTGATGTGATATCTTTTCTCCTAAGTGTGACTTTACCTTTCTTTTTGTGCACTGAAATCATTTATTCCTTATAATGTGTTATTGTGCTTTGATTTTCTCTTTCATTTAGAAGAGTTTATTTCCAAATAAACTTGGGCTTTTTGCTCAGCCTTGTTTTTCACATTCATATGTAGAAGGCATAGCATGGGAGAACAGAAATATGGCTGCATTTGAAGATCAGTACTTGAAGGGGGTACTTAAACCCAAGTGAAGCAATTTGATGGTTCTAATCCAATCTCATTGATGTCCTTATGTGAGACAGGTGAGTCCCTAGAGTGATGTCAGAAACATGGCCACAGAAGAGGCACAAGTGGAGACAGTGAGGAGTTGGCAATTGCGTCTGGACTTCTGGCTTCCAGGAATGCAAGAAAAAAAATCTTTTTGTTCTTTCCTTACATTTATGGGAAGAAATATTTTTATTTGAAGAAATTCTTAGAGGATATAATTTCATCTGCTACACCTGTTTTCCTTCCTTCCTTATGCTCCTTTGCCTTTTTCCTTTGTCCATTCTTTCCTTCCTTCTCCTTCCGGTCCATTTTGTTGTTGTTGTTGTTTGGCTCCATTATTTCTTTTATTATAAATAAAATATATTAAGGTATGTATTGCCCCTTTCTTCTCAGTATAGAAGTGTAAGGATAAAATCAGATGGATAATACATTTAGCACAATGCATTTATACTTGCACTATATTAAAAACCTGTGATTTTGCTTTGCTATATTTTTCCATAGTTGTTATTCCTTCCAAGACTCTATCACATTGAAAAAAAAATGTTGTTTCTAACTATTTGGTTTACCTTACTGTGCAAATAATCAGTCATTAAAAAATACTAAAGAATAAGAGTTAATTTGTTTTAAATTTAGAAAATCACTGCCTTTGAAGTTATTTCAGTGACCTATTACTATTGAGCAAGCAGAAAATATAAATGATGGTCCTGAGAAGACAATCCAGGCATTGAATTTGGAGTATGTTTATTAGAAGCACTTGAATATACTCTAACTCTTAAATAGGAAGTCTCTCACATCCTCTGGACTCAGTGCCCTGTCATAGGAAATCTTGGGGTCAGAGTTCCAAACAAGTACTTTTCATACACTGTGCCATCATTTGTATAATTTACTCCCATTCTCCTCACACTCAGAGTGTTTGCAAAAAAAATGTAGAAAGTAAAAATTTTTTATTTTCAAGCTTGATTTTAACCCTATCGTGCAGATCATCTTTTTTTTTAAATCTCTCTCTTCCTTTCTGTTTGAACAAGAAGCCAGTCAATATTGCAGTAATTATGTGAATGAGTATAAGTGTTACCACCAAAGAGCATAGTATAGGGGTCTAGGATTATGAGTATATCTTCAAACTGCAATAACAATCATGGCTTGCTATGCTGGCTAGTTTTATGTCAATCTGACATAAGCTAGGGTCATCAGCAAGTTGTGAGCTTTAATTTATTTAAAAAATATTAAATAAACAAACAAAAAACACCTTCTATTATATTGGGCTGTAGGCAAGTTTGCAAAGGAATTTTCATGATTAGTGATTGATGTAGAATGATCATAGAATGATGCCATTCCTAGGCTGGTTGTCTAGTTTGGGTGGGTCATCCCTGGGCTGGAAGTGTAAGCCAAATAAACACTTTTCTCCCAACATTGCTTTTGGTCATGTGTTTCACCACAGCAATAGTAACCCTAACTAGGACATCTGCTTTTACAATATTGTTTAGATATGTGAGGAAATCAACACTTAGAATGATAGTGCTATCTTTACTCTGGAAGCTGTTTATCAGACACCAAACAAATTCACATCCAGTATAAGATTAGTAAAGGAATAAGAGATACTTCTGTTAAGCAGGAAGAAGACTGAACTAGAATTATATCACCTCCTTCTTTCCCTTTCATGTTCCAGCTCCTTGCAACTACATTCCTTCAAACCCTTCCCAAGGTCCTTGTTGATAGTCTCTTTTTCATTGATAATATGTGCAATATTTGCTATATGTATAGATGTATATACAATAATATATATAATATATATATATATTATATATATTCCATTTTTGTTGTTGTGCATATATGTTCCCAAAGATAACCACTCCATTGGACCAAACTATAAGGTAGATCATCCCAGGTAGAAGGTAATTTTCCATCTTCCAACCATGCCTATAGTTCTTTTTCTAAGAGTAGGACTCTATGAAAATTCCCCCTTCCATATTATCTTATCTATTAATATGGCTATTTTCTGGTTTTGTTTATGCCTTATATTTCTTGTAAAGAATGATTCATGCAAGATTTCCTGGTATTATGGCTCTTACATTCTTTCAGTCCTCTCCTGTATGATATTCCATGAACTATAAATGCAAGAGCTGTGATGCTGACATATCTTTTGTTGAGATCCCCACAAGTCTTTTATCTCTGCATTCTGTCCAGTTGTGGTTTTCTATACTGGTCTCCATTTGCTATAAAGAGAATCTTCTTTGAAGATAGATGAGAGATATACTTATCTGTGCAAGGATAAGATTTAGAACGTAGATAGACTTATACAAAGGAAATTAAAGGGATACAAATAGGAAGAGAAGTCAAACTATATCTATTATCAGATGATATGAAGATGATGTGGAATTATATATGAGATCTGAAATTTTCTACCAGATAACTTCTAAACACAATAAATAATTCCATATAAGTGTCAGAGTAAAAAAAAAAATCAAAATGAGTAACCTTTCCTTTTACCACCAACAAACACAGTGAGAACCATATCACAGATACACACACATTTGTAATAGCATCAAAATCAATAAAATATCTTGGGATAACCAGACAAAGGAGGTGAAAGACCTCTGCAATGAAAACTTCAAATCTCTGAAAACATGGAGAACAACACTAGAAAAAAATCTAAAAATTTATATGGAACCAGAAAAAAAATACTCTCAATACTGAAAGCAATCTTTGTGCAAAAAGTATACTACAGGGATTACTATTCTAGATCACATGATATATTATAGAACTATAGCCATAAAAACAATATGGTATTGGTACAAAAAGAGACATAGCACAATGAAATAAAATATAAGTGACTATTTGTATTCAAAATAGTGAAGTGACTATTTTATCACTACAGCTTTATCTCGTATGTGACAAAAGCCAAAAATTTACACTGGGAAAAGATAACACCTTCAAAACACAGTGCTAGGAAAACTGGATGTCTACAAACAGAAGAATGAAATGAGATTCCATAGATGCCATATATGAAATATATCAGCCTGTACAAAAATTGGAGATCTGTATGGATCAAATAATTCAATTTTAAACCTGAAAGGCTAAAACTGCCAAAAAGAAAACATGCGCAATATCCTTGAAAATATAAGAGAGGAGAGAACAGGACTCCCTCCATTTGCCAAGGAATTTAGACCAACTCTCAACTGGTACCACAAAAAATTAAAAAGCTTCTCTAGAAAAAATATAAATAATAAATGAATAGATAGATAAATAAATAAATAAAATGAGCAGTGGAATGGGGGAGAAAACCTCACAGAATGGAAAAATATTATGGCAGCTACATGTCTGGCAGAGATTATTATCCAGAATATATAAACAACTGGAGAAACAGAGTCAAGGAAACAAATGACTAAATCAAAAATTGACAAGAGACCTAAACAGAGACTTCTCAGTAAAAGAAATAAAATGGGTTAGACATTCCTTGAAGCATGCTCATCATCTTTGGTAATTATGGAAATACAAATTGAAACAACTTTGAGATTTTATCTCACCACGCTCAGAACGGTTACAATCTACAAAACAAGTGAGATCAAATCCTGGTTAGTCTGTGGAGGAAGAATATGCCTTATTTCCAGTTAGTGGAATTGCAAATTGGCACAGCCAATCTGGAAATTAGTATGGAAAATTTTCTAAAGGCTAAAAATAAACCTACCCAACGACATAGCTATACCACTCCTTGACATATTCCCAAAAGAGTCAACACCCCATTCCACAAATACTTGTTCATTCAATGTTTATATCTGCTCTATTCATAATAGCCCAGAAATGGAAGCAGCCTATGTATCCTTTAACAAATGAATGGATAATGAAAATGTGGTAATATGCAAAACAGAATACTCTTAACCTGTAAAAAAAAATGAAATCTTAGAACTTGAAGGTAAATGGATGGACTTAGAAAAGATTATATCGAGTGAATTAATTCAGACTCAGAATGACAAATATCTTGTGTTCTTTCTTAACTGAAGTTTCTAGCTATGTATCATCAAACATGAGTACACAACATGGAATAACTAAAGAAATCAAGAAAGTAGAAAGAGAACATGGTGTGGGTGGGGAGAGTCTTGGTAACGGAATATCAGGATACATGTGATATAAAGTCGGAAAAAGTAAAGTGGAGAGAGTTTCCAACTGAGGAAGAGTGAGGAAAGTCAATAAGGGAAAGTAACTCCAAGTTTTTTGTTAAAATGTTAAGATTATTATCATGTTATTTTTTCATTTACCTAAAATTGTGTAAAATATACACAATTCGTTTAAATATTATAAATATATATATATATATATATATATATATATTATATAATATTAAAGGGAAATAAGCAATAATTAGAAGAAAAAAATGACATGCTGGCTAAATTTAGAAATACTTGAAGAATAAATAGAGCTGACATTAAGTTTTGATAGACTACTCTCAAATGAATATAAACAAAATGGTAGATTTTACTTCCCTAGTCATTCTTAGTTTGCTGAATATTTACTTATTATATGTGCTTATTTAATCAACATTGTATTTATTTACTTTTAAATCTGATTCCTTTTTATACCTTTATACCTTTCAAAGATGAACTTTGAAAAGGTAATGAAAAGAAAGGAAAAGGATGTAATGGTGACATTTGCAGATATCTGTGTTGCAGTGACAATATATGTTCTCTGATAAAACTATAAAACAATCAGAATTAACAGAAATAATTTGATTTATGTAATGGAAACAGTAATACATCAATCATACTCATTCCTCACTTGAGAGGAACTTAAATACGAATAACATTGAAATTTACACACTGAACCCTCAGTTTTTCCAATTTATCAAGTAATGAATAACTAATAGGAATTGAAAACCTTTCCCAAAATGTAATTATTATTTCTTTCAAATGATAGATAAAATAAACAATATAATTTCACCACCTCATACATTAGTTCAAATAGTAATTTCAAAATGCCCTGATACTTTTGTTTTACTTGTTAGTAATTTATTGACACTTTGATATGAAAAATTAAATATAATTAGGGAAGATTTCTAATTACTGGAATAAATTTCCTTGAATGTTTGCTTTTGATTCTAACATGTACTACAGAATTTATATGAAGTTTGGATATACTGTCGTATATTGTAAATATAATCACATACAAAATACATTAGAGAATTTTCTTTTTCAAAATAGTATGCTCCTGCACAGTGTTGGGCTGGTGCTGGTTTTTCTGATATCAGATGTTTTGTGCTGCCCGTGTCAACTTCTGCTTACACAGGAGTTCTCACTGTATTCCCTCTATAAACATTATTTGTTCTTTCTTCTCTCTACCAATTCCTACTCTCATTTCCCATTCAAACTGCTAAGAATTCTTCTTATATTTAGTTTTTCATTATTGAGCTTCAAGAGGCTCAATAGGCATTACTCTCAATCCAGGTTACTTCATGTTTTCCTGGGCATGAGAACTAGAGTGCCTGTAACTGAACAACTTATTTCTTTCCCAGTCGGCTGTGAACAAATGAGATTAAGAACACCTCATTTTCTTTCCAGAAGAGATGGTAAGTTAGAGTGATGCTTATCCAACCCCTTGATAGTACACATGTAGAGGACACTTTGAGTACATTTGCTTAAAATGCTCTGAATCTACTAGCTATGCCAGGATGCTGTGGCTGTAGGCATCACAGACACTCTGTCCTGCCACTCCAATGATGGGTTGAGGACATGGCTGCCTTTCACCATCCCACATAACTTACGATGTGCAAGTATAAGTACACATGCAATTGAAATCAGCTTAGAAAAATATTATAAAGAGATAACAGACAGGAAATTTCAGAACTATTGTATACAAGCTGCAACATTCTTCAAGGCAACTTGGGAAAGACTTTTCTTCTTTAAAATAAACTTGAAGACAAAATTTTTCAAAGATCCCTAAGTAGTAGATCAAAGGAAAGATACTGAGTATTTAGGTCAAAAAAAAAAATTCTGCATGCTTTCACTGAAGTATGTGACATTTATTACCATTGGAAAGGCAATTTCTAGTTTTCAAAGTAATTTGAATCATTAAAAAAATATATTACTTACTTATCTGTGGGAAAGATATTAGCCAGCATTATCATGCAGACATATAAAGCTTAAACTATGGCCCCAGGAAGTCACAGGTATTCGTTGCAAGTCTGTCTTGCTTCAATTTTATTAACAATTGTCTTTGAACACAATTTATGTCTTTTCTGTATGATTAGTAATATTATTGTGCTTTAACACATAGAAAAATGCAGAGCAACAAGATCAAGTTTCCTGTGTTACCAAATACAACACTTAAGTACAAATCAGCACTGAAGTGTCTCAAATAGACTTTGCAAATTCTCTAATAATCATTTGGCCTTTGGTCTCTGCACAGGAATAATGAGAGCTAAATTGAGTGATGTCTAAGTATTATTCTATTGGTAATGTTTTATATTTTAGGACTGATTATAAAGCAAAGTGATTTTTTAAAATTATACCACTAATCAAATATGTATGTTATCAAAAATTCAGATGTATGCACCAGTAACCTTAAAAATAGCCACAGTCATTTGTCAAGAGGGTCAGAAATTCTATTCACAAATAAGGATATCAAGTATCTGAAATTTGAACTTCATTCTTATTGCTCTATAAGAGGTCCTGTGGCGTATTTCTGTGTCTTCCCATCTTTATAATCACTGACTTATATCTTGTCATTTTCATCTTTAGTTAGCAATTATTGAAGTACCAAAGACAGCATCTTGATTCCTTTCCTCATTGGGCTCAATACACTGTGGACAATCTATTCTCTTATGGATTTACAGGTCTGTGTTTTATGTGAGGACTGTTTTGTTGAAATTTTGTTCTGTTTTTAAAATCACAACTTATGCCTAAACATATAGTAGGGTAAGTCTATTGGAGGAAATCAGAAACATTATTTTAGAAAGTAATAATTATTTTAATATCCCTAAGCCAAAATTTTTTATTCTGAAATCATTACTTTAGTAAGGGAATAAGAGAAAAAAAAATGTGAATTTTGAATTTCATTTAATTGTATAAACTTTCAGATTATGGAAATATGTGTATTTCAAAATTATATCATATTAATACAGATTTAGAATGACTCAAGCAAGATGAGAAGTAGATCCCAATTTGTGTTGATCAACAGAATCCTGAGTAATCAAATGGTCACACTTTATAAGGTTTGTTTTTTTTTGGTTTTATAACCTAGTGTTTGGGATAAATTTTTGAGTGTGAACAAATTATTGTATTTGTGTGTGTGTGTGTGTCTGTGTGTGTGTAGGAAGTTCCTTTCTGTGAAGGAACTTGAATGGTTTCTTCCTAAAACAATGAATATAAACTGAGCATATAGGAAAGGTCAAGGAAGTGACAATAAATTTATCACTATTAAATTACAGTAAAATATAATATTTCTTTGAACTTTGAGACAAGTTCCCTCCATACTGGATGTTTCAAAGTCCTCTATTTTGACTGCTACTTATACTAATAACACAACATAGGGAGATAAGCTAGTACTACATAATACTGAATTTTATATAAAAGAAGATTGCTCCTACAAAGGGTATTAGTGCTGAATATTACTTTCAAAAGAGCAATCTTTAAGCTGTTGAAGAAAGGGACATAGTTTTGAAGACAGTCATCAACCGACTGAGTAAAATATATTATTCAATAGGTAAGTATGGAAAGTATATTTATTGTGTTTGCTATGTGAATAAATAATTTATTTTTCAGAGATAATTTTTAAATATTTATTTGTATAGCCAAATAGCTGTTGTAAAAATAATAAAACTAAAATGATCCTCAGGGAAAAGATACTTTTTATTCGGATGTCTGCCCTGCAATAAACTTGGGCTACAAGCTAATGCCAGTGGCAGAATTAGGTTAAATGCATGAAATCAAAACAATTTAAAATAAATTTTATATATATATATATATATATATATATATATATATATATATATATATACAAATTTTGTTCAATAACTTGATTCTTTTGACTCTGTTTGCAGTTTTGATCTTAATAAGATCTGTAATGTCTTTAGCCTTGAGTAAAAACAGTGATACTGCAGAAATTTGTTACCATCATGCTTGGAAAAGCCAAAACTATATTAAAGGACTGCTAATTTAGTAGATATGTTGAATGCCTGACCACCAGAAAGAAATGAAGAGTGTGCTTGTAGTTTGATGAAGGACTTTCTGAAACAGCCCATCTTGCCAGGCAATGTTGGCATACACTTTTAATTCCAGCACTCAGGAGGCAAAGGCAGGTGGATCTTTGGGAGTTCAAGGCCACCCTGGTCTACAGAGTGAGTTCCAGGACAGCCAGTATTATGACAGAGATACTCTGTCTTGAAAAAAAAAAAACAAAAACAAAAGTAAATAAAATAAAATAAATAAAACATCCCATCTCTTGCTAAATGCAGTAATCAATGTTTTTTGTTTGTTTGGTTGTTTTTTTTGGTTTTTGGAGACAAGTTTTCTGGTGTAACTCTGGCTGTTCTGGAACTCACTCTGTAGACAAGGCTGACCTTGAACTCACAGAGATCCACCTGTCTCTGGCTCCTGAGTGCTGGCATTAAAGGTGTGTTTCACCACAGCCCAGCAGAAAGTGATTCTTTAGTCATCCAGTTATGCAAAAGCCTTGTATCAAGGACCAAACAGCGGGGAATGAATCAGTCACTCTGTTTACTATTGAACTGATATCTAAGACATTTACTCAATAGATTACAAACTGATAGATGAAAGCATCTAAAACTGTAGGAAAGTGGAAACTTTATAAAAGACAAAGTCCAGTAGGAAGTTGTTGGGAGTAATGATATTAATGGGAGGTAAGTTTCAACAAGATAAAGTATTAAAGACTTAAGCACTAAACTATTTAAGACTCCTCTTAAAGGAGCAGAAATAGTAAAACTTTCAGAAAACAACATAATTACTGTGAGATCATCCCCAGCATTAGACAACCAAAGCAAACATTCTGTGACAGTACTTTGGGAATTGTTGGTCATTAAGTAACTTGTGGGAAAAGAAGTCAATCATATTGCTTCTATAACAATTCATATAATCACAGTCAAGACTAAAGTGTGATCCTGACATTTGGTGCTGAAAGTTAGGATGGGGGAGAGAATGGGCTTTCGACCTGAATCATCTCACCTCCATTTAAGATCATTATTTATTTATTTATTTATAATTTAATTTTAATTTTTTTCTCTCAAACAATTCATAGAATAAATCCCGACCCCCCTCCTCTCCTACCTCTACTTCATCCCCTCCCATCTTCTCCAGGTCTATCCCCCTCACCACCCACTAACATCCTCACTTCTCCCAGAAAAGAACTGTCCCCTCAGGACTACAGCACAACTGGGGCATGGCACTGCAGGATGGAAAGAGGCGAGGCACTAATCCCTACATCAAGGGTGGGCCACGCAGCCTGGCAAGAGTCAGAGTCTCAAATGTCATTAAAATGGTCAGAGACACCCCACCCAAGCATGTAGGAGATTTTCAAGGACACTAATCTAGACAACCATGTAATGTATTTAGGGAAACCTACAGGTTTCTATGGCTTCAGTTTCTATGGACCCCTAGGAGTGCTGGTCAGTTGACATTGTGGGGCTTGTTCTCCTGGTGTCCTCAACCCTCTGGTTTCCACCATCCTTCCTCTCCTTCTTCCATTTGGCTCCCTGATCTCTGCACGATATTTGGCCCTGGCCCTTTCCAGATGTTCCAAATCATATTAAATATTTATTTAGTTAGCCTTAAACCCATTAGAAAAACGATGAAAATGTTTCTTCTGTGTAATTTACTCATTCATTCATGGTACTTGTTGAACATGTAATCTATATTAGGCAATGCTTTATTACTGGGGGATATTTGTTTACTTTTGTTTTTTACTCTTTTAAATCTGTGATTGAAATGAAGTCAAGTGAAGAGCATCAGAGCAGTAGAGAAGATGCTTTGAGACACCCTAAGGATTTAACAGATTCAATGATAGAACTCTTAAGACTTTGAGAACATGCTGAGATAGACTCAATGAACCTTGTACTTGGAGATAACCATTGGCAACTGTTATTCCAGGACAGAATGTTGAGGATTAAGTAATGAAATATTCCCACAGGATAGTCTGTTGAATACATGGTTTCCAGGAATTCCAGGCACTATTTGAGGAGATTCTGGAAACTTCAAGAGGTGGAAGTTTAGTGATATGAGCTAAATTGCTGAAGTCGTAACTTTGAAGACCTTATCTGAGACTAACTTGATCATTTCAGCACTGTCTGATACTGTCAATAATAATACCACAAAATCTCACCACTATGGTGGTCTTCCACACCACAAGCATAAATAATAATTAAATCAGGCTATGTAGGCCAAACTCTCTACAATAATGACTGAAAGTAAATGTTTTGTTTTGTTGTTCTATTTGCTAATAACTGTGAAATATTATATATATATTCCTTCTATATATTTCTTTTTTAAATCAAAGCATTAATAATTCTGCATAGGCAGAGAACTATAAACCATACATTAACATTTATTATATTCCTGATTCAAGTATGAAAGATAATTTTTAATTATCTTCCTTCAAAAACAATTTTTAAATTCTATTTTATTTCTAAAAGTCAAAATTACTCTTTTTGGTGTGCTATATTTTATTAATTCCTTCAGATTATGAGAAGAAGATAAAGATAATTAAAGAAAAAGGTAGAAAGCAGCCAAACTAGCTGAAAGGAAGAGAAAACCAACTGATCCGCCTGAAAAAGACAAATGCCCTATGATCCCAATAAAAGTTCCATAAAGTCCAGCTTGAAAGGTTGGGAGATTGTATCAAAGAATGGGGCTGTTAGGAAGTGGTGAACCTTTTAGGAGGTGAGGCCTTTTGGGACAAGCTGAGAACCTGGTTGTATGACTTTGAAGAAATTAGTGGGTCCCAGTCTCCTCCTCATACTCCCTTATTTCTAAATAATAAAGAGGGCACAATTCTTCACCATGTACTCCCAATTATTGGGTCCCAGCATGACCATCAGAAGTCCAAACAGCAGTCCACCATTGGGGGTGCTAAAGGGTCACAAACTATGAATCAAAACAAACCCTGTTTCATCACATGTTAATTTTCTCAGCCATTTTATTATTGTGATAGATATCAGAATTGCATGCATGGTTAAAAAAGTTTGCAAGTTTGCAGTTGGGGGAATTTAGGCAGGGGGTAGGTGGGTGGCCTGAGAACTACCAGTGTAGCACTGCTCTAAACTCCAACCCACTTCAAAACATAGAGCCAAAAGATAATATCAACAAGCGTTGTTCACATATATTTAAAATCAAATTAACTAATGTCCTGATGTAATTCTGTAGTCCTAAAAACATCACAGATAAATTATAACTAAAAAAGCAACCGTGGGCTTGGCTGATGGCTCATACAGTAAAGCCACCTGCTGTGAAACTTCATGGCCTGAGTTTGATCCATGCAAAGATGATGGAAGGAAAGAACTGACTTAGTTCTTTGATCTTCACAGATGTTCTGTAGCATATGTGTGCATAAAATTGCACACACACACACAAATAATATAAATAAATTAATAAATAAAAAGGCACGAGGTTGCAGATTGCAATGAAAATATTTCTGCTTTCAAATGCTTGTGTTTCTTCTGGAAACAATGTGATAAATAAAATGGTTTATATCGGTAACTTCAAATTAGGAATATAGCTCTTTAAATGATACAGCATCTTCATGTCAAGTGCTGCAGAAATATCTCCCTCACTGGCAGAGACTGACAAGTGCCTCTTTTATGGAAATGGGTTAAATAGAATATTTCTGAAGAAAAATATTTAGTATTCTATCTTATACAATCGTGAATATAAATGTCAATAATTGTATACATGTACCTTGCCTGATTCTATTCTGATATGAACCGAAATTAATTTTGGAGAAAAATCAGGTACTGGTGTTGGGAAGGAGGACTAATCATTTTCCCAAATCCCTTTTCCTGCCATGAGGCTTGTCAAGTTTGTGCCTGTGTACAGCATAGAAATCAGAGCAACTGGGCCTCTGTCAACCAGGAAAGCTTCTCCTTCAGCAAATGCAATAGACACAGACGCTCTTTTATGTCAAGACATTGCATTTAATTGCTGTGCGGCAGACAGACTGCTTTTTCAAGTAACGTATTTTGCATTCTTATGAAGCTATCTCACCATTTTGAGTAGCCAGGCTACTGCTGTCTGTTGTATAGTTTACTGTTCTGCTGTGTTTTCAAATGAATCACCTGGGGCAATTAGCAGTCAAGTAAAGGAAGTCAGTGTACACATCAGCTGAAGTCATGGTTGGCGTGGAATAAATATATCTCATGTTCTATAATTAGTATATTGCTGTATGAAGGAAAATCCGCAACAAATTCTCTGCAATTTCTCAGTATTCACTGTTGTGTTGCTGTTCAATTGCTGAGGAACACTTGTAGAAAGGGCAAAAGAGAAATTTCATTATATTTCCATGCAAATATAGTTCCCACCAGCAAGAAGGAATTGAAATAGCCTTGCATATCTATTCTCAGGATAAGTTTCCCATCTTCATTGGCCTTTGCAAAAAGCCACAGCATTGTATATTTGGCCACTTAATAGATTTTGTACCCTAACAAACCTCAGAAACAAAGAAACAATATGATATTTTGTTTCTTTTTTACTCCCGCCCTCCAAAATATCCCCATAATTTTGAGTTGGTACTTTGAAAAATTAGCATAAATCAAGTACCATATGGCAATTATAAAGACACTCTAGTGATTTCTGGGCAGTGAAATTCTCCTAGAGGCCTGTCATTGATGTCACATGCTGTCCCAGCTTTGGTCTTGGAAGATTGGCAGCTCCCTCTACTGTTTCTCTGGGTCTGGTGCGGGGAACCTAGCCTCACCCTTTGTACAATATCTGTTCCTGTGATGCTGGACTTTCACAGCTTGTCAATTAATGGCCTTCAAGCTGGCAAGCTTTCAAACACAAGCTGACTTTCAGCAGTTGGATGACACCTTTAGGACACCTGTTTCAAAGAATGGTATACTGCAACAGAAAACTTGATACTGCTATTAAAGCAGAGCCTGTGAATCACACCCTTTCTCTGGAGCTTTCTATTTCTGTATCTATCCGTCTGGTCTGTTTACAACAGATGCAGACTCTGAAAAACAGTCCTGCTTGGTCATAAAAATGTGTGGCTTCATAATCTGATTTCTTTTATAATTTTTGCAGAAATATTTATTTCTTATGTATGTTCTTATTAATGGGTAGCATGTTCTACTTGACTTCATTCGTATGCTATGTAACAACCAGCATTTGTTTCCATCTTCATCTCACCAGATTACTTTCTCACAATACAGTCTACATTTTTCTAATTATGCTTTAGTTTTTGTGACAATAAAGAATATAAGAAGAAACGGGTGCTACTTTACCTACAAATAGAAATTTCCAGAAACTTGCCTGCATTTGTAATGACTCTTCCTTATATTAAAAAGGGTGTTCTAAATAGCCTGGAATAAGAGTATTCATTATGCTATAGTGCCTCAGCTATTTCAGTTTAAGTGGCAAGGATAAAATAACCTGCTTCATCTGCTAAAACATGTAGAACAATAATTACTTTCTGATTCCCCTGAAATGAAATTTTAAAAGGACGGAGATGATGCCATTAAATTAGTCTAAAACATATAAGACAATAGGAAATAGAACATGACTCAATTACCATGTCTGTTCTTGAAAGTATTACCATTTGTTTAAAAGACACATGTCATTTTGACAGTTTGACACTCTGTCTCAAAAAAAAAGGACTCATAAGTTGTGTATCCTGAATTCATAACGATGAAATAAAGTATATAACACATTGATTTTTCATTATTTAGTCATTTGGCTGATCTTTATTAATGGAAAATTATGAAGATAAAATATTTCTTGACATGTTCTGAAAAAAAACTTGACATATGTAAAATTATATTTATTAACAATACCCAAAATATGATAATTTAAATTTTAAGGGCCAGTTTACTTAGTTCTTAGTGAAATCATATAAAAAATGATTATGCTTATAAACGAATTTAATGATGTGATCATTAAAATATGAGAAGAACCATATTTGGAATTCTACCTGAATCCTGACTGGTAATACCTGCCTTCATCCCCTTAATGTTCAAAGGACCCCATCTCAGTCCTGTCCACTTCCTGCTCTCATCGCATTCACTAAAACCAAAGCTACTCAGTACAGCAGCAGTGTTGACTGACGTGAAGTGCTTCTCTGTCAGGTATCTAGCTTCTAGCTTGCAAATCCACATTTCAACCATGAATTCATACTTTTGAAGCTCAGGCCTTATGGCTATGAACCTTTACCTCCTACATAAATTCTGACTCTAACTGTGATCGGACAACACGGCCATCAGGAACCACAGAAATAACTGCTTTGCAAACAAGAACACTCTTATTTTAGTTAAAATAAAATTTCAGTCTGAGACATCATTGATTTAGATAATGACTATAAAAATTCTCACATCTGTTGTAGTTGTTTTTTATTTTAGAAAAAGCTGCTTACATGCCTTTTTGTATATATCTTTGCAAAAAAACTTTACAGTGAAATGTCTCATTATGGAAGCAGTCTTTACTCATTTGCTGAGAGATTAGGTTTGCCATCACTCAATTTGAAAAATAAATGGCATATTTATTACTAAACATTGAAGGAGGATTTGAAAGAAATTAAAGGTTTGTTGATATTCAGGTATTCCTTGTAATATGTATGGAGAGGATAGGCATATGATTATCAATAGTTTACAACAAAGCAGTTTTTATTTTGCCGATGCTTCAAAAGTAATTAGTTGTACTCTCTAAAAAGCAATGAGCAACTTTTGTACTTGCACAAATAATATTCTTTGATGAGACAGTATACTCTTGTAGAAAGCATTTTCATGTGATCTAGACATTCCCATGCATGTAGGAATCACCTTTTAATGCATCCCCTTCATTTGGTGGTCCCTCAGTTGTCTTCCCCAGTGCTGTTTTGTAGATGGCACAATACAGAAGGCCATGGCTGCAAAT
This sequence comes from Cricetomys ansorgei, assembly GCA_026225945.1. Classification (NCBI taxonomy): domain Eukaryota; kingdom Metazoa; phylum Chordata; class Mammalia; order Rodentia; family Nesomyidae; genus Cricetomys; species Cricetomys ansorgei. The sequence continues at coordinate 3,523,008 of JAMJFZ010000289.1, read as the reverse complement.
ATTTTAGTGTCTGTGTTGGCTCGTTTTAGGAGGAACTCCTCATCCAATTAAAATGGAGTGCAGTAGTCAAAGGAAAGTGATCACATACAGTGTCAAAGCTGTCTGTTGCTCCGGACATTCCTGTTCGTCAATTTTAACTGACAAGGCAGTGGGTGTACATCAACATAAGCCACGTTGGTTTCTCATTTGTGAGTCTTTGTACTTCAGATTCTGAACTGTCTATCTTCCGGTGTGAAAGTGTGATCACATGTATTATAAATTTCATATCACTTGACATAAATGTCTGCAAAGATTTAAAAATCACATTCTCCCAAATCAAAATAACACCTTCATATTATTCTGGGAAGACAAACATACTGGCAGCTACTGAGAGATATTCTTAGCAAGAAAACAATGATAATGATCATAGACTAACATGGATCAAACATACACTCAACTGAATTTCTACTCATAAATTTTAAATAGTGTAATAGAGCTGTTGAGGATAAACAGTCATTCAAATACAATGAGTGTAAGGCCAAATAAGTGAATCTTATTTCTAGGTAAGTGTAAAATCAACTAAAGTCTGGAGTGTTTCTGAGAGCTTGAAATATTTTATTGAGAATATCAGTCTGAATAAATGGTATAAAAATTTAAATGGAATGTGACTGAGTTATCCCTGGATATTTAAAGTAGAATTGAATTGAAGCATTTTCTTCTTGAGAAAGTTATTTTTGTTGTTTTTGTTTTGTTTGTTTATTCATATATTTATTTATTGCTTTTTTTTTCCAGACAGGGTTTCCTTGTTGTAATTCTGGCTGTCCTGGAACTCATTCAGTAGGCTAGGCTGGCCTTGAACTCACAGAGATCCACCTGCCTCTGCATTCAGAGTGCTGGGATTAAAGACTTGCACTACTACCACTGCTTGGCTAAAAATGATTTTATTTTTTAAAAGATTACTATTCTATCATTTATCAACTCCAGGCTTAAGTTACAGATCACATGATAGTCCTATGTATTCTTAGTATTACTTGAGTTTTGTGCCTTAAATCACAACATGTTATTTTAAAGATTTATTTAAAGTTATGTTTCAGTTTTCTGGGTAAAAGAACCCCTTGGTATCTCTTGTAGAGCAGGCCCAATGTTGATAAATCTGGTTAACTCTTCTTTGCTTGGAAAGCTTTTATTTCTCCTTTATTAATGAAAGACAGTCTCTGAGATTGAAATATTTTTTGTTGTCTTCAGTAATTTAAACATATCATTCTATGCTCTACTGACTGCTGGATTTCAACACCAAATCCTACTGATAGGTACTTTTGAAACTCATTGGGAAACATTTCTTAATCCTTTTCACTTTCAGGGTTTATTTATTTTTAATTATTGATGGTTTGGTTATCATGGTTAGAGAAAACCTACTTTGGGTTCATTAGATTTGACACCTCTCTCTTTTCTTTCTGCCCTAATTATAAGGTAACTGCTTTTTTCTTTTCCATTAGGATTATGGAAGATTTAATCAATACTTCTCTAAGTATGCTTTTTGGTCCCATTTAAACAATTTTTTCTGTGTCTTGAATTCATATGTTAGATCCAATACTGTTTATGTCTATTGAATTCTTTATCAGAGCTCACAGATTCCCATTGGTTCTCTTAATTGTTTCATTTATTCCTATTGTTTCTCTGACTAGATGACATTATGTTTTCTATATTTAAATACATTGATTCTTTCTTTAGATTCATTGTTGAGAGTGCTAACTCTAAAGCTTTTTACCTTTTGTCAGTTGTTATTATATCATCCTAAATCTTATTTTTACAACATATAGGTGAAATGATTTTATGCTTTTGAGACAACTTTTCTCCACTTAGCATGTTTTGAGCTCAATCTCACTATGGAACTCAAGCTGGCTTTAAGATACAACTGCATGCTTTAGCATTCCAAATGCTAGAATGGTAGGCAAATACCACCTTGTTTGTTTAGGATTTATCATTTTGAAAGTTGTGATTATATTTCTTACTTCTTATGTTTAAAAATTTCACTACTTCAAAAATATTAATTACTCTGAGTTATTTTAGAATTTCATAAATCCCCTTTTATGTAGTGAACTGTAGGAGCATTGCTGGTTCATTGCACGCTGCCTGATTGTCTGAGTCCATGTATTCATTTTATCTGTGTTGCTTTTAACACTAGCTGAGACACATGGATCCTCAACTTTTACAGGTGTTCTTTAGCAGAAACAGTCTTCACTACCATGGTAATTGCCAAGGGGATCTTATTCTGAACTCCCCCATCCTAGTTTCCCAGTCTAAGATTTCTGTCAAAATAATTCAGACAAGACACATGGAGCATAATGTAGAAAACAGGCAGAAATTTTCTAGAGTAAATGAAAACAAACATTTATGAAGTGAGACTGGGCAATGGGTAAAGAGATCACTGTGTAAGACAGATTCTCAAGAGGTGAGTTTTTATACTGACAAAGGAAACCATTGCACAATTACCATTTTGCACAATTTTGAACTGCCTGAAAAGTCTCTAGAATGGTCAGTATTTGAGAATTTTCCTGTGCAGGTAACTGTTAGAATTGATACAGAGAGCAAAATAGTAAGTCCTTATTTTTATCAGAAAGCCTCCAGTCACACAGCCATCTCAGAAGGTTCAGGGCTCTTGATGACTAATGAAGTCACCTATTGATACGCATTAGAGCAGTTCAGGATATCACTTCTCAGTGACACAAAGCGGTCCTATGCTTCTTATGTATAACCTGGCCCTATAATTTCAGTCCTTAGTTTTACTAGCTACTGATTATGAAGAAGATGTCGTCTAATCTTTCCAATATCTAGCAAAATCCCCCTTTAAGAACTAGGGCCTGAAAATCATCTAGGAAGTAGGTATTGAATTGATCTGGCTTCAACTAGGGTAAATGATTCAGTGTCATCATGGTGAAGATTTCCATACTGTAGATGATGATTCAAGAGACCCAGGCACAAAAAATTAGAGAGCTACAGGACCACATAGAGTGGATCTAGTATAAAAGAGAGAGAGAAACAAAACAAAACAGTAGTTAAGCATACAAAGCCGAATGGCTAATAACAGATATAACTTATTTTTATCCTGAGAATTCAGAGATCCAGTTTCAAAGTTGTTCAAAAAATGGTGATGTCTGAAATGTTTTGGGCTTGATTTTATAGATAGTGATACACAAGTAAGATATTAGTTGAGCTGTTAGGAATGCATTAAAAGTGCTGAACCTTAATCATGGCACAGCTGTTTCCCTGAGATATTATAAAGATCTATTTTTTTTATTTTGTGGGGATGGTAATTTAATTAAAACAGTTTCCCTTCCCTTTTCTCCCTCCAATTTCTATCATATACTCTTCTCTACTCTCCTATTTATTTATTACCTCTTTTTATTAATTAAAATTCCATGAATGCAATTACATTTAATTGTATGCATATATATATGTGTGTGTGTATTTATATATATATATGCATTTATATGCATATTTGTGTGTGTGTTTGCATACAAATTATATATCTAATCAGTTGAGTCCATATAATGTTATTTGTACATTTATTTTATCAAGGGTGACCTGTTGGCACAGAACAACCCATGGTGTGGTCTTCCTTGGGAAGGACAACACCTCCAGCTTCCAGTTTTACTCAGTTGCCTGTCCTTCTGTAGGACTGAGGCTTCAGGGATTTCATCTGTCCCGTTTGGCATGTTCACTGGTGTCATCCTTGTTCAGCTCACATTTGGATAGTCACGTTGTTAAGACTTTGTGAGTGTACCTTCTGATATCACTAATAGAAACAATCTCTAAGCAAACTCATCGAACTTCCATTACAATCATTCCACCCCTTCTTCTGCAACATTACCCAAGGGTTGTATAACAAACTGGTCCAGCTTCTATGGAAATCAGTGTCAGTATTTTTAAAGTGGTATGGTTTTCTACAGCTTGCTTCTTTCCTTCCTTCCTTCCTTCCTTCCTTCCTTCCTTCCTTCCTTCCTTCCTTCCTTCCTTCCTTCCTTCCTTTCTTCCTCCTTCCTCCCTTCCTCTCTCTCTCCCTCTCTATCTCTCTTTCTTGTTCTTTTTATTTTTAAGACAGGGCTTCTCTGTCTAACTCAAGCCATCAGGGAACTAGTTCTGTAGACCAGACCTGCCTCAGACTCACAAAGATACACCTCCTTGTGCCTCCAGAGTTCAAGGACTAAATGTATGCACTCTGCCCAAATCCAACTGCATTATTAATCAATTTTTAGGAATAAGAAGTGTCACAAGGTGTGTCATTTAATGCCTGTGACCATATTTCATAAGAATTGACTATGTTAAGTGTTGTTTTCTTGTCCTATAGAATAATAATGGAAGTTAGGTAATCATAACAATGGAAAAAAACTTGGATTACATTGGTGTTTAACAAGGTGCATAAAATAACAGGTAACCTAGACTTTTCACTTGTAGGCTCAGAATCCAGAAAATCCTGGAGCATATTTCCATTCATCTTGTGATAACCAAAACTAAAGTTTAGTGTTAGAAAATTATTGAGTGCTTGTAGGAACTGTACTGGCATTCCTTAGCTCATAACCCATTGGCAAGCAAAGTGTTCAGTTACACAAAGGACAATAATGTCTTGGTTTATGTCAGGAGAGATACATGCTAATATTCAATAACAGCAGTGTACACTGAATGAGTATGGTTTTGCTGTTCCCAGCATAGCAGGATTATAGGACCTAGCTGGCATTTGTTTGAGTCATCTATATGTATTTGTCCTAGGTTCAAAAAGATCCCACAAATTCTATAGAAAGGGCCATGTTGAGAGCCGAGTGAGGTTTTGTGTAGACCCTGGCAGCTATACTGTGCTCCAGAGAAGATGAGTCTACTGGCAATGGTTTTTAATGAATAATCTCAGGGTCTCATGGCACATTTCACCTCTCTAGAGACCTGAGATGTCCAAGAGGAATGAAGACACTATGTAATCCCAGTGATTGAGTTACATGCTGAGTCATCCGGTATAGGACTGAGGAACCATTAGTAATTTGAAGAGACACATTCACAGAATAGTTGTAATTTTAATGGCCAGCATGTAGTGTTATAGAGTGACATATAGGGAGTTCAAAGCCCATACTAGGGAGCATAAATGACTGAGAATTAAATATCCACTTGGACTCTAGAATTAAGGAAATCATCCTTTATATTTGAGAAAGCCATGTAACTTTTAATCTAATTATAATTCAGTTGGTTTTTATTTCTCTACCTGAAATGTCAGTAGCTAATATTTCAAGATTAATGGAGAGGGCTAAACTGAACCTATTATTTTTAATCCCTCAGGACAGGTGATGACAGACATTATTTTAGAAACTTTTTAATGCATGTATTTGTCCCTGCATGTCTTTATGTGTGCCATGTGTATGCAGGTACCTGCAGAGTTCAAAAGAGGATTTTGGATCCTCAGGAATTAGAGTTATATGCTCTGTAAGCCACTCTATGATTCTGGGAATCAAACCCAGGTCTTCTGAAAGAACAGTAAGCATGGTGAACCAGTGAACCATTTCACTAGCAACTATTGTGGGATTTTTATAGGAGCCTGATGATAATTTGATCACAGAGTTTAACAATCTGTCTTTATTTCATGAAGAGAAAGGACTAGGTATATCTAGACAAATATTAAAAGTAAATTTTATCGTATCTATATTATAGAAAAAGTTACATATTCCAAAGGCAGCATAAAGTCTAAGAAAAGTATTTGGTTACAGAGTTCCACTAAGGTACTAAACTTAAAAAGATTCAGAGGCCAGTTGCTGGAATACCAAGTGAGAGTCAACAGAAGACCCCAGTGGCATTTGGAAACTGTACAGCTCTCCCAGGAGTGTGCAGATTAAAACGATGCCCTGCCCTGTCTGTAAGGTGGGGGGAGTTGCAGGGCAACAGGGCATTTGATTTACATTTACAACATTCAGGGCATTTGATCCTGGAGCTCTTCATCCTGAACCTATAAGCCTGAAACTATAAGCCATGAAACTTTTAATTTCATAAAAGTTGATGTTTTATGATTAATTTGATCAGGTAACACACAATGTATAGTGAATATATTATATATATATTGCAATATAATATATATATATATATATATATATTATATTGCAAGGATGTATTTAGTATCTGATATCATTTGATAAAAGTTGTGCTTAAATTAAGAAAAAGTTGTAGCTATCTAAAATTAATGACTTTTCAATATTCTATATAACTCATAGACTGTCATTCCTGACTGAGAGTGCACAGATGGTCCTGGGTCCGCTGTATTATGTGGCTCTAGTGAGAAGTGAGCATGTGCAGTTACCTAGACCTATTATAGCCTTCTGCCTACTTTTATTTGGCTGCAAATAGACTGCCTTCGAGAATGGCTGATAAAGGGGCTAGAAGAATTTGCCAGACTATGTTGCATTGCTCCTCCAAATTTCATAGGTACTCTCTAAAACATGTATCGTTTTAGACTATATGAAATAAAGTAAAACTTATCTCAGTTTAGGAAAATATATCAATATACCAAGACCACAAGATTTGTAGAAATAGCATCAATATGAGTACCAGAAAATTGTCAAGATATCTCTTTTTCTGTCATGCAAATGTTTTACCAAGCATCTAAGGCACTTGGCATTTCCAGTGCAGCAGGAAATTCCATTATTGTAATTCAAACGTGCCTTTTATAAGATATCAACATGATCAAGAACTCTGTAAATAGTGCTGCCCCTGTCTCTGTCAGAGGAGGTTTTTGTTTTCTTCAGTGAACATCAATGGAGACTGTCATGGTGCTGAGAATGAGTGACTATAAAATCCTCATCTCTCAAAATAGCATCCATAATCACTTTTTGTAATGGTCTTGAAAAATAGCAGAGGAGGAGGTGGGAGAGATGTATGATCTATAGGATGGAAGAGGGATGTGAAATGCTGTTTTCTAGGCATGGTATGGTATTGCACATGGGAACTGAAAGCAATTCTTATTACCTGGAGAGGGTCAAGACAAAACTAGACCAATTAACTTACAGTTATAGATCAGGAAAGAGCTCATGGGGCCTAACATTGAAATGCTTGCCTTTATGAGGAATGTGCAAGGAGTAAATTATAGGCTAAAATATTTTAGAAGTATAGAAAACAATAGCTTATGGAATATGTAGTAGAATCTGATAAAAGGAGATAAGTATGGTTGTTAGTCATCATGTAAAATTATTCTTGGGTAGGAACATATTTAGTTGGACATTTTGTACTATACTATTACCTTTATGCTGTTTTCACCCTACAGCTAGAAAAGTGAGTTCTTCATAATAACTTGTATTTTTAAAACAGTAGTTTCAAGTAGTGTTACTGACAATCACAGATATTTCTATGGGATTTTGTCCTTGTCAATGTCATGAGATTTGTTATAATAGATGCTTAATATCTTGATCATCTATACGTCTCAGGTGTCTTATGTTTTATCAAGAGCAAATTTTTATTTTATTATGTTACAACAAAGGACAGAACTGATTTTCTTCAAAATGAGGGGAAATAATCCCAACAACTATACTGAGCCCTGGTTATTTTTAAAAATTAGCATTCATTTCCTTGATAAATTTTCTTCTGAAGTCTACCTAAAATCAGAATGCTAAATCCTGTTGACGTGTGAACACTATACCATGAAAAGTCATTTTGAAAGAACCTGTTATTTTCACCACCAATAATTCCAAAATATTCAACGAGCTCCCCATGTTTTCAAAAGGAGTAGGTTCCTCATGCCTACAAAATGCAGCAAGTATATTTTTAAAGTTCAATTAAAATGCCAGCAACGTTTTCTCAAACCCCAATGCAAGTGTAAGTAAAATTTCCATATTTTGCAATCCATTTAACTGTGTAATTGAGGTGCTCCCACCTAACCTCCCCTTCGAAGATACTGATCTGCAGTATGATAGAATGCTAAACTATACATATAAGGAGAAGAATTAATATGAGTCTATAAATGTCTTCCAAGTGATAAATATGCTCAATTAAAACCATATGCTTATAGGTGGATAACAGAATTTGGCAGTATTTACATATGAGCAAAGAGATATTCAAATATGACTTACACAAATTTGAGCTAGGAATCAGCAACAACAGATAGGGTCTATAATCAATTTCACTGTTCTTACCACTAACTTTGAATCATAATTAAGAGAGATATCCCTCAAATCAATTTCATTCCTTTCATTAATATCCTTAAATTACAAAACCAATATGCAGTTTTAATTTGTGCATATTAAATTTTGTCACTTGAATCTTGGGGATTTTTTTCTTTCTCATTATATGAACATGGGCACACTATTTTTAATTTAACTCTTACCTTATGAGCCTGATTTCTTCATGATGTCACTCTTACATGCATTGTTTGCTGACCCTTGATCTATTATCTGTCATTTTTTATATAAGTACAAGGGAAAAAAACAGAGAAAATGTACATGCATTTTCAGATCTATATGAAGAGAGACATATGAAATATAATGTAAGTGAAGTATGCTTGTTGCTTTTAGAATGGGTGCCGAAATGAAATGGAACGTTATGAGAAATCTGGAAAGACAATCTTCTCTAAAGTTAATTTTTTTCCACTGCCTTGCCATTCTAACCATTTTAAGTTTTCACATAAACCAATGAAAAATCTTATAGATATGTACACATGACTGATAGAATTGCAGATAATGGATTACAATTCTTTAAAATTAAATGTTGACTTATGTGAATCAAACTAAATTATAAATGAATAACATATTCATAATAAATGAGATGATGGTACAGAATCCAGATAAATTTGAATAAATTATCCTGTATATTCTTAACTAAAGGTAAAAAGAATACTTAGTAGATATGCCACTCTAGTTTATATATTTTTGCAGAGACAATAACATTTCTGAAGCAATGTTTCAGACATTTATAAATTGAGCTGATAAATCAATGTACTTTAGATGAAAAACAATCCATTTCTAAAAAATCAGAATGGAGTTAAAAATATGGCAAGAGAGGGATACCAAAATCTTTTTGTTGTCAGCTAGAGATCGGAGTTATAAACACAATGTAAGTTATGTCTAGACATTTATAAATAGCCTGGTACAGAAAAGACTGTAGATGAGCAGATGAGTGTATGTAAATGATTAAACATTGGATAATTGAAAATAGTCTCAAGAGTTTATACCAAATAACACAGAGATTTAGTAGAAACTAGATGGGACCATTTGGTGGCTGGTCAGAAAAGTATCTTAAATGAGGTAGAATGCAGATGATATGAAAGGGTAAGTAAGACTAATAAGGATGGAGGTTTCAGTGGAAGAGGGATGAGACTTATGGGCTCAGGAGGACATTAGGGGAAGGAGAACAAGAAGTAAAGCCATTTAAATATCCGTTGTGGGAGATTTGATATCCTTACAGAAACCTACTGTTTTATATGCTTCATACATCTATGCATACATATTCATATGAAAGAGCTTAGTTGGAGTTACTTTATTCAGGATATTATGCCAATTCTTGCTAGGTGTTGGATGCTTTCTTCCAAGATTTTGGTCAGGTGTATTATGAAGATATTCCAAATACTGCTATCATTGATCTTGACTCCTATCAAGATGATAAGATCTTATTGCTAAAGACATCATTTGCATTAGACATTGGACATGAAGAAATAAAATTACTGCTGACCTAGAATCTTCCTCTCTGTTGGATAGGTTTTGTAGTACTTACAGGTGCTATGCAGGGTGCTGGAGGAGAAAGTCACCAACATTCTTACCTAGCTATGACACCTCTAAACTGCAATAATTACCTACCTGGCAAAATGTCTTCCTATGGGCAATAGTAGCACCAATATTATAGAGTAACCATTTGCTTTCTCATTTGATTTAAGGCCAGCTCTATATGAGGAAACATGCCTGGTACAGTAAATCTGGCTAGGAATAAATGGTTGGCATGCACATAGGCCCCGTGGGTGAACCTACAACTTCACTTCTTCCAGACAGAGTATCAGAACTTCCTTTATATGTGTATCTGTTTACCTGTGAGTTGTTGTAGCCCTCAGATCATATCAGAGAATCTTCCTTGTACAGGAGATTGTGGTTAACACAGAAACCCACAAGATTTTTACTCCAGAGAGTAAATGTTAGTGGAGTGCGCAGTTACAAATGGGACATCTACATAACTACTCCCCCCATTCAAACCACCCTAGAAGGGGATAAAGAATTTTGGGAATTGGAAGTTATGTAGGACTGGAGTGGAAAGTGGCCTTTGGATATGACAGAACTACTGCAGTTGTCAAACTCACAGCTTGTCAAACTCACAGTTGTCAAAATCACAGTCTGTGATTGCCTGCATAAAACCTGCAGATCAAGGGGTTCCTGAGACTCTGCTCCCAAATGAGGTGCTAAGGACAGTTAATGGCTGCTGGGCAAGAGTCGGTTTTCCTTTAGGATATGGCTTCTCATAAGGAAGCAATTTTCAGTGGATGGTTCCATAACCAGGTGTTTATGACAGAAAAAATTGGACTCAGTGGGTTAATAAAATCAAACGAGGAACCAAAGTTGGATGGGGATGAAGGGACAAGGGATGAATCTTGGCAGAGTTATGATCCAAACATATATAATAATACCAGTACTTTATTAACTTTGTGTAGCCTACAATCCATAAACAGGATAAATTAGCTATGTAATAATTAATTACGGGTAGGCAATTTGGATAATTGCAATCTTCACATTTTAAAAAAAATATTATTAGCATGTCAAAATAGTTGCCTGACATTAAACTAATATGTTTTTTCTTTGTTTAAAGTATTGGTAAATTAAACATTATATATATAATTTTTCCTGAGTTCTATCCGGACAATACTTTGTTCACATTCTTACTTTTTAATACCAACTTGTGAAAAGACAATCTGTGTGTGTGTGTGTGTGTGTGTGTGTGTGTATGTGTGTGTGTGTGCATATATTTATGTAGTCCTTATGTTTATTAAATGCTGACCATAAAGATATTTTCTAACTTGTATGAATGCAATTACACTTTATTTTTTAAGGCTTCTAGCTTTATGTATTATATATTCCTGATTTTAGTCCTTTTAACTAAAGTGCTTCAATCAAACCTGAAAACATGCTGTAAGGACAGGAGCTACAACGACATTAATGTTGACTAGTTTATTGGTGTATAATTGGAAGGCACACTACCAAGAGAGCAAGGAAGGAACCATGTTTTAGCAGAAATTTCAAGTTCCAGGATACTTGAGAGTGAGGAATACTTTTACAATTGAGAGTAGTATTATGTAGCCACTACTACATTTGTTTGATGACTATAGATTGAAAGGAAATGAATTATCAGATAATTTTGACAAATTTAAAAGATGAACCATTAAAATGCATAAAGTAAAGGACGTACAGTTTTCATTAGGAATATGGCTTTCCTGCAGTGATTTGCCACTAAGATTTTCTTTCTTAACCAACTGTGTGCAACATAAATAGGTCTCCCTGTGCTACCACATGCTGAAATGAGAGCTCACTTGGTTCTCAATACATTTAGAGTCATGACTGTCATTGAGATCATAAATCACAGGGCTTTTCACATCAGTACATGTCCTTAGAGATTCTGGTCAGAGTATAGAGACTTCTAGTAGAACAAATATAGTTTGTGAGTAGTACAACAGTGGCCTACATCATTGCAACCCTGCGCTATTCTCAGCAGACCTGATTGAAGAAAACTTTAATGTTATGAAATAGAGAAACTTATCAAAAATGATGAGGTAGGAAACCTCATCCAGTATAAGATAGAATGCTAAAAATGTCCAAATAAAGTGAAGTCAGCAAAGTTTTAGTACTACTCCTGTCCTGGTTATCATAGAATGGGTTAATGAACATGAATGAAACATGAGTTATGATGTATTGTATTTTGTGCCCGAGGTTGAAGCATTCTATTTCTCAGGAAATTTCCTTAAGACAAAAGGTACGCAACTCAAAAACCCTTCAAGAAATCTCTGAAACTGACCAGATTCACTAGGACCCTCCCTTCCAGAGTAAGCAATAAAGATGGCTGAGATTTGCTCTCAGACAAGCCAAGCTATAAAAAAGACTCAGAGGACACCAGTTGCCTGGAAGAAGCAGAAACCAGCTAAGCTGCCTGGAAGGAGTTTAAACAAACCAAGTCACCAGGTAAAGATACTTGCCAAGTTACCGAGCTGTCTGTAGGCAGTACAGTGTGCTCTATGTTGCCAAGTTTAGTGAGCTGTCACCTGTGATGGTGTGGGCTTTGGAGATGCAGCTGTATCTGATCATGTCTGCTCCTATACACAACTTCTCACCCATAGTCCTGCAAATAGCCATAAAAAAATCATTGGTTCCTTGTCGAGGAATATTTAATCTTGTAATTCAGCAAGCATGGCTGTTCTAGTAAAGGATCACACTGAAAGATCTGTGTGATAGCTAGGAAGGAACCACATTGTGATCCTGATGAAATGTTCTAAAGGCAATGGTAGTGACAGATGCTTTTAATCCCAAACTCTGAGACTGAATCAGAGTGAAGTCTGAGATTGAATCAGAATGAAGTCTGAGATTGAGTCAGAGTAAGGGCAGGTCCAACTCTCAGAATGTTGAAGAAGGCTCACAGCTTATAGATAGTTCAGACAGACACAGAACAGAGTCCAGAAGAAGAGTTGGAAAGTTAGTTCAGGCAGCTTGAAAACACTGGTAGAAGCCAAGAAGAATAGAGACAGTTCAGAGTAAACAGAGAGAAAGCAGAGAATCAAAAGCACATAATTTACAATACACAATTTCGAGTTCACAATACATATCAGAGTGTAAAGAGGTAGTTCAGAAGATAGTTAGAGTGAACTCAGTCAGTAGTGAGTCTTGGAAGCTGAGACATCCTAGGTTTAGGTTTTCAGATTAGATTGTTCAAAGGCCGATATCTTCTAGGTGTAGGTTTAAGATTAGATTGTATGGATGCTGAAACCCTCCAGGACTGGGGATTAAATTAGCAAAGAATAAACTGCCTTTTTCCATGAATCCATGAGACTAATTTAGTAAAATAAAGAACGCATACATCAACACTTACAGTTCCTTAAGTTAGACTTTAGTGGTATCTGAACTTGGTCTGTTGTGGTCCACTATCTGGAGTGAGTAAATGCCTGTGTTGTACCACCCTAAGGAATGTCTTGTCATGCAAAAACTTGAAAATAATCGCAGTTATTCTGTGTGTTTTCATGCCGTTGGCTCTTCTTTTGAATATATTCATACATTCTCAGATACTTATTCCACCAGAGGTAGATATTAAGGTAGGTGAGATGTGATAATGTATTTAAATTTCTCAGGTTTACATAATGACTCAGTATAAAGCAAAAGTGAAGCACCTGTTAGGTAAATCAGGCACACAATCTCTCTATTGGAAGAAACCAGGTAGGGGGCAAGGTTATATTCAGTTTAATTCAGAAAAAGTCAGATACCTCGCTGCTTCTATAAATTCATTATGATGCCCACATGTAGGAATCAAGTGTCTGTGCCAAGTAGATTGACCCAAAAGATGTAATCTAAAGATGATATTTTTGAGACCTTTAAAGGTAGAACAAGGATGCTAATATAACCTCTGCATGAATGAAATCTAGAATTTCAGAGAAATTAAGCTGTGAGGTGAGGCTTGGATAGATGACTATCCAAGTTGATATGTGTCTGTACATTTAGATGAAAACATTTCACGTTTTCCAAGCCTGTGGTAGTTTGAATGAGAAATGCCTATCATACATTCATGTATTGAAGCTATTGATCTTAGTTGGTCATGTTGTTTGGGACAGTTAGAAGTTACAGCCCTGTTGGAGAAAGTATATCACCAAGAGTGGTCTTTAGGAGTTCATAGTTCCTACTTCTTTACTTTCTGCTCTGTAGTTGCAGTGGAAGATGTGATTTCTTAGTTTCCTACTCCAATTACTAGCCTCTCTTCTTGTAGCAATGACCTCCATCCATAAAAGATTTGGATCCTTTAGGAACTGTAAGCCAAAACAAACTCTTCCTTCTGTAAGTTGCTTTTGATTCAGTTATTTTATCAGAGAACTTGTATTTAGTTCTGAGTGAAAGATGTTGGTTATATTGGTCACGGCAATGTTTCTTTCCACTAAAATAGCATGTTTCAAACACAAATTTAAGTAAATAAGAAAAAATGAAACAAAACTATTAAAAATAATATAATTCCTTTAAAAATGAGTATGAAATGAGAGAAAACTAAAAAAAAAAAATGTGTAAATAAAATAGTCAGAGAATCCCTTTAATTAATTGGAAAGAATAATTGGTAGACAATGAAACATATTCTACATGATGGGGAAAAGGAAGAATAGTAGAAATAAGACTGAGACTTTAATATATCCATTAACATCTACATCATTATGGGGCTGGATTGAGGTTCAAAGGGGTCTGTGCTTTGCTATCACCAGAGTATTTAGTTGTTCACAAATCATGATTGTTATATGTGCACCTGTTAGACTGTAACTTTTCAGTATTCACATTGATTTGCTTAGATCTTCTCAAATTGTTTTTTTCCAATTTATTGTACTTTTATTCACAAAACATATGATAAAAATCAAACACTGGATGTGGTACTCAGTGAATTAAAAAGTAAACCTGCGTTTTCTTTTGTAAGGCTTACAGTTTACGTTGGGAAAACTTAGCAAGCGTGCGGGAGAATTGCATTTATTCACAAAAACGGCAAATAAAGAATGCAAACTGAATTACCAGGCCAATAAAAAGAAGATTCACCTGTTTGAGTAGTAAGGAATTGATAGGAATAACGAATGATGTCTCCGCAGTTTTGTTTAAAGTTACACTTGGGAGGCCAAGTGGCTGCTTTCTGTGGGACATTGCAAAAGTAGATAAAATGTAATTGCAGGTGGAGAGTTCTCCAGATAGTTAATACATGAATTTAAATCTCTTTCATTAACAACAAAGAGAACATATTTATATGTTATAAATTACAGTTATAAGTTACCATTCAGGCAGGTAGCTCTGTATCAGGCTTCTATTTACTAGAGAATTATTATCTCTTCCATATTTTTTTTTGTTGTTTTATTTACTAATTTGCAGGTGATGTCGTCTTGTGCTTCCTACACTGGCATTGGTTTTCCTCCTTGATGTCGCAAAGGCTGCAATTATTAGCATGTGCTTTCAAACTAGTCTAAACCTAACTATACAAGTTTTTTGTTGTTGTTTGCTTGTTTGTTTCTTTGTTTTTCTGATTCAAGAAAGTACATTTACAATTATTGATTATTTTACTTTTATACTTGTTCTGATAGGATTGAAGAGTAGTGCTTCCCTCGCCAGCAGCCAGACTACTGAGAAAATAATCCCAGAAACTTGTATTTTCCATAAAATCACCCAGTGTTTAGAGTTTTATCACCTAAGAATCAATTTCAAGCAGATCTTACAACTTTGCCAGCCACTTTGTAGGAGAGACTGGGCAGAGCCAATTAGGGATCCAAAATGGGTAGAGTCACATCCTGAGCAAGACCAGTTAGCCATAGGTCTTGCTTTCTACTTAAAACTCATGGCAGGACCCTGAATATGAACGTGGCAGATCAGCAGACATCTTTACTCTTTCTTCTTCCCCAGGTGGCCACGTTGAATAAAAGTCTACTTTCCTTTTCACTATTGCCTGTCTGCTTAATTAGCCTGTAAGTGTGCAATTAAATATACAATTATAATTTTATAAATTATAAATTTATAAATTATATTTATAAATTATAAATAAATAATTAAATATGGGTGGCAGAATCCATAGTTTTAGACATGCCAAGACTCAGGCTCCTACTGTAGCAAGTGTACCTCAGAACTTCGTGTTTGGAAGTGAGAATGAGACCATAACAAGCTATGTTCAAAGAAAAAATTGTATCTTTATGATAGACTACAAGAAATAACAAGTTGATTTTGGATATTTCTGTATATTCACTCAGAATAAAATGCCCAATAAGTAAAACCACACATCGCGTACCTGCAATCTATATTCACGTTATTAAACTTTGAATAAAGATGATGAAAACCCTTTGAATATTATATAGATTTTTATTTTTTCAACTTTTCTTTTGATAATACATCGTTAAAGGTTAAAATAAGTTTTGCGCAATTCCAATATACTGAGGTGTTCCTTCCTATCTTCAACGTTGCTTTTGAGGCTTCCTGAAATATTTCCAGTTCTCAATAATGACAGTTTTCTAGAGATCAGAGACTGGAAATCTCTTGTTTACTGTTCTAGCAGCCTAAATCTAAGCAATGCCATCTTCCAAGTGCTTGGCCAATACTCTCATCATTCTTTATTTTTTTTTTATATCAGAGGCATCATGTTCAAAAATTTTACATTACATTTCATAAGATATAAATGTGAGGAGCTCAGGTGTGAATTTTCTCCTACCTTTCACCTTGAGGTTAGGTGGAAACTTTGGAAACCGAAACTGAACTGAATGTACAGTTTTCTAGCAGTGTTTATTTTCCATTTTATGTGTGTGAAAGACATCTAACTGAAAAACGTATTTTCACATGTGAACTATTCATTAATTTATGCCAAGCCTTGTAAATATGGGGAACTATCCAAGGGATTTTCAACTTTTTTTTTTTTTTGTAGATACTTGATAATATCCATTGATTGCCTAATACTAATAAGATGCGTGTTAATCAAAGGAATCAAAAGATCTCTTAAAAAAATCATAGTCTGTAGACATTTAGCTCTTTAAGAAGGAAAAGTGTGTAAAGTATTTAATAATTTATAACAGGCAAATTTTAAGAATTTGTAAATAAACTTTTGAAATAATTATTTATTCATCATTATCATTATAATTAGTATTATTACTTTTTTGGAGACAGGGCTTCTCTGCTGTAACGCTGGCTGACTGTGCTAGAACTCACCCTGTAAACCAGGCTGGCCTTGAACTTACAGAGCTCCCCTGCCTCTGCCTTCTGAGTGCTGGGATTAAAGGCGTGTGCCACTACCATGTGGCAATAAGAAACTTTTTATGTTATTCTTTTTTTTTTCTCTTTACCACTATTACTTTATCAGCATTTGAGTTTTGTTTATTTGAGAATACACTTCTATATTCAGTGAATTTAGTGAGTACAGATAGCGTAGGCAGATAGACTATCTTGAGCTATTGTTTTGATATTACTTCCCTGATACATGAGATAGGACATTGGGGCCTTTCAGCTTCAGGTTTTTAGATATGAACTGGAGCTAAATGAACTCATCTCAAGATTATGGAGAGACTTAACCACTTGTTTAGCTAAATGTACTAGTTTCATTTTCTTCATTTAGCTTTCAGAAAGAGACTTCCTGAGAATCAATGAAAAAATGCAGTGAAATATAGAAGTATCTATAAAGTTTCTGTAAACAACTAAAATGATTGCCTCTTCCTGGACCAACAACTATTGCTGTCTCAGAACAATTCACAAAACAGAGAAATGTAAAAAGGCACTGACTTATTCTATTCATAAATACATAGACTGCTGTGTCCCTAGAAATGTTGTATAAGCACTTTGAATTGGGGCTTTTCAGATCATCATAGCATCACTTTGAAATATGGTATTTGTTATTTTTCTGTTGCTTTGATAAAATGCCAGAACCAAGACAACTCATAGCAGGAAGGGTTCACTTGGTATTAAGTTCCAGAAAGTTAAGTGTCTACAGCAGGGAGCCATGGTCGCAAGCATCAGGCAAGACAGTTGTTCATAATTCTCAGAGCTCACAATTTTTTTCTCCAACTATAAATATAAGAAAAAAACTGGGAATGGCTTGAGTCTTTAAATTCTAAAAGCCTACCTCGAATCACACAGTTCCTACAACCCTTCAACACCTCCTACGCCTCACCAAACAATTCCACTAAATGGAAAACAGATGTTCAGATTCATGAGCCTGTAGAGGACATCTCATTCAAACTGCCACAGTTTGTAAGGTCATGGAAGAAAGAAGGAAGACATTGCCCATGTTTTCATCCTTACGTAGAAAAGCCAAAATTTAACCCCAAGAATCCTCTGTTTCAGTAGAACAAAGTGTTCACTACAAAGTTTATTTACTCATAAATGGTGTTGTAGATTGGGAAGCATATAGCTTTTTTGCTTTAATCTAGGGAACTATGAGTACAAGGTACTGTGGAGTTTCCAATTAGCACAAATTCTAAATGAAAACTCCTGAACATTTCCAATTTCAAAGTCAATAACATTATTTTTGTATAAAGTTCATGCAACTTTAAAACCAGTAATTCACAGTATAGTTCGACGTGGCATTAAATATTTTACAATATTTGCTGCTTTTTACTTGAGAGCAATGTAATCAAGTGAAACTAAAGAGGGGGGGTTATAAAACATAACCATTCAGATTGCTTATCTTTCTGCTTTAAGCATTCTTGAGCTTTTCTAAATAATCTTCAAAAAAGGACATTATTATGGATTTAAGGGTGAAGAAAAGTAAAGAAAATGATGCCATCATCTCAGTGTTGAAGGAAAGCAAGGGGACATAGGCACACACTGGCTTAAAGCAAAAGGTGCAGGTGCAGTGGAATTCTTGGTCTTTGTCAAGTTTTTGTCTTGTGTCTCAGCTTTACTTATCTCTCTAAACCTGTCATAATTTACTGAGTATACAAGTACAGCTGAACATAGCTGTTTTCTCTTGCTAAGATGTGAGCTGATAATTATTGTGACAGCTAAAGCCTGATATGTTAGCTGACAAATTTAAGGGGCCAGTCTTACATTTTAATCAAGGAGTTAAAAATGTGTATACGCACACACACACACACACACACACACACACACACACATACATTTGAAGGAAAATTGAGGCATAATTGAGGAAAAATTCTGGGAAGTATGTGGGCACATGGGCACACACAGAAGCTGTATTCCAGAAGTAGCCAAGGTTGTGCCTCATGTTGGCAGCTGAATGTAATAGTATAAGTGTTACCCAGGTGGTACTGGTTTTGTATGCATGAGGAGGTCATGGAGAACAGCTAAGGATTGGAGCTGTGAGAGGTCAGAAGAAGCCATTGGTGAAAGTGCAGCATCAGTGGCATTTGAAGGACCAGGATTGAAGGGGTAAAGCAGAGACTCGGCATAAATGAAGAGAGCCTATGACAAGCTGTTTGTGAAAGTCCATCGCAGTTGCAGCACAAGACCCTAGCATTTTGGACATGCCAATTACATGAGATGACTACCAAGAACCACAGAAGCAATAGAGTGGAGCAAACCAGAGCCCAAAAATCAAAACAAAACAAAACAAAAAAAATTATGTGTGTTGCAAAGAGTAGAGCAAAAGAAGTGACCCACTCCCTTGGAGAAGTCCATAAGATTATGAGTGAATCCCAGATAATGATATTGAGTTATTTACAATGTTGGAGTTTACTTTTGTTCTGATTGTGACTGCGCCCTGCTTTTTCCCACTTGAAGTGAGAACGTATGTAACTTATTTTTGATTTTACAAGAGCCCACAGTTGAAAGATTAAATGTTTAAAGAGATTTTAGGTTTTATAAGTGACTTCTTACTTTTAAAGAGATTGAATTTTAAAGTGTTTGAATTTTTAAAGACAGTGGGAATTTTTTTAATTTTGTAAAATATTTTATATTATGATGTGAATATTACATGTAATCTTGGTGATGAATAACAACATAAAGGTTGTGGCTTAGCAGGAATTTGTGTGTCAAGCTGACAAGGGATCGATTGTGCCGGATAGTTTCATGTCAACTTGACACACACTAAAGTCATCTGAAAGGAGGAAATCTCAATTAAGAAAATGTTTCTGTAAGATTGTGCTGTATCTTTAATCAAGGCAGTAAGCAGCACTCCCCCATGGCCTGTGCATCAGCTCCTGCCTCCAGGTTCCGGCCCTGCTTGAGTTCCTGACTTCCTTTGATGATAAACTGTGATGTGGAAGCATACGATGAATAATCTCTTTCTTCCCCAACTCAAATTTTGGTCATGCTCTTTCAGAACAGCAGTAGAAACTACCTCTGAGACAGGGACCTCCTCCGAATTGCCATGACCCCCTCTATTTCTAATTCATGGAAAAAACAGTACCATGTGGAAAACACTGTCAGTTTCTGCTGCCAGCTTGATATATATACAGCCTGGCCATTGACCCAGAGGAAACACTTACCTAGACTGGTTTTTTTTTTTTTTTTTTTTTTTTTTTGAGCATATATCTCTTTCATAGTTATTCTCAACTGAATTTTTCTTTCTTTCAAATAATTTTGCATGTTCACAAGGTGAAGCTGTCAATAGGTGTGGTCTCCTTTTCTAAGAGCCTTTCCTATTTTCCTAATTGTTTACTTTTAAACAGCATTAATTTATCAATTAAAGACGTTTTGTCCTCCGTAGTGTCCTCCTAAGAAAATTTTAATTATTTCAATCAACTTTCTCTGCTGCTCTTAAAAATTTTCTTTTCTTGTGAATCTATATTCTGCTTCCTATCACAGTAGACCTAAAGAGAACAGTAAGTAGTAACTGAAACACACTGAGAATCCTTTCATATATTCACATGTCCTGCACTGATCAAACTAGTCTGTTATCATTAAATTGAAGTTCATTCAAGTTTTAAGAACATGGTCAGAATGCAACCAGATTCCTTGAACAAACATTTCATGAGTATACCCTTACTCTTTTTCCTGATTCCTTCAATATTCCTTTCTAAAACCTAAGAAGGCTGGCTTTCATGCTCTCTGTTTATCTCAGTTCTTATTTTATTAGTTTAGCTTCTACTAGAATGGCCTGTTTGACTTTGCTTATACCATTAAAGGATTTTCTAAACCCAAATTCCAAAACTCTGCCACATTATTTTGACACTTCAGTTTTAGAGGACTAAGAACCACATATTCAGGTTTATCATGACTGCAGACCTATTTCTAAGTATCAATTTTCTTCACTAATTTCTTCTCTTGTTGCTGTGATGAAATCCATGACAAGGCAACTCATAAAATGAATTATTTACTTTATCTTAAGATTTTAAAGAATGCAATCCACTATGGTGGACAAAGTCAAATGCCAAGATGTTGGAGCCTCTGCTTACAGTGCATTCATTCACTGTCAGGAAGCAGAAAATGGTGAATATTGGGACTTAATTCAATTTATAACTTTTATTTGGTCTAGATTCTAAACACTGGATGGTATATTTACATTTAGTGTGAGTCTTCCCACCTCAGTTAACCTAATCTAGAAAAATCCTCATTGGCATAACCAGAGTTTTGTTTCCATAGTTATATTTACATTTTATCAAGTAAAAACCAATAACAAGCATTAAAAAATTTTTCTTTCCTTAAATTGCTTTTCGTCTGTCATTTTTTTTTCAAGAGTAACGAGAAAAGTACCTGAAATGTATATTATCACCAATAAAAACTATGGGATAAATATGAGATATAATATGAGCCAAGGGTAGTTAGCTGTGATCATTGTGTTTGGGAAACACATGTGTGCAATCCAAGATATTTGGGAGCCTGAGGCAACAATATCAGAAGTGCAAGTCTTGCCTCGGCAAGAGAGTGACTGCAAGACCATCCTGGATAGCTACCAAGTCTCTTTGAAAAATTAAGAATGAATGAAGTTGTAAATGTAGTTCAATGGAAGGGCACCTGCCAAACATATGTGATGTCCTAGAATTAATCTTCATTACTGAAAACAAATTGAAAAGAGGAGAGATAATGAGAAAATTGAAAGAAATGATTAGACTTTGACACGTGAATAAATTGATGATATTGTATACTGGTAATAAATGTGCTCAAATGAAAAATATATAAAATCATTTCTCTGGTTCTCTGCTCCCCCATTTTCCTTCCTCTCCCTCTTTTCTTCTTATGATTATGGAAACTGGAAAAGGACTATGTGTTAACAGAATCATTTTACATTTGTTGTATATTTGGAAAGCTGACACAAGTTAACAGCAATTTTTGCTCACTGAGGCATCACTAAGCAATGACCTAAATTAGGCAGCACTTGTTGAAAGTAATTAGATACAGGACATTAAAGAAATTCAACCCCTAAGATACCGAACAGAAACCAGAAAATGCTACCTTATTCTTTTTTATAAAACAATGCTCGCATTGCTTAACATGGCATATCACATTTTGAATGTAACACTTTCTGGCACAAATCTGTTACTAACAAATTTTTGAAATATATAGAATACACACACACACACACACACACACACACACACACACACACACACACATATAGTTAAAAAGAAGGTTAAGAGAATGCTTTCAAAATTATAATAAAATATAAAATTGTATGATTCCTTGCTTGAAGCGTTAGTAAATAATCTTGGTATTACTTGTCCCTTGTCTCCCTTTCATCTTATGTTCTGGCTTCCCTCCCTCATCCTCAGTTGCAGAACCCTCCACCTTACTCTGTTTCCCATCTGTCATGTCAGCGCTATCCTTCTATTCCTCTCCTAACCCAACCTCCCCCACCTATCGCCCATTATACTGTTCTTCTTCATGTGGTTACTTCGTGTGGTATACTCCTATATCAGTGTTCGGAGCCGGGAAACTCAGATGAGAGAGAACGTGCTCTACTTGTCTTTATAGGACTTTTATGCTTGTTCAATGCAGAGGTCCACCTTGAAAACCTATACATACAAACAAGAAAAACAGACTCCGAAAATTGTGCATGAACATGGGAGACCAAGTGTAGGGTGGAGGGGGGCTGATGGGAGGAAACAGATGGAGGAAAGTGATGTAATGCTATGGTAACTAAAAACATATTTAAAAGAATATATATATATATATATATATATATATATAATTATCTGATATATATATATATATATATCAGATCCCTCGTATTCTTTTTTCTTTTTCCTTAACAATAGCAATTTTAGGGTAAATGTGGTATATAACAGAATTCATAGCATTTCTGGCTATGAGCCACAGTAGGGGCAATTGACAGTAGCACTGCGCAGTTGATTTTCTGGTGGAAGTCATAACTAATATGGTATTATTATATATTGAGAGAAATACACATTAAAATATGATCTAGCCCATTGGTGCATTTTGCAGTGTGGTATTTGATAACCCTCTCCCACACTCGTGTTCCCAGCGCTGCAGTCAGAAGAGCTGCCACTGGGAACACCGGCAAGGGTGAAGATTATCAATATTCCTTGAAGGCTCTTCCGCCCTTACCACAGGCCACTTCCGGTTTTTTTCTGTTTGCGCGTGCGTATCTTGTCCCTTTGTGCTAGAGCGCGAATTTTAAATGTATTTACTTAGATCAAAGTAGCAATAAAGAAGAACATAGCTTAATGGTTGCTGTTCCGTGGCCCGGCAGTGGCTGTGGCGAGGAATTAGAACGAGAAGAGAAGGCCGGCGGCTTGACGATCCTGTCCACCACCCTGTGCAGGTCAGCTCCTCGCAGACTCGTGGGACACGCAAGGGTGGGAGGACCCGGGATCTGGAGTTACATTGACTAGGACTTCAGAGTCCCCAGCGGTTGTTGCTGAGGGGCTTTGGGGACCCATGCTGGGTGGCAACCATGGTGAGCCACGGAGGGGTTTGGCGTGAAGCCTGTTCCTGGGCGGCTGTAGCCACAGGCTGCCTTGTGGTGCGGCTTCGGGTGGGAAGCTCGCAGGGCGGATGCTGCGCCCCAGTTATGGAACATTTTAGCTAAAAGACTGAGCTGGAAGAGGGAAGCCCTGGTGAGGCGTTGAGACAGAGGAAACACAAACCCTGTCTGCCCTCAGTTGTGGAGACAAAAGCTCCTGGCACCCAGCCAAGGCCACTGTCCCTTGTTCTGGTGAGGGAGGACTTACCCACGTCAGCCATCTCTCAGAAGACAAGTAGAGTGTGCTTTTGACCACGTGGGGACCCGGTGTGGGGGGCTCTGGTTCTTTACTGCATCTCTCCTGTCTCTGGGGGTGCCGGGTAAGCCAGCAAGAACACACAGGAACTTGGAAGACTACATGCGTCTGGGGGGGGGGTCTCCTATAATACAGGTTTTGGGGTGCCTTTTATGTGGTATAGTTAGGGTCGTGGTCTGGCCATGAGAATGGGACTCATTGGTTGAGTCAGGGACATTTGGTGCCGCCTGATCTGCATGTGTGGAGTTTGAGCCTCCCTGAATTTCCAGCTACAGGGCAGACAAAGCATCAACCACCTTCCTTTGCTTCTGTGAAGCAGACAGTATTTAACCTCTAATAATTTAATAATCTAGCTGGGTTTAGGCCAGGACTAAGGTGTGGAGCAGCTGAATGCCTCCTGTTCTCCTCTCCTAGGATAACTCTGGGTGCCAAAGACAGCATTAAGTAGACATACTCTTAGCCCTTAGGACAGTTCCACATCGCAACATTATTGTTTTTATGATAGGTTAAGGAAGGGACTTTTGTTATTCATATTGTAGTTTGTTTTTACTAATGGATGTAGTCAAGTACCTTTTATTTCCATAGTAGCTTACACTTAAGTAATTGTCTTATATTAAAATACACTGTAATAAAATTTTAAAGAACGGCACATTTAAGAAGAAATTATTCAGATCACTTGTACCCTGCTATTCCCTGGGAAATGGAAAAAAAAGTGTGTTTTGCTTTAATCAAGGATGAGGGAAATAAAAAGAAAAGAAAAAGAGGAGGTTAAAACTAACAGGAAGGCTGTCTGAAAATGTCATAAAGAAGAATAGATTAAAGATTTACCTTAAAATCCCTAAACTACATGTAAGTAGTATATATGTAAGTAAGTGTATATGAATACACACACACACACACACACACACACACACACACACATATATATATATATATATACTACAAATGAAAATTACTCATCAAAGATGACAGTGTTCCCTTTGAGAGGCAAAGGGCATCTAACAAAACTACCCAACACCAGGCAAAAGAAGCTCTCCTTTGAATTGTTGATCAGGGTTATTGAAGGCACTTCAAGAACGTAACATCACAACCTATTGCTATCATCCTTGGTTGCTCTCCCAGAGTAGGAAACTAAGTTACTATTGCTGAAGACGTGTGAAGTTCAGACACAAGGCTCAGATGATCACGAGCTAGAAGTGACCCAAAAGCCTACTCTTTGAGGAGTAGATTTCATGGTACCTGAAGGAATCAGGCATGATTCGAAAAGAGGGAAGCAATCACTTTCCTTCCCAGCTAGGACGCTTATGAACCAGAACAATTAGACCAACATGGGTTGATAACCTTAATGATTCAGTAGTACCATACATATCTTAGTGGTAACAAACAGATCTATAATTGGACATAAGAGCCACTCAACAAGAAGGAAATTTTTACCTCCTTTGTCCTTTCTCTTCCTCTCTCTCCCACTGAAATACTTCTTACCACTAAGAAACTCTCCAACTTGAATGTCTTATTTTGTTCATGAGCCAATGAGTTTAATTATTTTGACTTGTGTCAAGCAAAGCCAAGCAGGTCACATGCCAACTTTTCTCTCCTCTACTAGTTTCAACAGACTCTTGCTTTAGTTCTCTGTTTAATAGTCAGCAAAAGCCTCTTTCATCTTTGATAAAACTCTGAAAGCTAAAGTCTAGTCATGGGTAAACATATATTCTAAATCTTGATGGTGAATCAGTCTCTCCCCCATCTTTCTCTTATATTAAGTCATTGAAAATTTTGCATAATCATCTTTGCCAATATATAGTCATCCCAGATTTACTCTTCTCTATCCAATATATTCAACTTGCTGTACTCTTTCTTCTTTGTTTTTTTAATCATTGAGTCTAATTCATCATGCTGATATACTCTTGATTGTGTGGCTTACGCTGGAGCATGGTCAACTTACAACAGGAAACTGTATTAAGAAGAAAATAAAAAGACTTCCCCTCTATTAGAAGCTATTAATTGCAAAGAACTCCCTGGCCAAGTGTGAGATTGCATGTTTACCTGTCTTCAAAATGGTGGAGGTTGGTCTGGATAGAGATTTTCTGGAACTTGTATATGCTGTCACAATCACTGTGGATTTAAATGTGCAGCTGCCATGTTGTATCAAGAGGACACTGTCTCTTCATATTCATCCTCCACATTTGCTTTTCCAGTCTTTCCACTTCTTCCTTCAAGATCTTTCTGTCAAGGGAGGCACGGATGTGATTTAGATGTCTAATTCAAGGCTGAGCTGTCTTGAATCTGTTAAATATGCACCTGAGCAGTTGTGGATTTTTGGTATTTATTATTTGTTGCAGAAAGAAGCTTCTCTGATGAGGATTGAAAGTGACATTAATTTATGGATATAATGATACATTATTAGGAGTAGGATTAGTACTATGTCCATTTAGTTTAGCAGATTAATTTTGGTAGGTTCTCCCCTAGGGCCTATGAACTGCTGCAGCAGGTTCTTGGTCTGGCAATGATTACAGATATGGTTGTCAACTTGGGTAGTGGGATTGAAATCCAATCATAAACTGGCTGATTATTCCCATGATTTTCATGTCACTGTTGCACAGTATGCTCCTCTTGCTAGACCATCATTATTAAAACTCACAGATTTTGCAGATGGGTAAAACTGATGGGTTTTTTTCCCTTGCCATAGTGAGCATGCACCTTTCCAGCACAATGAAAGCTACTATGTTCCAGGTCAGTACCACCATATTTCCATGTTATGACCCTACTATATAGTATCTTCAGCAATAGAGTCTTTCCCTTAAGTTATAGAGGGTAGCCAATATCATTGATAATAGTCTGTAGTATCTGGGAGTCTATGGAACCTTAAGGTAACAACCCCAAAAAGAGTTAATAGAATCATATCACTAGAATTTTTACTTGCTAGCCTCTGACGTCTAGAGGAGCACCTTCATTCTGTTTGGTATGAGTCCATTTTTGACTCTTTGTGTGTATGTGTGTGCACAGGCATGTGTACAAGAATATGTGTGTGTGCATTGAAAGCCTTGAGAGTAGTATGTAGATCTTTAATATTATTTACCTCACTATACATTTTTTGCTTCTACCCTGCCATCCTCTCCCCTACCTCAATTTAATGCTCCCTGTTCCATTTGATTCCTTTAAGACTTTATACAACTGCTTTGCTTTTAATTTCTTCAAATTTGTTGTTTTATTTTATGTGTACGTTTGTTTTGCCTGCATGAATGTGTACCTGTGTGCCATGTTCATGATAGCTGCCTGTAGAAGTCAGTAATAGGCAGTGGATTAGAAGAATACTCGTGAGCTACCATGTGTGCGCCAGTAACAAAGGCTTTGTCTACTGAAAAAGTAACAAATTCTCTTAACCATCAAGTAATCTCTCCAGCATCAGATATTACTGAATTATATCTCCTTTCCCTTGGATGCACCCCTACCAATGTTCCTTATTTTTGTGTATTTCATGCAATACACATATCTGAAGATAAGTGCTAAAAATGACAAATGAAATAAAACATGTAGCAATTTTTTTTGTGGGTCTGGGTTATCTTACTTTGAAAGTTTGTTTCAAGCTCCATCCAAGAACCTGCAAATTTCATGGATTTTGCTTTTCTTAATACTCGATAAGTAATAGTACACTCTATAAATATATCACTATTCATTATCCATTCATCCATTCATGGATGTCAAGGATTTTTCCATTTCAAGACTATTTTGAATACAGCATCAAAGATCATAAATGAGCAAGTATCTTAAGTGTAGGATAGTCCTTTAAATATATACCCAAGAGTGGTATAGCTGAATATTGGAAAATAATTATTTTTAATTTTGTGAGACTTTCACATAGATATTTATAATGAATATACAAGTCTACAACCTTCCATGCAGTTAATGAATAACCATTCTTTTATACTCTATCTATGCTACCATTTTTATTGATTTTTAAAATCTTAATTATTCAGACTAGGAGTTTTGGGTTGGTTGAGAAGGTCCATAGGCTCATATATTTGAATACTTGGATTCCCAGATGGTG
The DNA here is from genome assembly GCA_026225945.1 of Cricetomys ansorgei. Classification (NCBI taxonomy): domain Eukaryota; kingdom Metazoa; phylum Chordata; class Mammalia; order Rodentia; family Nesomyidae; genus Cricetomys; species Cricetomys ansorgei. The sequence goes on along the minus strand of JAMJFZ010000289.1, from coordinate 3,495,163 downwards.
GAACAGTTTGGGAAGGATTAGCAGTGGTGGAACTTGTTGGAGGAGCTGGGTCACTAGGGCTAGTCTTTGAGGTTTCAAAAGCCTCATGGGATTCCCAGTGTGTGCTCCTTCTCTCTCTCTCTCTCTCTCTCTCTGCCCCCCCTTTCTCTATTGTGGAGAGAATGTGCTCTCTCAACTGTTCCTTTGTTCCACCCTCATGAACTCTAAGCCTCTGAAACAGTAAGCCAAATTAAATTCTTTCTATCCTAAGTTGCTTCATTCCTGATATTTTTTTATCACAGTAATGGAAGAGTAACTATTGCATAAGTTGTTACCAGTGAGTGGGCTACTGCTGTAACAGAGTGGACAATGTGGGCTTTCATAGGCATGTCCTAACCCTAATTCACAAAGGAAGACCATGTGACTTCAGACCAGAAAAGTAGTTGAATGTTGTAAGCCGGCCTTAATGGGCCATTGTAATAGGACCTTGGATGAGAGTTATGGTGATAACAATGTGGATGTGAAATCCCAGCTTAAGAGGTTTCACAAGGGAACAATATTAACAACAGGGCAAGACACCATTCTCATAATATTTTGGCAAAGAATGTGCATGGTTTCTTTTTTTTGCTAAAAATATGTCTCAGACTAAATTGGGAAATAATAGAATAATTTTCTTGGCAGAGTAGGTTTTTAAGACAGCTCAATAGTGACTCTGTCATGTGGTTACTAGTAATAACTGCCATGCAGGCCAATGGTGTAAAAGATTAAGTGGGGCAAAAAGAAATTCATAGTATAAAGAGAAAAAGAACATCAGAAAATTTAATATTGAAGCTCAGGCTTGTGCTGAAAGAGATTGGAGAAGAATAAGCAAAGGCCTTACTGAAAATAGGATGAAGAGAGGGGTGTATGCTCAGGGAAAGACTGCACCAAGCTAAACTGGTAACCTATAGAAATAAAAAGTGTGAAGAACTTTCGATTGCTATAATAACTAAATCAAAGCTGCTATAAATGTGATGCAGGGATGCCAGGGTACATCACAATCTGATAGTAAAGTTGGTAGTCTTATCCATGTGGTTCTGACTTTAGTGTTATGAAGATTCATAACTAAAGAGGTTGTAAAATCTTTTTCTAATGTTACTGTTTCCCACTGAGGCCAGGCATGTGGCATTTGTGTCACTTCATATAGGTCCTGGGAAGCCATTTTATTAAGATATAAAAGTAAAGCTCAGAGTTTCTTGGAAACTCCAAGCTGTTATAGGTGTTAGAGCTGTAGGATATCTGCCAAGCAGAGCTTCATACAAGATGGGCAACTATCCAAAAGGAGAGAAGTAAGTTGTAGGCAGTAAATTGGAAGAGCAAGCCATTCAATCCTGTGAGTCATTGAGACATTGAATCCACCCAACATTTGAGAATCAGGATTTGGAATTTGCCCTACTGTGTTTTGATCTTTCTTTGGTCCAGTATTTTCTCAATATGCTTCCATTCCTACCCCTTTGAATATTCTGTGCCACTGTATGTTGGAACTATGCAATTAGCCTTTTGAACTAATAGGATGTTATAATTAAGATATTGTCTTGATTCTCAGAAGAGACTTTACTTTTAAACAGTGTTGAGACTAAAAGACTATGAGGATGTTTGAGGCTGGAGTAAAACCATTTTGAATTATGAACTGGCCACAAGCTTACAAGGGCCAGAGAATGCAATATGGTTGTTTGAATGAGAATGCTCCCCATTGGCTCATATATTTAAATATTTAGTTCACAGTTGATAGAACTATTTGGGAAGGATTAGGAGGTATGATGTCACTGGAGGAGCTCTATCAAAGGGCAGGGTTTGAGGTGTCAAAAGTCTCCTGAGATTCCATGTGCTTGCTCTCTGTTTCATGTTGTGAATAAAGATATGCTCTCCCTACTGTCTCTTAGCTCTACATATTACAATTCTGAATTCTAATACCCTGAAACTATAAGCCAAATTAAATTCTTTCTTTTAAAATTTGCCTTGGTCACAATGTTTTTGTGTCAGAAATATAAAAAACTAAAACACTTGAGTAATTGAAATATGATTTGGTTTCAATTTACATTTATTTTCCTACTGGATAAGGTTGTTAAAAAGTATTTCTCAGTGATTTGTATTTATGAGAATTTTCTGTTTAGTTCTATGCCCTAATTTTAAATTGGGTTGTTTGATGTCTTATTGTTTAATTTTTAGATTTTCTTTGCACATTCTAGATAATAACCCTTTGTTATATGTACAGATGATAAAGATTTTTGCTCATTCTTTCAGCTGCCTTTTTGCTTGAATGATGGTATCTTTTGTTGTGCAGAAAATTTTTAGTTTTATGGGGTCCCATTTAGTTACTGTTGGTTTTGATGCCTGTGATATTGGAGAAATGTTCATAATGTATTTTACTGTGCTGAGTTCAACCACATACTCTAGTTCCTCCTCTATCAAATTTAAGGTATCTGTTTCTATATTGGAGTTTTCAGTTCATTTAGCATTGAGTTTTCTGCAGGTTGAGAGAGAAAGAAAAATCTTCATTCATACATGTTAGTAGAATGTAGTTCTTCAGTTTGACCAGAGCTTGTTGAAGATGCTGCCTATTCTTCAGTGTGTATTATTGACTTCTTTCACTTTCTAAGTCTTGCTTCTCACACCTGTTATGGATATGGCTGCTGTAGTAGTTCATTACTTTTCTTGATAGCCTCATATAAATAGATAATGATATTATATCAGTTACTTTCCTATTCCTCTGATAAAATACCACATCCAAGGCAAATTATAGAAGTAATTGTTTATTTTGACTTACTGTTCCAAAAGGACAATCAATAATAATGGGAGATAAAAGTCAGTGCACAGTTTAGCCAGGATACTAAGTGTATCACGTCTTCAGTATAAGCATGGAATACATAAGTGAACTGGAACTAAGGATAGATTATAAACCATAAAAGCAACATTCCTCCATCAAGTTCTCACCTCCACAAGTGATGCCACCAACAGGAGACCCTGTGTTTAAATATGTGAGCCTTAGGGGGTCATATCTCATTCAAAACACCACAGATATATTAATGTGTCAAGGTGTTACAAAGAGAAATATCTTTCCCTACTAAAGTTATATAACTCACAAATGATCAGTTACTTAGATTTTCAATTTTTTAATTATCATGAATATTTTTCAGGTTCAGTCCTAAAGTTTCACTTAATATCTCTGAATATACTTAATAGCCTATGACTTCTCTCCATTATAGATGTTTTGTGATGTTCAGTTAAATTATTGTAAATACATTCCATTGTTTTATGCATATAAAGAAGTTATTCAAAGCTATTTAGGTAGATGTATGTATTTTACTACTGTGGTGATTTGAATAAGAATGCCCCCCATAGACACATATTTGAATGCTAAGGGAGTGGCATTAGGAGGAATAGGTGTGGCCTTGTTGGAGGAAGTGTGTCACTGGAGGTAGGGGTGTCGAATGCCCAAGCCAGGCCCAGTGGCTCTCTCTCTTGCTGCTTGCTGTCTGCTTATCTAAATAGATTATTCTCAGCTACCTCTTTAGCATCATGTCTGCCTGCCTGCTGCCTTACTTTCAACCATGATGACTAAACCTCTGAACTATAAGTGAGCCACAATTAAATATTTTCCTTTATAAGAGTTTCCATGGTCATGGTGACTCTTCACTGCAATAGAATTTTGACTAAGAAAATTACTATTCATAAAACTGAGTAGAGAAATAGACCTGTGTGAAAGCTAAGAAGGGCTTATATTCCAGGGGTCTATATGAGTGGATCACATTTAGAGGCCTGTGTGTAATCCAGATGGAATGTAGAAAGAATGTTAAGTATGTGGTACATATTTTTAATCCTAGTATTCAGAAGGTGGTAGTGGTGCATGTGCTTGTTTAATCCCTAAGACAGAAACAGAGTGTGGAAGCAGACATAATAAGCAGAACTTAGAAGGAGCTCTGTCACAGAAGAAGTAACTTGAGATGAGTCAGAGTGAAGGACAAGAAAGTGATGAATCAGAGGAAGAGTTAGCAGAGTAAAGAGATGTTCAACTCTCATGATACAAAAGCAGGCTCTTAGCTCAGAGAGTCAGGATAAGAGGCAGAGAGAGGACATGACACAGAGACAATAAACAGTCTAACTGAGGATCAGAAATGCTGTCTGAGGCAGTATGAAAACAATGAGAGCTCAGAGAGAGACACAGAGGATAAGGCAACAGAATAGACACATAGGCAGCTGGGCAGAAGTCAGTATCAGAAGGGAATAGTGCATCAGTTTGAAGCCACGCAGAGCAGTTCACTCTGAGGCAGTCAGAGAATCATCCATAGTAAGCCAGAGTCAAAAGAGTTTGTTGGTCAGAAACAGTAAACCATCTCAGAAGATCAGTTTGACCCAATCAAAATGGAGAAGAGTTTGAACCAGAAGAGTCAGAGTTCAGAAGGAGCTAATCAGAGTGGCTCAGTCAGCAGTAAGTCTCAAAGGTTGATTAAACCTTCTAGATTTAAGAGGCTTAAACATTCTAGATTGTGCAGAGGCAGAAACCTTCCAGTTCTTGGATTAAGATTAGATTGTAAAGATGATGAAAAGCTACATGACTCCAGGAGGGCTCAGGACAAGTGATTGAATTCACCAAAGAGTAAATTGTCCTTTGCCCTGAATCTAGGTCTACATCTGGCATCTATAATACAGCAATATTAGAAATATTATAGTACCTATAGGTCGAACTCACCATAAACCCATCAAAACTTTTATAGCAGAACAAATATATAAGAATGTCATATTTTATATTTTCATCATGAAATACTAGGCTTTCAGCTTCAAAATATCATACAATGGTTAAATAGTCATTTATATTTCATGATATTGTTAAGTAAAAATATCAGGTGGTCAATTAAATGTATGAGTTCCTTGAGAAATTATAAAGTACAGTAAAGGTTACTAATAGTCGAGCATGCATACCATTGTGGGCTTGTAAATGTTATATGCTTAACTTGTAATTAGAATAGAATTATTATTACATTTCAATTTTCACCCTTAAAATCATGTTGATGTCATGTTTCTATTATATTTTTCCTACTAGAAGTATCAAATGAAAAAGTTTGAAATTATAGCATCAGAAAACTTAAATATGACTGTATTTGAATTGCTTTCACAGTTACCAAGACCAAAATGCTATTGTTTTTATTAAATATGAATAGATGAGCAAAATCACAAAATAAACAAAAAAATAATGCATTCATAATTTTAGATCAAATAGTGCACAGCAGGAAGCTAAGAAAAAATGACATTTATTCCCAAAGATAATTCTTAAGAATTTTCTAAGAGAAAATATTTATATTGACTTAGAAAGTATATGTAAAAATTCACAATTTAAGTTTTAATCTGATATTCTTATTACCTGCTCATGTTTATTATCTTTTTCTTTTCCTGTTTTGTTAAAAGAGCAATAGATGGCTCTTACAGAAAGAGGTAAAAGGAAATGACTAGGTAGTGTAATCTGCTGCAGTGAATGAGAACACTGAAGCTGTACGGGACAATAGAGCTTTTAGAGGTGACATTGACTAAACCTGATTGTCTGAAGGCCTGAATAGCTAGAATGAGAAAAGTGAGATGAGAAAAAGACTAGCGGAAATGTGGGCAATAAAAACGAAATACACATCACTGTAGAAATCAAAGCCATAATAAACAAATATCCCTTGAAATGCAAGCTTTGCCATTCAGACATCAAAAACCTTTATACCAATGGAAAGTTGTTTGAATGAAATGAAAGTAACTCCCAAATAGAGAGTGTAGTTCAATTGAATTTTTTTTTATGTTCCTTTGACCTAACTACTAAAAATCTTCTCACAACACCAAATTTCTATTCTATCCCAAGCTTTGCCTGAAAAGATCAGTCCTGGTAGGAAAACAGGTTTCAAATGATGTCAGAGAAATATGTAGAACAAATGTCTACTCAGAATCTCTAGTTGTTCCTGTTTAATTTGATGCTGGTAACAAAAATTAGTGTAATGGGCATGGAAAAAGAATGTTAAGGGGATTCAAACAAAACAGTTAAAAGTTTTGTTTTTAACTGCTGCGGATTGCTCTTTGCTCTTTTTTCACATTGAGTGAAAAGAAACAAGAGGATTAGTTTTGATTCTCATGCTTCCTGATAGATTATCTTGTGAAATTAGCATTGAGATTCATAATGGCAGAAATCTAAGGATTATATTTCACTTGACAGCCTTGCTAATTAACTTATTGTGGCAACACACAACACACACACACACATACACACACACACACACACACACACACACGCCACTGATTTTGCTGGAATTAAGAAATTATAGAGATCTCAGAAGCATTCTTAGTCTTTAACCAGGAAATATCCCATACTTAAGAGTTATAAAGTATATATACTAAGAAGAAAAATTTTATACAATACATAATTTCTAATGACCTAACTACTAAAAATGAATCTTCAACAAAGTACTTGTACTTAGTCACAAGAATTTATTCCAGTGTGATATAACACACCAGTGTTTACCTGAATGTCAGATATGTAGCATGTCACATTAACCTGGGTGGCATGCACAATAGAAAGTGAAAGCTAACTCAAATTAGAATTTTGAAAAAAGTGTAAAATTTTTATCTTATAATACACATATAATATGTAAGATATAATTACTAAATATCTCAAAAAAGTGTGTTTTCTTGGTTAACCTCCACATTTTCCCTGCCCCACTCAAATTTTCTTTAAGCAGATGAAATTATTGAGAACTTCTTAGGATACCTACAAGATATTGATAAAAATGTCTTTCTGACAATTGGGCAAGACTTTTTCAATGATCCTTTGTTCCAGATGTTATTTGATCTCATTTTTAAAATAAATCAGATATTCATGTCTCAAAGTTTTTGCATGGTTGGTCTTTCTGTCTAGAAGGGTTCCCCCTTGCTCTTTCTATAAATGGTTGTTTGTCATTGAGGTCCTAGATTAAATGTCATCTCTACAGTGACCTGGCTAACAAACATAGTACTCTCTTCTTCTATCGTCTTCTTTTTAGCTACCATGCTGTTTGCTCCAAAACTTATTTGCTAGCTAAAATGATGTCACCCATCCACTTAGTAGTTGATTTCCATTTTTATCTGAATGCAAGCTTCCCATAGTTAAAGAAGTAAATAATGATTTTTTATAAAGAATCTTTTGAAGACTCACAATATCCAAAAATTTAGCAAACTTGCAAAGTAATTTTCTGTTTTCAAACTTACCTTTCTGTAAGTGAGGGCCATTGAGGAATACAGTGATTGACCCCTCAGTGGAGTTCAAGAGAGAAGCAATTCCAAATTTCAGCAATTTTTAAAACTTTGATACTCTTAAGATACAGACAGCACAAACACTGTTATGAGAAACAAACTGGAGCTTTCAGAGTTCGGTTTTAGAAACTCCAAGTCTGTGGATGATACCATAAAAACTATTATTTGATTTTATAAACAAATTACACATCAGCAGACTGTATCAGCTGGAGAAATAATTGTCTAAATTAACTCCCTCTGCTTCTAAATTAATCCTTTCCAGAATGAGTGGCCATACATCTTAGTTTATTGAAGATGTCACTGGTTCATTTTGTTAATTTGCTATGTTTATAAGAATCCTTTTACAGTAAAAATGGCTTGGTGAAGAAAATGAATTATACTCTCCTCATCTACAGTAGATCCCATGTGACCATAAATATGATAGAACATACATATTCTGCCAAAAATATGCTCGACTGTAATTCATAACTCATTGTTTCTGCAAAACAAAGTGTCTTTATTTACAAATAAGAATTTATTCTGTACCAGACAAGACAGTGTGTACATTTCCAGCTGCCATCCTGCATCACTGTATAGCTGCTGCATAATTTCAGCATCTGAGCATTTATGCAAGCATCGTATCCTGCTGAAACACTAAATATATTTTTCAAATGCGTGTTTTTAAAATACCGTAAGTCTTCATTACAGAATACGGTTTTGATTTTGGCATTTGCTAAAGAAAAATACTACCAGTTAAGCAAGGGACTGGTGATAGTTATAAAATACAACACATTTTCAGAGATGATGAAGAGTAAATAAATATATGAAATTGAAGAAATGTATAAAGCAGTATAATGTTGAGCTGCACATAATAACAGGCAGATTACAGGCACGTGGACAACCAGGACTGTTTACTCTTTATAAATATCCTTGTGTTTTCTTTGGGTAACCCAAATGTCTATCCGTGTATCACTATCCTTCGAAAGTCATATTAGCCCGTTTTGTGAAATTGTCAATGTTGCAACACTGTGCAACATAGCTTCTATTTGCCATTGTTTGATATTATGTGCTCATAATTTCTGTGTATAATGATTTGAGTTTTTCAATTTTTAAAAAGGTTGTACCACAGTTATTCATCTGCTTAAGATCTCAGTGGTACATAGTGGTGTGAATAGTATCCAAATCCTTCTCAGAGAAGATGTCCATGTACTTTTATTTATAAATATTTTTGATAATCTAGTAACTATCTATAGTTACAAAAATTTAAATGATTCTATAAATGCTTTTGGAAAACAGTTATTATTGTAATTAAAATTTATTGATGTAAATATCAGAATATATTTGGTTGTATGCCTGAAATTAAGTTTGATGCGAACATACCTATAAAGAAAATCCCATTGTAAATTCTATAGAAAATGTCTAAGCAGTTCTGGAAATTTGAGAGCAGTGCCTTGTCTTTGTGTCCTGGTCATATTAGCATCACTCCTATTTGAGGACTCTCTGTATGAAATAGGACAGTGTCTGCATTTCAATCAGATTTCTTTATTTTAGATTTTCTGAAATTATATGTGGCAATCATAATAGAATAGCTGTAAGTTTAGTTTTGTACAAAGGGAAAAGATAATGAAGTTCAATATCCTACCATAACATTCTCACTTATATTATTTTAAGTTTTTAAATATTTCATTTTTATTTTTAAATTATGTGTATACTTATACCTCTCTGTGTATTGGCATGTGTACATGTGAGTGTAGGTGTCTAGAAAGCCCAGAAGAGGCTACCCGATGTAGATGATGAGAACCAACTTCAATCTTCTTTAGGAGAAGTACATGCTCTTAACCATTTAACCTTTTCTGTATCGCTGACTAACATTACCTTAAAGTACTCCTAGCAAAAAGTGAAAGACTTTGGGATTGTTACAGCTTATTTTATCTTAAGTGAAACAAACTTAAAACAAAATATAAAGTATTAAATAGGTGAAATGTGTATACTTTCTACATAATTACACATAAATATGTTTGGGTATATGTATATAAATATGAGTAAATATAAATACTTTAATATTTTATTACAAAATGTTATATTATCTCTAAAAGTGTTTCATTTATATCTCACATGGCCATGACCATTGTGAGTGGTGCTTAGTGATTTAAAAGTAAGATACAATGCGTTTATGTAGTTAGGCCACATACTTTTTGAAACAAATCTGATCAAGATTTAAGCTCTATACTGATTCATCTTAGAAGATAAATATTGTTTGCTTTGCTCTAGTGGAAATGACTTCAAAGCATGTTATAAGCCTCATGTTAAAGATTTTCAGTGTTTATTTCTTGTTTTCTGGCATTATTGTTCATGGGACCAAGTGATACTTCCCTGAAGAAATCCAAGAACCCTTCCCTTCATCTGAGTAGAGAGAAATAAGTACCTGCAGATGGAAGGCCTAGTGGGCCGCCCAAATGAAAGCAAACCTTAGCCATTCAGTATGTTAATCAGTTTGGAAGTTGTTGGGATCCATGTTACCCAGACTATGGAAGCTTCAGCTTGACAAGGATCCTGAGCCTCCGTTGTTGGGAAATTGGAATTCCTTAACTGCTCTACCCCTTTCTTATCTTTACTGTTAGGTGACATACATTTCTCATCAATAATAAGGTCTACTTAGCCTAATAGTAATACCCAAATTAATCCCTAAGCGTCCACTGTTGGCTGGAATGGGACACAGACATGCTATTTAAAAGTAAATTGTAATCACATCTGGATTTCCAAGTCCTGGCATGTGAGAGTTACCCAGATTTATTGCAAGTGCATCATAAAGCTATTCCTGGAGTAAATGCTGATCTTCCCAGAAAGAGATAAGCCTTAATAGATAGACGCCAGAGAGCTTAGTTAGAAAGTTGGTGCACCTGGAAAAACAAGTAGATAGTTAGCCCTTCACTAGAGAAAAATATAGCAAGCCTGAACCAACCTAAAAGCAAACATTCCCAGGACTTAAAAAGAGAAATAGCCTTCAACTTAGCCAGGCCACCAGATAAGACTAGAAAGCTTTGACCCAGAAGAATAAATACATACCAAGGAACTCAAAAACCATAAAATCCTCCCCTGGTAACTTCATGGCACCCTGAACTATCTGTGCAAGGCAAATAACAATATAATTCAATCATCAGTGACATCCCCACCATCCACTAATTGGTCATTGTATCATTTACTCTTTGAAGATAACTGAGAAACCTTGAAGCCTGCAGCTGTAAGGAGGAAAGATACTTTCGCATTGGTTACTTTTTGATATATGCCCGACATCTGCATCTCTTAGAGAGGCATTCCTACAGTTTGCTACTTAAGCTACAAAAAAAGTCTTGAATAAAGAGGAGAAGAAGAGGCAGAGACAGACAGACAGGAGAGACGATGCGAATGAACTAACTGTGGAGAATAGATTGTAAGGCCTAGAGAATTAGATTGCTAGCTTAGAGAAACTTTGTTTTATTCCCTTAATGTGCACATTGTTATTTTCTTTAATTTTATTCTTTGTTTTTCTTTATCTTTCTTTATTTTACTATTAAAGAAGTCCTCCTGCATGTCATAATCATCATAAGGTGTATTCTATGTGTTTCATTAAAGCTCATTAAGCATGACAGCTAAAAGTCCCATAGAAGAGTGAGGTACTGCACTCTCTTGTCATAGCTTATGTTGTTTATCCTTCTTTGTGGAGACTGAGTAATGTATCGCAGGGACTAGAGCTGGACTCGAACCCCCGCAGGAAGTGAATATTCCAATCCATCAGAGAAACACTTAAAAAAGTCGCAACATCTTTAGCCATCAGGAAATCTCAAATTAGTCATATTTTGTATGTTCAGACCAATGTAACTCCATTCTTGCATCCATTGCCCTGGTTCCAAATTTGGCTTTTCCAACATCACATGTGAAATTTTCAACTGAGTAGTCTAATAACATCTTCAAGGTTACTGAATATTTTGTAAATTACTGGGCTTCTTTCTTCTTGTTTTTGGAAAACATTCTAACACATATATATGTTGGAATCTATTTCTCTCCATTTTGTGCAGGTCCTTGGATTATTTCCATGTCTTGGGTTTGTAAAAGATCCTACAATAAACAAATCAGTGAGTGTGTCTTCTAGAGATAGTGACTCGTTTCATTTCCTTTGCATGGGTACTCAGAAAGAGATCTTCCAGATTATATGGATTTTGTTATCTGAGACAGCTTCAAACTGTTTTCTGTAGTTACCATAGAAATCTGGTGTTCAAATCATGATTCCTCTCCAGGCTCTTGAGAACAGTTCTGATCTTTGGAACTTTTGAAATAGCTGTTCACACAAGTGGTGAGGTGACCTTTTATTATAGGTTAAATTTTCCTTTTCCTGCTAATGAACTATGCTGAACACCGTTTCATGTACTTGCTGATCATCTATGTGTTCTTTGTGAAATGGTAACAACCGCAGTATTTATGTCAATTTTACATAGGTTACCTGTATTTTGCTACTGAAATGTGTAAGTTACTAATGTATTTTGTATATTCACATGTGAGGCCGGAGACCCTCGGCCCTGGCTTTCTCTACTCAGTACAATAATTATTGAGTACTTTCCAGAACTCCCTGTTCCAAGAACTAGCCTACCCCAGAAACCATAAAACAATTATTGTCAGGCTTAATTCAAGAGCACTGTGACCCAGCCCAAATTCCTAAAATGAGCGGCGGCTACAGCCGCCGCCTAATAGCCTTGGGCAAGGGACTTTACCCTAAGTGTACATTTCCTGGTGCCCGTGATCTTGCTATAATCAATTTAAAGGTTAACTGGCCCCTACCTATCAAAATGAGAAAACAATTTGGGAACCAATCAACTTGTACCAATTCGGTTTATGCCCAACAACTGTATAAAAAGCTTCACCATTTGCTCCTTGGGGCCGATTCTATCCTGCATGTTAGAACGGTCCCAGTGCACTGGAATAAATCCTCTTGCTATTTGCATCGATATCCCGTCTGTGAGTCTCTGTGGGGATGCGGCCTTCCGGTTTGGGCCCTGGGGGTCCCAGTTTGGATCTCTGAAGTCCAACACACACATCATCACGTAGGCACTTTGAAGATATTTCCCTATCTAGAGAATTATTATTTTATTATAATTTAAATTTTTTATTCTTTTATAATTCTATTGATTACAATTTCATTTCCTTTTTATTTCACGTGCACTTATTTTTAAATAAAAAGGTATCTAAAATTGCTGTTGAGGATTTTTTCTTGTGTGCTTCTCTAAGAAGTTTTTTTTTTTTTTATAAGTTTCAAATGTTAAACTGGAGAATTTGCATGAACTTGTGCAGAATGTTTGGTTTAATTTTTAGGGTACTATATGAAAGGGGTCTAATTTTATCCTTATATAAATTCATATACCCTTCCTAATTTCATGATGTCTATTTTGTTCCATCACTCTGTGTTAAAATTCTGTTTTGATTATGATTGTTCTGTAATACAGTTTGAAATGTGGAAATATGATGGGCCCAGGGTTGTTCTTTCTCAAGAATGCTTTCACTTTTTCAAGACCTTTTCTTATTCCAAATTAATTTGTGATTTTATTTTATTTTGGGGGAGAAATTCATGACAATTTGGAAAGTATTGTTTTAAATCTGTAGATCAATACCATCGAAATAAACATATTGGTGAGTTTAATTATTATAATTCTGAATAGTAACACTTTGTGTATTGATATGTTTATTTAATCATTTTACAGTTTTCAGTATATAGATCCTTTACTTTATTAAGTAAATTAATTTTCAAAATTTTATTATTGTATTGACATTATTTTCACTATATATTTTATAGATGGTTTGCTGCTAATACACAGAAATACAGTTTTGTGAAGCTATTTTGTATCTATCCTGCAACTTCTCTATGTTTGTTACCTGTAGAAGATTTTAGGTAGAGTTAGTCTAGGTGTTTCTGTCAAATTCAAAGATATTTTCTTTTCCTGATTGGATTCTTTTATTCATTAGTTTTGCCTGCTTTGTTTGTCCAGGATTTTTTGCACTGAGTATTGTTTTTTTCCTAGTCAGTATGCCTTATTCATATTTGACTATCATATTAGCTGTTGACTTCTGATATCTGAATTTATTGCATCCCAATTTCCCTTTATTTTCTTAAACAGTTTTTACAATGTAAAATTTTTGTTTTGTCATATGGCATATTTGTACTGCACGGTGGTGTTATTTTGCCAGTCATTTTTCAAGTGATGTAATGCAGTGATGGATATTTTTAGTGTCAACTTGACTGGACTGAGAAATATCTAGGGAACCCATCATGTATAACTTTGGGTACCACTATGCGGGTGTTTCTAGAGAAATTTAAGGGAGGAAGGGATAGTTGCCTTGGACGTAGCTAACACAGTCCCATAGACTGGAGCTCCTAGACTGAATAAAGAGAAAGCCAACTGGTAACAACATTCTCCATTGTTTTCTTCCTGACCCAAGGAGATGAGTAGAATACAGGCTGTATGTTTGTAAAACCAAGAACTTTACCAGATCTCCCCCGCCATGCTGGCCTCTTTTCTTTTTAAACTATGGATGACTAAAGTGAATTCTTCCCTTACATTGTCTTTCCCAAGTAGTTTGTTACAGGAAGTAGAAATGTAACAAGTTATATTTAGGCTTGTAGTAATTGAGCCATCCCTGAATCTTTGCACTGAGGATTTTAGAACTATGTTCAATAGGGTTATTGCTTTGTAATTGTTTCTGTAAGATACTTTATTTTTGGATTTTCTATTAGAAAAATATTGACTTATTTTAATGAATATAATAGAACTCATTTCTCTTCAGCTTTATCAATTTGATTGTGCAAGATGAATTCAATCTTGGAAATGTCAACAGAATTCCCCAGGGAAGCTATCTGTCCTGTGTTTTACTTTGTTTGGAGATTTTTAGTTATTAAATAAATCTCCTTGCTTACTAGTGTTTTTGTAGTTGTTGTTTGTTTGTTTGTTTTGTTTTGTTATTTTGAGACAGATTTTCTCTGTTGTAACTCTAGGTGCCTTGGAACTCATTCTGTAGACCATCCTGCCTCAAAATCACAGAGATCTGCCTGCCTCTGCCTCTGCCTCCCAAATTCTGTGTGTTTTAAAAAGGACTGTTTCACCACCACCTGGCTTTGTTTACTGTTTTTAAGATGTTCAGATTTTTTTTATATTTGGATCTTGCTTTTATGTATCTAGAAATTTAACTATTTATTCTAGTTATCCAATTGCTTTCAGAAGAAAATTTTCAAAGTGGTTATAGATGTCATTAAAGAAGACTACAAACAACATTTCCACGCAAACTAATATAAAACATACATGCCAATGCATGCTTTTATCCTCAAAGAAAGCAACTTTCCAAAATGAAAAAATAAACTTGGTTTTAAAAAATACTATATAGTTCATCCCACACAGTCCCAAAAATTATGAAAAGAAGTCCCTCATAAAGAAGTAAAATAATAATAAGAAATCCAGATAAGCTTAAAGAAACAGAGATTCTTTAAAATAGCTTTTCTAAAGTTCATACACATAAAGTTAATAAAGTTCATAAAGCAATGTTTTTTTATTATTTAAATGTGATATCTATATATCAAGGCCAATAAGAGAATGAATATATCATTGTACTGTTATTTTGACACAGAACTATTACAATATTTGTTCAAGCAGAAAAGAAAAATTTCAAGGTAAATACCATGCATTTGGTCTAATCACTATATAATAAACCAATAGCTCTTAGGAAAGATGTAGAGATAGCACATAGCTGTGTAATTATGGGAGCACATGTCCCTTACTAACTTTCATGGTCAACAATGCCAATCAAATTATTATAGGCCCTTTCTGTTTGAATTAACAAATGATTTTAAAATCCATATGGAAACTCTTAAGACTCTACAACAGTTAAAAGTACGTATCCATGAGAAATGAAAGAAATGCCCATATAAAAATCTTGTAAATTTACAGTCATAATAATAGTTTTAGTAATTACCAGTGAGATATGGGGAGAAAAATCTCCCATCCAGGAATAACTAATGTTCATCAGTGTGGGGGTGAATGAACAAATTCTTGACCAAACACTGCTGTGTTCTCACAGAGGATTGTTGATATGAGTGCATAGAAAAATAATTATATTCAGCAATACAATTCAGAAAAAAAGAATGTATTATATAATATTAATTTGTATATAATCCAAGAGTATGCAAATACTATAGCAAGCAGTAGAAGGGAGACAGAAGAGAGGGATAGATTGCAAAGGGGACTGCACGGCTGGTCTCACAGGCTTGTAGCCAGTATGGACTTGTAGCTTGATCAGCTGAAGCAAAGAATGAAGCACCGGGACATGTACTAGGAAGTGACCAACTTTAGCTATGTGGAGAAGTAGTTCCTACCATCTCTATCCTGACCAGGACAGATTCTCAGCTGATCATCTCCAGACATCCAGCAGCCTGGACTGAGACTCCCCTTGGCTCTCATGACTCCGCGTGTCTGCTATATTCCTCTGCCCACTGCTGAAGTCTAGTGGATGATTGTATGCATTTATGTACTTTTGCCTATCGTAGCAGCCTAAGTAAAGGTGACGGGAGAATGTAGGTTGTGAGGTGCATGATTGTCATGGGAAAGGTAAATGTGCCTGGCTTCATCAACTATGGCCATAGCACATTTACTAATCCGTAAGTACCTAGTTCCATATCCGAGATAAGGAGTCCTTGGGATGTCTGTGCACCCAGAGTTGCGGGCGTGAGTCTTCAAGAAGAGTAGATTGTTTTCACATTTTAGGTAGGAGTTCCACAGTTTCACTTTGCTTTCATTCCTGAAAATTTCAGAGTGTCCTTGGAAGAGGTGTGTAATATTTATGTTCACTTTCTAGATTTTGGTATGATTTTTCTCTTGGGTGAATTCCTTTGTTAAACTGAATTACAGTTTTAATTAAATAATTTTTATTGTCTGTAAGGTATGTTTCAACAATGATATAAACTATCCCAAAACATTGAAAAACAGGTCACCCTAATACCAATTGGCACACGTATCTGCAGATATTTGATTCATGTATGACTTGGATAGTAGAGATGTATTCTTCCACAGTCTTTGGATGTAAATTAATAGTTCTTATGTTAGTAAAGACAGCTCATAAAGTCATGGAACACATAACCAAGAAAAAAATCATCCTTCCTATTGTATATTAGTATGAAATGGTGAATTTATAGTATTAGTTTGTGCTTATATCAGAATTCACATAAAGTCATATTGGTGGTTGTTCCAAACTCCAATGGGTGGAAACTGGTTAGATCAAAACAAGAGAATTAGGAAATCAAGTAGAAAACATTCATTGTTTCTTTTAAAAGAATAACTCAAGGTCATTCTGATCATCTAAACATCGAACTCTTGCAGTTTATTCTACTGACCTATTTAACAGTCAGCATAAATTAACATTAGAACAGTTACATTTTCTTCGACTGCTTTATTTCCTGCTGTGAAGACTTGTCTTCAGTCTCAGAGGTCAGAAAATTGACTTTGTAGCATAACACTAAAGTTACCTTAACATAACTATTGCTTCAGAGAAACTTTCTCTCTCCATAGACAAACAGATGAAGTTTTCATATTTAATGAATGAGAAGAGAAACAGCCATTAAAAAGGAGGCTTAGTTAATCAAGTCTGAGGACATGGCAGTACCGCCAAGTTGGAAATAATAAAGATACATACATAGATATTATTCTTTTTCTTCCAGGCAACATTTCCATGTTAAGCAGTGTAAAATTTATTTTAATTTGTCTCTGTGTTTGCATATATGTTATCTGCATTAAGTCCACCAAAAAGAAGTAGTAGATGAAATTACTGATAATCACCATGAGACACATTAAAATATGCAACATATAGCAAGAATTTCTTTTACATATGACGTATAAGGGATGGATAAAGTTCTGAATAAATGTGTACTATTTACAAGAACAGTGTAGTGGAACACTTGGAAGAAGTTTTTGTTATTTTGGTTTCTTTAAAAACGCAAAATGGCATCTGGATTAGGTTTGTGTTCCCAACCCATGTGTGGTAGATGTTCATGAGTTGGAATTGGAGAGCTTGATGCAGGTGGCTATAATTTGGTTAAGTGCAGTAGTTCTGGCACCTGTAGCTTGTCTTTGGGATTGCATGCCACATGGGTTTATGGGAACTTTTGGCTTAGGGCATAAAAGGTCTGAAGCCCTAAGAGTCAGGATAGGTGTTGGTTGGTGGTTCCTTGGTTGGGTTTCTGTTGTTAGTTAGTGAGATAAAGTACAAAGGTTGGAGAGATTAGAGCTTAGGACAGCCTAAAAAGAGGCTGTGAAGATACTGACCTTTCTCTCTGTATTAAGGCCTCTTGTAAAAGCAGTGAAGATTTCTATCTTTCCTTTCTCCATCCCTAAATTGAGGGTAAAAGATTGTAGCATACTGCTATGGAACGCCAATGTCTTAGACCCAAGAGTATTGGCAAAGCCTTCCTCTAGTGTATATGTGAATGTTGACAGACTTTACAGAAGGCATCTACAACATCTTACTCCTTGGGATGTTTATAGCCTCAGACTACTTCCCTACAGAGACCTCTTACGGAGACTCTCCATGTACTGTACCTAATTAAGGTACTGGGGCCACTGTTTGCTTCACAGTGCACGTGCCCCATCAGAACGAACACAGCCTACTCGATCTCATCTTCTATGTTCATGTCTCGGTCCCCCTTCATTCCTTGGTCACCCTGACAGGTTTCCCAGAGCAAGCCATCCTGGGGTGCCAATTTATGACTTTGTTCATGTTTTGATGTTCCCTTTACTTTAACTCAACCCAGTAAGATGATTAGCAAATAAAGGTGCTAACCATCAAGTCTGACAACTTGTGTTCTCTCTTGATGGGAATCCATCCATACAATGTTACAAGGGAATGGACTCATATTACATATTCTTTTATTTCTATACTCATGTCCTTCCCCCTCCCCTCTCTCTCACAAACACACACACCACACACACTTTTTTCCAGTAATTTTTTAAGCAGATTTATAAAAATTCCTTCCTTCTTCAATCAAACAGAAGGTAGCATAGAGAATTCTAAAGTCCAAATTGGACTGCTGTGAAGTCTTTAAGGATGATTATTGCAGTTTCTTTGCTTAGGGCTCATAACTTCAATATTTTACTAGATCTTAAAATAGATCAAAGTGAAAATCAGTGAAGCTCATCCAAATGTCAGAATTGGTTGAACTTGTAGTTAACATGAGAAAATGAACAGCGCTACATGATGTTACCACTAGGATATCAATTTAAATGTTGCTTATGACTGCATACAAGATCAGATGGGTATGATCAAGGCTGAAATCATCTAGTCTGGACACTTTTATATTTACAAATTCACTTGAAAAGAAGTTACGTGGGTATATATGTTTTAGAAATCAATAATTCCTATGCGTGTGTATCATATGTGTACTCTGCTACATGAAACCAAAAGCTCTCTATACTTTTCATGTAAATCAAAACCACTGCATTGATTTAATGTCCACAACAATGGCTCTTTGCAGAATAAAGCTACAAGACTGAATTTCACTGTGCTGTGAGATGATCTAAACCTATGGTAACTTTTGCCAATTAAACTACATGATCAGTTTGAGGAGTCTGCAAGTCATAATGCTTATTTCAGAAAGTGCTATCTTAATCAATTGATTAACAAACTGGAAAGGAGCCAAACAGACATTTTCCAAAATAAGATAATTTAAGGCATATTTACTTAGATAAGAAAATTGCTTGATTTTTGGTTTTTATACCTTTTGGTAATCTGGAATTGGGATGGCAAAAATACAGTGGATGATCTTCAAACTATTACTCAACAAATATTTTCCATGCAAGATAATGAAACATACTATGTTTTCTATATTGTGAATAAGAAGCTTGGTTTTATTCAAAACATATTAATAGAAAAAGCATATATTTCTGGGTCTTAATCACAAAACATGATAATGTTATCATATATATATATATATATATATATATATATATATAGCATTAATAATTTCTAAGATGACCAAAGTTGAAAGTGGAGGGTCATATGTGAAAAAAATAGATGAATTGGATTGGTAATCTCAAAGGTAAAATTAGGAATGTAATAACCATACTATATTAGTTTTAATTCATATTTCCCGAAGACAAATATGAAAAATCCCACCAAGTTAATGAATGAAAATGTTCAGTGACAAAGTGAATGTGGAGATAAATCCCTACATGGAAAGGTGAACATTTACAGCTGGGATAGGCACCTTCCTTAAACAAATGCTGCTGGTAGAACAGTGAAATAGAGCACAGTATCCAACACCTTCTTCCTCATGTTAATAATTAATAGTAAATGAACTATCTTTTTGAACAAAAGAAAGAACAACCCTGACAAAACTAGTCATTTCTTATTTGTGTTATAGAGACAAACACAAGCCCAGCAGAGGTCTGAGATAAATACAACAATATCCGGTGCTGCTGCCAGATGAAGTAAGTTGGGTTTTCACAGCGAAGCTTCTAGTGTCTTAGTGAACATATTAAAGATCTGGTTGTTTCTAAACTTCAGGGCATCTTTCCATATGTTTTTCCAATATCAATAAAGGATGGCCTTTTAGGCTCTCTTTGTTAACATATCTTATAAGATCAGTACTTTTCTCCTTTCTCAGAAACAGCATTTTGAAACTCATGGCTTCTTTGTACGGCAAACACTTTCCACATATTAAATTGTTAATAAAACTATATGGGAGAAGGAGGTAAAAATTGTAATATCATGTTCATAGAATTGTTTACATGTTAGAAGTGTGCACAATTGCAAACTAGAGCAATGGGCACATCATTTTATAAATATTACTGCCGTTAATTCATTCATTGAAGACTGGGGGTAGTGCACATGTGCAAAGGTCTCCCTATTAATGGCAAACACATGCCTTTATTCATTTCAAGCTTAACTTGGAGACATAAAAAACTCATCTGGGATGTTTTGTTGCTGAATTCCTCGTTGACAAGTTTCAAACACACGGCTATTATATTTTAATTGAAGAAGTCCAGTAACCTAGATATTTGAAAGGTTTAAAATCTTACTGAAAAAGTTCTCATTTTTATATACTCTCCTTTATTTTTGTGATTTTAGTTCATGAAAACTTAATTGAAAAGGTTATTCTTCCTTATAGTATTTGTTCCTTGACCTTGTTACGGGCGATGAGGGCACAGAGATCTGAGATGTCTCTGAGCAGTTCTGCAGTGGTAGACAAATTACTTTCATTACCATGGGCTGTTTTCTCTTGTGAGTCTTATACGATTATTTTACTGTCCTTATTGCAGTCACTTCTTTATGTGAACCATTTCCTATGAGGTCGCTTTGTTTCCTTGAGTTCCTTGGTCCATCCTGAATCTCAGGGCTCCCTTTAACCTAGAAGCCATTTGGATGTATCTGAGTTAGGAATTCCTCTCAAAATCAATTTGAGGTTGGCAAAAAGTATCTAGTGTAGTATTTGGAATAAATATTACTTTGAGTAAAAAACATCCATCCCTGGAGAGCAAAACTAATATTCTCTAAGCAGCATGCACTTGGCAGTTCTTAAATAAACACTATCCTCTCTGATTTGAGGAGCAGAGTGTCTGTGCTTCAGAATAGCCAAACGTCTTTGTGTCAGGAACATGAAAGACAAACTTCTGCCCAGAAATTTTGATATATTTGCAGTGAATCTTGCTATTTTCCTGTAATAAAGCATGTTCATTTTCCCAGTATTTTACAATCCAACATGGTGATTAGATTTGTCTCTTGCTCAAGTTCACTGCCTAAGGAGAGGAAAATACTGACTTCTTTCACTTTGTGTATGAACTGTACCCTAAGTCTGAGAAGGTCATAAACTGTTTTGGTTGTCGTTGTTGTTTTCACCTTTTTTTCCCATTTAGATAATTTTATTAATATCCTAACATGTAGAAAGCCCTGTCTACATAACAAAGCAGGGAATCTTAAGACGCTATTGCTGGGAAAGGAGATGACTGTGGAACTTCTGAGATACATCAGTAAATAGCATCCATCAGGATTTCTTGTACTTGTTTGGGAAAAATTAATTCTGGACAGACTTCCAAACGATCCTAACCACTCGGTCACAGGATCATCTAGAAGACAAATGACGTGCAAACCCATTTTTCCTCTCTTAGCATTTACCTAATTGTGACTGGAAATCATTTTCATATTTTCGTTATTTTGTACATGCATTTCAACAAAATTGGTCTCTTCCACATAAACTTGAAGTCCATATTCAAATCAGCATATTATTTTGTGGAAAGGATTAACAGGTGTGAGCTATGAGCAATAGTGTACGTTTTAAAATTCTCTGTCTCAGAGTCACCCTTTAGTAAAATAATTGGCTTGTGTTACACTATCACAACCCCATCTAATATTGCGTCTGACACAGGTGATTCTTTCATTATATTATCAAAAACATTGTCTGTTTTCCATGTAATACCACCAATAACATGCTCTTAAGGCTCAGAAAAGTGAGACAGTTGTTTGCTGAAAACTATAATGTTTCGTGATTTTTGTTTGATGTTATAGGAAAATATTTACATATTGATAATGACAAAGGCCAATATTTCTAAGATCCTTGTTCCCACCACTGTAAACTTCATCTTGTAAAAAAAATAAAAAAAAATTCTGGCTATTGAAAAACAAGCACTCAGGGTTATCTTAGATTCTTTATTTCCAAACTTGTTAGTTCCCCTCCTTCCAAAAGAAAATGCTGTGAAAATTTGCATACATATTTCTCAAACCCACAATTTCTAGACCTGTGGTTAGGTAAGTTTTTCATAAGCAATATGTGAAGTTCATTTATGTTGTTTTAGTTTTTGCAGTGAGTAACATTGTTTTGTTGGAAACACTTTGTATTTCTCAGCATCAACTTGCTGTTTTTATGTAGACCCATATGGCTGAAAATTATAGTTCATTTTTTTTAAAATCCTTATATGATTTTTTTATTTACATACTTTAATTGATGAATATTTTAGACTTTTTTTCTGGATTTTAGCATTAAAAGATTGTTGGAAAAACCCCCACAATTTTGCTTGTCTACTTTAAACACTTGAAAGAGGAAATTTATAGTGTGTGAATTTCAATTTTACCTTCACACATTTCAGTGCATTAATATTCTGTAGCTCATGAACATCTTTATATATTCTATAGCATTCTCTTATCTGTTTCATTTATATTGAAAGGTAAAAAGTTTCCATTAAGCAGCACTCAATTTACATCCCAATTTTAAAAAAAAAATCCTTGACTTAGAACTAAATTTCTTCTAATGAAGATTTTTTAAAAGGGTGCTATATTAAGCATCAACAAGGGCATAAAACATTATGTTAAAAACTTCACAGTAATTTTATTGACATTTTCCTTTTCCCTCCTTTCTTTCTTCCTTCTGTTCTTTCTTTTTGTTTGCTTATTAGAGACAGGGTCTTATGAAGCCCACATTGCTGTCAAACTCACCATGTAGTCAAGGATGACTCTTTTCTCTCTCTTTGTTTCTCCCAAATCCAAAATCTTAGCTTTCTACCACTAATGTTATGGCTTTTGTTATGATCCGATTACCCACATTTTTCTTTACCACTAAGTTAGAATTATAGTAAAACTTTGGTGATATTCATGAGACAGAAGTGATGTATCACGTCAGAATTCTTTAGTATTCAAATATAAATAATTTGTGATTAGAAAAGTTAAAAAATGGAAGAATCAAAGAATGTCCTCAAAGAAGTTCGATCCAGCAGGTAATGGGACAGTGATATGCTGGGAAAAGGGGTACCAGTGACTATAATTTTGGAGAAAGACTTCTAAGTTTAAATTGCTACTGAACACAGCAGTCATACCTTGTTACAGTTCTCTTGGGTACAACCAGTTCACCACACTACAAATTATTTTTACTTGTGCTATCTGTTGTTGGAATTGAAGATAAGTCAAAGTTTCAAATTGTAGCCCATTAATATTTGAGCCTTTCCTTTCTTCTTTCAAATGATTAAAACTGCCCTTCATCTTTCTCGTAGCTTTGTAAGAATCCAGTTGATCTTTCTGATCCCACATAGATATCACATTTGCTTTCTGTGCACATGCTCACAGAGGTAAACCGAGACACATAAGCACATTGCCACAGCATCTGCCTCTGTGAAGTGTCTCTAGATCCGTTCTCAGGCAAATGGGTTTCTGTGGTTCACCTACGGAAAAACTTTCAGTTTCCTGGAATCTGAAATTCTTCTATGTGGCTTCGCAGAGATTTTGATTATTTATTTATAGTGGATGAAAAAGTAAGAGAGTAAAAGATCAAATCCTTTGGGAGAAAATTGGATATGCCTTGTCACTTTGAAGTTGGAAGCTTCTAAAATTAAGTTGTTAGTTTTAGAGTTTTAAAAGCAACATTCAGGAAAATTTCCTTTCTCTCTATAGTGTCTGCGATTAGGCTCATGGTGAATGATTACTTTTGAATGACTACCAATGAAACAAACAGAAACATAGTTGTAATGCTACAGAATTTCTTAATAATGCAGACTCAAGTATCAAAAGTAAAATAACCATTACTTTTTTATACAAGGGTAAACTTAATGATGTCTAATTTGTCTTATTTGTAATAAGCTTGTTTCTGCAGTATATGAAATGTCATTAATTTATTTTAAAATGCCCTTTTTTACCTTAATTAAATAAAGTATATTTAATGACTTTAACATTACCATTACTGGCCTATTTTCTTAATATTATACATGTTTTTACTTGCATCCATGTCTGTGCATCGGGACAGAATAGCACATTGGAGGGTTTGGAACTGGAGTTCCATGGAGTTATCAGTCATCATGTAATTGCTTGAAAATAAGCCTTGATCCTTTGCAAGAGCAACAAAAGCATTTTATTGCTGAGCCATCTCTACAGGCTCATTATAGATACTTTAAATACATGTTTTTATTTGACTATTTTAAAATAGGGCATTACATATTATTTAACTTTTGCTTACTATTCTCTAAAAGTCTACAAAAATTCTCCCAATAATCAGACAATCCATTTAGTCTAATTCATTCACTATTCCTAATTAGAGCACTGATTACTTTTACCTACTTGCCACTTTCTTGTCACTTTATGCAGACTATGCTACCATAGTTACAAAGTGTAGGGATAGAAAACAAAAATTAGTAATTTGAGCAATGCGTCTGTAAGCAGGGATTTACAGATCCATGTGTCATGTTCATAGCCCTATCACCTAGAATGCATCCATACATGCTGTTATGCTTTTGCACATATTCATAGATAAAGAAAGGGCTAGTAGAAGCTTCTTAAAAATGTATGGTATGTGATGATTTTCTTTTGAAAGTGTAAATGTGCTACGTGTTATTTTAAAATAATTTCATTAAGTTTTTGAGAATTTTATACAATGGATTTTGATCATATTACCCACTGCCTTAGAGTTTTTATTGCTGTGATAAAACAACAGAGCCAGCCAAGTGGTGGTGCATGCCCCATGTGTGCATAATCCCAGCACCGAAAGCAGAGGCAGGTGGATCTCTGTGAGTTTGAGGCCAGCCTGGTCTACAGAGTGAGTTTCAGGACAGCCAGAGTTACAACAAAAAAACCTTGTCTGGGAAAAAACAAAAAACAAAAAACAAAAATCGAAACAAAATAAAACAAATGACCGCAAGCAACTTGTGGAGGAAAGATTTTATTCTATTTAAACTTTCATGTTATGATCCATTTTTAAAGAAAGTCAGCACAGAAACTCAAATCAGAGACTCAAGAGTCAGGAACTGAGGCATAGAACATGGGAAAATACTGCTGATTGGCTTGTTCAGCTTGTTTTATTAGATTCCTGAGGACCACCTGCCCAAGGGTCACACAACCCATAATGGACTGGGCCCCCACACATCATTCACCGATCAAGAAAATGTCCTATAGACTTGACTACAGGGCAAGCTTGTGGAGGGATTTTCTCAGTTAAGATTGATGGTAACTGGATACTCTTGGCCTGAGTCATGCAGTGTGACAAAATGCTATTTCTTTCCCCCCTACTGACTAATACCAGCAACTGGAGTTGAGTCTCATAAGAGCCATGGGTGTGCTCTGAGGGTTGCAAGCATCTTTTGAGCCCCAACCCCATACTACACACATTCCCTAAGTTGCTTTACAGTGAGGCTGAGGCTGTGTTCCCCTTGCTTCACTACATGCTTGCACATCTTTGTTTCTGCACTTTTCTGCCATCCTTTAAATTCCTTCACAGATAATCAAAGCTTCACCTCTGTTTCTAAGGTTGGGAACATATGTTTAATCCCTTTACAAGATCTCACTGTACCAGCCTCTATTCTTTTACACCAAAGTTGCAAAACCTGTTTTTTTTTTCCTTTTTATGAGCTTTGCTGATAACAACCAACAATACATCACAGTATTTAAGTCATAGAAACTGAAGGGGAAGAGAAAATATCACCAAAAATCTAGTATACCCATGGAGAAAAGGGCTCACACTCATTTAAAAATAAATTAATTAAAAAATGATACAAAAAATTCAATTATTAAGGAATGTAATTATTGTTTTGAACTTAATATTTGAAGATGAAATCTGAGAGTTTGGTAAGGGCTTGTGTTGGTGACAGATGCTTGCTTAGCAAGCAACAGTTTTGTTACAATCCCTAGCCTTTCATGTGGGTATGGATTCATGCCAGATGTAGATTCATTGACTCAGGACAGAGGACAGTTTATTCTTTGTCTAATTAAATCACTAGTTCTTAGCCTGGAGCCCTGGAACATTTCAGCCTCTGTACAATCTCTTCTTAAGCCTAGAACTGGAAGAATTCAGCCTCTATACAATCTAGAACTTTTAAAGTGCTATCCCAGATTTAGAAGGCTTCAGCCTCAGCCTGCTAACTGAGTCACTTTGATTAGCTCCTTTTGAACTCTGACCCTATTGGTTCAGGCTCAAACTCTTTTCCAAGCTGCCAAGTTCAAACTGACCTTCTGAGCCAGTTTACTGTTTCTGACTCAACTT
Source organism: Cricetomys ansorgei (assembly GCA_026225945.1). Classification (NCBI taxonomy): domain Eukaryota; kingdom Metazoa; phylum Chordata; class Mammalia; order Rodentia; family Nesomyidae; genus Cricetomys; species Cricetomys ansorgei. Next base: position 3,468,897 of record JAMJFZ010000289.1, on the reverse strand, counting down.
TTCGACTAGCAAACTCTGGCTGCCTCAGATTGAACTGCTCTGCTTGGCTTAACACTGACTCACTCTTCCTGTCTGGTACTGACTTCTGCCAAGCTCTTCTGTGTTGCTACATGCTCTCACTGTCCCATGCTGTCTGCTGTAACTGATTCATCCTTAACTCACTGACCCTGAAACAGACTCTACTCTGAGCTGAGAACCTGCCTGTCCATTCAGTGTTGTGCTCTATAAAATCTGATTCACAGTATGCCACCAACAATTAAGAGGTCTTATACCTGGCAACAGCTTCTAAAAAGGTTGTTTAGTAAGATAATTGGAAACATCCCTTGTAGGATACATTAAGGAATTACAATCACTATTTGGCATGAGGAAGTGATTGAGGGAAATCAATTACTCCTGCACACTAGTGGATGCCGTGGTTATACATAATCAGGTCTCCATTTAAAATGCATGCTCAAACAATAAATCACCTAAAGACTAATTTTATTTCATTTGTGTCATTGTGTTTTAGGTGATTCTCCTCTAATTTCTACTGTCCTGTAATAAAGACTGAAGTTCTCTCTATGTTCTCTGAGAAGTAATGATAGGAGGAGTAATTATGTTTTTAAATGAACGCATGCTTACCTATTCAGAATGCTGCCAAATTAAGAAAAGAAATAATGGAAAACAATGTAAGAAATAATTACTGAATTTAAAGTACTGATTTCTCTATTAGACTACTTATAAAAACACCTAAAATGATAAAAAATCATTTTACTTATTTCATTTTCATAGATATTAAATTATTTTAGTATGTTATCCAGATGTTTTTTAACCTATACTAAGTAGACAAGGTTCATTGGCACATGGGATTTACCAACTTTTGTCTGAAATGGTCTGATGAGCACCTTCCTTTTTTCTATTATCTACCTGATTTTGTTGTTTATTTACTGGTTTGATCACATTCCTGTTAGCTGCCTCAGCTGGTGAGAAAACACTTGCAAAGCTTCTTTCTGGAGATGAAATGCTCTCCAAGGCCCTGCTGAAGAGGCAAGTGTTTGATGTGAGAAGAGTTTTGTTCTGTGCCAATTGAACCTTGGCCTTTTCAATACTAGAGCATGTGACAAGATTCTTAAACTTGTGGTAACCTCTGATTGATCCTATTATGGATTTTTGTTTCCCTTAAGCCCTGGGCTGAAACCACTATATCATTTCTGAAAGACCCTTGATACAAACTAGATGGCCATTCTCTCAATGAAAATGGAGCAAAGTTTTAACTTTCAACTACTTTTGAACTGTCCTCTAGTGTGTGCCTATGCCAACCTAATTTTTGAATGAGTTCCTTGTCATTAACTCTGCATATAGAGGTTCTAATGTAGGAGAACTCTACCAACAAATGACAGAGAATCCTTTATTTTCTTAGTTTCACTCTTACATTCTCCATTGATACTTTATTGAGATTCAAACACTGTATATTTACCATTTCATTTAATCCTAGAAGTAAAATACTGAATAAATCGTTATAATAATATTATAGAAAAAGATACCTGCAGTAGTTCACCTACTGTGGTAGTACAGCAAGGACTATCAGGAGTCATTCTCATATGTGCAAACCCTGCCAGACCTCAGTAGAGGGAACCACCATCATGGCCAACACCATGCTCGACATGACCAACTAAAAGGGCCAGCTTCTGAGCTCAGATGTTTTTATTGATTAAGAACTCCTCAGGTGCACATCATAAGCAATCAACCATTCCCCACAGAAATCCAGCACCTGCAAACAATACAAAACACCAAGATCTGGGCAGACACTCACCCAACAATTCACAAAACAATATTTTAATCACAACTAAAAATAGACTTCAATAACAAACATCAATCTTTGAAAGCAATATTTTGAATATTAACAAAAATGAGAACCATAGTACTCCAATCATAAAGATCTTACATATTCCACTGATCTTACAGTTCTTTCATTTAAAGTTGTTGTTCCAAAATTCACACTTCATAACTTATTTACTGTGATTGTATTTGGAGGCGAGGCCTTTAAGAATTGGTACAGTCATAAGGATTCTATTTTCATGTTCTAATAAAACTTGATTAAATGAAGTATCCTATAGCCTCCTTTGAGTTTTAGTCCCTCTATTATATAAAGATATAGTATCTGTGGCCTTGAGAGGAAGGAGTATTCAAAATTACATCTTTAAATCAAAGGCTTGGCTTTTATAGACTGAACTATTGGCACCTTGACCTTGGACTTTCAGGCCCTAAGAAGTTTTCTACTTTTTTTTTTCCTGAGCTTGATAAGACCTTTAAAACATTTTATTTATACCTCACACTGAATTCTCAGTGGCTTTAATGTAACTAATAAGACATGGCAGCTGAGGGACTTCCAGGAATGTATTTCTGATATACGGCATGGATGAGGCTTCGGGAGACTGCCAAATAAAGGGAGAATCCACAATGATGGAGTATATTGGAAACAGCCAGACATAGGACAGCAATGGTGTGTGGAAATGCCTGGAAAACTGAACTAGGAGTAAGGTAAAAGTGGTTCAGCTAGAGGGGAGATGACTAGTATACACTCAGAACTCAGGGTTGGGATGCTGGCAGAAGCATGGTAAGCCCAAAGGAAAGGATAATTGAGATAGTATAGATGTAGACTCACCAGATGTAGATGCTGATTCAGAATCAAAGGCTTTGTATTCTTTTGTCTAATTCAATCACCAGTTTTTAGTCCTGGAGCCCAGGAGCATTTTGTACTCTTTACAATGTATTCTTAAGCTTGGCACCAGAAGGCTTCAGACTAAGCCTCTGTAAAATCTAGAACAATTAAACCTCACTACAATCTAATCAACCTTCAAGACTTACTGCTGACTGAAACTGATTAGCTCCTTCTGCATTCTGTTCTCTTCTGGTTCAACTCATTCACTATTCTGGTCCAAACTCTCCTCCAAACCACTGACATTCTGAGACAGAAATCCTGAGGGTTTCACAGAGTGGAATGAAATGCAAATAGATTTAAATACAAAAATAAATCTTAATTTTTAATTTCAAATATTGATAACCAGAGTGACTTTGGGAGGTAAGGATTTAGTTTAGGAGCATGAATGAAAAGGGATTGCTAATGTACATAAGTTGAAACTACAAAGTTTCCTATCAGAAGGAGAATAACTATTGAGGGTATGTGTTCCATAATGATGCTGTTCGTGGTAAAATAATGAAAGAATTTTTAGTTGAAGTTGTTTGATACACACACACACACACACACACACACACAGAGACACTTACATATATATATATATATGTATATATATATATATACACGCATATATATACACGCATATATATGCATATATACAACATATGTATATATATGTGTGTGTATATATTCTATATATTATATATATACACAATATATACAATATACAATACATATATTGTGAAGTAACCTTTTATAAACTTTAGGACTTTTTAAACTAAATGGCATTTGCTTGGAAAAGTGAATTAATGGATTCTAAGTTCTATTGTTCATACTAATTCCAATAAGCTGGGAATTATGAGCTTTGGAAATGGCTTATATCTTAATTAGACTAGTACCAGGTGTGTCTTTTAAAGTCTTTTCTCAAATTTATATTTAAAAGTAGTAAAGTGAGTTTTGATGCCTCTCTTATAATATCTACTTGTGTGTTTTGTTGTTGTCTGATTTTTAACATTCTCAAGGAAATATTGTAAATCTATTCCTTATTTGTTTTGCCTATTATTTTTGGAAGGAAAATCCTATCTTGTATAGTATATTTGAAGTGCTTTCCTTTCTGGTAATGAGGTCACGAGACCTACAAGGCAGAATCAATAGCACAGCACAGATGCTTTCCTTTAAGCTCAAGATAAAATGCACAGGAAAGACCAATTCAGTCGTTCAATCTCCAAATGTTGTGCTTCCCAATGACCAATTGAGGATTATAATAATGTTTGCTTTCACATCTTATATGATCAAAACTTTCAAGATGGTTTTTAGAGTACAGGAATTGTTTCATCCTCATTTAAAGATTTTATTCCTAGAAAGAGAAGGTGAATTATTTTTAAAGGTGCTTGAAAAATGATAAAAATGATTCTTTATGATCATGATATCATAATAGGATGTCATGTAGAATGAGGGAAAAAATCAAAATTTTAAAAAGAAGATAGAAATGAAATATAAAACTAGAAAATATCTTAAGGCATTTATTGGTTTGAGGAAAGAGGCAATAATCAAAGAGTTATTGGAAAGAGTTATATTGGAAACTAGGAAGTTTGTATGATAGAATAAAATAATACCTGATTCTAAAAGCACAAATAGGGTACTTTGTATGAAATGAATTAAAAAATGTCATAGATATCTAAAAAGATGGGCAGCCGGAAAACTGTGATTTTTTTTTTCATACACTACATACAATGTGTAGAAAGTGATTATTAGGTTGGTGAAGAAGAGACAGATCATACTCTGAGTTTATACTTGTCTGGACTAAAGCTGATGATACAGCACAAATGTTCCTGGCATTATTAATGTTAACAATTGTAAACTTTACGATGTATAACTCTAGACAGTCAACATTAGAACAAATTACACATATTTCTCTATGGTACTTACAACCCTATTTATACTATTTTAAACATCCTTACAGAATATATATTAAACATTATAGTTTAGGACAAAATAACATCATAGTGTATAAATACATGATTCTTAACTATAATATGAAGGAATTGTGGTTTAAATTCTCAACTTCATAGGCATATTACTCAGCCTATTCTTGTTCTTAAGACATAAAACTTTCAGACTACCCTCTATATATACTGTCTACATGTATTTTTAATACATGATCTTAAGCACTGTGATTAACACTGGCTATTCTTCTGCAAATCTAGATACTCCCCACTGTAATTTATTTAAAAAAGCCATCGTAAAGCAAGATTCTCAGCAGTATTCATGGTGATAATGTAGTGTGTGACCTGAACTCTAATAAGAATAGAAGCCAGAGTACCAGAGATGAAACTATAGTTCCTCTAGAATCAGAAACCTGAGTTCAAGAGTCTAAAGTACCATTTGTAACCTAAAAATGTGAGAGGAATTTATTATTTGCCTGAATATTCTTTTCCCTCTTTTTTTTACACATCCCTAATGTATTATGAGAAGAATAAAGAAGCAGGGAGATGGAGGTGAGAAAGTCCTGCCTGCTTTCATTGTACATTGCATCTATTCTGTCTTAAATACTTGTAGTAATTTTAGAAAAGTATTGGTTTTTATATTGTAAACTCATCCTTTCAGAGCATCCTTGTAGCAGTGGAAGTTGGTTTTCTTGACTTGCAATAACAAAAAACTATCTCTTTCCTTTAATTAGGTTACTGCTCACATACCCCCATGTATCACTTTGATGATCAGAGTCCTGCTAGAATATAAACAGTCCTCGAATGATTACCCTCATGTCCACCCTGGAGTACTAGTCAAAGTTTATTCTTCTGTTTGTTTTTTAATTTTTGACGAAGAGGAAGAGTTCTAGTTAAAGCAAATTGAGAAGTCTTAATATTGATTTACATTTATCTATGTATTCATCTGTTATTTACTTATTTTAGGTTTTTGAGATAGTCTCATATGTTAAAATATTATTCATTGATTCACTGGCGAGATATTAATAAGGAGCCACGACAACTCTCAGGGATCCTGTACTCTCTTAGGCAGAGAGCTCACTCCATCATCCTCACACTATCCTCCTCATTCTCAGCCCATCTCTGCTCATTCCTCCAGCTTCAGCCCCTAGCTGCTTTATTCATTCAAAACTCCTCCCTCTCTCCGCACAAGCCTTCATTAAACAAATGAGTGGAACCTAACAAGTCTCAAGGCCTGCCATCAGATAAGTAGCCTATCCCTGCGGGTGTCCAAGCCAGGGGAGTGGGGGGCTGGTGGGATAGGGGGATGAGTCAGAGTCTTCTCTGATCACCCAGCTGCAGACCATTGATAGTGCTAGGAAACCTTCATCTGCATTAAGATAAACAAATGGCCTGTTCATAAGGAGATCTGGGTGGCTACTCCATTGTTTTTAGCACAGAGATGTTAACAGGTAGGAAGTGAATCCTTTACATGCTGCAAGGCATCAGGAAGCACCCTTCCCCCTAAAACAGCACACAGGAGTATGATCCCATAACTATAAAATATCTCACAACACTCATAGGCTAAGGCTAGCCTCATTCTGTGTATTCACACTAGCTTTGAACTGATCCTCCTGCAACTACCTGCCTGAGAGAGATTGCAAGTGCCACCATGCATAGCTAACCATTTTTCCTAGTATACTAGCTGAAATGTAATGTTGTATTTAAGATATTTCCTTGGAACTAAGAAATAAAATAATGGCCACATAAGAAAAGTAGGGAGTAGTTTTAAATGAGAATATTAAATGAGAAAGGGGGATGAAGAGAGATGGAAGAAAGAGAATATGAAGAGAGACAGCTAACACAGTAAAGGCCATTTGTTGGTCATATGGGAACTAACTATAGTAGATTTTCTTAAAGTAATTATTCATAAGAAAAAAAAATCAATGTGTAATCATCAAATAATGGAGACAAAACTCAAACTAGATATCTCCTGCTTAAATCAGGTATAGGTTGCATCTGATTTAGCTGTTGGACAAAAAGGCCTTGTAGAAACCTCCAAACAAATTCGGTTCTTGCTGAGGCCATTGGTAGCTCTTCACAAACTGATTGTAAGGCACTATGGCTGAAGACAACACTTACATATCTCCTTGAATATGGCAAAGCTTACCTGGTGTCTACCTAGAGCCTTCACCCTTACTGACTAATATTTATGATACTGGAAGGTACTCTGCTTGCTAAGTGAGGGGAAAGATAAACACCAAGCCAACTACAAATCTATGGTGACATGCCTGTATGACATGCTGGTGCAACAGTGGCAAAAACCTTGTGGGAGAAACCAAATACACTCTGATTGGATTCAAGGCCTACTCCATGAGCTGAACGATAGGCTACCTAGCTTTCTGGTTAGAAGAACAGGTTATATGTCCATTTGTTTGGGAGGACAATCCTGCATACTCAACATTCTACTTTCCCTGCAGGTCTGTGCATACAAAGGTCCTCCACATATCCTCCAACATATCCTCCTTCCTAATTTTTTTTAAAAGAAAAACAAAAAAAGAGTGACTGTAATAGAGGTCAAATGAATTGTCTCTATGGCTAGTCTAAGGTAGGCAAGCAAGCATAAGAGAATAATAAAAATAGCTCACAAAGGCCCGAGGAAAGGAGAAAACAGTTTAATGAGGATAGCTATTTAAAGGTCGCATGAAGGATTTTGTTTATCAATTTATGTAAATCATTAATTGACTACCAACAGTATAGGAAAAATCTGACATATTAAAACAACACATGTTGTTAGGGCAAGCCGGGCGGGTTTCTAAGGAACCACGAGACAGGAACCGCTGCAAACGCATGAGGCATTTATTGATTACCTGCGCGCATCCGGGTCCCGCCTATCCCACGCAGGAGATGAGCATGGCGGGCCCCAATCCCTTCCCCCCCAGCCCTTTTATCGGGTTCAGGGGAAAGGGGTCTGGGGCTGGGGGCTCGTGCAGCTGATTGGCTCCGAGATCTCTATGTTAGACTAATTGGTCGGGAGTTTCGCCCGCGGGGGATCCAGGGGGGGCGTGGTCGACCTGTGCCCTTGGACTAGCCCCTTGGGACAGGGTGGCTCCTGGTATGCTGGGGAAGGACGAATCCTGCTGATAAGCTTAATGGTCATTTCCCTGTGGGTGGGGAGGAGACTGAAGAGTACTGTTAATGGCCGTACTTGGGAAGGCATTTCCCCCTACATGTGACTGCATTCTAATGTCAGCAAAATGTTGACAACCAAGATTATGCTTGAGCAGCAAATCATCTGTAATTCTACTTTGTAGGGCTGTGATCCTTAATTCACCTATCTCTAGATTAATTTCTGCTAATATCTTGCTGTAATTTTAGTAGTTGAACTACTTATATAGGCCAATTTTGAGACCTCTCCTTGTATTCCAGTAACTATTTCTGAAATAGGATATGAAAAAAGCCATACTGGCTGCTCTCATTACAGGATCCAGTAGATGTAAAGAACAATCATAATTTTCATGTTGAGCACTCTTAATTCTATTGATCGAGTGAAGAGATTTATAAAGCAAAATGAGTATATTTTGGTTTATCTGCATAAGCCTATATAATGACCAAACAATATCCTTCTGTCTCCTATCACAGGTGTGTTTTTTATCCCCACTGACAAAACACATTTGGGTTCTGCATTGACAAGCTGGTAATTCATGTGTAATACAGTCAGTAAACACAACAGTATCATTTTGGAGTCAGTACTCTATGTCTTCTTGTCTGCCCAAAGTCTCAGCTTGATGAGTTAAAGCCATGATTTCTCCTTCCCCAAATTACCAGTTTACTCTTCCTCTTGTGACACCTCCTCTTGATGGATTTGTCATCTGCCTTCAGATATTTCATTTGTCTGATGGTCTGTGGATGTCCTGATCATGAGCCCTTTGGCACTTTGTTCATTTTGTGAAAAAAATATGAGCAAAACCTTGCCCCAGTGTTAAAATTGGACTGTTTTCATTGATTAGTATCTAGACCTTTACACTTAACATATACATTTGGCTCTGTCTCCTTTTGGGCAAAATGCTTTGGGATAGCAATAGAAGTATTATCCTTTAAAATGAAAAAGCTTTTTGTTTTAAATTTAAAGTTTGCATAATTACATGTGGCATAGTAAGAGAGAATTTAGGTGGGTATAAATACACCTTATTTATTTATTATTAATTAATTAATGTATTTATTTATTAAATTTTTAATTTTCCAGTTAAGTATTTGATGGTGTCATTCCACAGTAGTTTGATCTTGTGGATAGGAAAAGGTTTCAGTCAGATAATTAGTATTAAAATTCCTTGAATCATGCACACACTTTATGCTTTGCTAGTTTAAGTAGGACCATTATTAATATTTAGTTGTAATGAGACTTCTAGAAAGGAGTTATATAAAGAGCTGTTGGACAAAGTTAAGTTCCAGATATGATACAATGGTACTTCTCTAGAGTTTCAAGGGCTCCATGTCATGCCTGGGCCTGTGCTTTGTAGCAGATTTAGTTAGAAAGAGGCATTGTGCTAGCCTATAGTGTACTCTGAGCTTAGGTATCTATATACTTGATAGTGGACAAAGCCCCAAAGACCACCCTCATTTCAGATGTCAAGCTGATGTTCATTCATTACTAGTTAGGCACAAGAATCTTGGAATACTTTGTAAAATAATGTCTTTAAACTGTACAAATTACTGCATCTCATAGAGGATAGGCTCACATGAGCCTCCTTTAACTAGCTCCCTTCCTAGAGTATGACCATTTTTCAGACCAAGGGCAAGCATAAAACTAAAAAGAAAAACAAACGAAACCTATTAAATTAACCATGATCATTAATGATCGTTAACCTTTAGAAATTTAAAACTAGGGCTTTATTAATTTAATATTTTGGATCTTTAAAATTCAGGACAATTTTAATTATGAATTTTGAGAAGATTTTCCTACTAGGTAACAAGATATTCAGAAGTACCTGAAAAATATTTATAGAAAATCCTAAAGGAGAAGACAATTGAGTTCTTTCCACACAAATGTGAAAGAAAGTTTATATCCAGCTGATATGGTAATAAGACAAAAATATGAACAATGTCAAAGCATAACAGTCTTAAGGAAGAAGAACTTTTTGGAAGGCTTTGGTTTTTACTACATTTTGTTGACAGTCTGCTGTAGCAGATTCTCAGGCTGTACCAAAAATAATTTTAAGTGAAAACTTCCAAATAGTCTAATTCTTACTGATTGCATTTTTGGCGTAACTCTTTTTTTTTTTTTTTTTTTTAATCCAAGGGAACTCACAAAACATGCCATTATGTTTGAATCTCTTGGACATTGTACTTTCCAGAAGAATTTTTTTTGAAAAAAATCATTAATTCTTATTTTCTATTTAAAACCACCCCAAGCTTGTTCATATTGTAATTTTTAGAATTTTTGTTAAGTTTTACCAGCATAGAAATTTGAAAAATGAAGTTCCAATAATAAAAGACAAGATAAAATTTCTTATATTGCTACTGCTGATGCTAAACTGATAAAAATTACAGTTAAGTTAGAAAAAGAAGTATAATCCAAATGGCATGGTAAACCTGTTTTTCTAAACATTTGAAATGTCATATTTAGTAGATTTCTGAGGAGTTGGAGTTGCAGCATATTTTTAACAAACTTTACTTGTTTCTAGTTACTTGCTTTAGACCTAATTTTGACATCATTACAGAAGAACAAAGCTTGTTCTTGTTAATGAATCATAGCTGTACCTAACATGACTCCAAACTTACCTTTGAGCACACCAAAGAACCTAACCCTTTCTAAGGTTACTGAATGTTGGTTTGTATGGCCTAATTTTCTTTGAACAATTTACAACAAGGTTGTAGATTTTATAAGAGTAGAATTTTATAGTTTTATTGCTGTTAAGTTTGAGCCTTATAATTTGAATCAAAGATCCCTTAAACCATAAACACAGTAGCAAAGACAAAGAGGCTAGACATATATCTTTAAGTCAGTTTTTCCTAGCTTGAATAGAATTTAGAAGTTTATATATTGTATTTATTAAATATACTTTATCTATGAAACATATGTTTTTCCTTATTTAAAATTTTATAAGAAACCCGTATTGAGCATAGTGAACAAAGGCATAAGTGATTAGATTCATATCTCTAAGTCTGATTTTGTTAACCTTAGTATACCTTTATAAACTTAGGAATTTATCATCAAGCAAAAAAAAAAAAAAAGAAAATCTGTCCTAATACAAAATACCTTGTAAACCTGTTGTTGCCTTCTTAGTCTAAAAAGAAGCTATAATAACAAGCAGGGGGCTCAATAGGATTTAGGTGTTACCTTTTATCAAGAACATTTTTAGCTGTTCCTGGCTTTCCTTCTGGGCAGTTTTTTTTTTTTTTTTTTCCCAGCTATTATTTTATATAGACAGAAGTCCCAGCAATTCCGTCTTACTGTCAGGTTTTAATACGATTTCATTCAATCTTTTATTTACTTTTTATTTTAAAATAAGGAAACTCAGCTGAAGGACCACATTAAAACTTTTTTCCCCTTTTAGGTTGAGTTCTATTCTCAGTGCACCTCTGCACTTCCTGTGCTAATTTATATATGAAGTCAGTTCATGTTGAACCTCAGTTTTCCTTCAGGATACCCATTTTGTGTGAAGATGTGCAAACTGGGGTTTCAGAACTACCAGTCATGATTGGAAGATTGATTCTCCCTAAGTCTGTGAAATAAACTGTCATCCAAATTTAAATAAAAGATCAGAGTCAGGTAAAATATTTAATGGCTGAGAAACATCTAGTAAAAGCTGATGAATTATGGCAAGTTCACACTATTGGTCTGTACAACCAGGAATTGGTACAGTCTTTTTGGTGGAGCAAGTGGTATTTGCATTTAAAACATAAGCTCTTTGTCCTTTTAAAGAGTCATGTGTAACAATGTTAAAAGCAATATCTATATGACTTTTAGATTTAATTTTAGGCAGTCCCCATAATGTATCTTGAAGAAAATCTTAAAAGGGAATATTTTAGATAATTATGTATAGGTACTGAGTAGCATGCTAATGGACACTTCCTATGTTGAACAAATATTTATTCAATACATTTTATTTAATGGCACAATAATTTTTGTGGCCTCAAACTTTTCCATGAAATGGAAAGAAAAGTTGCATTTCCAACCTTCTTGATGAAGCCAGCAATACTCCGATATAAATAAAAGCCAGATAAAGGCATAGGAAGAATTTAGATCAATATCATGGATTAATAGTGATGATAAAATCACCTCCACAGAAGAAATAAGTGCAAGGAGAATTTCAAGAACATACAAAAAAATCATCCATGATTAAATCAGCTGCATTCCAAAGATACAGTAATATTTCAACATTTATAAGTCTGGATGATCATGTTTTCCTTCCAATAGTAGATTAATAATGAAAACCCTAAAGAATCTAGAAATTGAAAAAAAAATCACAATACAATAAAGGTTTTGTGTGATAAAACTATTGCCAAAACCATGCTGAGTAAAAACTCAAAAAAGTTCCCACTAGAATCCAGATGACAATGAGGCTGTCCAGTTTCTCCACTCTCATTCAATACACTGCTTGGAGTCTTAACTGGAGCAATGAGTCATGGAAAAGAGATAATGGAGACACAAATGGAATAGGAAGATGCCAAAAAATTCTTGTGTGCAAATGATGTGATTCTTTACATAAGAGACCCTAAAGAGTACGAGCAAACATAGAGCTGATACAGCCTTTGAGCAAAGTGTAAATATACAAAATTGACACAGAAAACAAGTTGTTTTTCTACATATTAATAACAAATATGCTATAAAAGAAATCAGAAAAAAACAAGTGGTGGTGGTGTATACCTTTATTCCAACAGTTGAGAGACAGAGGCAGGCAGATCTCTCTGAGTTTGAGTCCAGCCTGGTCTACAGAGCGAGTTTCAAAGCAGCTAATGGTACACAGAGAACCCTTTCTGGAAAAACAAAGCAAACAACCAAAAAAGAAATCAGCCAAAAAAGAACTGAATAACAATTACCTAAAAACAAACAATAACTTAATAAAACAAGCCATCAAAATGTAACTTTAAAACATTAATAAATAAATTCAGAAGGTAATAGACATAGAAGACCTCCTGTGTTCAGGGAATATAAGACTTAATGTGAAAATTCATTGCTGTACAAAAGCAGTATATTGATTTATTGAATCCCCATCAAAATTATTCATAGTAACAGAAAATATATATAAAATTTATACAGAATTTATACAAAGGACCTAGAACAATCAAAAGAGTTCTGAGCTGGTATATTATAATGCCTGATAACTATTTGTACTCTAGATCAATAGTAATAAAAAATGGAATATTATTGACACAAAAAGATATGTAGATCAATGAATCAGAATTATACACACAACACACACACACACACATACACACACAATGTAGATTCATAGATAGATGAGAAATACAAAAATAGATAGGTGTATAGATAAACTCACACAACTACAGTTACCTGACTTTTGCCAAAATATGACAAATATACATCAAAGAAAAGACAGATCTCATTAAATAATTCTAGAAGAGAATGGGTATTCACATTCAAAAGAATGAATTAAATTCTTACATTTCACTCTGCATAAAATTAACTTCAAGTCAAAAAAATATTTTAATTTTGCCTAACACCTAAATCTCTAAAACTGGTAGGACTAAAAAGCAGAGGAAATACCTCAAAATTTTGGCAAAGGCCAGGTCATTCTGAATAGGGCTCTAGTGAATCTGGAATTAATACCAATAATTGACAAATGGGATTTCATGAAATTAGCAAGATTTTCAAAGCAATGTGAACTACTAAGTGAAAAGAGAGCTTTTTTTGAATGGGGGAAAAAACGTTATTTAGATGTATATCTGACAGAGACTTAAAACTAGACTTAAAATATAAAGAACAAGTCCCAATTAATAAATATGCTAATAAAATGAACATATTTCAAATGGAAAAAAAAGTCTAGCATTAGTAGTCATCTCACTCCAGTTTCAATGTGTCATTAAGGGAAAAAAAAAAGGGGAGCTAGTTTGAGTGGCTCAGTGAGCAGTACAATTTAAATGTTCTAGCCTCTAAGAAAGCTGAAGCCATTTAGTTTGAAGATTAAGTACAGATTGTAAAGAGGCCAAAACTGTCTTCTTATATAGAAAAAAAAATGAAGCGTAGTTTGCTAGGATGATGTTTGCATTAACATGTATCTCAATGTGGATTTCTTTAATGCCCAGGTGTATTTTCTCACACCATACTATATAGTTTTAGCTAGAGTTTAGATTTGTGAGGAAGAAATTTCCTGAAGTGAAATGGTATATCCCTTCAATAAAATAAAGTGTGGTTTTTGTTCAAATACCAAAATAGAAGAGATTAATTTAGTTATTGGAATTGAGTGAGAGCTGTGTTGAGCTAGAGGTCAAAAAGAGGAGCCACTGGAGAGAGAATTAGTAAGAATACCCTGATCGAAAGCAGACTCTGGTGGTGGATGACTTAGAGAGGATTAACCACTTGGTAGATGTGAAACATGAGTCAGAATCTTTAACTTTTGGTGCTTTACTTTCTTCAACTGTAAAATAGAACTGTTGAAAGTTTGCTATTTATCAGCATTTCTGTAGTGATTAAATGTGTTTATATTTGTGAAATTTGCGAAAATATCTTCTTGGTTATTAAGAACTTGTTTAGTAACAACAGAAAAATCTATTTCTAGAATCTGAAATAGAGATTAATAGGAAAACAGGTGATAGTATCTTTGCCTAGATGGCAATGGATAGTTTTTTGCAAAGCTCTTTATCTTTGATATGGGAGCCATGTGTTGTAACAGGATATGCTGTGAGCAAGTGTGTGTGTGTGTGTATATATGTATAATTTTTTTTACCTAGACAATATCAATTCAGAACAGTGAAGAACATTTACCTACCTAACACAACTCTGTCTGAGAAGAATAAGCTGACCATAAAACCTTCTTTCTAAAATTCAAGGGACAAGTCATTAGCTATGATGCATGCTGATATACGGTATTGGTATTTTCTGTCCTTGACTCAAATCTATTTCTACAGATTCCATAATGAACTCTTGTTCATATCTGTTATAGTCAAAAGAGGAGAGTGGACTTCTGTTGATAGGGGTGATGGAATTACTGACTTTTTTTTTTTTTTTAAAAGAAGTTGCCTCAAATGAAGTCCATCCTCTCACAAATGCTCACTGTGTCTATAGCGGACTGACACTCGTCAGCATGTCATAGAAAGTAAAACACTAGTATTTTTCTCAAGGGTGTGAAGGAAGTAAAATAATGAACATAGTAAACCTTGCTTGAGAAGACAACAACTATTCACTCTTCTGAAGTCAGCTCATCAAGTGATACTCTGTCTGGTTTCTTCTCAAGAAAATACTTGAATTTGTTTTCTAGGAAAACTTAAGTTTTAGTTCAATTCAATTTAATTCCTTCTGGATGGTTTTACAGCTTATAGTTGGTAAACCTTACATTTAAGAGAAAGGCCTACAAGCATTTGCATTCTTTCAAAAGGAAGTACTCCTTAGCAATAGGATGCTGTACTTTGGAGTCTCATCATTATCTAGCTAGTGTCCTCTCTGCTTGTCAAATTTACCTTCTGTTCTATGCATGACTTCCCTCAAATCATGCCTCTTTGGGTAGG
The DNA here is from genome assembly GCA_026225945.1 of Cricetomys ansorgei. NCBI lineage: Eukaryota > Metazoa > Chordata > Mammalia > Rodentia > Nesomyidae > Cricetomys > Cricetomys ansorgei. The sequence continues at coordinate 3,453,606 of JAMJFZ010000289.1, read as the reverse complement.
AATTGCCTATTTAGCCGCTCTCCCCATGCTTAGAGCTGGAAGGATGAAAGTGATTTTTTTCAAATACCTCTGATTTATAATCTCAGAAACGAAAAGGAACAAGTGAGATGACTCACTCAGTGACTAAGGGTTCCATATCCAAAACCCACACAGTGAAGGAAAGAACCAATCCCGGGAAATTCTTCTCTGACAGCAAATGCGCACGCATACACACACACACACACACACACACACACACACACACACACACACACGTAAAAATAAGAAATATAGCTTAAAAGACTTGAAAAAACATGCAATCACTGGTAGACACTGTGGCAAACATTCAGTCTCACTTTATCCATAAGATATGATGGTACTTTCCATTCCCATGTTATTCTACAAGTAAATCTGTAGATCTATCTAGATTCACAGCAATGAAATTAAGTTAATAGAGATGTTGGTTTCACCAGGTAGTGGTGGTGCACGCCTTTAATCCCAGTACTTGGGAGGCAGAAGCAGGCAGATCTCTGTGAGTCAAGGCCAGCCTAGTCTACAGAGTGAGTTCCAATATAGGCAGGGCTGCAAAGAGAAACTCTCTCTCAAAAACCAAAAAAGAAAGAGAAAAAAGTAATATTGATTTTTAGTAACAAACAATATGGGGAAGGAATCAACAGAAGAGAATTATTCAGCTCTATTTCTTAGTAGAGAAATATTAATTAAATATAGAAATATTTTCCTTTGTAAATTGTCATACTGGTAACTACTTTTGTGAATAATACTTTAACTATTTACTACTGGTGGTACTGTAAATAAGCACAGAGCATTTTCTGTCAAAGTTCTTGAATCCACATTATCTTTCTATGTTAACAGAACTTTATTCATTATTCTCTCTTAAAAAAGTAGTTATAAACTTTTATTATTTATCTCATATGCCTTGGCTGAGGAGGTGGCTCAGCGTAAGAGTGTTTGACAACATATACAAGGCCACAGGTTCAACACAAGACCATAAACAAAAGTAATACGTATATAAATTTTAAAAGTTATATCCCTTTGCCTTGTCTATGTTGTAGAAATCTATGCTACTATACATCCTGTACTGGTTATTCCCTCCTTCTGCATAATAATGTAATTAATTTCCTTTGTATTTCAAATGGCTTTTCAACAAATGAAATTGTACAGCAAACATCAGTAGTCTTTAATGGGCCTTTTCTTCAAGAATAAAAAAAGATTCCTGGCCAAAAATGACATATCGATAGTCCCGAACTATCTTGTGTAATAAACCTGGTGAATTTTAAAGAATCAGCTCCAGCCAGAGGGGGAAACTGAATGAGAAAAAAAAGAAGAAGAAGAAGGAGAAGAAGGGAGGAAGGAGAAGAAGGAGAAGAAGAGAGGAAGGAGAAGAAGGAAAAGAAGAAGAAAGCAGTGGGGAGAGAAAGATAGTGGCAGAGAGAAGTGGAGAAGGAGAGAGAGAGAGGGGGAAAGAAAGAGATGAATAATATATAATAGGTTACATCATGTGTTTATGATACACAATCCAATGCATTTTTTCTACTACTTTAACATAAATCGTCAAAAGAGAATAATTTTGACCTGAGGTTCAGGAAATCAGAGAACTTTGTCTAGCTTTGGAAATGTGCAGGGTAAACAGGGAAAATGGTAATCCATCAGTGATCCTGAGAAGAGAGAGTGCAGACACAGAGTGAGGAGTAATGAGACGCATGCCCCCAGAGCAAACAAGATATTGAGGTTATTGTAATTTCACAATATCGTTATAGCTTTTGGAAGTTTCTATTCATTGTTGTTTCTTTTTTTTTTTAACTTGGAATTTAGTACTAGTAGAATTTATGTAGTTGTATGAATTACCCTTATATAAAACACAATTTAGGAAAATACCTAAATATTAAAGCATTTAAATCATGTAAAAAGATTGTGGTTTTGATTTGCTGCAGTAATAGTCCTTAGTATACCTATGTCAGTTAATTTGAGGAAACTGAAATATCACCAGTGAAATAGCCTCATGTAAATAATGGTTTAATCTAATGTTCAGCTATATAAGCTGCAAATTATTTTTCCTAAAAGACTATTAGAAAATGTTCAGTGGATATGGATGGGTTGCAGCTTTATCAGATAAATTTCAACACATTAATGAAGTTTCCTACTTTTTTCAGTAGGATTCATGTATTCTGTTCCAATCAGTAGGAAAGCATACTAAAATTAAATTACCAAAGCATTTGCATCTCACATCAAAACACTTGTTAAAAATACCACCTACTATCACCTACTATTTATTTACTTTCGTGAGAGAAGAGAAATCAATTCCAAGTTAGAAAGAATGAAGCCTTTGGTTTATTACAGGTAGCTTAGGAGCTGTCAACAACTCAGAATGAGATGCCAGGATGTTGGGAATAGATGGACATTTTACAGAACTAGTCCCTGTATTATAGAGTCCTCTAATCTATATAAGCTTATCTATTTAAAAATGTTTCTAATTTGCATTATTAGCCGCTTCTTTTAAATGGAAACTTGAGTTGGATTTTAGAATTGAAGTCAATGAAAAACTAGATTCATTCCATGCATTTGAACTTTAGGCTATTTTTTATGAGTCAAATTGACTGTAAATTTATATTATTAATGCTCCATTCTTAATGCAATAGAACTTATTAGAGGGAAATTATTGATGGTTGGTTTTGCAAAACCGTTTCTGTTATCTACCTAAAACCCGCAATGAGGAGTAAGTTCACTTTTCATTTATTTTACATGAAAATTGGAGAAGTTATGTCAACTGCCCAATTTTCAAGGTTCCTTGCTGAAGGGTGAAGCTTTTGTTTTCCAATCACTGTTTCTCTAACCAGTGGGAAGTAGAAAGAGAAAACATGTGGATTTGAATTGACGTGCTTTGCAGAGTCTGTGTTGGAATATTTCTCTGCCTATCAGCTCAGGCAGAACATATAATTATTTTCACATCTCACAGGACAAGTCCTCTCAGCATTAGATTTTCTTAATGCTATGAGTCAGCAATGACAAGGAGAAAGAGAAGAAGGCAAAAAACACTTTCGGGGACTGTCGTTTGCAGTCAGTTCTCTGAAACTAATTTTGGAATGACTTTCAAATTCCTCCAAACATTTATAAGACAATTCTCTTGATGCAGAAAACAGCTATTTCTCGGTTAAATTTGCCATAAGGATTTCTCGGTTCTTTGTTTTACTTTTGACAGGCTATTTTGAGGGTGTCATCAATGCTGGGCAGGTAGGTGTACAACTGCTGTCCTGAGAGGACATTTAATAAATGGCATTCTCTTCATTCAGTTCTACAGCACTACCAGGTATGCAGTTACCTGGACATGACTGAGTAAAAGCAACCATAGTATCATAATTAAAATGATTTTAGGATTTCATTTGTAGAGCAGAAAGTGACTATATATTTATACCTCATTAAAGCTCTTTTCTCCTTAATATGAGTTCAGTTTAGATCGTACAGCTATCTCAACTGAAAAATGATTCATCAACAGAAGGAGGTATTAGTACTATAACACTAAAGCTACTCTATGGTTTATTCTGTGTGAGAAGCAGCTAAATCCACGAGAGCTCCTGAACACACAGCATGATCATAAACTTGGCAGAAATAGGTTCACTTAACACTAGCTGCAAAGTAAGAACTACTTGCATAGTGTGTGTGTGTGTGTGTGTGTGTGTGTGTGTGTGTGTTTGTGTTTATGTGTGTATGAGGTGTCGCAAAATATTATTTTGTATATCCTGAAAGGAAGGACATATTCAATAAGCACTAGACATATACAAGAAACCACTATAGATAACTCCACAAGCTCTTCTAACCCTGTTACTAAAACTACACAGATTTCCATTGGTGTTGAACAATGAATGAAGCACACTGATAAATCCCTTGGCATAAATTCCTTTGAAAATAAACCTTGAAAGCTTATTTTGAAACAAAATTTGTAAGCTGTGAACATCACTGACTATTAAGCTAAATTGTAATTTTCCTTACAACACTGGCTGGGGTTGAATTGGAAGTAATCATGGAGGATCTCAATTTTGGCATTTGAAAACAAAATCTTTCTCTGTTGTTTTCATTGTGACTACAAAGAAAACTTTTATCAGCCTGAGTTCTCACTACTGTGGTTAGACTCAAAGGCTGAAACGTTGGCATTTGACATAGCTCCTTCCACAGGAGCTAACCTACCATTTAGATTGATTTCCTACCATCCTCTGCTTCAGTTATAGCTGTTCTGACTGCGGCATACATTCAGAACAATCAACAGTTCTTACGTGTCCACAGTGCCAAGTGTTTGTACACATGTGGTCTCCCTGTAAACATTTCCTTTCCATCTGAACAGTAGTAGATTGATGTTTATTTGTTATGACACAGTTCTTCCAAACATTTCCAGACACCAGAAGAGAGCTAGCTATTCATGCCACATATGCATCACGGTATTCAGAACAGTGTTTTGTCAGGATGATAGTTATTCTTAGTGTCTTTTACATTAAACTGATTTTTCTATGAGGGATACACAAATGGTGATAATCCCCTGGCATTAAGCATTGTCATTGGCAGTTCCAAGCTGTAGATTTGCTTTTGGCATGGTATCTTCTTCATTTCCTTAATGACAAACTGCAAGAGCTAAAGTAAATTTCAGAGCACATCTACATTTTTTCTTTCATCAGTGTCCTCTCAGTGTCACCTTCACCTCCGTTTGTAAACACTAGATAGAAATTTCAGAGGCACAGTTGCCACTGGGCTACATTGTGACACCCCATGTAATGGATGGTCCCAGATGAGTCTGGCTCATGTGAGTTCCACCTGAAGATCTAAAAACTGAGAGCGAAATACATGTCTTGACAACTCTTTTGTAAAGTTGCGAGGCTTATGGCAAGAAAATGGGATACAGGATCGTCTTCATCGAATAATGAATAAAATCATGCAGCATTAGGGAGGACATGAGCCATGTCTGTCAGAGTGAGCTCAAGATCTGATTTGAGTGATCATGAAACAGCAGACAGAGAAAGAGGTGCACCTCCGTAGCACTGTAACCATGAAAGCAGAAGCCGTTATTAACATGTAAAGATGTCCAAATGTATGCATTGGTTTCCAGCAATTTGTTGGTTATTGTCTTCATTCCCTCAGTCCTGGCTTCCACGGCAGTCATCTTACCTTCAGTTCTTTTAAAGAAGTCCTTTCAGTATTCTCTGTAGGTCAGTCTTGGTAGTCATAAATTCCTTTACCTTGCTCATATCATTGAATTTATTTTAAATCTTTCAAATATGGTAGATAACTTTGTTGTGTATGGAAACATGGATTGGCTTCTGTCATCCTTTAGTATTCTAAATACATTGCTTAATGCCTCCTAGCTTTTTTTATTTTCTTTTATGAAATGAGCTGATATTCTGAGGGTTCTGCTTTTATATAAGATTTGGGGCTTGTCTCTTGCAGAATTAACATAATTTCTTTATTTTGTATATTCTGTGTTTTAACTATATTATGTTGTATGGCATGTCTTTCTTGTGCTGTTTTATTTGTTAGTCTGTGTGAACTATACATGCAATCTCCGTTTCCAAAATTTTCTTTTATCTGTTTATTGAATATCTCTTCTCAATCTTGACCTGGAATCCTTCTTCATCAATGCGCATAACTTGAAGATTTGATGTTTTCATTCTGGTCCATAGTTCACGTATATTCTATCAATATATTATGTTTTAATTTATAATTTTCTAAGGCTAAAGGATCCAATTAATATATATTTTCTTCTTGCAGACATTTTGTCTTCTATGTGACCAACTCTGGTAGTGAAGATTTTTTTGCTGACTTTTAAATGATTTCTTGGATTTTTTTTTATTTCCAGTTTCATTTCAGATTTGGTTTTCTTCAGTATGTTTATCTAATTATTGAATTACTTTTCAAATCCTCATTTGTCTTTATTATTTCATCCAGTCACTTGCATGTATTTTCTTGAACTTGAATCAGGAGTTTATTCTTTATTTGTGTATTTCTTGATTCATTCAGGAGTTAATTCATTTCTTCTTTACGCTCTTGAGTTCTTTGAACATGCTTATAATTGTTCCTCGAAATTCTGTTTCCTGATATCCATGTAACCTTTTCTTGCTGAGGAACACTGCTATAGGATTCATGACCTTAGTAGACAACATTTCATATTAATCGTGCTTTGCAATTATATATGTGTATTTTGAGTTAGGTTGTTATTTGTATTTTTTGACAGGAGTTTATAGCCCATCTCTGTTCAGTGTGACATTAGTTCTGTTTTTAATGTTTCCCTAACTTCCCTGTTTGGGGCTCTGGTATGAAGTATTTAAAGTTCCATCTTTTGTTCATTCAGTGATATATTAGAGGGGAGACTGTGATAATTACAGTTTAATGGTTTCTAGGGGATCTCATGGGTTGTAATGGCACTGTGTACATATACTTGGACACCAATATATCAGGGACATATGGTACAATGGGGCAGAGTTGAGGCATCTTACCACCAGTAGGATGTGCACAGTTGCTTGGACAAATATCCCCTTTTCTAAGAGGATATTACAGCCCTGGAAGTTTTAGCACTGGTGGCCATGCACATGAGTGCTCGTACAAGGTCTCTGTTGTAGACCTTATTTTTTTTAATAGGAACTATTAATTAATTAATCCTTTGAATGTACAATGAAAATGCAGATGAATGTGTAATAGCCTCTATTGTTAAGCCATTCTCTATACAAAATAAGAAGTAAATATATAAGTCAATGCTTATAATAGAACACTCTAAATATTCTGGTAGTAATTAAAATGCTGGGCACGAGTGACCTGGGACATAGCAGTGGGTACAATGGGTCCTATGTTGAGATGTCAGTGATCACTCCCAGGGCACAGAGCAATGAAGAACTTGTGAGAAAACATCTCACAAGTGTTCAAATATGCAGTGAATTAAAGTTCTAATATTTTCTTTTCCATGTTTAATTGGCCTAGGTGAGTGTTTGTGACATTCACCTCCCAAGTACCATGTACAAGCTTGGATCTTTTTTCTGTCTGGGAGTACCATGATTTTCTGAGTACTTACTTTCAGAATGAAGCTGGAATTGCTGGAAGAGAATATGAATCCAGCATATGCACCCAGTTAAAGCATCCAGCAAGGAGCTGGCAGATTATTGCTACTGATTTGACTCCAGTCCTGAAGATATGTATAAATGTAAAGTAGATTAAAGAATGGATACTTGTTATAAGCCTAGAATATAGTCTTGGGCTGCTTCTTTAATCGAAATGTTTTCACGACACTTAGATAAAGATATTTGGCTTCCTATTCAATACATATAATGATTGATGTTAATTGCTAGAGAGACTAAAATAAAGAGGTTTGAAGATAAGTAGTTAATTTGATATCATTCAACAAGAAAATAATGGCATTTCTAACCATGTTAAGCATAGAAAAAGGAGGATTTTCAGTTAAGTATTTGTCTAAAATTCAGTATCTAAATCTTTAGAAATATTTCTCCAAAGGGTCTTTCATCTGGTGACCTCTGAAGAGGCTCCGGAGGCCCAACACAAACTTGAAATAAGAGGGCACACTTACAGACTGAGGATAACTCAGCCAGGCAAAGATAAAACTGCATAAGAGTTCACAAGGAATGAATAGATCAGGCATCTCTTATTTGTGAAAATCAGGCTTCTTTTCCACTTGAACTTGAACACTTTATCTAACAAAGAGCCATCTGATATTCAAGAGAGCAAATGGAATGATGAGAAGACTCATAGAAAAAGATAAGAAAGATTGCTCTTTCAAAGAATTTCAAAATAATATGAATGGCAGGGGAAACAAAAATATACTTGACCTGAATTGACGTATTTCCCCACAGACACTTCTATCCACAGAGTTCATGATGAACTCAGATGTGCTCTATTGAAGTGACAGACTTGACACTAGAGATCCAAGTAATACTAGCTGTGTTCCAGTCCCCTCCTTTTACAAAGTCACTACATTCACAGCTCACTGTGACTAGCATTTTAGTAATCTTTCCTGGTTTCAGTACCTTTGAGTTCTGCATAGATTTACTCTTATGTAATGTTTAATATTAGAAAAGTTTTAGCACTATTTGAGGTCCTGATAGAAATTGTCATTTTTTAAAGAAAGATAATTTTTCCTCTCACCCAAGTGCTTGAATTAACTCACTAAGTCTGGTATATTAAATGAACCATCACCATACTAAATATCCAGCAGAACAATGCCTACTCACTCCATTCTCCATAAATGAACATTTCAGTGGCTCTCTGTTACCTGGGACTATATTCCAATCTATATTGTGTCTTTATGAATCAAGCCAAACCTACCTTTTAAGTCTCAGGTCACACCTCATTCTCACTAGATTATTTATGCTCCAGTTATAATAAAATATATTTTCAAATAGAAAAGATTCTTTTACAGTATCACATGATGCATTCATTTAATATTCTGCCCAAACTCCTATTAATATATATGCCAATATTTATTTTAAATTCCATTTCCATAAAATATGTTTGGAATTCTCATTGAAATCCCAGAATAACTGCCCAAGACACTCTTTCCATTGATTTCCTAGTTGTAAGCATGAGCTGTGATTCACCTGTCAGTCTTTAACAGGTAATTTTCAGTTTGAGGGAGTAGGACATACACCATCAGTTATCTTTTTATCTTTTATCCCCTATATTTTCGGCATCCCTGTATCTGATACAATGAAATATCCAGTAATTACTTGATACATATTTATTGAATAATTTATGTATAGCATGGTTCTACCATATGAAAGGAGTTGTTGCCAACCTGATAATGATCTTCAGCAAATATCCATTTTCTAGAACTGGCATTCACCTTCAAGTTCTACCTATGCCAAATGGGTGTAGCCAGTTAGTTACAACATAGATAACTAACAAATAGGTTTGAATTTAGTTCCCCAAATAGCATGATAAACAGCCTTATAAGGACAAATCATACTTTCAAAAGTATAACGAACAGCGGTTAGTTAAGGTATATATGAGTGTTTCCCAATGTTTTCTACAGTGAGTTTTTGTTTGTTTGTTTGTTTGTTTGTCTCGTTTTGTTTTTCAATACAGGGTTTTCCTTGTTGAAACTCTGGCTGTTCTGGAACTTACTCTGTAGACCAGGTTGGCCTCAAACTCATAGATATTTGCCTGCCTCTGCCTCCCAAGTGCTGGGATTAAAGGCATGTGCTGTCACAGCCCAGCTTTTTCTCTTTTTATAATTGTTCTAGTCTCACTCATGAGAATTATATCCTCATGAATTAATTTTTATATTACTCAAATGGATTAATTTTCAAATACTTCCAAATACTACCCTATTGGGCAGTAGGATTTCAATATCAACTTAGAAGATAATAGGGGACAAATATTAATTTCTTAATAGCATCAATTGTAATTAATACCTAACCTAGACAATATAATAGTTTAAAACTAATATTAAGGCACAGGAAATAGCTCAGTCAACAGAGTCTTTGTTATTATACATGAAGACTTCAGCTCAATGTCCAGAACCAAGGCAAAAGAGCTAAGCATGGTGGTAATCCCAGCAGTATGGAAACAGAGATGGGTGAATTTGCAGGACTTGCTTGTGAAACAGTATAACCTACTGGAGAAACAGATGAATAAGAGATTCTGTCTCATAAACAATGTTGACAAATGTAGATGTAGATTCAGAGCAAAAGGCAGTTTATTCCTTGGCTAATTCAGTCCCCAGTCCTGGAGAGTTTCAGCCTCCATACAATCTAATCTTATGTCTAGATGTGGAAGGTTTAAGCCTCTGAGACTTACTGCTGACTGACTCACTTTGACCAGCTCCTTCTGAACTCAGAGCTGTTCTGAACTCAACAGACTCTTCTGGTTGGCTGATTCAACTCTCTTACATGGACTGACTCAAATTCTTCTCCAAACTGACTGGTTTAGAGTGATCTTCTGAGCCTGCTTATTGCCTACAAATTTAGGAGTTTCTGACTGAACTCCTCTGACTTTGACTGACTCTGGATGACTTCTGCAACTTCTCTGACTGAGCTGTTCTGTGAGGCTTCAAACTGATTCTTGCTGTTAGTTGCCTCTGTGTCTCTCCTGCAGCCTACCTGCTTCATACTGCTTATCTCATAGTGCCAGCTCTAACTGACTCTTCTGTAACTGACTTTTTCATATAGCCTCTATAATTGATTTCTGGTTTTTTAGCTGAATGCTCACCTTTCTCTAGTAAGAGTTGAGCATGTTCTCATTTTGACTCACTTTTCCTCTGATTAGTTACTTTGTCATTGTCAATCTGACACTGACTTCTGAGGTCTGCTTCCTGTCTGCTTCCACAATATGTTTCTGTCTTAGGTATTAAAGGCATGGACCACCACTGCTTTCTGAATACTGGGGTTAAAGGTGTGTACCAACATTTTAAACATTCTTTCTACATTACTTATGGACCACACAGGCCTCTAAATGAGATTCTTTCATATAATCCCCTGGAATATTGACCCTTCCTAGCTTTCACACAGGACTATTCCTCTGCAGTTGTATTCCTTTTTTTCCCCTGTCTGAAGTTCAAGATTTCTGGATTTTATCTGGTCTCTGTTTACTAGCTAATGTTACAGTCTAGTGTCCTTTAAGTCATCTACATCTTCCTGCAACCAAAGTCCCTTGTTTTGTTTCTGCCTTTAGGAGATGTAGAAAATTTCTATGTGTCTAATCCTCAGTCTTCCATCTCCTAACTTCTTATTGATCCTCCTTTAGAGATATGTTCACCTAACAAATTGCATGAGGGGCAGTTTAATACATTTAAAAAGAAGAAAGTCAGAAGTCACACCTATAAAAACAAGATATTGTGAGCATCTAGTTATCAGCTAATTATTTCTAAAATGTAGAGATTTCATTTCTGCTATTCATATGTTATTTGTTATTTATATTTTATTCATATATTTTGAAAATTGAAAATTTACTAAGACATAGGCAGCCAAAGATTATCCATAGCATATACCAAAGAGTAGCATTATGAGAGATGACAGGAAGAAGAGTCACAGAAGAAGAAAACCCACTGTGAAAATGCAAATGTGTTTGGCTGAAGAATGAAGCATCTTTGGTCTTTTCTTGTCATTTGTCACTTTTCAACAGTCTAGATCTCTGAGGACAAAGATTCAGAAAGAATGTTGGAGTTGCTTGAGAAAATTAGCATGTCTTGCATCCCAAATTTAGCCTAATGTTAATTACTCGTCTGAGCTTTGTCATTTACTATTTATCGAAAACTCCAGTGGATGCAAATCTAGCACTAGTTTCTTTGAAAAGTAAAGTTCTGATGACTCTCATTCCAGAAATAGAATCTATTATTAGTGAAGGTAATGAAGCTTTGTAGCTTAGAAGTTAGAGGTAATATGCCTGGACTACACTGTTTGAGACTTTCCCTGTTTCTTTGGCCTGTAAAGATCTAGACACCTCTGCAAGGACCATATAATATAATATAATAAGAAGGGAAGCAACAATATAGCATAGAGACAGCTACTCTGAATGTCCAACTCTTGCATTTGAAGCAATGTTCTGGCAAATAGAATGTCACAACACATAATAGAATTATTATCTGCATGATGGTTGCATGTGTCACCTAAGTGAAATTATTGGAGACTGTTAAAATGTGTCAACAGGTAAATGTACTTACTGAAAGATCTGACTTGTGACCTCAGTTCAATCCCAAGTAGGAGAAAACCGAGTCTCAAATTGTCTTCTAAATTCCGTGAAGGTGCCTAGTACATGCATACCACACCTACATACACACTAACTTTACCATAAAGCAATAAATAAATAAGTGAAATAAAATAATTTATAAATAGAATTCTTTCTATTTAATTATTTAGAGTTGTCTTTTTTAAGATTAGAGAGCCAATGTTAATATAATTTGAGTGTACAAATTTAGATTGAGAGATGTAGAGTTAAATCTCTAAAATTACTGGAGAATTGATGGAAAGAAAGAATTCTTTTACTAAGTACACAATAGCAAATTTGGAGCAGCTATGGTTATACTAATTTCTACCTTCATATCCATGTTTGTATATTCACTTCAAATTATAGATGCAGAGATTACCTTACTGGTATCTGCAAGACATTTTCTCTGAGTCTCTTTGTAGAAAGCCTTTCCAAAAAAATATGTCCTACCTAAGAATGTAGTACTTTCTAATAAAATAGCAAATACTTGGATTTTCCAAAGAAAGAGAAAGAACCAGTGACTTAAGGAGGCTAGATATAGGTATGAGAGAGCGAAAGAGAATGTATATTCTAACACAATGCAACACAAGAAACATCCTCACAGAGATTAAAGAAAGTGGCTAAAGAGAAGAAGACTCTAAACATAGCCTCACAGCAATGAATTCTTTGACTAGTTAATCAACGCCCTGTGCAAGAAGAGCTGTATGCACTAAAGTTGCACATAACTGTCCTAGAATCTCTCATGACTTTCCTGCACCTTTACCCCAAACAGTATACTAGTATTTATTAAGGAGGATACTGATATTTCTTTTTCGTGTGCAATCCTCACTTTTATAGTCTTGATTTATATTTCCGTTTTTTGCTAATAGTTAAAACCCTGATAGAAACCTAAATACTGTCTTCATATTTAGTATTACAATAAACATTAGCAAAATATAAAGGAGGTTCTTCCTCACAAAGTATGACTGTTGTTGCTGCTGCTCATTTAAATGTCCTCTTACATCATACCTAGAAGAATAAATGAGCGAGATGACCACGGCAGGGGGGTCAGTGAGGAGGGAGAGGACACTGATGGTCGACATCATCTGAGAGGATGACAGAAATGATGCTGATGCTGATAGTTACGATGGTGACAATGATGACTGCAGTAAGGAATAATGGTGGTGATGATGGATAATATGGAACTAGAAATACTTTTCTATACTTTTTCTCTTTCGTAAAGTGCTTTATTGCTCATGTTTATAACCTTTGCTAAAGAAATACAATGAAATTATTTTGCATCACTGTGCACTTAAAAACAACAGATTAATTGAATGGTAAGTGATTTTTTTTTTTTTAAAGAACATATCAATGACCAATTCTGGTTTTTTTTAGTCCCAATTCTCATTACATGTGTTGCCACCTATTGATTATATTTATTTGAAGATGTGTACAAATAGTCACCAGAAATTGTGGAGTTGAGCTTCTCTATTCATAGCGTCTGTATCTATGTTTCCTGCCAATTAAAAGTTGAAAGTATTCATTTGTATAGTCTGTACTAAATCACCTCCTGTCTTCTTTTGTTTTATTCTGTACACAGTATACTATAAAAACCGTTCAGAGAATTATTTTGTTGTCTTAGGAATTACAGGTAACCTGAGGCTGGCTGAAATGTATGGGATGGGTTATATGAAAATATTCTGGCATTTATAGAAGGGTTAGAGTCCACCACTTTCAGCATCTCAGGGTGTTCTTTCACCTAAGCCATGTGATACCGAATTGTAGCTGCACTCCTTTATATCCTTGCACAAGTTTCCTCAAGGAAGCTCTTTGCCACAGTGAAAAACTCAATTCTGAATGAAAGAGAACTATTTAAATAGCAAAAATAGTCTTCGGTTCATAGTAGCAGAACTTCATTGGAAACAGCTGGTATAAATGAACAGCCACATGGTAAATGTATTCAGCCCTGAAATAGCCTCTGAATCTACTCAACAAACTTATAAAGTAACTCACACCTCAGGTTACACTTTAGAAGCCACTGAGGGTGCAATCCTGCTGCCCTTGCATTTCTTTTATGCTCACACAGCTCCCATTAACATTGCTCAAAGTTCAGGATACCAGGAAATAAGGGCACTTTTTTTTTTCTGTTTCCTCAATTCTCAATAGCTTTGCATCCGTAGATATTTAGCCACACTTTCTCAATAAAAACAGGCAGTTATAAACAAAAATATACCAGCAAGAAAACTGCAGGAAAGTCTTGCTGGCTACAGGACATTTCTGTTTGCTAAGCCACGGGGCACATGGTTCTGATAGAGCACCAGCTGCTTGGAACCTCCTCAGGGCTCTAGGCTATGGGAAGAGAACTCCCATCAGGTTTGTATATATCTGATTGACTGCATGACATCAATGCCTTCCAGCCTAGCAGCTTTTGTTCCTGTGTTCATCAGATGCAATTAGCAGAGTCAAAAGGAAGCATGCCCAGTCTGCTAACACACGTCAGAAATCTACCCATTAGTGATCCCAGGATTCAGACTTAATGATATGTATGTCCTATAATCGTTTAACAAAAGCATTCCTCAGTTCAAGGTTTACAGCTCTTCTCTTTTATAAAATTATTCTATCAAACATTAAATGAACTGAGATCACTTTTCCTTATAATTAAAAAAATATATCACAGAACGCTTGGCAAATATAAATTGAAAGTGCTTAGGATATTGTCATAAGTTGGTGTTTTTTTAAGTTAAGATTTCCTAATGCTGCCATGCATTTTAAGTTTAATTCATATACTGGAGCATCCTTATATTATATAATGTATCAAATAAACTCACATTGATACTTAAAGGAATGCTGATGAAATATCGCCATTTAAACAAACAATATCCATCAGATTAATTGGTTCCTCTTCTTTATAGGTGTTGATTGAAGTTCTGCATTTGAGAAATGAATGCCATATTGCAACATAATTTTCCAGAATCTTTGGTTACCTTTTCAGTAAGTTAAATGTCGAAGTATTATTGGCTCATAGATAAATTTGTTTTTTAAAAGAGATACCCAAAATGAACTTTCCTAACTCTTTGACGGCCCCAAACTAAGAAGCCAGTAAAAGGTTAGGGTCACAGAGTCAAAGAGCCGAACATAGGTTGGCGGGCAAGCCTCTTGGGGGCTTCAGAAAGAACTGCTAGATTTCTTCCATGGTTCTTGTATTGTGGATTATTTTAAAGCAGTGTAGCATCTGCTGTGGCTAATCATTCATTGGCTTCGGGTAGAATGATTCTGTCCTAATAATTAATGCTTTAACTTACCCACAGTATTTTCGGTGTCAATAACTAAAATGCATTTTTGTTTTTATTGAGGACATGGATTTGAGTGTCATTCTGATTTTATCTCATGAAAAGAAAACACTGCACCCTTGCAAATGCCCTGAGAGGTTTACTTACTCTTCCCAGGTTTTGGTTCATCTCTCTTCAAAGAAAAATCTGAACATGTTTTGGAAGTTGGCACAAGTTACTCTCTAACTTTGCCCCCAAATCACAACTTTTAAAGTTATTCCAAGTATGTATCAAGAGTCTCATTACTTGTCTGGTAGTGAAAGAACCCTTACTGTTTATAAACACATTTCTCCCATAGGCCTTACACGATGATCACATAATGCCACAAAGGAAGTTACACCTTCTTATATGTTTAAATATGTGTATGTGTTAGTACATCTCAGAGGCTTTTCATTCAGGTTTATCATCAGCACAATAAAAGAAAGCAAATTTTAATAGAGAGTAAATGAAACATGTATTTTTTTTCCCCTAATGAGTCTAGACTGTCATTGGTTTTGGAAAATAATGTTAACAGTTTTAAGGTTTTATTTTTCTGTTTTTTTTTTTTTTTTTTTTCCAGACAGTGTTTCTCTGTTGTAACTCTGGCTGTCCTGGAACTCTGTAGACCAGGTTTAGCCTTGAACTCACAGAGATCTGCCTGCCTCTGCCTCCCAAGTGCTGGGATTAAAGGCATGCGCCACCACAGCCTGGCTATTTTAAGTTTTGATTCATGATCATACTGTAGGTTGAATATCTGTCCCAAGGCACCCCAATTTATCTTTGTTTTCCCTTCTTCATGTTGGTTCTCTTTGTCTCCCAAAGAGTTTTACTTTTACTTTCATAATCATGTATAAAATCTAAGAACCACAAAAGGGAGAAAGCATGATACTGACTTTATGAGAGAATTGATACTGTAATATACAAAGACCTAGAAAGGAAACAATAAGAAATAAAATAGATGACAAAAGATATACAATAAAGGGCCAATGACCATAATAAAATATTAAACTCTACTAGGTATCACAAAAATGTGAATCAGTACAAATCAAAGCTACGTTGAGATTTAACATTACCTCACTAAAATTGGTAGGCATTAAGAAGTAAAATGACAAGTGCTGGTAAGGTGTAGTCTGAAGGGAGCTTTCCTCCATACCTATTCCTGTTGGGAATGTGAACAAACCCAGCTACATAGAATTCAACATGAAGGTTTCTTAGAAAAACAGAAGACGGGGCAAAACAAAACTAAAAAGCAACCAGGACAAGTGACACACACCTGTAATCCCAGTACACATGAGGCAGAGATAAGTGAGTCTCTGTTAATTTAGGATTAACCATGTCATGGCAAGTCACAGTACAGCTATAACCTACAAGATTTCTGAGTATTGAGCCACAGATCTCTCTTGACATATTCAGAAAGAATTGCATTTTAATGTTACTGTAGCACTGTTCACAATAGCTAAATTACAGAATTAGCTTAGAATCCAAAAATTGAGGAAGGAATAAAGAATATGTGCTTTACATATGCAATGAAGAATAAACACAATAGTGATAGGACAGAAGGATACAACTGGAGATCATGATGCAAAGTGAGCAGATGGATGTTCTTAATGGGCCCATTAATTATCAGTCCTGAAAGAGTGATATGAGAATTCCCAGGCTTTCTATGTGCTTCTAGGTGCTTCAAAGAAAATAAATGAGTTTGTTAAAATGTAAAATGCATTGAGTGTAATATCTGTCTTTTATTTTATATTTGAGGAAGGCTATTGAAAATTTTATTTTGATAACATATTTTCAATGTAAAGCAAACAGTACACCAACTTATCTAAATATTTCTAGTTAATTAATATGAGGGGTTAGAATTTTGTGTCAATAGCAGCATATGATAAATCAATCTCAAAGAGACATATTCTAAATAATAGAAAGAAGTTTTCCCAGTTTAATTGTGTTAAATCATGATACATTTGCAAACACAGACAGCATTGTTTTCTCTTCTTTTATTGTGTGGAAATAAGCTTATTGTAAAATAATATATAAGAGCAACATTTCCTATAAGCTATTTCTTATCTGTCAATCTTCTGATTGGATAAGTATTTAGTGAATGTTCTCTTCAAACAGAATTATGATATACAACTTTTGTCCATAGGCAGTATTAAAGTTACATCTGCTTAGATAAGAAATATTCCCACAATTTCCTTTGTCCCATACAAAATGGAGGCTAATGAAAGTAAGGCTAGTAAGTACTATATTTTATTGAAACTATAGTTGAAAGAGGAAATTATATATTGCATAGGTAAACAGTAAAATATTTTTGTAATATATATATATACATATATTACACATATATGTAATATATATGCATTACATATATATATGTGTGTGTATATATATATATATATATATACACACTAGCATGTACAAATTAAACATTAAATCTACTGCTATTCAATGTTGTCATCTCTGTATGTTTTAAGAACTCTTAAATTAAAAGTGTACTTTGGGCATATTTCAGGTAATTGACAAAGTATTTTTAACTATAGTCATCATGTTGTAATTTAAACATTTAGAAATATAATTAGCAATGTGTCCATGTGCTGGATAGATTTTAATGTCAACTTGACATCGGCTAGCGTCATTAAGGAAAAGGGAACTTTATGAGAATGCCCCCACCATACTACCCATAAGGCAAGCATGCAGAGCCTTTCCTTGATTAATGATTGACATGAGTGAGTCCATCCCACAGGGGTTAGTGCTACCCTTGTGTGAGTAGTAGTATATGGTATAAAAGAAAGAAGGTTGAGCAAACAATGAGGAGTAAGCCAGTAAGCAGTGTTCCGCTATGACCCTTGTTCCTGCTTCTATATTCCTGCTTCTCAAGTTGCTGCCTGAGATTTCTCTTATATTTTTTTATATTTCCCTTATATCCTACCCAATTTCCCTCAGTGACGGATTGTGATCTGAGAATTACAAGATGAAATAAACCCTTTTCAGCTCAAGTTGCTTTTGGTAGGGTGTTTTTACCACAGAAATAGAAATCCTTACTAAGACAGTGCTTTTTGACAAGAATTTAATCATTTTCAGCAAACACTATTCTGCTCCCTCATTCTTTGTGTTTGACATTTCATTCGTAACTAGTCTCATACACTGTATGTCTGTAGTTGACGTAGGTAACTTACAGTAATGTTCCTAGGCTCATTCATGTTGTTTGAAAATGGTAGCATTCTCTCTATCTCCCTCCCTACCTCTCTCTCTGCTGCACATGGATATAACAAATTCCCTGCTTCTCTGAGCCATTTACTGAACACACAGCTTCTTTATTGTGAAGAAACATCACATCAAGTTGCAGATATATCTTTGAGTTTTAACTATCTTCAATTTCTACTTTTAAACATGTGTATTTTCTAGCATATCTAGTATCTAGAAAAGGGATTACCGAGTTGAATAGTGCTTCTAATTTTAATATTTTGATGAAATTCTCTACAGTTCTGTACTCTCTACTCTCTACCAATGTACCTTTGCACTAGCAATATAGAACGTTTTCATTTATTGCAGTAGCATGTGGGTGTGCTGCTCAGATAGAGCTAGGCTACTGCAAATGTCTGCAATATATCTTTATTATCTTTTTTTTTTCTTTGTTTGCTTATTTGGTTCTGTTTTTTTTGAGACAGGGTTTCTCTATTGTAACTCTGGCTGTCCTGGATCTCACTCTGTAGACCAGGCTGGCCTTGAACTCACAGAGATCTGCCTGCCTCTGCCTCCTGAATGCTGAGATTAAAGGCGTGCATCACCACGCTATTTGTTGTTTTCTCAATTATGTTCATTTAAAAAGCTGTGAGGTGATATTGCATTGTGTTTTTATCTGCATTTTCTTTGTGATTAGTAATGAGGAGCATTCTTCCTAGAAATTTTTTATGAAAATAATGTCCTTGTTGTTCTGATGAACATTTAAAATGGGCTCATTTACTTCCCTATTAGTGAGTTTTATGTGTTGCTGTTCTCTCTCCTGAGCAGTGGGTTGCAGGATGTAGCTACCCACATATCTATATATAATCACATCCTCTCCCTGACAGTATTTAGGTGATGCCATGTGACTCTATATTCTAAATTGCCAGGTCACAGATACACTGTTTTTAGCTATAAAGGAGTTTGGAAAATTCATCCCTACTTTACAGTTTTACTCCTGTGTCACTGATGAGTATATAGACAGAGTAGAGCATAAAACCACAGCTTTATGCCCAGTTAGTTTTAATATCTAGGAAAATATAATTTATCAAGAAGAGACAGTAGAAATAAATCCATGTTTATCTCCAGAAGAAAGCATTATCACCATACCAAAGCAAGTTGGTACTATATGTCACTCCTAGTCTTGTCTGATTTCATTGGAAAAGTATTAAAAACGGATCAGCTTCTAATCCAACTTACAGTTGAAACCATTTTACAATAGGCTTTGGAATTTATTTTCAAAGTGAATGTGCATTTATGAAACTTTCCATACAAAAGGATCAATTTTATTTTTTGAAAAACGTATGTATTCCCACTCTCTCATCCCATCGCCACTCTCTTGGTTCCCATGAATGATGTGGAACAATACTTCCACTCATTTTCATGTAGTTAGCTGACACGTTTGTGTGTCTGCTTTAACGCTTCCGTGTTACAGTTTCACATTATTAAAGAGAGGCTTGGAGCTCCCTATAGGCAACTCAGAAAGAATGTCTTCTCAAAACATGACAGTGATATAACATTCTAAACATTCCCAGTGCTTTTATAAAACTTGATTAAAGGATTTTATCTGTCAGCATGGATTGTGGTACATTTCTCTCTTTTGTGAGGAAGGCACAGATGCATACAAAGGAGAATGTGATTAAGGAAGTGATAGACACACATCAATCCAAATGATTGATTCTATTTTCTCACTGATGTGAAAAACATGTGAGTATGAAAACCATGGTTTTATTTTCAGTTTTAAAGACTTGTATGTCCTTGGAGTATATAAAAATATTGCTATGTGGAAGAATAATAACTGCCTACAATCTTGTAAAATTTGTTATGCCAGTTTCTAAAAAAGTTATGTAATTCTGTTACTACATGATGCTTATAAGTGTATTTTTTGAAAAAAGTATCATAAGTGAAGAAAAGTGCAATTTCTAAATAAAATATTATTTTAATTTAGATGATTTGTAACACCCATTTAAGGGATTGTTTAAAGGGCTGTGGCATAACATAAGTGACTTTTCATATTCAAACTTGTATTTAGAATCTGTGCTATACTCACTTAAAATATAAATGCAGTAGAAATTATTAATATTACCTCCATTTTTGTTAAGTATGGTTATATTATATGGAAAATATTCATTTTTTTGTTGTTTTTTACCATTTTCTGTGTTAACTTTCTATGGTACAATACAGTGATTTATCATCACTCTTTAGGGAAAATTTAGAAGACATTGAAGCAAATAAAATTTGCATTTTTTGATTGCACATTATTAGTCTTTCTATGTCATATTGAACATCTAAGAACATTTATCATTATGGCATTGCTATTGATCCATAAAATATCTGTACATTACAGAGTTTTGCATACAATTTCATAAAATATATTCTGACTATTTTCATAATCCAATGCAGTAAGTATTGCTCTACGTAACTGATTATTTTATCATATTTAACTTCAGATTTTTGTTTTTAATTCCCATAAAACTGCCTTCTTATGACATCATGAGTGTTGTTATCACCATTGAATTAATTTGTTGAAATCATTATTTTAATTCACAATCTATAGCTAAAAAATTTTACAGTATGGTAAAACCACTTCCTGATGACCTATGATTTTATTTTAACTTATAAACTACCACAGTTGAGAAAGTTGAGACAATGCTATGTAAGTCATAATTCATCAAAGGACTTATCTACTATATAGTAAACAAACATGGGAGTGAAATATATATATATATGTGTATATATATATATATATATATATATATACACACACACACACACACACACACACACATACACACAAGAAAATCTAAGAAGTTATTTAAATCTTAACATGGAATTATCAAAGAAAATCTGTAGTATCTTTTTATGTAGAAATAGGAGGAACTTCAGGGTTGACAATTGTGTGATTTGTCTAAATAAAGCCTAGAGTAGAAATGTAACAGAAATTTCAGTCCTAACTATTTTGAATGTGGAATGTTACTCTTTACATATGGCACTTTTCTGCTTATGTAATGTCTTTACATATTATCTCAAGTATAAATAAATAACAGTATATGGCAATAACATGGATAACAAGAAATGGCAGAATATTTGGTCTCAAAGTAAAGCAGCCTTTTCTTCATTATTTGTTTCTTTTTCCTCATTGTATGACTGGGATAGCATAAAATATATCAGAACTAAATAGCAGAAATTAAGTACTAAAACTGGAATATAGTTTAAAAGTAACGAATAATAACATCAGCGATGAATAGAGACATAACAACACACAACATAAAAATTAAGAGATTCATAAATATATATTTAAAAATCTGTACTTAACCAAACCATAAATATCTCTGGATATATATGACCTACAGAGAGTTAAATTAAGATAAAATATACAATTAAAAGGAGAAAAGAACTTTTTTTTTGGTGTTTTCAAGACAGGGTTTCTCTGTGGTAACTCTGGCTGTCTTGGAACTCACTCTGTAGTAGTCTGAATGACAAGATGTTCAGATTCTTTCTTGGTACCACATTCTCTGCTGTCTATCTCTTGTATTCTTGTATTCTAATGGAATGGACTTCATCTTCCTGTCCTTTTTCTATCTTTTGCTTCTCTTCTTCCTTCTCTGATTCCTTCCCCTCATCCCCATTATCCTGAGTCTGCTAAATGGAGCTTGGATAAAGGATGAGAATGTGGTGGTTTGCATGAGAATATTCCCATAGGCATTGTATTTTAATTCTTAGCCCCCAGGCTGTTTTGGAACAATTATAAGATGCAGCTTTGCTGGAGGCTGGGACAAGTTGAGAGTTGATACCCTCTCCCTCTTCGAGTTCCATCTTTGATTCTCTGTGTGGTTGAGGTGTGAACTGTGTTTCTGTTGCCATGTTTCCCTCATTATCAACTCTTCTTATGAAATTGTAAGCCTGAATAAAGCCTTTATTCTATAAAAAAACAACCCATAACCCCTAGTGAATTAGAATCTCCAATTAAAAATTTCCTAACAATAACAAAAACAGTGCAGGGCCAGATGGATTCAGCAGAATTCTAACAGATATCCAAATAAAATTTAATGCGAATATTCCTCAAATTGAATTGCAGAATAGAAGCTGAAGGAGCATTTCCAACTAATATTTTTGGAACCACATTTTTATGATACCAAAACTACACAAAGACTCAACAAATAGAGAAAATTATGAACCAATATTAATTATAAATATAAGTACAAGTATTGTTAACAAAATACTAATGAATTAAATTTTAAAAAAATATATCACAAATTTTATCCACTTGATCAATTGGGCTTCCTGCCAGTGATGGAGAGATAGTTCAACATACATAACTAAATAAATGTAATACACCTAATAAACAGGACTAAAACACACAAAAAAACTTATGATTATCTTCTGAGATGCAGAAAAGCCTTGGAATATATCTAGAATCCACCAAGGAAAAAGCCCAGGATAGACTAATGATAAAATGACATATTTCAACATATTAAAGAAAATCTACAGTAAGTATACAGCTAACATCATTCTAATGGAGACAAATTCAAAGCCATCCTACTAAAATCAGAAACAAGATAACAATATCTAATACATTTTTATTCAATAAATTAGCTGATTTTTTTATAATATAATCTTTCTCTTGATTAGTTAGAATTATTCTGATATGCCTTTGACTTTAATGATACTTTTAAATACTTACTTTCTACTTTTTTTCAGAATATTACTCTTTTGTGTAGAAGTTCACAGTGGAGCTTTTATGGTCCTTTATGTATAAAATCATATCTGCATATAAGGATGCTTTAACCTCTTCATTTCGTATTTGTATCAATTTGATCTAGTTTAGTTGTCTTATCATTCTAAGAAGCCAAAAATTTACAATGTAGAGAAGATATAACCTTCAAGAACTTGTATTGGTCAAATTGGATACCTACACGTAGAATAATGAAAATGTGTCTATATTTATCATGCTGAACAAATCTCCACTCAAAATGAATCAAGGAATTAAGTAGGGCCAGATGACCTGTATCTGATAGTGGAAAAAGTAAGGAATTGGATTTAAGTCCGTAGCACAAGAAATCACTTTCTGAACAGCATCCCAATTATGTAGGCATTAAGACTATCAGTTATTACATGGACCTCAGGAATCTAGAAAGTGTTTCTACTGCAAGGACACCACTCTTCAAGCAAAGTAGGAGCCAAAGGAATGGGGACAACAATTTTACCAATTATACAACTGAAAGAGGATTAGTATCCAAAATATGCATAAAACACCCAAATACACACACACACACACACACACACACACACACACACACACACACAAAAAGAATCTGAATAACTATTAGGACAATAAATAATCCTGTTAAAAGTGCCCAACCTGCTTAGCCATGCGGGAAATGCAAATAACAACTTCTTTGAAATTTTGTCCTACTTTAGTTAGAATGGCTAAGAGTAATAAAACATAGGACAGCAGATGCCAGCAAGGATCCAGAGAAAGAACACTTTTTAATTGCTGGTAGAAGGGCAAACTGGTATAGCCAGTTTGAAAAAAAATAGCCAGTTTGAAAATCTGTATGGAAGTTCCTCAAAATGATAAAAAATAGGTCTACCAAAGAGATCTACCGAATGATCCACCTATACCACTATTGTGTATATACCCAAAGGACTCTGTCACTAACTACAGAGATATTTGCTAATACAGGTTCATTTCTGCTCAGTCCTTAATAGCCAGAAAAAAAGAAACAGCCCAGATGATCATCAGTTGGTGAATACATAAGAAAATGTGGCAATTTACACAATGGAATATTATTCCACTGTATAAAGAAAAATAAATTTATGAAATTTACAGATAAATGTATAGAGCTACAGAATACCATCTGATGTGAAGTAATCTGGACCCAGCTGGGTTACAAATGGTGCACTTTTTCTCATACATTTTAGTATTCGCTTTAGATATGTATTTTATTTTTTTATTTAAAATCACTATAGCAGTTAGGTAATAAAAGGCAAGGGTAGAGGAAGAAGCTTGCAAGAAATGGGAAACAGAATTATAGTATTATAAAGGGATAAATGGGGGAAACTAGAATATGAGAATCAAATGGAAGGGCGATGGAAGGACTGGTGGGTAAGGAGAGAATATGGGAAGGTATAACTAACAAAAAACAAAACAAAACAGGCTTTTGAAAAGCCAAATGGAAGTGTAGCTACCATACAATAGGGTAGACAATGCCCTGATTAGACATGATTGCTACCAAATACAGCTCATAGTGCCTGGAATGAGTTACATAGGCTAAAAGAGACCCAAATAAATCCTCCAAAGATTTTAGGCAAATGCCAATGCTATTGTTTGCCATCTGCAGTCTGACAGTCCTATAACCATGTGTTTATGTTATTGAGTAGGGAGAAATTTAGCTGGTGTTCAACTAAAAGATTTTTCCATATTGACTAGCATTCATGATGCTGGAAGATACAATGACAAAGAAGAGTAGCTGAAGAAAAGTAGTCATCATTATTACCCAGCTACGAAACTAACAATAGTGTCCTGCCTGCAAGATATATCTGATACAATGGAGGCACAAATTTTATGGGAGTTGACAAACCATCTTTTCATTTAAATTGGGGTCAACTCCATGAAAAAGTGATCAAGAATCTGAGTGTGGTTATGACATAGGTCCTAAAGGAAAACCAACTACTATTACTCTATATTGCTATAAACATAGCAATAAAATTACTCCCATTTGCATATTTCTATACCCATATCAATGAATGACTCAACACTTATCCAAAGCTCCATGCAGTAGTTGGAAATTAACAAGCACCCACAAATGGAGAATGTGTAGAGAGTGAGAGACTATGGAGCACTTAATCATAAATGAGTTTTTATTAAACCCTATTCCCACAAGGCTCAGGAATCTATTCAGAAAGACTGAATGAACCAGAGGAGATGTATGATTCAAAGAAAACAACATCTTCCAGAAACAAGCCAGATGAAGAACCAGTTGAGACAAGGAGAAGTGGTCACAAAAATCTCACTCCTCAAAAAGTCTATTTGTAAATGATACCTGACAGGAAAGGAAATGCCAGTCTTCTCCACTGGAGTAACATTGGGTATATCAAGCACACATCAGGTCAAGCTTCAGCCAACACAAAATTGACTCTCTCTCTTTCTGTCTCTCTCTCTCTTTCTCTCCTCTGTGTGTTTGTGTTAATGTTTTTTTTTTTTTTTTTTTTTTTTGGTAAATTTTTGTTATTTTCTTGTTTAGATTTGATGTTTTCCTAAGAGAAAAAGAACCTGAAGTTGGATGGGAGGGAGCCGGGAAGGATCTTGGAGGAGTAAGAAAGAAGGAATTCCATCAAAATATATTGTATAAAGAAAGTACTATTATAGTATCATAGGGGCAAAATATACACAAAATATTCAAAATAACCTAATTTATAAGTTTGTACCCATTTAAGTAGGTATAAAATAATTTCACTAACTAGCTCAAGTTAAATAAAAACACAAACTCAAATAAGTCGTATCTTAATAGTTCTATTTTTGCATAGGAGGTTTATTTCATTACATATGAAAAAAACCCATTTTAATTATAACGCAATGAAATAATCCACAACTGCGAATTATTAGTTTTGAAAACAGTTTGCAATTATCTTAACTGTAGTGAATGCCTTTCAAGAAAATACATACAGCAAAAGTAAGAAGATGTGGAAATTAGTTTGTGAGTCTGAAACTGATGAGCAAGGAGACACCACATGAAGCATTTCCAAGTAACATATGTCCAATTTTTATATCTCCACTGTACTCAATCCTATATTAACTTTTAAATATTTTATTGTGAAAACTAAGCATAACTTCAGCTTGAAAATTTGTGTGTCTAAGAATTTATGATATATACTGCTGCATAATAATTTTTTATTCACTGTTTCTCATCAAAACTTGGGTAATTTAGTATCCTGCATGTACTTTTCAAATAGTTATGCTGAACTCTACTGTGAAGTGAAAGTGGTGAAGTTATTCAATGTCTGGAATGTTTTACTTGTATCATTATTAGATTACTAATAGAATTTTTCCTTTAATAATGAAGGAATGAAAGGAACATGAACTTTCTAAAGTAGAATGTAAGTTTTTGAAGGAGAAGCTGAGTTACAATATTCTTGAGACTTTAAGCATATTCATAATAACTATCTTATTTTCATTAGTTCAGTATGCCTCAGAGCTGTATCTAATTTTAAGTAATAAAAAATTTGAAATGCCAAATCTAAAACTAAGGTCTACTTTCCTCTTCTTTAATGATTCATATTTAAAGCCAGAGCCTCAAATCATATAGCAATAGTTATGTTACAGAGCACCAAGCTGAAGGTTAGACCTAGTTCATAGAAAATCCTTTATCAGAGTAAAATATTTTACCGGGAGTTTTATTTGTCATAGATAGAGCAAAATTTCTAAAAGTCTAGAGTCTAGAAGATTCAAAGTTCAAAGCCAGTCACAGCAACTTAGTGAGCTCTTCTCTCAAAATAGGAATAAAATAGAGCTGGAAACGTAGCTTAATGGAAGAATGTTGTGACACACATGTAAGAACCTCAGTTCAATTATCAGTACTTCAAAGTGAAAAAATGGAAAAGAAAAATTAAAAATTAAAGAAAACAAAAATAATTTTGTATTATATGCTTTCCTGCTTCATTTATACATTACTTATATTGACTTAATATATGAAAGCTAAGTACAAATACACTCTAAATTACATGTTAAGTTTTATCTTTGATTACATAAAGCATCTAAAATAACTTTGAGCACCATCAAGTAAATAAAAGATCATAGTTAATCTATCTAAATATGAATGTTTTTACATTGCAGTTATTCATTCATTTTTAAGAACTATTTATTTCTTTTTATGTGCATATGTGTAAGCCTGCATGTAAGTACATTTATAATGTATATCTATGCTACCTACAGAGGTCAAAAGAGTCTAGCATCCCATGGAACTGGAGTCACACAGAAGTTGTGAGCCTCCATGTGTGTTGGAAACCAAACCTGGATCCTCTGGAAAAGAAGCCAGTGCTGTTAACTGGTGAATTATTTCTCTAGTCTCAAAGTTATATATGTATTTATACACTATGGACTCCTAATAAATACTCATACAATATATAGTACCATATAAACATTTAATAATATGTATATATGTCGTTTTTCATACCTAATATTTCTTGATTGCAGTAGTTTTGAAAAAAATGTTCAGTTTCATAAATCAAAAGAGAAGGCAAATATTAAATTCTATCATATTTCAGTAAATCAAATTCACAGTAAAATCTGTAGAGGAATACTTATCTTTTAATCCAGCAGAATGGCTGCTCTAGGGTGGAAGAAATGTTAGTACATATCTTTAATCCCAGTATTCAGAAGCCAGAGGTAGCTCAAGCCTTTACTCTCCAAGAGAAAATCAAGTAGAAGCATAGACAGGAAGTTGAGCTCAGAAAGAGTCTGTCATACAAGAAGTGATGTCTGAGAAGAATCAGAGTAAAGAGTAAGCAAGTGACAAATCAGAGGAAGAGATACCAAAGTAAGTGAAAGTGAAGACACAGCCAACTCTCAGTATATAAAAGCAAGCTTTCAGCTCAAGAGTCAAGCAGTCAGTTACAGAGACAGTCTGAGACAGTCTGGGGCAATCTGAGGCGTCTGAGGCGTCTGAGGCAGAAACACAAGTATAGTTCAGCAAAAGTCAGTTTCAGATTGAGTCAGTTTGAAATCAAGCAGAGCAATTCAACTAAAGAAGTTATGGGAGTCAGCCAGGGTCAGAAGAGTTCAGTCAGAAACAGCCAGCTGGCTCAGAAGATCAATTTGAACCAGTCAGCTTGGAGAAGAGTTTGAGCCAAACAGCCAGTGAATTGATCCAGAAGAGACAGTTGAGATCATTACAGCTCTGAGTTCAGAAGGAGCTAGTCAGAGTGGCTCAATCAGTAGTAAGTCTTGGAGGCTTATATGTTCTAGATTGTATCAAGGCTGAAATCTTCCAGTCCCAGACTTCAGATTAGGTTGTACAGAAGCAAAAACACTCTAGGGTTCCAGGACTAAAACTGGGGAAACACGCACATATATACATATATTTTCTATTATCATGAATATTTGCTGTTTATACTTTCATTGAAATTTTCTAATTTCATATCTTTTGCTCAAACATTAGAAAAAGTTTTCAAAAATAGAGAACTCTCCCAAATTTGTCATTTTCTCAATAGAAGAGAGGAACCTTCATTTCATTTTAGTTGGAATATGCGTCATTTGTACATAGGTTTTATGGTTTCAGTATTATTAACATAAGGTATGAAACACAAAAATACATAGAAAACTGTGAAATCACATTTTTTCATAGTTGACCCTTGTTTATGTAAATAATGTCCTTTATATTTCTCTTTCTGTATAGCAAATAGTAGTTTTTGGTAGTTGTTCCATCTAATTAAAATTTCCCTGTGGTATCTAGAGATACTCTACAGGAAATGACATCATCTATGATATGCACTTACTTCTACAACACGTAAAATTATAGCTAAGATATAAAAGCAAACTAAGTACTCATAGGTTGTTGAATGGATGAGAAGTCAGAATTTATTATATTTGTAATATATTATTCTTCATAAAGAGGAATGTAACCTCATATTTGTAACAAAATGGATGGAATGCATTTTGCTAAAAGTATGAGGACAAATAATAAAACATAATAGCATTAAATTCTCTCTCACAACTAGAGGATAAAAATGTCATGGTGACCATGAATTAGCAATTAATAGATGTTGGGAAGTCATGGTAGAGGTAGAGCTCTATATATGATCAGTGTACCTTGTATACTTGTTCTGAAATACTTCACTCTATTCCATTTAAATGCATTGCAAATATATATAAAAAATAACTTAAAAATAAGATGAAACATTGTCAAACTGTTAGTCTGTTAATATCAGTAACAGAAAATTGATGAATAGGAGTCATGGTAACCCCTAAGTTAGAATTAGACAAGGACCTGGGGGAACCTGTCCAAAATTCATGAGGACATCTGCATTGCTATGAGACAGATAATTACCCAGTAGGCGAGAATAGGACAGGATAGGGGCAAATCTAGTTAGACCAATATTAGAAAATTGGGAGTGAAATGTGTGGAGGAATTCTGAGGATAGTTGAAGGGTAAGAAACAGAATATGATCAATATACATTATATGTGTGCATAAAATTTTTGAATTATTGATATATATTAATATCATTCTAATTTTGAAACACACACACACACACACACACACACACACACTACTGTTAGCAAAATGAATATTAATTTAAAGAACTGGATGAATTTCTCAAAGGATGTACTCTGAATGTAAGGTTTAATAAATGCTATGATTTAGGTAGAATGAAAATATTTAAATAACCAGAGACAGAGAAGAATATAACAAAAATAATTTAAGATGATAATGTTGGAACACTGTTTTAATATGAATGTGTAGAAGCTTGAAAACGGAAGGTTCATTGCTGCATTGAAAATGGGATTGCCATTTCAGAATGTTGACACATGCCTCAGACCTCTGACTTTTGAGTAAAAATGTCAAAGTAAACATTTCTATATCGTAATGCTATGTGTATACAGACTCATAGACCACACACAATTACAATTACAATAAAGGACCAAGAGAAGTAATTTAAAATTTTAGATAATAACAGCTTAGAATAATTCTGTGCTTCAAATCAACAAATATTCTAAGAAAAGGTTTTTAGGGGACATGCTGTAGAAGCTTATTTTTAGTTATGTTTAAGATTGTTATTTTGTGAACTGTTGGGTGAGGAGGGTATGCCTCGGTCTTGCATCTTGTATTGGCTGCAGGTGTTGGATTAATGTGGGTGATGTTATACTGCTCAGGATCTGCAGATGCTATCACTAGAACACCTGAGGAGATCTACATAAAAACAAAAAACAAAACAAAACAAAAACAAAAACAAAACACCTGAGCTGGGACATTTAGGGTTCTTCTGCTGAGGTCTGGCTCAGATTGCACTTACATGTCTCTTCCTTGGTGAACCACCACAACAGGCATACTATTACAAATGGCACCTGCACTGTGTGGCTAGACATCATCTAAGGTAATCTAACATGGAGACAGGGAAGAAGAAAAAGAAACTCCAGACCTCACAGAGACTGTTTTGTTTTGTTTTCTGCAAACCTGTCAAGATACTGGTGATGTGAGGTGGTCCTGACAAGACAAATTTGTCATGGTGTTGAGAACTCCACATCATGAGGGAACACTTCTTAAAGACAAGGTTACTGGTTGCTTTTCTTGCAAACCAGACTGTATCTTAAAATATGGAAAATGTTTCCTCAGGGTCAGCACACAAAAGCTGTCTTCCAAACTGGCCAAGTTTGTATCTCATAATGGTAGTCAAAATTGGAACACTAAGAGTCACGCAAGTGGGCTGGTTTTGAAGACATGAAGGGTTCATGGAGAGCAGCTGAGGCTTGGTACTGCAAGAGGTCAGGAAAGGCCATTGGTGAAGGCACAGCCTCAGTAGCAGTTAAAGGCAAAGATTGAAGGGGTCATGTAGTGAAGCCTAGCCTTGGCATCTTAAAGAGAGCCCAGGAGAGGCTGTTGGTGAAAGTGTAGCCTAGCTGCAGCAAGATTCCAGTGTTCTGAAGATGCCAGTACCATGGGAAGTCTACTAAGAGCAGCAGCAGCAGTGGACGGGATCTAGTCAGAGCCTGGAGGACAAACTGTATGTGCTGTTGAGGGTAGAGCCAGAGAAGTGACCCAAGCCCTTTGGATGATCCCAGAAGATCATGAGTGAATTTCAGATAATTGTGTGTGTGTATGTGTGTGGTGCACCAGTGTGTGCACACACATGTAAGCATGTGTCTGTGTAGGTTCATTTTATTTTGCACCTGCAAATCATGTTATTCTATGTACTTATTTTAGAATATTTGCTAAAAGAAGATAGTAGTTACCATTCAAAACATAACTCTACTGTGTCACAAACACAGGAATCAACAAGTAGAGGACTGTATAAAAGCCAGGCATGTGTATCACTCTGCAAAGAACTTGGAAATCACACACACACACACACACACACACACACACACACACACACACACACACCTTTCCAAAAATAAAAATGTACATCAAAATGCTTTCTAAATTAAAAGCAAAGGCCAAAAAACAACATAGAAGATTAAAAGTAAATTGTAAAAACAGCATTTGTGACATCTGGGAAGTCAGTTAAAACCTCAGAAGAAAAAAAGTGCCCAGGTTTGAGATTGGTTTTGAAATAAGAGCAGAACGAGAGGAATATAGTGACAATGAAAAGGATAAATATAAGAAAACAAAATGCTATTGAAAAAAGTTTTAGAAATAGGGGTCAGTAATACATATTTCATCTATGAAAAATAGCCACAAATAACTGAATCTTCTGGTTTACAAAAGAATGAGCTATAAAATTGACAGACTTCCATAAGCAGACAAATACAATGGGATGCTATAGCATTGACCTAAGGAGCTACCATTCAGCATTGCTTATAAAAGTAAATGAATATGAATGAAGTGATGCAGCTATATTTATATTTCCTAATGATGGGAAATTATTGAACTGCCTTCAGTTTGCATAAGTCACATAAACAGAGCTTTTAGTTGACATACCCATTGCGTATTGAAGTATATCAGACACAAAATAAGAGTATCTATTTAATGAATCATTGATGAAAATGATGAGTTTTGAAAAAAGGCATTTAAGAGATAAGTAATTGTTTAAAATAAAATTGTATGTGGAGGTCAGCCATGCAATGGTTATATTTGTCATAAGAACTTCTAATGAGTGCTTATTAAAATTTATAAACATATACTGTTTCAGCATAAGCGTATTATCACAGGGCATCAGCTGTCAGTTATCATCCTGGCTTCAATCAATAGAGCATATTTTGTCAGCAACAAGCAAGGTGAAGTGCACTTCTCTCTTATTAATGGATAGTACTAAAATTTCTTGAAAAAATTTTAAATTCTATAAGTAAAGGGTGTTGTAACAAATACATCAGAGACATTTTCTAGTCCTATGTCATTTTCCATACAGATATGTTGAAAAAGAAAGATAGACCATCTTATTGTGAGAAAACAAATTACAGGAGTTTTAGTTTCATTAATTAAGAAATATTCCACATATAGAAGAATAAAAATGCTCAATCTTAGACTACTGTGCATTGGTTTGCTGGGGGATCAGATAATATATGTCAAAAAATTAACAGACCCAGTCTCAAAGTCATGAACTCATTGAAGGAAACAAATCTACTATTCAGTTACATTTTTGAGGACTTTACTTGCAAAGTGTCTGGACTTATAAATCCCATGAATCTGGATATGGCTCAGTGCTAACCGTCCAGTTCAGACAGTTCACCTCTTTAAATCAATAAATTTCTAGAATTGTGCAACAGAATATCCAATATCCTGTACTCCTGGGATTTGGACAGACAGACTAGATGAAAAGATATCACTGTTCATTCATTATTTTAGATAGCTTCAGACTTAAAACCATATACATTTAAGTGACACCAAGTGAATTCATATGGCTATATTGTTTATTTCCTGATTGTTTTCTCTGTGTGTGTATGTGTGTGTGTGTGTGTATAGTATATATTTTATAACATATAAAATATATATTTTGTACATATATAAATATATTATATATATAATATTTACATAAATATATGTGATAATAAAAACAATAGAGGCCATGAATTTAAAAAGAAGAATATGGTAGTGTTTAGAGGTAGGAGATAGAGGAGTAAATGATATAATTATATTTTATATAAAAGTAAAATAAATTTAAAAAGGAATGTTTCTTAAGAAGAGTATTAGGGTATAAGGTTGAAGAATGCAAAAGAGGTTGGCTTTCTGAATTGTATGTGTACAGGTAATGATATTATTACCTATTAGGTACCACTTTTGGAATTAGGAGATACTTTTGATCGGCCAATGAAAAGATAAACTATATGTGCAGGAAGCATCACATTTACCTCTCAGGGTCTAAGGGCTTATAGACTAGCATCCATACAGAACTCTGTACTAAGCTTGTTTTTGTTATCAGCTCATAGCTTTCCAATGTCAGATTTCTAAATTTCAAAACACATTGAAAATCTCATCTAAATCCTGGTTCACTAAATACAGCTTGAATGCAACAAAAGTGTTTGCGAAGACAAGAAACGCTGATCCTTGGCAACATCCAAAATGCCAGAGCCTCTGTGCTACAACATCACAGTGACCAGTACAGCATCCAATTTCATTCTACTTCTGCCAAAACTGAAATCCTGATTCTTTGCCAAATGAAAGACCAGTGGGAGATAAAACAGACCTTGGAGTTATCTGCTAAGAATGTAATTGTCAGGGCTGCAGAGATGGCTCAGTGTTTTAGAGTGTGCACTGCTGTCACAGAGAACACAGTTGGATATAGAGCATCCATGTCAGGTAGCTCACAATGCCAGCTCCAGGGATCCTGACATCCTTGTTCTGTCTCTCATAGGCACCTGCGTTCCCATGCACTTACTAAAACTGAATACGCACGCATAGTTGAAAATTTAAAAACTCTTAAATTAAAAGAATGTAAAATTGACCATTTTAAAAATATACATTAATTTTAACTTGATCTATAGGAATTGAATATACTTATGGGTTGTAGGATGAAATTTCAATCTATCATTTATCTATGTTTAGATATCTATCTATACATATAGATATCTATATTGTATCTCTATATATTATTATCATCTATATCTATGTAGGTATGAAATGAGGCAGTTGAGGTCATAACATGAAGCAAATCATTGTGTGTGTGTGTGAAATCTTATATCCTGGCTATATTAATATGTTCAATCTATTATCACAAAATGTTAAATAGCAGTTATAAACATGGGAAAAATAAAAGAAGATAGAAAATCTTAATTATATACAAAATACTAAATTGAGTGATAAAATCTCTCTCAATCTGTTAAAGAAAAGACTGGAGAAAACAGATAATTCTTAATTATCATGAAAATAAATCAACTAAACTAATTTTAACTGACAAACAGATTATAATTTAAAACAAAATGGTCTGTGAGATCATATTTGAACTGGGATTTGAAACTGAAACATTATATTCAAATATTTGAATATTATATTTCAAATATTATACATGAAACAGGAATCTCAGAAAAAAGAAAAAAAAATATTCAAGTGAAAACATTTACAGTGTCAGTGGTGCAGTTCAGTAAAACACTTTTCCACTATTAACAAAACCCTGTATTTGTAAGAAGGCCAAGACATTTAAAGAGCTGGGCATGATTGCACATGTCCTTAATTCTAGCACTTGGCAGATTGAGGCGAGATTATTACAAATTCAAGCACAGTATGGGGTATAGACTGGGCCTTATTTGAAAAAAAATTCAATCAAGGAAGGACAGTTAAAGAAAGCAATAATGCAATTTATTTCATTAGCTTAATAAAAGCAAGTTATAGTTTAAACATAAACAGTGAGTGCAGAGCAGAACAAACAAAAAATATGCCTGGCATATGATAGTTCATTAGTTTAAATTCAGAATCCTTATCTCAAAGGTAACCATAAACACATCTTCTATAACAGAGGAGCAGTGATCTGGCTTGGTGAATGACAAATTCTTAGAAGCTGTTGCATCCACATGACCGTGAAACTGGAACATTAAGATCTATAAAAATAAAAGTATAAAAACAGGCTTTTACATGTGCCAACAAATATATTCATTAAAACAGAAAGGAAGTAACTATTTAGAAGAAATTTACTCTAAGGATTGTATCCACAGCACGCCGACATTTCAAGAAACTTCCTTGAGACCACCAGAACTGATAAAATTAAGAAACCAAGGGAGCTGGAAAGTTACGATGACAGTTGCTTATGGAAAGAGAACCATGGCCAATATTAGGATACAACACCCTAGCCCTTCTTCAATGAAGGATGTGTTCTAAGTATCCCCAGCTTTGGGGATATTACCTACAGATCACCATCTACTGAGAGCACCAATCGCTAAGTAGCATCAAGTATGCATTCCCCTGTGGAGTGACTATTAAATGATGAGGTTTGATTTTCTGATCATTTATCAAGTGAAAAAAAAATACACCTTGTTGGGCAAATTCAGCTTCAATTACAAAAAAAAAAAAAAAAAAAAAAAAGATGAGTCACCTGATCATGTCTTCTTGGATTTTTCTCCAGGTGACCACCCAAAAAATAATTCCTAGCTAATGCCATGAGCGTTAAAACAAAAGTGAGGGTGTAGAAAACATGGCCATTATCAATAGTTAACATGGTCTGTTAACTATATGCAAACATTTATTAGTATTTAAAACTTAAGTAAACATTTTAATTCTTAGTCTCATAATTTAATTGAGATACAGAAAAAAAACATGGAAATAATGTTTTGGTGTGACTAGACAATGTTTCCCATGGAACTACTTATACTATATGCCTTAGCATAATATATCATAAACTTAAACTAAGAACAACCAATCCAACTTAATTCATGCTGAACCCAACTGTCTATTGGAATAGACCATTATTGTTGGTTACATGTAAATGTGATCCCAGCGCCACATTTCTTTAAAAGTATTGCTCCTTGTAGCACGGCTTAAAGTCTGTCGCCTGGTGTTAGCAACTTGTGTCACTAATTAAGTCTACCTCTCTCACCAGAGACCTCGCAGTTATAAAAAAAAAAAAAAAAAGTCACAGCTGTCGTGGGGAAAAAGATACAAGTCAGAATTGATGCTTCCATTAAAAAATTGTTATTCTAACTTTGTTCATATATTAACAGTGAGTAGATATGAACTATAATAAGCATTAACATGTGTATTGCCAAAGGCTAACAATGCTTAATAATTTCCAATGATTGATAGACTAGAAAGATATGGTAGATTCATGAATGATTGACATTTTTATTGTAGAACACCAAAGAAACTATTAATATAGTATGCTAAAAAATAAGAGCCTCTTTAGAAAATTTAGTAGTTTGTATGGTATTATTTTTAATTGTTAGCTCTTTCACTGTATTGTTCCAAGATGCTGCCTCTCATAGAGTATCTATACATTAAGTTTCTAGGATAATGTAATGATTGTCTGACAGAATATGAGCAAAGTTTAAGAATGTAAAGAAGAAGAAAATGTGTCTTAATCCGTAATAGCCCACAGTTCAACTAAATAACTCATTTAAAAACTAGCTGCACCTGTAATTACCTGGCTTGGACGATAGCTAAAAGAGGCAGATTTGGACCCTACCATTGAGCAAGAATATCTGAAAAATGAATGACAGTATTTTGTTCTGGAGGATTTGAGAATTATTGTTTCCAAATTATACGGTTTGAAGAATATTTAAATGTAAATTTAACAGTACAAGGCATTTTGAAAATAGGTATAAAATAAACATTTTAAATACAAAGCAAATTATTCTTTTAAGTATTTTTATAATCAAAAGTATAGGCCAAGCAAATTTGTTGCTTTCATTGTTTCTGTGAAAAAAAAATGCCAAAAATCAAATTAGAGATAGCAAGCGCTTTTCTCTGCTTCACAGAATGAGGATACAGTCTATCACGGTGGCAAAGTCATGTTAGCAGAAGTGAGAGGAACCTAGGCAGAGGGCATCTCTTATCAGGATCTAGGGAGAAATGACTTTCATTTTTATACCATTGAGGACCCTGACACGTTGCATATTGCCAAAAACATTCTGTTGGATCCTCTTAATTGACCCAATCTATAAATCCCCTGGAGATTTTCCTTCACGGTGACCTTATAATCTGGGAAGTTTACAACCAAAACAGCTTACCGCAAATCCACTCATTATCAACTCCACATCCAAAGAGATCACACAACCTGACACCCTTATTCCTGAAGGCTCATTTTGGTTTCTAAAAGGAAAAGGTATCCACTTCAACTTGGAGAGTCCTTAGTCTCCAACAGTTTCAGTTACTACTCAAAAAAGTCTAAGATTCAAATTTACCTGCTACTTTTAAGTGTGGCAGCCAAGGGAAAAAAATTACAAATATTTAACATGTGATGTCACAAAGTAAAAATGCCTATTCCAAAAGAAAAGAATAGAGACTTAGCAAGGCCAAAACAGAGCAAGGAAATCATTAAATTCTACAGTTTCTCTAGCATCAGGAGCTCATGATGAATTTCTGTGCGCTGTTAAGGGGCTGTAAGCTAGCCCCTCCTCACAGGCTTTGCTGCCTGCTGCATAAACCACCCTCTCCTAGGTATGCTCCACTTCATACATGCAACCTGTCTCAGTGGATTGTCAATACTCCTGGTGTCTCTAAAATCCTAACATCTCCATTACAACCCATGCTTTACCTTCAAATTTTCCACTGCTGGTGCACTCACTTTTACCCTGTCAGTTCACTCATATTTTACACTCTGTATTCTCTTACTGTGATTTGTCTGAGATCTAATTCAATTCCACTTAGTCTTTATTGCTTCTTCTTTCTTGCTTTACTTTTCATGTAGTGACTATGATTGTCTAATCTTCATGAATACTGTTGCAGTGTCTTCCTCTTACCTTTAGCATATAAGTGTCATCACAATTGCAGGTCTCTGTGTCTTTCTGTCAGCTAATATGTACACAATGCAGAGATTAGTAGTGGTATGTAGTGGGCATTCCAGTGGTTCTCCTCCACTCTGTATTATCCAACTAATGACAATTTTATTTTTCATTTTCCTTATTTGTCTTTTTGTTTTTTTTCTTTTATTTTCTTTCTTTCTTTTTTTTTTTTTTGAGAGAGAGTTTCTCTGTTGTAACTCTGGCTTTCCTAGAACTCACTCTGTAGATCAGGCTGCCCTTGAACTCACAGAGATCCACCTGCCTCTGCCTCTCAAGGGTAGATGCCAACATTGTCTGGCTATTCATCTCCTTCTTAAAGCATGAATTTTTATGAAAAAATAAAAGGACATACACTGCATGAAAACATTTTATGAGAGGGTGGAAGTGAACACACATTTAATCCCAAGACTCAAGAGGCAGAGGCAGAGGCAGGTGGAACTCTGAGTTCGAGGCCAACATGATCTACAGAGTAAGTTCTAGGACAGCCAGTGTTACAACAGGGAAACACTGTTTTGAAAAAAACAAAACAAAATAAAAACATTTTATGTATAACCTAGGGTATGTATTAGATACTCATTTGATATCAAGTGTATTTACGACATAAAATTATCATTTTTGTCATGCAAATAACAGTTTCAGAATATTTGAAAACTAATTTTTTATTACACAGGTATTACCTCTTAGGAGACAATATTTCATGTATCTAGAAAAATATTTGAAAGACTTGTATGTCACAAAGTTTATAATTTATGTGTGCTGACAATTTTCAAGATCTTTATTTTCTGTTATTTTATTTTGAAATATTGTCAGTATTTGTTGTAATGCATTTGCTTAACAGAACACCTCTCCTAATTTCTTCCTTTGGGCTTTAACCTCATAGCCATTTACATGCCTTTTACAATTCTTGTGTTGCTATGCACAGAGTTTCCAGCCTTTAATGAACACCATTCTTGTATAAAATTCGATAAGATCAACTTAGATTCCACATAGCATAAAGATCATTCAGTATCTTCCTCCTTGGACCTCCTTGGTCATATTGTCCTTGACAAAATGACCAAGATGTTCTATTTTATTGAATCTGTGTACTGTTCAAGTAATATGTGATCTTGCGCTACTGAGTTTCTTTTCTTTCTTTCTTATTTGTTTTTGTTTTGTTTATTGCTTTTTGCTTTCGCAAGACAGGATTTCCCTGTTGTAACTCTGGCTGTCCTGGAATTCTCTGTGTAGACTAGGGTGTCCTCGAACTCTACCCGCCTCCCTCTGCCTCCCAAGTGCTGGGATTAAAGGAAAAAGCCACCACCACTCAGCCTACTATGGAGTTTCTAATGTTAAGCACTGTGTGTCAAAGAGAGCAAATACTCAGTATATTATAAACTTACTAAAATACATAATAAATATGGAAAGAGAAATTAAGTAGCTTAAAGAGAAACCTGATTGTATTATGACTTAATTAGCAAAACCATCATCATATTCACAATAACACCCAGACAAGATTCCCAGAGATTCAGACATCATTGCATATCCTCTGTCATTAGGCAATCTATGTAACAGTTATTGAAGAATGTACCAAAGGCCATCAGTAATACTCATGTAGGAGCTGAGAGAAGGGTCAGTGTTATCACTTTATAGTGTTCATACTGTTCTTCAGAGGACTGGAGTTTGGTTCCCTGCACCCATGTTTGGAGACTTAAAAATATCTGTAACTCCAGCTCTGTGGGATCTGATGTCTACTGCTGGCTTGCATGAGAACACACACTCAATGGCAGATGCTCCTCTCATAGACATAAGCATATTGAAAATAGAATAAATTTTGAAAAAATAACCATATTACTTTGAGGGGTAATTTATATAATTATTTTTAAAAAGAAAAAAGTAATCATTTAGATGAATAAACATTTGTGGTATGAGAAATGGGCTTCTCACAACACAGATAAGTTTCAAGGATGACATTTAATCAACATGAAAACTGAAACCTGTAGAGAAAATGGGAATTTTTTTCCCATGGGATAGGAGGACTTTTTGCAAAAAATCTAAGATTGACTTTAACAAACATAATGGTCAGTTTTTTAAGTTCAAAAACCTACTATGCCATTTAAGAGGTAAATGTTTGCTTTATGCAAAAAGGGAAATTTTATTTAAAGATTAATTTGAATTTGTCATCTATTTTTAATACTTTCGGTTATGGTTAAAGGTTCACCATCTCTAAGATGATACAGAGTGCATTAAGCATCCTAGCTCTGGCCCTGTAGTTTTAAATTTAAATTTTTGTCTTAAGTGGATTTCCTTAAATTATAATTGGGATAGATGAATAGTGTTTCAATGAAGCTACATATTGAAACAGAAAAAAAGGATAATTTCTCTTCAAGATCCTATGAAGAAAGCAGCTACTGTTCAGAATTTGTTAAGACAACTAAAAGCATCTTTAATACCAATGCTTATTCTAGGAAACATTTTCACTCTTTCCTGATAAAAATTATTTCCAGTCACTGACGAAGCATGATGACATGAAATGTGAACTCCACAAGGTTAACACTTCTCAGCGAAGAGGCTCAGAGTGCTCAGGTTCAACCCTCAGAACAGTTATCATCAGCGATGCCCATTTCCTTTGCTGAGAAAGAATGAACAAAAGGGGTGACAGCTAGGTGGAGGGAAAGGATGTCTGATATCACCTGATAGCTGGCATCATAGGAATTTGCAATAACACTTCTGGCAAGGCACACCTCACATTGATATGGTATCTGCCAGAGATGTCAGTTTGGGAAATGTTTGACTTACCCTGAAAGGAAAGATTCTAAAAAGAAAACAATTTATCTTGAACACTGCCATCGAGAGGATTAAAGATTATAGAAAAAAAAAATCAATGAAAGCTCCACCTCATATAATTTGATAGAATGTTTAAAATGAAAAGAGCAAACAACTGTGCATTCTCAGGTAATTTTCTTACATGCTTAGATTTCAAATTAGATGACGTTAGCTAAAAGTAATAATTTGTGCTAATATCCAACTAAGTGTATTGGGAACATGTATCACAATCCAAATGACTTTCTACTTCTGAACCTGAGAATGTATGCTATTTTTCTTTTACAAACCTGTTACCATCAGTTGAGTTTCTATGTGGGAGATGACAAGAAAATTTTCTCCGAAAACGAGGTTGACCCATTTCCCAGGTAATTGTTGTCATCAGTACTTCTCCTAGGTGTTCATTTTCTCCTTGGTGGTCAGTTTTGATGTCTACAATCAACTCAGCCAAATTCTATGTTTTTTTCCTAATTCCTGTGATGCCTGTTAGTATTTCCTGCCTGACCAGCATTCATATGAGAGCTGAGTAATGGTATCTGTTACATTCTCTTGTTTGTAACAATTTTTTAACTCAATTTTTTAACTTGATATAACAGCAGCATATACAGCAGTGGACTCTTAATAAATACATTGGGGAGAAAAAAATTGAAATATATATACATGTATATATGTATATGTGTATATTTGTATATATATTATATATGTGTGTGTATGTGTGTGTGTATATATTTATATGTGTGCACGCTTGTGTGCGTTTATATACAAACATACATACACACATATGTATATACATAAACATGTATATATACACATGTATATGCATATATGTGCGTGTGTATGTATATATATATATGTATATACACACATATATGTACATATATATATATGTGTGTATGCATGCATATCTACCTATCTATATATATACACACTCACATACACATATATACATACATGAAAAAAAAATATATATGCAAGCCATGGGGGTTAAGGCAGTGAGCACAGTTTCTTTCATACCTCCACTTCTGTCCTGCTTTCTGATTTCTGTTTGGGTTTCTGCCTTAGCTTCCCTCAATAATGGACTGAGACATGGAAGTGCAATCCAAATAAACCATTTCTTTTCTGCAATTTGCTTTTGATGCTAGTCTTTAAGACAGCTTCAGACAGTAAACTGGAATGTCAGATTAAGCAATACTTCCCCCCAAACATTATCTGTTAAATATTCAGTTGGTTCCATGGCTATACTTAATAATTTTATTGTCTTATTGAATCTCTTCTTAAGCAACATCATTATGAAACTTGGAAACCTAGACTAGTATTGAATATTAATCATGAAAATACAATAATGTAATATTTTTGAAGAGGCTTTGGGGGCCATGTGGCGGGAGAACGTTGCATCCCGCGGGACTACAGTGCTTGACCACTCTGCACTGAACAACCAATAAAAGGGCTCATCCGTGAGATACGCAAATTCCCCTTCTTCAAGCAATCATTACTTGCATGTTGTTCTGTGTCTAGTGGTGGGACCTCACAGATTTTCCCCTTCACATTAACAAAGTGGTTCCCTACCTTCCTAATGCTGTGACACTTTGATGCAGTTCCCTCCTGTTGTGGTGATGCCCAAACTAAAATTACTTTTCTTGCTACTTCATAACTGGAATTTTTCTACTTTTATGAATTGTAATGTAAGTATCTCATATACAAATGTTTTTTGGTGACCCCTGTAAAAGAGTCATTCTGCCCGCAAAGGGATCACATCTCTCAGTTTGAGAACTGCTGTTTGACATGTCTATGGAT
This sequence comes from Cricetomys ansorgei, assembly GCA_026225945.1. Classification (NCBI taxonomy): domain Eukaryota; kingdom Metazoa; phylum Chordata; class Mammalia; order Rodentia; family Nesomyidae; genus Cricetomys; species Cricetomys ansorgei. The sequence continues at coordinate 3,411,239 of JAMJFZ010000289.1, read as the reverse complement.
ATCCTATCATCCTGTCTGTGGATCTCTGCTCTGTTCCCATTTGTAGTTTTCTATGATGATTTCCATTTTCTTTAAATAGAGGCATATTTCGTTTATAGCTATACTAATCAGTGGGTGAAGGATATGATTTGGAATATAGTAAGGAATCATGCTGATTTAGCAAAATGACTGTAGTTGATTCTCATCTAAGGTGTGTGGATTTAGTAGCCCTTGGAATTTGTCTAGGTTTCTAGGACTAGGATTTATTTTCCACCTGTTGAATGGGCTTAAGTCCAATCAGACAGATGTTGGTTTTCAGTGACATGTGAGTGGCATGTTTTGCTCTTTTAAGGATGTCTTGCTATGCTGGTAATTGTTTTTCATTAGTCTTGCAGCTTGGTAGGACAGTTTAATTGACTTCCTCTCTTGGCATCCTGCATAGTATTTTCTGGAATGGAATCTAGACTTTAGAAAATAGGTTTTCTGATCAGATCCATATTGAGTCACTATAATTCTGCATCCTAAGAATATGGTGCCTTCAGCAATAAGGGCCCACATTCAACACCTGAGAGACAACCACAGGAAAAAACAATAGTTTGAGTCATTTTCAGAAACGAATGGAACTACACTGATCAAACATCCAAAAGGAGATTTTACTGCTTGAAACTAGGCTTACTTGTTTGCTTTTTGTTTTGTATTGTTTTTTTGTTGTTGATGTTGTTTTTTGTTTTGTTTACATTATTGTGGGGAGCATTGTTGTCCAAAAGGTTTAACACCCTCCCCACACACACACCTGTTGTCCGTTTCTACTTCCTGGTTTCCATGTTTGTTCCATGTTGCCTACTCACATCTAAAGACTTGGAGCTGGGAACTACAGAAGAGACAGAACACCCAGCAATTGTTTTTCTGTGCCCAAGTTAATTCACTCAGTATAAACTTTTCTAGGTCTACGCATTTATCTTCAAGCTTCGTTTTACTTTACAGCTGTGCCTTATTCTCATAATCCAGTCACCTTGTGGAATACATTCAGGTTTGTTTCTATTTCCTGCCTACTGTGGAATGGGTGACTATGGAAAATAAGCCACTCAGTTGATTTGCCATGATCTTTTATGTAATACTCCATTAGAAATAAACCCTTGCTTGGAAGGTACTTTCATATGCTTCAGTTCAGTCACAGATTTTTATCAGTGTTTATAGAAAAGAAGTTTCTAAAAGCTTTAATGTTTGATCCTGCTTTATTTATTTTGTGTATTTGTTATACTACACTGAAAATCAGTTGTCCCTTCAAAACCTAAAAGTTTTGATATTGTATTTGGTAATAATATTTTCAGGTCTTCTTTTTAACAGTCACCTCTTGAGGTCTCTTTATTGCAATAATTTCCCAAGGATAGACCCCAGTAAACAGTACACACAGCTAGAAAACTTCTATTTATACACTTAGCTGATCTACTGATTTAGCTCAAAAACTCACTCTAAAGTTTTCTACTTCCCAGCACAGATGACATATTTTACAATTATAATGTAAATATATCATATCATGCTTCCCTTCCCTCCTTCCGAACACTCCCAAAGATCATTCCTGCCCCTTTTCAAATTCACCGCCTATTTTTTAATAATCGTTGTTGGTGGTGGTGGTATGTGTGTCTGTGTGTGTTTTGTGTGTTTTTAAATACATATCTAAAGCCTTCTCAGGTTGTGTAATGGTATTTGTATGTTTAGATGGGTGACTATTTGGTATTGAATAACCAATCGGTGTCAATTTCTTAATAATAAGGATAGTTTAGTGGTACAAAATAAAGTTGTTTTTGAAGTCAAACCATTTCACTCATGAAAGTCTCTTGTGTGTAATCAGGGTGCTCTGATTCATGTGATTCTTACTCAAAGATGTACATTATTTATAAAAGTGGAAGAAAGAAAAAACAGCAGCTGGTTATTTGTTTTTAACTGTTCTTGCTCAAATGCAGCAATTAATTTTCAGTAATGCTCTTTAGCAAAACAATTCCACTGTTAAGTTCAAGTCCAAGACCATCAAAGTCTGTCATGTGTCACCATATAGGAGACATACAACAGTGGTACAAAACACTAAGGGCAACGTGATAGGTGTAAGAATATGCTATTCAAGTTTTCCCAGATGAAAACACAACTAGAGTAGCTTACGTTTGTTTACCCTTCAAATTGATGGGATGATCGTGTAGTGAACTTTGATTTATCACATACAATACCTGATCTCATGTCTGGGCTAAGATTAAACTCTATTGAAATCAAGGAAGGTGGAAGTGACATATGTAACTCTCTTTTCCACTCTATATCTCTTCCTGCTCTTTCAACTGTCCCATCATAAAGCCAACCACATCTATCTTAAAAATAGCTGTCTTTGTAGGTATGTTTTGAGTTCTGACCTCGTGCAATGGACAACCAAATGGCTGGTTCTGCCTGGGGAAAGTTACCTATCCTGCTCCCAGCTCTTTTTAGTTATATGTAGTTTTTTTTTGTGTGGGGTAGAAGCCTCACAGGCTTTTCCCCATTCAGATTGGCGTATATGGTCTGAATCGGTTATATTTAGAAATAAATATGCATATATGTGTACATATATGTATGCAAAAACAATAATCGAGAAAGAGAGTGCAAAAACTTTAAGGTGAGAGAGAAGGGGAACATGAAAGGGTTTGAGGGGAGGAAAGGGAAGGGAGAAATGTTATAATTATAACTTCAAACTAAAAATATAACAGGCTTGAATGCCTGTAGGTTGAAATTGTTTTTTTTTTTAATTTAGCTGTCTGTCCTTTAAGTAATGAGGAAACATTAAGTAACAGTAACATTTGCTGCGGTGACTTTATAACTAATGGTGTGATTTCCCCAAGTATTCCTCACTGCCTGTCCTTCACCCAAAACCACAGTTTCAGACAGACTGTCGTCACAAAGTTATTTTCTAAACTTAAAGAACCATATTGCAGCTCAAATCACCCCTCACTTTAAGAGAAATCTATGGAAGCTTGAGGGTAAGAGAAGACACTTCAAAATGTGATTCTTGTAAGTGTTGGACGTGACACCCTAAAACAACTATGAGACTCATTCTGTAAGTCTTACTTTTGACTATTATAATGAGGATAAGAAAATAATTTACTGATGAGCACAAAGTCTCTCGCTTCTTGTAGGGATAAGTTATTTTTTTTCTCATAGCTGAGTCAAACATGCTAAACAGTTTCTAAGATCCGAATTTTTCTCTTTAGTCAAGGTCTCATTTTGGACTCAAAAAGAAAAGTAATTATTTTTAGTTGCTCATTTGGTGTCGAATGGTGTGAACCTCTTCATTATTTTTTATTGTTAAATTGCTATAATGACTGTAAACTTATGCTAATTGTTCTAGTGTTTTAGTCTGTACACTGCAGAGAAAGATTAAAATACCAGTTATGCATGGACAAGTCCAGGAGTTACAGATTTATTCACAACATTACATGGGGTTTTAAAGTGCACAGAAGTTTTACGTATTTGGTGTCATGCTAGAGATGTTCTTACTGTATCTCAGCCTTACAGAGACTGATGCTTCTTTCTACAAGTTCCAGAGTTTGCTTCTGAAAAAAGAAAAAACAAAAACAACACAAAAAACAAACAACCCTGCCTCTCCATACATCCTTTCTTCAATGTTCTTTTAAAATTTTAAAAACTTCCTCAAGGACAAGTTCTTTCCAGTGAAACACATGACATACTGCAATTCCAGCAACCTTACACAACTGAAAAGCTTTCCTGTAAACACAAAGTATCTTTTGCTCTGGATTCCCTCCATTTCCTGAAATTTTAGTGTGTGAATTCTACTGCTATCCATTAGCACAATGTCTGCTCTAATGTCCTTGTTTACTCCAAACTCGGTATTTTGAAAAGAGAAATGGTATGATGCATTTAGTTTAACCTGGGTGCTGACTGAGTTATGACATTTAAGCACCTTGTGAGTTAGGACCAGTGTGGTGTAAACAGCAATTTGGGCAGAGGAGTACGGAGGATGGGCAATTATGTGTCTAGTGGGCTATTTTTCATGTCTGTAACGTGACATAAATATGGGCAATTCACAGTACGAAGAAATATGACTATAACTCAGCTTGCCTGACAAAAGGGATCCTGAAGGGGGCTTGGAGTTGGTCAATCTTTGCCTCATTTGTTTTCAAGAGGAGTCTCTTTCTGCCTCATTGATTTCTTCTCCTTGCGCGGAGTCCTGCCTTGTTAAATATCACTTCATTACTTTCAGCTTCATCCCTCTCAGTCAGCATCTCCCAAGTAAGCTATTGCATGAAAAAAACCAAGTTGCAGCTTGTAGCTAAATGTGGCTGTTCCTCGCTTGACCAACTCTATTTACCACATTCACCCTGTGCATGAAATCTGATCTCCCCATCGACGCACCATGGGAATAGCTCCTCATCGAGAATCTTGTCGTCACTGAGAGCAGTGACGCTTTTAAATAAGTAGAAACAGTTGTTGCCTTTGTGGTATTCCAGTGAAATATGATTATATGATCTAGATTATAAGGGAAATGTTTCTTTTCGCACCTTCACTAAAAGAGCTTAAGCAGTTCTCTTCACCTACAGACATATGACATTTCAAGACAGAGAGCTCTCACCAAGTTCTCCACGCTAAGGATTTAGAAAAAGAGTTTGAATGATGAGAATGTATACTATCATGCCCTTGTTTCCTTGATCATCTCAGGACAACAGTTAGAGCATACTCATGGTCATGAGATCCTACTTACCTTTTAATGAAATATATTTTTCACTCCTCTTCTTCCAGGGACTCTCAGTGTCAGAAATTTGTGATTTTAAACGCAATTTTCCTTTTAACACATTCTGGTGATATTTATTTGTTGTTTTAGTTATTAATAAGAAATGAGACTCTGGGCTGGAGAGGTGGCTCAGAGGTTGAGAAGATTCATTTCCTAGAATCCATATTGTATCTTACAGGCATCTATTATTCCAGTTCCAGAGCATCAAATGCCCATTTCTGGCTCCTACAGACACTGAACACACATGGTGTGCAGACAAACCTGCAGACAAAAAACTCATACACATAAAAGTATAAAAAAAAATTTTAAACATTTTAAAAGAGAATTAAGACTCTCACTTAATGAAATCAGTAAAAGTTTTTATGTTCTCTATTCTTATAAACAGTGACTAGGTGATGTTATAAAAATCTTTCCTGAACTGTACTCTAAAGTATAAAGTATAAGCCAGTGATCTCAAACCTCGTGCCATGGAGCTAACTAAATAACCAAATCAGATCTCTTTCTAATTTGCCAGTCACAACTGTCCTTAGGTTTCTATAGCAGAGTGTTACATCACTACACAGTATTCTTTGACTCCTGTCACAATCTTGGAGAATTCCATACCTATATAGTGATCCACAAGAACTTTGTTTCTTTAGTCTCGTGAGTACTTCTCCTCCCATCCTGTCATTTTTGAGCTTGCACTCCTTGCAATTAAACATACACAGTGAATTTGACACTTTTGATCTAGGTTTATGTATTTTCATTCCATTACATGTAATACAATGCATTGAGATTATAATTAATTACTAGTGAAATAAATAATTTGACTAGATATTCAAGAATAAGCATAAGGTAATACATTTTTTTCTTTTTGTACAAATGATTCTGAACAATAAAATAAATTCTCAAATTGTTGAGCACTACTTCTTCAATTCACAACATGGTCGTATAAACCAGACCTGAATAATGACAGCCCCAGTTAGCATCCAAAGCTGTATGGGAGAAATCTCCCTAGTCTATAGGCAATTAGCGGCTGCTAAGAGAGGCAGAATCACTCTTTTCCAAAGATCAGTCCCCTGATAAGTTATCCATTCCCAAGCAGACAACGTCAAACACTATATATATATATATATATATATATATATATATATATATATATATATATATAATATGGACTTACCAGATCGTGTGTGTGTGTGTGTGTGTGTGTGTGTATGTGTGTGTGTGAGATTAATAAAGAATACAAGGGCACAAATTTGAGAAAGAGTGTGAGCGACATAGGAAGAATTAAAAGGAGGAGGGAAATAACATCAACATAGTATTCATAAGAAATTCTCAAAAATTGAAAAAATAAAATGGAAAGAAATTAATCTACCATTTTATTTAATAATTATCATTTTACCTATTTAATTTACCATTTATTTAATGTGCTTAAAAATAACTAACAAATGAGATACAGTTTAAAAGCTCTTATTTTTACCATGAAACATCCTAAACTTTGGTTCTACCATAATTCTTTTAAATTTTCATAAGTGATATGAATGTTTAGTTATAATTTTCTCCAAAAGTTATTTCTTAAAACAATCTGCTGGCAATATTCATGATGATATTCTAAAGTGAGGAAACAAATTATTGAAATATTGAGGTTACCATATTAATGTCTAAGTAAGATTAGTGTGATTATCTTTTCAGAACTGAAATACTTTCATAAAAGTTTAGTTAAAATGTCTCATTAATAATAACAAGCCAATGCAGATCATGTACAGCTCACATTACACTTATGTCTGTTCCAAAGGTGGAAATATTGAAGTATTTTGTTATATGACTCAGACAGTGAGAAAGTTATCCATCACCAATGGTAGTATTTGAAAATTTATTACAATTATTGGTAAATTCTACCTCAAATAAAAGAAGTACAACAGATTCTAATAAGTAATTAACATGCAGACAATAGGAATTACCAAAGAAAATTTATAAACTCAAAAAAATTAGGTGAAAAAAATCTATCATAGTATAAAATTAGTGCAAAATGAATAGTTCATTATTTCAATAATATTTTGAAACTATGAGATAATAAATGATGAGAAAGATTTTAAGGAATATTACACTTAAATTTCATTGTTAATCTATCGCAAAGTGAGGTGGTTATAGGTACCTATATACTGTCTAATCTTTTGGACTAAATATTGTGATTAATTTTATCAGGCATAAATGAAAAATGTTTGTTGCTGTAGATGCTTGACCTTAATAAATAATATATAAAATGTATCCATATATTGAAGTATATTGTAGAAGCCTGAAAATACACACATGCAATATTGTGTTTTTATCAGTTAAAATGAATTTAATAAAAAAAATTTTAAAAGCAAAGATAAAGAAAATTTAAAACATTATGGAAGACACAAAAGCAGATTTGAAAGTAGAAAGCTGTTTTATGTCTTTAGATACAATGACTCTGCATCATAATCTTAATAATTTCACCAAAATAAGCTTATATATTTATTGTAATCCTAACAAAAATACCAAAATATGTTCTTAACTGATAAATATTATCTTCTCTGCATATGGAAAATTAAAATGGAGCCTATATTTTTCTGTGAAGGACTGTGTCACAATAAATTTGTGATCTCAAAAGAAATTTTAATAGCAAAAAACACAAAACTTTTTTTCTGTCTTCGAGAAAGACAAAACTAGACTGTGTTTACTCAGAGAAAGTACAAAAATGAAATGGTGACTATTATTGCCCAGTTCCAAAAAATACAATTTACTCTTTGTTCTTCCTGAGTTGAAGATAGAGAGATGGTCAGAAGGACCTCCTCATCTTAGCTCAAGCAAAAGGGAAGCCAGAGTTTTGCAAGGGACATTTTATGCCTTTCAGACTGTGTTGTGTTCTGTATTTATATTCTGCATGTAAATAAAACTTTAAAACCATTAAAACTTGCAAAATTCTGACCTTGCCTGAACACATGTACATTTGTACACACACACCACATCATATCATGCAAATCACTGCAAAAGTAGAACTCAACCAAAGCATACAGGAACCTTCCTAAATGCTGGGAAACATTTTAATTTTTAAAGAAATTTCATGAAAAACATGGGTGATTTTTTTAGAAAATTGAGAAGGGATGCTTTAACGGAATTCAAATATGTCTATTAATTGCTAGTAGCAATTATGCAATTCTAACTAGTACTAATAGCTGTTAATGGTTGCTACAGTAACACAGTGTATGTGAAATCAGCTTTAGAACACACTCATTTTATAATAGAGAATGGCTCATTTAGTGCAGTGCCTGGCCCAGTGTAATTTCTGTAACACTTAGCTTCATAGTTGGACAGCCTCAATGTACAACTTCCATAGTTATTTTCTTTCACACATTAAAAAAATAGAAACAAGAAACTCAAGTTGCTTGATTAAAAAAAAAAAACAAAAACAAAAACAAAAAACACTTTTTCCTTTACGGAAACTAAACATAGAGTCGAGAATAGATGAAGTCAGCACGGCTGGCACGCCAGCAGAATAGATGCAGTATGCACGTTGATCTACTTCATGTCAAGGTTTCTTGGAAAGGATCCAGCTTTAGTGCTGATCGTTGCAGTTTCTAGTCATTTTGTTTTAGTATGCAAAGAGCCCTTGGCCTCTTAAAACACATTTTAATATTGCCTTAATTGAGACACCAACCCATAATTTTAAAAAAGGGCCTGCATGATTTTTTAATTAAACACATTCATAAGTTTGCTAAGTCTTTACATTCTGGATTCTTTTATTAAGTGATCGTCTTTTTTTTTTTTTTTTCCGTTTCAGTTTCTAATTACACATCAAAGCAAGAGGGATTCTTTTTTCACTTAACTCTGTAGCTTCGAGTGTTAATTTTAGGATCTTCTAATTTTATAGTACTTGCTTTTTTCTGCTTTTGTTTTTGTTATATGATTCCCACTCTCCTCTGATAGTATTAGAAAGTTGTTTAATGTTCAGCAGTTTTGTACTATTAATCTCAACAATAGAACAATTGCCTACTTTCAAAGATCCCTCAAATCAGTAAGTTCCCTCCCTATCAATCAATCTTTCTGTTGACACAAACAAATCTCATATACAGTAATAGAGGCTTATGTTTTATTCCTATTTTGGTTAGTTATTGTGCTAACACTACCTTGCAAGGCATTTTCATGGTGGTTTTTTTTTTTTTTTGTCAGCAACTGTGTTATGCACGGTGAATCCTGTAGGAATTAAGTAAATAATGTTGTATCATCCTTCCATAAAAGGACTGGAACTCTAGATCCAGGGAGACAATGAGTACCAAAAGAGCCAGAAATGATGGAAACAAAGAAAGCTTACGAGAAATATTTCTCTATTCTGTAGACGAACAGAACAATTGCTGATGACAAAGCTTGATCTGACAACCAGTTTTGGACATCACCATGGCAGATAGTTATTTCATACTCAAAGTTAGTAGTAAAATAGATCTTCAGAACCATTCTGCTTTAAAATAAGAAATGAAGTGTTTCTGCTCCAGGACTCTCCAGCATCCCTTGGACAGAGACAAGCTCTGTATCTTGCCAAGAGGAACTTTTACATCTGGACATGGAGGGAGGCATTGCATACTGCTGGCAGCTCAGAGTCCTGGTGTTCAATAAAACCTTGCTGGAAATTTCCAGCAAGCTATGACACTACAAAAGAAGGCATCACTTGCAAAGGCATTAAATCCCCACATATCAACTTTTAATTCACTTTCTCCAAAATAGAAATCAGATTTTCATTATTTTCTAAGTCTATAGATATATGTTTTCATTTTAATCCTTTTGGAAATTGTGTTGATGACCTTCCAGTCTCCCTTCAGATGTTTACTAAATCTGGATACTTTTATCTGGTTGTTTAGGTCGTGACTCATATTAAAGTTTATGACTTCTTTGCTGTTTGAATTCATCTAAATGATATATTTTTTTAACATCCTCAGCATTTCACACCAGTAACTTTCCTTTCTTTACACCAGTCTTTCTGAGTTTAATGATGTGTTGTAAACACCTGAAGTCCTGAAGTCTTGAACATTGGCTTTGCTCTTATTAGTCGGATGACCTTGAGAAATTCACTTCACTACTTTCATACTCCTTTCTATCAAATGAATATATCTGAGTGAAGGAAATATAAGAAATATATATATATATATATATATATATATATATATATATATGGTTGAAACTAAAATCAAAGGTTTTGAAATTAGTTTCTAATATATCTATATATTATCAACAAATTTATCTTTCACTCTAAAGGAACTTCTAGACTTTACACATAAAATTTCTTTCGTTTATGTTAATAATACTATCTTTTGGGAAACTAACTCCTTATTCACTCTTACCCAACCCAGTACTATTAGCATTGCCCCATTTATCCAGAAGATAGACTGCAGTCAGGCTTCCCCCCATCCCACTTTCCAATCTGCATCTTATAGAACACAGCTTTCCCTTTAAAAAACTACCTAGGGTCACCTTCCTCTCTTGTTATTATATGTTCATTTAATTTATTGGAAGATGTGCCTCATGGAAGATTTGCCTGCTTGACTAAGATTCCCTTGATGTTTCAGCTTGTTTAGAAATAGTCCTGAGAGTTACTTTAATTTTAAACATGAGAACAATTAAAATTTAACTACAATTAAGGGTATTCTGTATGTTTATTTTGTTAGGTCAAGAAAATGACAGTTATTTTAATACTTTAGAAATAAACTTCTCTGTACTTACTTGAGTGATTTTGTTTATTCAGTTTTCTTCTCTCATACATTGCATCCAGCACTAGGCTCCCATCCTTTCAATCCTCTCAGCCTCCCAGGCTCTCTTCTCTCCCCTAGATGTACCCTACCCTGCTTCCCCTTAGAAAAGAACACTCATTCCAGGGTTAAAATTCTAACAGGGCTTAACAAGATGGAACAAGGCCAGGCACAAACTGCCTACTAAAGCTGGATGATGCCACCCAGTGGGAGGAAGAGGTTCCCAAGGACACCCCTCAACTTTTAATAGTTCAACAAGAACACCAAGCCAGACAACTTTAAGATATATATAGGGGACCTACTCTAGACCCATGCAGGCTCTGTCTGCCGCCTCAGGCTCTGAAAGTCCCTTTGTATCCTGGTTCATTTACTCAGTGGGTCATGTTCTCCTGGTGTCCTTGATCCCACTGGTCCCCGCAATCCTTCCTCTCCCTCTTCAGCTGAGTTTCCTGAATTCTGTCCAATGATTGGGAGTGAGTCTCTTTATCTACTTCCATCAGCTGCCAGGGGAAGCATCTCTGATGACATTCTGCTGTGAATCACAGCAGAACATTGTTATGACTCTTCTGACTATCCGATCAGGTGGGGAGGGAAGGATGGAGGGAGAGAATATAGGGAGAGACAACATGAATTGCGGGACACTTAGGGGATGATCTGGAGACCTAGTGCAGTGGAAAGCCCCTGGAATCCATTTTAGGAGACCCTAACAAGGACCACCTAGTGATGGAAGATAGGGAGCCTGAACGGGCCATCTTAGGTAACACAGGCAAGGCTTGCAGTGGTGGGACTGGGACATTAATCCAGCCACAAAACTTTTTACCCATATAATTTATCCTGCCTGCAGGATCTGCTGGGGCAGTCGAGGGGCAGACCCCCATGGCAAGGGAGGGAGGCCATACCTGACACTGCAGGGCTAGCAGGGACCCAGAGACTGGATATTTGAATTATTTTTTTAACTTTGAAATTACATCATTTTTAAGAAATTGAATCTTAAAAAAACCAATTGTTTTCTAATTGGAGAATCATAAATTTGATTTCATAAAAGGGAATTCACTCAAAATTTCTCTATTTATTCAGAATAATTATTCTTTTTCAATTTATATTTTTAAATCATTCTAATACAACCATGTGTGATGAGACACAAAAATTACAAAAGTTTTACCAACGAAAAGGAAAATCAGCCTGCATTTCACAACTCCCAGGAAAATGAAAAGGAATGCAGCTACTTAAGGAGTGAATGCTGCGATGTCATCTCTAACTTTATTATTTTAAAATTAGTTTTGAAACACACTAACAATTTATTTTAAGTGATACGTTTCTTTTTCTCGTTAACTTAAAATGTTGCCATTAAGGAAATCCATTGTGTTGCTCCACCTAATTCAGTGTCTACAACCAACCTATGTCAAAATCAGGTAATTGTGATAATTTCCATCTGTTCCTCAGCCTCGCAAATACAGAGAATTATTTTGATCTCTTTGAAAAATGGTACTTAATATGACAGAGCATATGAGCATTGAAGTTTGGTAATGATCAATTCAGCTGCTATCAAAATGTCCTCAGAGATAATATAACTATGGTCATATTGATATCTAATGATTCACATCGTTTTATTACCTGTAATTCACTTTCAAAATCTTATATTCTCAACTTTTAAAATCTTTTTTTTCCCCTACAACTGCTTCAACATGAGAAAGAAGAGTGCTTTATTAAATTTCTAATACTACTAAATCGAACCAACTTTTTTTTTTTACAGAATCTCATGTTTTTATATTAAAGAAAATAATATAACAAGAGAGATATCAAATTTCCTCAAGTGTATATATATTATATAATTGTATATATATTGTATATATATAATATTTATACACTATATGATTATATATATCATCTTAGTTCTTAGTTTTTGAAATTAAATTCTCACTACATTATTCCCTTCTGTCCTTTTTCTACCTCTAACTCTTACCATGTACCCCCTCACTCTTTCTCAGATCAATAACCATTATTTCTCTATTATTTTTATAAATATATCTTTCTGTGCATTCTTAAATATATAAGTACAACCTGCTCAGTCCATACAATGTTACTTTTATGTATGCAAATTCAGGGTTAGTTCTTCTTATTGGATATCCAATTAGAGATGAGAATTTTTTTCCCTGGTTACTATAGTCCTTGCTTAGTGTTGGGGTCCCTTAGCGTCCCCCTTCCATGTTAGCATGTCTAATGATATAGTCTTTTTTAAGGTCTTATTTAAGCAGCCATGCCATTGAGATATCAAGAGTATAGCTTCCCTAAAGTTTCTAGAAGACTTCCTGTTCTCTATGTCCCTACCTCTAGTTGAGGGCAGAAGTATCACATAACATATATTAAGTCAAGTCAGTCATGGTGGGTTTTTAGCATTGTGGTAGAGAACATGATTATCAAGTGAATGAGGATTGATGTTTTATATGACCACCACAATGAAAAGTAAGAATGAATACAAAACTAAAAAGAAAAAAAAATGTGATACCTGTTGCAATAATGACAGAGAATTCTGAGGAAGAACATGAAAAATATCAATATCAGGATACAGAATACCAACCATTTCAAACTTTCTAAACATTATTTTTAATTAAAATTATTTTCATACACTATATTTTGATTATATCATTTTCCTATACTAACACTCCTCAAATAATCCTCTGATACTCCCCATCTCTCTCCCCATGCATTTTCATTCTCTCCTTCCCTCTCTCTCTCCCTCCTTTGTCTCCAAAACAAAAGCCAACAAAAAATCAAAGCTGATCAAACAGCTAATGAAACAAAAATACCAGAAACAAAACAAACAAACAAAAAGCTATACAAAAAAGCATTATATCTGTTTTGTGCCAGGGCCTATGCTAGAGTGTGGTATATCCAGTGAGAGTAAATTAAAGAAAGCATATATTCCCTTTCCAAATAGGTATTAATTACAAAGAGTTTTTTTGGTTATGGGTGGAATTTGTGCACACTTCCTTTTTCAGAATTCTGTCTGGTTTGAACCTGTGCAAGTGTTTTAGATGCTGTTGAAGTCCCTGTGAGTTCATATTTGTATCAGTCCTATTGTGTCTAGAAGACACTCTTTCTTCAGAGCTATCCACCACCTTAGAACTCACAATATTTCAACTTCCAAACACCTTCCTGAGCATTGAGAAGAAGGGTTTGATAAAGACTCATTCTGAGCATCAAAGCCTGACTTGTTAAGTAATACATTTTTATTTAGAAATAAATTATAAAATTTTATGGAATAACTACTTGTAGAAGGGAAAATGGGATTGAGCAGGAAAGACAATAGGAAAGACAACTCAAACAGAAGAAAGGAAATTGAAATACTTTTTCTCCAAATAACTTTTTTTTATAATTTAAATATCAAATGATTGACTTATTTGGAATTGTATTTACCAAAACATGTCTGTATTCACATATAAGTTACATTTAAAGCTGACTTTTCTAATTGAAGGGATAGTTTCTAATGTCTACATGTTTTTTGGAAGGTACTTCAAAGTGGTTGTGTGTTTCAATATTTCCAAGACTGAAACTTGACATCTTATTCCTGTTACTCATTTGTTTTCTTTTAAATTAAAAAAAAAAACTAAATTATTCCTTCAAATATATTCAATCATAATTTACCTTCCCACACCTCTTACCTGATCCTCCCCAACTCCCCATCAGATATCCAACTCCATCCCACCCCCCTTTGGAAAACAAACAGGCAATAATACAGATAAATTATAACAGAAGAAGAGGAGGAGGAGGAAGAAGAGGAAGAAAACAAAGAAGAGAAGGAAGAGGAAGAAGATGAGAAGAATGAGAAATACACATACATGAATATATACACACTTCATTAAAAAAAATCAGAAAATGTAGTATACATGCAAAGACTCATAAGGTAAAAAATTCCCAAGCAAAACAAAATGAAAGAATAAGTCTCCAAAAATTCCATGGAGTTCATTGTTGGCCATCTACTGCTGGGCACAGGGCCTGTCCTTAAGTGTGCTATATAAACCCAGTGAGTTATCACCAGAGAAAGCTAGTTTTCCTTCGCAGATGGAGATGGCGTCTTGGTGGGAATGGGCACTCTTGTCACTTTCTCCTCTCAGCGCTGAGGACCCTGTCTGTCCTGAATCTGTGCAGGTCCTGTGCATGTTACCACAGACTCTGCAATTTCATATGTGTGTTAGTCCTGATGTGTCTGGAAGACACCCATTCCTTAGTGTCTTCCATTTCCATTGCTTCTTAGAACCTTTCTGTGTCCTCTTCCTTTTAGTTCCTTTAGCTCTGAGGGGAGAGGTTGATGAAAACCCCCCGTTTAATACTGAGTGTTATAAGGTCTCTCACTCTTTGCACATTATCTATTGTAGGTCTTTGTATTAGTAACCATCTTCTACAGGAAGAAGCTTTTGTGGTGATAGCTGAGAAAGATATTGATCTATGGGTATAGCAGAATGTCATTAGGAGTCATTTTATTGTTATATACCTTAACAGAACATTAGTATTCATTTTTCCCCTAGGTCTATGGCCTATCTAATCTCAAATGCTTAGCCACCAAAAAAAGTGTCAGGCATGGGTTCCACCTCATGTAACATATCTTAAATCCAGTTAGATCTTAAATCTCCCAGTGTTTGTACCAATATTGTACCAGTGTATCATGCATAAAAGTCGCCATTGTAGATCATAAGGTTTGTAGCAGGGTTGGTATTAATGTTTCTCCTCTGGTAGCATGCAGAGTACCTTCCAATACCATGAACACTAGTCAGTAAGATTAAAGGCTCTATGTATGGAGATGCCAACTGGACTAGTCTGTGATTTATGAAATATGCAGGTATATAAGTGTTGGTTTCAGCAGTAGATTACTTTATCATTAGTCTGTGGACAGCAAGCAATAGCCTTGGTTATAGTTTGAGTTGTTTGAGAATTTAGAGACGCTTTGCGATATCGTTAGGTTAGGAGGCCTTTACAAACTCTGAACCAGTGTTCATGTTTGAAAAAAAATGCCTAAGGGTCACTTAGAAAAGGCCACATACAATGAGCAGATCCTCATCAGTCACCAGCTATCTTAACATTGAATTGTGAATAAGTTATTTCCATATTTATAAATTTCCAAGCCTAAAGTATCCTGCATTGTCATCCCTTGTACTCAAAGAAAAGCTCCAATTCAGATTATTCCATACCTGGAACCTAATGTGAAAAGATAGTTAATTTTGGATTTCACTGTCCATGTTGTTTATTTACAAAGAAAGGTAGAAAACTGGCCCGGCACACTGAGATAAAATTCTTATATAAAACATTTCATGTGTTTATCACTATAATTTTAATTTATACTATGGCATGGTATTCAAGCTTGAAGAAATGACAAATCTGTCAAAGGCTGTATTGTAAATTTGTAGATTCTTTTTAACTTTTAGACAATGTTGAATTTTACAGTTACATACACGTCTTTTAAGAAAATGGGTAGTTTTTTAATCTTTGTAGAATTTGAAAAAAGATCTGCTTGGTCTCTTTAGGTGTTATTTTGCATTGTCTGCTCACCAGCATAGACTGAAATATTGAACAACTATTTCTACTATAATTGCAGTAGATGACCCTGAGTGTCGAGTAGAGACAAAATAATTTCTAGCTTTACAGATGCAAAGGAACAAAAATAACCAATGACATTAAAAAGAATCAAAATTTATATAAAAAGAATGTGTTGTTGCAAATGTAAAAATTTAAAAATTATCAGAGCCTCAAATAATTCTTAGGGTACACAGTTTATATATTTCATATATTTCTAGTAATTGATCATTTTCACTTGCATTTTAACATAGTTATACGGAAACTTTTTTTATATAGGACGTACATGTTTTTATTTACTTTAGAATAACATTCTCTTCTCTTATAATATGTTATGTCAGGAACTGTAATAACAATTAAGTGATCTGATGAAAATATTGAACCTAAGACTACAATATTCAGATGTGAATGAATGGTCAATTTTGATAATAAAATATCCATGAATTTGGTGTCAATCAATACTTTTTTTACTACATATAATTATCTGACCGATTCTGTCTGCTGTACTGGTGTTAGAAATGACATCACCTCCGTTTGAATGAATCACATGGGACAATATGTACATGAACTGAAATAGTACAGTGCACACAGGAGACAACCTGAAAACATTTAGGTAGCATTTATTTTTCTAGCTCTCATTCTAATTCTGTGTCTTTGCTTTTTGAGATCTGGTCTCATGTAGTGCCAAGTAGACTATACTGTCTTTAACCTCATTGTGTAGGTAAGGATTACCTTGAACTTCTGATCCTCCTGCTTCTACTTCCTGAGTAGGAGATCTTGCACACCATCTTCCCTGGTATTATACAGTCAGTCCTGGGGATCAAACCCAGCACTTCATGCCAACTAAAGAAGCAATCTAAGAACTGAGCTGCATCCTCAGTTACATTAAGATGTGTATAAATATTTATGTTACATTTTATATATATATATGTATATGTATATATATATATAATACTTCAATTTCCAAATACATTGCTATTTGATATTAATATTAATAAATATTGGTGTGAATGATATCTGTTGTCTTTGTCATTGTTTTTAAACATTTTGCTAGTCATTCTTTTTACCCTATATCAATGATCTGAAATTCTCAGAGTCAGATATTATTACTGTTTTTCATTACTGATAAGAATTTCAGTGAAACTGTATTTCTGGTTTAATTAACAACAACTAAAACTGTGGTACCATCTAACTTTTATATTCTAGGACTATCCCATAATTTAAAAATAACAAGACAGCCATGTTCACTGATGAAAACCAATATCCCAAAGCAAGACAGTGGGCTTTCTAATTTAAGCCCTGTGCCATGTGGCAGTTTAGAATGTTCTGTCTCTTAATATGTGAAGCTACATGCTGGCCTCAATCTCGTGACTTGAAGCTTTTGTCAGGTACAGGCCAGTACAATGGTTAGAATGCTGAAGCAATCAGCGGTGCGCTTTATCTCCCGCGCCACAGTGCACAGAAGTCTAAAGTGACTGTCACTGCGTCTGCAGCTGTTTACTAATAGATGACACAAAATTTTCCCCATATTGTGAAATATGAGGACTTTGGATGGGCCTGTGACTTTGGGGTCAGGGATTCCAAACAGATAATCCGTGCTTGCTGCTCTTCTGAAATCCAGCCGGCGTGATTCCACACAATGATCTTTTGAGTGGCAGTATTTAAACCCCCCCCCATCTCAGTTTTAATGATTAATGTGTAAGGATTTTGCAGTTTAAAATCATGATTTTATTCCTGAAGCTTCTTGGATCCTGATTTAAGCAACTGATTTTACATATAAATTGGTCCAAATTTGGCAAAAATGAAGAATATTTAACAGGGCACAGATGGTGAAGCAGAAAGCAATATCCAGAGCTTTCGGGGGCATGAGTGCTCTCTAACCCTCCACCAGCTGTTTTAGCTCAAGTGTGAATAAAGACCTTTTAAGAATCAATGAAAATGTCTTATGTTGTGCCTAAGCATTGCCTACCGAACCAAACTGACACCAAAAGCAGAAACAACCATATGGTTGTAAGTGTTTTAAATGAAAATAGGCTGCAGTTTGACACTGAAGAGTAAGTCTGCTGGAGCGGTATTTATGATGATGGGCACATCACATACTCTAAACATCATCTGCTATGAACATGTTCTCAGTCCAGGCACTCTTCACTGACTCCTAGCTTTATGATTTAATCATGCCAGGGAAGAAAAAAAGGCATTTTCTAAAGCCAGAGGACAGTAGAGATGTCCTAGTTTTCTCTCAGCATTGTATCTGAAGCATGATTAAAAAAATAAAATACGTCATGCATTGTAGGGATGGTGCCATATAAAGTGAACAGTGGATTCCTTTTTGTGACTGACTTTGGGTGCTCTGCATGCCTTTTCTGCTTGCAGGGAGTCATCACTGATGACAGAGAGATGTCATTAACTTTTGAACTCTGGTCTTTTTTACATAACTGAAAGCCTTCTGCAACAGTTTTTAGTTCTACAGGTAAAATGAAGTGCATCAGTCATTGTAGTTGAACCCCATATTATTGTCTCAAGGCTTTATGTCACAACGAGAATATGGTTTTAGCAAAGAATATTAAAACACTGAATTTAACCAAGTATTTTATATCGATGACTTTTCTACTCACAAATGAGTATATAGGAAAAAAACTATGGGCCTGTGAAATGGCTTGGTGGGTAAACATGCACTGGTACACTAGGTCTACTAACAGGAGAGTTCCTTGTCTGGATCCCACAAGGTGGCAGGAGAGAACCAACTCTTAGACATTGTCCTCAAACCTCTGCAAACACTCTTTGGTACATGTGTGCCTCCACATATGCCTCCAAACTCTTATTTAATAAATAGATAAAACCAGAAAGAAATTGTTAATAAATTTGAAAGAAGCATTTAAGAAGTCTTGAAAAACACTCAACAGACCTGTCTCTAGTATGTATAAAAAGTGGTGTACATACACATGGGACCCAGAGATCAACTATTTGACTCAAAGAATAGAGTCACTTGACATTGCACTTGCACAATGTACAGTGATCTATCATGATTGTGTACTAGAATAGGCTTTCATTTCAGTGCTATCGGGAGTAATCTTTTTTGTCTATTGGCGGAATTTAGAATCATCATGGGAATACATGTCTATGTCCATGCAGGTGTTTTTATAAGGTTTAATGAAGAAGGAACACCCTTTCTGAGTATTGGTGGGAACAATCCATGGCTGAGTTACTAGACACAAAGAAAAGGACAAAATGATTAGAGCATCAGAATTCATCACTCTCAGCTTCCTGATGGCAAACACAATATGATTACTTCTGGAGATTATCTCTGCTATTCTTTCCACACTGTGATGGACAATGCTCTCAAACTCTTATCCAAAATAAACTCTTACTTCCTTGTGTTGCTTTGGTTCATTATTTTGTATCAGAAAAATAAAAGTAACTAAAGCAAGTGTCTTTAATAAAAATATTCCTAATACCAAACAGGTCCTAGTACCAAACAGGTTACTGGCCTAGGAGCATTTTCAAGGGATACCAGGTATTCTGCTTTGACAGCAGGTAGAGAAATTACTTTTTGGAATGGCATTATTCTTTGGTGGGCCGTTTAAAAATATTTATTTATTTATTTGCACATTATTAATCGGATTTACTACAAGAGTGAAATAGACGCAGCTGATAGCATTATTTTCTGTTCCAAATGAGATTTTCTATTTGTTTTTTGTTTTATGTTGTATCTTTTATTTTAATGTCATAGAGGTTTTTAGAAGATTAAGAGGCATGTGGAGCCAATTGCATTCACTTCACTTGTATATCCTTGTCAGTCTTTTCTTTCTGGTCTCAAGTGAGATTTAGTAAACATGGTCAAATAAGATTTAAAGTTGTAACTGATTTGCAAATATAAAATCTATAGGAAGAACTATACGTAGCCTTTAGTTTTTGATTTGCGTTCATTCTGTTTTGAACAGTTCAAGTGAAGAAAGTTCTTTTTATGTTAGGTTTATATATGGTTATGATAACTCCTATGACACCTGTCTCACATTAATTAATGGAGAACTTAATTTTCACTCCAAAAAAGAGCATGGTGGTATTTATGTTGATAATATTCTTTTAATGTCATAAGTATTCTTGCTTTCTATAATGTTGACTGTATGATGGAGTGAGAAATGAAAACTAAAATGATGAAGAAATACATTATTATTGACAAATGTTTACTATTATTATTATTAATAATAATTATTATTGTTATTTTAGGGGACAACATAGCTAGCTCTGTCCATCATGAACTATGTATACCATATCACCTCATGTGATGAGGTTTGTCTGATAGTGGAAGAAAGTTCATTACTCGATTCAGCTGTATTCAGCATCAGGAGCAAGGACTTTCAGAAGGCAGGAAAAATTGAATCATTAAGTGAGTTTACCAGTCAGTATTTCCCCTTGGTTTCCTGAATCAGTGAATTTGACCCAACAAAGTCAAAGATATATAGGGGGCTTTCTGTATCCAACTGATAAAGACAATAATTTGTATCTCATTCGTAGACAGTTCACCTCCATCAGTTCCTGTGAGATAAAAGCAGAAAACCACTATCTTACAATTCAGTTCTGTGAATGATGATAAAGGTAAATGATGATAAAGGACTCTCCCAATAGACAGTTTTCATAATTATAACAATTTTATGTAAATATGGTGGATGAAATGATTTGAAATACATATTCTGAAATAACTGACAGGTAAGTAGTAACTTTGCCCATAAGAGAAGAATCTGAAGAACAGGTATATATCTTAAGAACATTGCTTTTCTTTTTAATAGCCTTCAGTGAGCAATCGTTATAGATGAGTTACTTGAAACCAATTAGATCAAATGATGCCAATAATGTATGATTAAGCAGTCTTTGGCTTGGGCAACATATAGCTTGCTAAATGGGTAAAAAGTAAATTGATGACAGTGTGTGAGGCAGACTAGAGACCATTCCTGATCCAAGAGCAGAGGCTACATCTTGCCCATTCTAGTTTTTACAGAGTGACACCAAACACATCCCTGGGACATTGCTTTTGAATAGGAAATGACCAAATCTAGGAATTGTCCCATGGGTTACTGCTTTTGTGAAGGCAGTACTGTTGACAGCATTCACAGTTCAAATTCTCTCCTTTCAAGTAAATTGCATTTTTACAAGTTCACACCTTTTCTTAGTGGAATCTTAGCCTGGCAGGATCTTTCCTATTGCCCAAGAGCCACAACGATTCTCTTCAGCTGCACTAAAGGCCTCAGAAATTGAAGTTGTTTTTTGGAACATCTCTTGTGTTCAATTAAATTTGAAAATAACTTTTCCCCCCCTTTGTCCACTTTTTACAAATTCTCATTGTAGACCAAGATGCATATTTTTCATATGTGCCTTCTCTGTTTATTGTTCTCTATTCTACTGAACCTGGATAGAAGCAGATATGAGTAACAACGCCATATATTCAGTACTGTCCTGTTTGGAAATTCTTTCTAAGTAATCATTTAGCCTTGGGATTCACTCACTCTTGAGTTCTCATGACATAGGCCAAGTGAAGACAGAATCTTTAGCGGAATAAAGGCCTCTACCCCAGTGCCCAACAGAATCATTGTCCTCCCTGTAAAACCTCATAAACCAGGTGGACCACATATACTACTGTTTCAGGGAGGGTTTTCCTCATTTGGCATGGTGTTCTGCTTTTCAGTTGTCTGTGAGGATTCTGCGGGGAGGATAGGCCATAGGCCGGAGGTTTTGTGGTTGAGATGGTGGCCTAGTTCCATCACTGGAAACATTGTCAGGTCACAATAATTGGCCTGTTTGTGCTCCATATCCCCGACTACTAGAGGTCTTTGCTAGGTCTTTCTCATAGATTCCAGCGAGTGTCTAATTCCTGAGGTCTCCCAACCACCCTGAATTGTCCCCCAGTCCTGGTTGTCTCTATATCCTCTCCTTCCATCTCCTCCTCCTGGTCCCCTCTGCTTGCGTTCCTATCCTCCCAGCCCTACTGCACCATGTCTTTTTATTTCCAGTGGAGATCCCTGTGTTCCCACAGAGGCCCTACCTGTTCCATAGTGTCTCTGGGTATGTGAATATTAGTACTCTTATCCTTTGCTTAACAATTAGTTTCCACATATAAGTGAGCACACACCATGTTTGTATTTCTGAGACTGGGTTACCTCACTCAGGATAATCTTTTTTTTCTAGTTGCATCCGTTTGCCTACAAAAATTCATAAGATTGTTTCCTTAATAACAGAGTTTTACTCCATGGTATCAATGCACCACAATTTCTTTATTCATTCTTCAGTTGAGGAGCTTCTACATTTTCTTTCAGTTCCTAAGTAGTATGAATAAAGCTGCTATTAACATAGTTGAGCAAGTATCCTTATGGTAGGGTGGAACATCCTTTGGGTACATGTCCAGGAGTGGTATAGCTGGGTCCTGAGGTAGGCTGATTTTCAATTTCCTGAGGAATTGATATACTGATCTCCACAGTGGCAGTACAGGTTTGTACTTCCAGCGGCAATGAAGGACTGGTCCCCTTGTTCCACATCCTCACCAACATGAGCCGTTCTTTGTGTTATTGATCTTAACCATTCTGACAGGTGTATGATGGAATCTCAGAACAGTTTTGATTTGCATTTCCTGGATGGCTAAGGATGTCGAATATTTCTTTAAGTTTCTTGGTCATTTGAAATTCCTCTTTTGAGAATTCTTTTTTAGATCTGTACCCCTGCTTTGTCTGCAGGAAGGGTCCCCTCATTGGTGGAGTTCTCATCACCATAACCAGTATCTGGACAGCTTGTCTTTCTCTTAGTGAGTTTTGCAGGAAAAAAACAAAAACAAAAAACAAAAAACTGGTCAGTATAACTAAGCAGCTTTTTGGCTCCAAGCTGTGGCTTCCACAACAGCAGGGGGTCCTAGAGCTGTGGAAAGAATGTCGGATTGAAATATTCTGGGCATTTAGTGTTCTTTTTCACGACCTCTAAAGAGAAATATACAATCCCTTCCATAGATCTAAAACACAACATCTTGAGCTTCACACATATAAAACACAGCTATTAGAAAAGTCAGTTTGTGAAATAATATGCTTTGACCACCGGCAGGATGGAACATTGGCTCCATGATCAGAAAAATCTAAGAACCTGTTTTTTCCTGCTCCCAGCTAAATTCTTTATTTGTCAGGGCCTCCATTCTGTGCCTCTTACCTAGGAGATTTTTTCCACATTTATTTATTAATTCCATAGCCTTTTCTCTTCATAGAGGCTTATTTCCTTTCTCTCTCTCCTCTTCCTTCAGAAGCCTTCAATTAATACCTTAATCTCTGTCCTCTTGTAGCTTCTCTGAGCTTACTTTACTGAACTCTGTGAATTCTGGAGTTTCTTTTACTTCTTCTGTGTTTCCACATTTGATTAGCTGGAGTGATGTCCTGCCCCACATTGATGCACCATTTGTAGTTGTATGCCTACTGATGGGACAGCTCAGCAAGAGTGAAGGAGGCATTTTTCATAATTACAAACCCTGACAGACCTCAGCAGGGGGAACCACCACAGGGAAACCTGAACATCTGAGCTCAGGTGTTTTATTGATTCCAACCTGCTCAGGTGCAGATCATAAGCAATCGAACATCCCCCCACATAGAAATCCAACACTTGCAGACAATACACAATTCCAAGGCCTATGCATCCTTTTTTTCAACAGTGCACAAGAACAAATATTTTAAATATATCTAAAATTAAACTTCCACAACATTTGGATGCATGTTGAGGTCTTTGATCTCAGATTTCAATTTTTGATTTTGGATGAGACCACTGATCATCATCAAGGAAAACAGAGCTTTGGAATCTTCTGAGATAGAAGTCTAGATTGCTCAAATGGATGTTATATAATGTTCAACAGTTAATCTTCTAAGGGCTGAGTAAGGGGATGCATAATATAATTTATGGTCATGATTAGTTTTATTCGTACAATGAAAGCTCTTTTATAAAGTAGATTTTAAATGGTAAAGAAATATGTTTAAGCAGTAAAGATGATTCTTTACTTTAGATAACTCTTGTAGTTTTTTGTCTTAATATCTCAGAATTGAGCTAAGGATGCAACAAACAAGTAGAGCATTTGCCTATCATATATGAGACTCTAGGATATATTCCTAAACACTGCAAAAATATTCTGCCTTGATTCTGTGTAGTGTTTATATGATACGTTGTGATTCCATGTAATACAAACAACAAAACAAAAAATATATAAATATAGAGACTAATTTTGGGATAAAATGTGAAGCAAAATTCACAAATAAATTATTATAAAAATATGGCTGAGGAATATTATCACATGAAATTAATTCAAAAAATTTAAGATTATATTCACAATATAAAATACTGAATAAAACCATATTGTGTTGTGGAACACATGGGAAATAAATATTTCTTCAGTATCTCAAAAATAAACAAAAATATAAGAACAAAAAAGGAATTTATAGAGACATTGGCAGTTCACACAAAAAAGATGCAAATTAGAGACTTATGAATAGAAGTAATTTGAGTTTCAATATACTTAAGAGCACAACTACCAAGTAGATTATTTTTACCACCATGTGAATTGACAAACATTAAAGTGATGAATAAGCTCACCAGGCTCAAGGGAAAATAATTCTTCTATATACTACAGAAATTCTTATAAATTGTAACAACTTTATGTGCTATTTGCCAGCACATCACACAATAAGTTTACATTGGTTCTATTTGTAGCAATGACTAGTTGTAAAAGCAAAATCAGAACTAAAAGCATACTTCACAAAAAATAGATCACAATTACATATAAACTATAACATGAATGTTCACTAAATAGAAGATAGTATCAATATGGAATTTCATGCATCTATGTTGGATTCTGCTTATCTATAAGATGTTAAGTAACATAAAAAAGAAAGATAAATAATAAATAATCTAATATTATCTAATTATAATTCTAAATACTATAATTCAAAAAATAAAAATATTCATTTTTGGACAGTAAAGTCAATAGGAGAAAGTCAGGGTAGACTAGTGAGATAAATGCAGGGCAGAGTGATGACAAAATACATTAAATCAGGATACTTTCTAACACCATCAAGGGGGACAGATTAATTCCCATTCTTGTAATAAAGCTGGGCAACTATTGTTTATAAATCTTTATTTTAGGTTGTGCAGCCAGAAGAGTATGAATATTCCTAGCAAATGGAAATGATGGACATGTGAGGAAACAGAAGTACTTTTTGATCATATTATAATGTATATATGAATCAAATTATTGTTCCAAAGCTGTAAAAATACAAAAGTATAAAACACTATAGATCAATAAAAACACAAATAAGAGAAATACCAGAAAAATAATATACATATATTATAATTCATGTATATATACTATAATTACAATTCTGAACAAATTGTAGATGTGAAAAACTATGAAAAATATCTGACTTTTTATTCTGATTGTTTTTTTAAAACTACATATTCTAGAGTCAGCTGGAAAAGAAAGTCACAGCTGAGGAAATGTGTTAATTAGATTGGTGTGTCTCTCTGGTAATTGCCATCTACTATAAAGAAAGATTATTTGATGGGTATTGAGAGATGATTGGGTATAGTGTGTCAAGAATGTGTTATATCTAATTGAGTTATTGGCCAAAGATGTTCCATAGAAACCCTCAAACAACTCAGGCTATTGTCAAGGTTATTTGTTGCTTTCTACAAACTGATGCTAAGGCCCTATTCCTGATGATCACACCTATCTATCTCAATGAGCACAGAGAAGTTAAGCTGGTACCTGATTTATACTAAGTACCACAACTTGACAATATTCAGAGAGTGGGAAACCTTGTAACACTCAGCCATAAATGGGAGGTATTCATCAAATCCCTCTCCTCAATGCTCAAGGGACTATGAGGAAGAAGAGACAAAACAATTTTAAGAGCCATAGGGGACAAATAATACCAAGAAAATGATGTCTTCCAGACACAACAAAACTGACACATTTATGAACTCAAAAAGACTGTGATAATAAGCATAGTGTCTGCACAGGTCCAATCTACATGGTGTCCTAGAACTGAGATGGGGAAGTAGATATGAACACCATCCTCAAACAAAAAGCTATCTCCAATAGATCACCCATTGTAAAGGAAAAATCAGTTAAATAGGTTCTTAAAGAAGACTCACTGAATATACAAACCACACTTAATAGCAAGTTCCATGACTAAAAGAAGATGGCCAACACCAAAAGTACTCCATATTATTTTTGGAGTCTTCTTATTCCTATTGCTTTATTTGGGCCTTTAAAAACAACAACAACAACAACAACAAAATTACTAGTGTATTTTGCTCATAGACTTTGGTTTCTAGCTTTTTGTTTTTCTGGGTTTTGTTTGTATATCTGTGTGTGATTCTGTGTATGTATACCTTTCTTGTCCTTTCATGTTTCTTTTTATTTTTGTTAGTTTGTTCATTATTTTTTATCTCTGTCTTTGTTATTTGCTTCTCTGGTTTTTTTTGTTTTTTTTAATGAAAGACAAAAGTAGGCTTAGATTTCAAAGGGTGGGGAATAGAGAAGATCTGGGAGGAGGTGATGGATGAGTAAACATAATCAAAATATATTTTATGGAAATAAGTTCATTTTTAATAAGTATTTTTTTAAAAGAAAGAGTTTGTGTATCAAAGACCAGAAATAAGCTGATGAATTTTTAAAAGTAAAATGAAGTTGGTCCAATTGTTTTAAAAAATTGTTAACTTTGTTTATTTTACTTTGTGTGTGTGTGTGTGTGTGAGAGAGAGAGAGAGAGAGAGAGAGAGAGAGAGAGAGAGTGATAAAGGGAGAGAGAGAGAGAGAGAGAGAGAGAGAGAGAGAGGGGAGAGAGAGAGAGAGGGAGAGAGAGAGAGTCAGAGAACAATCAGTTTGTTGATTTCGAGAAGAGGTTCCTGGGAATTTAACTAAGGCCCTCAGGCTTGGTAGCATGGTTCTTTATTAGTCAAGCTATCTCAACTACACTTGCCAAATATTAAGGCTCATAAAGAATTTTCTTATTAGTGAGTAATGCTTTCTACAATACAATCAAAGACTCTTTTGAGTGGAATGAATTATGACAGAGCAAAGATATAATATATTAAACATTACATAAAAAATGTTATGTCAGTTGACAATTGAGAAATATTAATCGTTTAAATAAAGTAATTTCTAATGCTTCATTCAAAATAAAACTTTAAGATGAAAATAGAATTGTGGGTAATATTCGTTTTCATTTATGTTTTTTTCTTTCTGTTATATTAGGCCAAATATATTTTAAAAAGGACAAAATGAAACATTTGAACCTTTGATCTACTACCTCAGTAAACATTATATAAATTAATATTTATTCTAAAATAATGTTTTTTTTATGCCTTTAAAATTTTATTCATTTTACTGCTTATGACCTTATGCCATGTTTATTGTTTTACCTTTGTTTGTATATGATGTTACTACTCTGTATCTTTCTAATAGCTTTTCATTAGAAGTTTACACTGAGGATATTTTCCACTCATTATTTACTAATAACTCCACTGTTGATTATTTTGATTCTAAAGCATTTTTATGAATTTATTTTAATATATCTATTTTCATTGTAAAAATTATTTTTCTTTAATTTCTCAAGGTGTTAGTGACAATTATGAACAACCATGGGAACAGGATTTTATTTATCACTTTCATTCTCCTCCTTAGTTATTTGTAGTTTAGTATCTATTTGTTTGTTTGACTTGAAATGTCTGAGGCTTTACTTAAAATTTTAAGACTGGTGCATGATAAATGTAAAACCTCACTACCTGCAGTGTAACAGTCACATACACAGTAAGGGTGACCAAGGTAGAGTCTTCTTCTCACTGTTACTTTTACTTGGAACCCATAATTTCATCCATCTAATTGGGGAAAATATCACACACACACACACACACACACACACACACACACACACTGCGAAAGAGAGAGAGAGAGGAAAGAAAGAAGAAAAGAAAAAGAAAAAAGAAAGTTAAGAGTGAATGAATGCCAAGACATCTTTAAAATGTTACTCATGTTAGGCAGGGGGGTACATGATTGATGGTATAAGAAGTATAAGAACAGTCTTATGTTTGTACAGGGAGATACAGAACTATTTGTAATGAGATGTGACTGTTAACATGATGAAAGGTAGACAAGGAGAATGAATAAATGAGGATGAAGGACAGGTTAATAGCTCAATTGAAAAAGAAAAGAAAAGAATATCGAAGGCAAAGTAAAGAGAATCACTAAATGCATAGTCATGAGGGAATGATTCTCAGGCAGCTAGGAACACCTGTGCTGATCCACAAAGGTTAGAGAAAAGAGAAAGCCATGGAGGGAACCTAGGAAATACCTCACCCTAGCACTTCACTAATTTCAAGGATATTATTTTAATTTTCAATTATTGATCAAGTTTTTGCTATTAACACATGTGCAAAGAGTGTTCCAAATACAGCATAACATTTTATTGTAAGAGCATGATTTAAATTTTTGAGCAATTATTTATAGACTGTGAGCTATGAAACTCATTATTTTAAGAATTATCAGAAATAAAATTAAATACTGTGATTTATAATTATCTTAAAATTTGAAAATTATAAACAAATTTTGACATTATTTTTAATTTTCAATAGGTTATTCATTTATTAGTAGCTACTGGAGAGAAAGTACATACATCTAGTTAGCTATCACTCATTATACGCCCACTTAGCAATGTGGCTATCATATTAGGTATGTTAATTTATATAATTAACCTTGTATAATTGGGTTGAAGACCTTCTCTAGCAGGGCAATGTATTACTTACTCGTGTATTATTGAAGAAAAATAAAATCTGAAATAATTTCTTAGAAAACTTATTGTTATCATAATGCTTATTTCCTTATGAATTTTTTTCATGTACATTTAAGGTTATAATTTAAATGGGAAATTTTGTTTCTGTCTGGTTATGTCCTTAGTGGAAGCTATTGAAATTGTAATAAAATAACAAATCAACTCACAAACAGGTTCTATTAAATCACTTGTCAAATACACTCAAGATTTCAAGCAAACTTGCAAAATAAGATAATAAAAGAGTATTAAAACAGCATATATTTGTGTATTAAAATAAGACCCCCATATGCAGTTTCTGTATTTCATTGATCAACATGTGCTGAGAGACAAAATAAATAAATAAATAAAATAAAAGCAAGAGAAAGGCATTAAAGTAAGTTGCAGACATTCTGGCCTGGTCAATCAACCAGCTCAACCCAATAAGAGCATTGTTTTCTGAATTGAAATCAAGGCAGTCAACATGGGCAAAGCAGAAAACGATTTACCAGTTTAGTCACAGATGATTTCTGAAAAAAATATCTGGTAGGTATTTCATACTTGTTCATGCAGAGTAGTTCTCAATGTCAACCCTTCCCTCATCCCAAACCAGCTATTTGCATTGCATTATTTCTCCTGGAATAGGTGTTCTCTGGAAGACATTTTATCCAGATTTTGAAATCATGAGCACAGTGCATTCTGATGCATTGTTACATTCAACTTGTCTTCTGTTACTTCATATCCTTTTAAACTCTAAACCCAGACATCTTTAGCTTCTACTCTCTTCTGATCTTTGATACTTTGATGTCTTTCATTATGCTTTATATATTCTTTCATCTGGCATCTCTCATTCTCCTGATTCTATTCCTAACCTTCCTTTAATTTTAAAAAAACAAAACAAAACAACTGTAGTGTATACTCAAGCAGTCCTCCTGTGAAGCCTGTCCTTCCTTTTTTTTGTTTTTGAATTTTCATACAACACAAATTTGATTTTTTACACGTTTGCTCTGAATGTGTGAGTGTTTATACTCTGTGTAGGAAAACAAAAGATTCTTGTGTACGATTTTCTAAACCTTTACCAAACTACTGGATTATACCCAAATCTAATTTTATTTTCCAGTGAGCTTCTTCACATTCTACTAGGATTTAACAGTGGATCCATAGTGTTTACTTTTTGCTTTTAAAAATGCCAACTTGTGCTAATTTTGTTAATGTGTCATGGCTGCCTAATTTGTTGTTGTTGTTATTATTATTATTATTTAAGATAATTTATTTTAAATATATTATACTAGCATTTTGTGAATTTCATACAATGTGCTTTTATTTAGTTTCACCCCCTCCAATTTCTCCTAGATCCATTTCTCTTCTCTGATGAGATAACATTGTGACTTTTTACTTTAAAGACCATCAAGTCCAAATTTTACTAGCCAAATATGATTATGCACATTATCTACCACTGGACCATAGTCAACCTTCCAGTGGGGAGGGGGGGGAAGAACACATACTTAGGGAACAAAGAAAACAAAAATCAAAACTCTTTCTCGTCCCGTCAGCAGTAGGGGTGAGACTGGGTGCCTTAGTCTCCTTACCATCCTGGGCGTGGTCTTACGAACAATGGCCTAACTACTGTGAGTTCATATGTGCAGTTGCCCTTCTTTATCCAGAGGACATTGGTATCTTGTTGGTCTCCATTGCCTCTGACTCTTTCAGTCTTTCCATTGCCTTTCCAGAATGACCCATGAGCCGTTAAAAGTGGAGGTGAAGTATAGATGGTCCATTCCAGTCTATTATTCTCTACACCTTGGCCAGTTGTGTGCCTCCGTGTTCCTCGATATCTACTTCATAATAAGTATCTCTGATCCAGGCTGAGAGATGCACTGACTTATGAATATAACAATAAAATCAGTTTAATATCATCTATTTTTGGTAGTTCAGTAGGTTTTCTGATAATATCCCTGGACTGTGCATCCATAGGTTCTCTGTCCTATAATAGTGTCAGGAATGGGTTTCATTTTTGCACATATATGGGATTCATTGCACACATATATGGAAACTTCTAAAGCAATAATCTTCCATTCCTTTCTCTATCTTCCCATCCAACACCTAAATTTAACTCTTTCTGTTTCATTATTTCCCTTCAGTGTTTTTCCTGATTTTTTAAAAAAAATAAACATATTTGAAGGGTTTCCCTGAAAAAAAATATAGATTGTCTGATAATTTCCTTTATTTTTCATATGCTCTCATATCTTAACAATACTGTAACACAGTGAGCTCTGAGCACAAGGATATGAGTAAGGAGTGGCTACACAATGTCTGTGGTTGGCACTGAAAGGAAATAACCTTACCTTCAGTCTAACTGTAAAATGCATAAATATAATCATTTCAACATTTGGACTCAGTCAGCACTTTGGTGTGGACAAAGTATTGCATCTTAAGTCCAGTTGTTACTCTATTACTATTCGCTGTTTGCGATAACCTGATACTCAGCTATATGTGTGTGTGTGTGTGTGTGTGTGTCTGTCTGTCTGTGTGTGTGTGCATATGTGATTTTGCATATGTGGAGAAAAGCTATCCAAGTTGCCTCTTCATTGCTCCTCACCATATTGTTTTAGACAGAATTCTTCAACGAAGGATAGATTATGGTGTTGGCACATCACTGCCGTCCTCCTGTCTGTGTTTATCAGTCACAGGCATCCATGACTGGCTTTTCTGTTAATCTGTAACTACATTCCTTGTCCTCATACTTTAACACATACAGTTTACCCGCTGAGCCATGTCCCTACTGCAAATGATAGGAAAGCAAAACAAGTTTCATGTCATTTAAGGAACATATGTTGAGACCTCTGTTTAGTTAAACAACTGCTCCTCAGTGTAGACTTTCCCTGTGTTTTGAGGTTTTGTGCCTAGGTTTATCATGCTAGAGCATTCAAGATTAGATCATAAAATGTGAGGATCCTGAAGTAAAAAGTTGTTATCCTTTATAACTTACTGTATCATAATTTTATCTAATTACATTTTTAAGTTGTTAGTATACAATATGCATATATCTGGAATGGAACACTTCAAAACAATGAGTCAGTTTAATTTTTTTTCCTGTTTCCTGTTTTCTGTAGGTCAGGATTCAAGGTTTTTCTGAGCTGGGTTCTCAGTCAGGCTCAGGCTCAGGATGCATAGGGTTCAGCGATATTCTAAGACGCAGCTTCAGAAAGACTTCCCTATAATGCTCCCCAGTCTTAATTGGAAGATAAGTTGTTTATTGTTGACAATATTCCATTCCTAATCTACTGGACTAGAAAAAGGCCAGATACTTTCTGGATATCCCCCATGGGTATACTCAGTTCCTTCTTAGAAAAGCCAACAGATAAAGAGGTTTTCAACATGGTGGTTGGTTTAAACAAATTTGATAGTTAGGAGAAAGACAGGAAATATGAATGAGAACAAGAAAAACAATCACAGTAATGTAAACCTAACCACTGTCATATTCTCTTTCTTAGGAGCAAAATATCTATACAAGAGTTGAACCACAGGACCAGATGCACATGATGATAATATTGTTCTAACTTAGATAAACAGCAATATCAAGAAATTATGATAGAAAATAAAATAAAACTTATAAATGTTTAAAAATGCATTAAGTATCATAATTAGCAGAGGAAATTATCTTGATTATCATAATGTGAAACAAATAGAAAATATTACAGTTGAAAATCTTAAAAAGATTTCTTAAATGAACTTTGGTGTAGTATATTTAAATAGAATTATTTTCATATATTCCTGGAATCCAGCTTGCCATAAAATTAATGCTGTATTTTATAATATGTTTAATGAATATAATTTTAATAAATATAAATTCTGGACTCTAGTTATCAATATTAAAATAAAGCTTGTTAAAAAGTTTAAAACTTGATATATATATATATAATTGTTAAAAGAAAAAGAAAATATGCAAACACTTTTTCCACCACCAAATTTTTTTCCCTTTCAAGTGGCTGTTTTTTACAGACACTATAAAGCAACAAGATGTCAGAACACACGTGTTATATTGTATGTAATAGGTATATTGCTATATAAACACTGATTTATTTCTCTAGAGAATATAATCAAGAGTACAATGACTGTGTTGAAATATATTATTTTGTATGGGGTATGTCATCTGTGTCTAATATAGCTTCCTTTTACTTTTCTTCAGTTATCAAATTATTAAAAAAATTGTTTGCTCTTGGGTTTTGTAGGGTTTGTAGTTAATCTCTCTCTCTCTTTCCCTCTCTCTCTCGCTCATTCTCTCTCTCCCTCTGTACATGTGGATGTGTGTGCCTGTGTGTGTGTGTGTGTGTGCATGCTTGCACATGTGTACACCTGTGTGTTTGTGTGTGTACATAGTGTTGCCTTATTGGAGAAATACCAGAAAAAATAGATAAAATTATAAAAGCTGTGGAAGATTACACTAAAATCTCATTTATCATTTCACTTTGCACATATGCATCACATCTTCCAACCATGCTCCATAGAAATGCTGAAAAATTTTGTCAATCAGAAATGAATCTGAATAGAGATGTTAGTACAAAATTTAATATTGGATAAAACAGGCTCAAGAAAAAAAATTAAGATTTTCCTCTGTGGGTCTGACATCTGTCTCTTTGCTTAGAGGAAGAAGGTTCTGCCTCCTTACAGTTGTAAATACCAAGTGAAGTTCTCTGTAGACCCATAACAGATAACCAACCAGGTATTCTTTTAGAGAGAAATACACCAGGGAATTGGCTAATGCTGGATTTCATTGAACTGTAACATCTAATTACCACTGATGGGAAAAGGAGCCATATTGAATGGGTCAGCTTTCAGATAATGTCACTTCACCTGTTTCTGCTGCCAATACACTTACCTGTCACCTGCATTGCTGCTGATGGATGCATCCATCCATCAGATATCTGATAGCAGTTTTTCACCAGAAGAAAGGCATTCCATATTTGAGAATAGAACACCATGAGAAGTGGGCTATAAGAGAGCTTTAATTTATCAGTCTTTTTTTCTAGAAAATAATTTTTACAACTAGAGCCCTCTAAAATCAATTACGGAAAACAGACAAAGGATGCGTTATATTTTCTCATTGTCTTTTACACCATTTAAAACTATGCATATGTGTGAGTGTGGCTGTGTGTGCATGTTTATATGTATGTGTGTCTGTGTATTTGCATGCATGTATATATGTGTGTCTCTGTGTGTTCTTAGGTTATTTCTCAACAGTTCTCCTATGCATCTAATTTGAGAGAGCACATAACACACTTTATTCTTCTGAAGGCTATTTTTTCTATATACTCCTCCAGTTGAATGTTGTATATTAAACTTCTATGTGATAGATTGTGTGCCTCCTATCATTAATTATGTACTGAGAATTATTGAGGAAAACTAAAAAATGTGATATTTTTCTAAATACCTTGAGTTAAGGCAAATACATTTTATCTTTCTATGCATTGAATAAAAAGGAAATATTATTATGAGAAAATTTATCATACTATTATGAAAGTGATTTTAGTTTAGCTTAATTGTGGGCATAAATTAATACCCTTTTTGTTATAAAGTAGCAATTGACTGAAGTATTCCTTTGTGTTACATAAAATGAGCTCGTTTTGAAGCTTATTTTAGTTGTTTTAAATAAATGTTTCCCAAATGCATATAATTGAAAATATTTTTAATTTATTTTCTTTGCGGGAAATGATTCAATATTTATCTCTGATTATGAGCTAGAATCCTGAGTCTGAAAATAATGCTAGACAAACAGGCCACTGAGTTCTCTGCATTTTCTTCCCATTATAAAATATATTTTTTAATGCAGGTTAGAAAGAATATACAGAAGCTCTACTTTTTTATGCCTTAGTGTTAAATTTGAGTTTTAAGATTTTCTACCTTACTTTTGCTGAAATGACTTTATTAGATGCACACCATAAAGATCCTGAGACAATATCAAGGGTGTTGACATAAGGTCAACCTGCTCTCTGCACAAATCTAGAAGCATGAGTTCAATCTCAGGTGGAGAAGGAGAGAACCAACTCCAAAACTTATTCTCTGGACTTCACATAGTCACCCTATGGCAAGTATGCCCCTACACACACACAAATGTTCTTAAAACCACTTCACAATCACTATCAATAAGTGATTGTAATACCATGTGAAAACACTATAAAACACTATAATGATCACTCTTGGTGCTGAGCACAAATGTCTCTAGATGAGTTAGAACTGGTTCCACTCTTGTCTTCTAGCCAAAAGACAATATAATGATTCAAACTAGTTCAATGAGACAATTATCAGCAAATTACAAACTGAGATTGTGGTATAGCTATTGTTGATAGTACATATTTCATGATATAACATATGATATATGATATTTTTGATATAACTTCTCAAGAGATGTTCATGTCATAATGTAAGAGCTAAAAGTATTTCCTTTTCTAAAGTATAGCCACATATGCATACAACAAACATTTCGGTGAATATGAATTTTCTTTTGATGTGAATGTACAATGCAATATTTGCCATGGAAATATTACTGATGTTATGTTTTGTATACTTAAAAACCATCCTCACATCTCTATCCTTAATTGCTTTCCTACAGTAGAAATGTGTTTTGCTGTAACAGGGAGGTTATTTATTTTGTATATTCAGGAAAACTGAGACATTATAATCCAAAGCAAGAGAGTACAGTATCATTTCACCCAAATATATTTTTTCTCCTCCCCAAAACTGATTGCTTTATTTCAGAAGCATTTCACAAAGCTGTTTGAAAAATTCCATACTACAAAAATGTTATCTATTATATGAAGGGCAGCAGAATAAAATATTCATATTTTCAAAGTTTAAAATAAGAAACAAATACAGAAGCAGATACAAAAGAAAACATTTCAAGTAAGCTGAGTTATAATGTAAGAATTTTCTAAGTTGTATCCTATAGAATCCACATTTTCCTATTTTGACCATGCTTATTATTGTTTAATACATTGTCTACTTACACATTCATACACATACTTTACAAAAATGTGCTAAATGAGAAACTGAAACGCAGCGAGTTATATGTATCAAATAAATGCACTTTTATTGGGTATATTTTGCCTTGCACATACTTGTAGTAGTTATGTATATATATATATATATATATATATATATATATATATATATATATTTACAAACTTTTTAAGAACTCTAATGAAAAGATAGCTGCTATTTCCAGCAAGGTTTTTATTCTGGATACAATAATACAGGAAATATATGAAAGTAGCTGAAGATATTATAAAATCTTTATTACAGATGTCCCCTGTTAGACCTCCCCTTAATCTAGTAATTTTACATTATTTATATGATTTGCTTTGGTATAAGCCAACCAAAATGAATAAAAGTATATGTTTATACATAATTTCTTAGTGATCATTATCATAAGCAAAGAGTAGATACAACCAAAATAGTATTAATGTAATTAAATGATTATCAATTTGCATTGGTGAATGTATGTATGCAAAATATGTGAGATTACAATTATAAATTACTTGTTACTATTCATATAAAAGACAATTTGATAGGATTATAAAACTCAAAAACATACGTGACTCGCCGGGCGGTGGTGGTGCAGGCCTTTAATCCCAGCACTTGGGAAGCAAAGGTAGTCATATCTTTGTGAGTTGGAGGACAGCCTGGTCTACAGAGTGAGTTACAGGACAGCCAGAGTTGTAACAGACACAACTGTTGGAAAAAAAAAAAAAAAACGAAGAAAAAGAAAAAAGAAAAACTTATGTGACTATGGAGCCTGTGTATTTAATTATTAATATATTTAAGATTTACATGGAGTTACAAAGAAGACTGCTTAAATGAAGTACATGCACACATCATGGTGATACATAATATATGTCCTTGTCAACTCAGCCACCCGTACCAGAGCACCACAGGTTGAGAGTCGTATTAAGACCAGCTCTTGAAGTTGCCACCTATTCAAGTTCAAGGTAGCACCAAGTGAGGTTCCAGAAAGGATGGTGCTCTCTGTGGCAGACAGTGAATTTCTTCTTTCTCACATAACAGGAAAATGCACATAACATCTCTCTGGCCTCTGTTAATTAGAGTATTAATCCCCTTGTTGAAGGCTCTATCTCTCCTTCACTGTCTTTTAAGAGGATTCCCATATCCTAACTCCTTTACCCTGAAGTGAGATTTTCAAAATATAAATTCAATTGGACCAAATAATAATATCTACAGTGCATTGACCCACAATGTTAGGGTAAAGAATATTTCAATCACTAAGACACTTCTGTACTCACTGTTATGTTCATATTCATTATGCATTTTTTTCCTGGGAAACATAGCTGTATTTCTACAATTTTGGACTTTCTATGACTTATATGTGACATCCAAAACAACAGTTAGAAAAATAAAGTGGGATAACCCTCAACCCCTAATAATTTTTTAAAAAGTCCTTATTTAGATTAAAAATTTTAAACTGTTGAAAAGATGCCCTCACTTCCACAGGAAAGTACTAGCCTCCAAAGGACAAGGGAATGAAACCTAGGGAGTCATCTGGAAGCAGTAATGACAGTCCAATGGCTTGGCCCATCCCCTGGGCTCCATTGGAATGAGGATACACCTATGTCTTGTGTGCAACACCCACTTTGTTCCAAGGAAGAGCCTCATTGCAGGTCCAAAAATGCCTGAGTTTGAGAAATAACACAGTAGCTATATTTCTGAGATGTGTGATAATCATATCCATGCAGGTAATTCTTGTCAGGGAAAATGCCTCTGGAGCTTACATCTGAATCCACACCATTGTCTTTTCCACAGACAGCTTGCTCATATTCTTTCAAATCTGTTTACACTGAGCCTTAAATGTCTAAGGGACAAAAAATGGAGAGATGTAGGGAGCAGAGGAAGCTCTGAGTGATCGATGTCCAGTGTGAATGTGCATGGTTGAAATGGGCATGGCCATGTCTAGGACTTCAAGGCACAAAACCTAAGGGGAAGTTGGCAAGTTATTATTCATGTGAACCAGATTCGAGTGTAGTGGCAAAGCTTTTCTCCACAGTCCAAGTAAGAGAATTAATGAGTGTTTGATCAATTGAGTATAGACTAGCAACTACATCCTTCTTCTGGATGTTTAAAGCTCTAGACTGCTATCTTGGAGATTCCTCATGTTGAGGTTCCGGGTTGCATAGTTGCATAGGCAGCAGAACCCAACCAGATCCCAGCTTTTATATGTGTGTGTGTGTGTGCGTGTGTATATGTGTG
Source organism: Cricetomys ansorgei (assembly GCA_026225945.1). Lineage (NCBI taxonomy): Eukaryota > Metazoa > Chordata > Mammalia > Rodentia > Nesomyidae > Cricetomys > Cricetomys ansorgei. The sequence continues at coordinate 3,373,104 of JAMJFZ010000289.1, read as the reverse complement.
TGTATGTATAAACGCACTTATATATGTGTATATACATATATTTGTATATCCTTTCTTCAGTCCTTTGCCACCCCTAGGAAGGATTGCAGGACCTAAAGTACACTGGCTCTAACATTTGTATTTTCACATTTCTAAGAACATTTTTTCTCTTCTCCATAACTGTGTGAACCTTTTCTTCCTGATTCAATTCTATATTAGTGTGGCTTGACAATTAAGATGAAAAATGGCATGCTCAATTTCCTTTGTCTGATTTTGTTCTTCTTTATTGTATTTTCATATACACTTAGGAGCCTATTTATAGATAGCTACAAAATAGCATGGTCAATGTCCTTGTTTTTACTTGAACTTTTAGAGATAACTGAGTGAATTGGATTTCTTTAGACTGTTAAATCTTTAGCATAATGTCTTTAATGCATGCATGCTTCATTATATTAATTACACAGAGTTTTATACAAATAGATTATGTAAGTATTATTTTATATTGTGTTCATTATGTAAAGTATTAAATAATGTGCCTTAAGGTTGAATTCCAGTTGTAATTTAGTAATATATAAAAAATTAACTGAATTTCCTATAATTTTGAATCTTGCAACATTATTCTAATTTATAATTTAATTTTAACTTCAATTTATTTTGCTGACTTTTGAGCTTTCCTGCCTACCTGCCTGCCTGCCTGCCTTCCTTTCTTCTTCCCTGCTTGCTTTCTTTCTTTTTCTTTCTTTCTTTCTTTCTTTCTTTCTTTCTTTCTTTCTTTCTTTCTTTCTTTCTTTTTCTTTCTTTCTTTCTTTCTTTCCTTTCTTTATTCTTTTTCTGAGACAATGTCTCATGTATTCTATGCTAGAACCAAATTTATTATGTAGCTCATAGAGGCTTTGAACTCCTGATCCTCATATTTCCATATTCCAAGTACTAGAACTGCAGGGATGTTTCACCACATCTTTCTCTACATGTCTCAATGCATAATACAGTGCTTCCTGAATAATGTTGAATTTTAATTATGAGAGAGATTCTTCTTTTCTTCTGAGTTCTTTTCCTATTTAGTTGTTTTTATGTTATTTTTTTATCAACTTTATACAAGATAGTCATTTGGAAAAAGGAAAAAAAAAACAAAACGTCAAATTAAAAAATGCCCCATCAGACAGAACTGAAGACAAACCTGTGGGGCATTTTCTTAATAATGATTGATGTGAGAGGGCATAGCCTATTCTGGATAGTTCCAACCCAGGTAGATGGTACTGAGTCGTATCCAAAAGCAGGTTGAGTATGCCATGAGGAGTGGGTGATTTAGTAAGCAACATTCCACCATTAAGGCTGGACAGCAGAAGGTAAAGGGTCCCAAGGACTGGTAAAAGAGTCAGAGGCTTCTCACTCCAGAAGACAACCAAGCAAAACAACCTTAAGATTGTCCCATTGTCCCAGCACACCCTGCAGACAGAACAGATTGTAAATCCAAGATTTTAAGGCTGAGTTTGAGTCTCAGTCCTACCATTGGAAACCTTGCCTGGTTATAGGACATGGCCTATTCATTCTCTTTTTTTCCCCATTACTAGCAGTCTTTGCTAGGGTTACCCTTGTGGATTCCAAGACGTTTCCACTGCAGCAAGTTTCCAGTTAACCCACATGACCCCCAATTCCAGACAATCATGTACTTACTTATAAGTGGATATTGCCTGTTAGGTAAAGGATAATCATACTATAATTTACAGACCCAGAGAAATTATGTAACAAGGAGGAGGGCCACAGAGGGGACACATTGATCTACTTGGGAAGGGGAAAAAGAACACACGTTTCAGGTGGACTGAGAATTTTTTTATTGCCAAATTTAGTGAGTTACTTTTTGTTTTATTCTTTTATATTTTATTATTATCTTTAGAAACTTGATTTTTTTTCTAATGATAGACAAAAAGGGACTTGGTCAGCATGTGGGGAAAGGTAGGGGAAGAACTGGAAGGAGTACAGGCAGAGGAAACTATAATCTTGATGTATTATTTGAAATCTATTTTCAAAAAGATGAAAAATTGTTTTAAACTAGCAATAAATGCATGAGAAACAACAGAATAATGCTCAACATGAACATGCAAACAATAAATAAATTAAAACATAGTAATAATTGCAACTGACCACAGGTAAAATCATTTATTTCTTCAATCCATTAACCCAGCAAAAGACTGGAAGGATGAACTGAATGTTAAGACCATACATTATTCCACAGGGACACGGACACACGGACACACAGACACACACACACATAAACACATACACACACACACCCCACCAACACTCACATACACAAGCACACACAGATACATGCACATACACACACATACAAATTACCACACTGGCACACACATTATACTTGATCAGCACACATGTACATAGACAGGCACACATATATGAAACTGGGTTGGTCTAATAACATTAATTTTTAAATATACAAATTGAAATTTGAACTGTAATTGAACTGTATGCGCATTATGTGCATCACTAATAAATTTATCTGAAAAATGTTTCCAATTGTCAAATTTTTATACTGGAAATTTTGCTTTCTTGGTTTTTAATGTTACAGGTTTTTCACATAGGATTTTATTCCAAATCAAAATGTGACTTATTCTTATTTTCTCAAGTTCATACAAATTACGGCAATTGATGCTTAACTAAACAAATCAAAAGCAAAACAGTTCTTCTGCTAATGGAAATAATTGATTTATTTAGATGGGTTAAGAGTTTTCATCTAAATAACTTATTAACTAAAGTTCTAGAATGATCTTAAGTAAAAATATTTTCCTAAGTTTTGTAACCATTGCTTGGATACTTTTATAACTTCTCTCTTGTCTTAGAAAAATACACTTTTTTATTTATGGAAGGATGTATTATCTGATATACATTTATTAAAAACTGGAAATGAGTAAGTTAATATTAAGGACTCATAAATTGCATTAGCATTACAAAAGTATTTTATTTTATTTAAAATTTCCAAAGAAATAAATATTATGTGTACAGGGTTACAGTAATTGCAAACACACCAGTATCACAGAAACTGAGAAATTCACCCACAAATCAAGAAATAGCATGTTTTTAATTAATCAAAAAAACAGCAAAATGTTTAGTATGTAATATCATTTTACAAGAACAAATTTCAGAAGTCTCAATTTCTTCAGTGATGCCGCCGCACAGAGTTTTAGTAATGACACTTTGGTAGTTAGTTTTTGTCAGTTCTATATAAACAGGAATTACATGGACAGTGGAATCTCAAGTGAGGAATTGTCCTTATTTACTTAGCATGTGTGGTGTATATCTGTGGCATATTTTCTTGATTAATGATTACTAGGCACCACTGTGGATGGTGCCACCACCAAGTAGTTGCTCTTAGGTTGCTTAGGAAAGTAAACTGAGAAAGCACCAGAGAACAAAACAGTGAACAGCATTTCTCCTTGGATTCTGCTTTTGTTCCTGCCGTGTCTTTAATTAATGAAGGACTGTGGCGTGGAAGTACAGGCCACATATTCTCTTACTTTCCCTGATTTGATGTTAGTCACTTTTTATCACAGCTAAAAGAAGCAAACCAACACAGTCATTGATGTTATGTTTCTGAACCTCAGTCACAGAAACATATTTACTTAAACAATATTAATCATAAGAATATATTTGTGAAGAAAGGACACTCTTTGACCAAAGGACATATAGAAATGAATCTCAAACTGATTTCTTAGTTTGGTTGGTTGGTAACTATCGCAGCACTGGAAGCTGCTACACAAGTCAGAGGAAGAGAAAACATATCTACATTGTTTTCCAACACTGGGTTGCTCCTGCAACAGGACTGATCTGTTAAGAAAATGTGCCCACTGGTGCAATCGTGTTATGACAGTTAGGGGTTCACAAACTACTTTCTGATTGGATTTTAATTTGTTATCGCATAAAAAAAATAATTCCTGATACTGTAATCATAGTCAAAAGTCCATGGCTGGGTATAGACCTTGGGATGGTACCTAGTATTATAAGTTTGCTCAATTAGTAATTTACTCTAAATATGAGCTTTAAACATCAAATATAGAACTTTTAATCCTGTAAACATTCTTAATTTACACTGCTTTTATATATTTATTTATATTTTATATTATTGTTTCTAGTTTTTACATGTTTACTTTTGGAGGTTTTTGAGACCAAGTCTCAGTATTTAACCCAGCTGATCTGGAACTTATAACCCTCCTGCTTCAGCCTCTTTAGATCTAGAATTACAGGATTGTGCTACAGTTTCTGCATAATTTAAAGCCTTATTGGGAATACATTTTTAGATAAGTTTAAATTTGGAAAATCCTTTGAATAAGAAATGTTTTGTTCCTTGAGTGTACTAGATAAAATATTTATTCTCTCAGTTGGACTTTAAATTATGACAAAATATTAAAAATAATAGTCACACACATCTGGGCTAGGAGTCAGAGTTATTCTGTGCACATGTGATTGTTAGAATCATATAAGCATTTACTGTCCCTCAATACTGCTTTCAAAGAAGAATTCTCCACTGTGCATTTTAAGTGTGAAGTGCAGTGGAAATTTTTGCCAGTTCTACAATTACACACTAATTGTGATATAACAAAAGTTAGTGAACAGATATCATAGCTGTTTAAAAATAAACTTCCCTATCAGTTACTGATGTGTGACTTTTCTTACCGAATGAATACATTTCTTATTAAATTATTAGCATTTTTCCAAGCTCTCTGCACAGTTTTTGTCACACATATATGGAGTAAGATCGCTATCCCTAACTTTAACAGTTAATGTTGATCTTTGAAAAGTGGAATTTGGTAACTAAAACCTGACTGAGTGTGAATGAGTAGCTGTTGGAGGGAATGCTAGTGAGTGATATTTCTTGTTTATTTTTTTTTAACCTGACCTAATTACCAAGAAAGTATAGATGAGACTTTAGTAGTTTCCATCTTATGTACACTTGTGTACACTAAGTCTCTCTGTGAACAAGATTTTCTTTTATCAAACAGGGCTTCACCTGGTTGATGATACTGGCATAAATTGGTGATCACTGTGATAGGTCTTTCTGGATATATGAATAATCTCAGTAACAGAGAATAAGAAGATCTCGATTCGTGCCGAAGGGAAAAATAGCTTGTAATTTTAATTATTGTTCATGTATCTATGTATTACAGCATTAGGGAGGGAATCTAGAGCTTTGTTCTTCCCAGGCATGAGCTTTGTACTTGCTCAGCTACCACTGAGCTACACAACCAGTCCAAGAGAGACAACAGATAATTTCCTCTCAGTGTAGAGAATGATTGGGCCTTTATAAAAGAGAGATACACCCTCGAGAAAGGCTGAGTAAGTGTCTTGGCTGCATTCCAATTGCTATGATAAAACACCAGGACCAAAGCAACTTACAGAAGAAAAGATCTGTGTTGGACTTAGAGTTTCAGAAGGATAAGATCCATTACAATCAAAGTTCTAAGTGGAACCGCAGCAGCAAGAACCAGGCTTTGCCACCAAAAGAGCTAAGAGCTCACATCATGAAAGCAAGTAGCTAGCAGAGACTGTAATGGAAGTGGCAGAGGATTTTGAAAACTCAGACCCGGGTTCTAGTAACATACTTCATCCAGCAAGTCCACCACTCCTAAAAACTATGTAGAGTGCTTCCAACTATGGACCAAGAATTCACATTCAGAAGAATATTAGGAACTCTCTCATCCAAACTATGAGAGTAGATAGCAAGAGATACCGCTTGAGCACATCAGCACAAACCATCTTTAACATTTACGAGCCTTCCTTTCTAAATCTGTGTAGTTTTCCTTTTGAAAGGGCTTTTCTCTTTATTTATGGTCACCGGTGTATATACAGACTTCTGTGGTTGAGAGATAAGAGATAAGAATAAAATTGTCCTAATTTTGTGATATGTATGTACTTAGTTATTAAGTTTCTAACAATTTAAATTTTATTTTTTATAAAAATTTTAAAAATATATCCATTGCTGCCTTTAAGTAAATGGGACCAATAATTTCTCAGTTTAAAGTCTCATCTGCTCTCTCACAGTGAGCTTCCTAAGCATCAGGCAAGGCTTTCTTAATCATATATAATGTTCTGCCATGAATCCATATACACAGAAACAACAATAAAACAGGCAAGTTGTATTTATATATTTTTTGCATACATACACATATATATGTAACAATAATAATTGGGGAAGAAGAGGGTATTGATTTCAGAGTGGGAGATTTCAAAGTGACTTGATGTAGTCTTTAGAAGGGCAGGAGGAAGAAAAGGAAAGGGGGAAAGAGATGTAATTAAATTAATTAAAATATATAAAAATAAAAACTGGAGCATGGGATCATTAACAACAACAAAACATGAACAAGTAGAATTATTTTATAAAAATTATTCCCTAGGTTATTTAAAATTTACTGGACCTGATTGATACTTAAACTGATTTTACTTAAATAAACTGTAAATAACAAATAATGCATTCAGTATATCAAGATAAAGAAATACTTCTTAAATTATAAACATTTGGTAAAGATTCAAAGACTTCTAAGCAGTGTTAGCCTAACACTGCATCAAAAAGGGAAACCAAATCCACAGAAACTTGCATTGGACCCAACGATTTATTGATTCTCACAGCAGTTAGGCCAACAACTTCCAGGCCAGAATCTCCTGAAACAGAATTGACTTGCTCACTTTCTTGCAAGGGAAAACTTGAGACTGATTACACATCATGCTAAATCCTTCACACCTGTAAAGGTGGAGAATTCGGGAGTTGGGAAAGCCACAGTAGTGTATATGGGCCATGGATGTGTGCTTCTGTGGTGCTTTTCCTTTTGGAGGCCCTGACATGAAAAGCATGAATTTCTGCCTTTTAAAAGAATTCAGAGCAGTTTCTAGCCATTCATTTAAGGGGGTGGGGTGAACTAGAACTTCCGGTGTCTACATGGCCTCCATATACTGAGTAGTTTCTCCATTCCATCATATCATTTTATTGTGAAAATGATGCACATTATAAAGAAAAGAAAGGAAATTGCATTCATGATTTTAGTGGAATCTCTGAAAAATAAATATTTTTTTAAAATTTGAAGATTCATTGCTTTGTTAAGTGAAGCAAAGCATATGAAATCAATTTTTGTAAAAATAAAATAAATCCAAAATGTTTTAAAAACTCTAGCTCTAGAGAAAATGAAGAAAAATGTTGCTTTGTTATTTCTAGATAGGACTGTGGCTACTTACGCTGAGTATATTTAATCAAGGAAGTTGGTAAAACAAGTGAGCCTCAGACACAAAAGCAGTATTTCCAACTTTCGTTTCCCTAATACATACACACATATATGATTAAATCTGTTTGCATAATGCTTTCTCCCTATGAAGGCATAAAATATCCTTTTTTATAGTTCTAAAATAACCAAACCATTTGACTTTCCTGTTTGGAAAGACAGCATTTTAGAAGCAACACTGAGCAAAGTTTAACATGTTAACTCTCTAAGGCAGATTCTGATGTTTATGGGAAAACTGTGCTTTCAAAGTCACAGGCAAATAACTTATCGATGCCTTTTCTGAGATAACAAGGTTAATAGAGATTTATAATTTCTCTTCTTTCAATTGATGAATTTTAAAGATTGGAAAAGCTGCTGGCAGAAAACTAGTCAACTAGCATATTTTTTTTCCTATCAACTTCATCTGAAAATGAAAAGGTAAATCTTAATAAATTGTCCATAGGCATTCAACAACATATTATTTAGGTTAAGAATTGCAAGTATCAAATTTCTTTCAAAAATTGTTTTAAGTAATGAAAAATGGAATAAGAAAAATGGGGAAAAATAACCAAGCATGTGGTCTTAATTAACATTCTTAATAATCTTTCTTATTATTCTAAACTAACTTTGACATGTGTAATAAATATTTGGCCATGTTAAACCAGAGTGTCCTCTTAAACTTCATCAGAAGTGCTAGCAGATTACAAATTTAATGACTAACATACGTAAACTATTCACTAATTCTTAAAACTATTCTGGAAATTCTGCTTTGAGTTTTTTTAACATGTAAATTAACAGTGGACAGAATAAGTACAACAGCATTTCTCCTTTCTCCTTTTCTAGGAATATGTGAAAGGATGTGAGAGGTTACTTATTCTACAGTTCCATAAAATAAAGCATAACATTAGTCAAGTGGATTAAATATAATCATCTAATAGTTCACAGGAAACAAAATCAGACACCATTTGTTTGACTAACTCTACAATATGCTATTCTAGCTAGAAGAATATGTAGATCATGGACTGTGTGTTAAGCATGACCTTAACCACGTAGTGTGCAGTTTAAAACAAAAATACTGAAAACTTGATAACTTTTCTTGTAAAACATGCACTTCGTCTTAAGACAGAGGTATTCAAAAAGTAAATAGTAGACAATGTATGTATTTTGGGGGAAAAGAGCAGAATATATTGCTTAGAGAATTTAGATAAAAGATTTATGGTAGAAGGCAAGAAAAAAATTCCACTGGGGAATAACGTTTGAATGAGAATTTGGAAAGTAACAGTATTGAATTCAAGCTTATTATAAGAGCAAAGAAGGAAAGGGGAGTGTGAGAGGATTATCTGAACTAGTGCATTATAATTACTACCAGTTTTTGACTTTACACACCCAGAAAGAGGGAGCCTACTTTGAGCAATTACCTCCATCAGATTGGCCTGTGGTCGTGCCTGTGGATCATGTCTTTGATTAATGGTTGCTGAGGGAGGTCCCCGCCATGGTTAAATGTGCCATCATTAAGCAGGTGGCCCTGGAATGTAGAAGAGAAAGAGTTGAACAATCCAGGGAACATAAGAAAGGAAACAGCATCCCTGTTTTTCTGCTTCAGTGCCTTCCTCTACATTCCTTCCTTGAGCTCTTTTCCGGCTTCTACTAATGTTGGGGTATAAGCTATAAGATGAAATAAACCCTCTCCTCTCCAAATTATTTTGGAGATAGCGTTTTATCACAGCAGAAAGTAAATTAAGATGTAGTATAAAGGTCAGATCAAAATGCTTGTTGAACACTTGTTAATGTCAAAATAAAGAAAATGCAAGGAAAAATGGAAAAAAGTAATATGGCAGGTCTAAGACAGATGTTTATAAAGGTTGAAATAGACAGGCAGGAGTTTACACTAGATACTCAGGAGAATGTGTAATGAGCATAACAGCTTCCATAGATGCTTTGAAAAGTAAAACTGAAACATAGAATAAAAAAAACAGGTGAGAGGAAAAGATTAAGGAATAAAAGGAAATTTATAGGTAAGTAGGAGAGAAAATAGAAGTCTTAGTCTTAAAATCTATACTAAAATTTTAATTCTTTTTAAAAATTTGCTAGACTATAATCACACAATCCTCTCTTAACTGTAGGAAACTTAAAAAGCAGAGAAAGAAAAAACAGGACAATCATATGATCCATTCTGCTATATTCCATATGTTGCATCCTCATTTAAGGAACTTATATGTTTCTAGAAACTTATAAGTTTCCAGAGACTTCTTTACAATTCTTTGCAATTTTTTAAACCATCCTGATCTCACTTTTTCATATAAACCAAGTAGTTAAGACCTTTATTTGTTTTGTATCTTTATCTTATAAGATACATACCTTAATATAGTTCACATGTCTCATTATGAGACCCTATTTTCTATATATATAATTATACATAGTAAACTATCTCCATGTGCATTACATATACAAAAAATAGCACCCCTCCTGTTTTGTTACAATTCTCAGTGTGTGGTCCTCATTGTTGTCTCCATGTATGTTGAAACAATTTCTTTCAAAGTTAAAAGCTTCCATCTTGGAGATGAACTTCGTATGAGTGATATATAAGAGGAGATGGAACAAAAGAATAGTTAATACAGGATATTTACAGGGGGAACAAACACTCTATACTGCAAGGAAGCTCTTTAAACAGGAAGTAAACAACCCACAATGGCTTCAGGAAGTTTCTGAATATGAACAGATTCACTATGTATTTCCCTCCCAAAGAGTCCATAAATAGTAAAGACTGATGAGAAAAGACTCTAAAAGAAAGCATCAACCTGAATGAAGTAGAAACCATACCAACAGCATGAAAAAAGCAAGAATGTGCTGAACTTCCTAAAAGGAAAAAGACCAGCTGAATTGCTTGGAAGGGGCTCAGAATAAATAAACCACATGAAGGGAATACTTTCCATCCTATTGAGATACCTGCAGGCTGTACAGTGTGCTGCAGGTTTGTCAACTTTGTGAACTGTGGCATATGCAGGTGTGGGCTTTCATGATACAGCTGTCTGTCATCACCTCCCTAATGGGGTGAGAAGAGAGTTGTTCACATCTCCCCATGAACAGTGTCACACAAACTATGAATATTTAATGAAATGAGTTTGAATATTTATCTCTTGCTCTAGGAAATATATCAACAGTTGTCAGAATACTGTTAAAAATAATTAGAAAGTAATTAAAGTCAAATCTATTAGAAAATAAGAAACCTTAAACATGTACACATTTATCAATATCCATTTAGATATTCATGCACTGAGTAGGTCTTATGAAGATAATGAATAACATTTTAACAGTGGAAACCACTATGTCAATCACTTCGAGCCCCAAGTTTAGTTAACATAAGACGGTATATAGAATTTGATAAATTTACAAACATATACCTAGAATAGTTATGTGATATCTAACTTCTTACTGACATAAAATTTTGCTATAAGTTTTGACACAGATTTAGAGAACCGATTGTTTTGTTTTGAAGGATAATATTAAGGACTAATATGTTCCTTTCTCTGTTTTAAGACTATAAGTCAGAACAAAAAGATACTGTACATTGTGGAGGAGGCTATGAAATGATGGCTCAGTTGGAAATGTTCTTGCTATGTTTAAGTAAAAGCCAGGTCCATTAGCTTGTCAACACACACCTGTAATCCCAGGACTGAGGAGTTAGGGGGATCCTGGGAACATGAGGAATACATATAACAGTCACAGTTGTATGGAGATCTCAACTGATTTCAGTTGAATCATTTTGTCTTGGAGGGAAGCTTTTTATAACCCCGAAATTTCAGAAGAATGGTTCTTGAACACTCAGGGAATTATGAAAGTAGGCTGCCTGAAATACTCAATTGAGAATCTGTTAAGTCTCAGAAAGTCCCTGAAACATGAGAGTCACCAGGCCTATAGTTTCCTAAGAAGGATTACTGAAGATTTTTCTGACTTCTCCAAATACCTGCAAGTGGTGCCGAGATTTGGGGATCCAAGCTTTAGTAAGTTGTTACCAGTCCTCGGGGTGTACTTTCAAAAACAGCTGTCTTTGAGTCATTCATATGCATATAAGTAACTCCTCACTTATACCCCTATAAGTAAGCACCCAAACTCATTGGTTCACCAATTGAATTATGTTAATATCCTTATTAAAATCTTTTGTCAGTTCCTTTTCTAGGCTGAGTTAACGTTTATGTGTTGATTTATTATATTATTCTTCCCAAGGGTTCATGGAAGAGAACAGTTTATTCTTCATAATTCAGTCCACAGCCTTAGAGGGTTTCAGCCTCCTCCTTACAATCTATTCTCAAGCCTAGACCTGAAGACTTCAGTCTTTCTACAAGCTAATTTGTGAACCTAAACCTACTTCGTTTTATCCTCTGAGACTGAGCTTGTTTCTGATTAGCTGTCTTCTGAACACTGAACTGTAAATCATAAACCATCTCCTTCTGATACTGCTTTCTCTATTAGCTTCTTCTAGACTGACTCTGCTCTTCTTGGCTTCTCCTTCTGAACTGAGCTGTCTGTGAGCCCAAACTGCCTAACTGAATTAAATCTCCTCTCTGCTTCTTGTCTGCTTCCACCTCTATTCCTACTTTACTTCTGAGCTCTGCTTCTACTCCTTGCTTTTTCTCTATTGAGCTCTGCTTCAGCACTGCTTCTGCATTCTCCAACTACTCTTTCTGAACTCAGAGCTATATTGAACTCAACTGACTCTTCTGGTTGGCTAATTCAACTCACTAGCTGTTCTGGCTCTTCTCTGAACTAATTGGTTCAAGCTGACCTTCTGAACCTGCTGACTGTTTCTGGCTGAACTCTTCCAACTCTGACTGACTTTGGCTGACTTCCACAACTTCTTTGCACTGCTCTACTAGACTTCAAACTGATTCTCACTATCAGTTGATTCTTTCTCTCAAACTCTTGTTCTTCTGAATTGCCTCTGTATCTTATCTGACTGGTTCTCTAACTGACTGCCTCTCTGAGCTGAGAACCTGTATTTATACATTTATATCAGGAGAGTTGGGCATGTCCCCACTCTGACTCACTCTCTGCTAACTCCTTCTCTGATTTGTCACTCTGAATACTCTTCACTCTGTTTCAATTCAGATGTCATTCTGCCAAGTCTTCATTCTGATTTATTCTCAGTCTCTGCATTAAAGGTATATACTCACTCTGTACTTCACTCTGCCTCTGAATTTCAGATTCTCAGTTGACTAGCATGCTCTGAGTCAATCACCTTCCATTCTCTCCATATCTACGGCTTCTCTCTTCACTCTGAACTGACTGTGAACCCTGAACTGAGAGCCATGACCTACTTCTGAATGGATTGCTTCCTTTTATATCATAAGTGCTGGGATTAAACATGTGTGGCACCAATTCCTTCTGAATTAGGTTACTTAAAGGCATGTGCTTCATTCCAGCAGTATCACACAGGCCTTGAGTGTGTTCTTTTCCTAGAACAGCCATGTTGTTGGATTAAAAAATACGTATTTCTCTACATTGTCTCCCCATGAAAAAATGTCAAAAGCAATAGATAAACTATGGATTCTGTTAAAAACTCTGACTCAAAATACTAAAATGGAGAGTAATTAAGGATGGTTGCTGTACTAATTAGTATTATTTCAACTTGACACAGGCTGTAGTCATCTGAAAGGAGGGATCCTACGTTGGAAAAAAAAATGCCTCCCTAAAATTTGGCTGCAGGTACACCTTTAGGTCATTTTCTTTATTTAGTGATTGATGTGTGAGGGTCCAGCCTATTGTGGGTGGGGCCATCACAGTACTGGTAATTCCTAGGTTCTGTAAGAAAGCAGGCCGAGCAAGCTCTGGAGAGCAAGCCAGTAAGCAGCACTTCTCCATGCCTTCTACATGCCACCAGCATTTAGCTTTCTGTATAGTTTGAGTTTCCTGATTTCCTTCGATGTTGAACAGTGGTGTGGAAGCTTATGCCAACTAAACTCCTTCATTCTCACTTTGCTTTGGTCAGTGAGAATGCTTTGCTTTGGTCATCATCTCAATGATAACCTTAACTAAGACAATACCCACCATCAAAAATCTGATCACCCAACACATCTGTATACATACATACACATGAACTCACACAAATGTAGTATGTGAAGTATGAAAACCCTTGAGATTCTTTCAAAATTCAAGACTATAATGTTAAACAATTCTCATTTTAATATTAAACAGTGTTTTGGTGCTTCAGACATTAAGTTTTAGTTTGCAGAACTTGTCATGTGAAAGCAATTTATAAGTGGTGAAGCTCACAAATGCAACAAATGTAACATAAATTCATAGTATTAAAAAGTCTATAGTGTTACCAAAGATAAATTTGCATATTGTCTTCATTTCAAAAGAATACACTTAACTTTCACTATTAAATGATTCCATTAAAACATAGCTCCATTAGTTAAAGTGGTTAATCTGATGGACACAAGATAAGTAACTATTTAACATTCTCTATTTTAGAGTATTTAATATTAGCTTTTAATACAGTGTAGCTCATGTGTTTTAATCCATTTGCAGAAATTGAGTCAGTTGGAAATTCACACGCTAACATACATCCAAACATTCAAGTTGGCCAAGTGCTAAATGTAACATAACTTCCAGTGTTCAAAGTCTGTGTTAAATATACTGTATATAATTTGAATTGTGACTTACTAGCATCTTTCATGGAATTATAATATATGAAGAATTATTAGCATTCAAGTTCTAAGAGTAATGTCTAATAGTACACACAAACTCAAATATGAACTTAACATTTAAAACCTAACATTGGACACATGTGAAAGGTTTTATTCTCTGATGAGAATCCTGTTACATGATACTTAGAATTGGTTAATATATGTATTTAAAGATATAGATATAAACCTGATAGAAATATGATTCTTGCAATTCATTTTCCTTATACCACCTTAGCAAAAAATTTTCTGAAAACAAACTACATGTTTTAAGGTTACAAAAGTGAAGTAGAAAATGTGTTTGACACTAATGAAAAAGCAATCATCTCTGAAAAAAGTATTATATGTGACTTCATGCAAATGTCATATGGGCTTCTTCCTCTCAAAGAAGAAAAAATAAGCAGGCACTGTTGAATCTGAGATATAAAATTCTGGGGTGTTTGGGAAAATTTTTGCTTTATGCATTCAGAAAAGGAATCATTTTGCTGGCTCCCCCTTTTTTAATTTAATCTAACCTAACATTCTCAAGATTTTAGGTAAAGGGAACATTAATGATTTAACTGGTTTTTTTTGTGTGTGTGTGTAAAAATGAAGTAAGATACCATTTCAGTCTAATTGCCCAAATTTTCCTAGTCTTAACTCATATGCATAATAACCATCACCAGTGCATCCACTTCAATTGTATTAATTTATAATTATATTTACTCTGTTTCTAAAAACTTGTACAATTCGTTTTTCTTTAAACATTTTAAAAATGTTTAAATGTTAAAAAGTTATGTTAAAATGTTAAAAATCTTTAAACATTTAAAAAACCTAAATCTGTTTTTCAAGATCTACATCATTCAAAAATTGCATTGGCATAAATAACTTTTGAGGGCAAGCTATGCCAGATAGCGCTAATGACTTTCTAAGATTTACTGGACAAAAAAAAAAAAAAAAAACAAAAAAAAACCACCTCATAGAATAAATAGGTTCTGTTGTATCTGATTCATCAAATATCACTTACTTCAATTGATAGTGGTAAGCATTGAAATCACAGGCTATTTTATTCCAAACTTAATTACTAATATTAACCCTAAATTCACGTATCATAGTTTGAACACATCCAACCCATACACACACATACATACAAACACATACATTAATGTGTTTTAAAACTATCAATGAAATAAAAAACTCCAAATGTTTATGGAACACAAGAACAGAATTGGAGGGAGGCAAAGAAAACCCATGGTCAGACTATACAAGTATCCCAGTACAGGAGCAGAACAGGTTTTAGACACAGAGCTGGTTTCAGAACTTGAGGATCCTGTTTGGCTGTGTCATATGTCTGTTTATCTCATGGCACATGATGACCTGTTGATGGATAAATTTGTGTCACCATTTCCTAGAATATAGGCCCTCTACTTGTGTCTGATCCAGGCAAGGAAGCATGGGTACCGTCATATTCTGTTGTGGTATATTTAATAAATCATAGGTCTGTTTTTCTGATATATTTTTGATCAACCTATGTATCAATGAGTTTCTGACTTAATTTGATAAGCCCATATGAGTAAATATGTTACTTATCATTCTCTGCTGCACAGTTTGGACCAGGCACCTGATGATTATTTACTTGTGTGAAAAAGGTGTACAGTCAATTTTTCTTAACATTTGTGTTCAAATGGTGCAAAGTGCTATTTATAAAATGAAGTCATTCAGCATAGGGCATAGCCTGACGCTACTGTTTTCAACAATATAGAGTAAATTAGAACAAATCACAATCTCACTTCCACAACAGACTTCTTATTTTTCTTTAATAGTGTTATTCTGCATCCCCATTGTCGTCCTAAAGCACAATACATATCTCTTTTTGTTTATGTCTTTTATTAACAAGCTGTCATACAATGTGTGTATTTTACCTGTTTTGCTGAACTTCTTTGTTTATGCTCCCATTTGTGTGTGTATGTGTGTGTATGTGTGTGTGTGTGTGTGTGTGCGCGTGTGTTAGTGCACTGTTCTGGGAGTGTTTTCAAAGTAGTAGAATACAATCAGAAACTTTTTTTTTTTTTTAGGAATATGCTTGTTCTAAGGGTTGTTTCTGGAATAGGCATCAAAGACTTTCATATGTCATAAATAAAAATGGATTAATAGTTTTATAAATAGCTGAAGAGTAAACACAGAAGCATACAGGGAACATAAAGTGTGGCATCTATCGTATCACCATCATATCACATTTAGTAGCAAAACAAAGATCCTGTAATTATCATGCAAACATACTGAAAATAGAATATTGTTGTTACTAAACTACTAAGTAGAATATTATTCTTTATCACAGGAGGGTAGCGTCAGGAGAAATGAATATGAAGTAAGAGGATTAATGACACTTAGGCAGGGCCTTCAAATCTATCCTGTCAGCTTCTCTGCTGTGAAAGCTGGAAGCCATGAATGAGAACAGGCAAAACCTTCATGTTTACAGTCATCATGGCTCTGAGTAGGTAAAATAGTAAAGAGGAAAGTGCTTCAAATGGTATACATGGGGTGGTCTTGGTAATTTTGCCTTGAAAGGATAGAAAAAACATTGAGAATGTCTTTTGCTCATGAAGAATGCACATGGAAGGTAGCTAACTATATGAACAGAGGTAAGAAGTTAATGATGTATTTGATATTGACAGAATGCACTTAAGCCTTTCTGCATTCTGTGTTCCATTTCTCCCACATGGTGAAAATTTAAAACCCTCAACAAGAAAGACCATGATAAAAAAAAACACGAGGTAATAGAGATAACACACGAGGTTATCTCTGGAGTGTGATGATATACCCATGTCTCTCCATTGAAGAATAAGTATCTTCTTGGTGAGAGGGACTTTGTGCTTACTTTACTTTCTTCATGGTTGGATTTTGTCTGCCTTGAACCTGTGAACATCTTCTCCATATGCCACCATTTCTGTAAATTCATCTTTTTAGCAATACTGTGTTTAGGAAATGTTCTTTTTGGAGTCATCCACCATTTCTGGCTCTTGCAATTTCTCTGCCTCCTTGTCTGCATAGAAACATGAGACTTGAGGGGAGGAATTTGTTAAAAACCTCCTGTTTTGGACTGAGTATTCAAAGGTCTCTTACTGTCTGCATATTATCTGTATTGAGAGTCTCAGAGTTAATTACCATCTACAGTAAGAAGGAAATTCTGTGACGAGGCTAGCACAATGTGTTGATCTATGAGTATAGCAACATGTCTTTGAAGTCATTTTATTGCTAGTTCATTTAGGCAAGTAAACTATATAGTCTCATGTTCTTGGTCTCATTAACAATGCCAGCTGTGTGTTCCATCTCATGTAGTGTGCCACAGATGAAATTAAAAAGTGTTTATGCAACTCCTGTTCATCACATGTTTCATAATTTGGTAAGATTGATAATGATATTTCTTTTATGGTAGTGTTATGTTACCTTCTGATGATGTATCAACTTTTCTTCATATAGACCAATTCTTAGTAGTAGTTTTGCATCAACATTGTCAATACCTTCCTAAATAAACAACCCCCACCCCAATACCAACTTTCGTAGCTACTTCTTCATCTTTACTCAGTTGTGATCTTGAAGGATAAATATAGACCATAAAGTGTAATAATAATGCATAGAGACCACATATATAGTTAAATCAGAAACATTTGGTAAAAAAGTAAATCTTCTAAAAAGGTGCCAAAGCCACCATACTTACTAGATTTTACTTCTAAAACATTAATTAGAAGTAATTGACCTCGGGAAAGCTGTATATTCACTAAGTAAGTATTTTCTTGTTCTGAAGGAAAACCAATTAAGTCAGCTTATTTTTATGATTAATGATTTGATGTATGTAAGATCATTTAGAAACACTTTTTGTACATATAAAGACAGGGCCTACATAGTCAGTGTTTTGCTTTAAGGAGAGCTTTGTGTGTGTTGAGAGTGGCAGAGAGCAAGAAATGATAACAAAAACAGGAAAAAAATAAGCACTGAAAATGAGTGTACATGTAAGAAAAAAGTCTAAGAGAAGCAATGAGCAAAGAAGAAGTATGGCATAAAATATAGGAAGTTAGGTTATGAAAATTGTGGAAACATCACAGATAAAGAAGCACTCTTTTCCTTCCTTAAGTCTCAAAATAAAACATTGTAAATAAAAGAAATTCATAAAACTCAGTAAAAATGCTATTGCAATGTAATCTGCATAGAAACTCTATATATTTGCAGAGAATTATTGACTATGAAAGGAAAGTAAGTGTCAACTTCAGTCTTTTGGAAGAAGAGACCGATTTATTTGTTTTTATTGGTTTTGTAGCTACTAGATCATCATGTTGTTTGTCTTATCCGCAATGTCCTTTTTGGCCTTGCTTTTCAGGCAAATGTAAATCAAAAGCCTTTAGAATTATGGATCCTGGTGATTCACAAGGTAATCTTGCAAACACAGCAGGGGAAATATACGATTTGCAAATTGCTTAACTGACATCTATGCTATTACCCTAAAATATTGTTGCCGAACTCATTTCATAATATTTCAGCTTGATTATATTTTAAAACTTTACCTTCCTCTAGATAAATATATAGCTTCTCATTTGCATACTTTCATTTTGTTAAATTGTATGTGTGTTGAAGGGCAGAATACTTTACTTCAGGATGACCAAAAGTTCTTCTTTTCATATGATTTATTCTCAAATCTGTTAAACTTCTTCTGGATTATTTGCTCTTTTTTGCATAATATAATTTCTTATAATTACAGATTTTGATTGCATTTGTTATAATTTAACTTCAAAGCTTTACAAAAGGTTTTCAATTTTGGAATATACTTATTCTATGAAAATATCTATTAAAGATAGGTTTCATCTTTAGTGCTTTTGAATGATGATTTATCATCGGTGCATTTTTCATCAATCTTGTATGCTTTTTCTACAGTGAATATTAAAATATACTCTAATGTTATACAAGGCTCCTTTCACTCAAGTAGCTAGTACTATAGAGTGTCTTATAGACTTTCCTAAATTAAACCCACATTTAATAGTCATATTGTCTTCATTATTTTAATGCAAATGTATGTGCTAAAGCATATTTATAGAATTATTTCTGTATATTGGAAACTATCCATACCTTATCTACTTAGACTTTGTCCAGTTGAAATGACAGCTATAATTGGACAGAGTAGTTCAGCATAAAGAACAACAGTCATTGGTTCACTGAAAAATCATAACATCCTTCCAAGTTATAAAAGGGTAGTTCAGATTATTAATAATAATTCTATTTAGCAAAAATGATAATAGTTTAAATCAATGACAAACAAATGAGCTTATGAAATATTCCCTAAATATGTACAAATGTAGAGATATAATCTCAGATGAAATTGTTTTTAAATGTAGTTTTAAATTTTATCATTTAGAATTAGAAGAAAATAAAGGAATAAAAATAAAATAACAAAAATTTGCCTAGCATTGTTTTCAGTGAAAATTGATTTTAAATATGAAATTTTCATAATCTGCAAACATCCAGATAACTCTAATTTTGATGACATAACCTCTGAATTCCCTCTTGGTCCACTCAGTAAGAATCAATATCAAGCCAGGTGGTGTTGGCACACACCTCTAATCCCAGCACTTGTGAGGCAGAGTTAGGAGGCTCTCTGTTAGAGGCCAGACTGGTCTACAGAGTGAGTTCCAGGACAGCCGCAGTTAACAACAGAGAAATCCTGTCTTGGGAAATAAATCAATATCAATATGAATCAATATGAATAAGGAGGAAAGAAAAGGCTGTGGACATGGAACAATTGTAATTGGTAAAGGTAAACTGCCTACCCAATTCTGATCCCCAGAACACATACATAAGGCAGGCCATGGCAGCATGATCCTGTAACCCCTGCTCTGCAATGACCAAACTTGAAGTTTCCTTAAGTTCATTAGTCAGTCATATTATTCCAATGCTAACATAGCTTTGTTATGAGAAATTGATTCTGCCTAAAAGTAAAGGAGGATCATGATAGAGGAAAGACACCCAGTGTCTACTTTGAGCCCCCACATTTATGAGCACAAACATATATCTATTACCAATGTGCACATATGCACCGAACACACACACACAAGCATGCGTGCGCGCGTGCACACACACACACACACACACACACACACACACATACATGCTTACAAGCAAAGAGAAATGAAGGAGATAAAGCACATAGTGAGGGTGAGTCTTACCTGTGTAGCTCTTTACCTTCCTCAGATACACTTCTATTTGCATTCCTAGCAGTCAAAGCAGAGGTGCATAACTGGTCACACTGATGAGAATAAGACACCAAGTGTTCAGCCATAAATTAGTCATCATCACCACCCTAAGTTGCTAGGCTTAGGGTACATTGAAGGTCAGAGGAACTTCTTAGAAAAGCTAAGAGAGTATGACTTATTGGTCATCTCACAGCAATAAGTCATCAGCCAAAATGAGGAAAACCAGAAGCCTGGTGGAAGTGGGGTGCTGGAGCACTGACTGACTTTCCTTAAGTAATGTGTGTATTGATCACATATTGAGAAGTGAATGTCACTTTACGTTCTTATATTTTTCTAAAAGACATTTAGAAAGGACATCCCTATAGAAAGAGCTGCTCAGGTCTCATAGTTGGAGATGTATTAAAGTCCTTTAAATTTATGATGCATACTTCTCTATGGTTTATATTATCCATGAATATCAACTAGCACCTAACACATAAGCATTGCTATGATTGGTTATCATGTCAACTTGCCACCAAGTAGTAGCACCAGAGTTGGGAGCCATATCTGAAGAATGTCCTGATTGCCTTGATATGAAAAGACCTACCTGGTTGTGGGTGGAATCATTTGATAGCATTCCAGATAAAAGGCTTTAGAAGAACAAATATCCTAAGTTTTGCTTGCTTGGCTCTCCTTTCTTGCTGCCACAGACTGGAAGACTGAGTCAGTTTGAAGGTAAGAAGAACAATTCAGTTAGAGAAGTTGCAGGAGTCAGCCAAAGTCTGCCAAACTCAGAAGTTCAGTTTGAACCAGTCAGCCTGGAACCATAACAGTGAAGGGAGTTGAATCAGAACAGTCAATTGAATTCAGTACAGCTCTGAGTTCAAACAGAGTTAGTCAGAGTGGCTCAGTCAGCAGTGAGTCCCAGAAGCTTAAAGTTCTAGAATATAGGAGGCTGAGGCTAAAGCCTTCTAGGTCTGAGCAAACATCTTGAAGACTAGACTTTAGAGAGCCTGGGACTTAAGCTTTTCATTTCTAGGCTGAAGTGTAGATTGTAAGAAGGCCAAAATGCTCCATGACTCTAGGACTAGGACCAGTGTTTGGATTAGAAAATTATAAACTACCTTTAGCCCTGAATCTATGGCTACATCTGGCACCTATATCTACGGTATTTAAATATATTTTTGATATTGAATCAGTGCCTAGAATTTATGATAATAATTTCATTGACTACTATTTAAATACCTAATAAACCACTAAATTAATTTAATATTTTCAATGAAAAATTGATTACTGTAACGTAACTCACATACACATTTTGTTAATAAGTTGGTTACTTATGAACTGGTAATCCTAATTCTTAAGTTCACTGTCCCATTGTATAATAAATTTGCCAAAAAATCCTCTTCTGTTTTCAGAGCATCATATAAACACTCTATGTTTTTATGGCTGAAATTTTAAAAAATGACAAATGTATAATGCTGATCACAATATATTTTTTATTAATCAGATATGTTTACAGGTAATAAGTAGATAGGAAATTATTTAGATTTATAGATGATAGACAGAAAATAGATATATAAATAGAAGGTACTTCCCTAAGTAATGTGTGAAAGTTTTTCATAAGTTTTGATTATATTTCTTCATGGTTTGAAGCATGATTAAAAAAACAAAATTGTGTATCTCTAATATAACTAAATTAGAATATATCTCAATCAACACTCTGCTTTATGGGGACTTATACATAACGATAACTCTCATGAAGTTATACATGAAGGTAATATTCGTGTTCATTTGCATGAAGAAAGGATGGATTACCTTCACTCTATCTATTGCGGCTATGCAGGGTCTATCATCATCTATCTAATTTCCCTATGACATGACATCAATTCCATATAAAGATCACTGGAAGATATTTTAGCATTCTCTTTGGCTTGCATCACTCTATGTTTAATGGCAGGATGAGACCATATTTAATGGCTGAGGCCCAGTAGAATTATAGGTGGATAATCTTCATATTTGGTCTATTCTTTCTCAGAAGGCTGTATCACCGTGGGCAGAAAGAAATCATTTTTAGGTAAAGGATATTTTTTATATCCATTCTCTGCTTAGGAGCTAGAAATATGTGCTTCATTCAGAATGTGGACACAGTAACTCCAGAATTCCATTTCTATGCTTAAGTTCTATTAGCACAGCTAGCTATTTCTTTGGGGGAGCACATAGATGTCTAGTTACACATTGCAAAATGTACTTAATAGAAGCCAAGAGAGAATTCTAAATTTTTTTGCTTTCCTAAGTATTCTGTTAGACATACAGGCTCAGAAGTCAGGTAGTCTAATTTCAAGTTCACTGTAGGTGGATTTTCTTCCAAGTTAGTTGGCTTGAGTGTTTTTCAGCATGGCATTAGATGATTGATATAAAGCATTGCTCTTCTAAAACTCATGGTCCAAAGGTAAACATTTTTTTTTTTGGTATCTTTAACCTGATTGTTATCATGAGCAATTTTAAAATCTCACTGAATTTCTTTCCCAGGCCAGCTCCCAAAGCAGTTTAGATGTTTTACTCTTGTAGATGACTAAGGGCCCAAGTGTCCATCAAATTACACACTTGGGTCAAAGAGGCGTTAATAACATCCAGTCCACAATTGGGAAAGAGATGAGAGGACTGGAATACACATACCTTCACTCATGATTGAAGTTGAAAATTAATCTGGGAGAACTGGTTATGCTTTGCACCAAATATTCCAGATCTGAAACACAGTTTCAGTGAGGATAAGCGATGTCTGTGTTCAGATCATAACATATCCATTTCTCACTTCATCTCAAGCTTGGGACACTCTAACTTTAACATTTGAGAGCAAGACAAAAACATGACTGAGACTCTTTTCTACCAAATGAAAGAATTTTCAAATGTTCAAAATCCTAGTGTTTTCCTAATATTCCTAATGTTCAAATCCTAAATGTTCATAATCCCAGGCCATAAATTGCATGGTTTAGAAAACTCTAATCTTGTTGGGTACAAATTAATGGGAAACAAAGCTGTCTCATTAATGATCGCCTATGCAAATCACATACTACACTCAATAATTAAGTAATAGAAATTGGGGCTAGACCTATGTCTCAGGGATTAAGAGCATGTAATGGTCTTGCAGAGAACCTGAGCTTAGTTACTAGTACACAAATCATGTGTCTAACAACAATTTGTAATTCTACCTTCAAGGATGCTGTCAGCTCTGGCCTGCACAGGCAACTATACTCATGTTCATACACCCCTCCATCACCGCCCCCAGCTTGCACATGCACACACACAAACTCCTGATTACTGCTTCTTAATGCATCATTTACTTTAGGCAAATGTTGCATGTTCTTGCAGATTAAAGAACTTCATTTCTTAACTCCAAATATTCAGATAATGAGTGTTAAACATAGAGTAGTCACAAACACTAGGAAAGTATAATGGGACTGTTGTGAGAGCCTTAAGACAGACTAACTGAATACATGCAATATGTAGTAGAAAACAGCAAAACAGGAAATGGACCTCCAATTAGGAATGGGAAAAGAAGATAAATACAGGGTTTTATAATGATAGTTAGCTCCAGCATTTCTCTGTTTAATTTTTGTCTGAATAACCTGACTTTTGTGAGAATGGAGTACAGAAGACCTCTGTGTAAACATCAACACATGATTTTAGCAGTAGTAATATTTCATATGTGAAGTACATGGGTGCCTTTGGGTTTACTGAATACATGTTTAGAATTGCAAAGTCCTCTTGGTGGAGTTCTCATTTACTGAGTATGTAGTAGTCTCTATCTCTTCTGATTAGTTTTAGGTTAAAATCTACTTTATCAGATATTAAAATGATTATACCTGCTTGATAGTTGGGTTCGTTTGCTTGGAATTTCATTTTAATGAGGTGATGGGTCTTGGGTGCTGCAGAGAGATAGATCCTGTTTTCTAGTCTACATCAGTTAGTTTAAGTCTGTTTGTTGGAGAATGGGAGCCATTATTTAGAGTTATTAAAAAGCAAGGGTTATTGATTTCTGTTAATGTATCATTTTGTAAAAAAAATATTTTAAGACATTGAAAAATTAAATTGAGGAAGATACGGTAAATGGAAAGATCTCCCATGCTCATGGATAAATAGGATTGATATACTAAAAATGGCCATCCTACTAAAAAAAATCTACAGATTCAATACAATTTCCTATAAAATTCCAACACAATTTTTCATAAAAATTGAAATGAAAACTGTCATTTTTATGTTTGAAAGCCAAAAAATATAAACAAAAGTTAAGTATGTATATAAGTCTGGTAATATGACCAATTTCAAGTTCTACTATAGTTATAGTAGAAAAGCAACAACATAGATTTGGCATAAAAATAGACACATTTATCAAGGGAATCAAATATAAGATGCAAACTTATTCCACATACCTGTGGACCCCTGAGTTTTGACAAAGAAGCCAGAAATATACACTATAAAGAAGACAGTGTATTAAACAAGTGGTACTAAGCAACCTGGATGACTGTGTGTGGTAGAATGCAAATTTTTATCACTGTGCACAAATTTCAACTCCAAATTGACCAAGGATATTAACATAAGGTCAGATAACCCGAATCTGATAGAAAAGAGGAAAGTGGATAATAGTCTTGACTCTCATTGGCACAGGAAAATATATGAACAAGACACTAATAGCACAAGCACTAAGACAATCAATTAATATGGGATCTCGTAAAACTAAATGTTTCTGTACAGTAAAGGACACCGTCATTCAGACAAAGTGGGAGACTACAAAATGAGAAATGATATTTACCAAGTACATATATGATAGATAGTTGATATCTAAAATATAAAAAGAACTAAGAAAACTGGACAAGCAAACAACACAAACAAAAGATGAAACACAATTGCCTGAAAAACACTTAAAGAAATATTTAACACTATTAGTCATTAGAGAAATGCGTATAAAAACTACCTTGAGAGTTCATCTTATAGCAGTCAGAATGACCAAGATCAGTGAAAGAAATGGCAGCTCATGGTGGCAAGTATGTAGGTAATACGAACATTCATATATTGCTACTAGAATCACAAACGTCTACAGCCACTCTGAAAAAGAGAGTGCTGGTTCCTCAGGAACTTGGGAATAGATCTACCTCAAGGTCCAACTTGGGTATATACCGTAAAGACTCTACATCCTATTACAGAGACACTTGCTTACCTATGTTCATTGCTGCTCTATTCAGAATAGCCAGAAATTGGAAACAACTTAGATGTCCGTCAACAAATACATGTATAAGGATAATGTAAAGTATTTACACAATGGAATATTATTCTTCTTTTTAAAAAATAATGAATATTATAGAAAAAAATAGATGAATCTGGAAAAGAAATCATCATGAATGAAGTAATTCAGATCCAAAAGGAAAAATATTGTCTGTATTCTCTTAATACAGTCTTAGATTCTAAGCCTTCTATAGACATGCTACAAGATTTATAATCATAGATTTTAGGTATGCGGCAGAGGGGATCTCCAAATTATAGGGAAATAAAGAATATATTATGGGAAACGGGGGATACTGTAATGGAAGATTAAAGAGAGAAGTGTGGGAATGGGATCTAAGGGAGCTGAGAGACAACTAACACTAAGGGCAATTTGAGGGGTCATAAGGAAACCTACTGCAGTGGAAGCTGATTAACTATATATACAACTCTGAGGGGAATATAAAGAGAGCAACCGAATAATGGAAGTAATAATGCCCTAAACACACATCTTTTACCACCAAGTGAAACTCCACTACTAGGAACAGGGTATATGTAATTCAGTCTGCCAACAGGGCCTCAAGGTAACTCCTAATCAATCTAGGTCATTGCCAAACCTAATAGTAAGATCCGACTCCTGAAGAAAACACGTTTTTCACTGAAGAGAGAGAAGCTGAGCTGGTGTTTAACTCGAACTTCACCTCTACTGAATAGTATTAATAGACTGGAAGCTACTTCGCATACTACTAGAAGATAAAGGTAAACATCAACTCACCTCCAAACCCAGTGACCTCCAATGTGACCTGCCTGCATGCTAAGGTGGTGTAATAAGGTCATAAATTCTGCGAGAATATGCAACCACACTCTGATTGGATTTAAAGCCAAATACAAGAGATAGAACTCAGGACTGAGACTACTTTGGTAACCAAGAACCTGAAACCAGATATGCCACGTACCTAGGGAAAAACCAAATACTATTGTTCAGCTAAAGGAACGTAGCTATAAATTGACTTCTAATGAAATTCTACTATACAGAGATTAGTGTCTGACTCAGACATCATTAGAAAAGCTCCTGATGCAATAGATGGAAACAAATGCAAAGACCCACAATTGAACAATATGAAGAGAGGAGAGACATTGAAACACTCAGTCCTAATGGGGTTTCTTCAACAAAACACTCCCTTCATGCCTCTGAAAACTATGTGGAAGAGGAAATGGAAAGGTTATAAGAGCCAGAGAGCCTAAATGACACAAAGGAAACATAGTTTTCCAGCCACAGCAGAACTGAAACACATATGAACTAACAGGGTTGTCACAGCATGCCCAGGACCTGTACAGGTCCAAATAGATAGGGTCTTATTGATGACAGAGGGAAATGGACAAGAGCTCCCATCCCTAACCAAGAAGCTATCTCCAAATCTCCAAATTACAACTTTTTTTTTCAAAGGAAATATAACTTTTCTGTAATGGAGTCTCACTGGGTATATAAATCATACTTAAGGGCTCATCCAATGCCCAGCAGAAGACCAACCCAAAATGAACTCAGTGTGAATTTTGGAGATATTTTTGTCTCATTGCTTTCTTTGGGCCCTTTTTGCCTTACTGGTTTTTTTATTGTGTATTATGATTCCCAGTTTTATGTTTTTATTGTTTTTTGCTGTGATGTATGTGTGTGTTTCTCCTGCTTTTTCCTTTTTCAAAATTTTAAGATTTAAAAAAAAATTATAACATTGTTTTTCCTGAATAGAGAGAAAAACAGAGGAGTTGGATGAGTAGGGAAAGGTCTGGAGGTGTGGATTAAGGGGGGAACTTGTTTAGAATATATTTTAGGAGAAACATTTATTTTAAATATGTGTGTTTGTTTCTCATCCATTTGTATTTCATCTACTGAGAACTCTCTGTTTAGAGCCATACAATCCCTTTTTAAAATTGGGCTGTTTTTTTGTTTGTTTGTTTTGGATAGTTAGTGGTTCAAGTTCTTTGCGTATTCTATAATCTAATCCTCTGTCAGATCTGTAAATGATAAAGGGTTTTTTATTATTAGTTTTTATATTCTGTTCATTATTATCTTCACTTGAATGATAGTATGCCTTTCTGTACAGATTTTTAGTTTTTTGTTTTAGAGATGTCCTATTGCTAATATTATGGTTCTTTCTTCACATGGATGTGAGCTTTGTGCATAGTGTAAGGTGAAGTTCTATTTCCATTCTACATGTACCTATCCAGTTCTACCATTGCCATAGGTTGAGGATGCTGTCTTTTCTTTAATGGATACTGTCAAAGATTATGTGGCCCTAGAAGAGTGAATTTGTAAATTGGCTCTGATTTCCATTACATTGATTAATTAGACTTTATTCCAATATTACACCATTTTTATTAAAATAGCTCTGCTTTTATTACTCTAGCTCTTAAAACTTGGGATGGTGATATATAAGGCAAGTTTTCTTTTATTATTGTTATTGCTCCAATCCTAAGCAGCATTTTTCTTCTGTTTTGTGGATTATTTCACTGAGGTCTTGATAGTGACTGCTTTGAAGCAGTTTTTTTTGTTGTTGTTGTTTTGTTTGTTTGTTTGTTTGTTTGCTTGTTTGTTTGTTTCATGGAGGGATGGTCATTTTACAACATTAAACAAACCAACCCACGAGCATGGGAGATAATTCCAATTCATTTTACTAGTCCTTCACTTCTTTGGTTAAATTTATTCCATAATTTTAAAGACCAATTGGTAGGGTATTGTTTCTGCCATTTTCCTCAGAATATTTGCCATTTTTTTATGTGTATATTCTGCTGGGGGTTTTTTTTGTATTAATTTTGTATTGTGGTAATTTGCTAAATATATTTATTAGCTGCACTTTAGGGGATTCTTTCTGTTCTTTTATCTATATGCTCATTTATCTGCAAATAAGGTATTTGAGTTTTTCCTTTCCTATTTGTATTCCCTTTATGTCCTTTGCTTGCTCACTGCTCTATCTAAGCCTTCAAGAACGATGTTAAACAGGAAAGGGGAGGGATCATATCGTCACCTTTCTTATTTTAGTGGATATACTTTATCTCTATCTTTGTTGTTCAAGGTGTTAGCTGTAGGCTTGCTGGATATTTCTATTATTATGTTGAGATATTCTTCTCTATTTCTAGATTCTCCAGGATATTCTATGTAAATATTTAGGAAGGGAAGCATGTATTCAATACACTGACAGTACAAGTCCCAAATGGTATAGTGACAATAGAATTCAATATTGATACAGATACACCTTAAAAAGCTAGAAATATACCTACACCATGATCAAGCTGTACCATTCTTTGGCAAATACCCAAAGATCTCCAATTTCTACTAGAGCTATTGCTGTTCATCCAGGTTCATTATTTTCCTAGCCACAATAGCTAAGAAACAGGAACAGAGTAGATGTCTAACTACAAATGGATAGTACAAAATTGGAACATTTACACAGTATAGTGTTATTCAGCTTATCAATAAAACAGAATCATGAAATTTACAGGTAGAAGGGTAGATCTGGGAGCATTCATTCTAAAGGCAAATTTCATTTGTGTATGT
This sequence comes from Cricetomys ansorgei, assembly GCA_026225945.1. Taxonomy (NCBI): domain Eukaryota; kingdom Metazoa; phylum Chordata; class Mammalia; order Rodentia; family Nesomyidae; genus Cricetomys; species Cricetomys ansorgei. The sequence continues at coordinate 3,344,171 of JAMJFZ010000289.1, read as the reverse complement.
TAGGTTTTGAATCTTCAGATATTTATATTTCATTTGGAATACCTACAGGTAGGTTACTTCACTTAGACTTGCTGTACAAAGAGGACTCATAGATCCTCCAAACTTTACAGACATTATTAATGCTCTTGGCTAAAAGAATTGACAGTAAGAACCTATTGCTGAAGATGTCACGGTCCTGAGTCGCAGAAGAAGCAAGAGTCAACTATGCACTTACCTGGAAGCTTCACTTCCATTGACTTGCTTTCGGAATTCTGTGAGTTACTGTGCATGATACCAAAGAAGGAAATTACCAAAGGAAAAAAGCAATCAGCAATCTTAACCAGTAGCAAACTTTTCAAGCTACAATAATAATAGATTTAGGAAGACATATTCCCTGGTTCAAGAGTCAAGCCAATGTGAAAGGAGTAAGGAATCACTTTCTGACTAGATTTGAGGCCTGCTGTACCAGTTGGAACTTATACATGGCTACATCATCAGAGCCAAATATTTGTGCCTAGACATGCAACAGTCCCTTGGGAAAAACTCTGCTAAATGGATATAATATTAAACTGATTCCTAATGACTTATTGTTAAAGTTTCTATTTTCAGTAATGATGGCAAACTCAGAGACACACAGCTGATTGCAGAAAATATGGGACTACCGAATGTTCAGGCACAAAAGTAACATCAAGTTTTCTACCATTCTTTCCACAACATGGGGAACAAGTCAAAATAACAGTAGAAAGTTTTTAGGAGTCAGAGGAAGTATATGACTACAAGAGAAAAGTATTTTCTAAGAACAAGGCAGTTACACATATGAACTCACAGGAATTGGGAGAATATTCCAAAGATCTGTACAAGTGCAAGACAGACAAAATCTCTGCATGGAGAAGACAGATGGTCATGAAATCGCAATGCTAGATGAAGGCAGATAAAAAATGTATACCTTCTGGGAGATTAACAGCCAGTTTTCTTCAAGGATATGGCCCCTAATAAGACAGTCAACCAAGGTACAGTGGACATCAACCACCTAAGAATATGTAAGCAGCACAAATTAGATATGATAGGTTTAAAAAAATGAAAAAAAGGCACAAAGATGGTTGATTAGGGATAAGGGTAAATCTGGGACGAGATGGGGGATGGGAAGATATGATTAAAATTTATAGAATAAGAATCCAACTGACTATAAATGAGACAAAGAATGCCAATAAAGTGAGAGAAAGGGTATGTGATTTTAATAACAATTAAGTCCTCAGCAGTGTTGTTTAGGTATCATATAAATTAGAGTTCCCCAGAGAAATAAAGTCTAAATATGGAATTGACTCTTATGAATATTGAAGTTGAAAAGCCTCCTGTTCCAAAATTTGTAGAGTGTTTGTTGAAATAACCAACTTTAAATTGAAGACCAACATTTAGATACCGAAAAAACAGTTGCTATTTAGGGTTCAGATTATGAAAGAAGCCATGTTCTAAATCTAATTCAAACAGACAGGAATAAAATTTACTTTTATTAAAATGAGAGCCATATTTTTTTTGTTTTAATCATTTTTGAGATTAATTTAATTTTTAATTATGTTTATGTTTGTGCATCTCTGTGTGGGTATACTTATGTGAGTGTAGGTAACTCTGTGTGGGTATACTCACATAAGTGTAGGTAATTAAGTGTGGGTATACTCACGTGAGTATAGGTAATTCTGTGTGGGTGTACTCCTGTGAGTGCAGATAACTCTGTGTGGGTATTCTCACATGAGTGTAGCTGGAGTTACAGTGGTTATGACTGCCAAATGATTCTGGGGTCCTTTACAAGAACACTATGCACTCTTTATAAATCTTCTACACTGAAAGTTAGACATGGCTTCTATTTGCTCTGTCTTTAACTAATTGCGTGAAGTCCACCCTCATTAAATAAGGCAATCTCATCCACTCAAGTCTATTTTGTTAAATACTTTAAAATTTTCACTTTCTTATTATTTGAAAACTCTGTACATGTATGTGCCAGGAACAATGCCTGCCGCTAAACTCAGTGTTTGTGGGAATTGTCAAACAGCTCACATGTACAGTTGCCAGGGAGTGTGCATGCATGTGTGGCAAGGCTCCCCCTTAGGGCCGGTCTTGGATGTGCCCCAGCATGCCCTGGGATAAGCCCGCCCTTGACACATGCGCAGCGAAGCCTCCCTGTTTGAGCCAACATTAAAATCCAGAGACAGATAAAGTGGCATGATGCAAGCCAACGTAAAAGAGCCACATCATCAGCCTGTAATCCAGGAGCCAATGGGACGCTGGCCGAAGGTTTAAAAGGGGTCCCTCCTCCTGGAATTACTGAGTCTGCTTTTGCCACTTACCTGACTTCCGGAGTCTGTGTTCTTGATTCAGCGCCAGCTCACCCCCGTCCACAAGCTTCCCGGGATTCAGCAACAGGTACAGTATCTTAAGCAACACGTGTATACAATATATTTTGGTTATGTCTACTCTTCACACCCATGTCTAAGTGTTTCCAAGACTCCTATCACACTCCCACTAAATTTCATGTCCAACTAATTCTTAATGAATTTATTAATTTTAACTTGCTCCATTCTGTTTGTGTACCTGTATGGGAATGGATGTTCGGGTATCCACTACAGCATGGGAACCTATGAGCAGCCACACTTCTAAAGAAAAGTGACTCTCCCTTCACCAGTAGCCATCCACTCTTAATAACCCCTTAGCTAGAGCTGAGGCCTTGTGAGCTCCTTCAGTATGTATTTTAAACAAGCATGAGCAGGTCATGTGTAGGTATTTGAAGGGAGGTGATTTCATGTGTGTAAATGCCACTCTAGAGGGCAGGATTTCATAGAATCCCTCCTGTTCTTCTAGGTCTTACATTATTTTCATTCTCTCATCTTTGACATCCCATGAGCATTTCAGGAGAGAGTATGTAAATACTTATTAATTAGTTAATTAATTAATATGGAAATATTAAACAAGTTCAAAATATGCTAAAAAAATACTCAGAAAATAATTAAACGAATAACTGAGTACATTAAGAGCCAGAGAATTTGATATAAAACTTCCATTACTGATAATAATAGACAATTGCAAATGGTGTAGAACATACCTGGCAAAACACATAATTGAAAATACTTCTAGGGGGAGCCTGAGGAGGCAGAGTATACGCCAGGCCATTCAGCACTCAGAGTGACCTAAAATGTCATAAAGGGATACCAAAGTACTGATATCAGTGGTTGGGTAAGCATCCATGGGTTTTATGTTTGTTGTTTTGCTTTTTTTTTTCCTTTGCTAAAGGCAAAACAAGAGAAAATATTGGTATTTGGAGCAGAGATCAGAGTAGTAATAAAAGTACAGTTGCTAATTTCCAAGAAAGACTAGATAGCTAAATACACAAAAGACACCATCATAGATAAATTTATTTCACTGGAAATCCTGGATGCCATGAAAAATCAAATAAAAATGACATACACTTTCCTGAACATGAAATGCTGTCAAGAAAGTGGTTATAAATCAATTGTGAGTCAAAATTCCAACGTTATTAAACCTTAAAGAAAAACTACATATAAAATTAGCCACAGAATACACAATGATATTTGCAGTAGTTATAATGCATACATTAAGGCACATGAAAAAAAGGTATGAGAGATGAAGGTAAGAGGAATGAAAAGTATGTCAAGGAGATGCAAGCTATAGCTAAATTTAATTTTTCAGTGAGTATCTGACAGATGGGAATGAAACCTGCAATAAATGCAGAAAAACTTTTACAAAGCAAGGGGATTTGTATTTTTATCTCAAATAGATATTCAGAATCCTTTGATTTAGAGCAAATAAAAAAATAAAGTTAAAATTTTTATAATAAAATTTTATAATATTTTATACAATTTTAACATTCCTGGATATTAATGTTAGAAAAATGCATTTAAAACTATAGAGAGGAAGGTGGTACAATTATCAAGACAAATAAATATCATTTTGCTATCCAGTTTCTTGTAGGTGTGAGATGAGAGAAGACACATGTGTTCCCTATGCTGTATCCCAAATCTCCAGCATCATGGGCATTATTGACAAAGGTGGCTAGAAAAATGAAAACTACAGAATAGGAAGCATTCCTTGTTGCTCTTAGTCACTGAACATTATGGTGGCTTCATGCATAGCTAACCAGCACTTTTATAGACTTACTTTACCAAATATTAGCTATTTGTAAGATATATCCTTTACTTCTTTACAAATCATTGTACAGGAAAAGTTTATTTTTATTTATTCATCTTGGCTTTATATTTTAATTTTACTAATTTAAACCAGGTTTGCATTTAAGAATTTTTCCCTGTGGACCATCTATTCTATAAACATAAGTGAAGTTAGAGATTTAAAATATATTTAATCCTAGCAGCTCATGCTAAATTGACTTAGGTATCCTTGAAGCCTACTGGGAGAATTTATCATTGGAAGCAGGTGTAGACAAATCAGAGGTCTGCTTCTAACTTCCTGGACTTGTCCTAATGTAGACATTCTTTGTTGATTTTCACTCTGTAATCTTTATTGCAATGAAACTTACTTATGAGTCTTAATACTGTTAAGTAATGAGACTCCTTAAATTACTGGATTCTAGGATGAGCACAGAAACCCAAATCATGAGAAATTGCAAATAATTTCATTCTTACCAAAACTGTTCTCTGTACAAAATTCTAGTCAATATGATGAGAAGTCAAGAACTAATAATAATGCAAGTAAGTAGAAAAAAAAAAAAGATGATATATATATATATATATATTCATAGAAAAATATTTAAAGAAATTGGACAGCGTTTTGTGTAATTTGCCTTAATATTAATAGTTCTGAAATAGCTGAAAAGTTCCAAAATACACATATAATTTTAATCTGATTAAACATGGTTTTATTTGTACTTGATTAAATACTGCCTGATGAAATATATATTATTATTTGCTGAAAATGGAACCATGGCATTGTTCCTGGTTATTGGCATTAGAATTTTTATATAACTACTTCATGAATTAAAACACCACTGAGAAAATATATGTGTATGTTTTTACTCAGCTAGGGGCAAGTCCTAGGGAACTTCCTATATGCATGATGGATTTTGTTGTTGTTTTTGGCTTAGATTTGTGCAGGGAACAACAACTGCTCTGATTTGCTTGTGTAACAGCCATATTAGGTCCAGAAGACAGTGTTTAATTCTGGTTCTAAAATTCTTTTTGTTTTACAACTGCTATGTACCCTGAGCACTTGGAGAATAGATTAATATGTATGTCCATCCAGGCCGAGAACTCACAGTTACATTTTCTTTGTTTGTTTGTTTGTTTGTTTGTTTGTTTCAAGACAGGATTTTTCTGTTGTAACTCTGGCTGTCCTGGAACTCATTCTGTAGACCAGGCTGGCTTCCAACTCACAGAGATTTGCCTGCCTCTACCTCCTGAGTCCAGGGATTAAAGGCATGTGCTAACTCACCCCCCACCCCCAGCCATAGTTACTTATTCTGACAACTTGCACCAGTTATATATTATGACATTATCCTTTACCCACTAAACAAAAAAGCTTCTCTGGCCAAGAATGAGAGCAGCACATACATGGAGTGTCAACACTAATAGATATTTTTACAAATATGGACACTCAACAAAACAACAAATGTAGCTTTCCCTAAGAGATAGTAAGATGATGTCTTTAATCACAGTTTTTAACTATGCATGCAGTATTTATTCCTTCTTTATGCATGGCTCATATTTAATCAAGAGATCAGTCAGTTACTATCATAAACAGTCTTCCCACTATTGCACCAGTTGGGACATCTTGCCTGGCATGTCAATCAATATTCAGCATGTGATTTTAGATAATCTGAGTTCAGCTCTTGTTGATCATTAACTTCTTTGTTTTCTGAACACCTATATATCACATTTAAGCACTATGAAAGATAGCTGGTAGAGTTTCCTGGTGAGTTCGAGATTATTTGTCTTACAATCAAAGTGTGTGGTGTCTTCAGCAATAGGATCTTAACGTCTAGTTATTGTGTGCAGTGAAGAGCACCTCTCTGTTTATGCAGGTACTTCAGGAGCTCACTTCAAAATCCTGAAGGGTGGTGTGTTATACCTGGAGATTCTCATGTTGTAACTAGTGTCTTCAGGGAGCAGCATTGTCTACCCTAGTAGTGTACTTCTATTCAGCTTCCTTTTAAAAATCATATATCTCCAATTAACATTATATTATTGGTTTCTATAATGCTTCTTTTGCACATCCTTAGTTTTATTTAACCGTCTGCTTATATCATCCTATCGCCTTCCCCTTGTTTAATGGCTGTTTAAGCCCTTAACAACCAAAATTCTCTCCGTGTTTTTTTTTTTTTTTTTTTTTCTTTTTCAGGTCACATGTGATCTATTATTCCGTCTGATTTTTTTTTAAATTTGAGTTGCAAGGTAATATGTTTTTGTTGCATTTTATACATGCTTCACTTTGGTAAGCAATTCCTCCTGCCCTCTCAACTCCCTATGAAAACCCGCTGTTTGAACTTTTTGTTCCTGTCTGGGTTTTTGTTGTTATATTTTACAATCTCTTTTCCCTTAGTACATTGCCAACCAAACATTTCTAGTTGTGTGGAATCTACGTGTACACCAAAGTAAACATATAACCCAAAAGATCTGGAGTTGGGATTGAGGTATGAGAGAAAGCATGTAGAGTTTGAAATGGACCTGTGTTACCTTAAGTTTGTGAAGAACTGTAGGAGTTTAAGTGTTTCTGAGTACTACAATATGAGACATGCCATGAGTGTCTATGACAAGATTTATATAAAAGCATACTTAGAGTTGTCAAATAAAAGTTTAAATTTGTTAATAAAATTTCATGAATTTATGAACCATATCACAGATATTTTATTATATATAATATTAGCTATACATGAGAAAAGTATAACTATATATTGAATCTGTCCCAACAATATTAAGTAATAATTTAGATCTCATGTGAGTTTCCTCGGATCTATTAAATACTGAAAATATTAGTATGTAGTTTGCTTATCTAATCTGTAGGAAGCAGAACATATACTGCAGTTTAGAATACTTAGTAATAAGCAATTTATTAAATTAATGAAAGAGTTATGTGTCAATGAGTTTAATGAAGTCAGCTGTGGATGTTGTGGAGAAGATTTGGAGATTTACTGGGTTAAGCGAAATGAAAGCTTACCTTAAGAAAAAACTACATGTTGGTAACCAAAACTCTTTACTGGAGCTCAATGGCCTTGCAGCTTCCATTTTGTCAATGACAGAGCTTTGAAATTTGAGGGAAACTAGTACAGAGCAAACAATAAGAACAAGTTCATTTGTGAACAAGTAAAATGGGTGCAAGGGATTTTACTGAAACTGAATTTTAACGCAGTCCATGTCAACAATTTGGTTTTTTGACATTTCTCAGACATGAATTGAGATGATATTAAATCTTACCCACATTATTCATTAAGTTAGCTACAAAACATAGAGGAACCTTTAAGAAGATATTCTTGACATGAAAAATTCAAAGCTGTCATTCTACTTAGGTACACCTTTATATTTAGCATTAATACCACAGAATTCATAAAAGCATCACTTTTTATTAATGAAAACAAATGCAATTTTAAACATAGATGTAGTTTCACTTGAAAGTATGTTATTCTCAGATAGATTAGTTAGTTGTGTCAAAGAGGTATTAAATATTAAATTGAAGTGATTGTTGATATTCAGTCCAGTTACGAGTAAATTTTAAGATTTTTAGGACACTTGTAGTTTGTATACTGGTTTCTACTATATCAAGTACACATGTGAAAACAAACACACATTACACTTTTTTACTCTAATGGGAAGTCTATGAATTGGTGCCAATATTAGATACTCAAAATCATGGAAAATTTTATGTGGAAGGAATTATGATGAAACACAGTGTTAATTTCTGTAGATGATATACCAATGTCAGAAATATATGTCAGAAATTTGTTAAATAAGGTGTATACAAGATAATTTGAGATGTTACAAAATACTAATATGATGACTATATGTTTCATGTAGCATGCACTTCATATATCCATTTTGGAAAATACTGTTTCAGGAAGCAAACTTTGTGTCTAAAATATCAGTGTCAAAAATGACTTTATTTAAGGCATATTTTCACTTTTGCCTTATAGAATTTAAAATACCTGTGGATATTAATATAGTTTGAATTAGAAGTATATACTTTATATACTAGAGTTTAGTTTACCAGAGATTTGCAGCTGACAATTACTGCGGACTTTTACTTGATGGATCTAGTTGGAGGTCCTTAGGTTATTAATAGCTACCCACAAAGGTATTTTGAGACCCTACCTGTTTTATGTGACTTGTTTCTGGACTCAGAGGTCATTGGAAGCATGTCTCCAGTAGGAATGTGAGATCAGGCCCATTTTCTCTGCCCTGCTTCTTGGTCAAATGATATGCAGTGTTTTCTGACCTGCTCTGCTATCACCATCTGCCACCATTGCCAGAAGTCCAAACCTGAGTTTTGAATCCACAAACTGAGTTCAAAACGAAATATTAAAACAATATAACTTAATTTTCTCGGTTATTTTGTTGGTATGGAGTTGAATAACACAGCTACACAGGGAAAAAATACTAAGATTTCCAAAAGTCCATGCTGATGTGGAAAGGGAAATTTTTTTGTGGAGTCCCACTCTTTGACAAGGGGCTACATGCAGTCCACTATTGGTAGAAGGAGAATTAGCCTTTCTCACAGATGAGCCTCCTTATTGCTTGTCTGATGCAGAGATTTCAGCTTTGAATACATGTGCACACCAAGAAAAACAGACTAATCACTGTATATTTATATACTTGTATACACACACACACACACACACACACACACACACACACATATACACAACAGTAATAAGGAAAAAAATACTATCAACTGGAGAGTGTGGTCGGCATGGGAGGAGTCTAAAGATGGGGTAGCTGGGAGGGTTTGCAGGGAGGAAGGGGGGCATGATGCAATTATACTTCAATTAAAATGATATTAAAATCCACCACTCAACTAGACAGGGCTATATATCCTTGTAGTCCTAGGACTTAGGCTACTATTACATAAAAACAGTGAGTTAGAGGCTGGTCCTGGTAACTCAGTGAGAACTTGTCACAGACTGAAGAGTAAAAGGACTATTTAACCCACATTATACTACTGACAATTTTCTTAACTTCTGAGTTCAATTATATCTTTGTGGATTTTCTGTATGTTCTCATAATGAACACTATTGTGTATATTATACACACAAGAACAGTACTTTCATAATTTAAAGCAACCCCTGATAGTTACAATTTCTGATTGTTAAAAGATTACTGCACTGGTAGTATGTATTAACCATCATTTTATAGAACTCAATATTACTCCTGGTTTTTCTTTTTTGCATCAATAGTTACCAAATAAATTTCAATATCTTAAGCTGAAAATATTGTTAACCTTTTGCTATACTTCTGAAAGACTTCTAATTAAAGACAGAAACTCGGCTGAATGTACAAGGAAATTACAAAACAGAAATAGGGATGATTGAAATGTCACACAGACGGAGAGTGTTATATCCATCACTTTTGCATTCTGCTCTTCATCTTTCCAGAAAGAAAAATCTCAAATGAAGTTTTAGGTGATTTTAGATCACTGTTTCCCAAATGGGAAACCACCTACAGGGCCAGTGAAGTGTTCTGTGGAAAAAGGTGCCTGCTGCCAAGCCTGAGGACCTGAGTCTGATTCTTGAGTTGCACACAGGAAAGAGATCCCTTAATACAGAGACCTTGGGGAGATATTTCCTTTCTTTCAAGACCACTATTTGATGAATTATATATATGCATAATAAAAATATAAATTATTCTTTTCATATTTTAGAGTTTAGGAAATTCCTTGAAACTTTGAACAACATTTGTAACTTTGGCCTGTACCTTCAACTGTTAACTACAAAAATATAGTTTAGTTCATGTCAAGTAAGCATTTTAAAATCTAGCCATAGTAGAATTTTCCTGATAGACATTTTGAGAAAATGATAATGCAAAACAATTAAATTATAGTGGATTGTTTAATATGGTATGTTTAGCAATGTTTTTTTATGTATTGTTTGAACTAGTATTCAAACAATAGTGATGAATTATGATTTGAGTGAGTGAAAGATCCTTTTAAATCAAATCTGAGTAGGTAGAGTGTAGCACGTAATCTATGCTATAAGAGTGAATTAAAGTAATTCCCAAAGAATTTCTTTGGTTTTAGTGTTTCAGTGGTAGTCTGGCTGCAGGCTTAAGCAGGAGGTGAAAAGTTATTAGATACTTGTTTTGTGTTATTGGGCTTGGAAAGTCTATGAGATCTTTACACCCAAATCAGTTGTGGCATACGAAATACCAATATGTAAAGTGAGGAATGCAGGGTCTTGAAAACAAAATGACATTAAGATATTGGCTGACCTTTAAAAGTATTTTTAAAGGTTTTTCCCTAATTTTACTTATGTGTAAATACATGTGTGACTGTAAGTCTGAACAAATAAATACAACACTCACGGAGGCTAAATGAGGCAATGGATCCTTTGGACCAGTATATATTGGTGGTTCCCATCATAGCTTTTGGGAACTTAAGTTTTCTACAAGAATGGTATGGGCTCTTAAACACTCAGACACATGTCCAAGGATATCAACTGGTCATTTATATAAAATGAATTATCTCTCTTCTTCTTCTACAGATTCTCTTCACACAGTAAATGTCTCCTAATGGTCTAATGTGAGACATTTATATGAAAACATATCGTTTCTAACATGTATAAGAGTCTGAATGGCTTAAATAAAAGCATAAGCTTCATTTTCTTCTTATGTTATTTCATTGAAAATGTAAAATTGTGTTATATAAATAGTACAACTATGATGTATTCAGATGAAAGCCCTACTGGCTGACAACCAAATAGACAAAGAAAGAACCATTATTTATAGAATTTTAGTATGAAAGCCATAACTGAGCTGGTAGTTGTGGCACATGTCTGTAATCCAAACACAAAGGGGACAGAAGCAGGAGAACCAGGAGTTAGAGGCCAGCCTGAACTACACAGTGAATTCCATTCTTGTCTGAACTGCATAGCAAGACTCAATCTCCAACAAAGCAAAATAAAACAGAAACACACACACACACACACACACGCACATGCCAATATTTCTATTGATGCTATGTGACTGGATGCTAAGAACAAATGCACAAAATAAGTGAAATGAATTTAGTCTGTTTGATGGCTAATGATATAGACAATAAACAGTCTTACATTAAGCATCTTAACCTACACTGGAATGTTGGTGGTGGTTCAGAAGCTCCAACCCCATACTACACATACTACACAGCACTCTAGCCTGGTTGGCCTCTCCCACATTCAGTTATCCTTATATTTTCTTAGTAAAAGATTTGCTCTCTGTTTTGAAGTCCTAACTTTCCATATTCATTTTTATACTATCTACGTGAAGTTCAAGGACATTCTAATGTTCTTAGTTCCCTTCTTCCATAATCATTTCTTTCCAGAGTATTTCTTTTTTCACTGAAGTGCTGAAAATGTAAATTGCTTCTCTGTTAATGAAAATTAGGATGAAACGCATTTATTTTTTTCTAAATAGAATTTCAATGCAGAGGGACCTGGTTCTTTGTCATACTCAGTTGCTCTCCAGTGACAGTTGTCCTGAAATTACAGGTAGTCAGCTGCTCCATGATTTCAACCAGTCTTTGATCACCTGTGGGATAGGATGCATGACACTGACTCTGAGGAGCAAGAGAAAATTCAGGCTGTCAGCTGTGACTAGAAAGAACTTAACAGAAATCTGAGCACTAAAGCTATGTGTCCCAAATTACCACAGTGTGCCTCTCAAGAGGAAATGTGGGTGTTTGCTTTGATCTTCCCACAACCAAGTCAGAAAAGTTAAAGGCAGAAGGCCAAAACTACACCTGGGTGCTCTTAATGCAGCCAAATTACCTGACATACAAGAATATTATTGCTAACACATATCATTTAGTATCAGACAGAGAAGTGGCTGGTCAAGTGACAAGGATGTCCATTCGGGTCCATCACCTCGGGAAAAGCAGAGCTCACAGAGGAATCAGGCAAAAGTTGATAAGATAGTAGGAGACAACATGAGAAGGGAAATTGATGGGAAAGCAAGTTCTCAATGTGGCAGCAGCTGAAGCAGCAGCAGTGTGTACTAATGAGTCACTCACTGCTTCCATGGACCCTTTCTTTTCTAAAAGTCTTAGACAATGGCCAGAAAGACTCAGTGGCATCACAAAAGCTGGGATAGATACCTCATAGTATCCATATTTTATATTTAATTATAATCTGTAAGGAATGAGTAGCTGTATATTTACATCTAATTCCTGTTGTTTTTTGCATATATCCTATCTGCCTTCTACCTTTTGACTGATAAAGACATACACAGAGTCCTGTCTGCTACTCTCTGCTTCCACATACAGAGTGATGTATATAGGACTCAACATTCAGCACAGGACAATTTTGCACCACCATTTCAACCTCAGCCCCATCCACACAGTGGACAGCCATACTGGTTGCCAGGAGTATGTTAATGCTGACCTTTCTAAAACTCCTCTTTGTGGCAGTGGCCTTCTTGGAACTACTGCAGAACAAAGATATGTCTCCTGAAATTAAACAATACTAACCCCAAATCCTTTAACATTTATTTCAGAAGTTTGGTATATAATAAAACAAGGATTCACACTATACAATACTGAAAAGAATACTAATGAATGTCAGCAGTAGTTTGACAATATGCATTGAGCCTCTTGGAGACTGGTGATGTTCTAAGAATAATATTAACATCTGCATCCAAAACTAATCATCTGACTAGAGTGATCCACACATAATGGTGCCCTGCTGCTGGGGATGAATAAGAGGAGAGAAGCACAAAGTAAGGATCTCCTGGGAGGGGGGTGAGAAATCTATTGACTACTTGGCAATGAGTTTGAGGATGGTTAGTCTTAGAATATAAACTAGGAAGAAACTTCTAAATTATAGCCCTCTAATCAAGCCCAGTGTGAACAGTAACTAGGTCCTGATGCTTTGTGGCCATCACCCTTTAGACTAGTGTCATATATCCATATACAGTCTAGGGCTAAGGAATGAGAGAAAGCATGGTATTTGCCTTTCTTAGACTGCCCCAGCAGATCCTGCAGGCAGGATAAATTATATGGGTAAAAAGTTTTGTGGCTGGATTAATGTCCCAGTCCCACCACTGCAAGCCTTGTCTGGGTTACCTAAGATGGCCCGTTCAGGCTCCCTATCTTCCATCACTAGGTGGTCCTTGTTAGGGTCTCCTAACATGGATTCCAGGGGGTTTCCACTGCACTAGGTCTCCCCCAGATCATCCCCTAAGTGTCCCGCAATTCATGTTGTCTCTCCCTATATTCTCTCCTTCCATCCTTCCCTCCCCACCTGATCGGATAGTCAGAAGAGTCATAACAATGTTCTGTTGTGATTCACAGCAGAACGTCATCAGAGATGCTTCCCCTGGCAGCTGATGGAAGTAGATAAAGAGACTCACTCCCAATCATTGGACAGAATTTCCTGATTTTCTCCATGTTTTTCTTCTTTTATTAAAATCCATAGATTGGATACTTTCTATTTTGGTGCTTTGTCATTATCTTTCTCTGAATGAGAAATGTCCCCTCATAGGCTCAGGTAGGTGAACACTTTGCCTCTGGTGCTGTTTTCAGGTTATGGAAACTTGTGGAGGTGGAGCTTTCCTGGAGCAAGGGCATCACTGTGTGCAATTTGTGAGTTTATAGCCTTGCCTCACCTCCAGTTCTGTTTCTCTGCTTTTTGTTTGCAGAGATGATGCCGATGAGATAATGAGATGCCATTCCTGCCATCTGTTGCCATGCCTTCTCTGCTGTTATGGACTCTTACCTCTGGAACAGTAAGCTGAAATAAACTTTTCCTTGAGTATGTCTTTTTGGGACAGGATATTTTATCAGAGCAACAAGATGTTACTAATATACTTATAACTCATGAAAACTTTATTGTTGAAGTTTATTTTTAGTTTTATATAAAATAATTGTTTTAGGCACTGTTGGGTGAGGAGCTCTGTAGGGCGTTTTGTATTGTTTGCACGTTTTGTATTGTTTGCAGGTGTTAGATTTCTGTGGGGTTTGTTTAATTGCTAATGATCTGCATGTGCTATCAGTAGAATACTTGAGATGTTCTTAAAGAGTAAACACACCTGAGCCCAGATTCTGGGGCTTCCATTGTTTTAACCAAAAAAAAAAGAGAATTATATGTATATATGAATTACAGTTAATTTTTTTATGAATCCATATTCTCTTTAGGAATATACTTTAAGAAAGATTCAAGAGGGGGGAAAATATAAAATATACACATACATAAACATATATATGAGTCAGACAAGCTAATTAACATATCCATTATTAGCTCACTCACAGTTGTGGTTTTTTTTTTTTTGGTGTGTGTGAGACATATGAAATTACTCTTAATAATTCTGAACAGTACAGTTTATCAACAGCCATGATCACTACTGTGAAACATTTCCTCTTCAATATCAAAAACCACTCTGTTCTCTGCTTCTACTATTTGATTTACTTTTAGATGTGCAGGAAGAATTTGTAATTTCGCTTAGCATCATGTCCTCCACCTTCATACAACCGGTCAGAACTTGTCAGAACTGTGTAGTTTCCTTCCTTCATGGACTGATGGTGTTCTTTTAAAAGTTGGGATGCATATCTGCTTGCCATTCTTCCTATATGCATTTGTCCATTCGTACACACCTTGGATGACTCTATTACTTGATTATTATGAAAAATGTACCGGTGAATACTCATTTATATTTGTTGTGTTATATATGTGTTTTATTTAACAAATCATCATTCAGAAATTTGTTCACATAAAAAATGTGAAGCTCTTGGTCTCAGGACTCCTCTTTTTTGCTTTGGGCAGCATCAGGAATCTTTAATTCTCTACAGGTTACCCATCAGTAGTTCATTGATAAGAGTAACCAATTGATCTTAGGCTATGCAAACAATACGGCATGTTAAATACCTGCTTTACTGTGGGACTCCATTAGATTACAATATATTTTCAAGGAATGCTTATGTGACTATTTTCTCCTTGAATCCTGATCACGGAGCTTCTCCTGACTAAAATACAGTAGCTGCATTTTAATCTGGGATAAATGTGAGTTCCTGTAACCTTTCCTAAGAAGGAGATCACAAATGCTTTACTACATTTATTTCTGCAGACTCTGCTTTTATTTTTCTCTCATGCAATCTTATAACTCTTACAATGTTTATAGTTGTATACTGAGTTTCATGAGTCCTTCTTTCTACTTTTTCTTAAAATATAGTGTCCTTAGGAAAGGTGACACTACATTGCATATATATATATAACCTAAATTTAAGGTACTTAGAAGTAATTATTTTCCTACTATTCATTTATTATTCCATTTCTTCTTGAATTGTTTTAAGTTTCTCAGATTCGTTTCATGCATGATCTTCTTAAATGGACTAGAGATTTTTTTCATAGATTTTTAATTTTACAAATATTCCTGAATGTTATACTGGTATACAGTTAAGATATTTGTAAAGATAATTTAAGAACTAAGTTTTATGGTTTATTTAGCATTGACTAGGACATAGCTCTGCCTGAGCTGATTGCTCTGTACTTCTGAGGCAAGATTTTCCAAAGTATCACACCAAATATCCTGAACCGAAGTTTTACATTTTGTCATTGCCCCTGCCCACGAGGATGCCATATCATGTCTCCTTTATTCTCTGCAGACATTACTTTTCTGGCCTCAAATATGTAATATTTATTATCTGTTTAAGATTTGAGGGATACTCATTTTTGATATGTAGTGTTCCTTTACTGTCGGCTCTCAAAGTCTGTTCTTCTGTCTCTCCTACAAGATCTCATCTGAAGCATTAACACAAGTGGTTTTCTTCATTTTTTCTGGGTTCCCCACCCTGATCTGAGACTAGGACACCCAGTAGGCAACATGCTGAATTAGAATTTGGTATTCACTGATTTTCACATCTTTCAGATTTACTTTCCTATAGTCCCTAAATTGTATCTCTTGAAAACCAATGTTTCAAATATTTTCTCATTTTACTTTTATCTTGGAGGTAAACTTAATAATTTTCATCTCATCTTCTCTAGAAGCAGGAATATCATCTGTAGCACTAGAATCATGGGACTCATTAAAGTTATGTTTGAGAATGTGAATCTCATTTACATGCCTAAAACAAGAAATATTATTTTTATAGCTGTAGGAAAGAGTTATTAACTGTGCCATTATTTGAATTTCCTCAGATATTCTTTAGAGATTCAGTTTTAGGTGTAATGTGCAAATGAGATAAAGAGGTATTATGTTTTATTCCTTGGAGTAGAAAATCAAAGACTCGATAGCAGGTGATAATATATGTGCCTGGGGACTGATTACAAACTATTTTCATTGCTTGCTAAGAGGTGCATCTATTGCCACAGTGTTGATATGAATATTGAGCACAACGTCATCAAATGGATTTCCATGGTCCTTCATCAGGCTGGAGAAAGCCTCCCTGCTTGCCAGCAGTATAATGTGTAGCTGTGTACTACAGACACTCTCCACTGAACACTGCAATATTTCTTTCTGTATATCTCTTGTATTGTGAAGAGAATATGCTTTATTGAAGAGAAGCAATCTATGCTGGGCTTTATAAAACTAGGATGCTTTTTAAGATGATTAATATTGACTAAAATTTATAATAATATTAGAGATACGGTGCTATAAATTTTTATAAATTACATTAGAAAGTAATTAGCAATGGAGAATAAGAATACTTCTGAAAATTTAGCATTTTGGTGACTTGGTAGTAGCATCTATCTATCCATAATTCATCCATCTATCTATCTGTCTGTCTTTCTGTGTCTGACTATCTATCATCTATCTATCTATCTATCTATCTATCTATCTATCTATCTATCTATCTACCTGTATCTTTCTACCTGCCTATCATGTATCTATCTTCTATCTATCTCTGTTAAATTGATGATGTATGTAGTGTAATGGCTCTGTCTGGGTTTTTATACCCCATAGGCAAGAATTCAGTAAAAAGCCACACTTTCTGTAGGAGTTTGCTTAGCATTCAGAAGAGAGATTTGAATGTTCTTTCTCAAAAGGCAGGTAGCAGCAGCACAGTGGGTATAGTTCTAAGTTCTAGATTTTTAAAGGGTTCTTAGGAATATTCATAAGGTGACATGCTCTTGACATGCTCTTTTAACATGTCAAATAAGGGTAGATCACCTCTCCCATTTAGTGTATTATTTTCCATGATCCACTGGAAAATCTCATGAGGGTGAATAAAGTCCACAATATAAGTATTAATGCAGTGGTAACTGTAGCAATGGCTCAGTGGATAACAGAACCTGCTGCTCTTACAGAGAACTTTGGCTCGGTTCTCAGCACCCACATGACCCCTCACAATGGACTTTTTCTCCAATTTCAAGGGATTGGATACCCTCTTGTGGCCTACATAGATAACAAGCACAACTGTGGTATACATACATGTATATATAGGCTTTCAGTCATACACATAAAGTCACAATAAATGCATACCTATTTGAAGTGTCATCATGAAAGCTGGGACATATTACTATAGTAATGCCAGATTACACATAGAAGGGAGCAGGGATTTGGCTGCCTTTTAGTTCTTCCGTCCACCAATTCTATTCCTCATGCCTGTCTATCTCACACTTAGAAGTATCTCAAGTATTTTGAGAAGAATAATGATCAACAAAGGATTCTTGGGGTATTTTGGTCTATCCATATTGATTTTTGTGACATAAGCATATATCAGTCACAGTATTAAAGTTACTTAAGCACTTGTATTCATCCATTTATTTTTTATTTATTTTTTGTCTGTGTATGTTTCTGTATGGCTGTTGGGGGAATATATAATGAGTTCAAATGACAACTCAAGGGAGTTGGCTTCCTCCTTCCTGCATTTTGGTTCTGAAAATTGGGTTCAAGTCATCAGGATCGCCTGTAGGTGTCTTTATCCACTTGAACTATCTTGCTAGCATTATATGTATTATTTTTAAATAAAATAATAATTGTTCAGGTCGATAAGATACTGTGGTCTCGATGCATGTATTTATTGTGGCTTGACCTAATGAGACTATGTAATATAACCACCAACTAAAATAAATCTTTTATCTTTATGGCAAGAACATTCAAAAATCTGTCCTTTTTAGACTTAAAACTTCCAAAAATCATTATTAGTTATACCTACAATGTCCTGAAACAAAACACCAAACTATTCCATCTATGCAATGAACTTTCTTACCTGGTCCTTTAAAGTTTAAAATATGTGATTTGTTTTCCTATAACAAAATTCTAGGATTCTTTTTAATGCTGCCTGTCTTACTATAAGTACTTACTATGATTTATTTTTCTGAAGCTTTTAATATATCTTAGATGCATATACTACTTTTTGAAGGTAACATGGTCATTAATTCTTCATTGAAAAGTTATTTCTCAGTTGATAACAAGTTTTATCACTTGTTATAAATATTTTTGGACACAGGAGAGAAGGCTCAGCAGTTAAGAGCAGTCTCCTTATCACAGCCACACCCAGCAATTCTCAATTGTCTTTAGAGGATCTGTTGCTTCCTGTGACTTCCATGGGAGATGTCTGCATGTGCACAAATTCATAAACTCATACATACATACTGTCCTAATCACCGTTCTATTGATGTGAAGAGACACCATGACCATGGTATTATAAGAGAAAACATTTAATTGGAGGCTTGTGTACAGTTTCAGAGACTTGGTCCATTACCATCAAGGAGAGGTCTATGGTGGCATGAAAGTAGGTGCTGGAGCAGTAGCTGAAAGCTACATCCTGATCCTTAGGCAGATAGAAAGGCTCTGTGTTTGTCGTGGGCTTTTGAAACCTCAAAGACAAACTTCAGTGACACATTTCCTTCAACATGGTAACATGTAATCCAAATTAACCCTTTCCTTTGACCAAAGTTAATGTTGATCAGTGTTGGTAGAAGTCCAGTCTGTATGTCGATGACATATGATGTGTTAGGGAAAGAATGAGGTAGGAATGAGAATGAATTACTAGGACCATAGTTGTCTTAGTTAGGGTTTCTATTGTTGCAGAGAAACACCATGACCGAAGAGCACTTCCATATCACTGTTCATCATCAAAGGGAGTCAGGAAGAGAACTCAAACAGAGCAGGAACCTGGAGGCAGGACCTGATGCAGATGCCATAGAGAGGTGCTGCTTACGTTCCTCCCCAAACTTGCTTTTCCATTGTGATGCTTCACTGTAATAATAAAAACACTAAGACACATGATTAGCCCTAGTAATTGTGTCCAAATTAAGAACACTTCAAATTCTGAGGTAGAGGATAGCTGTGTCTGGTGGAGTGTAAGTTGAGGTGAAAAGAAAATGAAAGGAAAAGATAATTAGTGTGTGTCTGCATCCCTGTCAACACGGCTTGGATTGGGCTTAGTGCCTTCCTCACCAGGCAAACAAACCAAACTGCTAGAATGATAAACACCTGTGTGTTTGCTGTGAGGATGCAGGTGGGTCTTATTAAGCAATTCCATTTGCTGCACCAAAGAATATGGGAAGAATGCATTAGCAAAACACTTAATGTTTAGATCATTGCTCAAAAACTGTCAATCATTCTTTGGTCCCAATTGGAAAAAAAATATAAACTAATATTATTTTGGATACCAAATGTAAAGAAGGGATAATTATCCTGCATATGTTGCAGTCTCCCCCTTTTGTTTGCGTAAGTCAGGGTTAGAAAATGCATACATTTATAGGAACACCTCTGGCTCACCTTGAGACGAATACTTTCTATGAATTCCCTGGGATTGAATGAAGGCAACTGCATTCCTGTTGCTTCCATTCTCTGTAAATTGTCTGTTTGTTTATTTCCCTCTCCCAGCAGAGGTATAATGTAACCTTTGAAAAAAATAGAGCCTCCCTACTGTCAAAGAATAGAAACAGCTGCCCATTCTTGTGAGGAAAAAAAAAAGTACTTTATTTTAAAAATGTACCTTTCAACTCTTTTCAGAGCAATTTTACTAAAATATATGTGTGATATTCTTGAATAAGAAACATTTTTTTTTCATTTCAAAAGAAAGACATTTTAAATGGAGAGTCAGTGGGCATATCAACCACACTCCAGGGGCAGGCCCCATTCCCACTGAAAGGAGACATATTGGCAGGTGATACCTTCTACCCCCAAAATAATATTTTCTACCCATAAAATTCCCACATCCCTGCACTTTGGCTAATTTTGTAGATAAATTATAGATTCTGTAATAATTATGACTTCTCTAGCAGTATGAATTTAGTAGGCACAGTTTCCCTCTCGTTGAGTGGGTCTTAAATCCAATTAGAGAGCTCTTGGTGACTGCCAAGGTATGTGTGCTACTATTGCATCCATAGTTTTATTTTGCCATGCTTGTCATTGATGTGGTTAATAGACAACATAGCCTGTTAGGACTATTGGTTGCCTTTCTCTTTTGGAAGATTGCATGGTGCCTTCTTACATCATAAATGCTTGTCTTCAGGGAGGAGGCACTGAGGTCAGTTCAATCTAATCTGAGCCCTGTTTCTGAAGTCCATGATGGATTCTACAGTAAGATTTATCTTCCTACTCTGGGAAAAAAAAAAAAAAACATAAGCAATTGGAAGTGCCCTGGACAGCTTTGGCCGACATCTCAAAGGATTTCATTCTATAAGTGGACTTTGTGTAAAGCAATATTTTAGAGGGAGCAGCATCAGCCCACATAAGAAAAGTTAATTAAAACCCTTATGTGTATTGTATTTTTTAAGATAGCTAATTGTATGAATCATATGGCTTTTTCAGAAATATTTATTATTATTTTATGGTCCTTTCTCCTTCTGTATTTACTTCTCTTCCCCATTCTTAAATAGTACCCTATAACCCATTTGTCTTAACAGATCACTTGTTTTCTATTGATTCCCTTTCTGCATTTACCCCCTTCCTTTCTTTAAGGAGACACCCATTTCCTATTTCCTGGATCAGATCACTGTTTCCCTGATATTCACCTCCCTATTATTACCCCAAAAAACCCTATCTTGACTATTGTCCCATTTTATTTTCCTAGTTTCTGTTATTACTCTAGAGTGTGTACTCACACCTGAAAATTTGGGCTAAAAGGTTTCAAAGAAAGAAATTTTATCATTCGTTCCATTCTCCACCAAGGTTCATTATTATTTCAGCTACAACTGAATAGTATTCCATGGTATATATAAACCACATTGTCATTATCCATTCATCTCTTAAAGGACATTCAGGTTGTTCCCATTCCCTAGCTACTGTGAATCGAGCATCACTGAACAATGTTGAACAAGTCTCTGTATAGTAAGATGTTCAGTCCTTTGGTTGTAGGACAATAATGGTGTAATACGGTAGATTATTTACACCTTTTTGAAATTTCTCCATGCTAATTTTCATAATGGCTGCAGCAATTTGCAATCCTACCAACAGAGAGTGAGAGTTTCCCTTTATGCATGTGCCCTCAATTGTTCCATTGAGCTTTGCCATTGTGACTGGTATACAATGGCAAATGACATTTCAATGTTGACTTGATTGGCATTTCTTTATGTTTTTAATTACTAGAGGAAATGAACATTGTGACTCTCTGTTCATATCCCAGGCCCATATACTGAAGTTTTTTTTCTTAAAAAAAAAAAAAATATATATATATATATATACACACACACACACATACACACAAACACACATACATATATATATGCCAGTTACTTTCTTCTTTTTCTGTACTAAGTCTTTCTAGCTTCATATGTCCTATCAGGATATCCCTCCTAAACCCATATCATATTGGGTACTTCCAGTGTTTTCTTTTAGCAGTTTTACAGTATCAGGCTTGAGGTTTAGTTCTATTATCCATTGGGAATTAGTTTTTATCCATAGATTTATATACGCAGTTAGTTTGAGATTCTGCATGTGAACATCCAAAATATCTTAGCAACTTTGTTGAAGATACTGAAAATTTTCCAGCATATATTTTTGCCACATCTGTTTATTATTAAAGGCTGAAATTATGTGTACTCATGTTGGGCATTTGATTTTGTTGCATTAGTCTATATGTTTGTTTTTGTGCCAGTACTTTATTGTTTTTGTTTTTCTGCTCTGTAATACATCCTAAGATCTGAAATTTTAATTCCTCCATAATTGTTTGTTTTGCTCTGGATTGGTTTTGTTATCCATGATATTTTTCTGGATCCATATGAATTTTGAAACAGTTTCTTTATATTTCTGTGAAATATGATATGGGTATTTTGGTTAGGATTGTATTGATCATAGAGATAGCTTTTGGTTGAATGGACATTTTCACAATGTTAATATCCATCCATGAGCATGGGATGCCTTCACATTTTCTAGTGTCTTTTTCTCTCTCTCTCTTTTTTTAGAGTCTTAATGTTTACATTGTAGAGATACTCTTTGTTTAGATTTATTCCAAGATATTTGATTTTCTTTGAGGCTACTCTGAATGGGAGTATATCTATGACCTCCTGTTCTATGATTGCTGTTGGTGTATGCTATTGATTTAAGCAAGTTGATTCTGTATCCTGACACATTGTAGAATTTGTTTATAGTTTCTAGAAATTTTCTGGTAGAATTTTTGTGATCTCTAATGTAAAGTGTCATGTCATTTGCAAATTAACTTTAACAGATAATTATTAATACTTCAAGATATATTTTTTTACTTATTTGATAATTGCCCACCTTTAAATAAGTATAAATTATATTAGGACTTATATATGTGATATATATTTACATACATATATGTATATATACATTCATGTATATATACATATTCACAAAAAAATTAAGCATATTTTTGACTACCACTGTATTTTTAAGAAACAAAAAAATGAACAAATGGAATTTTCAAGGTCCTTATTTTTGTCAAGCCTATGTAAAAAGAAACCCAAAAGTAAACAAATAAAAGAACTCTAAAAACTACTCTCTGTCTCCTAGAATACAGAGAATACAGAGCTTCTATCCTATTTTCAAAGATAAAAAACTGCCACCATCCTATCTCCAGTTGTACCAGCTTGAAATAGTCACAGTGGGACTTGTTAAATGTTAATACTTTTCCCCAAAAGAGGAGATGATCAGGGAATCAAAGCTAATTTTGTATTGATTCAAAAGGCTAAAAAGAGGGAGATATTCTTCCACTGCCCCAGGGCACCTTGAATCTTAGAGCAGAAAAGCCCCTTAGATAAACTCACTAGGTTTTTTTTTTTTTCCTTCCTTCCTGCAACCTAAGAGAAAGACAGACTCCACCCATGAGGGAACACTTCCTGCATACAAAGTGATCAGTTATTTTTACAACAAACAAACTAATCTGGAAAGTGTTTTCTCAGGCCACCACACAGAAGCTGTCTTCCAGAACTGGATGAGGTTGTATCTCATGCTTGCAGCCCAACTTGGTGCTCTAAGAGTCACTCAGGTGTTACTGATTTTGAGAGCATGAAGGGATCTGTGGAGAGCAGCTGAGGCTTGGCACTGTAATGCCAAGGAGAGGCCATTAGTAAAGGTGCAGCCAAAGAAGCAGTTGAAGGCTTAGACTGAAGGAGTCATGTAAAGAAGTTGAGGCTTGGCACCATGAAGAGAGCCCAGGATAGGCCTTTGGATTAAGTGCAGCCTTGGTAGCAGTTGAAGGCCCAGAATGGAGTGGTCATACAGAGAAGTTGAGGCTTGGCACAATGAAAAGAGCCTAGGAGAGGCTATTGGTGAAAGTGCAGCCCAGTTGCAGCAAAAGAGCCCAGTGTTCTGAAGATGCCAGTACCATGGAATGACCACCAAGAAGAGCAGCAGCAATGAATGGTGTGAGCCAGTCCCAGCCTGGAAGACAAGCTGTCTGTGCTACAGAGGGCAGAGACAGAGAACTGATCCAAATCCTTTGGAGAAGCCCAGAAGATCATGATGAATTCCAGATAATGGAACATTGATAATGTTTTTCTGCTGTCCAAAGACTTTGAGAAGCTTGAGAGATGTTTGGTTTCATTTGTGCATTAAAAACCCTCATGATTGTTCCTCTTGTAAGTGATTTTGCTGGTGCAGTGTTAAATTGTGTTACAAAGATAAAAGAAAATTATACAGAAAGGGGAAATATTGAAGTTTATTTTTCATCATGTATAAAATGTTTTATGCATTGTTGTGTGAATGTCTGCCTAGGCCTTGCGTCTTATATTGTTTGCAGGTGTCGGATTTCTGTGGGGGTTGTATAATTGCTAACGATCTGCATGTGATACCAGTAGAATACATGAGGAGTTCTGATTCAATTAAACACCTCAGCTGGGATGCTAGGACTCCTATTATTGAGGATGGTGTTGGCCATGATGGTGGTTCCCTCTGCTGAAGTCTGGCAGGACTTCCACTTTTGAAAACACCTCCTTGTCTCCTTACTGAGCCTTCACAGAAATGTACTGCTTCATGGGTTTGTGATCCCAAGATTCTAATAGTAGTTTGGGTGACCTTTGAAAATTGACTAATCAGTCATCCAACTCAGTCCTCTTCTTGCTACTCTGGGCATTGTTTTAGGATCCAGAACTCAAATCTTGGACTGAGGGCTTCTGTATGTGAGTCAATCTCTTTGTCTCACTAGCTCTCAGAAAACTTTAAGGACATTGTGAATCAGTAATATTGTCCAGGACTAACTCTATTCTATTGCTATTGTGATATTCAAAGATTAATGAAGAATTGGTTTCCTGTCTACTGCTAATTTTGGTGATATTTGCACCCACCTCAAAAAACAATGCTGTTTCTGCACCAACCAATCTAAAATGGTTGAAGATGGGACCAAAGACTTAGGAACCAACTAAAAATTTATGACACACATCCTCCTATGGATGAGGTTCTAGTTCCATCCTACTCTGGCTCCTCCTCTTAATCACTGTTTAATGCCAGTATGCTCCTACTTATGTTTTTAACCTTCTTGCCATTTATATCTTTTAAAGAAGGGTTTCCCTGGTCAAATCACTGCCATTACTGTGTCTACATTAGACAACAGCTATCCTGGCTAGTTCCCCTACTGGATCTGCTAAATCTGTAGATTCATCTTACTCACAATAGCTCCCTGTCTACTTAATTGTTTTCAAAGGTTCTCTAGGAGCATATGATGGAAATCACATGATCCATACCATTCAAACTCTCCTCCTGCTGATAGATCAAAGTAAAAATCCCCTTTGAAGGGTGGAACCTAAAAACACAATTCTGCTCCTACTTATCAGGAAGCAGCAGATGAATATAGTACCTCTGTTCCTTTTTATGCTCGCAGGGTCTGGAATAAACGGCTAATGAGCTAAAAGCCTCTGGTGAGCTGAGGAGCTCCAGACAGAAACGCTGTCAGCTGATAACACTTGTAGTCAGTTAGGATTCTTGAAGCCTCTGAAAATAAAGTCAGCATAAGAACTTCTATTGTTATTTATGTGCTCAGTCTGTATGTTAGTCGTTTATATGTATTCAGTTGGCATTGGATAACCAGTCCCTGTGCTTTTTCTTAGGTAACACTATTTCGCCAGCTCTCAGAATTCCTTGCTTGCTTGTAGTTCCTTGTGGCCTTTCCCTGATCCATTTTAGTATGCCTATTGTTGTTGATCTTGTTCAGATCTCATTTGGCCAGTCATAGTCTAAAGACTCTTCTGATATTCTCTCGTCTTTTTAAACATACTGATAGTATACATACAATAGTATAGAAAGAGAGTTAAAATCTGAAGTGTATTTACTCATGTATACCTAATCAAATGTTAGCCTAATTCATTATGGGAATATACGTTCTCAAACTAATATAATTAAATATTTTAAAGCTCATTTTTCTTAGTGTTTTCAGAAACATAAAGTTGCAAGACAACAGCTAACCTTCTTGAACTATGTCTCAATTACAGTTAATTGTGCAGTAAATAACAGTAATTTATGTATTCATGCCAGGTTTGTATGTTGACTAGAGATAACACCTTATTAAAATGAAATTATAGTTAACATTATATCTGAGAGTGACATCAATTATATGTCACTTGAGGTTTCCAACGTCTTCCTCAAATAAAAACATCGGCTTTTCAGAAGAAAGACAAGAGTAATACAACAGTACTGCAGGACAGTGGTTGAGCAGGTTATTAGGATCAGCTAGATGAATGAAGCACATTATGTCCTCTATGATGTCCCCTCGTGGTATAACTCAGAGCCAGGAGGGAAATCACTCTGTAGATATAAATATAAGTAGTAGGGGACATTGACTCCTCACTTTCCCCAGACCCAGGCTATGTTGGCTAGGAGAGAATAATGAAATCGCCA
This sequence comes from Cricetomys ansorgei, assembly GCA_026225945.1. Lineage (NCBI taxonomy): Eukaryota > Metazoa > Chordata > Mammalia > Rodentia > Nesomyidae > Cricetomys > Cricetomys ansorgei. The sequence continues at coordinate 3,317,811 of JAMJFZ010000289.1, read as the reverse complement.
AAAGAACTTTTTTTTAAGGGTTTTTATTGCTTTGATAAAACATCATGACCAAAAGATATTTGGGAAGGAGAGGGTTTTGGCTTACATACCCTGAATCATATTCCATTGAAAAGAGCTAAGACAGGAACTCAAACCCAGCAGGAAATGAGAGGCAGGAGCTGATGGAGAGGCCATGGAGGTTACTGCTTACTGTCCTGCTCCTCATAGCTTGCTCATCGTGCTTTCTCATAGAACCAAGGACATCAGCTCAAGGTGTCACCATAATGGGATGAACCCTCCCCCATCAATCACAGAAATGATCTACAGGCTTGCCTGCACCCTAATCTCATGGAGGCACTTTGTCAATTGAGGTTCCTTCCTCCCAGATAACTTTAGTTTGTGTCAAGATGACATCAAACTAGCCAGGATAATTAACCCTTCTCATCATGATGTACCAATATAATATTATTTAACAATTGCCTTTCTTATTTTTGTTCATCCTCATGATTTCATATCAATAAATATCACAATCTAAAATATATTACAACCTTAACAGTCCCACAGTCTTCAAACATTCAAATTCAGTTGCTTTTAAAGTCCAAAATCTTTCTAAAAATCCATTATCTCTAAAAGTCCCAAATCTCTTTCAAAGTTCTAAGTTTCCCAACTATGGGCTCCAGCATCATCAAAAACATGTTAAATCCTTTCTTATTCCAAGAGGAAAGAACTAGGGCACAGTCACACACAGTCACAATTTCTATAAGGCAATGACAAAGTCTAACAGTATAAAGCTCAGTATCAGACTTCTGCAATTCACTCACTGTATTCCGGGCTCTTCCAACAGGCTGGCTACAGCTCACTCAGCTTCTCCCATGGCCTCAGGCTGGCTCGACTTCACGGCTGCTGCTCACCTTGATGGTCATCCCACGCTTGTTACATCTCCAAAATAATGCTATCTCCAGCTTCAATTGGGCTGAGCTTTCACCAGTAGTCTTTACTGGGATCTCTTTGTGGCAAGCTTCGAGTCTTTGAATTGTGTCTTTCATCCTGGGTCTTCAACTGCTACTGTGGGTACACTTTCCACATTGGTCTCTCTGGGCTTCTCAACGGTGCATAACCTCAGCAGTCCTTCATGACCCTTTTATGCCTTCAAAATCAGTACCACCTGGGATATGCTTACACATTACTAAGTTCAGCTGCCAGCACATGGTAAAACCTACGCCACTGCTAGAACACAACTTCTGTTTGCTACCAAGGAGGAAACACTTGGCAGAAGATTTTACCTCAATGATCCTGATCTCTTCCTAATTGCTGCTGATTTTTCAGTCCCACAAAGCAATGTTTCACTTTAGTGGTGTGGTCTCTTGTAATCACTGCTAATTCTATAGCCTCATCTAATCAGGCACCACAGCTTTCCCAGTGAGCTGACGCATTTCTGCTAACCCTAGGAACAAGCAGAGGGAACTCTGTTCAACATCTTAGCTGCTACTGAGTTCTGCCTGTGCCTACTTGCAACCTAGGTCCAAAGAGGCAGCCATAATTCCTTAGAACATTAACTAACCCAATGCCTATTCTAGATATTGGAACTTTGGTCCCAGGGAGCCACTGCAACCTCAGCATCTAGCATGTGCATATCTCTCTCTCTCTCTCTCTCTCTCTCTCTCTCTCTCTTTCTCAGGTGATGTACATTCTGGCTAGCGGAACCTACAGAGAGTAGAATTGCTGTTAACCTACAGAGAGTAGAATTGCTGTTCTACTGTTACCCCTTCATGATGCCCAAGCAATCTCATTACCCTGTAGCCCATTAATATTGGAGCTTCATGCCAGGGGAGCAGTTGTGACCCCAGTAATTGATATGGTGTGCTGTCTCTTGAGAGCTGGGATCCTGAATGACAGAGTAGCCCTCAGACTACAACCAATGCCTGAGTCAACATGGAGCCCTGACCTTAATCCTCCACAGGGCAATAGAGACTTGGCTTGCTCTGTACCCTGCATTGTGAACCACATATCTTCCCTGAGTCTATACTAGTTCCCCTAGTCTACTGAAGTGATCCCCTCTTCCACTTTGCAGTAGAGTCATATTAACAACAAGACTGGGCTGGAATGCACATTGCTGCACCCCTCAATTCTTTTGTGTTACTGGCTTCAGCCTTATATTGCCTGGGTCCTGACTGTTTCTTACTTCAAGGTCCAGAAGCATCACTACATTGGCCACTCTGCAGTAGTGGACTCCACACTGTGCCCTGGTGACTGAAGGACCAAATTTACACCTATGTCAGGACCTATGCCCTAGGCCCTAGGCTTCTGGAACTCCATTGCTCTGATAGTTGTGTCCTGATATACCTAGAGGATCCTGTCTAATTAAAAGAAGCCACCTAGTGGATGAAAATGCTGCAGGAAGTCATCATACGATAAATCTTTAAAGAAAGATCATATATATGGACACAGAAATGCTATAGGGCTTCTACCCTGGGGAAGATTGGAGGAAGGGGGTGGGTCAATGGACGGGGAAGGATAAAAATGGTAGGCGTGTAAGTTGAGGTGTACACATGGAAGCAGCAATGAAAATACTGCAGCATACAAATGCTTTCCTCCAGGGAGCTTTGCTAAGCAGTTGACTTTTAGTTGTTCTCACAAGAAAATGTAACCTAAGAGCTTCTTTATAGTAACATTTGTGATGTTTGTATTAACTGATATACTCTAACTTTAAGCAACTTCAAATAAAGTTCATAAAATTTGTCTTTTTAATTTGTAAGGGAACTGGGCATGAATAGATTAATAAAAACTAACGTAACAGAATGCAAATATTTTATTCCAACATTTTTCTCCCTTAGAAATTAATCTCACATAGATTATATTGTCATCTATTCATCTTTACATTATAAATCCAACAATAGAGTTTGTTTGTTGGTAAAGTAGTTTTATATTATATGAAATGGGAAATGGAAGAGGTTATAGCTAAATTATATTTATGATATCTATCTACTTGTATGATTCCCTTTATCTCTTTATTTTCCTGTGAATTTGTGTTTTAGCTGCCATAGAATCTCCCTTGAAATTAAAGATGTCCATTCAATCATTTATTAATAATAGCTAGACTGCTAAAATAACTTTTTTAAATTCTTTTCCATTTGCCAATATCTTTCATTTTCCCTCAAGAATAAATAATGAATGCTCACCTACCTGTTCATCTCTGCTATGCTCTATCAGAATGCCTTGGTCTTCCCTCCATGACATATCTTCCTCTTTATGTGTAGCAGTTGTGTCCCTGATTATACACCAAAAAATTTGGAAATACATCTGCAGAGCTATTCTGTCAGTGATATCAATGGTACATCCATCTTTATAGAAAAAAAAAAAAAACAGAACCAAGTATTCTGTATAATATCAAGATGTGCATTTCCATTTGGAAAAAAATCATATAGACATTGGTTTATATATAATTGTCTGTGCCATCTGTACATTTCTGTCTTGTTCATTCTTTATTGTTCTGTTTTGTTCATTCATTCTATTTATTGTTCATTCTTTTATTAGTTATATGCGTTATTTCTAAATTTAAATATGTACTATCCAATTTTTAAATGGTGAGTCCTTTCTCATTCTTTTCCTTCTGTTTTACTTTTGCTTAGTATTATTACATGTTTGTGAGTGGGACTACATGGATCCAGCTTAACAGTCTGAGAACAATATTTAGAAGTAGGTTTTCATTCTACCATGGGATCCAGGTATCAAACTCTGGTCATTACACTTGTACTAAAAGCACGATTATGTACTGAACCATCTAAGTAGGCCTCTACTCACTTTTATTCCAGTCTACAATCTGATTTTTATCTTGGACTCAGCTCATTACACTCACCTAGTTATGCCACGTCTCTTCCTATGTACTGACAAGCAATCATTGTTATGTGCTTAGCACATATCTCTCCTAAGAGGAAGACCCATTTCTACTCAAGTATCTGTCTTTTCCTTTCTTTTTCAACTATCCTCATTATCTTGTGTTTGTTAAAAATTTAAACTCCGAGTTTCTATTGAATATATAAGATCTAACGATTACTATGACTGTTTGACACTTGAGGCCAGATGATAAAATGTTAGGTTTCCTTATCTTCCTGGAGCATTTTATTCAAAACACAGTGAGACACCCAAGCCTCGTGTAGTGACCATGTGAAGTAAATTGTTGACAGAACTAGTTGAGACTAGCCTTCAGGACATGACAATCCAATTATCAAATATGTGAGCAAAAGATTGCCCATATAATTTCATCCACCAGTGTTCTTTCGCACACCATCCACAGCTAATTGGATAATATTCACTAAAGCCCTGAACATATGTAGCAAAATGAGGCCTTCAATTACACCATATCTGAATTCCTGAGCTACAGAATTTACCTGCTTAATGAATTGGTCTGTAGCATGAGCCTGAGTTATTTGTTTGGATCAGTATGATGACAGAATCTGCTGTTATCCCGAGTCACCCCACTAACACACATGCTACTCAACAGAGTTCACATGGTCAGAGTATGACAAGCAACATATCACTTTTCCAAGAATTTTGAGAAAAGTGTTTCTTATGCATTTGCTGAGCAACATAATTTTCCATCTAATCTATTTTTCTTAAAGGCAGAATCACACTGAAGGCAGACGATCCATACATTTCACTTGACATTTGACTTTCAAACTGGGAGGCTTCATGGCCTATATATCATGTCTTGAGCAACATAGGAAGATTTAAGCAGACTACAGCAAGAGATTTGCCCACAGAATATACCAAAGTACTTTAAAATCAGCACTGGTTGTTTTTAAAATCTGTTATCAATCATTTGAAATGTCTGCATCATGTAATAATCATCAAGATTTAAAAGAACATTGTTTTAAAGTGAACTTGTAATATAGGTCAATTTGGACAAGCAAAATTTATATTGGAGACTGCTCGTTCATGATTTCTATACTAAAATATGCTATGCATCTGTATTATATTCTGTGTTAGTTTTGAGACATTTTCGTCCACTCCAGTCATGGATGTTCACAGCCATAAGTGATGAAAAGTCAAATCCAAAATTTATACACTGTGGATTGTAACCATAAGATGAAATAAACATAACCTACTACATAGAACTGCAATCTTTTGGCCAAGTAATTTAGCTATAGAAACATGAAGTGTTTGAATTTGACACAAGATAACATTTCTCTGCTATATTAATTTAAAAAAGCCAAAAGAACATAATCAATCATTTATATTCTATTCCAAGTTTCTGTTTCTACCTGATTTCATGGGCAAAATTAAACTACATGCCATGATTTTGGAATATGAACTAACCACAATGATCTGTTTTATCAGTGTATATACTAAGCATGATGAAAAATTCCTTGAGTGTATTTTTTAGTATTTATGACTATAAAAGTATTATAATATAATTTATCATACCTGTAAATGTTCCATTTTTATGAATCTTTTTCGCCTTCTTAATACAGATTTTTAGGGCTTTCTGTTTGGACTGCTTCAGTTTGCATAACATGGATTTAATACAAGGCTCTGTTTCTGCCTGTCTGTGAGCTTTATTTTAAAATTTCTATGGCAAATTTTGATAAATTTTAGCAATGAATGAATAAAATGATATTAACAACATATCCACTGCTATCAGAAATAGCCATAATTAAACCCACTATCTTATATACTTCACATATGGTAATAATACTGTAAAATCTAAATTGTTATGAGTGAAGCAGGAAAAGGAATACGACAGATTGAGAGCAAAATAATCAAATAAATAGGATGGAATTTGTAAGAATGTATTGAAGTCACTGAAAGCAATTTAAATTATTTCCAAACTGCATGTCCACAGGACTATCTTCAGTCAATAGCAGGTAACTTATGTGAAGGTGGTCCCATAAAGCCACATCACTTACTGATATCACAGGCTTAATTTTATAGTTATGCTTCATATTCTGCCAAGGACAAGTTTCCACACACTGCCAATTTCTCTAATACCATATAGCTCATCCCTGCATGTATAATGTACAACAGGTCACATTTACAAAGCCAAAAATGAAGCTTTTACTCAATTTTAGCAAAATCAAGCATGAAAGATATTTCCCAAAATAAAATCAGTTTAAAAAGAACTTATTTGAACATATGAAATTTAAATTCTAACTTTGTAAATAAAGTGAAAGTTCTTCTACTTTTAGAGATTTTATTCATATGATTTAACTGCCCATACAGCAAAAGGTCATTACAGATTCCATGCAATTCCTACAAATTTCCAAATGACATTTTTGTATGCAAACACAAAAATAATTGTCGGAGACTTACCTGCAGACGATCCTGAATAGCAAAAGCAAACTTAAGTGAAAGCATGAAGCTAGAAGCTGGATGGATCTTGATTTCAAAGAGTATTAAAATTTGTGTACTTGCAACAGTGAAATAATGAAACAGTGGTTAACATATGATGAATGAAATAGACCATGAAACACTTTAGTGAACTCACTCATATGCTAAGACATGGAAAAAGATAACCATGATATTGCAGAATCACAAAATAAGCAACTAGAAATTATAGGTATAAATTATAAAAAGCCAGCACTAAGAACTCATTGGATGAATCTGTTTTCATATCAGCATAGCAAAATAGATTCCAGATTATAACACAAAATAGCAAAAGAATTGGAAGATGTTCATGGGAAATAGAAAACAATTTAGTGTCAGGTTTCAGTTTTGGGATATACTCCATTGTAGCATAAAAGGAAATTCACTAAAAACAATATCTGTAGATTTAAGATTCAAGTACTTTAAAAATAAGCAAATAAAATGTTTTCCATACCCAAGCTCTTCATTCAAAACTGAAGTTAACCAAGCATAAAGATTAATTTTTGATCTTGGGTTTGAAGTCAGTCTGAACTACATAATGAGACCCTGTCTCACAAATAAAATGAATAAGCATAGAAACATTACATGGTAGAATGTTTCATTCAACGATCAGTTTATGTTGAAAAGCACATAATTCCCATAAGAACGTAGGGAAAACTGAATAACCATCCAAATCTGCACAACTGTAAGAAGAGAAAAGAGAAAATAGGCAAAGCAAACAGAATACAGGAAATCCTGTAAGATGCTAAGTTGAAAACTAGCACATCACTGGATAAGCTATGAACTCTACAAACACTGTAACATTGAGCAAAAGGCACCAGTCCACATAAGTTCTACTTTTCTGTTAGATCCATATTCACTTCAGGGCTGAAGCCCTGAAGAGAACTGACTCTCCTCTGTCCAGAAGCCATCAACTGCCAATAGCTTCTTATGGAGGCTAAAACATGAACCTTCCATTACCAGGTTTGCATGTTGCCTGGCTTGATTCTGTGTAGGTCCTGAGAGTAGGCTCATCTTCTCTGAGTCCATGTGTGCAACTGTGCTGTTATTTCTGGCTTTTATTCTTTCACTGCTAATGTCTACTCTCTGAATCTTACAGTCTGTCTCCCTCACACTTTAATAAAGATATCTGAACTTCAGGGGAATACGGTGTGATATAGACATCCCATTTAGCACTTAGCACTTCACATTTTCTTATTCTCTGAATTGTTGGTCTCTGTATTTATTGCCATCTACTGAAGAAACTAATACCAGGAAAACAAATAACCCAATTAAAAAACATGGTGTGGAACTAAGCAGAGGATTCCCAAAAGAAGAAATATAAATAGCTGAGGAGTATTTTTGTTCAAAACCCTTAAAACTACTTTGAGATTGCAACCTTCGCAAGTCACAATGGGGAAGACACAAAATAGATCAATAAATAATTGACAATATCAAAAATAACAAAAAAAATTCTAGGACAGACTATGAAGGAAAGAATACTCATTCACTGTTGGTGGGTGTTCAATCCGCTGCAGTCATTGTGGAAAATAATGTGGAGGTTCCTCAAAAAGCTGTAAGTCAATCTATCATTTTTCAGGTATACCACTCCTGGGCATATTTCCCAAATTCCACATTCCACCACCATAGAGATACTTGCTCCTCCAATTTCCTTCATATTAACAGTAGCTAGAAAATAGACACAATATGCATATGCCTATCAACTGATGAATGGATGATGCAAATGTGATACTTATACACAATGGATTTCCATTCATTGGTAAAGAAAGATGAAATTATGTGATTTTCCGGTACACAAATGCAGCTGCAAACAATCATTTTCAGAGACAAATGTCACCTCTTATGTGTGTATGCCAGCTTTAAGTCTTTGGAGAAATGTGTTTAACCTCGAGAATCCATTAAAGGTGGGGAAAAAGAGCAGAGCAGTGGTGGCACACACCTTTAATCCCAGCACTCTGGAGGCAGAGGAAGGTAGATCTCTGTGAGTTTGTGGTCAGCCTGGTCTATAGAGTCAGTTGCAGGACAGCCAGAGTTACAACAGAGAAACCCTGTTCCAAAAACAAAAACGAAACAAAACAAACAACACCAAAGAGGGGAAAGAATACAGATGGAAAATGCTTACAATAAGTTTTGTTGTATGGAGCCTTCACTAATCTTTGTGTTAGATGTGACCTTCTATGAGAGAGTGGATAATTTATGTATTCAACTTTACTTTTCCACATCTGATGTTAGAACACTATCCAAGGCCTGTGGGAAGAAACTTCAGTAGTAAAGTCACGTGTTCAATTTCTCATATTCTGTATGCTCACCCCTCACTGCAGCTGCTACTGCATGGCCCCCACCTTCACATTCTGAAGCTGTCACTGAGTGAAATTTATCCTTCCTCCCCGATCTTCCACTGACTAGGTCATGACAGTATATTCTTTCATGGACATTAATCAGTTTGTAAAATGGAAGAATAGAACCACACCAAAACAGAGAGGAAAAGTTATCATTGAAATGATTTTGGCCTGTACAGAAACTTAGAGATTGCTAAGAACATGATATGCAAATCCTTTTTAATAAAAATTCAAAATGATAATTTTATTTTATTTATTTATTTTATTTATTTTTATTTACATTGTTTGGCCTGGTGCATAGTAAGCACTGGTTTTTTTACTATAGGCCTGTTCTAATGTTACAGGAGAGGCAATGGAAGTTCACAGATAATATCTGATGATTGTAGGTGCTCAACTTCCAGGGTTGGGAAAATAGATTAGGAATTCAGTGTTTGATTTCTGTCTCAGCTTTTCAGCTTTATATACCATGTATTGGGATTTGCTCTGTTTTATTTAGCTGATACTCATAAGCCATGAGGTCCAATGAATAGTACCTCATAGGGGCATGATTTCAGGTTTCTATAGGACCTCACAAAATTAAGCATGCTTGTATTGTCAGTCTGTCTTCAATGTCTAATTATTGATATTAATCCTTATATCTCTTTATATTAATACCAATATTTAGAAGATATTACTAATGTTCCAAATCATTCTGCCTTTATTTAGAACTTGGTACTGGAATTGCCTTAATTTAATAGCTATGTCCAGCTACTACTATACAACATTTACTCTGGAATAATCATATTACTTCGAACACCCTCCCTGTTTGCAAGAGGTTGTATAGATCAAGACACTGTGTGTAACTGCAAGACTTGCTATAAAAAGCAATATACATTGTTATTACTTATACAATGACAGCAAACATCTCAGAACTGTTCAAAATGCTGGAACAACGACTCTAGAAGGATGGGAAATCATAGGCTAATTTTTATTTTGGCTTTGGCTGTGAATTCCTGTTCATTTGAATTGCACTAATTCATACACTAAAACCAGTTTAGGCCGTTTGCTAAACTGTAATAAAATGGCCCAAGCTTTGACTTATCTATAATGAAGGAATTTGCTCTCTCAATGAATACTCACCCAGAGAAGCCCAGAGTGACTAAAAAGAATGTAACATTTTTGGATGTCTAAGCACTCTGAAAATCATTTACATGCAAGCAATTGGTGAGCTAATTCAACCCATCCTTATCTATTCATTGGAGCTCATCAGCTTTAGCACACCGGCAGGCACCTTGTTAGTTTAATTCCAATTACAGTACATAACAGAAAGTTTTGAAAATGCATTCCATTAAGAAAAAAAAATCTGTAAATGGGATTTTTCTAAGGGAAGTTACTTCAGATTGAGAAAGATATTAATAGGTTTCCTGTGGTAATGACTAAAGTCCTTATGCTTTCATATATGGAAATAAAAGAAAAATTGTGATCCAAGATATTCTTTTTGTTCTCAGGCCCAATTGCATTTTAATTAGGAATTTCTATCTCAGTATAATTTTAGTTATTCAACCAATATATTTTTCCAGGGCACGTAAAAACTTAACAAGTTTAAATTTTAAAAATTTAGATGCAGGTAAAGAATGCATGTAGTAACAAAGAAGACCAAGGTATTTGGCTAAGCATTAAAAATATCTAATGAAAAATGAGTGAATATTAGTGGAAGTCAAATAACATATTTGAAATTATAACTGGTAGACTATAGGAATCATTATCAGAGAAGGGATCAGTTAATCAAAAATCAAATATTTACATGGCCATTACAGCCTGTTAGAAAGCAGCAAAAAAGAGGCGTGAATTATTCAAAAACTTTGATGAAAAGCTAGAGTGCAGGAGACAAAAAGTTTTGAGTTCAAGTTCATTAAATTCCCTCTCAGAAATTATACAATTGTCTGCAAATTAACTCTGAGACACATCTATTTTCTTCTCTGTTCAGTGTACGTCTGCATCTGTCTACCTTATAGGTTTTCTGTGAACACTGTAAATTATTTAAATTGATAGTTACTTGATGCCACAATTGATTTTAGACAATTTCTGGGTTTGTTAGTTTTAAACAAGCAAGAAAAAGATCAATTTGTTCACCCAGCATTAGCTGTGAGCTCACTGTCTTACACCAACAGAAAATCTGTCAAATATGAAATTTTGACCGAGAGTGCTATGAAAATGTATGGTAGAGTGGCACTTAATGCAGTAGCACCACGGGCAACTTGATTGCATTAATTAGCTGCCTGCAGGACTCCTAGTGCATATTGCTGTTGGAGGAGCAATTGTCAATGTGTAAGATTCCTTAGAACAAGTGTCTTCCCATCAGTGGGATAATAATAATTTACACATGACATCATTTCAGAATTAACTGTTTTCATTGTTGAGCGTCTGTCTTCCCATAGCTTATTTGATTTGTTGTGGCTGTAGTATAAGCAGTCTATGCCCCTATAATAACCACAAACTTCTATTTTGCTTGTGCATTTTTATAAGTAAATGGTGTGCCAACTTCAGAAGTAGCAAAACAAAAACCATACCAGATACCAGTAGAGTAGAGAGGATGTGTGTCATATTGGTGGTAAGTTTGTTATGACGGCCCAAGGTAAAGCACTATAAACAACTTGAACACAAATATTTCAACACGACATCACTCTCCAACTCAGAGCTAAAGAATCTAGAGAAAATTGCTGGTTCAAAAAATGTCTTGTAACTGAACCTGCCCAAGATAATTCATGGAAAATAATAGATAAGTCTCCACAGAATTAGTAGCTATCTAATTATATAAGAGATGAACTAGTTTTTCTCATTGTCTAGACACTTCACTGGATTTAGGAGTTTCAGAAAACTTAACCCAGTAGAAACTTGTGTTTCCTGAAGATTTGAGTAGAAAGATACGTCTTTTAAATTTAATCTCATTAGTACCTAGATAATATAAAGTCCAAGCCTGCTTTTGTGGTCAATTTATAATTGACCAGGTAATGGGAAAGACATTTTCTATCAAATGACTTTAAAATAATCACATGAAATCATGCATTCAAAAACCAGAACCTACTAAGTGCTAAGTGAAAACATTCTGATTTCTAATATTGCATTTCAGTTTTATGTATTTTTCTCTATCATTGAGTATATTTACTTGTTCATATACAGATTGCATTTCACACAGATTTAGTGACCCATTCTCAGGGAGAAAATTAAATAGATTCCCCCCAAATTATCAGAAACCCTGCCCTTTGTTTGCTCTTCCTTTCTTCTGTCAGACTCATACCTGTCTTCCAAACGGGAATGTGCCTTCTGTCTCCCAAATGGAAATGTACTATTTAGACCTCTTCCTCTGTCAGAGTTATAGTTCAAGCTGAAATAGTTAGCATTTTGTCTATAGTTTTATTTTATTTTATTTGGTTTTATGAGACAGGATTTCTCTGTTGTAACTCTGGCTGTCCTGGAACTCACTCTGTAGACCAGGCTGGCCTGGAACTCATAGTGATCTGACTGCCTATGCCTCCCAGGTGCTGGGATTAAAGGTATGCAACACCACTGCCCAGGTTTCTACAGGTTTTTAACTCCAGTTACATAAGAACTACTTCCTAGATCAACTTACCCAAATTCAACAAACACTTTTCCATTGCCCCTTTTGGTTCTGTTCATAATGTTAAGATGAGAAAAGAAAAAAAAAAAAAACATCTTCCACAGTAGATACTCTCATTTTTGTAACTTTTAAAATGAGAATACTAGGTTCTCTGCAGATATATTTGACTTCTTCTGTTGAGTATTCATGACATGAAGTAGGTGTTGAATTTATGTGTAAACTTAGAATAACTAAATTGAAATGAATAGTTTGATATTCAAAGAATAGTTTTACTAATCATTGCCTGGATTCAATGCCTCGCCATAACAAACTGTGATCTTAACCATATTTTATTACTCTTCAGGATTTCAGATCCTGGTTTTGCAAAATGAAAGTAAAAATATAATATTCTTCAAAAGGTTTGAATAGAATCTAATGAGATAATAGGTACAGCTATTTAACAGAGATTTTAAACATGGGTTTATATACCAATCACCTGTTACAGGTCATCTGATCATATATAGCATGTTTCTCAAAAGGAACTATGTCATTCTTTGAGTAAAAATGGTCTTATTGACTATCAAATAAACTGCACATATATGTACACATACACACATATATGTATGTAGTACACATACTGCATATGCATATTTAAAGATATTTAAATATTTCTTATTTAAAAATTGAAGTCTCATTATTATTTTCCCTTCTTTTAGTCATAGTAAACTCATTTCTTAATTGTCTTTTTGGAAAAGGTAGGAAGTGATTTCAGATATGTAATTTAGCAAAAGAAAAGTAATAAAGCCACTTCATGTTTTCTATTGTTCTACATGTGAACATTCTATAATTTTGTTTATATAGAATGCCATTCATTTCTTCCAGACATAGCTGAAAATCTGTAAAAAACAAAACAAAACACAAAGGACCTTCTTCTTTGAAAAGTAAAGTACTTCTCCAGAGGCACTTGTTATACATGAATGAAGAACTGTATAAAACTGCAGTTCTACCCATTGGTCTATGTAAATATAAAGAAATGGAAATATACTCCTGTGCACAGTATAGTATTATAAGAGTATTCATTGGCACAATCCACTGAAGTGTTGCTTCTGCATGTAGAACTGAAGTTTCAGTTCTTTTTCCAAAATATTCTGTTCATTTAGTATGCACAGAAAAGCAATCAGATATCTTCCTTCTCTGTTGGCAAATGTGCATCACAAATTTTTCCTGGCTGGTGTTTTGAGGACAATGATACTTGTGAAGCTTAACATCCCAATCTTCAAGGTTAGAACATGGATTTACTCAATCAAATAGGTATTCTTTTGTAGTTACTAAAGTGCATTTTCATAGCATTGAGTATGTTACTTTTCAGGCTTGATTCCTTTTATATGATTTTTTTCTTTTTCTTTCTGTCTTGAGCCAGACTGTTCTTACATCAGTAAAACAACATTACTAGTATCTAAAGTGTATATTGCTTTAGGGATTTTAAATGGGTAGTCATTTCTTGAAAATATGAGACATACAGAAGTGTACTTAGTTCCAAACATGCTAAAAATGTCCCACCTGCAACCTCTTCATATGATTATTTTACAACTGCGCCATCTCTTTGCTTGTAGGGCCAGGTACCAGAAGGTAGGAAATTTGGTAACTTAAGTTTTCTACCAAATATCATTTGATGGTAAGATATAGTTATATTTTCAGGGTGTGATAGAACATGCCTTTTATTTCTACACTCAGGAAGTAGGGTCAGGTGGACCTCTATGAGTTCAAGGATAATCTCAATGAGATCAGTGCATGCCAAGGATACATAGTGAGAGAGAATTTCTCAAATACAAAAGTAAATAAATTAAATAATGAAAAATTAATAAAATGACTCTATTCATTTTAGTATCAGTTTTGTTCACACTTCAATTAACTATTTGTATTAGCAGAGTTGTGAATGAGAGCTACAAGAGGAAGATTCCTGCATTAACTCAACTTCAAATTATCCCTTATTTGGCTATAGCTAAAAATGTCTTTAGAAGGCAAACTATCACAAACATTGCAGAAGTTTTATCTATTGCCAGCACAGAGAAATTGTGGTAGAGCCTTAGCTATGATGTAAGTTACGTATTCCCAGGATATTCTGCTCAGCAATCCAAGACACAAGTTAATTACAGTCAAGGATCTTTCCACCCACCATGTTGGGAACTACACTAACTACAATCAGCAATATTCCCGCAAGTCCTTTTCCCTTCTTCAACTATGATATAGTTGAGTGTCTCTGTTAATATACAAACACACATGGAAGTTCTTTCCCATAGGTATATGAAGAGGTTTCCACAGTACCATTTCTATACATTATTGTTTTCAAGGAGAACATTGCTTTGGGAATTATTCTTAGAGATCTCCTGTCTCTAGATAATAAGTTTCTTCATTCAAAGCTAAAATGACTTTGCTCATCTTAACTTCGCACTCACAAAGATGTGGATATATTGAATATGGTTTGATATCCTCCAGAAAAGGAAACATTCCTTTATTTTCACAATAAGGAGCAAACTGTCAGTCAGGAGTAAGCTCTTTCCCTCTGATAGAGCCTGGAAGATGTGGACATAATCCTTGATAATTAGTTTTCAGAGAGTTTATTTGGAAGACCTTAAGCAAGACAGGCATGGATTTTTAAAAAGGTAGGAAGATTATTAGTGTTTTCATTCAAAAGACAGAAGAAGAAATTAAAAAAAAATCAAGATAGGGAGAACAACAGTTTAAAATTAAGAAAAATTCTATAACATTCATTCCAGTAGAGAGGAATGTTTACACTCTCGTGATTACTAATCTCAACCTGTTTTAATATGAAAAGCAAAAAATTTAAAACATTGTTTTAAAATTTATGAAAAATGTGGGAACTTGACAAAGGAAGGAGTTTGTAAGCAGACATTAAAAGCAAATCCATTGTTAAAAATATATTAAGAATTTGAGAATCAAGCTGTGTTACTACAGAAGTAAGCTATTCCAATCTACATACATACCTGGGGAAATGTTTGCGTGTGTGTGTGTGTGTGTGTGTGTGTGTGTGTGTGTGTGTATACATACCAAAAACAAACTACTATTGTTTTTCTGAACTAGAATAAAGGATGGACAAGAAAAGTGATTTTAATAATCCAGGAAAAGATAGTTGAGTAGAATCCACGATCACAAACAGCAAATCCAATCTAAGTAATATCTGTAATGATTTTTAGAAATATTACAATTTTTGTTCAAAGATTATCTTAAGCATACACACCTATGGTTCACACTTTTACTAGAATATCATGCATTAGGAAAATGTGTGACATTAATTTCTGCTTTAAATCTCCACTATAGACTCTCTATTTTAAGTTGTTGTGGAGTTAGGGATGGGGTTTAGAGGCAGAGTACTTGCCTACCATAAGCAAGCCTCTGAGATTTATCTTAAGTACCACGAAATAAATTAATAAATACAGGAGACATTTATAAAGACATATTGATAGGAATTTCTGCTCTACATAATGCATTTTGTTGCAGTACACAGCACACCTTATAATGGTTAAACATATATAAAGAAATACTTCAGTTATTTTCTTCATTTCCTGAATGTGTAAAAAATTTCTGCACTTCTTAGGATCGCCTTGCACATTCTAGTACTTTCTTTTTGGGAACAGTAACCTGAGCTAACAAGATTATTCTGTGGCAGAGTACTTACCTAGAATACTTAAGACCTGAGTTTAATAATCAGCACAAAATCAAAAGAAAACAAGAAATAAAGAAAGAGACATCTACTGAAAAATTCATGGCACTGCTAGCATAACAGTCCTGAGTGTCATGGGAAAATGGTTCAAGCATTATAAACGTATAACTGCCCCTGAGAAGGAATCTATGCCTTTTATAAAAGAACCAGTGAAACTATCAGCAAGGTCCTCAAAATCCATTAAGTGAACTAATTAATTCACACTATTTTGCTCCATAATAAATTATCTGTAATTGTCTCCAACAAAATCTTTCTCATTGTGAATAAAAAAGAGTTTTGAAGCCACCCCCCCACATTCTTTCCATCCAATAGCAATTCTGCCGGGATCAGCAGAATACAGATGGATTTACTAGTAATTGTTCATGAATGGACAGTAATCTTTCCATAAAAAATGCCTGTGTATTGAATTCCTGCGACAATATGGATATCCATTTTTTCAAACTTTAACAGGCTTATTCAATCCTGTTTATTTTAAAGGAAACCCAGCGATGCCAACAATAGTCAGACAGCTTGGTTGGTATTTCAGAGGAATCTCTAAAAAGGTGATTGCTCAGTGAAGATCAATCTTAAGTTGTTACATAGACTTTTAAAGAGTTCTAACCTGGTAGCATAAAGAAAATATTTAACTTTATTTTTTGGTTGAAAACATTTCAATTTTGGAAGAAATACAGATTTTTAACACTTTCCTCAAATTAACTTTTCAAAATATTGATACACAATTATTCTCTCCTAGTATGAGAATTGTGAGGATATTTTAATATCTTCCACTTGTGAGGATATTTTAAATAATTAATACAATTTGGTCATAGTGACAGACTAACATTTTTTTAACCTAATATACAAAGTAACAACCCTTTGAGAGAAAATATTAAAATCAGATTTACAAAATAGAGAGTAAGAAATCCAGGCAGAAAACAACAATGTGGATATGATTCCTTGGAAATCCTAAGAGAAGGAAGTAACAAAAAACAAAATCAAAACAAAACAAACAAACAAGCAAACCCTGATAAATACTCACATAACTCTGGAAATTCATCATTCCTCCTAGTTGAGAAATCTACAGTTCTGTGCTTAAAAGTCATTCATCATGTGACATGATGAAAAATTCAGTAACAGTTTCTAACATATTTTCATGATAACTTGACTTTTAACTTTATCCTCTGTAGGACATTCTCATCTTTCATTATAAAAGTAAATGTTTAGAATCTTCAGAAGATAATTCATTCCAAATTTATATATATATATATATATATATGTTATCTTGAGACAAAACAGAATGCAACAAACAAATCTTATATGTACCACAAAGATATGCACGTGTAAAGAGCTTCACTTATTGGACTTTCAAGATAGATAGCAACTGTGTCTGCTCTTGAATGGCCTGGAGGTGGTGATAATATTTCAATCACAAGGATATCAGTGAAAAAACGGGAAGAAAGATGGGGACTTTTACAAGCCTGCTTGAGGCAGCACATATTGCTGACCGTGGAGATGAAAGGTGAGAAAAGTAAAGCATAGAAATCTAAGCCTATGAACTTGTCACACAAAAGCAAGGCGTGAAGACATATTAATTTTCTCAGAGTTATGGGATAAGAAGTAGGAGGAAGTGCTATGTTTGCCAAATATCAGCAGTGAGAACGGGGGACCTGTAGGGAAGCACCACAGATAGATCAGTGCAGCCACATAGCAGACTCTCTCTAACTAGAGGTCATGCATTGAATACAATTGAAAAATCTATTTCCAGAACAAGTGATAATAATCAGGGACATGCAATTGCAGTGACTAATGGGATTAATGGAAGAAAGTGTGGTTATTAGGCACTTCCACAAATATACTTCTTAGGAGCCAAGTAGGGAAGATATGCATAAAGATACTAAATCTAAAGAGAGTACACTTCCTATAAAAGGAAGCCTAAAAAGGGCATCCTTTTCACTGGTAAACATATGCCACTGAGGAAAGTGCTCTCCCTCTCTCTCTCTCTGTCTCTCTCTGTCTCTCTGTCTCTCTGTCTCTCTGTCTCTCTCTCTCTCTCTCTCTCTCTGTGTCCTTGATTGTTTGAAAACTATATTAGATTTAGTTTTTGTTTCTTTGTGAGAATGGATTTTACTATGTGTTTCAAGTTGGCCTGGATTTGACTCTGAAATCTGAACTTGTGAACCTTTTGCCTCTGAGATGCTAGCATTACAGGTGAGACCTGCCATACTCATATTTCCTTCACTTTTAATCCTTTGTGAACTGTGTAAAAAAGAGATGTTCATATTACTTAGTCTCTCTGTCCTGTGTCCATGAAGGAACTATTAAACAAAAACCTGGTATCTTATCTCAAAGAACTTTTATCTCTTACAAGTAAATATAAGAAATATTTGAAAACTATAAAGTATGTTTTCTGGAATATAGTCAAAGTAAAAACTGAAGCACATATTATAAATTTCTTGATGTAGATAAATAAATAGATGAAGAAATGGAATAATCAGAGAAGAATCAAATAGCATGAAAATCGAATATCCAAATCACAAGTTTCCCATGAAAACACAACAAATGGAATTTGAAATCTTTCTATAACATTACAGTAGAATTTGTCTTGGACACAGTTAGTCTCAATATTGATGTGTTTTTCCTTGCTTTGTAGTAACTAGGTACTGGCTCATAGATAAACACACCCTAAAGAATTGTCGTGAGAAGAAGCTATTCTCCCTAGATGGATATAATGTCCTTCTAGTTGACCAAGGTTAATCCCTGACAACCTCCAAGAACAACAACAACAAAAATATATGCCTGGTAAAATATTGCTGAGACCTCACACCTCTAATTCTGTTTATTCTTGCCTTCTTTCCTTTACTCAACTCCTTTGAAAAATAGCTCTTAAGATCCCTTGAACAAGAATCTGTATGAGGCTTCTCCCAGGTAACAGAAGCTAAGAACTGTCAAATAAGATACAATGATTATATAATTGACTCCAATTTAAATAGTATGAATCATTATTTTTACATTTTTTAAAGAAGGGTCAATAACATCAGGGACCAATTCTCTTTTCTGTGAATATACAACCTATATGGCTTTATTAAGTATTTCTGGGGACGGGTATGTACATTTAATTTAATCATTATACTTTGTATTGAAATGTCATGACGGGAGGCTTGGGTGATGGCTCACTGAGAAAGTGCTAGGTGTGCAATCAATAGATCCTGAATTCAGATTATTAGTTCCCATGTAAAAGCTTGGCACGGCAGTGAATGCTTATAACCCAGCACTGGGTAGGTGAAAACATGCAGATCCACAGAGCTTGTTGGCCAGTCTGTCTAGGCACAGTAGAAGCATACATTTAGAGAGAAACCCTGTCTCAGATGACATGGTGTACAGTGAAAGAAGTAGACACCATATATCGCCTCTGTCTTCCACATATGTGAGCACACACACACACACACAAGCACACACACAGAGTGTGTACATATGCATACATACAGACAAATCTTTTCATCTGCCATAAATGCATATATGTTAATTATCAATAGATAATGGCTTTAATTCAGAGCATTAATAAGGTTTTGAGGTCATACATTTCTAGATTCATAATCCTGTTTATCTTCGTATATTATCAGAATTTATTTTCTTAGTTTTGTATCAAAGTAAATGACCACTATCTTGTCTTTTGTAATTCAAAATTTTAATGTATTTAATTCAGAGAGATGGTTTTAAGAAGGCATACATATGCATATGTATGAAAGTATTGTTCAGTTCTTCTATATCATTGTTTTTTGCACTGTTAGGTGAAGGGCTCCCTAGGTTTTGGCATTATGTATTGTCTGCAGGTGTTGAATTATGTGGGAGATGTTTGATTGCTAATGATCAGCATGTGCTATCAGTTGAACACCTAAGGTGTTCTGTATCAGTAAAAACACCTGAGCTCTGATCCTCAGGTCACACTGTCCAGTATGGTGCTGGCCATGAGACTGATTCTCTCTGCTGAGATCTGGAACCATTTGAATGTATTAAAATCCCTCCTTGTTTCTCTTAGTGAGCACACACAATGGCTAACAACTACTTATAGTGCCTGCAATGTTTGGCATGACATCATGCCTGCTAATCCTTGGTCCAGACAGGGAAAAAGAAATAGAAACTCTAGCCCTCACAGAGTCTGTTTAGTTTTGTTTTCTGTAAACCTGTTGCTTCTCTGAGGTATCTTAATCACATATATTCCCATTTTCTTGATACAACATTTCTTTCACTAAAAGTTGAGGGCACAGAAATAAATGTTCAGTCTGAGGTAGTCAGAATCAGACAGAGTCTGCCAGAGTCATAAGAGTTCAGTTAGAAACACTCAGCTGGCTCTGAAAAACCAGCAGCTTGGAGAAGAGTTTGAGCCAGAACCGAGAGTGAATTGAATCAGAAGAACTGAGTTCAGAAGGAGCTAGTCAGAGTAGTTCCAGTCAGTCTCGAAGGCTTAAATGGTTTAGGTAGTGAAATAGTTAAACACATTGTAAGTATGTAAAACCCTACAAAGCTCTGTGTTTTCTATGAAAGCATTTTATTAGGAAAAAATTTTTAAAGAGCAATATAGCAATCCTTCATTATCCGTCTTCATTCATGGAGAAGGAAGGGAAGAGATAAGAGGATCTAGTGTAAGTAACATTAAGCAACTGACAGACCCAATCATGGAAGAACAGTGTCTGGTTAGAAGGCCCACAGAGGTTCTCACCCACTGCCTTTGCCTAATAAAAAAGCTCACCTAGAGCAAGAATAATAAAATATTTTTTCATTCATATTTTGTCTCTATAGGAAGGGGAGCATCATTATAAGTAAAAATCCATCATTAAACTTTCACACAGAAGTTTCCAAACATGTTCTCAGGAATGTGCCTTTATAATTTGTGGCAGGAGTAATTATGAGTATACTATAAAACTCCATGTCTCCATATCAATCTTTATGTGATAATAAATTAAATACTTTGGCTCTTAATATAATCTCATTATTATCAATTCAATTCATCTACATTACATTTGCAGCTGTAATGTTCAGAATAAATCATTTCCTATGCTTCTATCTAGGTATTGGTCCAAGACTCATATGCCAATCAAAAAAAATCATGCAATATCTTCTGCTTTTGAAACACAATCTATTTGTGTTCTTATGATTGATATTTCCATTAATTTGTTTTATAGTGTATAAAATTTTGACAATTATCATTCTTAATCATAATACATTTAAACTTCCTTTTATAACTACCAAAATCACATTATTCCTTTTGTATTTAGATTATTTTGCCTACATTTAGAACATGTGGTTATATTCTAAATCTGCCAAGAAAAAAACTAAAAAAAAAAAATCACTTAGTCTCAGATGAAAATTGAGTACTGAACCATCTGCTCAAATTTCATTCTCCCAGCTCTCTGAATCAATAACTTGAACACTGTAAATAAAAAGGCAGAAAAGTTCAAATCCATGGAAATATTTTACATGTAAAGAAAATTGAAATGTAATTTGGTTTTAGGTTTTTCAAAATTGGTTCTACAAATCCAGTATGGTGGTGCACACCTATAATCCCAGTACTTTGGAGGCTGAAGGAAGAGGATTTCAGACACAAGTTTTAGGCTAGCTTCACTGACAGAGTAAGATGCTGTCAAGAGATGAAGGAAAAGAAAAAGAAAGGGGGGTAATAAAAAGTATCCAATATGTTTTTATTGACCAATTTACTGCAAATTTTGAGATATTTAAAACCTAAAATGGAAATAGCTAATAGGAAAGATTTCACTTTTCTGCAGTACCTTACGTGACACACACTACTGACAAGCCAAAGGGTCACTTGCGCTCAATTGTCAATAAATTTTGAATAGCTCCAAGAGAGAAAACCATGTTCTTAAGATATCGTAAGCAATATTTGATAGATCTGGGTGTTATATCTTGACTTTAAAATATATAGTATCTATAACCTTTTGGCTTATTCAAGATTTCTTTATATTACTAAAAAATGAAGATGAACATCTCACAAGAGCTTGAAAAACGTACACCCACAACAAAGCTGGTTGGCTATAGTACCTCCTAATTAAGTTTTTCCATTATTACAAATCTATGCATACAATAAAATGAAATTTCATTCACATGAACTTATCAGCGATTGCTTGTCATACAGTAACATAATCTAGGCTAGAGATCATCACTAGCAGTGCGATCAGCGTACCTGGAATAATCCCCTATGTGTCTGCCACTGAAATGATGAGAAATATACATATCAGTTTACCAGAAAGGCTTTATTATATAGTTTCAAGCATAACTATATTAGCAGAAGCCATCCTCAAACATTCATTTTCAGCTAGAATATTTTCCATTCCTCTCGTTGGCCCTTTCCTAGCCTTTCTTTAGCCTTGAGTTATGTATATCTGAATGGCAGATCAAACTACGAGAAATTATTGTTTTTCCTTGATCAAATTCAAATTTCATTTTAAGTGTTTTCATACTGATAACCTTGCCAAAATCCTCTTTTACTGTAACTCCCCGTGCAGGGCAGTGGTGGCACATGTCTTTAATCCCAGCACTCAAAAGGCAGAGGCAGGTTTTTTTCTGTGACAAGGCCATCCTGGTCTACAGAGTGAGTTCCAAGTCAGTCAGAGTCACAACAGAGAAACCCTCTCACAAAAAATAAAAAAAACAAAGACAAAGAAAAAGAAAAAAAAATATAACTCCCAGAATATAATAACAAACAACTAATTTAAACTTAAAATATTATTAGGCACTTAGATGTAGATACATAAAATTTGTCCATAAGCACTCAAGAGTAAAAAAAATATATGGAAGTATTTCAATTATAATAAAGGATAAACTCATAATTTTAATAATATATATATAACATAGGCTTATATGAATAATAGAAATTATAATTCCTAAGAATATGATATTATAGTAATCTGTAGTTGTAGTTGTAGATGTGGGTGTGGAAGTAGATTCACCCAGATGTAGACATTGATACAGTAATCATAAATTTCTCCCATCAGTTTCCAGAGCATTTTTTTACATACTGGATTCATTATTGACTTAACATGAACTAAATGTTCTCATAGCTAATTCTCACCTCTTTCTTGCTCTAAGTTTGCATACATGCTGTAGAATGATATTTGCTTGACTTTATCTTATATTTGACTTATATTATAAATGTACACACAATAACTGTAATAGCATGTTTAAGGTCTTATTTTTCAAAAAAAGAGTTATTCACTAAAATACTATTTGTTCATTCTGTTTTTCCTTCATTGCTTTGTCCTTAGCATTGCTGATAGCTGTAACAATTGAAAAACAAATGTCTGCTGCCAGTTGGTCAAGTAATACCTGTACAAATCACTATATCATGTTGTTTGGGAAGCTGAGAGTACCAGCAAATATAATATATATTCTAAACTTTTAAAAGGTAGCAATGGGAAATACTGAGAAGTTAGGAAAGGAAATGGAAAACTCTCATACACACACACACACACACACACACACACACACACACACACATATGCTAAAATAAAAAAAAATCATGTCTTTCATTATTTTATCGTACCTGAGTGTCTTCCATCTTTTTAAGCCATTATATGCTTCTAATTGGACTCTGGGGACTTGTCATATTTGTTCTCCAAAAAAAGGAACAGAACTCTACTTTTATGCTGAAGTGTATTTTCTAGAATTTAGTGCAGTTTTGCTCTATGTATCACTACAGATGTTAAATTGTTTTAAGACTAATTGAATAGAGTAGCATTCATTAATGCAATGCTAATACATCGTCCTCCATAGAGACAGCGCAGCTGATATCTTAATGTTTTCCAAGAATGTAAATCAAGGCTTTTTAAGATTTTATTTTATAATCAGTTTGAGGGTAAACCACTGCAGGTTTCAATGTACGACACCACTAATTAGCACTTGGTAATTAATGTCGATGTTCCCACACGTCCAGCGGGTGCATTATTGCTTCACAATCTTCAAGAAAATCCTGTCATGTGGATCTATTGCTCTGCTGCCATTAGGAGAACAATGGGGCTCTCATTTTCACATTTCAGGAAATATTGTGCATAGCAGTTGGGGAACTCCTGTCCTGTTCCAAGCCTGGCTCTCAGATTAGTTGTATGTTTCTAAATTAGACTATGCTTTCAGGTTTCATCCACCAAAAGAAGACATTTGTGCATTCAGCATTTCTCAAGCTGGGCTCTCTGAAAGCTGTTCTGAAACCCTTACGTCATCAAATATGCAACCAAGTACTGCTAAGCTGCGTTGACTTGCACAGGGCATCTTGATCTGGAATCCTATCCAAATATGCTCCCGAGAGATCTTATGCATATTAAAATATGAAAACTGAGGTTACATTTACTCTGGGCTTCCTCCAAATGCTAACATTCTATGTTTCTAAATTTTAATGAAATAATAATTGCATATGCAAACTGTCAAGTTTAAAAAAAAATATCTAGTCTTAGGTAAAGAATTTACTGAAAGCATTATTTTGTGTGTATGATAAAGACCTAAAGAATTGAAAAGGAGGATAATTACACCAGAGAAATATGCAAAGTCCTCAATATTTAGGTAAAAAGAGGTGTTTCCTAAAGATGAATAAATGATTTCACAGTGAGAGACATGTCAAGGAGTGAAAGGACAGGTAAAGCACAGGGTGATCTTGGACTTGAACTCTTCTTGGCTCTGCCTTCCAAATACTATGAGGGTAAGTGTGTGCTCCAGTGCATGGCTATTGGAATCATTAAGGAGCCTTTTTTTTTTTTTTTTTTTTTTTTTTTCCTGATGAACCAACAGACAGAAACCATTCAGCTAGCCTTTATGCAGCAAAGACTGGGGTTTCCTGAAACAGCTGAATTTAGATTTGTCAAAGGTGTCATCCTAGAATTTTTTCTAAATCATGAAGGGAAGGCTCTTTCTTTGCACTAAAACATTCTTCCAGCATTACAAAAAAAAAAAAAAATAGCTGGGTGGTTTAGTAGAAAACATCTTCATCTACTATTCCTATTTGAAAGAACTCTGTTAGAGTTCAGCTCAGTCAAAAAATTATAGAACATGTTAAAAATGAGACCATTTGAGAATATGAGAGAATAATTATTAAGTTTCAAACCCCTGGGAGAAGACATTGCTGAATTCACTTCTTCAGAAATAGTAAAGTTTCTCGACTACCGGATGCAAGTCTCAGTGTGTCTAACCATAAGCCTCTCTGAGTGCTCTTGTGAGAAAGCCTCTGGCTGCACGGTTCTCTCCTAACAACAGGAGCCACTCCCTCATGAGGTAGCAAGCTTGGCTTTTTAGAGGGAAGATATGTGCATATATAGATTCCTGTCAGCTGAGAGTCACCAGCACTGAGTGCAGAGAGCTGCAAATTTCCAAACAAAGGAGGAAAATCTGGGACACCCTTCCCCCACACTGCTGGGAGCTGAGGCTGATGCACCCTGCAAAGCAAGGGAAAGCATTAAAGATTTACACAGCTGCTTGTTATCAAAATCGCTTATCTTGTACTTTTTAATAATAACTCCTTTGGTTTCCTGGAGTTCATCACTGCACTTAGCAGGGCAGTAATGCAGTTTTCCTTAGCTGTTTCTTCCCTTTGCTACAGCATACATTACTGCTGATTCTCTCTCTCTCTCTTTCTCTGTCACACACACACACTCACATAATCACACACACACCATGCATATAAACACACAAACACACATTTCAACATATACACACAATATACATATATATGTATGTATGTGTATATATATATGTGTATATATATATATATATATATATATATATATATATATATATATATATATATATCTGGGACTTAAGAAGCCGATGCCTCCGGAGATAAATTGCTAACAGGACAAGTGGGAGAACCTGAGTTCACATGTCTAAAATCCACTAAAGCCACACATAGTAATATACCTTATAGTTCCAGCACTCCTCCAGCAAGATGAGGGATCAGCAAGCCTGAGCTATGGCATACAAATGGGCAAATCCAGATACCTGGTCTCAGGTGAGGTGAAAAGTGAAGACCAATACCCGAAGTTTTTGTCCTCTGAACTCCACAGATGCCACAACCATAGCGACTACGGACAGATACACCTCAAAACACACAAAGGAACTCACAAACACAAAATTTTCTTTCTCCAAGATAAAGAGGAGCTGTGTCAATAAAAACTCCCTTGATTTCCTTGAGTTTTTCACCCCACTTAGCAGGAAAGAAATGCAGTTTTCCTTAGCTTCATTGCAGTGAAATTTTAACATTCCTTGGAAACAGCTGCATAAGAGCAACTGTATCTTGGCATTTATTTCAAAGAAATTTTGGCACAATTATTTGACAGATATGGCATATGAGGCTTATTTGAATATTATATACAAACAGTTTACAATTTATTATTGTATATTGTTTATATTTATTTTAAAATATATTCATAATGGTACTTTGCTTGACCAGCACTCCACAGGGTTTACCTCAATTTATTTAAAAACCTAAATTGGGTAAATACCATTTTACTAAATTTTCCATATAAAATGGAGGTAAAAAGACAACTTTAGTCCTTTAAGGCACAGGCTCTAGGTTTTTATTGCCTGGATTAGAATCTGAGTTGTAATGATGAATCCTGTATATGATCTTCTAACTAATAAGTCGTTAAACTGCACGTATTGAACTGTATGTGTTTAAATTAATCAAGCAAAGGGACATTGTTCAAGACTTTTTCATTAGGGAAGAGAGAATGTAATCTCCACTAGCTAGAGAGTGTTTTAGGAATATGGATTCTTTTTCTTATCATCCTTTCCTAAAGGCCAAGCAGACTTGAACTGGAATAGCACTCACCTCACTGTATGACTGGAACAAGGAGTGGATGAGTCAAACTGTAACCTCCCAGCAAACACTAGGACAGGAATCACCTCCTGATGATTGACTTTCAAAGAGATGATTTTACATACCCTTGAGAAAGTCTGTTTTGTTTGGTAAAATTGATAAGGATATTATTTTTAAGGATTTAGACCTCAAAGAGAAAGAATTACATTAAAGAAAATACCTATACTAAGGAAAAGCAAATCAGGAAGAAACTGCCAAGATTATTCAAAGTGAGGGAAACCGGCACAGAGGTGTTCCCACTACATCAAAGACATTTTCATCCTAAGAAACATGTTGTTAGATGATTCTGTGTAAGGACAGGCGTTTCATTCAGTCTCACAAGTTCAGGTCCCAGGTCGGGACTGGGAACCAATGTCTCTTGTTTTGAGTGTGAGTGCTCTTAACCCCTGTGATAACTTAATTCTTCAGTTAGGGATTAATCCTCCTGAGAGGAATCACCTCTTATTCCTAGAACACACAACACTCTGACCTGCATCTAACAAAATATTTATTGATTTTATTTGTTTATTTTTGGTGTTTATGTTGGGATCTGTGCTGCTTCTCTAGAAGTAAAACTAGTGGGGGCCAACTGATATTTTCTGAGAAATTTACAGAAGTTATTTTAAGCAGAGCTTTCCAAAAGCCTTTGCTCAACATTCCCTAATTGTAAGTGAAATAATCTCAAAGCAATATGTGTCTTCCATGTTTAATCTAGGGATGGATGTTTTAGCCAGTGAAATGTGTGCTTTCAAAGGGATATTAAGATTAGGTGTTATGGCTATAGAGCCAGGAAACTAGAAAGGGGGACATTTGCTTGAGGAAGGGAGAAAGATCTCAAGGAAGGGGAGATAGTTGAACACAGGAGACATGAAATGGGAGAGGGGGAAATAATGAGTGGAACTGCCAATAGTGACACATTGAGGATATTTGGAAAGAGTCATAGGGAAGCCTACTATTTTTATAAGCTTATATGCACACATATAGAAGATCCCCAGAAGAGATATATTGCCAAAGAGCCTCATATTTGATGGGGGTACCTCTTCTCAAGGTTTTGTCCAACAGTGATCCCCAAGAAACCACAGACAGAGCGAGCTAGAGCCACTGCTCTTGCTGCCAAACAGAATTTGTTGTAAGACCCTATTACCAAATATGGAACACATTGGTCCCAGAGCTCAGAAAACTCCTCCTTTCCAGGTCCTGGGTTTCTTACTCCTGTTCAAGAAGAGTCACCCACACTCTGCTCAAGGTTTAGGGAACATCATAGAAGGAGACGAAAGATCATAAACGTCAGATAGGGGACTGGGAACAAGTAGTGTTTTATGGACCTGGTAATATGGACCACAGCCTCATGAATTCACAGCAGCTCTGGTCATTTTGTCAGATTTCCAGATCAAGGCTGTTAACATTCCAGCATGAATGGGGAGCACAGATGCCTCTACCTATAGTTAAGGTGTAATTAATTGTTCCTGCCTGCTAGAAGGGAAGTCTGTGTGCTTAAGATATGTGCCTACTGGCAGGTTGACTATGATTCAGAGGGAGGACCAACACCTCTGAGTATATAGGTAACAGTAACTGCCCTTAGCAGTTTAATAAAAAGAAGAAAGGGGTACATAATTTTGGAAGGGTCTTGGGACACTAGGGGATGAAAATTATAAAACTACACTATATGTATGCATGCATTTTTCAAAGAATAATCTTTTTAAATTTAATGTGATATTTATTTAAAGGAAATAGTAGTTCAAAAAAAGTAATGAATGAGCATAACCATGTTTGTTCTGGGTTATTTTGTTTCTTTTATTTTTTCCTTTGTGACAGTCCAATGGAATGAGAAATTATCCATTATTTTTTAAGATTGTTGACTTTGCAGAAAAAGCAGAAACTTGAAGGGGGTTCTTTCCCAGGTGGGAACCAGAGAAAACCTAGAGAAAGTAAGGACTTATTTTTCCTTTTGAACATGTAAATATCTCCCCTCTCCCCTAGTACCACCCTACCTCTACCTTACTTCTGCTCAGAAAAAAGCAGGCCTCCTAGGGTTAACAATCAAATAGAACATAACAAGATGGACAAAGGTCGGTACACAAGCCCCTCCATCAAGGCTGGATGAGACACCCCAGCAGGAGGAAAAAGGTCTCAAGGGCAGGTAAAAGAGTCAGAGACCAGCACCCCCTTCCAACTTTTAGTAGTTCTACAACACCAAGCCAAACAACCTTGAAATATATGTAGGGGGCCTAGTGCAGACCTGTGCGGGCTCTTGTACAGTGCTTCAGTCTCTGTGATTCCCTGTGAGTCCTGGTCAGTTGATTCCATAGTGTATGTTCTCTTACCCCTCTGGTCCCTGCAATCCTCCTCCCCTTCTTCTACTTGGTTGCCTGAGCTCTGCCCAATGCTTGGACATTTTCCACTAGATCTGCTCACATCAGCACTGTGAGGAAGCCTGTGATGATGACTGGGCTAGGGACCAATCTATGAGCATAGAAGAATATCACTAGGAGTTATCACCCGGCTATCCAGTGTCTAGTTCCTGGGCAGCACCGAAGTGTCAGGCATGGGCTCCTTCCCTTGGCATGGGGTTATCCTCCTCTTTTGCCCCAGATCCTGTGGGCAGGATTATATTTGAAGATTTTGTGGCTGGATTCTTGTCACAGTCCTACCACTGGAAGTCTTGCCTGGGTACAGGAGACAGCCAATTCAGGCTCCCTATTCCCCAAAGCTAGAGTCCTTGCTAGGGTCACCTTTGCATACTCCAGGGAGTTCCCACTGCACTGTCTCCAGATTACTCTCTAAATGTCCCCAAATTCCAGTAATCTCTACATATATTCTTTTTCTCCATCCCATTCTCCATTACTGAATCTTCCTGCTCCCATATCCATCATTCCCCAGTCCCCTGGAAATTTTTATTTAACGTGAACAACAACACACATATTAAATGTGCCTACCTCCTGACTATACAGTGTAGTGCGCAGAATTGAGAGCTACTCTATCTAACTTGGAGGCATCATCAGATGGCAGTCTCAAGGAGTTACAACTCCTTCTACATTTCTCAGGAGACAAGAGTTCCTGAGAGAATCTAGACTCTGTAGTTCTAATCAGGGTGAATATTTCTACCTGTAAATTTTTGCAGCTTTTCTCCTCATTACTTCAACCATTCTGTCAATGAAAACAGAAGCCTGCAATTCATCACTAGTTATTTTCATATTCATAAAGCCTTGGGACCACTGATGGGCCTGTAGCAATCAATGCTCTTTTTTTTTTCTTCTGTCAGCAGAATCAAGGTGTTATTTTGAAATTAATTTATGTCGTCTTCCTTTTGCACTGTTCCCTGAGATCCATCTTGTCACCCACATTTCAGAGTGTGACATCTTGTCAAAGCCGTTTTGCTGTAAACCTTTTGAAACCAATTTCACAAGTCAAGTGACTGGTCTATACACCAAGAATAAGAAATCTCTCCAGTCAGCTAAAATGTTGCTGCTGTCATTTTTAATGACGTTTTATTGTAAAAGCAAAACTCCTCATGCTGATGACAGACTTAAGCACCCAAGTATAGACAAAAGACAAACTTAAATTAATGTAGGTCTAAATAAAAACCAGAAGTGATTGAATATTTAGATGAAAGTACTTTAATAAACCAATGAGATGCCTCAGCTGATAGGAAGTATGCCTCTGTGCCTGCTTGCTTTCATGCCTATAAATTGACAGAATAGTAGGTAGGTTGCCAGTAGAATGTTAGAGAAGATCAGCAAATTGTCATCCTAGGCATAGTGCAGAGACAGCACTCTCTCCAGTCCTATCAATCAGAAAAAAAAATTCAATTCACATCCCTCAGAGTCTCTCTCCATTGGTACACCTGGCTACAGTCTTTAATGGGTGAGTTTCTCTGATTAAACTGCAACTGTTTATTCTCTACAAGGCTCTTTAATAAACTGTCTAATTTTCTAATGCTTTCTTAAAGCTATAAAACTGGCAAAAGGAGAAAAAAATCAGTGAGTGAAAAATGAGAATGGACAGTTACAGAGAAACCTTGCTTCAAAGGAGCTCCACTGTGGCTATTTGCTCTTCTTAGTGTAGAGAAAAATGAGGTGTTCTACTTTAAGTAGTTCATTTGAAATGTTGTTCTTGAAAAAAAGGTAGAATTATGTCATGTATTTGGGCAGAAACTTTAATTTGTTCTATATGTCTAGATAGCAATTTATTATTTTCACAGTTCTCAAAGGGTAAAATAAGGAAACCAAAGCTGAATGTTATTCAAAACTAATTAGGAAATTCTCCTTTTGGAGTTATGACAGTAGAAACCAGCACAATATACAGGGCAGTTTTCTGTAGCAGCAATAGTCAATTACAGATTAGTTGCTAAGAAGAACCCTGTTTCAATGCCTTATATTAAAAACAAAACCTTTGGGAGAGTGGGCACTTATCCACAGTTGCGGGGCATTCAAACTGGGACAGCTACTCTGAAAATTAGGGTGAGAAATCCTCAAAGAGCCAAAAAATGATCTCCCAAAGATCCAACACTCTCCAAAGAAGATTGTAGATCCTACTACAGAGAGCCTTGCTCATCCCTGATCAATGCTGCTCCATTCATAATAATCAGGAATTGAAAATGACCTAGATATCCATCAACTGAGGAATGGATCATGAAAATGCAGTACATTTATATATCGGAATATTATTTGCCTGTTAAGAAAAATAAAATTTGCGTATAAATAGATAATATTGGAAAAAATAATCGTAGGTAACCCAGACCAGAAAACAAATATTGCATACTTTATTTCATCTCTAGTGCTACATTTTAAGACTTAGCATATGTATCTCACTTGAAATATCCACAAGTCAAAGGCACCATTGGAGAGTAGGAGGTCTTTCAAGAAAGGCAACCTGCAATATAGTGGGATAAAGATGGTCAGTCCAGCTCAAATCCTATGGATCCTGTGGCCAAAGTGCATGGTATCTTCAAGAATATAGACTTACCTTTACCCTTTGAGAGGCAAACATGATCTACTAGCCTAGTACTAGTACTAGTATTCTTGTACTAGCCTAGAATGTTTTGGGAGTTTCTTGGTCTCCTCTTACTAACAACTCAAAAGTGGGCTTCTCAAACTTGATATTGGGATTTTGCTAAGTAGTCTGTGGCTCTTGGCTGGATGACAGCGAGGATATCTCCAAAAGATACAAAGGACCATATATCATTATTCACTTTCCCCAAATTACATGCAATACATTTAATTCTGTGTATTTACATATATGCAAATAGAGTTTAAGCATGAACTTTTAAAGTTAGTTATGCAAGTTTTAGAAATTTGTCTGCCTATCTATTAGATTCTCAAAAAATTCACTACTATCTTTTGATCAATTACAGGCTTTATTTCTTTGTTAACTGTAGAGAGGCATGGTGGACCCCCCACAGAATATCCGTGGCTGGATACTGCTTTTTGTTCTAATACTTAAAACTAAAGATTTTGAGTTTTGGATCTTTAAGTGTTCATACAACAGTTAATTGCATTTTTATATCATATCCTCAAATTTGCCAGTTGACCTCTGAGGAGTAATGCATCTATTGTATAGCTTTGTGACGAACATTGGCAAGTCCTGATTGAGAAAACACCCAAGAGCGTGATGGTATAAATACATCTTTTAATGAATACCATTCTGATTCTTCTAATTATAGGTAATATCCATTGAAAGTGTCTCAAATACGTCTACAACAACTCAAGTGTACTTCTGACTTTGAGCTTACAAGACAATTTGGAATGACAGAAATGGATTGACAGTTTTAAAACATTTTATACAAATAAAAAAGATCGTATCATGCCCCTCCATTAATTTATAAATATGTTAAAAATACTATCAAGCCATTCTTTTAATTTGTATCATAAATATACTCTATGAAAAATTATTATTTTGATATTAGTTTAAATTAGTTTAATTTTTTATTTTGAGCTTTCTAAAACTATGATTACATTTGAAAATGACCTTTATCTCCATCCCTTTCTCTCTCTCTCTCTTTTGCTCAACTATCTCCTATTTTTCTGCATTATATTTTTTAGCTCAATAGTTTCACAAATCATTAAGATATTATGATTAAAATTATCTTAGATTAGATGATATCTATATGGTCTCAGAAAGGTCTTTTTGCATGCCTTTATTAGAAATAAAATC
Source organism: Cricetomys ansorgei (assembly GCA_026225945.1). Lineage (NCBI taxonomy): Eukaryota > Metazoa > Chordata > Mammalia > Rodentia > Nesomyidae > Cricetomys > Cricetomys ansorgei. The sequence continues at coordinate 3,284,827 of JAMJFZ010000289.1, read as the reverse complement.
TAAGATTATAATTTAAAATCTTGCCCCTACTCTTTTTTTTTTTTAACTGGGAGATACATGTATTATTTGTTGCTGTAAAAATGACCTGTGGTTGCAGAAAAATATTTTAAAATATTTTGATATGCCTTTGTACAGTTAAAATTTCCAAAAACAAATTGCTAGAATTTAGACACAGTCTAAAATATAAGCCATAGATTTTAGCTTTACACTAGAGAGACAATAAAAACTACACAGGACTAAATATTCAGGGAAATATGTTAGTACCCAAAGGAACTAGTAATGTATAAGATGTACAAGTGATACAAAATACATAAAATAAAATAGAATTTTTTTCCTTGGGAAAAAATGGGAAATACTTGTATTGTAATACATTAGTTTAGGAATCTACAAGATAATCTCAGAAGAGTTGTGTGATTCAGCGGTACCTATATTCTCATGAAATCTAAAAACTGTTTTATACTACCCTTGTCTATGTACAGACATGTTAGTGTACAATATTTTCTCATCCTCTATGAATAATTCTGTGGTACTCATGCATATTTAAGTATCTTTATTATGAGATAAAAATGAATTCATTTGTGTGTAGATCTAGGAAATGTAGAGCTGAGTCATATCGCAGTTCTATTTTTAAATTTTTTAGGAAAAAACAAACTAATTTCCATAGATGTTAGACTAACATACCTTCTGACCCAGTGTATATTAGCTCTTTTTTCTTTGAAACATCTATAACATCAGTTGTCTACTGTTCACTTGATAATAATTCTTTCTACAGTTAAGTAGAATCTCAGTAGCTTTGATTGCATTTCCCTTATAAAAACATTGAAAATGTTAATTTTATGTAAAAACAATTCATCCAATTTAAAATATTTAAAATTTCTTTGATATTATATCTAAATCACATCACTTCTCCCTTCTTCCCCCAACACTCCAACAAATATATATTTCTAAATACACAAACACAACTTTCTCAATCTGTGTAATGTTACACACACGTGCACACACATAAGTGTATATATGTATGTATGTATGTATATATGTATATTTTCAGGGTTGACCATTTGATTTTAGATAAATAATTGCTCTGTTCTTCCAATGGAAGATAATTTCTCCTGTTCTTAGCACTCATTATTTGCTTATAGTTCATTGTTTAGGGTTGAACTCAGCAACAGGTAAATCATCCCTGCCTTTGTAAACCTACAGTGAAGACATTGATTTTGGTGAGAAATCTACAATCATCACTTACTAAACCAGCACAACCCCTAACTACTACATTCTTTTTTTTTTTTTTTTAACTTTGGATCCTTCATTTGAACAAGAACAAAACTGTCTTGTTTAGATTTTGCCCATTTATTATTTATAATTCTTTCTTGATATTGATTTTTAGTACATTGTATATGTTATACATTAATTAACTACCAAAGAATAGCTGACAATTATTTTCATACATTGTTTAGGCTGAATTTTCACTCTGTTGATACTTTCTTTCATTCTTAGAAGCTTTTAAAATTGAATGCAATCTAAATTGCCAATTCCTGTTACTATTTCCTGGGATAGTAAACTCATGAAGTTGGTGTATAAACCTATATCTTCGTGTTCTCATGAAGTTTTCCTTGAATGCTTTCAGGACTTTGGGTTTATATTAAGCCCTTTGGTCTACTTGAATACATTTTATAGCAGAGTGAATGATGTATGTCTAGTTATAGTTTAAATGTTGATAGCGTACAACCAGACCAAAAGACAAAAACTACATGATCATCTCATTAGATGTAGAAATCTCCTATGTCAAAATCCAACACCCCTTTATGGTAAAAGTACTTGACAGACTAGGGATGCAAGAGATGTAACTTCAAAATAATATAAGTGATTTACAGCAAGTCCACAGTCAAAATCATCCTAAATAGAATTTCAAAGGATTTCCACTAAAATCATGCAAAATACAATAGTATCCAATCTCTCCATATCTGTTCAATATAGTACTTGCAGACTTAGCTATAATATAACTTACAACTAAAGGAGACCAAGGCAATGAAAATCAGAATAGGAAGAAGTCAAAGTATCTTCATGTGAAGATGATATAATTGTATGCATAAGTCACTCTAAGAACTCCATAAGAAACTCCTACACCTGATAAATGCATTCAGCAATGTAGCAGGATACAAAATTGATACATCAAATATACATCTCTATACAAATGAAAAAGGACTGAGAATGAAATCTGGGAAGCAATATCATTCATAATAGCTTCAAAAATATCTTGAAGTAACTCTGACTGCAGATGTAGATTCAGGGCAAAAGTCTGTTCTTTGGCTAATTCAATCCAAGGTCAGAGTCCTAGAGCTCTGGAGCATTTTGGCCTCTGTACAATCTAAAACATTTAAGCCTAGAAGTGGAAGGCTTCAGCCTCAGCCTCCATACAATATAGAATGTTTAAGCCTCTAAATACTATTGACTGAGCCATTCTGACTAGTTCCTGCTGAATTCACAGCTGTATTGATAAACTTACTCGTTCTGGCTCAAACTCTTCTACAAAGTGTCTGGTTGAAACTGACCTCCTGAGTCATTTGACTGCTTCTGACTGAATTCTACTGACTCTGGCTGACTCCCACAAGTTGTCTGACTGACCTGCTCTATTAGGCTTCAGATTGACTCATTAGTTCAATCTGATATTGACTTCTGCTGAATGCCTCTGTGTATCTGCCTCAGACTGCCTCATCTCTTATCCTCTACTGCCTGGTTTTCTATCTTGAGAGTTGGATGTGTTCTCACTCTGTCTTACTCTGCCAAATCTTCCTCTGATTCATCACTTTGCCTGCCCTTCACTCTGACTCATCTCAGACTTCATTTCCTCTATGACACTGCCTCTTTCTGAGCTCTACTTCCTGTCACCCAAGTGCTGGGATTAAACACTATCCTAAAATTAATAAGAAGCACAAAAGATCCATGATACTCAAAACAATCCTGAGGAAAAAGACAAATATACATCTTACAAGTGACAGTAATAAAATAATATGGCACTGTCACAAAAACACAGAGATAAGACCATTGGAACAAAATCAAAGATGCAAACATGAGAACATGTTACTTAATCCATTTAATATTTGACAAAGATGACAAAAACATAAGCTGGAGAAATTAAGCATCTTCAATGAACAGTGCTTCAAAACTAGGTGTCCACCTACAGAAGATTGGAAGTAGGACCGTATCTGTAACCTTGTGCAAAAACAAATTTCAAATGGATGAAAAACCTAAATGTGAAACCTTAAACACTGAAGCAGCTAGAAGAAAGCACTTTCTTTGCCGAAGGCTAAAGGAATACATTTGACAAGTGGGATTTTATGAAACTAAACTGCTTTTGCACAGAGTGTGATGATGGATACTGGGGGCCAGTAATAGAGAAGGGGATAGTGTAGTATAAATAATCTAATAAAAAATAGGTAAAAGGTGGAGTTGTGATTAGGGAGAGGTATGGTATATAAATACAGTAAAAGAAAGAAGCAGGGTAATATAACAGTAAGGTTTTCTGAAAAAGTCAAAAAGAATCATGATATTATCTATCTCTTTAAAAATATAATATAAATAAGTCTTTGTACAAATATACATATATAGTTTCAATAAAATTTTCCCATCTGATTAGACAACGATCCCTTAATGAGCTAAAGACCAGTCAGGTGGTGGTGGCAGATGCCTTCAATCCCAGAACTCACTTGGGAGGCAGAGGCAGGCAGATCTCTGTGATTTCAAAGCCAGCATGGTTTACAGAATGAGTTCCAGACAGCCAGAACGACAACAGAGAAACCAGCCCTTTCCAGTGTTTTCTAAGCCATATAAAAGGTAAGTGAAAAGAATTTAACTGCCCCACTTAGTGATTGGAAGCAGCCCTGTCTCTATCATGAAGATGACTCCTTGATGCCCCTCAGGTGATTTCCAGGAACTGGCTGCCAGTATACACCACAGAGCCTTACAGAGGGACATCAACATTCCTATGCTGTCTTGGCCACTATGTGTTTATGGAGAGTGAGTGGAGATTTTGCTATCTTGTTGCAAAACTTTGTTTCTTAACAACCTGTAACCAGTTTCTGCCTAATAGTTCTAATGTAGCCCCGTCTAAGTAGAAAGTGTTTTTTTTTTTTTTTTTTAACTTTTTCATATATCATTAGGAAAGCTAACACAACAAGACACACTCTGATTTGCAATAAAGTATCACTGGGAAGTTTGCCTCGGTGTTGGAGAGAGATGGCCATGTTAAACAGTAGATAGTGCTTCAATTTGAATTGTGAGACATTTATCAGTAAATGTTTCTCTTTAGGATCGATACAGGAATTTCTTCTAATCCCCTATGACTGTTAAAATAACTGAAATATCACAACTCAGAGATGCTGTGCTGGCTAAGTTCCTGAAGGACTTTATTTCTCTATTAATATGTACTTTGTAGATTGCCATCTCAGTATCAGAAGTGATTTAACTAGCCACTACAGCAGTCCAATGTCTGTGTACATTCTTGGATAGTTTGGCAGTTTTAAATGGAAGTCACAGAACTTTTGCTCAGTACAGAGCTAAGAACATGTATTCTAAATTATTCCTTACACATTCTGTCTATAGTCCAGTAACAGATCATTCCCCAAACAGAATTCTAATAAATACAGAAACTAAGAGTGCCTGAGAAAAAGAATTGAGCAGATAATCAAATGGGTCCAGACAGTGCTGCACAGGATCTCATTTAGAAGATTTCACTATGAAAATACTAAAGGTTACTGGACTCCTATCATAAATAACATAGTTTTATTCTTTTTAAAAATACACTTTATAATTGGTTTTCCAAGATTAAGAAAGCACAAAGTCCTACATTTTTTCACATCAAATGGAAATAATGATCTTATGATCTGAGAAGACATTTTGTTTAGTGCTTATGAGATTGTTTTTTAATGGGATATTGTTACAAGCTAAGTGCTGTGTGTACTTGTAGATTCAATTTGGAAGCTGACTTTTAGGTTAATGATTAAATGTATCTTCTCTGTTTCATGGAATCATCTCCCCCTGTATTTCTCCTTCATGTAACTGTGGAGAAAGATATTTTTTGCATATTACTTAAATGGACATTAGACCATTGTTATTATCTTTGTCTAAAAATATATCTATACCTACCTATTTTTATCTTGTTTAGTGTGTTCATTTTTTCTCTTCAGTTAAATTTGCTAGTATCTTAATATACTTAAGGAAATTTATATCTGAGATTTGCATGTTTTGTTTGGTTTTTAGCGCATTCTGATTTCTCCCCACTTTACCATTTATTATTTTCCTCCAACTCTTGCAAACTCAACTTCTTCCCTACAAGTCATTTCCCTTGTTTAGGGTTTTCATTGTTTGTGTTTGTGATCCAGAGCTTAAATAGGACCGTCTGTGTGACCATGGGTTTGCAGGTATCCATTAAAGTTTTATAGGCTCACCAATGGGTGCCCAACTTACACATGTCTCCCTGTCTCCCAGAACTTCTCGTTGTCAATAGTTCAGCATTAAATGATAATGATCAGTGAGCCCCTGCTTCATCCAATCCTGGTGGTTACATAGTCCCAAGTTTGTATACGACCAGCGCTGTTGGGAATCACTGCTGGGAGTTCCTGGTAGCCCTGGCCTTTCACAGTTCTTCTTCTTATCTTTTGGCTCTTACATTTCTTCCACTTCATCTTCAGCTACGTTCCCTTAGCCTCAGGGGGATGTTACATATGTCTCTTCTTTTGTTTTTGTTGTTGTTATTGTTGTTTTTCTTGTTTGTTTTTTTAGTGCTCAATTTTCAACCATTCTTTCTTTCTTTTTCTTCTTTTCATTTCATTTCGTTTTTAGGATTTCTTTAGATATCCTGGTCTTTGAATCAGCTTTCAAAGTCTAAGTTTGCAACCCCAAAGACAGAAGATCCATCCAGCATCTTAACTGTGCAAATCTTTCTAAACTGACCTTAAGCCAATATTACTTATTGATCACTCAACAGTCCATCATGATGCTTATTCTCTTCCTACTAAAAATGCAATTTTTCATTTTTCTTCCCCATAGCTCCACAGTAACTTACTTTAATATTTATTTTCTGTACACAAATTATATTATGCTAGGATTTCTAGTGTTTCATTGCATGTTTTACCTCACTTAAATAAACTTCAGCCCTTTGAGTAGTAGGACATACCTTACCAGCAGGATTGTTCTTTTTGCAAATGTGGTTATCCCTGTCACGATGGCATTTTGAAGGTTCTTCTCATACATTTGTATATAATTTCTTTATAAAGTTATTTTAAAATGTTTTAATTGAAAATAGATCCTTCTCTCTTGCAATACATCCTGACAAAGGTTTCTTCTCCCGCCTTTCCTCCCAGTTCTCCCCACTTCCCTCCTCCTTAGATTCACTGCCCCATCATTTTCCTTTAGAAGAGAGTAGGCATCTAAGAACTGTTGGCCAAACAAGCTACAACATGATGCAATACTACAAGGCACATACGATTTAAAAATCAGCATCGTTTTTTAAGTTTATAAAAGAAATTACATTTATAATGGATTAAATTTGCTGAGAAATTGACTATTAGAGATTTTTATCTTAATTTTTTATCCTTTATGAAATTGAGTTCTGCAATTTAACACAGCTAATTTCAAGTAATTAAAAATAAAGAAGTTCTATGTGTAGTCTCTTGGCCCACTGAATCCTAAACATCTTTCCTCTGTACTTAGCTGTGTGAGTTCATATGACTATCCTCACATTCCCTCCTCAAACCCAAGACCTACCTAAATCTCCAGGCTTGGACTGGGGCTCTCATCCTAGATGGTAGACCAGTGCCCATGTCACACTGATTTTATTTTAACTAAGCCATATCTAATCTGTATGCCCAACCCTCCACACCCAACCTATATTCTGCTTCAACCTTATCTGTCCATATCAAACACAGAACTAAGGAAAGACATCCATATCCCAAGTTCTCCCTGCAGCAATGCAAAGGCAAAACTACTTCCTCAATATCTGCCAGTATTATAGAAATGTTCCCCAGTGAGAATTAGCTAGTTGAACCCTAGGACAAAAAATTTAAAAGAGCAATAACAAAACTCAATATAATTGAAGGATTGTAAGGAAGACACAAAGGGGCAGTTCAATGAAGGTAAACATGATAAATCTCTGAGTTATGCCCAAGTAAAAACTAATTTAAAGCTGCTGGAAATGATCAAGACAATTCAGAGACTAAAAATGGGATTCGATAAAGAATAAAGAAATAAAAAAAATGAGAACTCAAGTTAAAATGAAGATATAATTGAAAAAAATATTTATATGTGTTTTATGTAACTTTAGGTATAGGTAATTTTTGAGATCTCAAAACCATTTGATATGTTGCCAACCTGGCCATCTCACACAGTTTTTAATTTTCACCAGTTATGTAGAGAATTACTTGTAATTTCCCCTCACCAGAGCCTTTTATTTTATATCATATTTTATGTAAATATTTTAGTATATGCTAGATAATTGTTAAATTTTAGAAATCATTCTAATGCTTAGCATAGCGTATAAAAATGTAAGTGATATGTCCATATTTATGAGACTTTCAAAGGAGAAAAATAAAATGAGGTTCAATATATGTCCCTTTATTATGGAGCAAAACATTTCTATTAGCTTAAATGCCTGTCTTCTATACATTTAAGGTCACATTCTCATATTACTTAGGCACTTTGTACAATAAGCACAATCCCCATGTTTTTAATATCACCCTTTACATGTTTAAACATGTTGACAGACATGCTTATACTAAAATGTGTATCATTCAGATCTCCTTTATTTAAATCCCCCCTCTCCTCCCTCTCCCTCTCCCTCTCTCTCTCTCTCTCTCTCTCTCTCTCTCTGTGTGTGTGTGTGTGTGTGTGTATGTGTATGTAGTATTCTTTTAAACTTGCTTCATTTGTTTTCCTTGAGTGCAAAGAAATGGTTCAGCTCTCTGAATTGTTAACAAACCTTTCAACATTATTCAGAATTGTACCCTTTAGCTCAATAGTGAGTCACACTGAAGAAGTTGAACAACTTTTTCAGTTAGTTTAGCTATCTTTTCTTCAAACAGGTAACATTTTCTCACACAGAGAGCAATGGAACTTTACAATAGAACGGCGAAAGCAAGAAACACCTATTTCCTTCTTGAACACCACTATTAATTTTGCTACAGTAAAAGGCTTTCTGTTATAACATATTTAAGCTTTCAGTCTCCTTCTGTATAACCTAATTTTCATTACTATGCACAAACAGTAGCCACTTCATCAACGTCTTATTATATTTTCTTTTAACAATGCAATGACAGTGATTAATTTCTAAATACTAGTAAACATAAACCTTACCTTGGAGGAGATTAAAATGATGCAGAAGAATGTTGAAGGCTGACAAGTTTACACACATCTTAAAATGGGACCACCCTTAAGCATGTACAGAGCACTGTGCATCAAAAATAGAAAGCTTACTCACATATTTCACACTTTGATGGATGATATTTTAGACCCAGCCTCATTTCAGCTATTAAAGCAGATGCTATTAGCTGCCACATATGAGAACCTTAATGCATTTTCAAATAAGGAATCAATGTAGAAAGAAACACAAGTACTTTATTCATCTATTTAAAAAATACATAGATGTAGATAATTCTACTTCATGATTACCTTGTATTTCTCTATTATAAAAATTTTACTTCTCCATTAGAAGGAAATAATGTCACAAATGTAATAAGTTTGGTGTTTTCTTCTATAACCAAATACTTGTAGTTATGTTAGTGTAGCAAAATTATTGCATATATGTTTTAACTGTGGTATATATGTGTGTTTGTGTGTATGTAAGAAGTATGTGTGACTGTGAGGCACAGCCTGCATTCAAAGACCAGACAGAATATTGTATGAAGATATGAAATTAAACTTGGGTTATGTGGCAAATGCCTTTAGCCATCAAGACATCTCACCAGCCAAAAATTATTATAATTTATAATTATAATAATAGAAATTTATAATTCTAATTAATAGAAATAAAACCTTATTCCTTAGCTATTATATAAATTATATACTGAAATCACTCATTATTAAGTAACCAAACTAGAACATGCTGAGCTGGGTGATTTTTCATGGTAAAACAAAGAAAACATCTTGCTTTCTTGTTGTGGTGGTGTGTGCCTTAAACTTCAACACTTTGGAGTAAGACAGAGGTATCAGCTACATACATGGGAATCAAGAATCTTCCTTTCTGTTTTTTTCTTTCTCTTAAACCCCGACCCAGACACAGGCACCCAAACCACATACACACACATAAATATGAACACATGTTCACACGTGCTAAGCTGCAGGATTAGCTGGCCTTGATTTTTATTTTTATTTTTGCATTGGAATTTTGATTGAACTGACATAAAAATGAAGATACGATGTATATATTGTTTTCTTCAGTCATGACAAAACATAAGTAATCTTTTATTTCGTATTTATCTGCTAAAACTTCAGGTTTATAGAGTGGATGTGCATATTAATGAATATAACCCTAAATAACATTTAACAACCTTTGCACTAATAACAGTAAAGCTATGCTTCCAGTACCTAGCATACAAGGGGCATTAAATACTGCTCTATATATTTTAATTTATAACCCTAAGATAGGTTTTGTTTTGATATTCATATTTTATTTTTTAATTGTTTGTTTTTTTATTTGTTTTTTAAAGAGAAAGAACATGAATTTTGGGGAATAGGGAAATGGGAAGGATTTATAAGAAGTTGAGAGAAGGGAAGGAATTTGATCAAACTCTACTCTAATAAAATTTTACATAAAAATAAATAAATAAATAAATAAAATAAGATGAACCACTATAAACTTAAAAAAAACATTGCCTGCCTTGTCAAGGTTAAATTCTATTCAGCATTATTGATGCTGAAATATCAAACACTATTGTTAGTAGTAGTAAAATATGTTATGTAGTTTGTATTGCAATCTATGATGAGTTTCAGTGAAGGCTATTTTACAGTCATGAAGCTTATATCTGTCAGTCAGGTGAAGATTTTAGAAACAGAAATGGTTTCCTAAGAAGTGTGAATTTCTCACTCAAGTCTACAGCATGAACTGTTGCTACAACCCTAACATGGTGACCTGCTATAAGGCTTATGCTATCTGGATCCTATTATCACCTGAGCTACTATCTTATAGTAAATTGGAATTCGTTTTAATATATATGATGTTTTGATAATATACAAAATAATAAATTATTACCCCATCTATATCATACTATCCATATAAAGCTACATTATTTATGTATATATCAAATTCTGTATCTAATATATACAGATATATATAATCTATATGTACAAATATATATAATTTCTATATATATATATAAATAAATATGGATGTATATAACACTTATTTATCATCTATGTATTCTAATTTATCTGTTGATTATTTATTTTCAGAAATCCAGAATCCAACATTCCAAAAAATTAAAAGGTTTATTTTTCTTTTTAATGATCAATAAAGTTGAAATACTGACACAGTGTATCCCAGGTTTGTGTAGATATAGCATATAATTTAGTTTACCATTTAATTTTATTACAGAAATATTTTTAAAATGCTATGTCTACATAAGAATTCTGATAATCAACTCTTATAAAGTAGGGAATTCATGTAATAGTAAGAGATTCTATGACGATTAGTATAATTGTCAATAGTCTTGATCTGGATGAACCTGGGAGATATGACTCCAGGCATACAAGTGAGAGATTATTCAACCCCTACTCATGATTGTGAAATATTATGCTGTCTAGGTTAATTGAGATGAAATGATTTATAGTAAATGTTGGTAGTACCACTCCTTGGGATGCATAAGATGGAGAATGTGAGTTGAGTACACTGATTCATTGCTTACTTCCTTCTGAGTACAATGTGACTAGCTGAATTCCCTGATATCATAGACTATGAAATGTTGAATAAATTAAGCCATTCTTTCCTTGAGTTACTTTTATTAGGGTACTTTATTTCAGCCATGGGAAAAGTAACCAAAACACTTTTTCTCCTTCCACAAAACAGAATCTAATCAGTACTAACAAAATAACATTTCTGTGTCTGTTTTTAATAATGAAAGTCAACCTAAAATCCAAGAGTTGATATTCTATCTTTTATTATGAAGTCTAATCCTAAATAAATCATTAAATCATAAATCATTCTCTTAAATTTTGGAAATATAATTGGAAATATACTGGAAATATAATTGACTTAGTTAAGAATTTGCTGGAGTACTTTACCATCCTAAGTACTGACATTCTCAAATGTCTACATGCAATTCAAAAAGACTGGTGAACAGCAATTTCACCTTAGATGTTAACCAGGTTTTGTGGAATGAACACAGTGAGATATCTGTACATGTGTGCTTATATTCTGTTAAAGGATGTCAGTAATATAACTTTACTAAAAAAATTACAGCTAAATTATTATGCACCTAATCATGAGCAAGTATAATGTTGTTATGGCAATAGGTTTATTACAATGTGGATTAAATATTAAAGAGAAACATAACGCATAAGCTTTCTCTACCTGAAAACTGGTAGTAAATACATGAGAAACTAAGGCAAAGGAAAAATGGTGAACCACTGTCCAAAGGTAAAAAAAGATGAGACTCTAGCTCAAGGGGAGAGATTTGGTCCTTCCTTTGCACTTTCCTTCTGTTCAGTTAACAAACAGATTTAACAACAAAAACACACAGAGGTGGGACTCTCTTTATTACTAAGTCTACCAATTCAAATGCTGATCTTGTTTCCAAGCTTTGTATTCATGATATCTTGTTTCATACTGGAAAAAAGATCATCAACTTATGTTCATTTGAGTTATTAGCCTATAATGTATTAGTCTGCCAACCACTGTGCAGGGGTGGGACCTGAGTAGTTAAGGTCATCATTCCAATGAAAGCACCACCCACCATGAGCTAGGCCTCCCCAATCAACCACTGTTTAAGAAATGCTTTGCAGTTGGATCTTGTGGAGGCAGTTTTTCAACTGTGATCTCCTCCTTTCATATGACTCTAGTTTGTGTCAAGTTGACATAAAACTAACTGTAGACATTACATATATTAGTCATTGATTTAATTAATTATTCTCATGGGTTCATGGCAGAGGATAGTTTATTCTTTGCTATTTCAATCCCTGGTCCTAGAGGGTTTCAGTCTCCTTACAATCGAATCATAAGCCTAGATCTAGAAGGCTTCAGCCTCTGTATGATCTAATCTGCTAATCTAAACCTCAATGTTTCTGCTTTCAAGACTTCTGACTGAGCTTACTCTGAGTACCTCCTTCTAAACTGAGAGCTGTGCTGAACTGTACTGTCTCTTCTGGTTGGCTTATTCAACTCACTCCCTGTTCTGGCTCAAACACTCTGACCTTCTGACCAGGTTGACTATTTCTGACTGAACTCTTCTGTCTCTGACTGACTCCTACAGCTTCTCTGACTGAATTGTTCTGTTCAGCTTCAAATAGACTCTTACTGTTAGCTGACTCTTTCTCTCAAACTAACTCCTTCTGCTGACAGCTTCTGTGTCTATCTGACTTACTTTATATCCAGAGAGCTGGGATTAAAGGCATGTTCCACTATTGCCTTCTGAGTTGAGTTGAAAGCGAGTGTTATATTGTGATTAAAGGTGCATACTAGCATTCTTTCTGACCTGGAGCAGCCATGCTGCTCGATCAGACCTTGATCTGACCTACCACACTGACCTTAAAAGGCATCCTTTCCCAGAGCAACCACATTAGTGAATAAAAAGATTAAATATTCCTTTACAACTAGTCAGAATAGTGTTCTGAAAAAAATGAAACATAATAGTCTGAGAAACACTTAAAGAAATGTTCAATATCTTTAATCATCCCAGAAGCACAAATGAAAACTAAATAGAGATTTCATCTTGTAGTAGTCAAAATTACCAAGATCAATAAAACAAATGGCAGAACATGCTGGTGATAATTGAGTTAAAAGGAACACTCATCCATTGCTGGTGGCTTTCAAACTTGTAGAGTCACTCTGCAAAATCAGTGTGGTACTTCCTTACACAGCTAGGAATTAGTCTACCCCAAGTTCCAGTTATATGATTCTTGGGCATATATCTAATGGATGCTTCACCCAACTAAAGAAACATTTCTTTATTCATGTTCATTGCTGCTGTATTCATAGTAGCCAGAAATTGGAAAGAGTCTAGACATTCATTAACAGATGAATAGGAAATTAAAATATGTCAAATTTTCACAGTGGAACACTACTTTGTTTAAAATATATGAAGCAATGAATCCATAGTTAAAGGGATGGAGCTAAAAATAAATAATTTATTTTTCCTAGTTTATTTATTTATTTATTTATTTATTTATTTATTTATTATTTTTATTTGATTTCTGAAGAGAGAAAAAAAGATGATGTGGAGTTGGATAGGGAGGTTGGAGGATCTGGGTAGGGATGAAAGAATTGAACCTAATTAGGATATATTATATTAAAAAGTTATTTTCAATAACATTTTTTAGAAAAGTATTTTTTATGAAGAAATGTGGATTAATCAACAGTGGTAGAAGAGGTTTCCAGATATCCTAATACTGACTCCGTGATGTGGTTATTAGTATTCCTTCTCATGCAGTCCTACAAAGAAAAAGAGCAACTGGGTCAAAAAGAAGTATAAAATGTTCAGTTTGAAGAGATGAAGAGCACAAGGAAATTCAATATTTGAGTGAGCTTATGCTGGAAGAGATACAGAGATTCAGAATAGGACTGATATACAGTGGAGTAAATTAAGGAATGACTTTAGGGCAGGACTCCACCCAGTTAAGCTTACAATTTGTGAAAGCAAAAGGAATTTTCTACTTCTTAAGATACAATGAAGAAGAACTTGTAGAAATGTGATTCAAAAAAAGCCATTCTCTGCTCTGATTTCATAGTAAACTTGGCAGTGTCATCCATATGCTTCTTATTTTCAACCGACAAACTCTTTGGTTAATCCTGATTAATCAAATCCTTTACATCTATTGAAATTAAAATATCGCCGCCAATTTAGTCAACACTTTGTTCCTATGAACCAGATTTCTTATTGCTTGCTCTCTTTGAATCTCAATCTTTCTTTTATTTTTAATTTTGTGTATTCTTAATGAGATAACACCAACTATCAGTATTAAAATACTATATACCCTTATCATTTTTCAAAATTGCATAATGTACAGGTTGGGTAACTTGGGCTTCCCAAAAATTCAGAACCAACAAACCAGGGTATATTTTATGTTGGACTTTCCATTTTTAACAATTTTATTTTTATGGATTCCTAATTATCGTGGACTATTTTGGTGTAGGGTTTAACCTTTTTTATGGATTTGTTTTCTCATTTTTACTTTTCTTCATATTTAGAATCCTAAATACACTGTGAGAACTAAAGTTATGTTTTAAGATTTAATTACTGTGCTTAAGAGATATATAAAACTAAAAGACAGATAATCCTGTAACCCCCCCACTTGCCCAAGGACAGATAACTTCCTGGAAGCTGGGTGCTATTCATTTAAGATAACAAACCCCACAAACCACGTGGTTTCAATTCTCTAAACAAGCTTGGATGAACCAATGACACCTGATGTGCTTAGTCACTAGTAGGTGGGAGATAACCCGATAGAAAGTATGTCAGGATATATGCTTGCCCCTGATTACACTTGGTGGGAAATATGTAGCCTTATGAGTTCTGCTTTTATAAGCTTCTGCAAACTGGGACTAGTCATCATTCTGTGAGAACCTCAGAATATGTATATATCATACATATATATAATCAATTAGGTGTACAGTTGGTACACATTTGATTATCAAGTGATTTAATCTTATCATTCCTAAATCTAAAATTGTTGGTTGTCCTGTCATTCTTAAACTTATTTAAACTGCATTAAATCAGTCCTTATGCCTGGATTATTGTCCTTGAACACCCTTTGGGTGTTTTTTGATCTACATACTTGTTTGTCATTCACAGCCTTGGGAGTAAATCTCTCATTAATTATTTTTTTTGTTCAAGACTATATATTTGTCATTCTAACATATTTTTTCAAAGTTAAACCTTGAAAGGTAATCTATATTAGAAAATATAAAATCCATCAGCTCAGAAACTGACAGATACATCAGTTACACAGAAGTTCCTGCTTGTTGTCTTCACTTTCAGAAAGTACTTTTATTTAGGGAAAATTGTTAACTACTTAATGTCAAGACCATTTTGACATTTAAAGTAAACTAATGATATCTAAAATAAAGCATCAGAAACATAATGAAGTAATGTATTTTTTGCTTATTAAGCTCTTATATTTTAATATATTAATATATAACAAAATTTCAGATATTTGGATATGATAAACAGAAACAAAGTTAAAATATTTGCAATTAAAGTTTAATAGATACCATCCATAGACTCAATTAATGGTTTGAAAGCAGCGAAATAGTAGTATTATTTGTTCTGGGTCTTTTTAATCCAAAATATTACTGTAATTCAATTTATGTTTATAAAATAAAAATAAAAATCTTGAAGTTCATGAATCTCTAGATACTATGTGCCTTTTAAATTTCATGTTTAAAAAGTAATTTCTATAATGTCAGGAGTTAGATCCATAAAAGTCATGATGTAACATTTAGGTTTATGTGAGATTTCCAGACATAGTGTTTCCGTGCTTAATGATTCGTGTCTTAGAGAAGTTCCCATTATTTAAATGACCTTGTATATAGTCCTAAAACTTAATAACATGAGGGAGAAGGGAGGTAGGGAATCAATTATTAACTAAATATTTTTCATACTTTATGCTATAATATTGACACATTGTCTTTTAATATTTTAACAAGAATTTCAAGTACTCCAACTAAAAACAAATGATCAACAAATTTAATCAAATAAATAAATATATGTGTGCATATACATATGTGTATACTTACATATATAAATCATATAAACATATGTATATGTACATATATATTCTTTATTAGTTTCTGATATATTAAGTTCTAATGTAAAAAAATATTGGGTTACATTTTGATTAAACTTGTCTAAGGAACCCAACTCACAAACTCAAAGAAGTTACTCTAGCTGTGTTTGTGACCCACCAGCAATGTAGATGCCTAGAAGGCAAAAGGCTTTACATTTCAGCTTCAACATCTCAAAGGGCAATTTGGGGAAGAAATTTTACAAGAGGTGAGTTAGATTTCAATAGTTGGCTCACCATGGGAGTTTGTTGCTCCAATTATTCTACAAGCACGGAATTCAAAATTGACTTATGACTGAATGTAAAGTCTGATATGTTCCTTCTTATTCACCTCAACTTCTTTTTTCTTTAATTTTATATGTAATTCTGATGTATCTCCAAGTTTAAAAGTACATAATTTGTCGTTTTAGTTTTTGACCATGTTTGTACCTACAGTGATTTGTAGGTCTGTATCTTTTAAAATGTCTATGTTGCAATCTAAGCACTAGTAAGATTGCAGGAGCATGTTTCGATAGTGGTTAGGAATAAGTACAAACCATTGTGGATATGGTTAGTTTCATTTATAAAGAAGTCTGACAACTATATTCTGCGTTGTATATGAGAACATGGCTTGACAATGCAATCTATGAAGCAGAAGGCAGATTAAAACCAGATGCTTTATTTTCCTTGATTTTGATCTTTCCAGTTTTCAGAACTGTGTGGATTAAATTTTGGTTTCATATAAAGAACTCACTACACAGTATTTCACTAGAGCACCCCATGTGGACAGTGTCTTCAAGTTCTTAAAATTTTGTAAGACCTCTTAAAAATTCTTAAATATGGTGATTACATTCTACAATGCCATCATTTTGAATTTTGCTTCCCATTTTTAGATGTTTAAACCACATTTTTATAAATATATAAATATATATATGTATATATATAAAATCAGATGTTGTATATAAGATATAATTTTGACTGAGAATCTAAGGATATTATTTTAAAATATTCATTGTTGCAAGAAGGATAACACCTTCTAATCTTCTGCTCAGATTCTGATTGTGGAGGTTATTTCATTTCTTTGAGGAACTATTTCTATTTACAAAATTCTCTAATTAGAATATCTGGCTTATAAAAAATGATATGGCATCATCAGCATAATTTATATTTCTAAGATTTCAATTCTACGTGAACTGATGCATCCAGTTATACTTATAATATAAACCAATAACCAAGTAGGATCTGCTTTACTGCTGAGGATCCTTATGGCAATGAAAGTTTCTAATACTCCCATGAATTTCTTTAAAGTTTGGCTGAGAATAAATACCAACTATCTAGTTGAGGATAACATATCAAATAAATTAATTACATGAAATGTAAAAAGTACATGAAATTATAAATGTATAATTATATATATGTATATATATGCATATATATATACATATGTATAGATATATGTATATATATATTTAAAGAACTACTAGAACTCATCCACAGAGTAAGACTGTTGCACATGAATCCTCAAAGAATATCTCAAGTCAAACTCTGTGGGAAATCCTTTTATATTAGCAAGATATTTCACACAACCTTCTCTTTTGTAAACTTGGCAGGAATATAATTGTCATAGCCTAAGGCAGACCAAACTATCCTCATGTTCTAGGAAATTTGTCAGTTTTATATCTCTCTTTCAAGATCTGTAGGATTTTTTTAGAGAATAATCTAGAATATTTTTATGAAAGCAGATGTTCAAATGGTGTAGATTTTAATTTTTAATAAGTTGTGTGATTAAATAAAGATGATACCTCTCCAACATACAGGTTTACTAAAATATTTTTTCTTCGGGTATATAGTAGATAAATTCAATGGAACCAGAACTTTCGTTAATAAAGAAATACATGAATTCACATGCATTTGAAATGGCATCATGTATTTTGTGTGTTTTTATACTATTTTATTCAAACTTTGAAAATTTTCTATATGTATACAGTGTCATATCCACTTACCTCAGAACCCACCCAGTTCTCTTCATGAATCTTTCATATTCTCTTTTGCTAATATAATTAATAATAATGTCAATTTTCCCTGAGTCAATTAGTATTGATATATATCAACGGATATGAGACCATCCAGTAAAGCATGAAAACCTTGCCAATGAAAAGGGACTCTCCTTTCATCAGTAGCATCAATTCCCAACTGTTACTCTCTTAGGAGTGAGACCTAGATAGCACCACATCCAATCATGCTAAAATCTTGACTGGCTTGATCTTGTTCAGGTCTTTTTCAGGCAAATACAGTTGTTGTGAGTTGATTTGTACAACATCCATGCCATGTCCAGAAGATGGTATTTCATAGCACTCGTTCCAACATTCTAGCTCTTACAATGTTTCTTCTCACTGTTCAGCATGTTCCATAAGCCTTGAATAAAGGCACATTAATATAGGTGATCTGTCTTTGGAGGAACATTACCAGTTATGGCTATCTTCGTTAACCTGTCCACACCAAGGTTTAGAGAAGCACAAATTTATAGGTATAAAGATAAATATAAAGTGGGCAATTTTACAAGGTAATCATTTGGTGAGGTAATACCAGAAGTTTATCCCAAATTCTGTAACTCTATAGCCATGGGCTTTTAACTTGTTTTACCATGTTAGGCATGAAATAATTCCTGTGAAGTATGCTTCAATTAATATCAGAAAATCATTGGTTTCCTCCACAACTGTCATGCCCAAGACTTGCCTAATAGATCAATATTGCAGCATACAGGTCCAGTGGTGAGACAAAACACTAATGTCATTTCTCCCCAAGGAACCTGCATAGTGTCTTTCAGCAATATGATAGTGGGTCATCCATAGAGTTTTCTGGTTAGTTTCTGAGCTCTGCTTCCAAACTCTGCTTCTGTTCCTTTTATCTCTACTGAGTTGGGATTAAAGGTATGTACTATGCTGCCTTAACCATAGAAATCCTTTTCTCTAGCTTTAGCACAGAGGACAGGATTAGTCTGACTGACATTCTTTCTAGATTACATCCGGATCATACAGGCCTTGAATGTGATTCCTTCATAGAGGTCTGTTGGGGAAGTTTATTTTTAGTTACATTTAAAATGTTTTTATGTACTGTTGAATGAGGGGCTAGCCCTAGGTCTTGACATTCTGTATTATTTGCAGGTGTTGGATTTCTGTGGGGGATGTTTAATTGTTTATGATCTGCAGGTAGTGTTATTAGAACACTTAAGGAATTCTGAAAGAATAAAAACACCTGCGCTGAGATGCTTGGGGTTCCACTGTTGATCAAGGATGGAGTGAGCCCTGATAGTGGTTCCCTCTGTTGAGGTCTGGCAGTGTTTGCAGTTATGAATATGCCTCCTTGTCTTCTTGAGTTAGTTGTGTCAGCAGCAACGTACTACTATATACACAGGCCCTTGGATGTGATCCCTTCCTAGCTGTCACACAGCCAGACCTTTCAATGTGATCCTTTGGTAGAAGAGCCATGCTGCTGGATTAAAATATTAAATGTTGTTCTATAATCCAGTTTATTAGAAAACATGGCAGTCACATCAAGTTATCTGACTTGCCATTTAACGCTGAGAATACAAAGCAAATCGTGAGCTGTTTCAGGAATGAAGAGGGGAATTAAAGTATTATTTCCTAAAAAGATTACATATTGAGATGCAGGGCATGTTTCTCTATTTCCACAGATTCCAGAATCATACATGTGTACCTGTGCCAAAATATACTAACCAATGTATTAATTCATATATTCTTCCAAATGTAATATAGAGATATTTTATCTCTTTTAATATCTCTAATTTGCATATGCATACACTGAGATAGAAAGGTAATATCATGATGTAGCTGTCAGATGACTGAAAGAAAAACTCTCAGAAATATGATTTATGTTGTTATATAAAGAAACACAGAATTTAATTGGCATAAGGAGCAGAGTGGAGATGACATTTTGGGTTAATCCTGATATATAAATTATGTGGAAAGAACAAGATGAATTTGTTAAGAAAGGGAGCAGGTAAAATGCCTCTTCACTGATATAAATCACCCTAGTTGATTTTTTTAATTGAACATAGATTTTTTTCATAAAATATATTCTGATTATGGTTTTCCTTTCCAGTCCCCATTCCAAACCCTGCCTCTCTATGAGCATATATTCTATTCCCCTTCCTTGGAAAATCCTTCCCAAGCAATGAGTCTCTTATTCTTTATTTAATCTATGTGTTTATATGGATTGTGTCAAGCTTATCAAAAGCTTAATAGCTGAATTCATGGATAGATGAATATAGAACTTATTTATCCTTTTGGGTTTAGATTACCTCACTCTGGATAATTTTTTCCTAGCACATGATTTACCTGTGAACTTCATGATTTAATTTTTTAAAATGCAAGGAATTTTCCCTTCTGTATAAATATCTCATTTTCATCATTGATTCATCTATTGACAGACATCTAGGTTGTTTCCTATTCTGGCAATTATAAACAGAGTAGTAATGAAGGAGCATGAACAAGTATTTCTGTAGTAGGATGTATATTCCCTCAGGTATATGACCATCAGTAGTACAGATACATATATTAGATCTAGTCCCAGCTTCCGGTGGAGTTACCTGACTGATTTCATTAATGGATTCATAAATTTGCATGTCCACCAGCAAACAATGAGTGTTCCACTTACCCAACATTCTAGCCAGCATGAGTTGTTATTGGTTATATTGATCTTGACCATTCTGACTGGTGGAAGTTGAAATCTCAACGTTCACCCTGATTTTTAAAAGTTTATTCTTCTGCTTTAAATTGATAATTCCAGATAACATTGCTTAATTTTGATCACATATATTAAAGTTACAAATCAATAAGTGAAAGGTACATTCTTAAAGTTTTATTTAATCTCTCATACGCTATTAGGAATTTTGTGAATGGAGAAATGAACAAAAGGGGAAAAAATGACATGAAAGTCCAGATAATATACTAATTTATATTAATTCTGTATTCAATGTGGCTTTTGCATTTTCAATATGTGGATTAAATGTAGCTGAAATCACAAACATTAATAAAAATACTAAATATGAAATTAAAAAGAACTATCTTCAACAAATGTAGAGAACTTATTTTGTATGTGAATTGTACACAAGCATTCTTGTGGCCTCATTAAATAAATACTTCACTAAGTAACAGAAAGTCAAACTAATGAACATAAAACAGAGACATTTAGGACTACAAAATTTCTTATCAAAATTTCCTTTGTGTTTGGGAGAATATAATATGATTTTCTATAAACACATGAAACTCACATGTGCTTATTTTAAAACATGAATAAATGCTTCAACATTCTTTAATCATTTTTCAAATGTCATAAAGTGTAAGGTAACAAAGAAAATCAACAGGGATATAATTATACTGAACTCTGGAAAAAAACAGTCAACCAAGGAATCTTAAGCATTTATACAACTATTCTAGAAGTCAGTTCTTTCTCCTTATTATGAGTATTCATTAAATTTCTATTTCTGTTCATCCAGCTAATTTTAGGGGTATAGACTATCATATTTCTTCCAGAGAATCTGATTGTTCAGTTACTGCTCCTGTTTTCTTTTAATGGGAATTTATGTATACAATAGAAGTAATTGCTGGTCTGTGATCCACAAATGTTATCAGGTATTAAACTTGACTCGCAAGATCTACCACAGAAAGTGGATTATCTTTGCTGCACACTCAAGATTTTATCTTGAAAATCTGGGAAAGGTATTTGAAAATATAGAATCAATATCCATCATAGACTTTACAATTCATTCAATAGGAGACTATGAAAGAGAATATTCTTTTTAAAATGATTTTTTTTTCAGGTTGTGGTAATGTACTCAAAAACATCACTTGAGAATACTAGTTTATTATCCTTTAGAACTACACTTTCTGTTGTTTTACAAATATGGCTACATTTTTGGAAATTATTTTCATTAGGTCTACATTGACTTAATGAGGATAAGCAGGATTTAAAGGATCAAAACTTCTTTTATCATATCTGGGGCAGGGAGGAAAATATAGATTAAGTTTGTGAATATTTTCTACCTAGATTGGAATATCAGTCTAAAGACGTACAAGTGATTTCAGACAATTAAAGTCTACCTACTAAATATCCCATCTATCAAGTCTATTAACTTAATCTTATTTTTACTTCTAATTTGTTTAGCACTGTGGAAAGCTCAGATGCTTGATAAATTGCTACATCGTACACCCTGTTGGATGGAGATCCTATGATCAGCAATATCATGTTTCACCACAACATTCAAAAGACTTATATATGTATACACACACACACACAAGTATATATACATTCATTTGTATATATATATATATATGTATATGTACATATATATATATATATATTTAATCAAAGATAACAAAACACCTAAATTTCACTGAGAAAACGTCAACAATTTATTTAAAACTTTTATAGTCTTTCTAAAATATTCAATATTTTACATTGACTTCTTAAACAACACTGAAAACATTAAATTAAACACAAGGTTTCACGTAAGGACAAATAAATTTATGTGAATTACTATTAAACTACAGTTTTATTTTGTAAGTAGTAACGTAGAAGTGGATAAAAAATGAATCATATATTGTATTTAATTAATAGTCTTTTTTAGTTCAGGTATTGCTTTTTATAAAGCTTGAATCATTACTAAACTTCTGGAAGTTAATGCAAATATATATGCAAGAAATATATGTGCAAAGATTGTCAAAATTAGACAGGCATTTCACACTGGGAATCGCAAGATGGTTCTGAGTCAGTGAGGGCATTTTCTGACAGTCTGAATAAGCTGAACCTGATCCCCATGACCCACTTCGAGTACGACGATAATCATATGTGTTGAGACCTTTTCTGACCTCCACACGAGCACTATGCTATGTGTACACACAAATCATGCACACAAAACAAATATGATAGTAAAATGTATACACCATTCAAAAACTAAGCTAGTATTTGAGAGGAAAACATAGTTACATGGTCTGGCTATATTGTTTATTGTTTTTTAATGTAAATTTTGAGGGTTTTGATACCGTTAGTAGGCATCAGTTTGGATATTAGATAGTGATTAATATGGAAGTCTAGTTATTAGTATGAATATTCATAAGTAGGTCAGAGCTGACTAACACAAAGGTTGCACAGGTGTTGGAAATTCTATAACTTGAATAGAGGCTGTGGACTAAGGAAACTGACTCAGGAAGGCTGCATGGGCTTCGGAAATGTTAAAACCGTAGAAGTGGCCCAAAACTAACCTAAGATAAGGTATAAGTAGTTTCAGTCCTACAGATGAGTGTCACCTTTTGTGTCAGATGGAGATTTATTCTATCTTATTTTTGAAAATTAATATAATTATGACATTTCTCCACTCTCTTTTCTCTGTCTAAACCCCTATAGCTCTACCCCTATATCCCTCCTTGAAATACATGGCCTCTTTTTTCATTAATTGTTATTGCATATATATAGTTGTATATGTATACATACACACATATGTATACACATACATATATGTGTGTGTGTGTGTGTGTGTGTATGTATTTAAACACATCCACATTCCTAAATATATCCTGTTCAGCCCATACAATGCTAACTGTATGTGTATGTTTAGAGGGAAGACTATTTTGTTTTGGACAACCAACTGGTGTTCTCTTCCTGGAGGAAGAGGACTCCTGGGCTTTTATCTCTTTAGTTCAGCATGTTCATTCTTGTTATCCTTGTTCAGCTCATATTTGCACAATTTTTGAGACTTTGTTGTGTAGCTTCTGCTATCACTAGGAGACCCAATCTCAGAGCAAATTCCCTGATCCTCTGAATCTTACAATCTTTTTGCTCCTTCTTCCAAAATGTTTCTTAAGCCTCAGATGCAGCAGAGATTTGGAGATGTATTCCAAATACATCATTGGGAATCAGCTCCACTACTCTGCATTTTGATTGATTGTAGTTTCCTGTAGTGCTGCCTGTTGATTTTCATGTCAACTTTCCCCAAATTACAATCATCTGGGGTTAGAAATCTCAGCTGAAGTACTGTCCTGATTGACTTAACTGGTATTGAAAACCCACTCCAAATGTGTGTGAAGATTCTATTAGAAGCTCAAATCATGGTTCAAGAGATGGAAGACTATTTTTTTAAACAAGTCTGACCATATTTTTGGGTCTTAGTTGAAACTGAAAGTTTGACATTCAGTTGAGTTGCCTATTTATAGCTGATATTATCTTACTCACACAACCATGAATTTGGATGGACACATCAACAATCTATTGTCAAATAGAAGTTTTTATATATTTATATTTATTATATTTATATTATATATGTATATTTATTAACCCTCATATATGCATGTATACATAGATATGTATATATGTATATGTGTGTGTGTGTGTTTGTGTGTCCCCTAATTAATAGCTTTTGAGCCATATTACTAAAGTGCCTATTATATGGTCATAGCCTGTACCACAAGGCTAAGGGTCTGCATATAGTTGTATATTATTTTAATTAGTGTCCAATATATAGTATCATTTCTCAGATTGCCAGCAGCCATAGTTCCAGGAACCAAGGGGTGAAAATAATCAGTGTACCATTTGTCGTTACCTCTCATGACACACTACGAAAAATTTGCTTCTTGTTCCCTCAACCTTATGATCTTCAGGCCTAGAAGTTTTTATTCAAGATGGAGAAATTAGTCTGCCAGAAGGCACAACAAACATTCCATTGAACTTAAAGTTAAGACTTGCTTCTGGCTATTTGGG
This sequence comes from Cricetomys ansorgei, assembly GCA_026225945.1. Taxonomy (NCBI): domain Eukaryota; kingdom Metazoa; phylum Chordata; class Mammalia; order Rodentia; family Nesomyidae; genus Cricetomys; species Cricetomys ansorgei. The sequence goes on along the minus strand of JAMJFZ010000289.1, from coordinate 3,260,089 downwards.
GCTCCTGATGTCCTATGTCAATTGGCTAAGTAAAGAGTAAGAATGTTAGGAGGAGGAATTGATCCAAAATACCAGGGAGAAATTATGGCCATTTTCTCCACAACTGAAGTAAGAGAAATATGTCTGTAGTACAGGAGATCTTGTTTTACCACATCTTGTGACAAATTCAGTAGAAATTTTCAACAATCCAATTGAAGGATGATGGTAAAATCCAAGCCTTTCAGGAGAGAAATTATGGATCTCCCCAACAGGTAAAGAACCAGGACCCATTAAAATTCTTGATTGAGAGTGGAGGAAATACTGAATGAGTAGTTGAGAAAGACAGTTAAAAAATACTTGCTAGGGCTATATAACCATTTATAGGAACAAGAATTAAATTATATGAATATATTTTCCCTATGTGTAATATTATATTTTTGAATACTCTAAATAGATACCTGTGATTTTCTCTTTTCTATTGCTTTATCATTTCATGGATTATTGCATGAGCTAATAGGAATTGTTAAGTTTTATATGTTTGTGTTAGGATATTTAATTTGAGAACATTAAAGATGAAATATTACTCAAAAGACTTTGGTACCCAAACTCTTTGGATACTAGAAGATTGAATTCTACCATCAGTTGGTGGTCACTGGTGAAGCTAAATTTGATGTTTTCTCTGTTGTGTTGTGTTTGGCTTTCCTTTATTTATTCATTTATGATGGAGTTTTTTGTTTGTTTTGTTTGTTGTTTTTTTTTTCAAGTAAGAGTGACATCTTGGTACCATAATATAGTTGAAATATGTTACTTGATTTGATATTTATAGATTACAGTTAAAATATTTGAGAATTTTAAAACATTGAAACCTTTATGGATATCAGAGAACTTTCAAAGTCAATTATATTTTAAGCTATAAAACAAACATGAGACTTAGGGAACACAGTTTTGTTTTTAAGTAAGATTTATTTTGTAGGATTTATAAGGCTTTTTTGTTTGTTTGTTTATTTCAAGACAGTTTTTTTTTTTTCTTTCTGGAAACTCTGGCTGTACTGTAACTCACTCGGTAGACCAGGCTGATCTCAAACTCACAGAGATCCAGCTGCCTTTGCCTCCAGGTGCTGGGATTAAAGGTGTGCACCACCACCTCCATGCAAGGCTTTTTGTTTTTTGTCTGCTGTTAAGTATAAATATCTGTACCTGAACAACATGGTGGTTTTTACAGTGTAATATTTATCAAGTTGACCAGGTGTGGATTCTGCTAATTAGTGTTAATGCCACCTTGCACAAATTAGAATCAACTGAGCTGGGAATGCAACTGAAGAATTGTCCCTAATAGTCTAAATTGATGTAGTTTAGATCTACTGCATGGGTCGGTGGAGCCCTCTGTTAGCAGTGCATATGAAAATGCAATGCAGGATGAAGACCTTGCTCTTTGTAAATGGCTATCCCTCATGCCTGCTTCTTCCCTCTTGCTGAAGAGTTGCTTGATCTTGTTGCTGCTGCTGCTGATTTGTCCACTGATATCTGAACCAACTTATCTGGACTTCAATTTTTGACCAAGGACTAGTGGCTCTTCACAAATCTCCTAAATTCTCTGGCTAAATTGGGATTGCTGGGAATCCCAGTCTTGTGGAAGAGCAACTACATGGGTTTTAGTGCCTCAGGTGTGCACAAGTATTGTTACATTTTAACATGAAATGATTATATAAATTACATATATATATATATATATGTGTGTGTGTGTGTGTGTGTGTGTGTGTGTAGATGTGTATATGTGTGTGTTTGTATTTTCACATATTCATGTTTGTGGTTCTGTTTTTCTAGAGAATGTTAACTAATACAATATGCATATATGAAATTCTCAGAAAACTAGAAATATGATTAAAAATTAAAAATAAAATAGAAAGAGAAAAATACACAATATTTACAATTTTTACTTGCAGTAAATTAAAAATTTTTTTATTTAACATAAATTGTTCAATGTAGAAATATCATTAATAACAGCTGGGTTAGATGTAACTGAAATAACATGATGTATTTGATATTTGTATTTTAAAATAAGTATATTTATTGAACTATTATTTTCTTAGCTTCCAAAACTTCATTAGAAAAGAACTTAAGGAAAACAAAACAAAGACAGCCAGGGTACCCTCCTTTTACTTGAGGTGATTGATTTATACTTATGCTTAAATTCTAAAAGGTGCCACTTAGAACCTTTGAGATTTGTGCCCTGGCCCATCATTTCAAGTTTGTATCTTGATATTATGCTTAAAATACTGTATTTCAGTCCTGTCAAATGACTGCAATTCTTCACACCTTCTGCTGTTTTCTGCCTTCTGTCACATATGGTCTTTCTGAGCGTACCACCCAGACAACTTAATGATAAAGTGAGGCTATGTTTTTGTTTTTGTTTTTATCATTGAGGAGTTGAAAACACAGCATGACAGGCTCTTAGGAGGGCCCCCGAGGTGACGAGAAATGCTTTTCTTTTTTGAACTGTGGTGTAGCACAAACGTTTCAGGGTACTTGAATGGGATTAGGTAGAACTTATGATTTAATAGTTCTTCAGTGTCAAGAATTGGGAACAAGGGTTTGGAGAGCCATGTGGGAAAGCCATTATTTATTTGATTACACACACTGAAAAACTGAGCAATCTGGGATTCTTCTAAATATTATTTTTTTAAACCAGATTCCCCAAACATATAGTAAGGCAAGTCTAAACTTACATTTTTCTATAAAGCTTTCAAGTATATTTACTACACACACACACACACACACACACACACACACACACATACACGTGCAGAAATCTTGCTGGCACTACCTGCACCCAACTACATCAGAACTATCTGATTGCTTTGATGCATAGTCTAATTATGGATTTGTAAGTACTGTCTACTAATCAATTAACATTTTGAGAAAAGACACCACATCTTATTTAAAAATCTTGTTATGCAATCCTGCTACAGTGGAAACTTCCTAAGACATATAAAGGTGAACCTAATAAGTTCTTCTAATAATGGGGGATATGGAGTCCCAACTGATCATCTCTTAGCACCAAATGGGGCTTTGAGTACCAGGACTGGGCTGTATTCACTTGAGTTGTTGTCTAAGGGAATCCCATGGAAATCCCCAAACAACCCAGGCTCTTGTTACTATAATGGGTTTCTTCCTGCAAACCCACAGCACTACCCCATTACCAGGTAAAACACCCACATACTCATTGAACATGGAGAGATTGAACTGGTATATAAACGGGACCTTCATCCCTATGCTTTAGTGTCTTTGGTTCAGGAGAGTACTCTGCAGGCTACTGAAAGAGAAACACAAACACTAGTACAGTCACAAAACTTTTACCTACAATCTGTCCTGCTTGCAAAATATACTAAAGTAATGGTGACACACAACTTGCGGTAGTGTCTAGCCAATGTCTGATTTGACTTAAGGCCTACTCCATAAAACAGAATCCATATTTGACACTGCTTGGGAGACCAAGAACCAGAGACTACCTAGCCCAGAGACCTACAGTAAAATCAAATGATAGGTCACAAAAACGTATTAATAAAATGATTCCTAATGATATTCTGCTACACTCAAAGACCCATTCCTTCTTCAGCCATCAGAGAAGCTCCTCCCTGTAGCAGAATGAAATAGATGGTCAGACACACTGCCAGACATTTTTCTGAAGAGAGAGCGCTTGGTACACACACCTGTAAATAGGGTGTCACCATCAAGCCCTCCCCTCAGAGATCAGGGAACCCGAAGAAGAGGAAAAGAAAGAAAGCCTAGGAGTCAGAGGGCATGGAGCACAGCCTGAGAATAAGGCCATAGGAGTTAATTGAACAAGGCTCTGATGAGCTCACAGTGACTGCAGTTTTGAGCACAGGACCTACACGGGGCTGCACCAGGTCATCTGGGTGTGTTCGACAGCTTTCAGCATAACATTTTCATGGAGCTCTTGAGTGTGAGACCAAGTGGATCTCTGATCCTTGTGCCTGGTCTTGGGACCTTTTCCTTCTGTTGAGTTGCCTTTTCTGAGCCTTGACGTCATGGATTTTGTTTTATCTTACTATATTTTATTTTGTCATGTTTGGTTGTTATCTCTTAGAAGCCTGTTACTTTTAATGAGAGACAGGAAGGGAGTGGATCCAGGGTAGAGGAGTGGTGGGGAGAAACTGGGAGAATTAGCGGGATGAGAAGCTGCAATCAGAATACATTCCAGGAGAAAATAATCTATTTTCAATAAAAGGAAAAAAATACCAAATGTGTTCCTATACATTTACAAAACGGTGAACATTCTTTTAAATTGTACATTTCACATATTGAATTATGAAAATATATCAAAATGTATGCAATAGACTAATTTGAATACAAAGTAAAGGATTTAGTCAATTAAAGAATGTACCACATGTTATATAAGCAATAGTTTAGGTTTTGGAGCAGTATCAGATTTTAAATTGCTTACATGTATACCCTAGCATATATTTTTCAATGAATATAAACCTACAAAGTTTATCACTTTCAATAAACTTTATCCCAATGTTCTCTAGTTCTCTAGTTCTCATATCAACTATCAATTCTATTGGCTAGCCAGTGAGGTGTTCCTTAGTTTGCCATGTTTTTGTGAATCTAAATTGTGACATGATATATTTTTGCTATACTATTATGAATTTCTCTGGTGTATTATGAAAATTTTCAGATGTGGTTTGTTCCTTCATTGAATTTATTATCTTGGTTTCCCCATTGCTGGCAGTTTTCTACATCAATGCAATCTGACTATTAACAAAGTTTAATAAAATAGATTACACATATAAAAGTGCTTTCATCATTAGGGATATTTCGTACAAGCATTTGATAAATGTTTTGAAATTATTTACAATTACATGAACATGGCCAAATCATTTTCAAAAATAAAATTCCTAGGCAATGTCAAGCCCTTCTTCTCATTCCCGTTGATGTACAAAGGCAATTCTCCTCATACTGATAATGGATACAGTTGAACTGATGGATCTCTCAGGGTTTGAATTTCTCAAATCTCCAGAAGTCTGGGGATAATGAACCCACCCTGTGTGAGGCACTGACAAATTTTCAATTTTATCTACAGTTCACTTACAGGATCAAAAATAAGATGAAAACATCAAATATAAGACTGAAATGCTTTGGAGAGCATAGTTTATTTAAAACATTAAAGATGATGCAGTGACCAGCATGTTTTAAGGAGTCAGGAGGAGGCTAGGGTATGAAGAATCCAGGATTGCCGGAGTTTGGCACAGTATTTGGCATCCACTCTCACTGGGATCTTCTCCGTTAGGTTGAACGGGATCTGTCAATGCAATGCAAAAATCACATCCACGATTATACTTTCATATATGATAATAGCTTTGTAATTTTTATAAGTAATTTTTTAAAATTAACTTATTAAACATAGGTTTCAACATGAGATTTTCATACATATATCATTTTCTTGATGCTCTCGCACCCTATTTCCCTTTCATCTTCCTACCTGCCTTCCCAATGTACACTGGGTACCTTTCACTCCTAGTTCTCCCCGAACACTTTGTTATCTGATCTTCCTTATGCCCCTCCCCTAGAACCTCTTTTTCTCCAAGTCATGTTGTCATATTTTGTGTTCTTGGTATTTACATGTTTTCTCCCAAATAGTTGTTCATATATAATAATTAGAAGCTATGATTGCCATAGGAGATGTAAGTGACATTTATCTTTCTGTGCCTGGGTTACCTTGCTTAAAATGCTTTCAATTCTCTTTACTTTCTTGTAAATTTATTCTTATTTACACATGACTAGAATCTTGTGTATATGTACTGCACTCATTATCTCTCCATCTGTTGATGGACATGTAAGCTGGCTGTGTATCCTTGCTTTTGTGAACAGACTAGCAATAAATACAAGTATCAAGTGTCACTGTTGTATTGTGGGGGTCCTCTGTGTCTATGCTCAGGATCATTATAGCTGGGTTATATGAGGGTTCTACTTTGTTTTATAGGAGAGTCCATATTGATTTCTAGAGTGGCACATTAGCCCATGTTTGCTGCAACAGTGTCTTTAACTTTATATGTTGTTTGTTTTCTTGATTACAACTATTTAAAAATTTTAAAATTAGATTTCATTTTATGTGTATGACTATTTTGCCTATGTATACCTGTGTGCCCCAGATGTGTATACATGGTGACCACAGAGATCAGAAGTGGGCAACAGAATGCCCAGGAGTATAGTTAGAGATAGTTGTGAGCTGCCATTTGAGTGCTGTAAATCAGGCCCATAACCTCTGAAAGAGCAGCTGGTACCCTTACTGACTATGCCAGTTTTCCTTACAATCATTCTTAATGGGGTGAAATTGAGTCTCAATATTTTAATTTTAATATCTATAAATGCTAGAAATAGAAATGTATTTTTGGCCATTTGTATTTTACTTGAAAAATTCAGATTACTCATTTATTGATTAGCACATTTTAGGTGATTTTATTTCTAAGTCTTTATGTATTCTAGATATGAACGTATTTTTTGAGATATAGCTAGCAAATAATTTATTCCATTCTGCTTATTATTCCATTGATATTTTTTGCTTATTTTTCCATGTAAAAGCTTTCGAACTTCATACAAACTCTCACATTATTAGAGGAGAAACTACAGGAAAAAACAATCCATTGCACACAAATCCAAAGCATGAAAATCACAATGACTTTTTATAGAATAGTTCTAACTACAAAAATTTAAAAAAATACAACCACAAAGTAGTCTTAACACATAAGCAATTTTGTTAAACAAGAGCAAAGTAGGAAGAATCATGTTTCCATTGTTTTCTCAACAAATGGATCCATGAAAAAGAGACAATCTTTGTTTATCTGATTATGATCAATACAAATCCATATATTTTTTCACAAAATTATAAAATTGATTTCATAAGACTTTAAATATTTTCTCTCCACATAGTATAATGTCATAAGCATGAGAAGACAAAAATGTATTCCATACTTACATTTGTTTTTATACACACAAAGTATCACTGCAATAATATACAAATTTCTTAATTAAAGTAAAACATCTATTACTGAAATATTTAGTCAACAACATATGCCATCATAAAAGCAGACATTTAACATATCTAATCTAAATTATTGTTACTCATAGAGAAATCCAAAGTGTTCAAATATATCTTTGAGTGTTAATATATTTTCTTATCGGTGATATGCTACGAAACAGAATTATTGGCAAATTCTCTTTGTATTCAAGACAAGTCTCACACTGACAATTTTCTTGTGTCAGCAGCAACCAGAGTACAAAATCTGGGGTGATTTATAAGTACCAGCATTTATGGATTTCAAATTCAAGAGGACATTTACCACTATTTTACATTCTATTGGTCATTCTCACCAGTAATTTTCAGGATCAGTTCAAGGTATCACTGCAGCCTGTGATGTTAATCCACTGGACTTCTTTATATGGGTTCTTAGGGACTTTAAACTAATGATCAGATATTCAGAGAAAACAGTGTAAAACTTAAATCCACAAAAATACACTTTACACACCCAAAAAATAAAAGCACAAAATTTTGTAAGGAACCAAGGTTGAAAAATATTGAGATAATTACAATTTTGTTGCAAATATCTCAATTCAATAATTGTATTTATAGCTGTACTTCTGTTTGTTTTCGCTCATGAATAATGGTGTAATGAGCTTCATGGGAAGATCTAATGATAACACATTAAATTAATATTGACTATCACAACTGTTTCTAAATATGGGTAAACTTAATTCAGTTAATATTTTTATTTCATCAACTTTATAGTAATTTTAATGAAATTTTGTTTAGTTTGAAACTGATCCCAATGTTTAGTATCTCTTTATGTTTACCTCATTCCCACTGATTCAGAATTCTGAATGCTAGGACTATGTCTTCTGATAGCATTTGAGTTAAACACAAGCTTTTTAGATAAAAGGCATGGTTCTGTCAGTGGGCTTTGGCAGATCTTTGATCTTTCTGTGGTGTTTGCTCTATATTTGCTAGATATTACTGAAAACTTCTTTTATAATTTTTCAAAGATTATTTTAATACAGTGAGTACAGTCTTTTATTATTCAAGAAGATTTGTCATATCTTATAAGTATCTTCATGTATGGAGATTTGGGCTTGTTAATCTTATTAAATTTAATTTTTTTCTCTGTTTTCAACATTTTATGGAATGTTTTATCTCATAGAAATATAGAATAGTGAAAGATTATTTAATTTCACGCAAAAATAAGTAATATTTTTTCATGGAATGCAAAAAAATATAAAAACCAAAATAAAAAGTATAACTTAAAACATTCAGAGCAATGCCCAGAAGCTACATGCCAATTACTGCATTCTGCAGCCCGTAAACATTTGGTCCTGGGAATCAGTTGTCATTTTCAAATGTAGAGACACACTGCTTCAGGGAACACTGCTCACAAAATAACTACTTGCAAAATGACACTTCGATGCCTGCTATGCAGATTACCTACTCTAATGACTTGGAGTTTCAGATGGTATTAATGATATTTTAAGTTTCTTAAGATAAATTTTCTTGTAACCAACAATCAAAACATAAGTGTGTTCTTATTTGCCTTCTCAGGAGAATATATAAACTAATTTATGTAATGAAGTAGTGTATTAAATGTACTGTATCTAGTGAGATATAACATTTTTTTATACATGTGTAAATATACAATATTTAAATCAGTTTAGACATGTCAATCTTATCCCACATTTACCATTTCATTATAGGAAAGTTTTCAACATAACTTGTTCCCATCTTTGAAATACATAATACATTTGAGAGAAAAATAAAACACTTATTAATTGCCATTTTTATTTAATATTTTTGTACTTTGTATATAAAATGTTCTGATTGCTATCCCTCTTATTAAGGGAAGATTGGTATCCTCTCTTATCTTAATTCCATCCCCAAAACTTATGTCCTTATTCTTGCTACCTGTCCTTTCCCCATGTTCGTGGATTTTCATTTTGTTCTGTAACACATTTTGGTTCAACAGGACCATATGTGTTGAAGTATCTACAGGAACCTGAAAGGAAAACTGAATACAAAACTGTAGATGTTGATTTCCCTGTTTTGTGAAGATATGTATATCTAATACTTTAGCAGTAAGGACCGTTGAGCTCCTTTTCTATCCATAGCTGGGTAGTTATAGAGCTATGTGCTTGTATACCAAGTGCAAGAGTTCTCAGTTTCAATGGTTATATTTTTCTCAGATGTTGTTTGGTGGCCCTTCTCCATGTACTCTGCCTTTAACATTCTTTCTAGCCCTCCCTTTCTCAATGTTCACTGAGTCTTTATAGAAATGGTGTAAACTTATTATTTAAGACTAAACATCAACTCTTGCCTAATCTTAGACTTTGTGTAACCATGAAACTCCACATTGTCCACCACACACTGGATCAGAGGTTCATCTGAGAGTAGTGTTTGTCTGTCAGCATATATGTGTATGTATGTGTGTGTGTGTGTGTGTGTGTATTTATATATACACATACACATATGTAATGTGGGAATATATATATATATATGTATATATATATATATATATATATACTTATATGTATAATGTATAATTTTAGGTAGATGTAAAATCTTATTCCTTAAGGCTTAAGGAATCTTCTTTTTGTTATTTGTCCCTCTTCCCTACCTCTCTTCCTATATGCATTGAACGTCCCACTCCTAAGTAGAGCCCTCCCCTGTTCTTCCCATTTCCACCTTCACATAACCTGTATTCTGCTATTCTCCTTTCTAGCTTTCTAGCCATGCCCCCCCCCCAGGTTCCTTTTTACTTTCTCTGTTTCAGTGATTACTCTGTGTTGTATACTCATATGAAGGTCAAAGCTCAGAACCACTGATGTGAGAGAATGTGTGGCGTTTGCTTTCTGGGTTACACCAGTCAATATAATATTTCCTAGCTTCATCAATTTACCTACAAATTTCCTTATTTAATTTTTCTTTACATTTTCTTTTCTTTTCTTTCTGATTTGCATCCCATTGTTTATCACTATGCAGACATCCATTTGTTAGAAGACATTTCTTTTCTCCTTTTGCCTAGGTATTGCCAATAAAACGGCAATGAACATGGCGGAGCCAGTGTCTGTGGAGTAAGAGGCTGACACATTTGGACATGTGGCAGGATGGAGTATAGCTAGGTCATAGGGTTCATTTAGTTTTAGTTTTTCAAGAGTTCTCCACGCTGATTAGAGTGTGACAATTTGCAGTCCAACCAACAGTAGATGAATGCACCTTTCTCTACAACCTCAGAAGTATTTGTTGTCAGTTGATTTGTTGATCTTGGCCATTCTGACTAGGGTAATATGAAATCTGAAATTAGTTTTAGTTTTGATTCCCTAATTGCTAAATATGAAGAGCACTTTTTGAGGTACTTCTTAGCCATTTTTTTTATTTCTTTCACTAAGAACTCTCTTTTCCGATCCATACCCTAAAACAGTTAGAAGAAAACATAAGCAGTGTCCTAAAAGATAGAGAGGTAGGAAAGACTATCTGAGTAGGACATTTGTCAAGGATATAAGGCCAGCAATTGACAAGTGGGACTTCATAAAACTACAAAGTTCCTATACAGTTTAGGAAACCGTCATTCGAGTAAAACAGAACACCGCATAGTGTCATAGTGTAGAGAACCTTTTCCAGCTCTATACCTGAGAAAGAATTAATATAGAGAATATATAAATAACTCAAAAACAAAAACAAAGAGCCAAGGAAACAAATGTCATTTTTATATGTACTTTACATTGCTTAACCATCCGTCCTTAATGATCATTCATCTTTCATCACGTCTTCCCGCCTTCTACCTGTGTAAACCTTGCCACCCTAGTATTACCCTTCTATATTTCCTCTCATTCAGTGTTCTTCTAAGTTCCATACCTTTATATATCCATCTCCCATGGTTTCTTTCTAATTTCCTGGAGTCTGTAGGAAATCCAAGTCAAACACAGAAGCTTTAAGATCAAATATGAAGGAAGACATAAATAAATTCTTCTTCCATTCTTTGGGCATCACATTCAATATAATCATTCCAGTTCCACTTATTTATCTGTGAATTCCACAATTAATTTTTAACAACTAAATAAAATTCCATTCTGTACGTACATTATATTGTCATTATTAAATAATCAATAGGCTAGTTTCAATTCTTAGCTATTATGAATGAAACAGCAGTTAATATAATTAAGTATATATTTTTTTCTGGAAGAAAATAGCACTGTTTCACCATATGCTAAGGAGTAAAAAACTGGGTAATACAAAATTTCTGTCCCTATCTCTGTAAGGGATGTTCACACTGATTCTATAGTAGCTGGTCCAGATTGCACTCCCACAAAGAGTAGTTAGGAATTTATGATAGCATTTGTTGTTTTTTGATTTCTTGATGATAGCTATTATGACCTGGGTGAGATGCAATCTCAAAATAGTTTTAATATTTATTTCCCTGATAGGTAGGAATTTTGAACACATTAAAACATGTTTTCAGTCAATCGTACTTCCTTTTTAGAGTATCCTTTGTTCTTTCAGGTGCAATTTTCCTTAAACTCCTCCTACTTTAATATTTATCCTTTTATTTTTTTAAAAATTTCTGCAGCATGTTTTCTTGAACATATATTTTTCAGACCCTTGGCTAATCATCTTTAAAAAAATAATTCCTTCAAATAAAATATCTATCATTGAATATGCACACTGTGTTTTGACACATATTTTGGAATTGCATGCCCAAAAGGCAGCTTCAATTCATATTGTCATAAGTCTTAGTCATTATGCATAGGCCACATATACATTATTCAGTCTTTGAAATACTCCAAATATTATACCTTTTAATAGTTGTTTTAACTAGCTTTTATTACCATTTGCAGGATAATTGTTGATTGCTAGTGTCTTCTAAGTTTGCTACCTTTTGTATTATCTAATTTCTTTTTTGAATATAAGGTTTATTTTTATTCCTTGTGACCCATTTGTATGTTATTGAAATAATTTTGTACATTAAACATTATTCTGTTATTCATATTGCACTGCTATTAAAAATGTTTCAGGTTATAGTCTGAATTTATTCATCAATCATTTTTTCAACACTATCCCGTTTTTAGTCACTAAATCAGTACAAAATATTTCTAGATATTTTTTCACTATTCTTTAACTTCTCTACCTAAATATAATTTATCTGTATATATTTCAGAAATTATTGTTATGACAGAATTTTCTATTCATGACTGAACTGCAATTTTCTTAATTGTAAGCATTTGTTCTCTCATTCATTGAAATTTTACAGTTCTTTAAAAGTTCTATTTTAGAGTATAGTCAATTTTGGATGTAATAACTTGCAAATATGGATGTGTCATGTTGAAAGTTTCATGCACCAAAGGTTTTCACATGCTGTAGTCACACTTCAATTTGTTCCTCATTTATCATGTAATAATCATTAGTTTTATGCATCCAAAATTTAAAGATAAAGCAATATACTGAAATCAGAAACTATGCATTTGCACTCCTCTCTTGCGAATACTTTTTCTAGTCTTTCCTTATAGTGTGAAATGTGCTGATATTAGACAGAATATCATGGTGCATTTATGACTTGAAAGGAAATCTTAGATACTGCACATTGGAAAGTATAAACCAATAGTTCCTTTGCTTAGATATTTAAAAATATCTTATTCATTGTCTCTGACAGATTGTTAGAATCAAACTGAAGATCCATCCTGGCATATACGATAAAACAATGGGGCTTATAAGACCATCTGTCTTCCATTGACTATTAAAATGAATATGTATTTTCAGACATTGATTATATTAGTAACAAAGATTCTCAGTTGAATTATTATCATTAACTCTATGAATAGTATGATTTACATTTTAATGTTTTCTATATAGAAACAAGAAAATAGCTGGTGTCTACATCACTCTCTGTCTGTTCAGAAGTGCTTTATATGGATTCATATATACCTTCACAATTCGACCCTTACCCAGTTTAATGATGCTGTCTTTTGCATTGTAATTTATTTCTGCATGAGCAACATTGGGGAGTTAATAAAATTAAGGCAAAGTAAAGATACCTTTATCATCTGAAATATGAAAAATTCCTTTTTAACAAAAATTAATTTTGCTTTTTTCCATATGTTTATGTTCCTAACATAATCCATTTTCCAACTATATTCATGCTTTTTAGAAAAATATAATGTTTATTTATACATTTAAATATATGATGTAACATAATTATCTTTATATTTCATCCATGGTCCAGTTAACATTAGTAGAAATTTAAGTCATATTTCCTATATTTAATATAATTGATGTTTTCTCTCTTTTTAATATTTACTCCAATTATTTAAGTTTTTTAATTTGCATTTCTCAGAAATCTTCCAAATTGCTTTATTTCCACTTAATGATGGTAACAAAATGAGAATGATTTTACAGCCAGGGTGACCATTTGTATGTTACACCCTCATAGTGGTTTTCCATATTACTGAGCATCAAGGATCTCTGCTTTCAACAAAAACTTTTGTTCTTTTTTTCTGCTTCTAAATTACAAGACTCAAGAGAATTACTTTATTTTTATAAAATGTATTATAAAACTAGTAGAAAAGGGTTTTAAATATTCTTATTTATCATTTTAATATACATATATCTTTCCTATTGGCTTGCACTTGTGGAATACTGATAAGCATTTTATGGTAGAGAACTCACTATACTGCTCATTAAATTGTAAATGATCTTAATGTGAAATTTCAATACATGCAAATTTTAGATATTAATTTTATTAAAATTATACTCTATTTCTTTCTATTTGGGGATTTCATTGAACACACTTTGACTAGATGCTAATCCTGTAGTGATAGTGATTTCTGATGGGGTATTGTTGCCTTGATTTTTGAGTTTCTTATGTTGGTATATAGAATTTACACATTTGCTGTGAATTTTTGCTTTGTTTATTTTTCCAGTTGTATTATTTCTGTTGAAGTATTTTCAGTGTTGCAGTGTGTTGATATGGTAGAGTTCAGAATGTAGTTCAGAAGATAATGACTCAGAGTTCCTGATTCACGGTCCTATATTATTCTTTGACATTAGCTGAGAGAGCAACTACTTTCAACACAGTGAATTTGTAACCTTTCCAATTCATGTGATTAAATGTCTGACAACAGTAATTTAAGGAAAGTAGATACATTTTGGACCAACATTTCAGAAGATAAAATCCACTATCATGGGAAAAGTGCTGGTGGTGGCACACACAGAAGTGGTTCACTGTCTCTGGTAAAAGACCATGAAGCAGAAAATCGAATCAGAAGCAGGGCTAGGACTTACCTTAAAAGTATACCTGGAAAACCAATCTTTACCAATTTGGTCCCATTTGTTTTTAAAAACTAATGTCACTAGCATTGTTCTAAGTACTCAAACACTGAAACATATGATCCTGTGGTGGTTATTTCTGACTTAAATGTGACATATTTTCTCTCTAAGTTTCATAATTTAGAAGTAAAGAAGTAAAAGAAACATAGTAGCCAGTATGACATTGAAAAAGAGAAAAGTTACTGCAGTAACATAAATTGATTTCAAGTATACTATAAATGTACACTAATAAGCACAGACACAAACTCAGATATTATACCCAGCAAAATTCTTGATTAGCAGAGATGAATATAAGATAATTCCTGATAAAGTCAAATTTAAACAATATCTATCTAAAAATCCAGCCCTACAGAAGGTGCTAAAAGAAAAATTCCAACCTTAGGAGGTGGACCATACACATGAAAACACAGAGAATATATAATCTAATAACAGCAAAATCAAAAGAAAGGAAGCACACACACACACACACACACACACACACATCACATATACACACAAACACAAAATCACACACACAAACACACCACCACCACCACCACCACCACCACAACCACCACCAGCACCAGGAGCACCACCAGCACCACCAGCACAAAAAAAAAAATAGGAATCAACAATCATTCTTATTATTATCTCTCTATCTTAGTTCTCCCACTAAAAGACACAGACTAACAGAATGGATGTTAAAACACAATACATCCTTCTGAGGTATCCAAGAAACACACTTCAGCATCATGGATATACATTATCTCAAAGTAAAGGGTTACTAAAAGATATTCCATGTACACGGACCTGAGAAGCAAGCTGGTGTATCCATTTTAATACCTAACAAAATAGATTTGGAGTAGAAAGTAATCACAAGAAATGGAGGACATTACATACTCAACCAAAGGAAGAATCTACCAAGATGACATTTCAATTCTTAACATCTATGTCCTGAACACAAGGGTACACATGTTTGTAAAAGAAATAGTATTACACTTTAAATCACATATTGATTCTCATACACTGATAGTAGAAACTTTCTATACCACATTCTTACTAATGGGTATCCAGACAAAAGTTAAATAGAAAAACTGGAAATACAAGGATGATAAAACATATGTACATAACAGATATCTACAGATCATTTCACCGAAGGATTTTACCCTGTTCTCTGAACCTCATAGAATGCTGTACAAAATTGTCCATATATTCAGACAAAAAGCAAGTCTCAATATATACAAGAAAATTAAAATGACTCCTTGCATCCTATCAATCATGAATTAAAGATATCAACAACAACAGAAAGAAGAGAAAGCTTACAAACTCATGGAAACTGCACAACTCTCTACTGAAAGAAAAATTGGTCAAGACAGAAATAAAGAAAGAATTTAAAGATACTCTCAAATTCATGAAAATGAATACACAGCTTTCACAAACTTATGGGACACAATGAAAGCAGTTCTAAGAGGAAAGTTCACAGCACTAAGTGTCTACATAAAAATATTGGAGAGATCTTATATCAGCAACTTAACAGCACATCTAGAAGCTCTATAACAAAAAGAATAAATCACACCCAAAAGAATTAGAAGGCAAGAGATAATCAAAAAGCTGAAATCAAAATAGAAACAAATTGAGCAATATGAAGAATTAATGAAACCAAAAGTAGGTTCTTTGAGAAAAATCAACAATATACACAAACCCTTTTCCAAATTAAGTAGAAGACAGATAGAAAATATCTGAATTAAGGAAATCAGACCCAAAAAGGGGGACATAACCACAGACACCGCAGAAATCCAAAGACTTATAAGGACATACTTTAAGAAACTCTACTCCACTAAATTAGAAAATCTAAGAGGAATAGATACTTTTCTCAATAGGTACCACTTACCAAAGTTAAATCGAGATCAGATAAATAGTTTAAATAGGCTTGTAACCCCCAGTGAAATAGAATCAGTCATTATCATCTCCCTACCAAAGAAAAGTTCAGGCTCAGATCATTTTAGCACAGAATTTTACCAGATTCTCAAAGAAGAATTAACATCAATACTCATCAAATTCTTCCTCAAAATAGAAAAAAGAAAGAACATCTTCCAATTCATTTTACAAGGCCACAGTTACACTGGTAGCCA
The DNA here is from genome assembly GCA_026225945.1 of Cricetomys ansorgei. NCBI lineage: Eukaryota > Metazoa > Chordata > Mammalia > Rodentia > Nesomyidae > Cricetomys > Cricetomys ansorgei. The sequence continues at coordinate 3,243,616 of JAMJFZ010000289.1, read as the reverse complement.
AACTACATAACACTTCAGCCAAGAAGGAGAATTTCTCTTATGAACTAGTTGTTAAAGGACTCAATAAAATACTAGAATGCCAAATCAAAAAATGTTTTAAGAAGATCATACACAATGAGCAAGTAGTGTTCATCTAAGAGATACAGGAAAGGTTTAGTATATGTGAATATCAGTAAATGTATCCACCATATAGAGAAACTTAAAGAAAAAATACACACAATCATCTCATTAGATCCATAAAAACCCTTGACAAAATCCAACACTCCTTCATGATAAAAGTCCTAGAGAGATTGGGAAACAAGGAATGTAGCTAAACAAAATAAAGGCAATTTACTGCCAGCCTACAGCCAGCATCAAATTAAATGGAGAGAAAGGCAAAGTAACGCTCTCTCTAATCTCTTCATCCATCCAAATGTCACAAAGAGATACTCCTATGTTTCTGTTGTTTGTTTTAGAAGGATATCAGGAGAACAAAGCCCTCTGAATCAACTGATCCAGGTGCATATGAGAACACAGAAACTGAAGCAGTAAAGACAGAGCTTAAAGGGTCTGTGCTGGGTCCTCTCTCTCTCTCTCTCTACATATATATATATCTTTTAGCTTTGTGTTTTTATGGTGCTTTTGAGTGTGAAGATGAGCGTGAAGATGAGACCACTCTTGTATTACTAATAATGTTTGTATGTGGTTGTGTTTATTTTAATAGGTTTAGTTGTGCTTGTGCTTGTGATTACACTTGGGATTCTTTTCTTTCATTGGATTGTCTTCCCCAAATTTGATGATATTTTAAAAAATGTATCTTATTATATTTTATTTTATCACATCTGGTTGTTATTTCTTAAAAGCCTGTTCTTTTCTAAAAAGAGACAGTTCCATAGGATATGGGACAGGAGGAGAAACTGGGGAGTAGAGGAAGGGGAAACTATAATAAGGGTATGTTGTATGAGAGCAATCTGTTTTCAATAAAAGGGAAAAATGAAACAAAAAATCTCAAAGAATTAACGAAATATATTTTGAACATCTACCACTGAGAGTACAAAAGGTTTTATATTCCTGAGATTCCCCTGATCACAGAAAATCAAAGAGGGTGGAAATACAACAGTACAATGCTAGCACTCATTCCTATACTCAAGGGCACAAGAGGTAGTCTTAAGGAAACTGCAGTCTTTGTTGTAAATCCTATTCCCACTTAAGGAAAACAGAGTAGGATATAAATATCTATTCTCAGTGGAGAAAAGATCAATTGCCTCTATCTTCTAACTTCATAATCTATCTATCCAGTCATCTGTTTATCTATTCTAATTCTAATATTTTATAATATATATATGTATATGTAATTTCTATATATAATATATGTTATTTATAAATACGCACATATATATGTATATATATGTGCGTATATATAAATAAAATTTCTCAGTTCTCTCAATTGGATTCTGACATTTTCAAAGAGAAATGTATCCATGCTTAGAATCAATGTGCTTGCTGATATGAATAGCAATAGAGGCGCATTCTAATATTTCATGGTGCTGGCATTTTCCAATAGTTTATTTTCTTTATTCTCTGTTTATATAGGGATAACTTGCTTATATAGACCACTCTTATATTACCAATAATGTGGTTGTGTTTATTTTAATAGGTTTAGTTGTGCCTGTGTAATTTCTTTTAAACTTGATTATTCTCACTTCTTTTCATGACTATGACCCTTCAACCATCTTTAACCCAAATGTATACTCATTTTTTTTTTGGTAGTGTTTAAGTTAAGTTAGGTGATATGGTCCTTTCAATAAGTGTAATTATGTAATTCTAACTTCTTTGGGCTGACAAAATATCACAGTCAATAAAGTGCTTTTCTTGTGTTCTGTGGAAATGGATTCAATTTCCAGAACATGTACAAAAACTCCATTGTGGTGCTGTACTCTGATGATCACTGTAGTAGAGAGGTAGAGACATCAGGATCCCCCCAGGTTCGGTGTTGGGTGATCCAGCCTGGTCTACAGGGTGAACTGCATGATAAGTGAGAATTACTGCTAAAAGCAAAAATAAATGTGAATGATGCCAGAGAATTATGTCTTCCATTGGCATGCATGTATAGTCATGAAGACACACCCATCTATCCCTATGTGTGTGTGTGAGCACACGCACACACACACACACATATGTGTAGAGAGAAATGGAGAGACAGAAAGACAGAGACAGAGAGAGATACAGAGTTATAAAACATCAAAGTTTTTTCATGATAATTTACTATTTAAAAAGACTTGTCTAATATTTTTTACTGATGCATTATTTTTGTCTTTTTCCTAATTAAAAAATGATAAAATTTGGGGCTCATTTCATTTCACCCAGGTGCTACATATCACAGAGAAAACGGTGTGAGATTAAAGAACATTTTCCTTTTCATCTCTTTACTTATCAAAGCATTTTCAGAACTACATAGAATATTAAAAATTTTAAGGTGAGTCAAATCCTTGTCTATTACACAAATATAAAATGAACAAAGGTAAAGTTTTTTTTTTTTAAAACTCATAACTGAACTTAGAAGAACTTCGAATTATATGTTAAAAATCACTTTATGTACCTGGAGAGATGACTCAGTGGTTAAGAATACTGATTCCTTGCACAGAGGACCCAGGTTAAGCTCCCAGAACCACATGGTGACTTATAACTATATATAACACTAATTCCTGAGGATCCAGTGGCTTCTGCTGAAATATATGGGTACCAGGCACACACAGTGCACAGATATTTATGCAGACAAAACACACATACACATAACAAACATAAATCTAAAAAACTAAAATTAAAAACACTTGTACGGAAAGCCCCCAAATCAGATACATATATAAATGAAATATTGAGATACACCAGATCCTATGTTTCTACCTAGCCAGATCCTATACATAATTCTCTGACTCTAGTGCATGAGTTTGCCTGACCCTCTCCTCTGTACAACGTCACCAAACAATAAGAAATAACCCAGGTTCCAGAACCAGTACACCAGCCTTGCTTGGCCATCCCCGCCTGTGCATAAATCAAGCTTTAGGATTTCAATGACACAGCTTTCCTGCTCCTATGCACAGGCCTCTCCCAAACCACATCAAACCTCTTCGCCCAACAAGAATCTCTGTGTGTTTTCCCAGGGTCTAGCTTGTTGAGTCACCTGATTCATACATACATCCTCCCCAAACTGAAAGATCTAGGCCAGGTTCCACCATATCATGTGCATCAGACTATTATGACCACTTCTGTTTACTCAATAACAAACACTTAGTTTTCAACCAGAATACATTATACCTACTCTGCCAAACTACAGGCCCCTCCAATACCACAAGTCAAATCTAAACCCACCTAGATTTAGCTCTACTGCAGGTTACGTCAAGACACACATCACATACACCAATGTCTCCATGACTTCATTCCACCAAAGCCATTTCTAAGTTCTTAGCCCAACTTGGATCCACATTTTTTTCTTCAGCCCCAACCTGTTCTATCATTTCAAACTAAGAAGAACATGTCAAGTTCTCATCACAAAAATATGAAACATCACAAACGACATGAAAGTTCAAGTCCATTAACTCATACCAATATCTCAGTTCTATAGAAATGATTGCAAATGATTGTTTCCCAGATGAACTCTAGGATCCAGAATTTTGTTCTTAATTTTTAAATTTATGAAAGTTTAATTCTGTTAAGATATTCAAAAGCAATTAAAGTATTGGGAAATATTTTAGCTCATAATTTTAATTTTAGATTTCTTTTGCCCTATTTTTCTTTAATTGAAAATAGATCTTTTTCATACAATATTTTATGATTATGGCCCTGGTTACCCTCCTCTGAGATCGTCACCAAATTACCCCCCTGCCGAATCCTCACCCTTTCTATTTCTAGTCAGAAAAAAATAAACAATAATCTAAAACATAATAGTAAAATAAAATAAGATACAACATAATGAACATATCAGAATAGATGTTGTCTTCAGCAATGGGACTTTACTGCCAGTCAGTTTGGGGAAAGCAACCAATACCTTTGAAAATAGCCTGGGTAACTTAGCAGTTCCCATTGGGTCCCCTTTGGCCAACAACTGGATTCTATGTAATCCATTTCTGACACTGGAAGCTTCATTTGATGACAGTAGATATTCAGTTGAGTCTGTGTCTCCCCTATTTAGCAATTTCATTTAGATATTCATACATGTATGTTTGAGGATGTTTCTACTGTGTTAGGTTTCCATATGAAATGTCAAATGGTCCTTAGTTTTAGCCATTCCTCCACATATTTCCTCCCTCATCCCCTCTATTTCTCCCTCCTCGTTTGATCCTACTTTCCTGCAACCCCCTCATCCCTCCATAACTATCTACTCTATTTTCCATTCCTAAGAAGATCCATCCTTTCCCTCTGGTTTCTAACTCTATACCTAATCTCTGTGGTTTAGTGAACTGTAGCTTGTCTTTCGAAGATTTAACAGTTAACATCTACACCTAAAGGAATGCAAACCATATTTGTCTTTCTGGGACTGGGTCAACTCACTAGGTATGACTTTTTGTAGTTATATTCATTTACCTGTGAATTACATGATTTCACTTTTTGACAGCTAAGTAATATTCCATTGTGTAAGTGTGGCTCATTTTCTTTATCCATTCACCTGTTGACAGACATCTAGACTAGTTCCAATGTCTGTTTATTATGAATAGAGCAGCAATGAGCACAGCACAGTGTCTCTTTAGTAAGATAAAACTCAGGACACAGCATTAAAAAATGATCATATACATCATCAAAGAATTCAAGGAGTGAAAAAAAGTAAGAGACCAGTGAATTTAAGTAGAAAGAACTTAAGCATAATAACCAAGTGATTTCCTAAGGAAATGTAAATATATGGCTGACGGCCATGATAATGCTGTGTCCTGAGTGTGTTGAAGTAGACCATTTATTCAGTGTTGGTGGGATGGGAAACTGGTGTAGTTGGTGGAACTCTGTAGTTTTCTAAAAGAACTAAAAATAAATCTACCACAAGACACAGTTATACCATGCCGAGGCACGTGTCCTAATAGCTGGACGTCCAACTCTACAGAAACCTGCTCAGCCATGTTTATTTTTGCCTCTATTCACAATAGTTGGGAAATGGGAACAAACTAAACATCTCTCCTCCAATGAATGCATAATGAAAATGTAGTACATATACACTATGGAATTGTATTAATCTGTAAAGAGAAAGGAAATCATGAATATTGAAGGTAAGTGGATGTGAATGGAAAATATCATATCCAGACTGAGAAATTATACATATATATATACTGTATCGCATATTCTCTCTCATCTGAAGCTCCTAGCTTTAAATCTTAAGATGTGAGAGCATATCCTGTGGTAACTACAAAACCAGAGTGCTGAAGAGAGGCCAGAAAGATTGTAGAATCAAAGAGGTAGGGAGTTTGTTTTTATTCAGTGTCTGCTAGTAATGTCAGCAGCTACACCCATAAAATCTCACCAACATGACTGCCTCAGTGTGAGCTGAGCAAGGACAACAAAAGTAGACAGACATATTGAAGCTCAAGAAGGAAAGTACAGAAAGCTTTAGTCCTATACACAGTACTACAGGCAGGTAAGGCATGCTGAAAGCAGGAGAAATAGTTTTTACTAGGAGAGAGCATACCATTGTTTTTTTTTATCCATTATCCATTGTTTTTTATGGTCAGACCTGAAAATATACATAGAAGTAACATTATGCAGACTGTGCAAGATATATAAGTTTACAGAAATTATATATATATATATATATATATATATATATATATATATATATATATATATCATGTATGTATATAACAGCACTTAATGAAAAAAGGTCTTTAATTTGAAAAATAACAGGTAGTAGTATATGGGAAAGTTTGGAGTAAGAAAAAAGTAGTGGAAAAAGTATGTAATTAAAATCTCAAAAGTTAAAAAAATTAGGGGATAGAAAGATAAAAGTTTATTGATATAATTATATTTGCTGGGGAGGAGCTGGGAGGCAGGAAAGGAGGCTGGGGTCAGGATGTATTGTACAAGAGAAAAAAAATAAATTAAAATAATAATTAAACCACTGTTAAAACATTGGAATATATTTTAAAATAAATTTTTATAGCTGGTATGTTTTATATCTCATCCTAGCAAAATTTCTTAGCTGCTCATTTGCATAACCAGCACTTCTATAACACTTGAAGTGTTGAAAAATAGTTCAAAGGCCATGAGATATGCAGATCTCTATAGACTCTGATATCAAGGAAAAAACACCAATCAACATCTAGCATTTTATTTCAGTCTTTCACCTTGTTTTTTTTTCCTGAAGAAATTTATGATGGTGCTCTAACTAGTTTTATGTCAACCTGACCCAAACTAGTGTCATTGAAGAGGAGGGAGCCTCATTTGAGGAAATACCTCCATAAAATCTGACTGTATGCAAGCCAGTAGTAGAAACTTTCTTAATTAGTGATTGATATTGTTATGCCTAACTTATTATGGATGGTGTCACCCGGGACAGTGGTCTTCTATTAGAAATTAGGATAATCAAGACATGGAGACTACTTGAGTAAGCAGCATTCCTCCATGTCCTCTGCATCAGCTGCTGCCTTCTGTTTCCTGTACCATTTGAGTTGTAGTCATGGCTTTTTTTGATGATAAACAATGATGTGATTGTGTAAGACAAATAAACCCCTTACTCACCAAGTTACCTGGTCATGATGCTTCATCATAGCAATTGTAACCCTAAGTAAGACAGAATGATGTTAAAAACATTAAACACTATTCACTTTACCTGAATCTAGGTGTTATCACCATAATTGTGTGATAGGTTTATTTGGAAGTCAGAATTGAAACTTCCACACATGCACAAAGTTCTATCTGCCATTTCGTTATTAGTGTGATTATTGGGATTCATTTTTTACTCCTTTAACTGAGTTGTATTGGGAAGGATTTTTCTAGTTTCCACTGTACTGTGATTCCAATCTGAAGTTGTTACTCCTGATACCTGTGTGTTAAGTAAGTAGAGTTACAGATATAGTTGAGTCATAAATTCATTTGATGTCACATTGGACTCGAAAGAGTTCTTAGTACGACATGGCTTTTTTGTATACACAAGAGACAAAAAGAGACACAAAAAGGAGAAATCTTTACAATGTGTTCATGCCAAAGTTGAAACATTACAGCAGCTGTAGAAGCTAAAATGAAAAAAAGGGACTGTAGAGGAACAGTCCTGTGTGAAAGCTAGGGTCTGGATTCCACGGGCTAAACTCACAGGCTTGTGTAGTCTGAATAGAATGTAGACACACCTTTAATCCCAGTATTCAGACAGCAATAGTGGTCCATGCCTTTAATCACTAGACAAGAAAAAATATCAGGGGAACTAGACACAGGAAGAGAACACAGAAAGAGTCAGTGTCACACAGGAAGTGACATCTGAGATTAGTCAGAGTGAATGGCAGACAAAGTGACTAATCAGAGGAAGAGGTAGCAAATTAAGGACATGTCCAACTCTCATGAGAAAAGGTAGGCTCTCAGCTCAGTAAAAGAGAGTTACATAGGACAGACAGTCAGTTCAGAAGCAGACAGAAGGGTCAGTAAGATGTCAGTTGAGAAGAGGCTGAAGACTAAGAGTTCTGAAAGAGCTAGTCAGAGTGGCTCAGTTTCCAGTAGGTCTCAGAAGGCTAAGGGTAAAGATTTCTAGGTCAAGGATAGCACTTAAATATTTTAGATTTTATGAAGGCTAAAGCCTTCCAGTTCAAGGATTAAGAGTAGAGTGTAAAGAGGCCAAACTCTCTAGGACTCCAGGATTCCAGGCTAGAACCAGTAATTTAATTACATAAAGGAATAAACTCTCCTCTGCCCCTAACTAAAAGCTACGTCTGGTGAATCTATATCTACATCCACTTATCCATCTACTACTACAAGGGACAGACTCTTTTCTGTTTCTAGACACACTAACAGAGTGCATATTGAATATTTAGGTCCCAGAATTTGTTCAAGCAACACTAGGAAGCAAATACAAGATTTTGTAGCTCTTTTGTAGTTTATGATAATGGTGTCAAAAGGGATTCAGAAAACTTTATATAGATTCTTAGTGTGAAAATAGGAGCTTGCCACAAGTACAGCTGCTTGGATCTTAATTTCATTTGTAATGCTCTAATTAATTTTTTGCTTGAGAAAGGACTGTCATGGCATCAGTATTTTAGTTTTCAAGAAATGTTGACTAGTTTCTATTTCTTATTAAGTCATAATCATTAATGAAATCTCTTTACAGCTAAATTTCATTTATTCATTAGTGAAACAAAGCACTTGATTGTTACATTTCATTATATTAAGAATGTTCTTCTTTCATAGTGCTGAATTAAATCCTGGGTTGTTGATAAACGATGGAAGTGCTCTACAGACATATTCTAGCCCTACTTTTCTTTTTCTTTCTTCACATAATATAAATGAAAATCAACTTAAAGAAGCTAAGGCAAATTTTTTCAAAACAGGAAGCACAAAAGACCCAGAAATGGCTCTCAGCATATCATTCACATTTATAGTAAATGTAGTTAAAAAAATTTAATTATTTCCTTCACTCGATTTCTCCTTCTAATGACACAAAGCTCCTGACTGAATAATTGTAAAGAGAAAAAGTTTCATTTTGACTCATAGTTCCAAAAGATCAACTCTGATGAGATTTGATGAGATCAGGTGCTGCTGAGGGCCTTCTTAGAGGCAGACTACCATGATTTGGGGGTCATTACATGGGACAGCAAGTATTCATGTGTGTATCTCTTCAGTTCTCTAAAATTCTTACAAGTACACCATAATTCAAACAAGGATGATTTAACCTGATAGCCTTATGTACTTTACATTATGTATTATAGAAACTATCTCTAAATATCACACTCAGATTGTCTCCATGGTAGCTCACAATGGGGCTTCACACGAAACAGAGGAAGACACATTCATGTCACACACAATCAAGGAGATAATCTGCAAAGCACAAACAAATTAAAACCATATATTTACAAACTTTTGCAGAATAAGAGATAAAGATACACTTTTACACTTTTACATGTGACAATCCAGTTGTGCACACAATTTGTTTAAGATGTTATCTCTTCTTCAATGTTTCTTATCATCTGAAATCTGGTGGCTGTAGTAATGTAGGCTTATATGTGAGTCTGAGTCTAGTCCATTGATCATTGTCTTGGTTTTATGCAATTAGAATGCTATTATTTTTACTTTTTAGATCTGAAGCTTAACTTGAAAAGCTGGGTTGATGATATCCTAAGTGCTAATTTTTTTTTTTATAGTTAAGGATGGATATGGCTATCTTTTGTGTTTTTAGTTACTAAGTAAAACTTAGGAATACTTTATTTTAAATTTCTGTAGGATTGTATTTGTATTTTCACAGGGATTACACTAAATCTATAGATTTCTTTTGGTAGAATGTCCATTTTCATAATATTAATTCTACCTCTTTTTGAGTTGTTGACCATTGAGGTCCCAAGACTTCAAAGTGTTTTTTTTTCTATTTGTGTGTTTCTTGCTTTGTTTATTTGCTTGCGTTTCCTTTGTTTCTAAAGAGCGAAAGAAAGGTACAGAAGTTGGATGGATAGATATTTGGAGAAAGTACAGAAAAAATTTGAACAGAAGGAAGTATGATCAGAATAGATTGTATGAAAACAGTTTTAAAAAACAAAGTATAAAGAAAAATTTAAACAAAAAAGAAAGAAACAGGTAACTGTAGTTGGTAAGAGTGAATGAGAGGTTTAACCCTGGTCTCACTGGTGAAATTAATTTCAATACTGAGGAGTTCAACAGAGATCCTATATGCATTGAAGCACTAGGCAGTGCTGGGTAAGCTGATAATATATGAGACATTAATATAAAACATGTGGCTTTCCCTCCACGGATAGAAGAGACTATTTTCTTGTGGGCAGAAGCTACTGAGATCATGAAGGAAAGTGACACAGATAAATTAGCTCTCTGTAATAAGCACAGAAGACCCTTCATGAGCAAAGCAACAGGCAATGTGAAGGTTTCTGTTTCTGAGGAGAAGAAAGTCGCCTCATTCTACCCCACCAGTCTGGAGATCAGACTTAACATCTTATACATATTTCTTTTTAAATGATGCATGTGTCTATACTAACACATAAAATAAAGAAAACCACCTGCCATGCATAGACCTATTAAACTACCAAGTAGCTTCCCCTGTAACTTTGACAGCTTTGGCTGTCTCAGGGAACCAACCTAAGGACTTCAAATTTAAAAACTGCAATACATTGTGATGGCATGTGACCTGGTTCTCACCACCTGGAGATTGCTTAAAGGAATTCCCTAGTCATTTGTGTTACATGCACAATGAAACTGTTAGTATGGTACTCTTGTACTTTGAAGTTGATAACTAAATCTAGGCTCCATATGCCAAATATAGCCTGGTGCCAGCTGGTTAAAAAATCTGTTCTCATTTCTCCAAGGGAGTTCTTTTTAAAATTCATGACTTGAAAGAATTCCTTGTGCAGTAAGCACAGTAACATAGTCCGATGTAGTTGTGCTAGAAAAGAAAAACAAAAAACAAAAAAACTCCCACTATTTTCCTAGTTAAATACTCTATTTTAAATAACTAAAATAAAATAGCTTAATGGTTTATTGCTGTAGAACAAACCTCAAAGTTTCAGTGCTAATTTTCCATTGTGTTGCTTAAACATAGACTGGGTTAAAGGAAGGAATTTACATGTCATATGTTTGGATGCATGGTCAGCCCTGAAAACATACATACAAGTAGCATTATATAGATAGAGCAAGTTATTATTATTAAGAAATATATACATTTATTTATATATTTGCATATATTTACATATAAATTTATATTTGCATATATTTATATATTTGCATATATATTTATGAGTGTGTGTATGTTGTATATGTATGTAAAAACAATATAAATATGAGGCCACCAATAAAATTTTGGAGGAGAAATTGTCCAGGGAAAATTATTTAATTACCTTATAAACTTAAATATCAAAGAAAAAAAGTACTGTGCTTCTCCCAAGAGTCTTTTTGCTTTAAGCCACGATGACTAGGCTAAACTAATTTGAACACCCTTCTTTTAACTGAGATACCTCCTACAATGTTTATTAGATGGTAGACAAAAAAATGAAAGCAAAACTGAGAAGTGAGTAAGACAGCTTTCAAAGCTAAGAAAGAATGGGGAACATATTCTTTTGTTCCTCATGGTAGGACACTGAGAGACAATCTTCCTATTATTTTTCATGAAAAAAAAAGACTACAGAATGTCAGCAATAGTACAAGCCTTGAGGATGAGGGGTAGGATTCACAGAAGCAACATGATCAGGAGGGTTACCTTATTTACATAAAGATTAGAGGGCCTAAGAAAGTTCAGAAATGTGCTCCTGGAACTCCAAGCAGAAATAATCACAGCACTCAATACACTGTAGCTGTCCTCTTTGTGAGATAGATACCCTTAGTAGAAAACAAGGAAACTCTAATATGCTGGGTTCTGAATGCAGTAGTTCTAAACATAAATAAAAACCTATTAGACAAAACAGATTCTTTTAAAAAATTTTAAGCCAAATGTATAATCTATGTGACACTATGTTCATATTCATACTATTCATACTATGAGTTGTGGGTTTACATCACATTTTTAGTACTTTGGAAATACAGTTCTTAATTTATAATTACATGGAATAAATAGTCTTTTCAAACAATAAATAGTATAATAAATAAATATATATATATAAATAAATAAGTAAGTAAGTAAATAAGTAATCTTTTCAAACAATGTTAAACTTTTCCCTTCCTATAATGTAAGTAGGTTTATTTCTTTTCTTAACTCTTATTCTAAATCTACTGACTTGTAAAAAATCATTTCACATATCTAGATTGAACTATTTTGTCCTAAAAATGAATATTAGTCAGCTTGATCTCACCAACACAATATACCTAAGGATGAAAAGCAAAATAAAAAAATGATTTATTTGTCTCATAATTGTAGACATCCCATTCCATAGCTGCTTGACACATACCTGTGAGCCTGTGGCAAGTAAGACCTCAAGAGAGGAGTGTGTGCTGGCACAAAGTACCTACCTTCTTGCCTTTGGAGGTGGGATTAGGGACAAGATATACCCTACAAATTCATGTGCCCAATGAACCACAGTCTCTAATAAGGTCCCATCTAAATATATTACATTTAGTTGTGAAACAATCAATGTATTTATCCATTGAGTAATGTTAAAACCATAATAAGCAGTCACCATCAGGAGCAATACCAAGTGGGAGATAATTGATGAACCTAAGTATATACCAGGAGAATGAATTTTCATGACCAACAGCAACATAGGAGGAAATTCTTCTCTGATTCCAGACTTTTGGCTTCACAAGATATAATTCTGAACCAAAGAAACAATTGTTTGAAATTTAATACACGCACTACTCCAGTAATTAGTTATTAAATTTAAAGAAATGTTGGTGGATCTTTGATCAAATAAAATAATTAAAAGTTTAGAAGTAAGGACAGGAGAGTTTGCTCAATGATTAAGGTAACTTGTTGCTCTTATAGTGGATCTCAGGTCCCAGAATCTACATGGTTGCCCAACAACTCCTAACTCTAGTTCAAGGGAAACTGACACCTCTTTCTGATATCCCTCAGCATCATGTACATGGGGAACATACACGATTGTGTACACACATTTATATGTAGGAAATAAAATTATTAGATCTTTAAAATAAAGTAAAAGTTTAGAAGTAGACTTCTTTTGAAGAATAGGAAAATAATGGGATTTAAAAACAGAAATTCCTAATAGCAGGTATTACACTTCAACTAAGAATGTTATCACTTAATTCTAAAACAGTTGATAGATTAACTTCAATTTTACTGCTTATATTTATTCTGACTGTAAGACTCATTCTAACACTTTAACTATTTTTTTGTAAAATTTTTACCCTGACAAATATAACTTTATTTATTTTGGTCCCATGAAGATAATTTAGCTTGAGCCCTTGTGGTTACTTCCAGAGAATATCAAATGGTTTTTTAACTAGATATAGTTCTGTTTTCCAAGCTTATTTTCTAATATTTATGAAAATGTAATGCTTTTGGTTGCATTGGCACATTATTCTTAATTAAATCTAAGTAAGCCAGAGAAATGATGTCTATACAGGAAGAAAGAAGTTGCACATATTGGCATCTCCTTGGGCCCTTTGACTGGTATGTATATCATTTGTGATGCTGAAGATTTGTAACTCTTCACAGACCTGTCTGAAGATACATATAACGCAGTTCCCTATGTTATAATCATTATAATATGTTGTCTCAAAACATTCCCAAAAATAATTTTCTCATTTTTTCTATACGGTAGGAAAGCCATGCATTGTCTTCAGAATATATTTAGTAAGAAGTTTATGATAAGCAAGATACACCAGCTTTTAACTGTTATTTGGAAAGTTAGAATAAAGAAACACAATAAAAACTCAAGCTATGACGTTCCACAACAGTTTTCAATAAATAATAAGATTAAGTTAAAAAATAAGGTTAATTAAATCTGCATTTTTATGGGTGAATTTTAAATATTCTAACAATTAAATTACTTAAAAGTATAATTCTGTTCAGTTGCCAGTTAATACGTGCCACAGTTTGCTTTCTAATACTAGCTTTTTAAGATTTTTTTTTAAATTTTCAATTATGTGCATGAGTATGTTCACGGATATGTACACAAGCTTGCAGGTGCTGGCAGATGTTTGATGCAGTTGTTGAATCCAGTGCAACTGGAGTGACCAACTGTTGTGAGCAGCTTAGATGAGTGCTATTCAACAAAAGTGGGTCCTGTAGAAGAACAGAATGGTCTCTTAAATGCTGAGTCATCTCTCCTGACATAATAACTATTTTTACTTTAAATTTCTGTATGTTGCTCATAAGACAGAAATACATTATCAAAGAATGTCCTTGATGACTGAGAAAAACAAATATCTATCTGCTCATATCTTCATACTATTTTAATGAATCTTCCAGGCCTAATTCTAAGAGCAGGATAGACCACTGATCATATTATTCTTCAAAGTATTGTTATCAACAGTCCCACATTTATTTCCCTTTTGGAATAAATTACAGAATAATTATTTAGTGCACAATTCATGAATAAATACGATTAAAAATCCTGACTGCTATGTTATGATACAGGAAGTGAGCCAGCAGCTTAAGACTGATTGAGGTTAATTTTGACTGTTTTGCTTATTTCTTAGGCTGCCTTTTTTTTAATGGAAATAATTTGTGTCATGGTATGAAATGTTTTACATAAAATTCTTATGAACATAGAAAAGAAACAGTTTGTATTTGGGTGTGTATGTGTGTGATGGAATCTTTCTGGATGGGTTCATTCACATATCAAGGTGCAGACCTGCTACTTGGGCTACAGGGTTCCAGATGGAGGGATTAGAATCGTCTCCATAGAGTCCCTTAAACTTCAAGGCTAATACAGTTTTCTCTTTATTCTAACATGAAAGCATACTACCTCTCATAAGGAAAACAAGTCCAAATGAACACATATTTTAAAGTCTCTGTGTTATACTTATTAGTATTCCTTTAGATAACAGAAGCAAAAAGGCAAAGATCAGTGCTGGGGCTGGAGAATTGCACCTTTCCTAATGTAATGAATAGCAAAGTGATATTGGAGAGCTATGCATTCAGGGCTAGAAGGCTGTGTAGTGTTTTGTTTTGTACTAGTCTGGCCATTTTAACTTCTTCAAGTCATTTATTATACTGATAAATCATAAGTTATGATGTTTTGACTTAAAGTAAAAAAAAAAAACAAGTGTGTACATAACTGTACAAGATTACAATGCATACCAAAAGCCAAAGTTATTAGGGTTTAAGACTTTTTAAAAGAAAAAACAGTAATTGAATATAGACTTTGTGAAAACTCCCACTTTAAATATATGATTTCCAAATCTCTTGACCTCTACATTTTATTGTAAATGTTCCCTGACCCATATACAATTTTCTTCTTCACATACTTCTCATAATTCTGAGGATATCCAGAGTACAGTGGTAAATGTCACACTTGTCCTATAAAAATTAATTATGCAGCAAGCCATTCTTTCAAATGACCTTTGAAGAATTTATCTGTAGTACAAAAATAAAGGAAAGCCTGCCTCCTCAACACGCAAAGATTGGGAAAAACAGTCAAGGAAAACTAGAATTTTAATAAAACTCCATATTTCCAATCTCAGTATGAGGATTGCCTGCTCAATGAGAACCTAGCAAATGATTATAAAAATGTTGTATGTGGTGCAGAAGGAACCATGCTCTGAACCTGGCAGGAAACATGGGTCTTTTGTGAGGGCAAAGTGGGTAGCATGTGAGATGCTCAGAGAGGATATTTTCAAAGAACTGACTTCAAAAGGAGCAAATTTACTTTCAACAATAATGAGCCTACATATTTAGAAATATTTTTAACAATTGGGAAAACATTGAAATTGTGAAATAAAACTTGAGCTGACTTCCACGTCTGCATCATCACTTTCAAGTCTATAAATAATAGTCACAGCTCCTATACCAATCATGATTTTTTAATAAAAATAATGTTCATAATCTTTTTAAATAATTCAGTTTTTAATGAGATAAGGTGAGTCACAAGATATTCAGGAGAGCAGAAGCTTGGATGTAGAGCAGAGAAGAAGTAACACTACTAGAATTGTCTGCAAATGTAGCAGTATGCCACTGTGTGTTCATCAAGGATGACATAGAGGCCTTTTCATAGGTGCAAGCCCAGCCAGACCTCAGCAGAGGGAACTGCCGTCCTGTCCAGTGTCAGACTCAACAGTGAAATCTCGAATGTCTGAGCTCAGGTGTATGTATTGATTCAGAACTCTGCAGGTAGTCTACTGATACCATGTGCAGATCATTACCAATTAACATCCCCCACATAAATCCAATACATGAAAACAATTCAAAATTCCAGGACCTAGTGTAGCTAATCACCCGACAGTACATAAAACAATTTCAAATGTAACTAAAAATAAATTTCTCCAACATGCAGCACACTACTGAGAACACTGAGGCATCTCTGCACTGTGTGAACCTCTCAATGTGCTTACACAGTGATTCAGCCTGTGAATGCCAACAGGAGGGAGTCTCTGCCAAACACATCTTCCATAGTGAAATTCCCCCAAGTATAGAAAGAGTCTTTAAATATTGTTATGGGCTAAAACTCTGACATCCAGTGTAATTTTCAAAATTGCAAGTTAAATGTATTCTACAAGATACATAGACTGTCCTGTTATTTAATTACTGGTCTTTGATTCCATTGCTAGCGGTAAAGAAAACTGTATCAAATAACCAAATAAACTGATGTAGACTTGTGACTATTTCTTAGGAGAAAAGGAAATGCCTATAGATGGTTTAAAAATTTGGATTTGCAGAGCAGTGGTTGCCATGACTTTAATCCCAGCACTCGGGAGGCAGAGGCAGGCAGATCTCTGTGAGTTCAAGGGCAGCCTGGTCTATAGCATGAATTCCAGGACAGCTAAAGTTACAACAGAGAAACCTTGTCTTGAAAAAAAAAAAGAAAAGAAAAAAAATTGGATTTATCTCCAATAAAATAGGCTTAGTTTTGTTACAGTTCAATGTGAACAATATAAGTATTTTTTAAATTATTCTGAAAAGAATATATAACAAACTAAAAATTTACATATAGGAAGGAGTAGAAACTGGAAATGGAAGTCAAACAATTCATGAATATAAAGTAAGTCTAAGCATGTGATTAATGTAAAATCAATACAATTAACACTTTGCTATATTTGACTAATATTAAATATATTATATAATATGTTGTCTCAAAAATCATCGAAGAGTAGTGGTTCTCACCTTTAATCCTGGCATTTGGGAGTAAAGACAGGCAAATCTCTATGAGTTTCAGATCAGCCTGACTTACATAGTAAGTCCCTGTATCAAGGGGAAAAAAAAAAAAAGGGTTCTGAACATTCTATAAAGCTCCACAAAGGAAACCTAATAAAATACATCCTATGCAGTGCTCATGAAATCAGATGGTGAACAAGCATTGTAAAAGTGTAGAAACATTTCTTTTGGGAAGTAACATAATATGTATCTCCTGAATCTCCTGTCAGGTATTAATCAGAAAGGAATTCTGGATCACGTTCTGGAAATTCTTTGGAGCACACCTTTTTGTGGGTAAATTCTTTATAAGCCTCTTGAACTTGTTATAGTTTTCTGGGCTGTGTTAGATAAGAAAGGAATCTGAAGGTGAATTTTCCACTGAATATACAAGAGGACAGACACTATTGCTACCTTTATTTCATATAGTTCAGAGTAAATGGTCAATAGCTATAGATTTAAGAATGAGTGAAAGTAATAGTTTCTATGTCCTAAAAAACATGTAATAAGGTGTTTCAAAATAATAACAGAGATGGCTTAGTGACTACCATATCAACAATAGACATATAATGGCCTATCAAATGAAGATTTTATAGATAAATTACACTGTCAAAAAGTTAGAGAAGTCTCCTGATGTTACCTCAGACTGCAGGTGAAAGCTTGGAGCTGTCCGAAGGATGGAGAGAGAAAAAGTGGATATGGTTCATGTGACCAGCCAGAGAAGTCCAAAGATTGTGAACTATGTGAGCCAGCTGCAGGTGATCCTGCCAAGCTCTATTTTTGGAAAAGGACATTATTGACATTTCTTATGAGTCACAGATGGCCAAGAAGGAGGAAAGCACACTTTTACTTGCTATTCCTGGCCCTAAAACTGAACCACGAAGGTGAACAACCTCAAAGGAAGGAGGAATTGATAGCCCTGGACTCCAGCAGTCAGCAAGAAAGTTAGAAAACAGCAGAAGCAAGAGACTCATCAGAGATATTACTGGAAAAATTCAAAAACTAGAGAAATATCAAAAATAAAACAAAAGTAGCTAGTATGGAAATGGGCCAGTTTAGATGTGCATAAGGAACATAAATTAACCAGGTTTCTAATGAAGTCAAATGTCTTGATAAGATTCAAGTTTTGTTCCATTCTGTTCTTGATAAGAATGAAAAAGAAAAAAAGACCATATACCAAAGAGGATGAGATCAAGGTTTTCTCTGTTACACTGGGTGTCTTTTTTTCCATATTGCAAAGACCTTGCTTGGGAAGAAAGGGAAAATAAAATAAATTTGAATTAACCCTAAACTATTCATTATATAGATCTGGACATTTTAAATATCTTCCTAGTTTTTGTGTCTTTTAAATGATCAAAAGGCCTTTACATTACATAATTATGAATATAAAACTATACTATCTACAAGAATTATCACTTAGATGAAGGCAAAAGCTACTACATAAATATTAAAGGGACACTGGAATCAACATTTAGTTTCATTTTGTTGTTTTTTTGCCAATTAGGCTTGCTCACCTGTCATATGTGTATATAGGAGAGAAGCAGAAGACATTTTTCCAATATTGGGGTCAAATACTACATATTGTATCAAGGTAATTGGGACATTAAAGTTGTTTCTTCAGAAAAGGTAAATATAGTCAACTGAATTCATAATACATTATTAAACTATTGAACAAAAATTAACCTTGACAGAAGTATATTATGAGCTGACCATCATGCAATACCCATGGTATTTATGCCTAAATCCACAAATTAAGTTGCATTAGTCTCATTCTCCCACATCTGAGTACAAGAAGAATTTATTTCATTGATTATCATGAAAACACTGGCATCTGATCTTGTTCAAAATCCAGACAGCAATATAGATGTAGATTCATGCCAGATGTTGTGAATTGTGGTCCCATAAGTAACAAAATGGTACCACTGAGGAAAGGTGTGAAAGTCTAGGAACATGGTGTATTGCTGTTTTGTCAAAACCAATCTTAGTGTTTTAAAATTCATAGAACTTCTAGGTCTTATCAAGTATGCTTTAATACAATGGCATCAAATACTTTGAAATAAGTCTAGTCACAGCCTGTTTCCAGATTCCACAGTGTACCTGCTCCTAGAGGAGGGCTGCTCAAGGAACACCTAGTTTCCCATCTCTCTTGATCCTAGGAACATAGTAATTATTATGTGTCAGCAAACCTCAGTTCTCTCAGTAGAGAAAAATACAGATCCTGAAAAGTCTTTCTAATTAAGGCATAAAAAAAGAAACTACAAAAAGAGGAAAGCTTTCTACTTGAAAATACTGGATAAAATATTTTCAACTGGCTTTAAAGATCGATCTGTAAGTTTGTAAGAAAGCAAGTGAAATCAGCAGGGGCAAAAGATGGCCAGGACAGAACATTACTTGCAAAGTAATGCAAAGTACTTGCAAGACCGCAGATGCCCTGTGGCTCAGAGCAGCACTTTTTATGTTGAGTCTAGAGGAGTGATGGCTGCAAAAATGCTGTGATAAAACAGACAAAGTTTTTTTTCGGCCCCTTACAAAAGTAGCACTGGTGTTTGTGCACATCGTTTGCAGGATTTTTTTTTTTTAATCTAAGAACTGGCTTATACATTAGGGATTGGACTTCTATTTGGATAAGTTAATTTTTGAAATAGGAATTATATCCTTATTCTACAAGATGTAAATGTCTTCCTTCCTTCCTTCCTTCCTTCCTTCCTTCCTTCCTTCCTTCCTTCCTTCCTTTCTTTCTTTCTTTCTTTCTTTCTTTCTTTCTTTCTTTTTTTCTTTTTGATGGTGAAACACAGCAATGCCATTTGAATAGATAAAGGCTGGACTTTTGCTTCTTATAGCTCTGAAAAAAATGAAGGTTGAAACCCAGGGCCACATAGGACTTTACCCTAAGTACAGGGTAAAGTCACAGCTGTCAGGGAAATATGTGTGACAAGGGACGTAAATGTAGCTCCGTTTTATAGGATGTGTTTTGACCGGTTAACTTGCATAATTTCTTAAAGAGTGCTGAGATTGTCCCCCAGATTCATGGTACTTAGACTTTGGATGGCTGGTGCACACTGACCTGGAGTATCAAAGCCCTGAATAAACACAAGTGTTATCTGGGTTGTTTTATTCAGTGATTGACTGCTTGGCTCATTGTGGTTCTATAGATGTGATCCAGGTCCTTGTATATGCTAAGCAGGTATGTTTCTAGTGATTTACACCTCCAGCAAGCAGAGTGTGATTTCTCCAAGCGATCAAGAAACGGAATAGACAAGCATTTATCCAGGCCTCAGTAGTAGGTAAAGGAAGTATTAATCACTCTATTTTTTACCTGCCACAGACTAAACACCTGCATACATGAAACTATACTATCCATAAAACACAGTGTTAAAGTGAACAATTGTGAATAGTGACAGAAGTAGGCAGTTCATGTTGCACTGGGAATAGGGCAGAGGTCTAGAAGAAGTCAGACTATATGAGCCTCTGGGTAGGGATTAGTTGAGTTTTAAGACCCTGTACATGTCTTCTTCTGTAAGTCTCCTATTCACAGCTTTCCTCAATTGTCCATAGTTCTTCATGTTGATTTGAGGCCTTATGGGCTTTTGTCTCCATCCAGTTCCACTATATATATATATATATATGTATATATATATATATATATATGTGAGTGTGTGTGTGTGTATATAGTGAGACAGAGAGAGAGAGACAGAGAGAGAGAGAGACAGAGAGAGAGAGAGACAGAGAGGGGGACAGAGCGGTAGAGAGAGGGAGAGAGAGGAGAGAGATGTCATTCTTATTCAGCTCAAAGTTGAACACTGATGTCAGTGATACCTTATTGGTATATATTCTGATATTACTGGAAGACAGTATCTCACAGTGAATTCCCTAATCCTCTAGGTCTTACAGTCTTTCTGTCCCCTCTTCCACAATGTCTCTTGAGCCTTAGGTAGAGAAGCTGTTTTGTAGATGTATCCATTGGTACTTGGGACTGGGCTCTGTCACTCTGCATCTTGATTGGCTGTGTCTTTCTATAATCGTCCCTGTCTGTTGCAAAGGATACTTTACTTGATGAGAGCGAGAGCTGATGGCAACACTCATCTGTGAGTATAAAAACAAATATTTATAGATTATTATTAGGAATTTTTTGGTTGAGTAAATCAACGGTAGTAGAGGCTTCCCCAGTAGCAATGATTGTACTAGCAGTAATTAGATAGGTAGGTTTCCAATTCCAGATATGGCTTCCCTCTTGTTGAAGTTTCAAGTCTCATTAGAGAGCTATTGGTTACCACTAAAGTATGCATTATACTACTGAACTTTTAAAATTATCATGGCATACTGGTCATTGATGTAGTTCATAGGTGTCATAGCTAGACAGGATCATTGTATACCATCTTCCTCTGGAAGTTTGCAGGATGCCTTCTCATATTATGGAAATTAATCCTCATGGAGGAGCTTTTTGTGTTATTTCCAGCTCAGGGATCTCTGGGCCCTGTTTATGAAGTATATAGTGTTCAGCAATATGTACTTACCTTTCTCCAATGGAGACTAACCAAGAGCAACAGCAACAGGCTGTACGTTTTGGAAGTCTCTTAGACAGCCATGGTCAACAGCTCAGAAGAAGACTTTTCCTGGTATTGGGTTTTTTTAATAAGATGGTCTTGGGGTCTCGGAGGAAGCTCCCTCAGCTAACATGAGAAAAGTTCTTTAAAACTTTGTATGTGTATTCATATATTTTTACACATCATAGGGTGTTTTTGGTAAATAGTGACAGTATGATTCCTTGTGAGTTTTTTCAGACATTTTTATTGTTATTTCAGCTACCTCCTCTAAAATCAACTGGAAACTGCATGTTACAAAATATTACATGGAGTTTCTATGTTTGTTTTATGGGAGAAATATAAGTATATTTAAAAAAAACAAATAGTAAGCAAATACTTTGAAATATATAGAAATTGAAAGAAGTCCTTTTAAAAATCAACAAATTAAAAAATTATTTTTACTGACTGTATGAGAATTTTGTACAACATGTTTTATCTTATTCTCTTTCCTCCCTGGGATCACATCAGGAGTGCAGCTCACCATCTTACAAAGTAATGATGAGTTTATCTCCAATAAGCAAAATCTTAGGTATATTGTCTCCTTATTGGCCCTTTCTTCTGCTGCTGTTAGACTCTTTCATGCCAACTGCTATCATAGTTAATTTATATCTCTGATTATACAGAAATTCTGTGGAGGTCCTCAGTCCCTCAAAAAATAATGTAAATATAATTTATAACAACAGCGGTGATTTTCCAAAAGGCAGTGCCACTCAGTTAAATGAATGGTTCAATTGAAACTCCAAAAAGAATAACTGAGAAACATATATAGTTAAAAAAATTAGGAGTTTTTCATGGGTAGTTAATAGGATTAGAACAGGGAGCTTTTGTTAGCTACTTTGGAATTAGTAACCTAGGAATCATTAGTAACCTAGGAAATAAAATTAAAGTAAGAAAACATATATTTGATGAGAAACTTGTCTTAATCAGGGTAAGAGAGCATGAAAAAAAGAAAGCTTAATTACTAGGAACCACAAATTTCTTGACAGGACTAGGGACAAGACTAAAATTAAGAAATAACAAATAAAATTCAGTTACCACTGTCAAGTCTGAACTCCTTTGGCCACAATTAAAGCTGACTTTCCTAGTTTTTCCAATTATACACATTTACTAATGAGTTTTGGTGTGCATGTTAAGGACATAGAGGTGAGTAGGCAGATTTACCTACGAAAAGCAAAAAGAGCCTGACTTGATGTTGTTTATTTAATAACAAACTTGTTCCACTGTGTTGGCTGAATCACATGATGTATACTCATTTCCTGGTAACCACAAAACTGCTATCTGCCAGCAAAGGAAAAAGCTGGCTCTTAGAATACTTAGCTTGCTTAAATTCTGTTAATCTATAATTGAAAAATTATTGCTTTTAGAAAATAGATGTATTGTGGGAAGAAAATATATGGGAAACTAAGTGTTCATGTGTAGTTTTTAAGATAACTTGTTTTTAAAAATATGGGATTTGTAATTGTTGAAATGTAATATTTATAATCATTATGTGAAACTGAAATACATTTATGACTAAAATGATATGATTTTTCCCCTACATGAGGGACTTTGCCTAGATAGTATATAAGGTGTATGGGAAAATATACATTGGACAAAAGATAAGTCAAAAGACAGAGGACCCTAAATAAAGAGTATGTGTGACCCATCTATAAGACGTTTGTGTGTTCTCTCTCACCAATTCCACATTTCCCCTTCAAAACACTGACCTGCTGGAGTTTGTCTCTGGCACTGTTCTAATCTCTGTGAATTCACATGTGTATTTCACTTTTGCTTTACTGACATCTGCAATCCTTTGAGCTACAGTTAATGACCAGCCTGACAAGATGTGCCTGTTTGTGCTATAGTGACATGAATGTCATGGGTGTAACTAACCATTTTCTGATTAGATTTTTCTCTTGCTCTATAAGATGTGATCCATACTTCTACTCTTACTAGGACCAAAAGAGCTACACGAGTCATAGCTTCTAGAGAACATATTCCTAATACTTTCCTAAATGGACATAATATTGAACTAACGCCCAATGATTTATTGTTAAAGCCATAGATGAGTACATCTCTCAAGCCTTATCAAAGAAGCTTCAATGTAGTCGGTCATTAACATAGAAACCCACAATTGACAAAAATATAGAGAATAAGATTGTGCAATGTTCTGCCCTAAACTGGACATCTGTAACACATTTTAACTTCTCAGGGCTCAGGGATGGTGGAGAAAATCTTTTGATAATTAAATTTTAATGGAAGTGGTGAACACTGGGCTTTGTACAAGCTACAGAAGTAGTTTGCCCCTAATTTAAGCCCCAAGCCCCAGAAAATTATTAATTCATAAACCACCACATTTGTCAGGCAAGGGTTTAAAAATGATAATCTAGAATATGTTCAATAAAAGTATTAGAAGTATTCACAAAATAGATCATATAATGAATTGCAAGAAAAAATTGAATCAATAGGAAAGAATGAATGTTAGAAACTAAAAATGAAACTTAAAACTAAGAGTTTGCTAAGCGATTGTTAACAGATTTGTCACTGCAATAGACAGGATACATGAACTCAAATGCTTGTCAAAAGAATATATAAAAAGTAAAATAAAGATCACGGTTAGAATATATTTTGTAAACAGATTTAACATATGTAAAATTGTATTCCAGAATAGCATGAGGGTTATCAGACAAATTAAAAGAACTGATGTAAACACATAAGGCCTGAGCAGTTCCCAATCTGAAAAAAACATATTGTACACTAGCTGTGAGAAACAACAAGAAACCTGAGGTGAATAATGAATGAATACAAAAATATCAATAAATGAAACTGTATACACTTTAGCATGTCACCAAACTGCTGGAAAGTATAAAAGAGGCAGAGAGAGTACAAACAAAAAAAGCTGCAAGAGATAAGACACTGTTAAATATATTTGTGAACAAGATTTGTAGCAGGCATTACATAAGAAATCTTGACTAGTATCTTTAAAAATTTTAAAGCCACCAGTGTATAGTTTAGACAAGCACAAGAGATAGATATATTAATATGTTAGGAAATACAAACCAATGTTGATTAAAAGAAAAAATAACAATTACTTACTAATGTATAACATAAACAAAAGAGAAATTTGTGATCTTTGTAAAATGGGACCATAAGATTACATGAAAATATATCTCATTTAGAGTTTAACAGACATCTGTTGTAGTACATGTGAGCTTTGCTGTATAATTAACTATTGAAACAAACATAAGCCATGAGCTAACATTGACCATCAAAACATACATGGAGGATGTATAATTAGTATCAACAATGGAGAAAATATTGAATCAAACTCTACTAAGCTAAAACCAAAAAAAGGAAAAACAAATATAAAAGTAGCAGATGGCCAAAAAAATAATTTAACCAATACTCATATGATAAAATTTAATTATGTTTGTAAACTCTATTAAATGAGTGACAAATAATATTAAAGATGAAGTCTGTCATACAAATTCTTTAAAGGCTTCTTAAAAGGAAAATATTAATCAAATGTTTGGGAGGGCAAGAAAAAAGATCTATGATTCTGTGACTCAGAATGAACATTAAAGGAAGGATATTTGCATGATTATAATTTTAGAGAAATAAAATCTTAAGATATTTCTAAAGTGAAAAAGAGAAAATAATACTTCAAAATTATGATAGGAACTTCAACTGATGATGCTACATTATTATGCGACCACTAGTAGTTCAGTACATCTATACTACCAAGTATCTTTTAACATCCTAGGTTATTTTGCTCATTCTTAGAATATTCCCCAAAAAAATCCCAAACAGTCTTCTACTGACTAAATTTGTCTAATGCAATATTACTTCAAAACCAGTGTGTTTTCCATCTAAGTATCTCCACAAATACCTTATACTCATGTACTCTAATAATCAAATATCTTACTAGAAAAGCATAAATGAATGAAAATTTGAATCTTGGGAAAATATCATAACAGAAAAATGTAAGTGTGAGCATTTAATATTATATCTACTTTAACTTTACAGCAAAATCAAGAGTAGTGTAACATTTTAGTTAGATGAGATAGCACATGACATTTAGATTTTTTTCACATAGTATATCTTGTAAAAAGTCAAAAACACATAACTATTTCATTATTATAAGAAAAATTTTTATTAAATTCAACACACAATTTAAGTATATTCATAATCGAAGACTATAGTAAAATGAATTTGTAGTAGTAATAAGAAGTTACCAGAAGAAACATCTCTTGTAAAATCAGTGAGTCATACCTGCTATTTCAAATCTCTACCTCTATATTATTTCTGGAATAAGGATTAGTAAAAAATGCTAACTTTAAAAATTCCAGCAAAGAACGTTGTGCTCCGTGTTAGAAAAGGACTATGCATGAAAAATACTTTATTACTGAAAATTATCAAAATCATGAAAAAATGGAAGAAATGTATTTTTTTAATTCTCACTTGATAGATATCAAGCAATCATTACTCAGTCTTGTTCCTTACCTAATTTTTAAAATCCAAAGAGAATTTTAGGAAATTTCGCTAACATAAATGACTATTATATTTATGAATAGTAAGTTGCATACATAGGGGGAATTTCTAAAGGAATGGGCTATTGCTATATTGTCAAGGCTGACCTCAAATTCACAATTCCCCTGTATCAACCTGATCACCATGGATTAGTCATCCTCAATGTGTTGTTTGATCTTTTTAAAAAACGAATAACACCATTAAAATGGATAGAAAGTCATAAAAATATTTTTATTTGCTAATTTAATTAAAGCCAGATCTTCCTTCCAAATCACCACTTTTAATTGCTTAAAGATATAGTATCTTTTGAAACTTCACTTTTGAGTTTCTTCTTCAGTACTTGGACATTTCCCATTTTTTCTATTCTTTTTATGTAAGCATGATTTATGTAGGTAGTTGTAATCCCTGAGCGGTCTACTTGAATCCACCTGATCTCAGGAGGACAATGAATACTCAGGCCTCTATTACAGGCATACATTTAAAGAGGTTAAGTGTCACTAAGTCATAGAGAATGATAAAGATATTTGCCAGTAATGCTAAGAGGTGAGTCTTTTTCAATACAGGGTTCACTTCTGTTGATTGAGAGCATGGAATGGAGAGTTTTTCTTCAAACAAGTATGAGGCTAGATAAACTTTCATATTCTTCTAGAATATATGTCTACACAAAGCTGGTCATAATGCTATTGTGGTAAAAGGGCAGACAAGTATTTTTAAAATTAAGAATATTGTGGATTATTTTCTTTGTTTATAACAGTTCTTTTGTTGTAACTAAGTCTATTTACATGCAACAGGCAAAGTATGTGTAAATTATGGAATAACATAAATAAAAGAGTATGAATTAATAGCTCTACATCTCTGTGACTGATGTCTGAGATTAAATGACTGAGACTTCTAAATATGAGGTATCTGTCTGTGGACACTTCAACTCATTTCTATGGGGACTGTATCAGGAGTACCAGAGTGGAACTGTGTGTGTCAGAGAATCCCACATTGGTTGGGAAACAATCACAAAATGAAAAAATAAATGTGGAAAGGGTCAAGATTTCAAATTTCCTTTGTTAACTTGCTGTCAATTTTCCAACTTTTTTCTACTCTGTCCACTTTACTGAAGAATCTATCACCTCCCTTTAGTGCCAAGGCTGGTTGTAGCAGTGCAGTACAGTCTTTTACCCTTTATTTATGGAAAAGGAAAGGAAGGATAGAAATCTTCACCTCTTTTACAAGTGGCATTGATATAAAATGAGAAAAAGGTAAAAATCTTCACATCCTCTTTTCAGGCTGTCCTAAACTCGAAGAAGACTAACTGACAGTGAAGTTAGATTAACATCTCAGCTCACGGTCTATAAACTCAATCTCTCCAACCTTTGTTCTCTTAGAAATTATCACACTAATTAAGGACAGCAACCTGACCAGCAAACCACCAGCCAATGCCCACCCCAACTCTTGGGGGTTTTGGACTGTTTTACTCTAAGTCAAAAGTTCCCATAAACCCATGCTGCACCCAATCCCACAAACAAGCTACAGGTGCCAGAACTACTGTTCCCAAACAAATCATAGACTCCTGTATCAAGCATTCCAAACCCAACTCATAAACAACTATACCTCAGCTGGGGTGGGAACAGAAACCTAACCCAATTGCCATTTTGCATTTTTACAGAAACCAAAATAACAAAAACTTCTTCCAAGTGTTCCTCCACAGCTGGTGCACTTTGGGGCCGTGGAGAAATGCATGACTCTCGAACCTTGGAGCATGCATGATATAAGAATATAACAGCAGTTAAATAAATCTGACTTGTTAAATCAACAAAATTCTTAATTAAATTTTGGAATACATTTAACTTACTTTAGAATAAATTTAACTTACTTTGATAAAGAAGATTGCCTGAACTATAATCATTAAAATATCTGTACACTTGTATGAACTTCAATTCTTAAGGTATGATTATCTATTTATCTATTTTTAGATACAGTTATTCAGTTATTTATTTATTCTTTTTGCTTTTTCTTCTAAAAAGTATATCTTAGCTTATACATGCTGCAAGGTATATTTTTTTACATCGATTGCCTGAATGCATTTCGTGTCCATCCAGATTTTTGTAAGTGAGGTACACAGCTTAATCACCCACACATAGCCAATGAGATTCAGAAACAAGATATCAGTCAGCAGACAATTGCACACACATGAAAGAAAAGTCACCATATTAAGAATCCACATGCCATCTTGATGTTATTTCAAAATATGTGAAGTCACAGGGAACGGCAATGTTGGCTACAGTGATTCAATATTAGAATAATTAAATGAAATAATCATGACATACATTTAATGCCTAATGACATAGATAGAACCATTTCAGCAAATGTTATGCCTATATCATTTGGCATTAAATAAAACACGATGTATAACAAGTGACACACATAATTTTGATTAACGGAGTTGGTAAAATTACACATCCAAAACTTGTTTCTTTTCCTAAATCACAGTGTAATATAAATATATTAACAGGTTTATAAATAAATAAATGTAACTGAATTAACTAGTGCTCCAAAGGTTTATAAGGACTTTTTGGTCTTGGACCTGAAGGGCCTCATGTTTCGAAACTATGTCTATTGAGTTACATAAGCATGATCTCTTCTGAAGTTTTGAACATATTCCCAAGAATGCTATTGATTGATTTGCCACAGAAGTTTAATTTAGAACCAAAAGTAGCCATACATTCCCCAAATATTTTTCTTATAGCTAACAGAGACTGTGGTTTTGTTTTCCAGGCACAGAACTTTGGGTTAGAATTCTACTTTAGAAATCATATGAAAATGAAAATGTTTATTGTAAAGCAATGCATTCAATCTAAATTAAAGTCCTTGGGCTTGCCTCAGCCACAGGCACATTGGTCCAGCGTAGCATGGGCCAGGCCAGGTGTGCATCATTAAATAATCTAGCCGAATAAACGTATTCACAAGTACTCGTTGGTAAAGAAACAGACTCCAGAACCAGAAGACTTGGTTGATTGATAACTGCAATAGGCTCATTAAACTGTAGAAATATTTAATTTCTCTAAATGATGAAATTTTAAGTTATAAATAAATGAAGATATGTTCCAGTGTTCACAGGTCTGTTTTCAGAATAAAGGGAGAAATTGTGCTGTGTGGTATGGTGTGCTATTGTCTGAGAGCAATAAGATGATGGCATTGAATTTGTGTATTAACTAATTCTCTTTTTAAATATGATGAGTTAAGGAGAGTAAAGCTACACAGCTATAACAAAAGACATTCAAAACAAAAGATAGGTGCTTTAACACGTAAATTACTATAAAACTACACTGATATTTGGTACTGTCTTTCGCCACTCTGATATTCTGATGCAGCTTCAGGACATCAAAGTACATTTTGTTTGATGGGGGGTGGCTGGGAAAACACAAACATTAAATAATTAAATTATTAATTAATTAATTGTAATTAAATAAATTGGTAAATAAGTAATGTATTAGATAAGTAATTTAGAAGAAATAAGGACACAAGTTTTAAATATAACCAGGGCTCAAATAAGAGGCATATTACAGCCTGTGGTACTTAATCATTGTCTCCCATTTTATCCAATTGTCAGGTGTGCTGTTTGGTCACTGTCAGAAAGTCACAATTTGGAAGCTATCCTTTTCATTATCATATCAAAACTTCCAAGTATTTGAACCATCTTAGCATTGTAGTACACCGTTAAAGTTTTGTTTGAAATTTATGTTTAGGGGAGTAGTATTTCAAATAAAGATATTTACATTTCAAATAGATATCCACAAGGGCTGCACTTCCTTCTGTCATCTCTAATTTGATTTAATCTGAAGTGCTGGTGCTCAAATGCAGAATATGAGAGTTCCGATTCTGTTAATTTAAAATAAAATTGAAATTAAATCTGACCTGCTCGGCAATGCATGACTCTTCACTTGGAATACTACCCAGTCTTAAAATCAAGTTACTTAAAATGGCCTTAAGGTTGTAACAAAATACCTTTTCACTAACACATTAGGAAAACATACTACTCCTAAAATTTCATGTAGGACAGATACTAGCCACTTATAATGATAACAACAGTCATGTTTCCAGGAGGAAGCAAGCACAGGTAATTTGACTATCACATGCATTCATTTCATGTGGAAAAATAAAGTGGAGGTCACTGCTATATGAACTAGAATTATTAAATTTACTTAGAGAACATGCAATGCAGAAAGTGCTCTCATTTATATATTATATGTACTACATGTGTGGTACTGTATGCTATGTGTAAATACTTTCCACATATACACACACACACATATAAGGTTAAAATAGGTTACTGGTCTAAGACTTCCTTTGATGGCAGTCTATGAATGATGTTTTCCCCATTTAACTCCCATGACCCATTTTTTTAGTGTTAATAAGTATTCAATAAAAATGTTTATTGAATGACTCCTCCGTGCCCTTTCATGTGACTCTGAAGTGGTTAGCAGTCATCTTGATCATTGGTGATGTGATATTCCTGTCCACTATCATGAACATTTGTAGCATAATGGCCAAAGAAACAAAAATAGAGTGGTACCTATTGAATTCTTTTATTTCATTAAGAAAATAGACAAGAATAACAGATGTAACATCTCAAGAATTATTTTCCTCTTGGTAAGTAAAGATGGAAAGCCATGTTACCACTACAGAAACGAGGGAGTGCAGCCTCTGTGAAAAATGTCATCAGTTCTGCAATATAAAAACAACCAATAAAACTAATCTACAAGGGGCCTTTAGATTTTGATTAGATTGTAGATTGCAAACATTTTGTGAAGTTTTGTAAAAATAGCAATTGATTTCCCCTCTAACCAAGCAATTTAATCTATCGTACAAGTTGCAAAGCCAGCTGTGGGATAGTGGGTTTCCCTACAGGATCAGTAAGCTAGGAGCAATACACCTGCTGATAGGCTTCTAAAATAATCTTTTGGAAAAGACAATTTTATTGGGTAGGAATAAATGTTAACAGCTTCTTAAGGCTCTCTGGAGCCCTGATGACTCAGGTGCCACATTCATCCCACTGTTTACTCTCCTTCATTTCCATTCCTCTCTGTACTGAGCAGCAAATGTGAGATAAGTGAGCAGCCTCAGTCATAAGCACCATCTTGCACCATCAAATCTGCATGGATTCCTTTCAAATGTTAACTATGTGGCATGCTATAAGACAAGATGTAAATAGGAGAGAATCTGAAGCTCTAATGTAAGTGTTTATACAATAAGGCCAAGCAAATTTGAATTGATTTGAATGTTCAGAGAGAGAGAGAGAGTGCAGGAACATTGGCTCACAGGTTCCCCTGCTCCCTGGGAAAATGAAAATAGTGAGTTCTCTATTAGGGTTAGGGTTTGAGTTAGGGTTAGTGCTAGGGCTAGGGCTAGGGCTAGGGTCAGGGTTAGGGTTAGGGTTAGGGTTAGTGCTAGACTTTGAGCTATACCAACAAACCTTTTCTGAGGAAAACCTAATCCCCAACCATTGCCATAAAGTTCCTTCTGCCTGGAGCTGGAGTCTTCTTATCAGAGGGCATTTCAAAATAGATTCCTGAGGCTAATAAGTAGATGAAAATATAGACTACAGAAGAACATTGCATTGGAAGGGTAGTGGCAGGATATGAGGGTAGGTCCACCTAATATAGTGCCACATTTTGAAACCACACTAGCCTTGCCAGAATAGGTTATCTTCATAGGTTTCTCTTGAGGGGTGTAAACCCGTGTTTCTGGTTCATTATGGAAAAGAGTATCATGTTGAGTTAAAACACATCCCACATGGTTTATAGAAGTTATAGCTCCATGATATAGCTCTGTGAAATGTGAGCATCCATCCTGAGTTCTAGTTTGGCAATACAGAATAGTTTAGAATCTTCTGTAGATTCCTCAAGGGATTTCATTATAAAAACAAAGAAATAATTTGTGTTTTTAGTTACACTGACTAGTCATTTATTAGACACAAAATATTATGGCCACTGCTTCATGTTGCCAAAAGATCTGTTTGCTCTATATTTGTCTTTCCTTTTCCTAGAATTTTAAATTTTCTATAATTTAAGAAGAACTTATGGAACTCAGAAAATGGAAATTATTCCATAATCTCACCATACAAATTCAATTTGATACACAACTTTTCATTTTTATCCAAATTGCTTGTATTCTGAATAAAAAATTCAAGTACAAGTCAAATATTTAACCATTCTGCATTATTAAGGTACTGCAACTCAGATACTAATTAATAAGCCAGCAAATATATCAATGTGAAATATTTGAATTTATTTATTTGTCCCAGAATTATGAAACCCATTACAATGAGAGTAAAAGCCAAGTTCCTTGTGCTCATGCCTTTACTACAGCTTAGGAATTCATGAGTGGGTAGTGTGGATGATTGCTTTTAAGTTATTTGTCTTATCCACGTCTGGTTCTAGAGTCTGTTTCTTTGTCTTATCCACGTTTTATTCTAAAACTCAAATTTATTGTTCCCTTTAGCTCTGCATAATAACTATTCACATAATATAGAACTGCAATGTCATCAACGTACCATCTCAGTATACCTTTTATTTATAATGTCAATAAGTGTTTAGGAGATGTAATACAGACAGAAGACTAAAAAGAAAAATTGAATCTCTCATGTACAAAGGTCAAAGGCTAAAAAAATTATTTTTATTTGCATATAGTTATTAATGAGAGAATCCTCTCTGTTCAACATAAACTTTCATTTTTATTGAAGTATTTTAGTATTTTATACGTTATTTTTATTAAAATATTTCTCTCTTGTATTTTTTGACAGATTGCCTCAAACTTATTAGCAAGCACTCTATCACTAAGTTATATTCTCAACTCCTTAACATATTTTGAACAAAATCATCTCATCTAAAGTCATCTAAGTCTAGTAAAGCATACATTTATTTCAATTCGCTTCTATCAACTACTTATAACACATTAATTTAAGTATAAAACATTTTAAACACCAACTGCATGTGAATGACCAAAAGGAATTTCAGATTTGCTATTGACATAAGACAAATTTATTTCCATCCTCATGGTCGTTTAAATGTGTTAATTCTACAAAGATCTCCTTTCTATATTTACAATAAGTAATTTTATTAACAATGATGACCCAAATCTGATGGCTGACAAAATAGTCTAAGTTACACTTGAAAGTATAACTCTCTCTCCCTATTCTGGTTAGTTACATTTGATTTATCTAAATAAAGACCTTGACACTTCTGTTTACTACATCTCAAATTATCCATTGACAATACACGTTTAAGCCATCTTTCTTTGATGCTGATTAGTGACCAATGTTGGATTTGTAAGCCATTAAAAAGTCATTTCATGGCATGTTCTTCAATTAATTAGAAACTGAGTAATAATAAAATGCAATTAACTCAATGTCTTAAAGTTAAAATTTTCAATTCATGAAGAAGCAAGAGCATAGACTTTTGATAGAGACATCATTTTCACTCCAGGAAGGAATGTAGAAAAAATGCAATCTTCTGCCTCCTCAGTTCATCAATTCTTATCTTCTTCAGCCATTTTAATTAACATGTTAATAAATTCCCATGATAGATTTAACAGCAAGTGACAATTGCAAAGAGCAGGCGAAGTAAAAATCTGACAGCAGATTTATAGCTTGCAAAAGTATCGTCATTGCCTAGTAAACCTCTGCTTGCTTTATCCTTTCTCTTCTCTGAAGGGGAGGACTACTATTTGGGAGAAGATTTCAGCTTCCCTACCCCCACATTTTAACAAAATTAATGATCTATTTGTTTAGAAACTATATATTAACTCTAGTTTATCCCTCCACTAGGGTAAACAGTAGATCTTACTTGGTCACAGTGATAGATTTGAATGCAGCAAAACCATCAGTCAGCGTGGCAGCTGAATTAGTTGTTGGTTCTTTGACAGAGCTCTTCGATCTCAGAATGTATGTCAGTGCCTGCTCAAACTTTTCTCTACCACCACTGGGCTCCACTGCCACCCTGTTACACAGCTAACACAAAGGGTGGAAATTCTGCCTGGTATGTCTACTCATGTCAATGTATCCCTTCAGCACGAACACCTAGCTCCCCCCGTATTCCAAATCACAGAACTAAGCTGCTTAACAGTGTGGGGAGATGAGATAGAAAAATATAGAGTAGAAATAAGTGAAAACAATAGTGTTTTAATACAATTTGTTCTTCCTGAGACAGATAAAGGGACAAACAATGCATGTTTTTTTTATATGACATGGAAAAACTAGATATGATAAGACTCAAAGGGATACTAGTTGAAAAATAAAGTATTGAAGCATTGCCATTGAGATAAATTCAGATCAAGAACGTATAATAGTAATTAGCAATAAAATTACCATTAAACTGATGTTCATTTCCTCTTAAAGATTCCCCGGGCCAATCATTTATTATTAGTCTGTATTTTCAAAGACTATTACAAACACTATCCCTGATCCAACAGCCCAGAGAATATATGGAATGATTTAACTTACAGAAACATTTTAGCAAGCAAAAATATAGAGATTTTTTAATATATATTATTATTTAATATATATATTTTATATATATTCCTGGCCTATTTTTTAACACTTTTGTTAAATACAAAGTCAGAAGAAATATACTATTGCAAATAGAAATTAATATATCTTATTTTAAGTTTTATTTACATACTGGAGTTGGGATAATAGAATCCAATACTATATAATTTATTTATGGTTTTAATGATACACCGGCCTATTGTTAATTATATATTTTTTATTGTAAAAAATGTTAATTGGGCAATTTTCTTGTATATATATTTTACTGCATACATATATGCACAACATGAAACATATTGTATAAAATTGTAAATTATATAATATACTACTGCACATCATAGAGAAACATTGTCAACAGTCAAAATTACAAATACAGAAGAATAATAGAGTGCATGCTGTTGTATTCACAGATCCCAGTGTCACTACAGAGCTGACCTTAGATACCCCAGACATGGGCACACAGGAAAAGATTATTAGGTAATACTCTCTGTATTACAATATCTCACAGATAATCCTCATGATAGTCTGTTGAGCATAAAATATTTCTCCTATGTGAACAGGCATGGTGTCTACACAAGTAAAGATGGAATAAGAGTCATGAACCAATTTTTTTTTTTTATACAAGATTTCTCTGTTGTAACTCTGGCTGTCTTGGAACTAACTTTGTAGATCAGGCTGGCATTGAACTCACAGAGATCCACCTACTTCTGCCTCCCAAGGGCTGGGATTAAAGGCTTGTGCCACCACTGCCCAGCAGAAACAATTCTTTAAAAAAAAATAAAAAAACATTGATTTTATTATCGTCTTTTGAGAATTTCACACTTGAGTACTAAATTTACATGATTTCCAGCCCACACCTTCTCCCAACTTGTTCCCACTTCCTCTCATCCTCGTGACCTCTTCTTGTCTTCTTCTTTAATTATTAATAACGTGTTTGTGTGCAAATACAACACTCTAAGCCCATTCAGTGTCGCTCATATATGTAAGCGTTCAGGACTTAGTATTGAATAAAGTATCAGGGGCCTCATCCTTGGAGAAGACTTATCCTCTCTCACTGGTTGCCTGTAGCTTTTCAACTAGAAACAGGCTATTTTTAGATTCCCTGCCTGTATGTTGGAATATAAACTATTGTTGTCTAAGCATTGTTTATGCAACCATATTGTTACGATTTCAGAGGTACAATGTAGCCTCATAAATATATGTCAGTAATATCAATATACTATAGAAAGACATTTAGTGATGCGTGAAATACAAAGAACTTTGGTTTTTATTTTCACCAAAAGAATGTGGCTGAGTAAATAAACTAAAGCCAGATTGACTGAAAACTTCTCAGGGTTTAGAGCCAGGATTTTTCTCATGAAAGCTAACTCCCTTTTAGGTAATTGTAAATTTTAAAATTGATGGATTTTTAGGAGTTGTGAATTTTAAATGTTGCAACATGCTCTCATAACAGGTGGTGTATGATTCCTGAGGTAATGATAATAACTTTCTCAAACTTCTATTTGAGGGTATAATTGTTTCTCTGATGAGTAAGGCATAAAATATTTTCATTGATAATTTTCTGTAGTTAAGACTTTCTTATTTAACAATCAACAAACACAAGTGTTTTATAATTATAAGCAAACATCTTGTCTATAAAGTTTGCATTATAATGTACCACAATTGGATTAATTTAAATTGGTATCAAAATAACTGCATTTATCTCAGAACTAGATTATATTTGATTCAATAACAATTGTTATAAAACTTAAGAAGTTTATTACAAATATATATACAACATGCCTCTCAAAATGTATGCCCATATACACTACAGCAAAACAAAATGAAAAGTCTGAGTGAGACTAGTTATTTCTGCTTCAAAGAGTCTGTCCTTAGTTCCAAAATTTGCTTTCATTTTTGAAATTTTAAAAACTATCCATATCCATTAGACAAGTATGTATGTGGCATATTTCAATGATATTTATCAACAGTTTCACATTTTGTGTCATTTCAAAATACACTGTGAGGTGCTGATGGTGCTGAGTTGCAAAGATTGGTTTCCTTTGCCCTAAAGAATAAGTCCACTTAGATACCAACTACTTATTCAGTAACTATGGCTGCAATGTCAGTTCTTTTGAAGCAATTGTTTCACATTTGTGGAAATTGGTTTTAAATTTATTCCAAGGAAAAAAATAATTTAGAGAACTTTCTGTATAGTATTATGCTTATGGAAATATGTTAAAGAACAGTAAATTTCCAAATTAATTAAAATATCTGATAGTGAATACAGTCATATTAAATTATTTTTAATTTAAAGTTTACATATAAATACAGTGTGACTACTACAGCAAAATTTGAAAGTTGTTACCATGGAAAGCTTGTCTTATTAAAAATGTGTCAAAACAGACTGTATCTACTCTCACAGTAAATAATCTTTAAACATCTCTGTGGTAGACTGGGGCTTGTTTCTTTGTAAAATCTTTATTAACATGTCAATAAATAAAGTTTAGGAGATGCAAAATTCTAAATAAATAATTCTCCTTATCAAGGGAATACAAATGTCAAATCAATAAATATGCATCAAATGTCTAATGTTAGCCAATGAGAGGCCATGGCATTGACTGGAATGGTAATGTAGTGTTTAAATATATTTCAATTGAAGTATAGTAATATACTCACTGAGAAATATGTTTTTGGAAATTTTATGACAAAAATATATTGAAATTTTTATTATTTTAAAAAATACACGCTATCCCTGAGGCAGAAAATGCATTTTAACCTGGGATAAAATATGTAGAAAGCCCGACTACATTTTAAAATATTTTGTTTGTATTATTCTTAAAAAAAAAGCCAGAACCTTGACTCCATTACATAAAGAAAATGGCAATCAGTTCATGCTGTTTGAGTTCCAGAGATAATCAATAGCTGCATAGCATAGAAACAACTGTCTGTGTACATAAATTGTTATTTTTCAGGAATACAAATCATAAAATGCAAGCCTGGCAGCATTTCCACATTGATTCTGATATTATATTATGTGCTAGCTAACTCCACATTTATCAAATAAGGACTCAACTAATGCTACTCACTATGCTAAAAACCACGTGTCTGCTAACATTTTGGAAAAGGAATGTGGGTATTTTGGTTGCAATAACAGTTCTGTTTATGAGATCACAAGTTGGATACTTGGTACACAACCAATTTCATTTTTCTTTAAGAATAAAGGCACAAAGCTAAGATGTATTGAGACACATTACTGTCAGCTCTTGTGGCATACTATTAAAAATGTCCAAAGTATTCCTGAAGCTCTTCAGTGTTTGCATTAAACCTGCCATCAGTTTGGATTCTAGGAAGTACAGAGCCTTCTGGACAGATCACACAGCAAATGAGGGAAATTGTCCATAATGGTCTAGCTTTACCCAAGAACATGAATGATCATCTCTTTAGAGGCATCAGAAAATAAGTCTGCTTCAGACTACCTTTCAAACCAGAGATGAGGCCGTGTTTACCTGGATCACATTTTGACTAGCGGTGCTTTATCATGAAAGCTCTTATCTGCCTGTCCCAATTCTTCGTCTATTTGAACCTCAATATCATGCCAGCACTCCAAAAAAAAAAAAAAATGGGGTCAATAGACACTGTTTGCTGCTTAAACAAGGTGTGCATATCTTAAATCTCATTTCCCTTGTTTATACCATTGCTCACCTCTAATTGGTTTGTAAAACCAGCTGGGTAGTAAACCAAGTCTGGGTGATAAAACCCAGACTTCATGGTCTATTAGAGCTATCTATCTGAAATGTACTATCTCTGCCTTGTGAAACCTACGTGAAATTAGAATCTGTCCATAGGACAGAAAATCAAAACCTAGTTGAAAATAGAGCAGGAAATTTGTAAAACAATTTGTCCTTAGCTCATAATTGAGAGTGACAAAATTATTGCTACACAGCCCTGTTAGATGCATTTCATTTATGTCAAATATATTAGTTGATTTTAAGCAAGAAACCTTGGTGTTTATTGCTTGAAAGAATATAAAAGGAGACTGTTCTAACTATCAGTGTCCCTTAGCATGCCAAAACTTAATAAACAATTACAAAATGCTATCATCAAATTTATAATTGGAACCAAACGGAGGAAAAAAGATCCCACAGTGATATAAAGATAAAAATGTTCCATTATGTAAACAAGAAGTGACACCTCCAAGGCATCTGATTTCATTTACTTATCTTTATCTATAATTAAATTCAGAAATGAATCATTAGGAAGATTTTTTACTTTAAAAACTATTGTTTTCTTTTAACTTCTGGATGCAACAAAGACTCTGGTACTGGAAGTGCCTGTTCTTGATAAAAACGTGGCAACTGTTGAAAGTGTATGAGAAGACTACTTAGGCAGTGACCATAGTCAGCATCTTATCTGTTCTCTCAAAGAACGGGATTGTTTCACCAATGACTTCAGTCTATTTTTCTATACTGTGGTGCTCAGAGGGATGCAGAGAACATAAAAATTTTTTATTTATTATCATTATCATTATTATTATTGTCATCGTCGTCGTCATCATCACCATCATCATCATCATCATCATCATCATCATCATTCTCTCCTACAAATTATCTTGGCCATAGTTGTTTCCCCTCCCTCCACGCCTCCCACCCCCCCTCCACATTTCTCCTCTCCCCCATTTCCACTTCCCCTCTACTTTCTTTCAGAAGAAAAACCAGCATGAAAAGAGTCAGAGACACACCCACTCCTACTCTTAGGAATCCCATAAAAACTCCAAGCTAACAATAATAACATATATGTGGAAGACCTAGCCCAGACCCGGGCAGGCTCAGTGATTACCATCTCAGTCCCTGTGAGCCTCTGCTTAACTGTTTCTGTGGGCCAGGTTCTCCGGGTAATCTCCACCCCTTTGGTTCTTACATTTCTTTTTTTTCCTGTTCTGTGGGGTTCGCTTTTGAAGCTTTGTACTAATCAGTTTTTCTGTGGAAAAAAAAAATACTTATGGCCTATGCTAGTTTTCTTGCTGTTGCTGCAATAAAATACAATTAACAAAACAATTTACCAGGGACAAGAGTTGATTTGTCTATGATTCCAGAATATAGCCCAACTCTTGGCAGCCAGGAAACAAGAAGAAAGAAGGGAAAGAGGCTGAGGCTACAGTATCTTGACCAATGGCACGTATTATTTGTGGGGGCTGTCTAAAGATGCTACTCTTTCCCATCAGTTTTCATGTTAGCTTTTTATGAATGACATGCTGTTTTTGTTACTCTAGCTCAGTAGCACAACTTAAAATCAGTCACACTGTTATTCCACAATCAACATACACAAATCAACACATATAAATGTATCACATAAATGAATTGAAGATCAAAAACCACATGATTCAACATCCTTCCTGATAAAAGAACTAAAAACAATGAATAAAAGGTACATAACAACGTAATTGAGGCTATATATAATGAATCTATAGCCAATTTTATGCAAAATAGGGAAACATTCATACATTTGCATTAAGAGCATAATCAAAACAAGAGGATACAGTTCCTCCACTCATATTTAATGCAGTGCTGGAAATATTATGTAAAGATGCAAATAAAATAAATATACATAAGAATGAAAGGAATAAAAGCAGAGTAATTTGAAAATGGCAATTCTATATATGAGACCCTAAAGATTTCACCAGAAGATCCTTATAATTAATAATTATTATCATCAAACAAGGGGAAAAATTAACATACAAAAATCTATAGCCTTCCTATTTATCAATTTTAATCAGGGAATCAAACCTATCCACAATAACATCAAAATGATAATAAGTTTCTTTGGAACAAACCTATCTTAGGAAGTGTATGATTACTGCAATGAAAATTTCAACAGTCGCTAGAGAGCCTGAAAACAGGAGAAGATGTAAACATGCTTATGGGTTGGAAAATATTATAAAGATGACCTTATGATCAAGAAATATCTTCATATTCAATGCATTCCCAATTTAAAGAAAAAATATAGAAAAACCTCTTCACAATTTATTTGGAAGCACAAAAGTCTACAAACAATCAATATTATCCAAAAAGTCAGTATTATACAATCTTTGAGGCAATTATTTCTATTTTGTCAGTAACTTTATTACGTTTGTCACAAAGATGATTTTGATTTTAGGATGTACAATTTAACACATTTAGCAATTGTTATACTTCTTTCAACAAATTGTTCTTTAATCATCCTGAAGACAATTTTTTTAATACTTTTTTTGCTAAGTTTAACATTTAACTAACGTGAGAACACTAAAATTGCTTGATTTATATTTTAAATATAATAAAAATGAGTGATGAAGAATATATTTAAAACATGAGATGGAATGAATGACGCCCAATACTCATAATAAATAAAGAAGAACTCTTTAAAACCCAGTAATGTAACAATCCAATTTAAAAATTTAATGATGAAGTCAAGCATTTGCAAATCGAAAACATTTTCAAATCAAAATAAGCTCATAAAGCAATGGTTAGTATCAGTATAAGTTTAAAAAGACACCAGTAGATACTTCCCAGTATTGGCTAATATTTTAAATGTCTGATAATTCCTGGTATTGGAAACTTTGTACACAGCATAAGTCACCTATTACTGATTTTCTATGAGCTACTGAATTCATTGGTCAATATTTACTCCAAAAAATACATGTATTTTGCCAACTCTAAAATCCACGCCCAGATGTTAATGGCAGTCGTATTAACTAAATTTCAAGAGAGCATATGTATGCATCAGCAAGTGATCATAGACATACATCATCAGTTGCTAGAAAAAATCAATTTTCATCCAAATAAATATTTCACCAAATATTCAAAACACCATGCTGGTATAAAAGGCCAAGTAGAAATGATTGCATAATGATCCATTTATACAGAATAGTGAAAAAGTATAAATAACTCAGTAACTGCTCATAGCTGCTCTGTGTGACTGCGGGTTAGGAGGACACAGAATTCATCATAAGATGCCGCCCTGAAACTTCTTTTGTATGTCAATTGAAGTTGTGACTATACGGGTGTTTACAGACTTAGTAAAACTTTCACAGGGAAACTATACTATCTTATGTAAATTATTTACCATTGAGGTAATTAAGCAA
The DNA here is from genome assembly GCA_026225945.1 of Cricetomys ansorgei. Classification (NCBI taxonomy): domain Eukaryota; kingdom Metazoa; phylum Chordata; class Mammalia; order Rodentia; family Nesomyidae; genus Cricetomys; species Cricetomys ansorgei. Next base: position 3,201,989 of record JAMJFZ010000289.1, on the reverse strand, counting down.
ATTTTAAACTTTATGTTCTAAACATCGTAGACCAAATATTAAATATTAAATAATATTATTCACATAATAAAAGTCTATTGACATATTAAGACAATGTAGCTATTTATTTTATATGTGCCATGAAAAAAGACTACAAGGCTTTCTCAAAGTTCACCTTACAGTTACAAACTTCCTGCTGTGTGCACAAGAATCATCATCATTCACATCCCTATTCTGAAACTTAATCTCATTTATCAGATGTGATCATCTTTTCATCACTTGATATAAATGTAAAACTATGAAGGAAGCCTTCGTGGAAAGTGGATAGCTTTTCCTGTTAACATGACGGTGCTGGTGATACTTTGGATAATGTGATCGAGAAATCAGATTACATTTTTTTTTTTATTATCAGTGCTTTACTGTTTTCTCATAATCTAGTCGGAGCTCGAGCTTGTGATGGAAAACCTTTGGTAACAAAATTTGCAGTGGGAGTATTTCCACTTGCAGAGAGCTAGCCTAAGAGCATTTAAATGAAATTAATTTCCATCAGCATGCATGCTGGGGCATTTATCCCTCTTAAATGAAAGAGAAAGGGTGTTAAGGTCTATTGAAAATTTGCCTTGTAGGGTTAGAAGAACTAACACAGAAAAGATAATGAATAATAATAGGACCAAAAACTGAGTATCAAAGGATTTTCTAGAACCTGGGTTTGTTGCGGGAGAGAAATAGGTTTATTTGTCACTGCTTTTCATACTTCATTTGACATAGCAGGTAACACCTAGAGAATTATTATGAGTTATACTAAGGGTTTCTAGAATTGAGGCATTTACTTGTTTTATTACTCTAGCTTAATTTAATTATATTAAAGTACATTTTAAAACACAGCATGCCCTACTACGATTGTTTTTAAAGTAACCTTTACTGCTCTACTTTACTTGCTTATACAGCAACTGGGTCTTGATTTGTTGCTTTTCTTTTCTAAGACCTCAAAGTGAGTTCTTTTATTTCCTGTACATTTTTTCTCAATAGGATGATTCTCTCTTGGTGGCTCAAAAGGAGATAGCTGTCGTCTGCTTTCCCAGACAGCAATCCTCTTTGACCAGCTGGGTGAGCAGCGGAGATTATTATCTCAAGTGTCTCTTCCCTTTTGCTCTTTTGGTATTTTGCCCACAGCTGCTCTTTTTTCAGAGTGGACTCTTGTTCCTGGTCTTATACAGATCTGTTCTGATCTTTGCTGCCAGTACTAGAAGACTGACAGGGTAAAAACAACAAAAATGTAGCTGCCACTCTAGCTCCCAGATGTACAGCTGGTGTCCACAGCATTGGGTGTCCTCTGGGTGAGGAAAAATGGAAATTCAAGAGAGTAAAGAGCCACTTTGAAGTTTCGGAAGAAAATATAATTAAAACATTTCTTTCATATTCATAATTTTGTGTTTGTGGATATATATGTATGTGTGTGTGTACATATGTGTGCAAGTGCCTGACGTGGTACATACATTGGAGTCAAAGGAAAATTTGCTATTGTCTGTCCTTTTCCATCGTGAGGGTCCCCAGGATCTGCAGGTCACTGGGCTCGACAGCCAGCATCTTACCTACGGGCACATCTAACTGCTATAAAACACCGTATGCAGGAGAAATGGAAGAAAATTCTCTTTGAATAGAATTTTGCATACATACATATGCATATCCTAAATTATCACTGCTCTTTTGTAAGAAAAAAAACCCTATTGCATTTCATGAGTCACAATAAGAGATTTTAAATGGAAATAATAATATGTTTAATTAGTAGTATACGGCTTGGTTATAAAGTATCTGTAGAGAAAATATGACCAAGGACATATCTAAATTCCAATACAGAAAGACTTGGTTAGATAGTTTTATTTTTACAAATGAGTAAATCTGCTTTTAGCTGAGAACTGGAAGAAATATAGTGAGATTCACTCTCATACTTCACCCTAAAAATGAAACAAATAAATAAATAAATAAAAGCAATCACACAAGATTCTTTGTTTATTTACAGCATTGTGTCTACTAAAAAGTAAATTAAACAATAAACTCTGAATTACTGAACAATATTACACAATGTATAACACAGAGAATAATTATACTAAGTGCAACTAAACTACCCGGCTTAACACAGAGGCGGAACTGAGCATTATTCGCTGTAGAAGCTCTCACAGAGACATAGTACTAGGACTTCAACAAGAATAATCCAAACCAAACAAATATAATGGCAGCTCTGTCACCAGCAGAAACGCAGTGGTAGAAAAGAACACCCCAAATTTGGAGCCTTCGGAAGGATAGGAGTGTACATCAACAAATACCTTGAAGTACAGCATATCATAGACACATTACAACTTTTATTCTCCAATTGGTTAAAGTGAGTTAGCAAATACGGTGTACTCAGATCTCATTGTTCCAGTCAACTAGATGTCACTACGGCAGAGACATAGGATAGAGGGCTCCTGTTGGCCTCTGGGGTAGTCAACACAACTCAAACGTTGGCTGAAGGTTGCTCATCCAAAACTAGAGGACAATCGTTTCTCTGGCATCCCAGTTACTTGTATTTTAAGATGGTAACAAATAGTTTTATATATATATATACATATATATATATAAATATATATCGTCTAACCAGTATTCTGTGAAAGTTAAATGAGATCATGATGGCATGGCAAATATGCCCACAATAATAGCCCTCAATCTTTTACCTCTGAATTTTCATAGTGGTTGGTGTAATTAATTTATTTTAGAATATGCTGATGCCAGTTTAATGAGTGAATTAATGAATTAAAATCTGATCAATTGGATTTTCAGAAGAACAGAATCATCATTGTTTGAAGATACAAGAAATACATAGATGGAACATGTCATTCTATTCTGAGGGCTCTCCACTGGTTCTGTTCATAGAATGATGTGTTTTTCAAACGTGATACTTCCAGCTATAGAATAAATATCTCATTTACAAGTTTAAATAAGGATTTCAGTTGCATACTTAAATATTTTGAAAACATTTACAGTGATAGCAGCTCTGTTCACAAGACATTTAGTTTGATTTTATGTACGATGAGAGTTATGCGTATAAATTACATTTTTCTGCAGTTGATAATGCAGATTTTTCAGCAACAAATGCTACATAAAATGTCTTTTTTTCCAGGGTCTTTTTGATACCCTTGTCAAATATTTCTACATATCAAAGAAAACTATCGGCAAAGTAAATAAACGACTTACACAATTAAGGAAATACTAGCCATATTTTAGACAGGGAATCACTATCTAATGTACATAAAGAATTGCAAAACCTGATTATAGAAAACACCCAAAGCCCAAAGTGCCAATCAAGACAAGAACATATAGTTCTCAAAAAATATAAGCAAATGACCAATAAGGATTTTAAATTGTTCCATGCTCCTAGATATCAAGGAAATACAAATTTAAACTAATTTGAGATGCTTAATATTATCCAGAACAAAATCCTTATCATAAAAAAAATGAATAAATAGGCACCGCAAATGCTTGCAAGGATGTGAGAAAATGGGAATCCTTTTTCACTGTTTTTCAGAGTGTAAACTAGTACTTACATTATGGAATTCAGCAAAGAGTTTGCTCACAATATTTAAAATAGAATTACTACATTACCCAGCTATGTTTCCCAAGATGCTCAATATCCTACCTTTAGACTTACTTGCACATTCATGGTTATTACTGCATTATTCACAATAATAAGGAAATGAAATGCACTTGCATGCAACAAATGAATGGATAATGAAATTATATAATTATGTAATATTATATAACTATATAATGAAATTATAGTGTATATACAAAATGGAATATTATTGACGAAAAAAGGATGAATGCAGAAGATTGTGTATATGACAAGGTAACTTAGACTCAAGGAGACAAAAATCAAACGTTCTGGCCCAATGATATGGCTCAGTGGATACAAGTGTTTGTTGCCAAACCTAACAAAGTAAGCTTAATTTCCAGAACCGAAATGTTGGAAGAAGAGAATCAAACACAACGCACTGTCCTCTAACATCCACATACATGCTGTGTATCCTGATTGGGAGTGCTTAGGAGCCTAGATTTCCACATGTAGAAAAATGAAATTTGACCATCATCTACTGTCCTTCACAAAGTTCAACTACAAATTAATCAAGGATTTTAACATAAAACCTGATTCTTTAAAAGTACTAGAGTATTTTTTCAATTTATCATCACAGGTATGATATCTTAGATAAAACTTTCATAGTGAAGAAAAAGCAATAATTAGCAAATTGGAGCCCTAATACTCAAAAAGTTCTTCTGCAAAGTAAAGAAAATTGTCAGCTAAGTGAAGAGGAAACAAAGGACTCAAGAGGATTCTCTTGAGTCCACAGAGGCACCCAAAACAACACAGGATTTTGCCATTGCTCTTGGTTGTCCATCATAATTTGATGATACGACACTATTATTGAAGACCTCACTCAGTTTTGATGAAGAATATGTAGAAATAAACCTTCACATTCACAAGAACTCAGGTTACCTACTTACGACCTGCACAAAATCAAGACAATCAAAATTCTAAGTTGGTTTGAGGGGGGTCAGCTGTGAAGGCCATACGCCCATAGGCCAAATTATTGGCAGTTGAAAGAGTCAGGAAGAAGATTCACTTTCTCTTGTGGATATGTCTTTATTAAATTACCCAGTTCCAGTGGATGGCTGCATATCCACGTGCCTATGGGCAGTGCCAACTGAACTTGGGTTGTTAATAACACACTCAGAAAAATAAATATGAAGAAGCATGACATTTTGAGACAGGTGGAATTGGGGTACTAGAGGGACTTTCAAAGGTTGTAGGGAGTGGATATAATCAGTATAGTTCCATTAATATTTCAAATAAGAAAAATATAATTGAAAGAAAAGAAATTAAAATGGCCGCTAAATCCTGAAAAGCTAAAATGCATACATTTCTAAATTCTTTTTTGCTATGCCTATTGGGTATTGCATCTTTATATTAAGTGAAATAAATTGATGTTTGTACAAGAATTTACTTTTGCTCTTGAATCTGTAGAAGTTCAAGTGAAATACTGACAGCTTTTATTGCTTTGGTGATTAGGATGTATTCTTCCCCTCATATGCTATGCACTAATTCACTTGCTTTCCATTCCTGTCGCTTTTGCTTTTTGAAACTATCCTAAAACATAAAGAAGGGCCTTTAAAGTTAAAGACCATTTCAGTTCTTCATTTAGAAAAATCCCCAAGCACAAACGTCCAAATCTGACACTGTTGATAAACTCTTGTCTTTTCCTCGTAGCTCACAAGCACAAGGCAGAAATGAGTAAGATTTCTTCAATATGCTTTGTGAAATGAAATCAACCTACCACAATTTGTATCATAAGTGTTCTCCAAATGCTCCCATGATAAAGTTACATTCTTCAGTATAATGCCAGTAGAAAGTGGGGTGGTATCAATGGGGTACCGTTGTTGATATTCCAGCCACTGAGGGCATGCTCATTTTGCTTTTATTCTAATCTTCTACATTCTGCCCTCACTTCTCCCTCTCCCTCCTCTACAAATTGAGCACATGTTCTTTGTCGTGCCCCCAACACAGACCTAAAGAAGAACTATCATGCTTAGAACTAAAACTGTAAGTCTATCTAAACAGTTGCTCTTCATAAGTTGGTTATCACAGACATTACCGTATAGTAATGGATAGCCAGACACACTTGTTGATACTGAAATGCCACATGTTTATAGGAATGCAATGCATGCTTACAAGTTTGTATATCTCATGCCAAAAGATAGCATTACACTAACACACATAGGGTAAGTTGTTTAAGCGGGAGGTGAAATGTTTCCTAGATAAATCTAACTAAGAATAATACAGTGATAAGACTTGTATTTCAGAGTTTTGGTATACAAAACCACAACAGAATTTTACTAGCTAAATCCTGTGAGACACAGGAGCAAAAGACAATGGGTGGAAAAATCAGGAAACTGAAGATACAATAAAGTGGAAGAAAATTCTGGCAAACAGCAAATCTTTCATTATTGGTCATGTTGAACTGAAAGAGAAATTGCTGCATATGAGTTGAGTAGAATTAAGCCAGTCTAATGAGGATCCCCAAACATTATGTAAACAACACCAAAAGAAATGAAACACAGCTTTCTTTAACTTTGGTATATAAAGAGGCAAACAGCTGGTGATTGCTCTAAGAAACATAAGAACAATCTTAAGTTACAGATGAAACAATAGGTATCATATAACCATAATATTCACATATGACACCTTTGATTCAAAAGGGATGAATATTGTTTAATCATGAAATAAGGTTTTGAGTTCAGTTTTATGTATATTCTGGATAGTGATTTTTAATCAGATAAAAGATATAAAGACATTTTTCCTATTTATGGATTGCTGAAAACTCTACTAATTTTTTGTGATAACCAGAGTAGAAAAAAATAAGTGAGACCTTAAAATTTTGGTTGTCAATGAATGGGAAGAGAAGAGAAAGGTGCTCTCGTTACATAATTAATAAAAAGTTCCCATTTAATAAGGTGGAAATTGATAGTGGTAATAATTGTATAGCATTATGAAGGTATTTAATGCATGTGTTAAATTATTCAGGACTCTTTAAAGAAAAGCAACCAATAGGATTCATGTATCATTATAAGACCGGATTAATTAGATTGCTTATACAATCAGAATTTTGATAGGCCCCAGTTGTCTCATTTGCAGAATTGGAAAAACCAGCAGCTGCTGAGTAAAATAAGCTAGAATTCTCAGTTTAATGGCAACAGTGATGAATCACTACCTAAGGCTGAAGGCCTGGGTGATCCTTTGAGAGTTGCTTACAGGAGAGTCTATTCACCTGGATGAAGGAACTGGATTCAGGTGTCAATGGGCTATAGAAAGAGCAAGAACACACCTGCTTATAAAGACTCAGGCTCACACACAAATGTGTGTTTTTCCTTCTGAACTGTTCTGACTGTGATCTGTGCCTGTTGGACAGCAAGTATCACATTCAAGATTGATCTTTTACTGCTATTCACTAAATCACAAATCCATCCCTCCTAAACAGCATCTTCATAGATACACCAAAAATGTTCTTTACAAAATTCTAAGGCAACTTCTAGTCCGGTCAAGTTGACAAATGAGCTAGTCACACTTTTCCTGATGTAACAAATACCACAGATAGAATGTAAAGAGGAAGTCATGTGGTATGAAGAGGATATTAGAGAAGAACAACTTGCAAGAGTATTATTTAAGGCCAAAAGGAAAGGAAGGAAATGCTGCCTGTATCAATTGGCCTTATTATTATTATTTTTATTTGATTCTGTCTATCTCTGCTCCCAGTCTACAGAGCTGTACTATCCATATTCAAGAGAGGGCTTCACATTTAAGCTAATTTTCTGCCTGGAAGATCACAAATACACACAGGAGCATGTTTTCCTAATCTCCAAGGCATTGGAGAATTCAATTCTGTTAAGAATCAAGATTGGGCACTAAAACTACCCAGTAAAGTATAGCAGTATATGTGAATTTTGCCCTTCCAATTGGTTGGGAATATTAATTGTAAAGTAAATAAATGAAATAAGTAGATAAACACATATGAAAAGGGACAGATAACAATAAAGGCCATTTGAAAAATTGTATTGAAGTAGGGTTCTACAGTGTAGAAGCACTGTAGAAGCTTTGCAAAATGTGTGTGTGTGTGTGTGTGTGTGTGTGTATATATATATATATATATATATAGAGAGAGAGAGAGAGAGAGAGAGAGAGAGAGATACATACATACATACATGAAAGTTATGTACATCGAATCACCAAAAAATAGGAGAAAGTATATCCTAACCAGATATCATATGGCACCAAGTAAAATCTCCAGTGTCAGGAACATGTTACAGCACATTGAATATTTGGCCAAATTAGTCCCATGGAACCTCCAAAGAATCATAGATCTTTCTGAGACTACTGGTCACAGCCTGATGATAAGACCCCATTCTCAACACAGCACTTACTTGTTTCATCAAAACCAAAGATGTTATGTTAACCAAAGATGTTAAGCTGGGACCTAGCAAGAATCTTCACTACTATAGACTGGCATTCCAGATGATGGAAGGTACTCAAAAAACTATCATTCAAGAAAGGTAACCATTGGTATCACCCAGATAAAAACCCTGCCACCTAAAACAATAGCCTCCCACAAAATATACTCATGTAATAGCACTACACATTTTATGGGAATAACTAAGCACATTTTACTTGGTTTTAAGGACCACTCCATGAAATAAAACTCATGCCTGACACTGTTAAAGTAGAAAGCACCTAAGACTAAGTAATTCGAGGGCCTAAGGGAACATCTAATACTATGATTCTGCTAAAGGAACAAAGCAATAAGACTCCTTGATGGCATAGTGCTATACTCATGGATCAGTGCCTTCCCCAATCCACATCAGAGGAACTTCTTGCAGTAGATGGAAATTAACACAGATGCTCATAGCAAAATAATATGCAGAATAATGAGACACTTTGGAGTAGTCAGACTTAAATCATCTCAGGTATCTATGAGGATGTGGTAGAGGGGTTGTAAAAGCCAGGGGCAATGGATGACTCCAATGGTTAGCTCTTCAGTTAATTCAAATACTTTGCTTTATCAGGAGCAACAGTATCCTAAGATTTCAGCACAGTATTTCCAAGAGAATTTGTATAGCAGAAACAAAAATTGCCATTTCTCCCTTCAGTATTTTTTAGAGAACCCTCTCAGTGATAGAAGCATGTTCAAGGACAGGATTTTATAGTCTAAACTTAGGTTAGCCTTCAATTAATTAATGGATAGAATGGAGGAAATGGAGCCTTTTTCATTTGTAAGGTTGGAATCTATCTTCATAAAAGTATTTCAGCCAAAGGCATAGAGCTTTTCAACAACCGAGCCATATGAAGTAAGCCAGACAAAGACATTTGTTTTTTAAGAACAAATAATAAAAAAAAGGTGACCCAAGTGTGTAATACTAGTTGCTAGCCGTGGGGGATGGGATTGATATGGGAGACAGGTTGGACCAGTTCACTCTGAGTGAACTTATTCTGGATTTATTGAGCCAATAAGAATATTAATAACAAGTGTAATTATACATGTTGATGAAATTTAGTATCAGTTAGATATCAAAGCATATTTTGCCTCTAATGGGATATTCTTTGTGTGTCTTTCCATTATAGTAATAAAATCCTTCAAGTTTCATGACGCAAACAGCTACTTTGATATCATGTGCATTGTCTTTTATCATCACATCTTTCTTATAACTGAATTGATTCACTAATAACTGAGATCAAAAGAAATTAACATAATACAAACAGTCTAATTCAGAGAAATATTTATTTCTTTTATATCTCCCACAATATACAAATGGATACACCAAATGCAAATGATGATTTATCTACTCAATGGTTTGAATAGGTATTTGATAATATATAATTTTCATTATTTTCCCTTTGTAAACATTAAAATAAAGGAAAATTCAAAGTTATTTATGCTAGGGTGGTAACAGTATCTGGGGTATCATTGATTTCTTCCCTCTTAGCTGTGTCTGATTACTGTTTCCTTATTGGCCAGTCAGTGGAGTAACTTGTGGTTTTGCTAACTCCACTGAGGCCAATGGGTGAAATCAATTAGAACAAGAGTATTGGAAATATCAAGCAGGAAACCGTCTTAAGAAATTTCATGGTGAGAAATGCTACGCTTAAGCACCTTTAGGACTTTCCTCGTGACTCTGTAAGTCAGGATTGTGAGGACTGAGATGAGTGAAGCAAATATTTTTTAAATTATTGAGAACTAAACTTCTCAAAAAATTTCCCTTCTTGGTGACCATTTTAACTTGCCAATATATCTGTGTACTCCATCTTTCTTCAAAGTGAACTCAATGTTTTCATCAACATTATATATATGCATATATATATATATATATATATATATATATATATATATATATATATAGTCAGTCCCATTTATTTTTCTAGGAACTACATAATCAACTATTCATCATCACTGGTCTGTGCATGTTAGGCAATCTTTTGTTATTTATGAATAAGTGCTTATTTAGAGAACTAGCTTTGAAAATAAAATTTGCCTCCCTATGCCTCCCTTCTTTGCTGGGATTTCTGGTGTACATCACCATGCCCAACTCCCCAGTCAGAATATTTTAAAGTAAAAGAAAATGCACCTGAAGCTCTAACACCTTATCAATATATGAGAACAATCACAAACTCTTCAATGATTTTCTACCTCCATTCACCAATTCATTTCCTAGAGTTTTGTGGAAAATACGTTCTAAGATATGAGTAGGGGTTAAATAGTAAATTTGTTTTAACAGTTCAACATCCCTAAGTTTTCATTTATTTTCCATTATTAAGCCAAATTAGATCGTGTGTTCCTAAATCACTTGCTCTAAGCCATTATTTCTGCTGTTTTAGCCAAAGAACCAAGCACATTGAAGAAAAAATTAGTTCAATAAGCTATAATGTAAGTAGTTCTTTTGAATTGTTGTCTTCTTGTCCATGAGTCACACTATGTGCTTCATCTCTGAGGCCTTGGAGAGGGAAGGTTGCAGGTTAGTAATGGAACTAAAGAAAAACTATAAAGAGAGATGCCCTTAAAGAGACTCAGCAATGTTACTTGTGGCAGTTCATCAGAGCTTACCAGAAGCATCCTCAGGAAACACAGTTAATTTATCTCTTTGGATGAGAGTACAGTGTTTTGTTTTGTTTTTTTTTTGTTGTTGTTGTTGTTTCTCATTATGAAATAAGACTCCTCTCAATGCAAGGCTGTTTCCTAAGCTCCATCAGAGTTTCTTTGGGCATCCTCTTTCAGCTATGGCTTCCTATTTCCTGTCATTCAGAGTCAGCTTGGCTAGGAGACTGTGAGTTCAGCTTGTGAAAATTAGTCAGCTTCAGTAAGAGCTCTGAGTTTGACTTTTGTCTATCACTGATCTAGGCTACATGAGATGAAGAGATCCCTAAAGAGAATGGGGGCCTAAGAAGACTCTCAGGTCATCTCAGCAGTGACTACCTAGGGATTCATTTTCTTCATCCCTTCCCTTTTTATCCTATTTAGGCCAGTTATATTAAGATCAAATTGGTGATCACTTATTTGACATTTCTCCAAAATGTTTTAAAGTATCATACACAGTATCATCAAGAATATGCTAAAAAGCGGTTGATGAGTTGTAGCTAATAGTGAGGTTCTGTATTTCTATTGTGAAATCACAGTGTGGATCCTAAGCATTCTGTCTACTGTCATGAGCAATGGTCATTGTCTCATACAATCAGATGAGGAGAGGAATAGAACAACCCTGCAAACACTTCAGAAGATGCATTAAGTTCTTTTTACTCTATTCCTCTAAAACAGCCCTCTATAAAAATCTGTTCTGATCTGTTGATAGATTTTCCACTCTTTCCATATATATGCACATATATCTTTATATAATAAGTATGTATAAATGTGAACATACAAAACACAATATGTATGTAATAAAAAAAACCACATTTTTTCTATTCAAGAAGTTTTAGCCCACTGTACACAAGTACAGATATGACCTATGCTACAATTGACATTTGTATGGAGAGAGAAATATGCACAAGAACAATGATAGAAATAATATAAAAGAAAGAAGATGTTGTTGAAGGAGGAGGAGGAGGAAAAGAGGAAGAGGAGGACGAGGACGAGGAGGAACAAAAATATGATATAACCCAAATTGGGGACTATTTGGTAGAATGAGCGGAAATAGCAATATGGCGAGAAGGTTGAAGAAGAAATGTTTTCAAAACTTACTGTCACCTTCAGTGTGTTTCATCAGCCTCCTTCTAGTGGATCAAGATGTGACTCTCACTTGCTGTCCCAGGAGCTTGCCGCCATACCTTCCCTCCACCATTCCAGATGCTAACCCTCAGAAACTGTAAGCCCAGGTACCTCGGCCATGTTATCTTAACCAAGTACTAAAAAAGAAACTAATGCACTGAGGATTCAGCTTCAGAATGAAGGGAGCAAGGAATCCATTTTCTAATTGCACTTCCTTGTTTTGTTGCTTTATTGTAATGGTGGGTGCGGGTATGAGTGTGAGCATAAACACATGATAATTAATACTCTATGGATGCCTTGTTGAGGTAGAGTAGGTCTTGTTGCTTTTGCCATGCTTGCTAGCTGTCTGGTGGCTTTCTGAACGATCCTCCTGCATTCACCTCCCATACAAATACAAGGCAATAGCTTTGTTTTTTGGCTTTCAGAGGGCAAATTCAAGTTTTCAGGCTTGAGCAGTAAGCATTTTACCTATTGAACCGTCTCACCAGAACAACCATTAAGATGTTTTTCTTTCTCATTCTATTTCTTGCTAATGATTTAAAAGTTAACTATTCTCAGACTTTTTAGTCATCAAATTTATGGCATGTACATTTAACATTAACACATTTTCATAAATGTCTTTGTATAATAAATATACAAAATGCTAAAATATATGTTACTATTCATGTGTTACAGATAAAAGTTGAGTATAAAGAGTTTCAGTGACATGTGTGTGCTTTATGGACTTCACTGTCACTGTTAGAGATTGAGGCAGAGTTGGTTCTAGTTCTAAAACCAATATAATTTTTTGGAATAATCAGGCTTGTATCTCTCTGTGTCTTTGTTTTCTGTACTTCTAAACCATTGTACTTGAGTATTAATTTAAAAAATGATGCTGGAATAATATTCATTGAGTAATTTCATGTCTGAAATGGATTAAGTAATCTATAAAAATATTATCATGTGTAAGATTTATGCTGTTAAATATTGTTACATCAATAATTCATTTCTTGTGATGACTATTATCAGTTTTAAATTCAGGAATTGAACTTGATTACAATGGGGAAAATATTTTAATATACTATATTTGTTTCAAGCTTTCTAATAATACCCATTGGAATGTGTAACTGAAGCTTAAAGCACTAATAGAGCTACAAAACACAGTTTTCCTATGTTGCATCGGCATCGATGCCCACACACTGCATAGTAACCATCAAAAGCACACTTTCAAAAGGGGGCTTTTATTGTCTTCATCCTTTGTAAAGCACAGCCATGCTTCAGAAGGGAATAAGCTGATTTGAAATTCATTTACTTGACCCAGATGGTGAAATCTACATGTAATTGCAATATCAGCCTAAATTACCCCATGCTGTTATGGGTGACTCAAATGTGCTGTACAATACACTGTTAACAAGAATAAAGCAATACTGAGTTCAAATGTTTCCTGAAGAAGTGGGCACACAGGGCACAATTTGGATCTGGTTTCACAGAGAACACTCATTAAAACATTGAAGATTTTGCTTGAGTAAGGATTTTGGTTTGAGGCCTGAGGTGTTCGTGTTACTATGGCAATAACTATTGTCACTAACAATATCTAATGCATTTATAATCTATATTAGTTAATTACAGCCACTCACCTTAAAGAGATTTAATTGAGATGTACCATTAAATTTTTATATGATACTTTCAATTTAGGAATGTAATGTATGATCAAATTATTAATATATTTTTCAGTGTGCCTTAAAGTATCTGTGTGGAAAAAATTATATATGCCATATCATCTCCTAACACTCAGCTTCTTTGATACAGATGCTTTTTTGGTCCTCTTTCAAGTGTATTCAAAAGAAGAGATCTGCATTTTCTTTCCTTTAACTTATTTAAACTTTTTATTCAATACTTTATTTCAACATGTTTTTATTTAGTTGAAGATAATTAAGAATATATTTTTGAAAATCCACTCCAAATTTGAAGAACAAAGTGGGCAACATAATATTTTTGTTAGTAGATATCAGGTTTTTATGAATTGTTTTGCCTAAATTCTTTATTCCTGGTAAATCAAGTTATCTTGGTAAGTTACTGGTGGCACTGGGAAGTTGCATATTAACAATTATTTTACACTTAACTAGAAATAAACTTCTGCAACAACAAATCACAAAACACGCAGGTAAATGAATGGAGCTAGAAAAGAATAATGTTGAATAGGACCTGTTGTTGTAGACAACACTTATACAATTCTGTGAAAAAGAATAAGTCCAAATGGTGCAAACCTCAAGCCTTCACCCCTATGGACTAGTGTTCTTGGTACCGGTAGAATTCTTTAATCTATCAAAGGGAAAAGGTAAAAATGCCAACCCAGATATAAACCCTTCTACATACAATAGTGACCTCCATGCAAGATGTGCTAATTCAATAGTGGCACAAACTTGTAAGAGTAACTAACCATATATCTAATATCTAATTGGGTTTAAGGCTCACTCCATTAGATGGAACCCATACTGGACACTGTTCAGATGGCCAAGAACCTGTGAACAGATAGGTCAGGGACCTAGGAAAAAAACAAATACTACTGTTCTGCTAAAGAAACATAGCTAAAAGAGACTACAAATAACATACTATACTCACATATCAGTGCTTTGCTCAGTCATCATCAGACAAGCTTCCTTCTGCAGTGAATTCCAACTTGTTCAGAAAACAACAACCAGAAAATGGGCAGAAATTAAGTGACCTTGGCATTTGGAGTCCTAAATGCAAAGTTTATATCAACCTCTGCCAGCAGGGCTCAGGGAACCCTGAAGAAGAGGAGACAGAGAGGTTGTGAAAGCAAAAGGGATTGGGAGACATTGAGGAGTCAGGGTCTTTTAGACACAAGACACAACATGGCTGGCACATATTTGAACTCACACAGACTGTGGCACCATGCACAGGACCTGCATGAGTCTCTGCTACATGGCTTCCCACAACTAATAGAAGTGGAAACAAGCTCCATCCCTAACCCCAGACGCAATCTCCAGTTGATAGCCACTCACAGAGGAAAATTTAATTTTCTCCAACTGAGTTGCACCGGGTATTTTAATCACAATTAAGGCAGGCCTCATTCCTAGCAGTAGATGGCCAACACAAAAAGAACTTTTCTTGTTTGTTTGTTTTAATGTTTGTTTATTTTCATGATTTTTTTCTGGCTTTAATAAAATGGTCATTCTATAGGTCTTTTACTTACATATGAGGGTTTCAGATTCTCTGTTTTTATGGGATTTCTGTATGTGATAATGTATGTGTTTTTTGTGCTTTTTCTCTGGCTCTTTGTTTTTCTGTTCGTTTGACTTGTCCTATTTAGGTTTGCTCATATTTTTAAATCTTATTTTTTAGAGATCTACTTGTTTTCTAATGAGAGAGCAAGAAAGGCTGTGAATTTGGGTAGGTTTGGAGGTTAAGAGAATTTGGGAGGAGCTGGAGGATGGGGAACCATAATCAGATTATATTACATGAAAACAGTAGCTTTTCTGTTCTTTTTTATTGAAAATAGATTCTTCTCTCATACAATACATCAAGAATACAATTAACCCTCACCCCACTTCTTCCAGCTCCTCCCCACCTCCCTTTCCCCCAGTTCCACTCTCCCTCTATTTCCCTCCAGAAAAGAAGGCCTCCAAATATATCAACCAAACATGTCCCAACAAGATACAATAAGACAGTGCTGGGCAAGGAAACCAAGTAGGAAGGAATGGGTCACGAGAACAAGCCAAGAATCAGGATATCCCCACTCCCATTATTAGGAGTCCTATAAAAACACCAAGCAAAAGACTTGGCATATATGCAGAGGACCTGGTGCAGACCCATGCAGGCTCCATGCTTGTCACTTCAGTTTCTGTGAGCCCATATGTGTCCTACTTAATTGATTCAGCTGACTTTGTTTCCCGGGTTTCCTTAATGCCCTCTGGCTCCTACAATCTTTCCCCCTCCTCTTTTGTGGAGTTCCCCTAACTCTGAGGGGAGGGACCAAATGGAAACTTCCAATTTTGACTCTCTCTTAGAATAATGCCTGATTCTGGGTCTCTGTACCTGCTCCTGTCTGCTGCTGGAAGGCTCTCTGATGACAATTGGGCAAGGAACTGATCTATAAAAGAATATCATTAGGAATAATTGATTTTTGTTGTTTGATTGTTTGTTTGCTTTTGGTCAGTTGTGTTTGGTTCTACCTTAGGTCTCTGGGCTAGGTCTTCCTGACCATGCAGGGAGTTTCCAATATGGGTTTCTTCTTGTGGCATGAGCCACGATTTAAACCAATGGTTGGTTGGCCACTCCCACAGGTTCGGCACCCTCATTGCCCCATGAGCCACATCTAGCAGGCATATTGTTCGTCAAAGATTTTGTGGCAGGGTTCGCGGCCCAGTCCCAAAACTGGGAGCCTTACCTTGTTACAGAAGATTTCAAGTTCCATATTCTCCATTACTAGGGGTCCTCACTAGTTAATCAAGTGTTTTTGTGGTAGGATGGAAAGTCCTTTGGATAGAAGCCCAAGAGTAGTATAGCTGGGTCTTGTGATAGACCAATTCCAAATTTTCTGAGCAACCACCATTCTGATTTCCATAGTGGCTGTAAACATTTGCACTCTCACAAGCAATGCAAGAGTGTTGTTCCCCTTGCTCCACATCCTTGACAGCATATAAAAGAAATTTGAAAATTACTGTCTTCTTGGGAAAAAAAAAAAAAGAATAGAACAAAATGGTATCTTTCAGTGACAGCTTAAGTATACTCTGCAGAAATGATAGGAAGATGGCAAAATGTCTTGAGAGGAACCTGCTAGCAAAGAAGCCAGAAGTAGCTCCAGCACAGTCTACATGCTCTTTTTGTGGACACGAAGTATGATTTATTGCTGCCTGGCACAGTTTGGTCACAGAGAACTCAACATTGAATTTGGAAAAAAAAATTTTGATATTCTTACAATATAATACATTAAGCAATAAGAATTAACCATACTTTGGAAGGGTAATTTTTAAGACTTTATTTATTTTTAATGGCTTCAATTGAAAGTAAATTGCATCACCTACTCCTCTTTTCATCCACAAGCCTCTCCAGTTATGTTGTGTGTGTTGTGTGTATGCCTATGTGTGTGCACCCATGCATGCACATGCAATATAAATACATAAAACCTGATGACTCTGTTTTTGTTAGTATTATGTATGTATGTATGGTTTTAAGGCTAATCACTTTTCATTGGACAATCAATAAGGTGGCTTATCCCTGGGAGAGGTCATTTCTCCTCCTGCAGCAGTCATTAATTACCTGTAACTCAAAGAACTTCTTTCCCTTCCACATTAATATGTCTGTTGGTATTGCCATTGGTCCAGTTTTCTTTCTTGCAACAAGTCTAGGAGAGAGTGTTTCACAGGAGACTCCCTGATATTCTGGCTTTCACAGACTTTTGGCCACCACCTTTTCTATGATGTACCCTGTCCCATAGACGCAGGAGCTGTGATCATTTGTAATCAGACATAGAGAGATGTATCATTTGAGGCCTGATCTCCCTGGTATCTGTTGATCTCTGCATTTCCTTAGGTTGTAGATCTCTGTCATCATCTTCATTTGCTATATAGAGAAAAGCTTCCTATATAGAGAGTAGAAGCTGCACTTTCCTGGGCATTCAAAGATAAGTGTTAGAACAAAAAAAGGAATTGTGCTGGTCTAGCAAAGTATAATAGTAGATTCTTTTAAAATATCCTGAAGTCACTATCCCAGGGAAGCTGTCTAGGTTTCTATTAACAGGAATCTTAACCCTCTTGTGGAGCGTGCCCTAAAACCAATTACCTCCACACCAATGTATGCATAAAGGTGCATGAAGTGGAGTTCACACCTTGGCTGTAGAGTAATTGTAGGATCATAGTCAACATTAAAATCAGAGCCCAGATATATTAGTAAATTTTGCCCCTATTTATGTCCAATTCAATAATAGTCAATAAAAATATTATCAAATATATCTAAAAAGTCTTTATTGTAAATGCCTAACTTGTAATTTCTGAATTAATACTAATTATGTAACTCAAACTAACACTAACATCAAAGACTAAAATCATTATGCATAAATTGCAGTTGTTAAGAATTATGAGTTTAATATGAGAAATTGGTTCATTTGTTTTTGTTTATTTGTTTGTTTGTTTTCAAGAGAAAAATTACACATCTTTAACCTCTTTAACTTTCTGGGGGTTTAGTTTCTTCACAACTGGCAAAATAGATTATTTTTCTTCTTAAATGTCATTCATTTACTTATTTGATAAGTTTCTTGTTATTTTGTCTAGTAGAATAGGACAACTGTAAATACAATACCATTTTCTTCCTTCCTCTAAAGTATCAAGATTATAGAAATTTACAACAATGCTGAGTATTCAAAATTATATATGTTATAGGTATGTATACATGCTTATACACACACATGCATACACACACACACACACACACACATACACACACACTCACTCACATGTTGGGGCTTGAATTCACTCCTTTCACCTGCTAGATAAATCCTCTAAAACCAAGTTACCTGACAAAGTTATTTCTGGAACTCACAGAAATAACAAGATGATAAAATAAAGTAGAAATTTGTGCTAGTCCTCAAACAACCTGCTAATTAGAATAAAACAATGTTCTCCCTATCCTTCCTAGGTATTAATGCTGATTTAATCTATTACAGTTATAACAATTTGTTTATACATAAAGTATTATAGTTGCTTAGATGGACTGTTAAACTACATTGTACTTGGTATAATTAAATCCAAACAATTTTAATCTGGCCACTTATTAGACTTCCCATTTTTATTTTTGCATTACCTCTGAATTGCTTTTATATGAGATGATTTCTGACTGTTAATTCTAACAATGTTTAAGCTAAACCAGATCACTTCATGATTTATACACAATATTCAGAAGGAAATAGAAAAACATTCTATTCAATGTTAAATAAGGTATTTTATTTTATTCAATGTCTAATCAGATTTATTTTTTAAACATAAAATGAGATTTCACATTTATGACCTTATATGCATTCACAAAAAAGGGAAAAAAAGACCTTAGACTATTTTAGTCAACTATAATAGATACGAGTGTCAGAACTCTGAAATCTCTCATGAGCTTTGTCTTGAGCTAGCAACATGGAGATTACATTAAAGGACATGCATCCGACTTGAGAGGCCTGTTCTTTCCTTTTGCTTTGAGCCTGATGGCAGATATACAGAATCACATTTTACAGATGTGACATTAAGAATGACAGCAGAAGAAAAGCTTCTAAATCCATCTTCCTAACAGGCTCACCCTTAGATGAAAGTTCCCCTGCACTGGAATTCAGAAGCTTCATTATTACTCCTGGGTCACAGTCATGTTAATTCATTAGCCTATAATCCCCTTTATTACCTCTATTCCAAGAATGTCTTTCTATATTACATACTTCAAAATGTTCTATAATTTAATGACTACTGTTTTTTTATAATTGGCTATTATACTCAACTTACATTGTTGAAAATTAGGGTGTAATGTTCCTAGTTTCAACTTCATGTGCCACTAATTTTGATTCAAGTGAGGCTATTCATTTTATTATATTTTTAAAAATATGTTTTTAATTGAAATAGAATTAGCATCTTGCATAGTCTTTCTGGAACCCTGGAAGCCAGACTGCAGAAAAGAGACTTTTTCAATGGGTAGAAGTTCTAAAGAGAGATGAGGATGTATGTCAATTTATTTTTGATGTTTAATGACAATTAGATTTTTTTTTTTGCAATTAGTTCTTGACAAAAATTATTTATTGATGTTAGAGAGATTTTTTTTCAGTGGTTAAGAGAACTTTTTCTTGCATGTAACCTGGGTTTTATTCCCAGCACCCATGTGTTGCCTCATTACCAACAATTACTCCAGTTCCTGAGGATACAGTGCTTATACCTGACATCTGTGGGCACCAGGAATGATAGGGTACACAGACACAGATGTGAGAAAAACACCATATGGCTACAATTTAAAAAATATATATAAAAAACTTAAAAACTATATCTCAGTTGCTTCAGTAAAATATAAAACAAGTTAAGAATCTAAAGTTATGTGTACAATGATAAATATTGTTCTTCTGATATTGTTATATCTTAATAATCCTAAGGTGTATAACTTTTTATGAGAATCCTGTTTGGATAGAGGTAAAGTCTCTATTCACCTAAAGTGTATAAGTAGACATGATGTACATGTTTTCATGGTGGATTAATGTGAGATATTTTAGAATTAAATAAAAAAAATTCTGCCAAATTTCTAACGAGTTTCCTTATAAAATGACAAGAGGTATATCAGAGTCCTCTGAGGACAAAAGTGGGGCAATAATAATTACCAAAACAGCAAATTTTAGTTAAGTTTTATAATTGGTATCTTAGTATTCTATAGCCGATTACCAATGATATATGGCAATCATTTAGCAAAATTCTCTAAACTATAGAGATCATCAGCCATTGTATTATGATCATGTATTTCGGTGGAAAGCAAAATATCAATATCATCTGTGATATATAGTTAAGAAATGAGTAGATAGAAGTATCACCTAATGCATGGAAGGCAGTTAGTAAAATCATTGAACTTCTGATTTCTAGAAAGAAATTGGAAAAGGGAAAGTTAATTGTGTTTATTAAATGATGTTAACTGAACCTTCAAAGAAATTACAATCTTCAGATGAGTTTTTCAGTTCAACCAGGGAAGCAAAATTCTGATTTTAAATGTGAAAGCAATAGAAATTTAGAAATTATGGATCAATTCAAGTGTGTGAGAGAACGCAGAGTCAACATTGTGAAAAGAAAACTGAGGATTTTGATAGTCAAAAGATACTTTTGATGATTCAATTAAAATAAAATCAAGGATATAGCAGTAACTCCTATTGTTCACATCTATGGGCATAGTGAATGCTGGGTACATTCAAGCGAGACGAAAATAACCTCAATGTCCCCTTTAGAATGACAGGATTTTAAATAAGTATCTTTGTAATCCTGGATTTCTGAACATTCTTATTATTTTTGAAAATGCTTACTTTGAAAAATGTAATTATAAATGATTTATAATTATATACTATAATTATAAGTTTTCTATATAATTATAAAATAATTATAAATTGATTTCTGTCACTTTTGGTTTTTCTGTCTTTTCCAAGCCTGTTGCCAATCTTGTGACCTGGGAATGCCTTTGTCCACACATGATAACTATTCCTTTATAATTCAATATCCATTCTATACTGTATGACAAAATGGGGAGATAATCATAATGAAAAAATTATGTCAAATGAATAGAATATTAAGTGATATGGAGAAATCATGTATAACAGTCTGCAATAAAATAAGTCCTTTACTTAGCTCAATTAATCAATATTCTATCAATAAATAAGATTGTGGTACATGATGATGACTGGAATATGGAACTATGGCAATGTATTCTACTGTAAAACCAGAACCATAGAGGAATTTAGAAACATGAATTCTTTGCAATAAGATGAATGTCCTGGGAAATATCATAAAAACCCAATTATTCATATTAAAGTAAGACCTGTATATAGGACAAGATTTTAAAATCTCTGAAAATACAAGTATAAAAATGTAACTAATTTATTGTTTTGCTTAAAAATATTGTAGACTTTGAGAGGAAAATTATTAAAAGAATATATTTAAGCCCAAAATATTTACAGGCCAACTTTCAAGACAACAATATTAGATATGTGTTGCAGATACAGGAAATAAATCTATAGGGTCCTTACAGGCAAGATGCATCAAGAGGATTTTATGACAATAGTGTAACACAACACACATAGATCTGAGCACTGTGCAATGTACAAAAGCAAGAGAAGATATAACCAGTACAAGTTTATAGCTATGTAGTCCAAAGAAACATTGTATTACACACACTGTAGACGGCTGCAAACCAAGGAAAAGTAAGGCTTCTCAGTAGAGAAACCAGGGTACAAAATGAGTGACACCTGAGACTGTCCACTATATCCGTGGGCAAGGATAGTATATGAAAGGGAGAGAAGCTTCTCCTATCTGTGATCTTCCTGTCGCTTCACTTTCATTCTGAGTTATAGAGAACACAGCAGAGTACTAACACCTGTTGCACTGCAGTTTCAGGACAATTTCAGACAAATATCTGTCTAGAACCACATAGCAATTGCCCAAGGTAAAAGCTACAGAACTCTTTATTGGAATTCATACATCCTGCATGTAGGGAGTAATGAACAATGTGTCACAACAAAAGAGGTGAAATTACAGTGATGCCATCTTCCCAGTCCAACCTGTCTGTGTGGTTAGATGTGCATTAAAAAATATTACCAAGCTGTGATGAATTTGACAAGGTCATGTGCTCATTATAGCCCTGTCTCTTTCACGATATACCATACCATTACCCGTTTTATTTTTACCTATAATTTTTCTCTAACCAAGAAAGATTTGAAGCTCACAATGCTATAGTCTAACATTAAATTGTAAGTGAGGAACTCAGAAATGTTACTGACTAACTATAATCTCCCCAGATGATGAAATATTTTGAGAATAGAGGTCTTCTAACTGCAATATTTCACTTACTAATTGACATTCCCTCCCTCTTTCCCCCCTTCCACAGCTATGAGAACCTGCTTTTAAGTTTCAAATTTTTATGAAAGCAACAATTTTTACATTTCACTTATGAGTGAAGTCATAATCAGAAAAATAGCCTTTGCTAGAATAGACCCAACTTCTTCCAGTCCCCAGCATCTCTGGCAACTGTTTCTGCATACGTACACATTCGTTTCTTGGATATACTGTAACATCTGCTACAATTACATATGTCTTTATATGTACATTATATGAGTGATATTTCCATAAGCTCTGGGATATAAATCTTCTTTAGAAGGTCAGATAGAAATCCACTACTTGTATGTTAATTCAGGCATAGAATATGAAAAATTTCTATTAACCAAGCATATATCAAAGAAAGGAAATTTTAATCTACAAAGTTTATAATTTACACAATTATTTCTACTTTTTTGTTTAAACTACTTATGAAATACATAATGTGTTAATTTAAAGAAAGAACATACTTATAAAAAATCTTACATTTAGAATTTTATGCAGGTTTTAGCAATATAGAATACTTAAGATACACTACAGTTTTAGCTTTCTGAGTATTTAATTTATATCACTGTAAATAGAGTTAATTTAAAAATTCATAATAGATAATTCATATACAAGGTTTATTTATTTAATTTTCTCAGGGAAAAATACTGAAAATTGTTCTTTTTAAATGAATGAAAATTATCTAAGAATTATGTTCACTTCAATGTAAAATGTAAAGTTAGAATCACAAGTTTCCTTATGTCATGCTCCTATCCACATGTAACCCACCATCCATATCTTGTGTCACAGATAAAAATGTCTTATATTCACAGAACTTACATAGAATTCCAAGTTTCATTGGGAAATATCACTTCAGGTGCAGATAAATTGTTAATCCTGGGAAACCTATATATTTGCACAAAGGTGTGTGACATATGTCCTCCACTATAAGGACATACAAATTAGTATCACTGCTCTAAAAATCCTTTTGCTTCCCTTATGTATCCATTATGGCTGGCCTCTAACAGAGATCTGCCTGTCTCTGCTTCCCAGATCCTGGGATTAAAGGCATGTCCCACCACCATCCGGCTCCCTTTTGTTTTACCAACACTTGCCAGTCATTATATTTTTTATCTCTTTACTTTTTCGTATTACATATTAATATATGTGATATTTTGCAATCTGTAGTATTTTGAAATCAGCTTGTTTGACTGAGTAATACACTCTTATGTTTAATTTGTAGTTCTTCATGCCTTTGCAGCTTGCTTTATTTTAGTGTTGAGTAATATTCCAGAATTTGTATATATTGTTATTCAGATATTCATCTGCTGAAGGACATTGTGGTTGCTTCCAGATTTGGGACATTTTGAATAGATATGATTCAAATGAATCCACTTATAGTTTTTCTGTGGACTTTCATTATTAAATCAGTTGAACAAATACCATTGATTGTAACTGATTGATCATATAAGATTAGGTTTAAACTTATACAAAAATATTCCAAGGTGTCCTCTAAAATGGCTGTCTTATTTGTGCTCTGATGATCAGTGAATGGAGTTCCCTGTTCTGTGTCCTCACTGGTACTGCATTGTGTCAGTGTTCTAGACAATGGTCTATATGTTGTGGAAGATTATTTCCAGTATATTTAGTTGTGTTTAAAATAATTGTTTTGTGCACTGTTGGGTGAGGGGATGTCCTAGGTCTCCAGATGTGGGTTTATGTGGGGGATGTTTGATTGCTCCAGATCTGCAAGTGATATCAGTAGTACACCTGAGGAGTTCTGGATCAATCAAAACACCTGAATTCAGATGCTTGGGGTTCCACTGCCCAGGATGGAGCTATGACATGACGGTGGTTCCCTCTGCTGAGGTCTGGCAGGGTTAGAGTCTATGAAAATGCCTCTGTCTCTTCATTGCTGAGCCCACACAGTGGATAACTACTACGTCTATAAATTAACAGTTATCAATAAGATGCACATAGTGGCATCTTATTACTGTTTCCATTTTCAGTTCTCTGTGACATACTATGATGGACATGATAATTCTACCATTTTTATTTATTATGTAACCTTCCTTAATGCTGTGACTGAAACAGAATGAAACAGTTCACAGAAAGAGGTGCTTATTTGCCTCATAGTTCCAGAGGTCTTAGTCCATCAATGGACTAGTGAGAAATTACAGGAGCCGGGCAGTTCCATTCACAATGATGGGGATATTCGGAGAGAGACTTCACATCCAGATAATTCAGGAAACAGACTAGACCAGAAGCAGGGCTGGATAAGTATGTTGAAATTCCCAACTCCAGTACCCTCTTCTCTCAGACAGTTCCATAGCCTCTCAAAACATTGCTGCCAGCTGAAGACCTAGTCCTCAAAACATAAGCCTTTGGGGAAAATTGCAGGGAACCCCATAACATTTACCATCTATATGTCATGATTACACACTGCATGTTAAAATATTTTGTCTATTTGTAAGTTGCTTATTTTCAAAGATGTGTGTGTGTGTGTGTGTATGTGTGTGTGTGTGTGTGTGTGTGAGAGAGAGAGAGAGAGAGAGAGAGGGGGGGGGGATTATGCAATTGCTTTTGCCCAATTTGTGACATATATTCCTATGTATTGACACCGTGTTCTGAAGAGTGTGTCCTTTAACATTTAAAATAATTTAGAGCATCTGTTGTTACTTCCAGGGGCTGTAGGTTGAATGTTTGTATACAGCATCATAAACTCCATTCATAGTCTCTGTATTTTTCTTTGGTTACGGTTTTTACACTTAATATTTAAGGATATGAACTGTTTTAAATGAACTTTGGTGAAGTGTGTAAAGTAAGGTCTTCTCTGGATATATATTTGTGGGTCCAATTATTCTGACATTGTTTATTGTGGACTGCTTCCCTTCCTCTTCCGTTGTTCACTTGGCAGTATCAGGTCTTCTATGCTTCTCTGTTCCTTATCTTGTTTCTCTCATCCTGCACATCTCTTTTGTTGCCAGTAACACATTGTTTGATTGATGTAGCTTCACAGCAAATCTTGAAGACGGATAGTCTCAGTCCAGGGACTATCATTCATACAATAGTATCTTTATTCAGCATCTGTTTATTTTTTTTTTTTTGTATAAGCTTAAGGACAAGATTTTATATCTAGTTACAAATTTTCAGCTATATTACTGTAATTGTGTTGGGTCTGAGTACGGATGTAGAAGAATATATATATATATATATATATATATATATATATATATATATATATTCCTATATATAGGAAAAGTATATTTCACGCATTTTCCTTTATGTAGTTATTTAAGCCCCTTCACTCTGGTTTTACCACTTCCATTATGAAATGCTCAGAAAACTACTTAATGGAATAATGAAATTGTTGTGTAATGATGGACAATGAGAACAACATATGTAGTTGAAATTAATCAACAACATGCAATCCTAGTAATATATTTCCTACCTAACTCAAAAACTCTAGTTCCATGGTGACATAGCCAGCAGCAACAGCAGAAAATATCCTTCATATCTGTGAAGCAGAGTGAGACATAAACTTTCCTGGTTGATTAACTTTTTACACTCTTTATAATAAAAGACTTGCTGTAAATGAAAAAAAAATCTTCTAGCTTTATTCTACCCCAAAGTAGGGTACCTATTCTCTCACGTCCTAAATTGATAATGGCAATAAAATAAATAATCAAGGAAACAAACAAGAAAAACATTTCATAAAAATAAAACATTTGTTATTGTAGACATATCATGTTTATAAATAAAAAATTGGGCTGACGTGATGACTCAGTAGATAAGAGCACTCACTCTCTACTCTTGCCACAGCAGAACCAGGTTTGGTGTCCAGCACACACATGGCAGCTGTCCATAACTCCAGTTCCATGGGATCCAGTGCTCTCTTTTGGCCTCTGAGGGTACAAGGCATACATGTGGTACTGAAACATACATAGAAGTAAAACACTCATGCACAAAAAAAAAATGAAAATAAGTAAACTTAAAATAAGTGAAATGTATTTAAAACTATGAGAGGAATATCATATAGATTCTCTTATACATGAAGAAAATTGCTAGAAAGCTGTATAATTGATGGGCAAGTTTCTTGCCTGAAGTTCTTGACAGTTCAAAAATGATGTTGGTGAGATTTGGAAGGCAGTGTTTGTTGTAGAAAGAGAAAAGATGGTATTTAAAGATTAACTCGTCTGAACCAGACGCTTTAGCTTCTGTTTTGACATATATTACTTGACACATACTGCTAACCACAGTGTTTAGTGCAGCACTGATGTCCTGATTATAAATTGATAAAATGATATTTGAGACTTGTTGCTTGTTGAGTCTTGTGACTAAGCAGTGGAGTATTCATGATTTTAAGTCAGTCACAACAAACTTCTAAGATTACTCTGAAACTACGAATATGAAAACAAACTCAACTCCTATATCGCTATATAAAGTTACCACAGATATGAGAAGTAGTAAACATGTGGCTAGGCGTCTAGGAGCTAGGTTGCCTAGGTTACACATGCAACCATTTGTGGTGCTCCTCCTTCTTTGTGTAGATCTTGACTTTTTTTTACCTCGTATCAGAATGTTTATTACTGAGCAAAATCATTTAATATTCTCTGTGCAGGGCAGAGGATGGTTCATGAAATATTCTTTCAAATTGCGTATGTCTGCAAACATCTT
This sequence comes from Cricetomys ansorgei, assembly GCA_026225945.1. Taxonomy (NCBI): domain Eukaryota; kingdom Metazoa; phylum Chordata; class Mammalia; order Rodentia; family Nesomyidae; genus Cricetomys; species Cricetomys ansorgei. The sequence continues at coordinate 3,174,928 of JAMJFZ010000289.1, read as the reverse complement.
TGTTTATCTTAATTTTTTTGGTGTTTTATATCATTTTAGTTCAATAAATATTTTCATTTTAGATAATTATGGATCTTCACAACTATGAGAAACAAAACAAAACAAAATTCTATGTACCCTTTACCAAGATTCTGCCAATGACAACATACTACAAAAAACACATAATACAAAAGTCAAATTTGTGACATAAAGCTAAGACCAATTTTATACATATTTCAATGTATTTGTAAGTCCCTGAGCACGTTTAGTATATTTGTTTATTTATTTTGTTTTATGTCATTCATAGCATTATGTATCAGTCACCACAGGCCAAATGCAGCCTAGTGCTGCTGATGATAATTTCACTCATATTATTAATTTAACAATCACACCTCCTTCTTATCTCCAAATGTCCACAAAGCTTGTTAGCACCTAACTTGCCCTCCATTACTTCAAGTTTTCAAAGATGATATAAAATGAGTAAGAATGCATATAATATTTTCAGGTTCTTTTTATCTCAGATATTTTTTGAGATTCGTCCAAGTTAATGAACACAATATCATATTCCTTTTTTATTTCTGAGTCATACGGGTTTCTAGTTTGATTAACCCATTTTTTCCAGTATGTAGCTAATTTATAATCAATGGCTATTATAAATGAATATCTATGAATACTTGTCTACAGAGGTTTGAGTAAGCATGTTTGCAGTTACTGAGATATATGCCGAAATGTTCATTTACTGTGCACTGCTTCATGGGAAACTGTGAAGCAGCTTTTGGGAATGACACTTGACATTCATGACAATAGTATGTGAATGGTCCATCGCTCAGCAGTCTTTCTGACATGCGGTAACGTCAATGTCCCAGTTTCTTACTTAGGCTACCCTGCTAGGTTCGTTTTGATTCCTCAATCTGCTTTTCATTTATATTTCTCTAATAGTTTGCAGTGTTGAGTGCCTCTATGCTGTTAACTATGTATTCGGGTAATGCATAGCTCTTGCTTATTTTTGTTGTTGTTGTTGTTCTCTATTTGTTCTTTTTTTCTTGTTTCTCTGTTTGTTCTTTTCATTCTTTTGAAGCATGTAAGTTGTGATTTTCTATTTCGATCAGCAAATGATTTTAAATATTATTCTAGATCTTGTGGAGACTATAATTAGAGACTTTAGATGATGGGTAAACTGTATTCCAATGATCTGTCATCCCAAATAACCCCTATCATTTCTATGGCCTATGCTTTCAGAATAATTTAGTTTTCAAATTTTTGTAAGTCTATTTTGGTAGGCTTGTACCAGTGGTGTTTCTCTTCTGTACCCTGATAATGATGCCTCAACTAGTAGAGGTAAATTGCCCACATCAGGTCTCCTGGTACCTTCAGATGGGAAAACATGGTTTCTGGATAATAGAAATGAGAATATGTTGAAGATTTCTTTTGCTGTGTGGTACTCCCAATAAGAGTTCCATATTAGATACCCTACAGGAATAAAGAAAACATCTTGGTCATTTCAATTTTGGTGTAGCTAGCCACCTGTTTTATTTACTCTAAAGATATATATGATTTCAGATTCATAACACATAAAGAGTTCCATACTGAACACTAATTTTAGCGTGATTATCATCAATATAATGAGATGTGTCCTATGTCAAATGTCAAAATGAAAGGATGATTCCTGTGGCCCAGAATGGAGCTAAGCTCTTTGGCCAATCACTTCTAGTGAGGCTACCGACTAACCCTTACCAATGCAGCTGGTGTTAGTTGATGTAGCCATAGATTCCCCAGACATAGACTTTGATTATTCGGGACAGAGGATTTTCATTCCTTTGTCTAATTAAATCACTGGTTTTAGTCTTCGAGTCCTTGAGTTTTTCAGCCTCTGTATAATCTAGTCTTAAGCCTTAGATCTGAAAGGCTTCAGCCTCAGCAGCCAAACCTCCAAGCCTCAGTGCTGACTGAGCTACCTGAATTAGCTCCTTCTGAACTCAAAGCTGTACTGAATCCAGCTAACCTTGCTGGTTCAAACTCATCTCCCTGCTGACTGGTTCAAACTGATCTTCTGAGCTATGTTACTGGATGACTGAACACTTTCTGAATTTAGCAGATTCTAGATGAATTTCTGACTGCCTCAGATTAAACTGCTCTGCCCGGCTTCAAACCAACTAACTCTTCCCATCTGATACTGATTTCTTCTGCCCAACTGCATCTGTGTCTTTGTGATTCTCCCTGATTTCTCAGGTGTGTTTACATTCCATTCAGACCACATAGGCTTCTGAATGAAGACTCCTGAAACATAGACTCTTCCTAGCTTTCACACAGGCCTAATCCTCTGCAAATTGATAGTGCTGCTAGAACTATTGTACAATCTTGGGTCAAAAAGCCTTTCTGGTCCTCCTATTTTTTGTGGTTTTGTTTTCTTTTTTTCTGTTCTTTTATTTCTTTGATTTTTGTTGTTGTTGTTTTCTTGGTATTCCAGTGATAATGCTGACTAGAATACAATAATTAAAGGAATCCACAGATATTCTAAATAGCCTTTCCAGAATCAAGCATAATCTCCTAGTTTAGAATTACCCTAAATACAAGTATTAAATTGTTTCAAAACTTTCACTTTTCTACTTGGTGTAGTAAGTCTCTTTACTTCTGCTTAATTCTTCTTTTTCCTATTTGGTTCATTTTTCTCTGCCATGGAGAAATTTTACTTTATTTGCCTACTTAGCAAGTGTGGCTCTCTGTATGTATTTGTGGCAGTATAGCCACAAGTACAGATTCCTCATAAATCTATTGAACTTCTTGCTGGTCAGCAACAATTTCAGACTTCAATTGTGAGTCAGGAAAGCTATGGTTCTATACATATGCCTGCTCATCTGTGTTATAAGATGAAAATCATTCTAAGCATGAAGTTTGGGTGAGTATGAATTTTCCTTAGGAGACTTGATTAAACATTGATTTTGTATAGAAAGGCACCAAAGGCACCAAAACAACAAAGTCAACATGAGATGTCAATGAGTTTGTTAGGGTTACTTGCAGGATTATAAATGATAACATACAGGAGCACAGATTATTCAAAGGCAGCACATCATGGAAAACCCCACCCTCATATAGGTGACCACCCACAGATGTAGAATGCCAGGAGATCTCTGAAGTTATTTGGGGGAGGTGTAGAAACCAGAATGTCCTCACAACCTTGAAAAGGGATGAATTTCATGACCCTCCTGAGACTTATAAATTGTTTACTACCTGGGTCTTAATAAATCTCTATACAGCATGAATTGTTAAATTTTGGAAGAAATTGCTTGAAGACTGCTAGGAAATTAAACTGCATATTTAAATTTATCAGAATAACTATATCTCTTTGATAAGAAATCTTTACTCAAGCAATGTCATGGAGAAAGAAAATGATTCAGAAAATGCTAGTTCGTGTTTTTTAACTTTCTTCTTAAGAATTGGAAAATGTTATCTTTGGTGGTTATAAACTCATTAAATTTATGGGTTCTATCAAAAACAGAATTGAAGAGTAATATATTTGAGTTAAGTTTTAATGAATTACATGAGCAGTAGGAAGGTGTGAAGTTAGCCCCAGGTTAGACCTCAGGTCTATTACTAGTCAATCAGCATCTACCTCAAATCTCTCATTTAGCACTCTGTTAATTGAATTAAGAAAATTGGTGTAGATTTATAATCTTAATATTTTCTTCCTTCCTAGTCAACCATCATTATTTTCATCCTAATAACAAATGTAATTATTAATATTCCCCTATACTAACTTGTTACATTTGATCAGAGTTCATCTGAAAAAACACATAATAAGTATCTCACATGGCAAATGGGTAGCACTGACACCCATCTTTCTGGTTTGCCTATTTAATTCACTATATTAAAATGCTTTTCCTGTATCATATTTTCATGTCTGCTACCAAATTCAATCCCATTTTTATGTAAAAATTGTCAGTAGAGTTTTTGGCAAATTTACAACTCTTTATTTTAAAAAAATAAAATTAACTAAAAGTGAGCCAAGAAAGCTATTCAAATTGAACCTGGAAACTGCATTAAAGTACAAATAAACAAGTAGTACTCTGAGAAAGTCTTGCTAAAGTTTGATATCTACTTGTTTGCTGATAGATAAAATGTAACCACTTAAATGTCACAAATTCCCTAGCAAAATGTTTATCTTTAAATGATACATTTGGGGGAAGTGGTAAAAATTTTTGATTTTCCGTTAAATTTACTCATAAAATCATTCTAAAAATGCAGTTTTTCCTTTTCAGCAAAATGTAATAAAACATAACCCCAGAACAGAATTCTTGACATTTACAATTTAAAATCAAAACTATATCTTTAAAATATTTATAAAGTTATATATTATTTTGTAGAATTAATGAAATGGCTTAAAAGAGAGGGAAATTCTCCTTTACTACTAAAAGGAAAATATGCCAATAGAAACAGTTAACTTTTCTGTTTGGGTACCAACACCACCTCTAGGAGTGTGTGAGTAGGTGGGTGGGGCCACTGCTACTTGTGGCAGGGTAGCAACCTGGACCTGATCTTGGCAGAGAGTGTCACACTTGAATTTCCAGATAACTGTTCTTTTCTTTCTTCATTCTGTCTTGTTTGAGATTAATAGAGAAATAGTGACTGTATACATGCATGTATGTATGTATGGGGATCACAGTGTAATAATGGAAATTGCTACAAGCTCTTCTGATTCTTACATGAACTGACTATTGCCTCACCACAAAGCACCAGTTTTTAAAATTTAAGTATTCCTCAGTTGAGACCTCTTTCCTTATACATTATCAACTCCAAATAGTTATTGAGTTTAGCTTTTTAGTGTTTGCCATTGCTTATGAAATATAGTAGTCAGCTGCATAATATACATACTCCCATATTACTGCCAAATTTCTTATCATAGTTCTTACATTATTGTATGGCAATACAACAGGCAAAAAAACATTGAAAATATGTGGATATAATAAAATGAGACATATTTTAATAAACAAGACAGATATGAATGTGGAGTAAAATCCACATTTCTATATCAAGCAACTCTAGCACATGACCAGCAAAACTACTTAAAACTTGGAAGAAAAGCAGCTAAATACATTATAAGAGACTGAAATAAAATTTAAAATAATAACTAGAAAATTTAAAATGAGAAATAATTTTAGTTAAAATACAATTATTTAGGTTAATATATCTTTCAACATTTTTATAATTTTCATGAATTATTTGAAAAGAATCTGGTTACAAAACATGGCCTATATGTGTACATAGCAAGCATTTAAACTACAGATCAAAAAAAATAGTGTCTAAACAATGGATGACTGTTATTTTATGCAGTTCTCAAGGAGTATATCAGAAAAAAATTTATTAATATATATACATATATATATATATATACATATATACACACATATCATATATATATGTATATGTGATATTTTTAGTATCTAGAAATCATGAATATCGGTCACATTGAATAAATAAATAATAAAAAATAAGAGGAATAATAGGGTAAATTAAATTATTTTTATTTAGGTTGTGCACAGGCTGTTTTGCCTACATACATGCTTGTGAATTATTCTTGTGCCTAGTTACCACAAAAGCCAGAAAAGGACTTTAGGTCCCCTGGAGCTGGAGTAAGACTCTGTTGTTGGCTATCATGTGGTTCCTGGGAATTAAACCTGGGTCCTCTGTTGGAACAAAAAAATTCTTTTAACTACTGATGAACCTTTCCATCCCCAGGCAAACTTCCTAACCCAACCGTATTTGACCTGTAGCTAATGGGTATTTTAAATAAGTTTATTGTATCTGATAACACTCAATTCCTTGTTTGAAATGAAGTTATGAGGATGGAATGTAAAAATTACACATCTATTACCTTTTAGCAGTTAGTATTGGGCTATAAGAAACTCAAAATTTCTTTTCCATTGTGAGTGAGTCACTCCTGGTCCAGCAGTCCTTTGTTCTATAGGAAAGCAGGCTGAGGAAGCAATGAAGAACAAGCAGCACCCTTCATGGCCTCTGCATCAGCTTCTGTCTCCAGGTTCTTGCCTTGTTTGAGTTTCTGTCCTGACTTCCTTCAATGATAGAATATGATAGTCTAAGTAAAAGTCTAATAAACCCTTCCCTACACAAGTTGTCTTTTAGTCATGGCATTTCATTTCATAGTAGCCCTATACCACACAACACATTGATGAAAAAATAATCACTAATATCACCCAGCTATGTACCATGAAATTTATATTAGCCAGATAATCACTGGTGCAGTAGTGGCACACATATTATGGGAGAAACTAACAATTTTTTGATTAGATTTAAAATCCAATCCATAAGATGGAAGACAGACCTAACACTGTTCCTGAGGCCAAGAACCTGAGATGAGATAGTCCTGGGCCTTATATTAAAACATGCTACAGTTATTCTGATAAATGAACATAGTAATAAGATGATTCCAATGGACATATTAGTATAGCAATAACACATGCATAACTGAATTCTTTCCAGCGAAGTTTTTCTTTCAGGAGAAGTAATCCAGAGACTAGAGAGCATTCATAGAATAAACTTTGGAACACTCATTGCTATGAGGTATATTTGTAAATAACAACTCTTAAGGTTAGGGATATATGTGAAGAAGGAGAAGAAAAAAAGGAAAGAGACAGGTAGTAGATGACTATAAGGATACAGTACTTAATAAACATAACAGGAGTGAAACACATATGAATTCACAAGGACTGTAACAGCATCCCAAGTCCTGGATAATTTCAAACCAGACAAAACCCCAGTAAGAATTAAAGTAGGCACATAGTCCTGCGCCTAGCTTAACCAAGAAGCTATATGCAATTGATAGCTACTAGGAGAAGGAAAATCATGGTTCTCCAACAACATTTTAGGCCAGGGCTCATGCTCAGGAGTAGCCAGCAGCAACAACAACAACAACAATAACAATAACAAACAGATTCCATGTGGGTTTGATATTAAGTTTTAATTTAGTTGTTTTGGGGATTTGGGGATTTTATTTTACTTTATTTTGACGGGAGTTGTTTACTTCTTTTTTAGAAAGACAAAAATTATGAAGTTAGTTGGTTTGGAACTGGGAAGAGTTTGGGGAGTGAAAAGAATGTGATCAAAATATATTGTATAAAAATTAAAGTAATAAGCCAAAAGTAATTACTACTAACAAAGAATCTTCACATTTATAATATGTATTCTTCAGAAATTCTGATTCGAGTTCATCTCTGTCTGAATTAATATATGAATTATTCATGGATTGCTGAAGAAAATAGATGAGGATTGGAAACTATTAACTTAGGGCTACAATTAAAAAAGGAGGGAGTTACTCATTAGAGAAAGGCTTGTTTAGCTGACAGTTCTAGAAGAATATTAAAGTAGAGACAGCCAGGTTGGGTCACTGAAGATGACAATAGAAACTGGCAGGAATATGTGCTGTATCAGAATGAGTGAAGAAACAGAGACAGTAGGAGACTTGAATCCCTTAATATACTTCAAAGTCCCAATCCCAGTGACCTAAAGAACTTCCCCAAATCCCTCCGCCCTAGAAGTCCTCCCAATGGCACCACCCCAGAGACTGTTTCCTCATATACGGAGACTTTTTGAGAGACTCATCTAAAATAAAACTGTATAGTGTTGAGAGTGTTATGCTGATGTGGACTTATATCAGTGTGCATATATCCATTTGTGTGTAAAGCATCCTATAAGAAGCTTTAGCATCTATATCCAATGAGAGAATAAATTCCTGTCCCTATGGAAAATGCATCATTAATATTTAGAAATCCTTCACGCCTGGGGTTGTCTGAGCTCCCTAGCTTTTATTTAAAGCAAGCAATATCAATTTTGTAGATAAAAATAAAATGTTATTTTACTGAATTAGTCATCTAAAATAATATCTAACTACAGATTATACAACTTGCCGGAATAATATTGCACCATATTAAATTGCAATTTTGATATGAGAAACTTATGATTTTAAATAAATACCATAAAACTTACCATCAATGCTGCATTAATTTAAAATAGTGAGTTAAACACTACAGAGTTAACATATATTCATTACAAACATGACTTTGACCTTCTTCTGTTAGAAAACATAGAACACTAAAACTCATTAATAAAAATTATACCTCACTCTATTTGAAAGTTAATGAATAATCTATGTGAAAGTGTTTTATGTGTGTAACATAAGCTTTTATTGTTTATGGGCAGCAAAGACAAATACTCATGAGACAAGGCCCAACCAAGTATTCACAAAGTCATAATTTACAGCTGCAAGTTTCAAGGAAAAGACAAAGTTTTTGAACTCAGAATACTTACAATGTTAAAATCCAGTTTCATAATTTGTCACTAGCAAAATTGTAGTACATTATTAGACATAACAGTAACATTCATTGTCTCCATATTTCAAGGATGGAAAATAATCACTGATGCCATAGTTTGAGAAAGTAGAGCCTAATGACAGATGTTTAGGATAGTAGGACTCAGAATTCATAAGGATATTAATGTAGCGTCAAAATCGGTTTTCACAAAGGGTCTGCATTCTTCAGTTCTGGAGGATACAGGATACAAACGTTAGGAAATAGGAAATCAGCCCTTTACAGGCAGTAAACCTAGCTCCTTGTCATGAACTTTCCATTGTTCAGGAATGTGAGGTATAAATTACTATTCTTTAAAAATGATCTATTGTCAGATATTCAGGTTTTCTAGAAGTTATTGCTCAGGACACTACCAAACCTCATACTTCTTATGATTTCTGTGAAGAGAAAATAAAATATTTCAAGAAAATCATATTACATATAAAACAAAGTAATATAATATATAAATTGCTGATTGTGAGCATTTGTAATATTCAGTTATGACTGCAACACTTTAAGCTTAGGCTATTCTCTCTGCTCACACCACTCCTCTGTGCACTGTTATCTTCTAGCCTGCAGACAAAGACAATGCTAGGTAGTATACAAGGCATTTTGTTACACAAAGATTTTAAACATGGAACATAGGTAAAAAAAAAATTGACTGACAATGAGGAAAGAATCAATATTTTTTAAATATCCTTATTGGCTAGAATTTCACAAATTTTTGACAATGCTTATTGTAGAAATAACTTGTGAAAGAATTTATATTGATTTTAGTGAATTACATCAATATACATAAACAGATAGGTAGAATATTTCTCTGCAGTTTTGCTGTCATTATTGTGCTTAAGCCCTGAAGATGCTCTGTGTGAATATACTATTTACAATAGCAATGTTTCTCTTTTTGGAGAAAGATAAAAGCACTTACAATTGTGGATAACATTCTCAGGATTTTATCACCCGTTGATAATAAAGATGAAAGAAATTTTAAGACTCAAAGAAATACTTATGCTCAAAATGAACGATGAATATAGTGGGAGGTATCACAAAGCTTCCCAAATTCTAAAAGAAATGTATCTCATAGCAGGAAACAGTACCAAGAAACCCAGCTAAAATCTGTTCTTGTCTGACTCTCCTTTCACCAAGGAGCATACAAGGGAGACTTTTGTAAAATAGCTAGGTATTGTCACACATATGACAAATGAGATTTTTGATTATAATTTTTTCTAATAATATGGACTATATGTTACATGTTCCTGAAAATTCTCTTTTGTATAGCAGGTCTAAGCTTATCTGAAGAAGATTCAGAAAGTAATCTTGATGCAATTGTGGGTTTCATGTTAAATAAACAAAACTCGATTAAATTGTATTTTCTTAAGAAAACAAAAATAGCTTTTGTTTCATTGCTTCTACTGTACACAGACATTGCAAATGGTTGGGTTAATATGGCGTTCCTTTGACCTCCATAAAACATAGGTGGCATATGTCTAAATAGCAACAGAACCACACGCTAAAATCACAAGCAGAAAAAAATATATAGATTGTACTGATATTTTAGAAGTACCCTGAGCCATCCTAAGATTAGTTAACAAAGACATTTATTGCATAATGATGGGGAAAATTATTTTTATTGAATCAGCAGGTGATGCTTATTTTCTAATTATAGCACTTCAGGTGTTTGTATCTACAGATTGTGTTAGTAAGCCAATTAGGTACTGCAAGTATTTGAATTATGTTAGGTTAAATTAGTTTATCAACAGACAGAAATTTAATGAAGAGGAAATGTGTCTTTGCAGCTTCTGTTCTCATCCTTGGAGGTTGAAATGACCTCTTAATGTGATGTTAGAGAAATAACAAGTTCACATCCAAAAGCAGAATTGCCTTAAGACAAATCTCATTCTTTGAGAGATCTTCCTTTTGGGAAACAGATCAAATGACGAATGGTGGAAATTACTAGTTCTCCTCTATCATGTAGTCATTTAATCTGATAAGTTCTTTCTCAACACTAGTTGATTGTGTTCAGAGACACGTATAGTCTCTAAATGTCTGCAGTTAAAATAGTAAAACCATCCCTTCTCCCTGTTTACTTCAAGGACAAGGGAAACCTAATTAGATGCACTAGGAATCAAAAGGAGATAAAACCAGACCTCAGTTCATAGTGCTGCAATGACTATTTCTACAGACGCAAGAGAATACGACCCTAGCCCTCAATCCTGACGTTGCTGATGGTTTTGTCATATGGAAGAAAATCCGGGTTGTTCCCCTGTGTTCATGTCTGTAAATGTGGTGTATGATTTCACCAGAGCATTGTTTTCTCCTTGTCCCCCTTTTTCTTTCTCTAACAAGAAAAAATGTTCTAATTTTATTTCTGATTTAAAGTTTTCCAATAGGCAGTTCTAACAAATACAGATCACACAGTAAGTTCTTGGAATTAAAATATAGTTGGTTAACCCAAATTGAATTTAAAGATGCTGGATTCAAAGTCAGATTTTCAAACAATAAAATAGTTTGCTTCCTATTACCTCCAACTCCAAACTTGTGTAATTTATATCTCCTTATAAATATTGTGTGTGTGTGTGTGTGTGTATTCATTGCATTTACATTCCCTTACGTGTTTATATGTGTAACATATACATACCTGTTGACTATATAGAGCTAGTTAAGGTGTTCAGGACCAAAGGCAATCATCAATGCATTTGTTGTTTCCCACTCAATCCTTTATAACCCTTTTCCAGAGCCGGAATATCTATATAAATCTGAATCTGTTTCGGTAAAGATTAATAATATAGAAAATCTACCAATTAAAAGATGCTAATCAAAGTAGTAGTATATATGTTGTCAGATATCTTGTGAATTTTAGGGGAGTATTAAGGATTTTATAAAATAAGATGGGATTCATGGAAGGAAATTGCTCATTAGGACTACAGAATTCTCACACTTGAAAAGCTTATGTGAGATGAATATTCTCATATTTATTAAGGTGCTAGAAGGGATCATTAAAAAAACAAGAAATTCATTCTAAATAGTAAGATCAATTAGAGGTAGTCTGGTGCAAGGTTAAACTCAATAGAAAAAAAGCTAGTTTCCTTTCTTGCTAGTATTTTCTTAAGGATTTATCTTGGTGTATCATCAACACTGTGGTATAATATGAACTTCAAGGTGCCACAAGACACCCAATTAACAATGTCCATGATATTCTTCATGTGTGTGTGTTTTACTTAAAACATTCTAAATCATCAACTCTCTTTGCTTTCAGTAGTCTTAAAAATTATAATATAAGTTTGGTAAAAAAAATTACAGCATCTGTTGACTGCCATCTAATTTTTTAACTATTGAATGGAAAGCTTCAGGCAAATTCTGCTCTGCATACAGATGCCTACTCAAGAATTATTAATGGTGAGTCATCACCACAGGAAAAAGTAGACATAGTAACATAACATGTGCATCTGTGATGGGCCACGCTGTGTCAACAGTTTCAGGATTTTTAGCAGCCATGTAATATACTTTGTTGACTATTTCTCCTTGTGATTCATGCTTCATTCCATGGATAACAATTTCCAAAAGATGTACTTTAAACTATATATTTTGTATTTTTATTCTTATACCTAGCCATATTTAAAATTTACTGTTTTAAATTTCAGTATTATCTAAGGACTTAACCTTATTAAAGATGAGAGCCTAACTCTGTCTTTAATTAAACCTGTGTGTATATATAACTGAGAAGCTCTTTAAATAATTGTCATCTTGTAAAATGAAGTAACATGCAGATAATAGCCATGTGCATGATACATACAAGGGTATGCATGTGGAGATAGTAATAAATAATTCATTTTTGATAAAATTCAAATTAACAATAATTATTTAGGGGATTTGAATACTGGCTCAATGGTAAGAATACTTTTTCTGCAAGCATAAGAGTCTAAGTTCAAATTTCTAAGACTCATGTAAAAACTCAGTTATGGCTGCTTACACCTAAAACCCCAACATTTGGAGATGGAGAAAGGAGTACTCTAGGAGCTTGGCTAGATCACCTAAGCAAAATTGCACCTTTCTAACTCAGTGAAAGAGTGTCTCAAAATATCCAGCCTTAGAACAATGGAGGAATACATCCAATATCTTGATCTTGCTTCTTTGAACATCCATGAGTTCATGCAAATTAACACTTATTTATATGTGCCACACACATAGAATCATATACATCACAAATGCATATATCAGACACCACTCAAATGAATATACACACACACAAACAACACTATACACACACACACGCACACACACACACAACACACAATACTACACACATAAAAGAAACATGCCCAAAACAAATAATAATAACTGTATCTTAAAAAATTTCAAACATCCCTTTGGAAAAGCACATATATACATATGTAATAGCATTTACTAAACCTGATTAATTAAAAATTTTGAGAAATGATTAGACAGTTGCCTATAGGAAAAGCCAATGATCAATGGAATAACTAAATGAAAAACAATAGACTAAGGTTATATTATTTATAGTTCTACATACAAAATATAATACATGTATATATTAATTATTTCGAGGTATGGTACATTAAAATTATCTGGCATGAAAGCATTGAATGGTTGTTAGCTTTTAAAAATTATACAACCATAATAATTCTATTGTTTAAACAATACAGCCTTACAAATGTGCTAATATAAATAACTCAATTCATAGTATTTTAGTAATGCTTTGTATAATCATTGAAAATTTCTGAAAGGACACAAATTTTTTCTTCCCCAAATGTGATGGAATTTATTTTTTAATTACAATTTCTTTTTTATTCTATGATACCTCCATATATATATTCAACAAAATGTGATATACTCTCAATTTCTCCTCTCTAACTCTCTCTGTAGACCCAATTAATCCTGCTGGAGATGTCTATATGTGCCTGGCTATGGGGCCATCTTTTAGAGCATGATATACATATCAATGGTTATGAACTAAACAGAATGATTTTTATTCCCCCAGCAGCTATAAAAAATCCATAGAACCTCAGCTAGGGGTGGGGCCAAGAAATCATCTTCACAATTATATGAGAATTTTTGTTGTCTTTACTGTGTGTAGGTCTTATACACAGTCACCTGGGATGATTTCTTTAGTTCAGTAATCATGACATGTCCTGAAGATAAGACAGTATTTTGGAATAAAATTCTTTGTTTTCTTTGATATTATAGTGATTTTTATTTTAATACTCATAAATTTCATTTATTTTATAACATCTATTAATTTGACATAACTATGTTAGTTATATTTTTAAAATATGCAATATTAAATATAGTTCTTTTAAATTAAGCCAAATTCACTTAAACATAACCAGAATTAATTACTAATAAGAGATTTTATTCATAGCTATAATTATTATTTAACATGATTGCCATTTTCATTTGATGATGAATGTCATGAGTTGCCTAGTAGGAGACACAGAATCTGGATCCTAGATGATTTTGGAGGACAATTTTCAATCATATTTCCACTTTCTATATAACATACAACATCTTATCTTATTCCCAAGATAATCTCTTTTCTACTTTCATGTCATGTGTCTATTATTATATAGTTTATGTATACTTATAAAATCTAATTTATAACTGTATTGAGTAGGACTTTCATATCTTCCTTAAAAACACTAAGTATGTCTTTTCCACTCCCAAGGGCAATCTTCTCTCTAATTTTATATAATGTATGTACACATATATCAAATTATTTTAATATTAAGAAAAGGAGGTCAACCAGTTGTCTCTTTTTTTTTATTTTTTTGATTTAAGGTTGTGTCGATTGTCAGTCTCTGCATAGGGGAGAATGAATATAGAGTGCAAATATCTTTAATGAAAATATCTACATTGAACCTAATGCATATATATCAAGAACATTTTTAATGGAATACTCGCTAACACTAAGCTATACTTGTCTATGTGACAGATACTCAGAGCCCTTGTATATTATCCTGGCTAGTTTTATGTCAGCTTTATACAAGTGAGAGTCATCTAAAGGAGGGGATCTCAATTGAGAAAACGCTACCATAAGATCCAGCTGTAGGACATTTTCTTAGTTAGTCATCGATGGAGTAGGGTCCACCCCATTGTGGGTAGTTCTATCCACAGGCTGGTGGTCCTCGGTTTTATAAGGAAGCAGGCTGAGCATACCCATGGAAACAATCCAGTAAGTAGAGTCCCTCCATGGCCTCTGCATCAGCTCTTACCTCCTGCCCTTGTTTAAATTCCTGTCCTGACTTCTTCGTTGATGGACTACAATGTAGAAGTGTAAGCCAAATAAACCCTTTCCTCCTAACTTGCTTTTGGTCATGGTCTTTCATCATAGGAATAGAAACCCTAACTACGATAAAAGTTGGTACCAGGATAATGGGGTATTCCTGTGACATACCGGACCATGTTGATATGAGTCAGGATTTGGAAGGACTTTGGACCTTTAGGCTAGAAAAATCAATAAATATTGAGAGCTTAAGACCTGTTCTTTAGCAGCTTGGAATATAAGAATGTTGAGAGCAGTGCAGACAATGCAGGCTTAGTTTGTGATACTTCAGAGGAAAGATTCTACCAGACCATTTGAGTTAATAATCTGTGGTTTTGATTAGCTGGGGCTAAGCATTACCTGTTATTAAGAAGATACAAAAATCACTGTATTAAAATCTTTGCTTTGCTGGGATAATTGATGGTGTTCAGCTGGGGCCTAAGAATTATCTGTGATTAACAAGAGACCAGCATCATTGAGGTGAAGTCTTCTGGGAAGTGTTTCCTCAGGTTAGCACACAGAAGGTGGCCAAGGTTGTAACTGTTGGAAACTGAACTTGGTAGCATAAGAGTTATCCTAGGGAGTACTGGTTTTGATGGCATGAAGGGGTCACGGAGAGCAGCTGAATCTTGGTACTATGTGGCAGGGACGGAGTACCTGAAGAAAACACTGGAGAGGTTATTGGTGAAAGTGCAGCTGGGCTGTAGCAGAAGAACCTACCATTTTGGAGATGCAAGTACAAAGGTATGGTCACCAAGAATAACAGCAGATGTGGAGCAGAGCCAGCCTGACCCTAGAAGAAAATTTGTCTGTACTGCAGAAGGAGAAGCCAGAGAAATTACCCAAACCCTTTAGGAGCCCAGAAGATCATGAGTCAGTTTCAGAGAGTTAAGACATTAAGTTATTCACATGTTTGGTGTTTGTTTTTGCTTTATTCAGATTGTGTCTGTGCTCTGGTTCTTCCCTCTTGGTGTAAGAAAATATTTAATGTATATGTTATTTTACATTAGCCCACAGTTGAGAGATTAAATCTTTAAAGAGATTTTAGGTTTTAAAAGAAACATTAGATTTTTAAAGAGACCAAATTTTAAAGTGTTTGAGTTTGTAAAGACAATGGGATTTTCAAAGTATGTAAAATGTCTTATGTTGTGATATCGATGTTAATGTGTGTTCTTGGAGATGAACAAGAAAGGAATGGTTACGGCTTAACAGTGCTATTTTGGCATCTCATGTTAACAACTAGTCAGTTGTCCTGGGTAGTTTTATGTTGACACAATCTAGAGTCATCTGATAGGAGGGAATCACAATTGAGAAAATGCCTCCATAAGATCAGCTGTAGGGTATTTTCTTAGTGATTGACGGGGTAGGGTCCAGCCCATTGTGGTAGTTCTATCCCTGGGCTACTGGTTCTGGGATTCTGAAAGAAAGCAGGCTGAGCAAAACCACCTATATTGATATATCTAACCCTTAATGTTAAATTATGATTTTCACTTACAGTTTTTATGAGATGAGAATCGAATGCATCATATTTTGGAAAACTATATCCTAATGGGTGTCTGGTTTATGCTTTATTAAATTAATGTAATAAAATTTATTATCCAAAAGTCAATGAGTTAACAAGAATTTATTTATTTCCTATACTATATATATCTGTAGGATGTGAAGTATTGATCATTGTGCAATTAATTTTCATTTCCATGGCCTACTGAGCCTGATAAATCTTAACATTTAGAGAAAATTGGTTCTCTTTTGTTAAATACAATTTAAAGAATCTCCATATAATTTTCTTTCAAATTTTTCTAATGTTTCTTTGATCATCCTTAAGTATTCTGAATATTAATATTTTGGCAATACAAATACATCAAAAATATCAGTAAAGTTATGGCCTTAAGTCTTAAGTCTTTTTATAAAGTGCATTTTCAGTTAGTATCATTTAATGTTCTTTTTATCAGAGAACAGGGCATTTCAAATGCATTTCTTCAAATTGTCTTTTTCAATTTTATGGATTTGATTTTACATTTATAATTTTATCTTTTTTATTTTATTTATTTATTGTTTTTGTTTTTGTTTTATCTAGATAGAGTGTCTCTGTTGTAACTCTGACTGTCCTGGAACTCACTCTGTAGACCAGGCTATCCTCAAACTCACAGAGATCCGCCTGCCTCTGCCTCAGTGAAATGCTGAGTTTGAAGGTATACACTACCACTGCTTGGTACATTTAAAATTTTTAGACTTTTGCTTTGTAAAGATGCAAAAATTCTGCTTTATTTCTTGTTACCCTGTTTTACCATTTTGCTACATGCACCCAAGCTCTTTAGTACAGAACTATAACTGACATCCCTGTAAGTGTGTTTATAATATCTCTACTGCTAGCTTGCTTTTTTCTGTATATTTGTATAGATTAAAAAAGTTAATATAATTAAAATTTATTATTTCTATTGAGAGTGGGTTGAATAGGCAGAACATATACAAGGCTTTTATGACATTGAAAGTTTTCATGCATCATATTTATAACATTCAAAGTTAACTTGTTATAATATGTATTTATCTTTATAGTTTCTCCATAACATATGTCATTTCTCCAAGTTTATCTCTTCTATTTTCCTATAGTTTGTCTTAATTCATTAATGCTCATAATGATCTTGAAATTTCTTTTAACTTCTGTGAAAGTTTCATTACATTTAACCATGTTATTACTGATGCTCTAATTTGAAATAAATTCTTTCAGATTTTCATTTCATAAAAACATTACCATTACGTAACGATTATTGCTAATCATCATTGTTTGGCCTTAAAGTGTATTTGAATGAGAGTAATATTTTTTTATTTTTTTCTAGGACTATGTCTCATAAACTCCTCAAAGCAAAATTAACTCATATAATAAACTTCCTATGCTCTAAATCATTCTATATTTAGAATGACTCTTGAATTTTTTTGTAGTTATTTACACAAGTGTGTGTTTTCATTAAATATGTTTTAGTGCAATTTTTATTTTAATAACATATTTTGACATTTCATATGGTCAATCTATTGGAAAATATGTAATGTAAACCAAGTATTGAATACAATTATGCAATTGTTTTTGAAAAAAATTTTAAGGGGTCTGAGAGATTACTCCATGGTTATGATCACTTCTTGTTCTAGAGGAACTAAGTTCTGTTCCCAGCACTCATGAAAGATGGCACAGAATCGCCTGTAACTCCAGCACCAGGATCTCATCTCTCCTCTCTGGAACTTGTGAGCATCTCCAGTCACATACACATATCCTCAAAAAGACATCATAGACATTCATTTAAAAAATAATAGATTATAAAGTTTACACATTTTCCAGCCGAAGCCTTATTCAAAAGAATATATCCCACTCAACCAGAAAATGTATAGCCTTTCCTTTCTCCACCCCTGGGTGCTACTGGTTTCCCATCATGGTAATAGCTTACTTCTTCTAGAATTATACTTCTCGTTTTCACTTTTTGTGCACATTGTTTTGGGTGTTGTTCTAACAATATATTCTTTCACTGTGCTAATGTGGTTTTCACCTTAATTAGAGCCAGACAGTGGCCTGGAGCTCAGTAGTTTATTTGAAATGTGATGTGAGAAACAAGGATCCGAAAGTGGGAAATGAAGGGAAAAAAGTGAAAAAAAAATCAGTACACTAGCTCATGGTCAAGCACAACGGGGGCTCAATATGCTAGGACCACACTGGAGACCCTCTCCCTTTGTTCCAGTAAGGATTAGATGAAGTGAATGAGGCATTTGTTTACTGATACTCCATAGAGGCCTCAACTGTATTGTTTGCCAGATATGAAGGCAAGAATGGCCATTTGAAGCACTGGCCAAAGTCCTGGAGGCACGTGTGTGTGTGTGTGTGTGTGTGTGTGTGTGTGTGTGTGTGTGTGTGGTGTGAGTAAAGCTGACAAAATTGTAAGATGTTATCCCAAGGTTCAGAAGGTCACATGGCTGGGAACAAAGAAATAAAGCAATGCAACTCTGGCACCGCCACTCTCTCTTAACTACAGTGTCTTACAAATTATTCAGCCTTGATATCTGCAAGCTGCCTTTTCTGGGTAGTTTGCTTTTGTTGTTAAGGTCTTTGTTCTCAAAACACTTTATATTGCATGATTCTCATTTTTCTGTTTTGTTTTCCTCTAGGGAAACTGACTCATCTTATTCACAAGGAAAATGATAATTTAGAATAAAGATAACTTTCTTCTTAAGTTTCCCTAGAAAAAGATCTTTAGATTTTCTTTTTCCTATGCATCAAGTAGTATCCACCAAAAGGAAGTAGGATGCTTATAAGGAAGCAAGCTAACATTGAAGGGATAATATAATCTACTCCCACTGGAGAGTTCTTGAAAAATTGTGGCACACAGCTCAGTTGAGCAATGTAAAAGTGAATTTACTTATGTTTCAGTTTTTTTCAGTAGAAAATGATGATAGATTATGACCTCTTCTACCACCCTGCAACATGTATCAGATTATAGACCTGCTTGCCCACTTTATCTTTCAGAAATCATGGCACACTTCACACGGCTCTTTCTCTAGGACATTGAATCCATGAAAATCTACTGAGCTTTGATCTTACATGCATCATATCTGGGTTGCAAGATAAATTAGTGGTCCTACTGGATTCTGTATCCACCATGCTACTTGACTAGTTCAGACTAAATATCATAGCAAAGGATTTACGGACACTCCCTGCAAAACTATGTTAGCCAAACTAATATTCTTTCTGCAGAACCATTGGTTGAACCATTGGTAAAAATCTATTCTTTTCTCCAATTTACAGTTTTGGATATTTCCTCAAATATTAACTGGCTAAATTTACATATACGCATGTTTTGGTTTTATTGAACACAGACTTTCTAGTAGCATAATCAACCTTGTTGTGTTGGGTATTTTTCTATTAGGATGAAATACTGTAACAAAGATATCTTAAAGATATTTTCCTTATGATTCCAAATGGCTAAGAGTCCATGATGGAATTATGATATCTGGATCTAGAAACTGAGAGCTTTCACTTCAAAGGTCTTGGTGTTATGCCATGCAGGAGAGATAGGTCACGAGATTTTTAGTGAGTCACCACCCGATTTCCAGCAGATATAAAATGTTGAAGCTCTGCCACAGAATGGCAAATACACATTGCATGCTAATATTTAAATATGCACACAGCTTACTTGGCAATATTTGATATTCGATAAATTGATTTTCTGGGAAGAAAAATTATGTTATTATAGTTGGAGTTATTCATTTAGCAAAAAATAAAACATTGGTGAACCAGATGACAGAGATAGGATATCACTACATTCATTTCCAGAATTATAGTTTTGATCAGATGAATTAGCAATTACTTCTGTTTATTATTGCACAATATTAGGATGGCTTCTTTGCAACCAAGGATAAAATTACCAGGTGAAAAAAATATTTATACCTCATCAAAAAATTGGTTTTGATTCATTGTTTCTCATGAAAGGTGGTATGTAATATTGTCGATCAAAACATTGAAGTGGATGAACTGGGATGAGACTGATAAAATTCATATTAACATAATTGGAAAGTGAATTTAACATATGGAAGATGATAACTTGGAAATTACCGACCCCAGATATTACACACAGCTATTCCTCTATAGGTTCAGGAACAAAAGCTCTTACTAGTCTCAATTTCCTTTATGTTCACTTAAAAGAACTACTTTTAGATAGTCATTAAATGTACTACTTTTGTTTATCAAATTCCAGCAAACATGTAATTCTTTATTCTTATATAATATAATATCTGTGTTTTAGAAACATCCAAGACCTCATTGCTATTTTAAGTGCAATTTCTAAAAATGAAAATTGTAAAAATAGTAACTGTTCTCACTTTTACAAACTTCTAAATTGAGTTTTTGTTTTAAAAAAGTGGGATCATATCTAGGCTTCAGGAAATGGAAAATTCATACAGAAGTTTAAAACTCCTGTTATGTAAAATCTGCAAAAACCCATCCTTGAGAACCTACTTCTTGTTCTTTAGTGTAAGAAATTCTCATTTAAGACTTGCTTAGACATAGATATCAGGTTAAGCTGTGTTCACTTTAAAGTGTATTTATGGACTAATTATATTTTTCCACCAAATTGAAAATCCTTACTTCTAGACAGTCATGATACTAAATTACAGACAAAACTAGGCATCTTGTTAAATTGAGTGATCAGAGCAGAATGTCCCTTGTTTGTGTTAATTATGTTTAGTACATGTAAATTTAAAATTTTAAATCTAATTGCAATCCAAATGCAAGATACAGGAAAATGGAAACAGAAACTCTAGCATCTAATTGAGAGAGCTTATAGCTTTACATGCTCAGTAAACCAATTATAGCCTGAAAGCATTTTAAATGTGATATATGATATGATTTTTAAAAACTATATACAGAAGAAATGTTCATTTTAAAATTTAGGATATACTCAGTACCCAAACTTAATTAACTGTGGGGCAGGGAGTTAAAAGGAAAACTATACTTCCAACATAGTTGCTTATATCAAATTTATCTTTTGCTTTTTCAGTAAAACTAAAGCATGTACTATATATTGTTTCCAAATTTCTGCAACTGAATAATGTGAGAAAGTATGATTAAAAGACTGTTTTTTATTCTGTTCATTCAATGCTTAGATCTAAATTATTTCTATGGTTGATTCTTCCTTCTCCTTAAGAGCACATTATATTTTTGATATACTAATATTTTTCCAAAATCTTAACACACTTTTCTATAAGTATTACATTTTCAATAATACTTTTCATGTTTTAAACCAGTGAATGTATTATAAAAGTTTATTTGTGGAAGTTAGATCCAAATAAATTTATTCCAGTCATTATTTCAAAGAATGTTTGGGGTTAACAAATGACTTCTTGGTTGGAGGAGAGGCCTGTCTGTCTGGTCAAAAGCCTATAGCTGGGAGATCAAAGTCCCTAGGGGAGACTATACTACTAATACCTTGCTAAATGCGGATGTAGCCAAAATTCATCCTAAACATTGTGCCGTGCCCAGAGATTAGGGCTACTCCCCGCTTATCCGAGAAGCTTTATGTACAGAGACTCTGGTTAATACAGTCTCACAACTGGAAAATCCTGAGAACAAGTAACAGTTGAGTCCTGACCCATTTTTAAAAAAGGCATCTATATCACCACCTCCAATGTCCAAATACCATCCAGGAAGAGGAGGTATAAAGATGGTCAGAACAAGAAATGCAGTTAAGAATTATGAAACATTGTCTATATCATGACCTCTATGATGGTGAACACAAGCATCTGTGGATATCTGCATAACATCTGTACATAAAAGAAAGAAAAAAGATTTTTTTAATAGTATTAAGGAGAGTAAATGTGAGGAAGAGGGGAGACCATAGGAGAGAAAAGTGGGGAGGGCTGAGAGAATTGAAGGGTGACTAGGATAATACATTCTGTATATATAATTGCCAAAATACGTTAAAAACTTAACTCTGTCATCATTTGAGAGGTTTTCTTCATGTCAGGCCAGACCTATTTGAGCAAACAATCTTCAAAGCATGCTCTAGCATTCAGTAGTTAGCATTCACTTAATAGATGTCCATTTTGAAAACACAATTGGCTTTGAGGAACATATTGAATAATAAAATATTCCCTGAAAACAAAATATGATGGAAAGATAACTTACAAAACACTGACTGAAAATAAGTAATTTCAAAATTATATACATATATGTACTTTAATATTATATTATATAGTAGTAATATGTAAGCATTGCACTTAATTCAAATAAAGACACAAAGGTCAATATTAACTAAATATTATTTTAGATAAAGTAGCTATGGCAAAGCCAATTTTCAAACTACAGAAATCCAGAAAAGTCTGTAATGAGACATCCACAGTGGTTCTCCAGAAAAACACATATATTCAATGCAGTCTAGCTAAATTTGACCTGCCTATTCGTTTCTGCCTGCCTGTCTATCCATATGCCCACCTACATAAACATAGCAGAAAATCCAAGCAGAATCTAATCAACACTGCTTATGTTGAAAAGATGATGTAGTAAGGTTCTTAAAAGAAACAGAGCTAATATGTGTGTGTGTGTACATTTGTGTGTGTGCATGTGTGTATGTGTGTGTGTACACATGTGTATGTGTTTGTGTGCACCTATGTGTGTTTGGATTTATTAAGTCATCTTTAAATGGCCAAAACAGCTTAATCATACCTAAGAAACTAGCAGCATCAAGTGCAGATAATTTTGTCTTTCAATTCTGATTTACTTTGCATATGGATATCCACTGCATGTTTAAAGAATATGAGTGCCAACTTTCAAATGCAACACTTTAGAGTTAGTGTATCACTTCTATTTGTTTCCTTTGAATATTAGTCACTGTTTAGAATATTGGAAACTATCACAAATGATGCTAGTGCTCAGAGCAAAACATACTGATTTTTGTTACCCTGTTAGTTTTTTTTATGATGTTTTTGTCTATTTAGGTCTGTGTTTGACCTGATTTGATTATTCTTTCAGTTATCTTTTGTATTTAATAGTGTCAAGTTCCTAGGAGATTGGTAGCTATGATCCTGTCTTTATTGTGAGAGCCAGATCTCCAGGTGATAGTTTCAATACTGTTCCTCTTTTGATTTTTCCATGCGTTTAATCCTGTATTTCTTCTTTTGTATATAATCAATTCAACAACCCATGTGGAGGACCTATTATTAACTTGACCACCTTACTACATAAATTATCTAGAAAATAGTCTCCCTATATCACTGCTAGTTCATATTTAGTAAATAATATGACATCATTTCCATACCTACATAATTCTTGTATTAGTTTTCTTTCCATAGCAAAAACTGAACATTCACATATTTATTACTCTGAGAAAATACAAACAATTATTTTGCTCTAGGTTTTGGGACAAAACACAAAGATTAATTACTTTTTCACAATAGACTCTCAAGTAGGACAGACAACTTAAAATCAAACAAAAAACAACAAAAAGCACAAAGTCTTATTTTAAACAGTAGCATGACAACAAAATCAGGAACATTATTTCTTCTTGAAGGAGGGAGAGTCCTTCATCACAGGGCTTTTTATGATTTGAGTTATCCAAATCCAAAACCTTTTAATGGTTTTAATTTGTACTCTGTTCAACATCTGAACTACATTCATTTGGATATTGGCCACTGTTTTATATCACAACTAATAATATTAATCTTTGCTAAAATACAAACATCTCAAACATATATTATCCCTGTTGATGCTCTCATGAAGTAACATTAAAAAGCAATCTATGTATGCACTTTATCTTAAATTTATAATTAGCAGCTATTTGTTAAATGTCAGTTTCTTTACAAATTCATCAGACTTATCATCATATGTACCAGTCTCTCATCGATTTCTAACCTTGACCCATAGCCATCTTTAAATCGAAACTGTTGGTCCCACCATGTTACCTAATTTACTACAGTTGGTGTAACTGTTATTTTTCACTCTGTAGTAGATAAAACAATCACTTTCAGCCAGGCAGACTGTCAGTTCTCATTACTCTAGGTTAGCATGACATGCCATACAAAATTAACCATCATGTTAGAGGAGTCACAGTAATCATGAATGGCTTCATGGTAATAATCAATATAAATCTGGCATTTAATTCAGAAATCAATTACTACAAAAGACATCTTATTCCTAGATTTCCAACAAGGGAATCTATTGAACTATAATGTGTCATTACAAGTAAAGAATGATAAGTCTTAAAGTCGAGAAATGTCATACAAACCTGTGGTTGTATGCTTTAGAGTTTAAATCAATAAGATCTGAAAAGAGTAGAAATGCCAGGAATGTTCATATTTAACCATCAATGATGAAAATGTGTTGGGAACATCAACTCAGTGAAATCTGAAACTCTGTTTTTAGAAGACATATAAATAGTGTGAATGCCAAAATACAGCTGTGGTGGATTGCGTGTGTTTTTACTTTGTTTATGTTTATTTGCTTGGAATAGTTGGCTTTTAATTTTTTTAAAGGAAAAGCATAAAGCTGTAGATTTGGCTCAATGATAAAAATCATTTGCTTCATTTGCAGAGAATATGAGTTCACTTTCCAGCCACACGTGACACCTTATAACCATATAACCTTTCATAATTGAAGTACTGAAGGATCTAGCTTTCTCTTCTGACCGCTGAAGACAACAAACATGCAGGTGGACATGTGGTCCACATATACACATACACACAGGGAAACATTTTATATGTGTGTGTATGTGTGTATGTGGTGTGTGTGTGTATACACACATACATATATATATACGTGTATATATATATATATATATATACACACATATAAATAGAGAGAGAGAGAAAAAAGAGAGAGAGAGAGAGAGAAGGATGAGATAAAGTACAGATATCAGTAAAATTTGACAACACTTGGGGACAAGGGTGCTAGAGAGAAAATCCAGGGCCTCTACTACTGAACTAGGTCCATCTCGATCACCACTTTTTTTTTTAACTTTGAAATGCAAGGCTCACAGAAATTAAGGCAGTACAAAGTCGCCATACACCTTTTAGCTATTTTTTCCCAAGGGATGACTTATCAAACTGGATTTAATAAGTTCACTGGTAAACTGTAGTTGGCACTGCATTCTTTTAAAAATTGCATGTATCACTCATATAACACTAGTCTTAAATGCGCTTTCAAAAATAGTCAGCTAACAAGTTGTGATATTTTTCTGCTTTTCCTGATAAATTTGCTCATATTATTTCATATCGGTCACCCCTCCTCCCCGTTCTTCAGCGCCAAACACTGGAAAACTCTGATCCTCTGATGAGCATATTACCAGTATAATTTTTTCTTCATAAGAATGTATATTAATACATGTGTTTTGAAACTATTCCTGGGGAGACGTGAACAAATATGTACTCATCCAAGATAAAGGATCAGTGACTAACCAAAATATGGATACCACTGATGTCCATCTCTGTGTCTTTTGAGCTTCTTTACAAGACTATATGTGAGGGTTTATTTATAAGAGTGGAAATGACTCAAAGACATTGTTCCCCAAAGTCTGCACCAGGAGAAGTGGCAGATCACAAAACTGCAAACCGGGAGTGTACAGCAGAACCTACCAGCAGTTCAACATGTGGGAAGTATCTCTTCCAGGTAACTCAGGGATCTGAGTCTCCTCCAGGCAATTTGTTAGTATCTGCTTCATTTTATCAGTTCAACTGGTTCTGATTTGTTCGAACACCTCAGCTTGCCTGAGAGGGTCTCTTTTCAGTTTCTACAGATTATATGTACCTGGTGAGGAACCTAGTGAGTTTGGTTAGTTTCAGGAACTTTTTGAAGCTGTCGAATCATTTATTTCCTGAGTTTAATCAGTTTCCCTGAAGAATGGAATGCTTCTCCTTGTAAAATATTCTGTTTAAAAAAAATATTTTGTTTCACTCCCCCTGGAACATCCTGTGTTTCAATGGTCTTCTTTCCAAGATGTAAGGTTTTGTTGTTGTTATTTTTTGTTTTATTTTATTTTGTTTTCTTTTAATGTTTTATTTATTTATTTAATGTCTGATTGTTCTGTCTGCATGTACACCAGCATGCCAGAAGAAGGCATCAGATCACATTATGGATAGTTGTGAGCCACCATGTGGCTATTTGAAATTGAACTCAGGATCTCTGAAAGAGCTGCCAGTGCTCTTAACCACTGAGCCATCTCTCCAGTGCCAAGATGGAAGATTTTAATCTAGGAAGGAACTATTACAAAATAACAGAACAATATAATATACAACCTTTTGAGATGAACTTTTATTAGGATATTGGTAATAATCATTTCAATTTTGGATTATTTTAGTAGATAGAAAATAATGATTTAAATATGAATCTTATGGCTTACAAATTTTCTAAATTCCTTCATTATTTCTAATAACATATTTATAAAATGTGTTTACCTGTGAATAACATTTTTCCACTTCTTACTTTGAATAGCATAGACTCTTATTGAGACAGCTTCTGTAAAACAGAATTGTACGATAAATTTCTCTAATGAGCTTGATAGCATCTGGAACTGGATCCCAACACGACAATTCTAGCTACTAAAGATTTTCATGGTATTATGAAGCACATTCACAACCTGTTCTGCAATTAATTTTTAAAATTTTTCAAAGTAAATGTAATTACTAATATTGATTTACCTGTTGTAAGAATCAAGGAAACTTGTGAACATTTTGGGGAAAGTAAGATATATAGTGATTCCAGCTTTTATCTTTTCACATCTCTAAGTAAAGTAACAATGAAAAATAATGACCTCAAAGACAGATTTCCAACTCCACATGCACATAAATAATATAACTGTTTCCAAGCTTTTCTAGGAGAAAGCTCCCCCATCCAGCAGCCGTTGAGCTTACCTTGCCAAAGTCTAAATCAAAGCCCTCATCACAGAATTGGCAGACTCACAATGAAAGCCTAACATCCAGTCTAGAAAGATGTTAGGAATTAATTAAATTGAGGGCCCTAGTTGGAAATTTGTGGGATTGTATAACTTGGAATAGAGATATGTGGAAGGGTCTGACGACACTGAAGTCTCAGTTCCCGATAGGTTTATTATGACTGGGGAAACAGTCTTTCCACCCCTCTTAGAGGATGCATCACCACTCCTGTCTTCTGCAGTGTTGGCCTCTTTAGCATTGTATGAATGAAACAACCCTTCATTGTCTGTGATTAAGACAATGGAATAAACTCTGAAAGTATGCCAGGGAAGAAAACATTGATGTTCAATGGTCCCCACTAGGCCATCTTTGCCTCTAGACCAATAACCAGGATCAACTAAGCAAACCCCTTGAGATTAAGTAGAAAGTATGACCTATCAGTACAAATACTATCATTCTGTAGAACTTCATTGGTTACCTAGATCATTTAGAGAGAATTCTGCAAATATTTGTATGAATAGCTTTTAAGGGCATGGAACAAAGGTGGAAACAAAACTATACCATATAGGGTTTATAAATATGAAGTTACTAAGCACATGCTTAAAATTTAACCTGGCTCAGTTAAAAATGACAATATTTCACCTTATTGAATGAAGTATAGACCAAGAGATGGCTTACCATCAGTAATCTGAAGTGTATTATTATCCCTGGAATTATTGTTGATGAAGAGATACAAATGTTCACATAAAATGGAATAATCTAGTGTATTTTCCATTCAAAATATAAATTTCCACAACAAAAGAGGCTATATAGCATACATAAGATGGATTCATAAAAAGAACCCAAGAATATTTGAGGATATGATATTCTTCTCCTTTGTATGGAAAGTAGATGAAGCTCAATTGGATGAATTCAATATAATGAGATCCTCTAGTTACAAGGACCAAGTAGCAGCACCAAATCACCAAAGGAGAGGGGAACAAAATTACTGCAATAAACAACATACTCAGGGCAATATTTATAATGATCTGGTTCATATAGATGTTTGGCACTGTCTATATAATTATGGTATTCCCAGGACTGAAATAATTTGGAAATTTATTAAGTTCTGGTTTAATCTTATAAGAGGAAACATCCAGAAAAAAAGCATACTATCAATGATAACAACTAATAATCATGGTTTGTTACCCATATTCCAGACTTGAGGTAGCTTATAGCCACATAGTTTGAATAAAGAATAGTCTGAGTTGTCTTGACTTTGGTACAAAATGCCAAAAATTTATCATTAACATCTCTGTTGTCATTTTCCAGAGGGACCTATAGCCTAGTTTGTGTTATGAAACTATTCAGGTTGCAATTAAGCTTCTCAGCACGTGATGTCAGCACTGAGCCCTACGATTACAAGGTTGCTCTTGTATTCATCCATGGGGGTCTGCCAAAAGTTTCAAACAATATCCTGAGTTTATATCTTCACAACATGTTTGATCAAGACCGTAGGATCATATAACCCAGATTGCAGAGTGTCTTGCACAGTAACCTGTAGTTGCTGTAAAGCCCCCTTCTCTGAATTTGAATAAAAATAACTTACTGAGTATTTTCTTATATGGGTCCTAGGAACACAAAGAGTAAGGAACATGCTCCCTCAAAAATCCTAGAAGGACCACTAAATCATGTGGACCACTAAATAATTCCTGGTAATATGAAGAACCAGATAAAACACATTTACTTGCAGCTCAGAAAGTTTATTTTTGTATCCCGTCATCACAGGACTACTAGAAAATTTTTAGGACTAATTTTTAAATTTTTATTAGATGTATTTCTCATTTTATGATATACATGTGCTTTCCCAACAAGCCAAGATGCGTTGCTACATCTACATCCTTGTGTCCAATCAGCAAAGTCATCAATATAATGGACCACTATGATACCTTGTGGGAAATGCAAGTGATCAAGATCCCTGGAAACTAAGTTCTAACACAAAGGTAGGAGTTCAGTTCATCCCATTGCACTGTTTCTGCTTAACTAAAATATCCCCCTATGTACTCACATTGGACGTCTATCCCATATCTGTTGGCAGTGTTTTTGACCATTTAAAATTTCAGAATATGCTGAGATCAGTTGAGTCTCAAGCACTATAATCATTAATCATTCACTGCATTGTATGAAAATTCTCATGTCATCTATTTTCAGGGATATTTGACTATCACAAACTTAATCAAATAGTAATTCTGATCACAGTGGCTTTACCAGAAGCAATTATTTACTACAGCAGATTAACAATTTTGCTGGCATGTGTTATGCAGTTATTGATGTTACAAATGATTTTCTTTCCTACCTGTCTATAAGGACCAGTAGAAGCAATTTTCTTCCAGCTTTTCTGGCATGGCCAGCAGTGCATCTTTACTGTTCTGGTTAAAAGAATTATTAGTCCTCCAGCTCTGTAATGCAACTAATACTAACTAAATCACAGACATACACACACACACACACACACACACACACACACACACACACACATATAAAAGGGAATTTATTACCTTGGCTTACATAATTTTGGCATAGTAGTGCAGCAGTCCAACCATGTTATCTTTCATTTTGCAAATAATAAAAATATGCTGCTGCTTGCTCCACAGGGCTGATTGCCTTGTCATTCCCAATCATGTGATGAAAGACAGGAGGACTGCTGAAGAATAAGTCTTCAGTCAAAATAGAAGGCTGAGGAAACTGGGCTCGAATTAAAGAGAAAGAAGACAGCAACTGCTCCAACAAAGTAGCATCAGTCACCAGCATGAAATGAGGGCATGTAGGCAGAGGTATAAAATCTTCTCCCAGACCTCATTATATCTGAGTCACTGATGGATGGTGTTGACTACTTTGCGTTGGCTCGCCTCTGTCCAGTTAGTCCTTCCAGGACATACTGCCAGAGATCCACCTGGATGTATTTGTCTTAGTTTGTTCCCAATAAAATCAAAATTGTCAACAGAGATTAGCAATCATGACTACTGTCCCTGTACCCCCAGAATTCCTTTTCTACAATCATGATATTTAACTCAGTATTTCTTCTGACTAAGAAACTCATTTCAAGTTGGAGAATACTCATGGAATCAAATGGCCTTATCAGGTTTTATAACATTTTAAAGTAGCAGACTTGAAAGACCTGCGGAACAGACTTTTCAAGGTATAGTTATAACAAGAAGTAGGTAGCAGTAGCTTGGAGCACTGAAAAGGGGTTCTCTAGAAGGCATGCAACGCACCTGTATAGGGTAGTGTCTCACCTATTATCCAAGGTTTGATTGCAGATATCAGGGTTTGAAAAAATGGAGTTTTGTTGGTCTGTTTGTCTAGGTTTACTTTGTGAATTAACTGTTAGGATTCAAACACCAAAGAGAAAAAAAATCACGTGTCTTCTTGGTTAATAGAAAACATGCACCACATATGTTCAGTTGGTTACCCATCCTCATAACCCAGTCTCACAAATTTTGTTGCCATCTAAAATGTTAGCAATCTCATGCAACTATGGGTCTGTTAATGTCACTGTGATATAGTCATTCTAGAAATGTTATATAACTGAAATTATATGTAGTGGTTTTTTTTTCTGGTCACCTTTCTGTAGTGATGGGTGGGGGAAGGCCCCATACTGTTGCATACATTAGGAACATGGACATTTTTCATTAGTGGATAGTTTTCCCTTGTGTACATGTCCCCTGCTATGTTCTTGTGTGAGTCACTGTGTTTTTGTGTGATGGTTTCTAGGTTGGTTCTACTATTTGAATTGGTGAATACTGTTAGTGCAGCCATTCATCTGAAGTTCTTTTGTAACTATATGCTTTCATTTTGCTTGATTAGATAATAAATGCCTAGCTCAACTGTCATTAGAGAGGCTTTCTCCTTCAACTTATGGCAGCAGATGCAGAGGCCCATGGCCAAACATTGGGCAGAGCTCAGAGAACTCTGAAGAAGAGGAGGAGGAATTTCAGAGACCAGAGGGGTCAAAGATTCCAGGAGAGTACACCCCATGGAGTATACTGACCAGGACTGGGGCTCACAGAGACTTAAGCAGCAAAGAGCCTACACAGATCGATGATAGGTCCCCTACATATATCTTATGTTTGTCTGGCTTGGCATTCTTGTAGAACTCCTAAAAGTTGGAGAAAGGGGTCTCTGACCCTCTTACCTGCCCTTCAGACCCTTCTCCTCCTGCTGGACTGCTTTGTCCAGACCTGATGCAGGGGCTTGCGCCCAGCCTAGTTACTTCGTTTTATGCCCTGTTTGAGTGTTAACCCTGGGAGGCATTCTCTTTTCTTAGGGGAATCAGAGTGGGGGTGAACCTGGGGGAAAGGGGAGATGGAGAAGAATTTGGAAGGAAGGAAGAGACAGGAAGCTTGGTTAGGGGTGTACGGTACAAAAGAAGCAAATAAACTTACAAAAACGAAGTGTCTCCCAAAGGTTAGGATAGTTGGTCATTTGGTTCCTAGTTGGAGTAGCTATATGTGTGTGTGTGGGGGGCGGGGGGGGGGTTCAATACAGATTTAATGGAGGAAGCGTGCCTCCTAAAATAGGCTTAACAAGTTCACAGCTTCAACCTACATCTACTTGCTCTTTCTATTCTGTGTTTGTAGTTGAACATGTGGTCTTTAAGTCTTCTTATCTGGGTGCCTGTTGTCATGCCATCCCCACCATTATGAACTCTCTCTTTGGAACCATAAGCAAACAAGCTCTGTTTCCCTAGGGTCATGGTAATTTATCACAGCAACATAGTAGTAAGTTTGGTGTTGGTGAAGTAGAGAAATGTCTCTCCATCTTCTAACATCTTCTGAAATTTGTGTGTGTGTATGTGTTTGTGTGTAAATTTGTTAGCACCTCTTTTATTTCTTTGGTTAGACTTACTCTGTTCATATTTGTGACAAGTGTGAAATGGTGCTTCTACAGTTTTTCCTATGAAAGCTATTGGTTTTGCCTATTAACTTTGTGTTTTGTCATTTTTCTGAGTATTTGTTAGTAGAAAATAATTTGTAACCTAATAATCAATTACCTTAATTATTTGTTATATGCCATTAGATGTGGTTGACATTCCCAAACCATCTTCTCTATCCATTTCATGGCGTACTTACTTTCTTTTTAAACTTTCCTACTCCCATCCCAGTCCTTGTCAGAGCAATTTCTTTTTTATATTTGATGAGGATTAATGCAGAGAGCCACAGATTGTCAAGATGCAGAGAATAACAGTCGACAGAGTAAGCAAACTTAAAGTTATTTTAACTTACTTGTCCATGTTGACTAAGATTGATGAACATTTTTTAATATAGATATTAATTGGCTATCTATATTTTTATTTTGAGAACTTGCAATTTAGGTCCTTGGCCTATTTTTTTTGTTTGTTTTTGTAATTGCTTTGCTTGGTTTCTTGTTTATGCTTCTTAAAAAATTCTTTGCATATTCTGATAATTGATCCAGTGTTTGATATAGAGATGGGGAGGATTTTCTTCTAGTCTTCATGTTGCCTCTTCATTCAATTCAGCTCCCTTTGTTGTACAGAAGATTTTTAGTTTCATGAGGTCCCAGTTGTGCATTGTTGATCTTGTTTCCTGAGTGACCAGAGTTCTATTCAGAAATTCCATTCCTGTGCCTGTATCACAGAGTGTTTTCCTATATTTTTTCCTATAATAGTTTCAGAGTTTCCTTTACTTTGGTAGGGTCTTTGGTCCTTAGAAGTTGAGTTTGCTATCACACTGACATCACATCTGTTTTATGCCAGTACTATACTGATTTTATTATTCTCGTTCTATAATATAATCTGATATGATAATGCCTCCAGCATTATTTTTCATTTCCTTGGGATTTCTTTGGCCATTTAATGTCTTTCATGTTTGAATGTGAATTCTAAGATTGCATTCTTTTCTAATTTTGTGAACATTTGCATTGGTATTTTTAAAGGGAGTGTACTAACTTCAAGTTTCTCCATGATAAAAGTCATGGAGAGTCTAGGGATGGAGGAATGATACTATAATAATGCCATGTTATAAGTTATCTATAGCAAACTTATAGCCAACATCATACTGAGTGGAGAAATACTCAAAATGTTCACAATGAATAAGGAGTAAGACAACAATATCTTCTTATTTCATTCCTGTTAATTATAATTCTTTAAATAAGACAAGAGAAGGCAGTGAAAGGAGTATAAAAGGGACAAGAAGTTGCATATGTTAGATGGGGAAGGTTTTTCTTTTGCCTTTGATATGAAAGTTTTACTGAGTATAATAGTATAGATTTATAGCATTGGTCTTTCTGAACGTCATAACCATCATTCCTTCTTGGCTTTTCAAGTTTTGTTAAGAAGACTGCTTTCTCTGCTGAGCATGCTTCTTGCTTTTAACATACATACTGATTCTGTGTATTTAGTGTTGCAACACTAAAATGACATCTCTAATATAACACTGGGATGTTCTTTCTCATCAAGGCTCTTTACTCATCTACATTCCTCCCATATCTACATTTATCTTTCCCCTTAATTTGGGAAATTGATATAATTCAATTGACAATGTTTTCAAAGTCATTAAATAAATTTTTATCATTTTATTGCCTATATTTTTTTACTTTTCATAGTGTCACATACACCAAATGTAATTTCTTCTTAATTTATTACCCTCATTGATAAAGGTTTCCACTTTTGTCCTTTAACTTACAATAATCTTATTTCCTGTTTCCTTTCCATTCTATTGGTTAGGATTTACAGAGTGATATTTATTGGTGTTATTGTAGTTTTCATTTACAGTATTGGAATCTGGTTTTTCTTTACTATTTATAACCTTTCATGGAATTTTGAGTTTTGCTGTATTTCTTGTTAGTATCCTTTTGGAATTAAAATGTTTTTTCTGAATCCTCCTTTATTATTCTTAACATAATTATATTCATTGAAATTATTACTCTGAGATTAAATCTGATCTACTCCATTAAAGGACATTATTCTGGGATTAGTAAGTTTTGAAAGACTGTGCTGTCTTGCTTTCCTCTATTTGTTGTATTTTGTTGACATTTTCATATCTGCTACTAATTTATTAGTTGAATTTATTTTTATTTTTAATCATATGTATTCCATCAGGTGATGTTTAACAGTGTTAAAAGTGGACAAGTTTTCAGTATTATTGAAGTATTTTCTGCTATAAAACTAGTATTTGGAGCATCAGTAGTTGGTCCCAGTATTCCTCTGAAATAAAAAGACTATCTGAAAAAAATCACTGTCTCAGTGCAGATGGAGTATGAAAATACAATAATACTCAAATAAAAACAGTTATCTCTAGGTTGACTAATCTTGCATGCCTGTTCGCTGGGATTTACAGTTGCCATGGAAGCAGATATATGGTCATGTATATGAAAACCATTATCTAGATTAGTATATTTTAGGTTGAAAGACCCAATATAAATACCGATAATACTATTTTATAGATTAGTTCAGAGAAAGAATTTTGAAAAGGATTTCAAGTTAGAAGCCTATACTTATCTCTGCTTCCTGACTGTTAATGAAATGTGACTATCTATCTCATGCCTCTGACTTCCCTGTCATGCTAAACTATGTCATAAGGAGTGAGAAAATAAAGTCTCCAATTCTTAGTTTGATTTTGCTATATACCTTTTTCCAAAAAAAAAAAAGGACAAGTTCTAATAGAGAAAATTTGTGCCAAGAAATATGACTGTTGTTGTAATATATTTAACTGTGTAGTTTTAATTCTCTGGAATTAGTCTGTGTGAGACATGTGAAATAATGAGTACCTTATAGATAGGAGAATCCAGGAATATCTTCTCTGGATCTTAACATGCCACTGGAATGATAGCTTGGAAGATAAGAAGGCTGAGAGAAATAAAGTTGTTGGAGGCTGTAGGCCATTTTCTTAATTAGCAATCGATGGAGGAGGGTCCAGCCCATGATACCATCCCTGGGCTGGTTGTCCTGGGGTTTGTGCCAGTTCTATACCAATTTTGTGAACATTTACATTGGGAATTTTATAGGGAGTATACTAACTGTGCAAGTAGTAACCTTGGGAGTCCTGCTCTTGTCAACATAATTTTAAAGTCGTAAGTTTCTTCCTAGACTAAAGTCAATCTCTTAATTGAAACCACTGTAAAATGGAAAAGCAAATTAAATACAGAATATACTTCAAAAGGGAGGAAAGGGAGCATATGCAGGAAATACTGCATCAAAGAAAGACTGAAATATAGCATAATAAGTTGCAGATCATGTACCTCAGGTATCAGAGGACTTAGATGCAACTTTCCTTCTAGCTATGCTGACTACAATACCTATCTCTCTCACCCTTCCCACTCTCTCTCTCTTTCCTCTCTCATCTCTCTCTACTCTCTTTCTTGGTCTGTTTCCACTACCTATATGCAACTCTCCTTCGTAGATGTCCCATAACACTGTCATCTTCAACTTCTTGCAGTCTCCAACACTATCCAGCACTCTCTTTCAAGACTTCATTCAATGTCTTCTCAGGGACTCATTGAAGAGACATACCTGACCGTGGCACAGTTCCTTAATTGTGGAGAAAAAATCCACAACCCTTTAAACTATTATCTTTTAAACACTAAAGCCAGAATCACATTGATGGTGTTTCCAAATTTGGCTGCCTGACTGGAATAAAAAGTGTCTTCCATCTTGAATTACATTTGAGTAAGCTTTTATTTGTTGTTGATTTTTCCAAGAAGAACGTCCCTTGGTTCTGTGCTTTTTATAAGTAGCAGCATTAACTCAGTGGAGTCTTGCCCCAAGGACAACAGTAGCTTTATTCCACTTCATATAGGTATATGTATCCCATGTATTTCAGCACAAGCCTTAGCTTCAAAATTAAATTTCCAGGTGATCTTTTTCTCCTCAAACTGTACATTTGTATTTATTTCTGCCTGGCTTGAACTTTTTCAATGTAGATCTTCATAAGACTGAACACTAATATTCAAGCAATGAAATTAATATCAGGCAATCCTAAAAGATCCCTTGCCAGTATAATTAGTCCAAAACTCTTTATGCTTATGCAGAGTCCTAGGAAAAGTTCAAAAATCAGCCAGTCTTTATCAAAGTATCACAAAAATTATTAATAGCTCATTTACCAATATTGTCACCTTATTAAACCTTAGAGCTGTCCCTCTATAGTCTACATTGATTTCAAAACTATTGTCTTCAAGGAACTTATGAGGATAGCTCCTTAATCTATACTTACAATATTAAACTGCCTTTCTATTCCATAGTTCAAAAGTCTTCTATATTCCTCTAAAGGCATGGCCACAACAATATCTTCACTCCTGGTAGCAAATTTTCTATATTAGTTCTGTCTTAATCCTACCAAAACAGTTCCCCCAACTGAGGAGCAAGTATTCAAACACAAACCAATGTGGCCATTCAAGTTCAGACCACTACATCCCATAACTAAGATACCTTGGTTTTCAGAACTCAAATACCATTCTTTATAGATCCCCTCCTTCTCTGCTGCTTTATGGATTCCCAGTAATGGCCATCCATGAAAGATTTTAATCAGTCACCTGGTGATCAACTGACTGCTTGCTGCTTGCTGATAAATAACAGTAATTGTGAAGTTCAGGCCAAAAAACAAGGGGGAGGGAGTTTACTTCAACTTCCTTCACAATCTTACCTTTCTCCTCTATAACATCTAAAGCTAGTAAATTTATGGTGGCTTCTGGTTCTTGCAGACACTTCTTCAGTATTTTTCCTATATAAAAGCACACATAATCACTTAGTTATTTGTGCCCTTTTCTGTCTTTGCTTATTATGACTTTTTTTTACAGTTGTCGCTCATTGTGCTCTTCCATATTTACAGTCAGAAAGAGCAACTCTAAACTTTAAAAACAAGAAAAGGTGAAGGTTGGTGAGGAAAAGTATATGAACAAACTTAAATTTACAGTCAAGGAGTGTGCCAATGATTGTGCATTTGTAACTTTAAAAGTTATTAATATTATTAAAGAAAAAATTGCTTTGAGTGGTACAACAGGAGTGGTATCCCAAAGGTAAACGTTTACACACCAAAGAGTATATCTTGTGACCAAGAAAATATTGTTGAAAAATAGAGCCTAAACCAAGAATATCATTGAAATTCCATATGCAAAATCTTTGCAATAAGTGCCTTCTCAGACTCAACACACAAGGGCCAGTGCATCAGTCATCTAAGTATCCAGGCTGTATACAAAGCATGTGGCAGAACATTGAGCACATGACATCATATGTGTAGGCAAACTAGAGCCGCTCATCAGGGGTTCATGAAGTCTTGTACCATAGTTCTACAATACTTCAGAGCAAGAAAACGTGTGGCAGGGTCAAAGTCCCTGAAATAAGTCTCTGATGAGCCTCTTCATGAAGCTACATATGTGAAGCCTAAGCTGCAATGGAATCTCAAGGGTGTCCAATGATGTCAGAGAAGTCCTGATCATGGGATGTTTCAAAGAAGAGTTGTAGGCATATGTGTAATGAAATCAATCTAAGACATGGACGATATGTGTTTCCTGCAGTAAAAAATGAAAGTATTGGTTGTTTGAAGACTTTATAATCTAGATAATTTCATCACAATCTCCATATGCCAGAGACAGAGATACCAAACTTGGTGTTTTCTTTATTGAAGTTTGATCTTGATTCAGGGTGAACAATCATTGCTCTGTCCACAATGTTTTTTTTTTTTTTTTTTTTTTTTGGAATGTAAAGGACTACTATGTCCAATGTATTTGTACTATGCATATAAATTTTTACTTGGTATAATAGGAGCTTACAGGAAAGTGATTGCCTGCTGTGTCAGAACTGACTCTGAATATGGAACTGATAAATGCTACAAGGAGCTTTGAAGCTGAACTGAGCGTTAGGTGGCCTTGAGACTATGGAGCAATGAATAAAATGTTATGGCCTTAAAATAATACATTTTTGTATCAAACTAAAAGGAATGAAGTGGTAATCATATTACATTGCAGTTTTCTCAAGACAAGAACTTGTAGTGAATCTCATTTTTAGATAAGATATAAAAGAGGCATGGAAACAAATGGACATTTTAAGTTAAGATGTTCAGTGAGAAGTGAAATCATAGAATGTCCTAAATCTGGGAACTCCTTAGGACACAGAGTGTTAAAAGAGAAGTAAACAAACAAGATATTTAAGAGGAAGTAAACATGTCATACTGCAGGGAAGCTCCTTAGACTAAGGAAGTAACCAACTCAATGGATTATGAAAGTCCCTGAAACTGAACAGGCATACTAGGCTCCTCCCAAACAAAGGTAAGCAGTGAGTACTGCAGAGAGACAGCCACAGACAAACTGAGCTCTGTGGAAGAAGGAGAGACAAGCTGCAGAGGGTCATACCAACTGAGACACCTGGAAAAGGCACATCCAACCTATTGAACTGCCTCCAAACTGTGCATGTGCTCAAGGTTCCAAGATTTCATGAGTTTTTCACCATGCTGTATTGGTCTTTGGTGGTGCTGTCTTTGAGTCATTTCTATGAAAACACCCATATACATAAAATTAAATAAATAAAAAATAATAAAATGAGCCGAACATAACAAAAATTGGTTTCTTGCTGCTTCTTGACTGTTAGTACAGTGTGATGAACATCTTTTTTCCTTTCATATCTTTTTGGCTTTACTATATAGCCCAGATAACTGTAAACTACAGAGTGGGGCCCTCTTTCTTTCTTAAACTTATTTAATCAGGTATAAAACTTTTCATTTGGCTTTTATGCATACCATCTATATTTATATGTATAAGTTGTATCCATATTTCTAGCATGGATGCACCATTATTCAATTTTCATGTACACTAATTCTATCATTATATTTTCTTTTACTTAATTTTGAGACAGAGTTTCATTTAGCTCACAATGATCTCAAAATTTCTATGTTAATCAAGACCCACGTGTTTTCCTGTGTCCATTTCCCAAGTTCCGGGGTTACAAGTATATATTTTCACACTTGGCATCTATGCAAATTTCAAATTATTTATTTATTTTTCTCATGGTTTGTTATTCCTGAATTTTCTGAAGCTGCTAGTAGTTTTTTAAATTTATTTATTTATTTTGTAGTTTTAAAATAGCCTGAATTCTATCGTGTTACATTTTTTTGTTGTATTTATTTAAACATTCCTGACGTTTGTTTTGATACATGTTGACACACTTGAAATTACCATGATGCTTTGATTGTTACTTTTTAGTTCTTTCAGTTAGAGTCAATTATGGTTTGATTAAGAAATGTTCCTCATAGGCCCATGTCTTGAATACTTTTTCCCTAGATTGTACATTTAGGTGGTTGTGGAAGCTATAGTACCTGTAACTGTAGTTTAGCTAAGGGATGAAGCTCGTTGTCAGCAGGACTTTGAATATTGTATTTGTTTCTGGTATCTTTCCTTTCTTGTCTATCACAATATGAATACTCTCTGACATATGATCTTATCGTCATGGTATAAGTTTCCCTACCCCATGTTACCTATTCTGATGGTCAAAAACTGTTAAAAACCTTGAGCCAAAATAAGTCTTTCCTCCTGTAAGTAATTGCTGTCAGGTATTATCACGGTGACATGGAGTCACTAGTAAAAGGCCAACACAAGTTTTAATTTGGGTTTGATTACTCTCTACTACTATGCTAATTATCCTAATGCTTTTCTCAGCATTAATGAGTTTTTTGATGTTCCCACTCTTATGACTGAAGAGAAGTCCTCAGCACTGTAGTCAGTATGTAGTCATACTTTAGTCAGTATGTTCCAGACATTCTTCATCTCAACCTCTAGGTTTTTTTCCCCCACAAGATTTAGGGAGTTTCTTTACACAGATGGTCTGTTTTATATTTAACTGAACTCTAAAAGAGAATCCTTAATGTTCCCTTGAGTTCATTTTCTTCAAAAGTCTTTTTTCCTGAACTCTGCCTTGTGACTCTTACTTCTTAGTCCCTCGGAAACTCGAGTCTCACTACACTCGTTATTGACAATTTGTGCTCTCTACTGTTGCTGTGATCAAAAATCTTGTAAACAGTAGAATACAAATATCGTCAAAACAGTTCACTTACATGCAAGAAAATTCCATAATGGAATTGATTGTTTTGTATAATTGTTTAAGTATGTTTAAAAACATATTTGTAAGTTAGTTTGAAGTGTATTTACATTATGTATTAGGTTGCAGTTTACTTGGTAAGAATTCTAAGTGCAATGACATTCTCAGGTCAGTATTTCTTAATAGGTTGTGCAAAGAACACTAGAGAGCTTTTATTTTATGGAAGATATGTGGATATGGCCAGATGATTTTAAATACGAGATATACATATAGTGCACGTATACATCTGTATGATTTTTTGTCTGTGTGTGCATTTATACATATTAAAATATTTGAACATCTACATAAGCAAAAAATTGTGGTTTTGGAAGACCTTTAAAAATAAATAGGTCAAGTATTTCTTGTAAGTTTTAGCATGGTCTGCAAAATTTTTTTTAAATAATGCCAAATTGAAAATAGTTCAGGTGCTTTGGGTCATACAGTCATTGTCCCAATTATTCTACTATCCCATCACAGTGAAAAGACAAATACAAGAGGAATAAATGGCCATAGTTGTGAACTAACTAAGTTTACTTTAAAAAACAAGTGATGAACTGTATTTGACCTATGCGTTAAAGTGTTATTCATTTTAATATTTTTTGAGAATTCCATACATGAGTCCTACCTACAATAGTATTTATACCATTTCCATACCTCCTTCTCCCCTGTCCATCCCCTCCCTTATCCCGTACTTCTTCTCACTATTATCACTTACCAGGATCTTGTGACCAGAGAGAGAATGGATTCTTTCTCTCTCTTAGCAGCCAGTGATTGCCTATAGATCTACATCTAGTGGTAGGGCTTTGTGTCATTTCACTCATATATGTTGGAATGTCAACTGATATTGTCATTTAGGTAACCATTTTGTGAGATTACATGGGAGCATCTTCCCTCTCATGTCATGGCTCTTGATTTTTGTTATCTACCTATTACTCAATCTTACCTGAGCCATAAATGTGCGATTTATATCAAGGTTGTGTCAGTTGTGATTAGGCATCCCATGATCACAAATTCTCTGCATTTTGTCTAGTTTCAGTTTTATGTAATGGTCTCAATCTGCTGGGAAAAAGAAGGTTCTCTGATGATGATTGAAAGTAACAATCTCAGGTGGTTATAAGGATAATATTTAAAATACAGTCAGAAATTACAGAGGTTAGAGGTACTGTCAGCATTAGGTTCTCCTGTAGGTTATATGCCTTATCCAAACACAGGTTGTCAACTATGTTTAAGTAGCAGGCATGAATTTCCTCTTATTGAAAGGCCCTCGCATCCAATTAGACAGCAGTTGGTTAGCCTCAAGATGAAAGAGCCCCTATTGCACCAATATGATATGCCATATCACTCGTTTCTGTGGTTAGGATTTACAGCTTGGTTTGACTATTGATTTTTCTCCTTTGTCTGCTTTACACAACAACTTCCAATACTGTGAGTGATATTCCCCCAGCAAGGAAACTTTCTGAACAAGTTTTCTAAGTCTTGTATCTAAATCTTGTGGTGTCTTTGTGAACAGAATCTTACCTTCACATTCTGGGAAGCAACTCTGGATAATCAAAAAAAGTGCATATTGTTTTATTTTGTGAGTATTTTGGACTGTGCTGATAAAGAACTTAAAAGAAATTTACCAGGCCCTCACTGGTTTTTTTTTGTGAAAGAATCTTCAGCTCTGGAGTGGGGAATAATTGTGACCCATATAGTGTGACCCATATAAGTAAGCTTATAAAGTAATGTTTTCCTATGTTTTTTTTAAACATTCTTAATAGTATTTATCTTTCTCTCTACCCCTCTTTAATACCTCCCTCCCCATTTTCTATCAAAGACATTAACTTTTCCCATTTCCCTATTACATTTACTGTGCCCTACCATCCTCTCATCTGGAGATTCATCTAAAGATCCTTCCTAACCCCTCCACCATTGGTCCTTTTCAATTTTCCCAGCTTCTGTGGTTACTTCAGTTTATATACTTAAATCTAAAGGTTAGGAGCAAGATTCACATATAAGAACAGTATATAGCGTCTGACTTTCTGAATCTGGGTTATTTAACTCTGATTACTCAGTATATTTTCCAGTTCCAATCACATTCCTGCAAATTTTATGATTTCATTTTTCTTTACTGAATAGAATTCCATGGTGGATATATACCACATTTTCTTTGTCCATCACCAATTGAAGGGTACTTAGGTTCTGTTTCTTATCTAGTATAAATAGAGTAGTAATAAGCATGATTAAATCAGTACCTCTGGAGTATTATGGGTCTTTCAGGTGCATGACAAAGAGTTATAGCGTGGCCATAAGATCCATTCACTATTTGTGAGACTGAAAATTTTTTCAGATAGTTTGGAAATCAGTGAGAATAAAATCTGAAGTTAGATCTGCTATGAGGGTCATCATTTCTAATATTAGAGTTATACTATATTACCAGTATTTCCAGCAGACAAACCAACTTTTATGGACTTTAGATTTTAAATATCTTGAAGGATTAAATGCATATAGAACATGTTTTTTTATTATTATTTATTTTATTTTTTTATTTATTAATTTTAGACAAGGTTTCCCTGTGCAGCCCTAGCTGTCCTGGAACTTGCTTTGTAGTCCACACTGGCCTCCAACTCCAGGATCTGTCTGCCTCTGCCTCACAAGTATTGGATTAAAGGTGTGTGCCATGTGTCTTTCAGAACATTATTACCTGTAACAAAGGCAGGAAAAGTGTCATATTTGTAATTACAACAATACAGTTTATGAGACTTGTGAACATTTATGCGAAAATTAGCTCCTTCAAAGAGCAAAGCCAGTGTGTTATTTTGATAGAGTTTCGTTCTTCTCTGAGAGTCCCTGTGAATCTTTTGAAATGCTACTTTTTCTAATTGTATCTCCATTCTCCTTCACCTGCATTCTAGTGGCATGTATTCATTGTTTAAAAGACTTCTGAAGAATTTCTGAGGTTAAATCTACTTGAAGCATTTATTGCCACTGTCTTAAAATATATTGTGCATTTTCACACTAAATGAAATATTTTCTTCATCCTGGGTTAAAAACTGCATATGTCAGTTGAGTAGACTTATTCAAATCCAGTTTTGAAGAACCTAATATAATTGACATAGAATTAAAAATTTATGAAGTTTTACATTTTATTTTGATATTTTTCATGTGTGTGTGTGTGTGTGTGTGTGTGTGTGTGTGTTTGATACATGAAGTCACAGAAAACCTTTCTGAGTGAATTCTACCCTTCAGATGTGGTGTCTGAGAATCAACCTGAATTGTTAGCCTTGGGTAGCAAATGCTTTTACCTGCTGTTCCAACTCATCATCCCAAGACTTACAAATATTTTAAGTTCTGGTTTTTTCACTCTGGGTGCCTTTCTTCAAACATTCCTGGGTCCTGTCCAATGTAAAATACTCAAGGTTAAGCAGATTAACACAACTAGTGCTGAGATCTAATGATACAGCATTATCAAAGAAATGCATATGTTTTGTTTCTTGATGCTAGTCTGTAACCATGACATCAACACATGTCATTTGCTATGATTCAGTCTCCACAGGAAATTGACATGATAAATCA
The DNA here is from genome assembly GCA_026225945.1 of Cricetomys ansorgei. Taxonomy (NCBI): domain Eukaryota; kingdom Metazoa; phylum Chordata; class Mammalia; order Rodentia; family Nesomyidae; genus Cricetomys; species Cricetomys ansorgei. Next base: position 3,131,298 of record JAMJFZ010000289.1, on the reverse strand, counting down.
TTTCAAATAGAGAAATCCACAAAGGTGTGCATGTTTATTGATTCATATATGTGATATGATGCAAGAAAGTTAAACATACAGTCATATCTCTTATATTAAATTAGTGACAGTCTGCTACTTCAATTACATGATTTTCATGATTTTATTTTCACCATACATTAAACTGGGCATTGGGATTAAAAGTTGCAATCCACAGTGAGTGAACTGCTTTTTAACATGTTGGGCTATTGTAGTATAATGGAGAAATTCTCTGAATACTGTGGAAGCATACAAAATGAGATGAACAAATCTGTCTGAAGAATCAGGAAATACTCGAGTGAATACTTTGAGTCTTGAGATTTAATTATGTGAAATATAAATGAAGATATCCTCGAGGTAGGATGAAAGGTGCTGGCAGTCAAAAGGCTCAAGGATGACAGTGGGTATGACACAATCTATCAAGCTATTAAAAGCAATTGAATGTGACTGAATCATACAATAGATGAGGTATAGGTACTGCTGCAGAAGTGTAAGATAATCTTGGCAATTTTACTTTAGAATTTCATAAAGACTTGTAAGGCAAGAACGACTTTAAATAGATGACATATTAGCTATTTTATGAACAGAACACTTTGAAGAATTTTTGGGAACTACATTGGAATAGTTAGGAACCTATTAAGTCTACTGCAGTAATACAAACAAATGTTAGCTAGGGCTGTAACTAAACCATTGTTGCTAAGGATTGTAGAGTGGGGCAAGATCAAAACATCCAGGAGGGAAATCAAGTAATACCCAAAGTACATAAAATTTCTTTAAAAATTACTATTAACAACAATAACACATGCAAGCATTTTCTGCATTCTGTCCAGTATAATAAACACAGATTTTGTTTAATCCCCATATGAATCATAATATTAAATAGATATTATTGGAATATACTTCTAACTTTTACAGCTAGAATTCTTGTCTGGTTCAACTAAAGTTAAAGATCACAGTCAAATAATTCAATATGGATATCTTTTACTTTTTTATGCAAACATATTTTCCATAGGCTATGGTCTCTTATAAATATTTAAATGCTAATTAAACATTAAACTACTCATATATTTGTGTATGTATATATATACATATTTATTTCACTCGTAGTATTCTTTATGTTTGAATGTAATTATCAATATTTTCAATGTACATTAGCCCAGCACACAAAATTTCACAATCATACTCAAGTCTCCAATTGGGTTGCTCTTGAAGGATGGGGAAAGTATACTGCACATATCACACCACCACCCATGTTTTTCATTTCAAGAATACACATGATGACATAAAAAAGAGGTAGGCTCATGAGTAGGATGATCAGATCATTTCTTGAACTAAGAGTGACTTGTGAACTGGAACTCAGGCCTCATGCAAGATAGAATACATGCAGAGGCTCAGAGAGAACAGCTTTTAAATATATTCTAGATCCTTGGTTTGTTCTGCCAACTGGTAAACAAAAGAAGTGTGTAAATGTAAGAAACAAGTGTCTATCTCCTAATTCATGATGCTACTGAGGAAGGAGCATGTGATGGCCTGTTCCTGATGTCCTCCAAAAGGAGCAGATGGTGCTGATGAATCAATCATGATGGAATTTGCTTCCGTGAAAGAGTGTCATTTCAATTTGTCTAGAATTCCTTGCTGGCACAATTAAAGGAGTGTGTTTCAACCAAAGAAGCATGAAAGTATTTCTGTGTTTAAGATGTCTATGAGTGTTTACTGAAGTAGAGGGTTACTTTTAATTATCAATTATTAATGAAGATATTCTTGTAAAGTAAATGTAGTATAAAATGTGGCATCTATAACATACTGACATTTTATTTCACCCATCATATTTCCTTGCGTTTGAATGTAATTACCAATGTCTTCAATGCACTTGAGCATAGCACATAGCACTACATAATTATATTCAAGTCCTCCATATAGGTTTCTTCTAAGCAAGATGGAAAAAGTATAGATTTTCTTTTCTATGTTTTTATATAAGAGGCATTAGGGAAACAAAGACCAATAAATCACTGGAACCTGTATATCTCCTATATAGAGAGAAATATTCAGCTAGCTGTCAGAGCTCGAGCAGCGAGAGCCTCAAATGAGCTGACCTACTTCTCGTCTGGTTCAGCGTTCCTTTTCCATCTCAGTTAATTATACCTTTGGAGAAGACTCCTATTTGTTTATATAAGAAAGAAAAAAGAAAAACTCTTTCTCTCAGTACTTTTATGGACAAGAATTTCTTGTGATTCTTCTTATTTTTAAATATAAAACATTTTTCCTTTGAAGAAGTGTTCTTTTAAGTTTGCTTTTCATTCCTAACTACTTCATTTTCTGTGTTGGAAAGGAAAAGTCTTTCAAATTGGGGAAATGGCAGTCAAGTCTCCCAAGTTTATCAATGTCATTTTGCTCCCAGGATACATGATTTCCTTTTATTTCCCAGATGTCAAAAATATAGCAGAGAAAAAGTGCACAAGCTGACAAAGAAAGCATCCCAGGGTCTGGAGAGAATAAAATATCCTCTATTACCAATGCTGTGCTTCTTTCTTCATACCTGTGTGCTGCTGCACGGCTATCTATGAAACGAGTATTATGACCTGGCCACTGTCATTTTAATATGAAATAGCCAGCATTTCCTCAGGAATTACTTGAATTTTCCACAATAATAAACTTAGTTAACAACAGCAGTCAGTCAAGGAAAAGTTTTATCACATACTTAGGGTACTTTATTGTCTCCCATAGAGGCTGGTTCCTTATGTCACCTCTGTGTTAACTTAGTGTCATATATGAGATACAAACAGAGGAAAAAATTGTAGGCATATGGAATGATCAATGTTGGCATACATTTTCTGACTATCAATCAATACATACACTAGAGTAATTACTATGTTAAATAAATCAGACAATATTTCTTGAGTTGATAAGAAAGGTAAACTATAATGTAATATTAAACTAATTATTCAAGTTTTATGGCTTACCAGGCAAATTTTTTTTAAAACTATCATTTAATGTCAAATGCAGGCTGATTAACCTTCCTCACCTTTGAAACTGTTCTAGTTTTATAAAATCATGAATCAGGAAAAGTCACACAACTTTACCACATACATGTCTGAAAGCAAGTAATACATCTTTCCTGCCATCTCAGTGGCAAACAACTTCCAATGCACACCTTAATTCTATGTCTGCAAAGAAAAAACTCAGCTCAAACTCACACTCTGGTTACATCAACTCTTCTGACTGTTATAGCTCTCAGAAATAAAGTTCACAGAAGTAAACAGAATAATATCAATTGAAATTTTAACAATTTGAACTAGAATACCAACTTCATACTTGAAACTTTTCAACCAGTAATTTAACTGAAATAACTTGCCTCATGTTGAATCCATATTAAAGGCTTGGCTTGTTTCCCACATTGATTATTTAGATGTAGTCCTACTCTGTAATAGACCTGCTTCTAACAATCACCAAATGTCTCTATATCACTTTCTTATTCTTGTTATCAAGAGTTAGTTACGTTTGCCTAGAATCCTATGTGATTTATACTCTCCGCTCAAAACACATAGGTATAAGGCTTGGAAAGCTATTGGAATAGCTTTTCCTCCTCTAAGCAGTGAGAGGAGACACAATATTACTCAGGGTCATTTTTGCCATTAACCTTTCTCCTTACTATGCCAACAATTTTAGAGTGCATCACAGTATGTGAAGGGTACAGAAGTATCTGAAATGTCCCTACACAAGGATTATGTAGATGCACTTATGACCAATAATGCTGCCACGGGAGATAATCCTGGAGTATGAAGGTGAATCAAAGCATTTTCCTGAATGTTCCTGTGGGAACATTGACTGTATAAGAGTCAAAAGGATAAAACACTGCCACCTTCAAAGAAAAACAGAGTAAGAAGCTATAAGCCAACACCAGCAGATGGGTTCCAGAGAGTAGAAAGAAAAGTGTCTCCTCAAAAATATCCAGGGTGAAAGACAGCCTAGCTGACACCTTACCTTTTTGAGAATAATTGTAGATGTCTAACTCTAAGAACTGTAGTACTTACAGTATTTGAGAATTACTGTGGTCTTCAAGAACTTCATTACAATTAATATGCATCTTAAGTCACTTTCTTTTTGGAAATTTTTTATAGCAACTATGGGATATACACAGATTATATTGTCCATACCCTACATAGAACCAACCTTTCAATTTTCAAATTTCAGTAAAATGGTACATTGTTCCAAAAATGTTATTTGGTTTGTCAGGAAATGATTTCTTTGTTGTAACTCTGGCTGTCCTGTACCTAACTCCTTAGACCAGGCTGGCCTTGAACTCACAGAGATCTGTCTGCCTCTGCCTCCCAAGTGCTGGGATTAAAGGTGTGTGCCACCATTGCCTGGCTCAGGTTTTACTTTAATTTGTACATAAATTTAAGTGTATGTTTGTATTTCATTTGATAATCCACTATTTGGAAGATTTTCAGATTTGCTAATTTTAGCACATCTATTAAGGCGACCAAAACCATAGATAGTGATTGAAGTTGGATGTAGACAGGGAGATTTACTAGAACAATGGGGCTATTCAGTGCTTTCAGCCTCATTCATGTGTGAAATATTTCTATAATTTATGATAGAATTACTTTGGGTATTTCTGTGTGAATGTATGTCTGTGCGTCTGTGCGTGAGAGAGAGAGAGACAAAGAGGGAAGGAGGGAGAGAAACAGGGAGAGAGGGAGGTAGAAAGGGAGAGAGAAAGGGAAAGAAGAGGGGCATAAATGTGAATGAGAGTTCATATACCCAGGTGTCCATGCTAAAGGCAGCAGATGACATCTGGTATTCTTGAAACAGAGTCTCTAACTGAAACTAGAAATAAGTGGCAGCCATCAAGTATCAGAAGTGTTCCTATTGCTGTCTCCATTATGCTGGAGTTAAAGGCAAAAGCAAACACACTCTGCACTTTAGCTGGGTGCTGAGGACTTAAACCCAGATCTGAATTCTTGGGGAGCAATCAAATCTTATCAGCTAAGTTATGCTCCTGGCCCTCTTTTAATGTTGTATTGAGATATATGTATTCTTATTTTCCCAAATATTCAAAGCTGGATGGATTTCTAGTTTTCTTTGTCACCAGATAACAGTATTTGAACTGAACCAAGGTGTTTCTGCAAATTAGCAACACAATATTAAAACAGTATCACCAAATAAATGATCCATTCCATAAAAGTGATGAATTGCAGCTAGCCAAAGAACATTTGGTCATAGATGACTTGTTCTTTAGCAGTCTTTTATTTCCAAGTCATTGGCAAAGGCAGGATGCTTTTGTTACTTAATGCTCGTTGTAATTAGTTTACAATGAAATATTGATTTTACATTAGGAAAGATAAATGTTATAGTATTGGCAACCAAATCTTGTTTTTATAAAGAATGACATTTTGCAGATAAAAACGCATTGCATTCCACTGTCCTGTCACTTTTGTGCAATTAGTATATGTATATTATGGTTTAGATATAGCAATATCTACTGTGGTGAGCCTGATCATCAATTTTCTTCTTAGAGAGGCAAGGTAAACATCTTTCCCACTGGAATGATTATATGAAAAAGTATCTCTATCTTCTTATACATCAGGATATATCACATTTCTACCTCATTTTTCCATTGTGAGGTGACCTGGCCATGAGGGAACTTAGAGAACTTTTAATGGCATAGCACCAATCTTTCTTAAGACTTTTTTTAATATTATCTGATAGCTACTACTGCTTATGATGAGATCATGAATGGATGTGATATTGAAAATAGTAAGAAATTATTGAACAAATTTCTTCTATAGAATATTTTGTGTTTTCCCTTTATTATATGTCTGGAGAAAGGATGATGATCATGTGTGTTCATAGACATGTGTGCTTTTAGCTGTGCTAAAATGGATGCAAATGGAAATCATGAGAATTTTTTATTAAAATTTGAAGTTTTTTTATACTTAGTGATCAGCATAAAATAAATATTTCAAAAGCTACAATTGATAAATATCATAGGTAATGAGGCTTTTCAGTCTGCATTGATAGAAAATCTTATGTTGAGCACAGATTGCACATTCTTAGAAATTTATTTTACAATAATAGCATAATTAATGTTTTCTAGATTTTATTTGCCTTAATATTTGGTCCTAATATAAGATGGTTTCTTCTTTGATTCTTTGTTACATATGTCTGTTTTCCTAAAGGAAACCTCTATGATTAATAAGAAGTCAACTTTTACTAAGCTTTGTGTTTCCTCCTTACAAAGGTTTCATTTGCTTTTAAGCTTCCCCTTGTGTTGAATAGGTTCACCAAAGATGGCTGGAACTTCAACAATCTTCTTTGCACAATGTCATTTTCTTTCATAGAAATCTGGAAGTCCTGACAATTCTGTCTCCAGCTTGGATAATGACATCTCTACTCAGCCCTAGTTTAATATTCAGCCTCTCTGAGTTTGGGTGATAGGATTTTGAGCAGAAGTATGTAAATTTTAGGTTCTAAGTTGAAGATAGTATAATCAGAACTATGAAATCTATTTTCCAAGACCAAAAATGTGTCAACATGGTGATGGAAAGCCTCCTATATGCAGGAGGAGTACCTTAGACAAGAAGCATGGTCAAAAGCTTCATTTGCCTTTGTTCCACTAATAGTTCTCCATTTTCTTTCTGAAGGCAGAGCATCCTGAGTTTTTTTCAGTCTGTGTCTTCTAGAATGTTCAACTTGCTAGAGTAGGTTACTTTAGAGTTGCCTTTCAAGGGTTCACCCATCTTATAAACTTGAAATAAGAGCTGATCCTCCTACTTGATAAAAGTAAGACTTTTTGAATATTTGCAAATCAAAAAAAAAAAAGAGTTCAATGGATTATGCTCTTACCAGCCCTACCCAGGAGCCAAGGGAGACCACCTGTTCTGTGTATGGGGAGAAGTTTTGGAGAACACTTGTATGTCACAGACAAACACATCACATAGCTAACTGTCTTGTCAGGATAGTGATACGTGATCAATATTTTCTGTGGTCAATCTGCCAAGTATATCAATAATTTTGTCTGACCTCACATTGAAAAAGAGCACCGTAGTAGAGAATTGCCCAATTGACCAAATTTGACAAAATACAATTTAAGCTTAAGTTTAGAGGCATGTGTGTGTGTGTGTGTGTGTGTGTGTGTGTGTGTGTGTATGCGCGTGTGCATGCGTGTGTCTACATAGTATGTGTATCTGTTCATGTGTACTTATATGTGGGAGTAGAGGCAGGAATTTTATGTATGGTGTTTTCCTCAAATGCTGTGTACCTTATTTTTGAGAAAGGGCCTTTCACTGTTTTCAAAGCTCACTGAGTCATACACTAGCTAAGCTGAGAGCCCAGGGATCTTTAGATCTTGATGTATCTGCCTACCCAGCACTGAGACCGCAGGAATAGGATGTCATGTCTGATTCCATTGTTACAAAGAACAGTGATTAGAAGTCATGTCTTCTTGGCGTGCCAAGTACTGTACTGACTGATCCACCTCCCCAGCCTGTAAGGTGTTGTGTTTAATGTTGAAATCTGTGATGTTGGATACATATTTAGTAACACTGGGAATAGGGCAAGAATCAACATTAGTGAAGAATAAAACATCATGTTTCCTAGCTGTTGGCATGTAGTATCTCATTTACTTTTCATCTAAACACTACAAAGTCTATGTATAGAAATTCAGGAAATAAAATTAAAGTTCACGTGGATTAAAAATATTCACCAAGAAACCAGAGCTAGTAATTAAGTTGCGTGTGTCACACACAGGCCTTGCTCACTTTGAAGTCACAGTTTATTCCTTTTTAAAAGTTAAGATGATGTTTCTGATATACTAATTTTTAATTGAAAGAAAACATTCATTGAAATCAACTTGAATACTACTTTAAATTGTAAGGAGGGCTGAGATTTTTGGCATCATAAAAGTGGTTTGCACATGTAATAACTTTTGAATGCATAGCAATAGAATGTTACTAACACTATGGTTTTCTATCTTAATATTAAATATTATATATTTTTCATCAATTCTGTACTTCTTGTTCTTAGAAGAATTATATCTTTTGTTTCTGATATTGTTAACCTAGTTCTTTTCAAGAATCATGGGTAAATTAAGGAAAAGTAAAAAGCCTTATTCCAGATGTGAGAAGCTGTAAGAAACAATGTTACATGTGGTATTGGAAAGCCTAGGTATAGTATCTAATCACCTAAGGTTTATCTCAAAGATGTGAGGAGAAAGACCACCAACATAGATCATCATGGCCAAATTAATTAAAGCAAGTATTTTCATTTTGTAAACAGACTACCACCCTGTAAGGTGAGGTCCAAGAGTTCAGCCTTGGATGTGGGGAAGATAAGATTTTCATAGCTCATGAATAGGGTGGGTCCAAATTGGGGGAGGGGTGGGCAGGAAAATTGTCAGGGTTCCAAAAGCTGAACATAACAAGACGGTCACAGAAAAGTAGTCAGAAGAAGGTAGTTATAACAACAGGTGGTCATAATAACCTTCTGAAACAAACATAGAATTACAACATGGCCCTAACAACCCCCCTGAAACAAAGGCATCTTTCCTGTATCTTGAAACAGGCAGTGTAGAATCATTTACACTTAAGATTATAGACGGGGCACAGCAAAACCATTAAGAAACAGAGGTTTAATCATAAACAGGAATAAATCTAGTTTTTCTTTACTTTAAGATGGTTATCAAGGCCACGATGGATGCAGGCTGGTTTATCGCTACTTATGCTGCTTTCAAACTGTTTTAACCTTGCTGAAACTTTCTTGTATCATTTTTACAGCAGGAGCAACAATTGTGACCTACTTCACAGGGCAATGATGTTCTCAAATTCATTATTAAAATGCATGGTAGCCTTTATACAAACACCTTTATATTTAAAAGCCATCTGAACACACTCCAAAGGAAATTGCAGTGAGGCTAGTGTTGACTCTAACCTCGCTTCCAGAAACTTGCCAGCTCTTGTCATGTCTCTGAATATCTCCTAAAATTTCATGATACCATTTCTTTGAGAATTGCTTTGAGAATTTCTGAAGGAAATAAAAAAAGATGGCTTGATATTTAATTTATCCACATCTCTTAAACATAGTCATCATTTCTATTAGTTGTTTGTGATAATGGTTGCTGATGTGATTATTAGCCATCCAAAATACTTTTAACTATGACTTAACTTGGAAAAAGGAAGTACCTGCCATTTGAAAACTAGTTAATAATATCACTTTAACAATATGTCCATTGCACAAGATAAAAGCCCAACAGTGCTTTGGGACCTGTGTGTTTGTTCTCACCCTCTATTTAAGTGATGTAAAATGAAAAGCTACATATTGCTTCATTATATTTAAGAGCAAAATAATTGGATGTTACCAGCTTGAGGACATCCTGTTCTTGGCCCAATTTTACTTATATTGACTACTGTTGCAAATAGCCTTTAAGGAATTTGTAGGATGTGTCTCTTTTTCTTTATTTTTACTCTTTCAATGCACAGTTCTCAAAAGCTAATCTGAAATGCTGGTTATTAGCTCCACTACTCTTGTTTTCTCTTGGATATTCTTTAATTGGAATCCTGGATGAAGATAATAATAGCTTTCTGCTTGAGGTTGAAATGATTCCCTTTTCAGCCTTTTTGTGTGAGCCTTCTGCTTCTGAACACACACTGTAATAATGTATTTATGAAATCTATATCATTTTTTGAAAAGCTAAACTTAGCAAAAAGCATTGCAGGTGTATCTGGAGACTGTCTCCTTGTCCTGTGTGGCAATGTTACGGTTCAGAGTAATCAATTATTGCTCTCTCAGGGAAAGCAAATGTGCTGAAGAGTCCTCAGGCTCAGCAGGAATGATTTCATTTATAATGAAGGAAATTGCATCTAGTGCTGACATCACTTGCATTCCCACTGTTTCTCTAAAAATATAGAAAATGGTAAGGTAGACTCAATTAAACGAGGACAATATTTTATACGTGAAGAATAACAGAGTCCTAGTTAAGTGTTAAGGACAAGAATAAAAACTGTATGATTTGTAAATGCTCCATTCTGAGTGGTTTCCAAGTGTAACATGTTGTAGTGGTCTGGAACACATTAGAACAGGCTCATGGGTGTAGTTGCCTGATAGAAACCACACGGTTACAAGATTTCACAAACAACACCATGAACAGGTTATACATTTACACTTTAAATGCTTGGAACCCTGAGTATCAATCCTCCTGCCTGCCAATGTGTCTTATGCTTTTGAAAGTGTAATGGTACTGTGCTTGGAGATGTATTGCTAGGGTGTTAACATAATAGACACCAAAAGGTGTCTTTCTCTATGTGGGTCATACATTACTTGCACAGGGAAAGGAAGGCAGAAAGAACATTTAAGTAATGAAGATCTATGATCAAAGTTATCAGGTAATGTTCCACTAAACGAATGGCCTTGTGAGATAGTCTGGTGAAATTTAAACTGGACTGACTGCTAATGGATTTCCGAAGTCAGTAGCTAAGCTGCTCCCTGTTTTTGAGGGTAGATGTTCCTGTGGAAAGGCTATGCCATTTATCAGTTTTGTGCCATTTATGCTACTCATAAAACTTTAGAACCATAAAATCTCAAAGAAGTTCTACAAAATCAGCCTCCAGGTACAATTTAAAATCAACTGGTTAAATGAAACTGCATTGGTTTTCTTTTAAGACATGGCAGAGCAAAAAGGAGGTAAAAAGTAGGTTTTCTCTCACTCCTGACTCCATGAAGGTCATGATTTCATGAGTCACTCCCTATTGGTCCTCAAATTTTATTCTCTTTCGTATCAGTCTGTGAAGGGAAGAAATTTACTTGAAAAATACATTTAAAAGTGACATCTGGTCAAAACCTGCTTTGCAGGGCTCGTTCTGACTTTTTCCATTCCAGATGATCACTGAGCTTAGAGAACTGAATCGCAGTGAAGCCAACTTCTCTTCCAGCCATGGACATGTTTAGAGTTTTATGCCATTCTGATTTCTTTCAAGACATTGTTGTAGTAAAATTTTTTGATAGGTAGGGCATGAATATAGCACAAATCATCATCTGCGTTATGAAAAGTGTATCTTTCTGAAAATATGAATGTTCACGCACATGTATATCATTTCACAAAGAATACTTCCATTCTCCTTTACAATCACCCAATCATATCTCCAAAGTCCATCTGCTAATTTTCTTCAGATTATCGGTTGAATTTCAATATGTAAATTTTAAGAGGATTCAATATTCAAATGATAAGAAATATTTAGTCCATGTGATATGTTTATTTAAATGAATTACTGCAAACTTTATTGATGTAAAACTGACTAAAAGTGTATATACTTAAGATGTACATTATTTCATGCTTACCCGTTCAAACTAAATAGCAATGTCATTTCGCATAGTTAACTCATTTTGATATATATGGAGAGAATACTTAGGATTTACTTTCCTACAAGATGGAGTATCATTCTTCTTCAGGATTGAAACATCACGTGCTGAATTTTTGGACCCCTTAACAACAATCTGTATACTCCTCCCACCACCACACCTGGGCAACAGCTTTTTCCATTTATATTTCTTTGTGACTCAGTGTGGTAGTTTTCACCTGTCCATAAGAATATGTGGTTTCAGTCCCTTGGGTTCTCCTCTGCACCAGGCAGTGTAAACACCCCTCCAGCTCAAATGTGTTGTCAGAAGCACAAGTATATCCTTTTGAGGTGCCTGCGACCATGTGCTTTTATGTATCACATTTTCTGATATTTTCTTAATCAAATTTTCTTTATACAGTCTTCCATTGGCACATGCCAAGATTAATCCATAGCCTACACTCCAAAATAGCTTGATCAACATTGGAGTGGCTTCTGAGATATTTAGTACAGATGCATCTGGGGTACCTATTATATGGCCTTTACATACTTGTCTTGAATTGGATTGCTGGATGATACAATTGTGCTTTCTTTTTAACTTTTTCAGAACCTGTATATTGCTGTCCACAATGGCTGCATCAATTTGTAGTTCCATCATCAATATGTAAGTACTCTGCATTCTTAATGTGCTGAAGTCTTTGTGATAAACACTAATACGTGAAAGATGTCCTGTTGCAGTTTTGATTGATATTTTCTTGAATCTTACTGATAATCCTCACCTTTTCAAGAAGCTGTCTGTCAGATTTTGAAATTTATATTTCTTTAGAAAACTGCCATTATTCTCTCTGCTAATATATTTTGCCAATATTTTGTATATTGTCTTATTATTAGCATGCACGAGAACCTCATATATTGTGGAAATACAATTCTTATAGAATATATAGTTTAAAAATATGTTTTTGGCAGGTTGCCCATGCTTCAGAATGTAGTATCTCATTTATGCACATATGGGCAAAACTAATTGCACAAGGAATTATCAAATAACATTAAAACAGAGGATTTGTAGTTCTTTGTAGAGGTGGGGCACCATGAGACATCTTTCTTCCAGATTGTAATGTCTATTGGTGGTGTAGTTCTTCAGGTCTTTTTAGACAATCATATTGTGAGGTATCACAGCTGATGCTTTCATATCATTTCAAAGACACAGTATGACAGCAGGCTTTCTGTTTCTCTAGTGCATCAAGTCTTTGTTGCTCCCCTTGCAAGATGTTTCTTGAACCTTAGGTACAGGAGACAGTGTAAGTCTTAGCTATAAATAAGCCTTGATTGATTATCCAATGGAGTAATAAGTGGTCAGCCCTAAATCATCCCCATGTATCTATCTATCTATCTATCTATCTATCTATCTATCTATCTATCTGTGAAAGATGAAACAGACTGAGCAAGATGTATCTATTTAGATATAAGTAGATGATAGATAGATATAAATATTGATATGTAGATATAGATATATAGCATGTGTGTATAACAATAAAAAATAAAGAGAAAGAGGCCGTGATTTCAAGACAGAGTGGGAGGGATTACATAGGAGAGGTTGGAGAGAAGAAATAAATGGAAACAATAATATTATATTTTAATGTGAAAAGATGTAAAGGGCATTAAGTTGTAAGGTAGATGATATGAAGGACATTAGAGAGATTAGGAGGGATATAGTGCTAAAATGTATGAAACTTTCAAAGAATAAAGATCTTATTAAAAATCATTTTATTTGGAGTCATCTTAAATGCTATTAAATCATTTTCCAGGAGCAGTACTCAAATATTACAAAATATTATAAGTTTAGTTGCAATTTTATTACTGCTATGCATAAAAATATTAAATATCATCATATTTATATAGTATCAATATTCATTTTATAATTACAGAAAAAACTAATGGAAAACAGAATTTATTTTGAAGTTTATATTAGATGTAACTAGTGTTTTGACAATGTTCCTTGGAAGTGATTATACTACAGGTCATGTAACTTCAAATTTATTACAAAAATAGCATATGATTTTTTAGAAAAGCTTTGGTTTGTTCCTTGAAATGACTGTTTTTCCAGTAGATTGGATTTTGAATTTCTCAAGAAAATTGTACTTTGAAAGAAAATTCCTATATCTAGAAGATTACATACTACATATGAGATATTTACGATTTGGAACCTAGTATATGTGAGCCAAGGTTAGAAGTGATCTTTCATTACTTCAACAGAAATAAACTCTTTCAAATATGAAGTTTTTCATGCAACAAAGATGATGCTTTGCCATCAGAAGAAAATGAAAGCAAAGCATGTGTATGCCAAAGAAATTGATAAAAATATACACATCTATTTCCATGAGATTTAAACTAGCTCAATTGATTAATTCCCCATTTTTCAATTTTGATAGTATGTAATGAACAGATATTTATCACATATCACATGAACATACTTTAGTCACTGAAACATTTCAAGACTCTTAGTGTCTTGTGATTTCATGTGATACCATGAAAAGAAATTGTAAACTTACAGTGCATTTAATGACCTAATGTGGCTTATGCAAATTATTTCAATCCAACCTTTCCCACCTCTTAGAAAAGCTGAAGATGCCTTATTTACAATGTTCCATAGATACCATCTTACTTCTTTGCACAGTAACTAAAAAAAAAAAAAAAAAAAAAAAAGAGTGGAATTAATGTAGGTTGAACAAATGGAAAGTAAATTTGAAAAACTAAAAATAAGAAACAATGAATTAAGTGAAATATACTGATGTCCCATTGGAATAGAAAATATATTTGTTTTATCATATTATATTTATCTTGTATCCTCGTTCCTCCAGCAACATATTGCATTTAGGTCATTTATACCAATTTAATCCAGCTGACCCTTTGCAATAAGTCTAAGTGTCATATCAACCATAAATTCTCTCATTAATCACAAGCCTTTGGTGAGTGTGTTGAGTTTGTAAGACAGCTCTCCAGCTCAGAGAACTTGTATACTTTCACAATTCCATTTTAATGACTACACTGTACTATATAATCAAGTTTATGGTCTTTGAGATTGCTAGAACTCCAGAATTCACTTACATTCTTTGTTTTCAGGAGCACAAAATGGCAAACACAATATACAGTGGAACACTAACATTGAACCTTGAAGAAGCCTATTCAAGTACAAATATTTTAAAGTAATGGCAATTTTTCCAGTAGGAGAACTCATAAAATACAGTTTAATGCAGTCTTTGTTTCTTTCAGTGTTGATAAAATGTTGAGGTCTCTGTCTAAGCAACTCATTGAGTTCCACATAGACTTATAATAGAATTGATATCTTTATTTACTTATTTATTAATTTTAGGGGAGCTGTTCCCCCAAGAAATCAGTTAATACTGAAATCAATAGCCAAATTCATTGATCATGAATAATCTGCTTTATTTGTGCTGTTTTTCTAATTTTGTATATTGACTCTACAATCTCCTGCTCCCTGGAATCTTATCTGAGAAAAGCTACAATACACAGAAGGATGATCACTATCATATGTGTGCTTGTGAGTTCTGATCTCTGCCTAAATTATCCCTTTGGAGTTGAGCAAGTCATGTCTCTGGTTATAAATTCAAAACACATATATGAAAGTATTAGCATAAACTGAGTTTGAATGATGAAAGATTTTTAGAAGTTTCTCCAGAAGTGGAAGACATTAGTGAAGCTCTATGAGTAGAGGCATTTGTGCAGTAGTTACTTTGATTCAAAGTTAGGCTTGTTTGGGAAAAGAGATATCATCAATCCACCTTTCTATCAGTCTACTTATAGACAAATATTGTTTATTAATTCATGGAAACTTACTAATTCTAAACTTTTTGTTAGCAATAAAGTATTGGCAATTTGCAAAATGTTTTCTATGCTAAGATTCAAAAAAAATGCTGACAAAATATTATATTGCATGTAGATATTATGCTAAAATATGGCTATAAAATTTTGTTTGGATGCACTTCTTATAAAATTAAAAATGAATACTATATGTTTATATTTTATAATGTATCAATTATTTATTCATAAACATATTTTTCTTTCTTTTTTTTTTCTTTTTGGTTTTTCGAGAAAGGGTTTCTCTGTTGTAACTCTGGCTGTCCTGAAATTCACTCACTAGACTAAGCTAGCAGTGATTGTCAAGGACATAGACATGATAGTGTTCTCTAGACCTTAGAGGGTTATCACATTCAGGAACTTATAGGATCTGTTGTTGTGTGCTAAGACCTGTACAAGATCAAGCCAGTCAGTCTTCCAGCATGTATGGTATGGGCACAGATGGATACAAACAATGAGTATGTGCATAGCTGTAGCTCTAAACAGAGTTGATAGCTGCTAGTAGAAAAGCAATCAGATCCTTCTGGACTGTAAACTCTGGTACAATGAGTATGCTGTGTGCTGGTGGATAACCCTATGCCCATGCACATATGGACAGTACTAATGGTCTACATGGTCTAATGAGATCCAACATTCCCTAGTCCAGGCCAAAGGGACTCTTCCATGGCCCTCTGGTTATTTCTGGTAAATCGAGAGTTCAGCTCGAGCCATCTCTTTCTGTCACCTGCCTTAGATACTGAGGACTTTCTCTTGAAGACTGGGAGCTGAGAAAATAGGAGAGGCCAGGGACTTGAGCCACTGTTAGCAGAGTTCCAGTGCTAAGGCTGCACAGCATAGTGGAGGAAACATAACGATGTCCCATGACACTGGGGCCAAGCCAAAAGCTTGGATATTCCCAGTGTGGGATTCCAGGAATACCGGAAGCAGAGGGAAGACATCAGAAGGCTTGGCCTAATTGAACCGAGGAAACTCCACACTGAGGAAGCCTCTAAGGGGTTCCTGAACGCATCTGGGTTGTGCAGCGAGGCAACTGGGAAAAAAAATTCTATTTGTTAAGAAAATTTCTTTGGTTAAAGTGGTGAACTTCTGAATGATTCCAATTGTTGCCATTGTCTCTGGTTATTTTTACTCTGTGTCTTGTGTGTTTTACCATCATTGAGCATACTGATTGGGTTGAATTCTACGTAGTGGTTTTGTTTTTGTAAACTCTGTCTTCTGTGTGTGTTTCTGTGCCAGGTACAGGTGAACTTGGGCACAGGACCAATTTTTTGTTTTTATAAATTTATTTTTGTAAAGAAGCACCAACATTCATGTCAACTCTTTTGAGACAAGGGTGGTCTGCATAATGAACCTATAGGGAGAGATGATACCGAAGACTTCCCTTTTATCCTCTGGGCCTGATTTTGTGAGCAGAGGAGCAAAACCGTCCAAATGTAGTCAATATGCTACCTCCCCCAAATATCCTTGACACTGTAAAAATCACATTTATATTCATCAGAACTAAAACTGTGATATCTATTTTACCATTTGCTCTAGTTTAGGCAAACACTGAGGGTAAAAGATCCTAGACATGACCAAAGCTCAGCACCAAATAAGGAGAATATTAAACTGGATCTTCTATTTTTAGGGTTTTTTTTTTAAGATTTTCTTCTTTTTTCTTTTCTTTTTCTTTGCCTTTTCCAAGACAAGGTTTTTCTGTTGTAACTCCAGATGCCCTGAAACTCACTCTGTAGACCAGACTGTCTTTGAACTCTCAGAGGTCCTCCTACCTCTGCCTCCCAAGTGCTGGGATTAAAGGCACACATCACCACCACCTAGATATTTTTTATTTTGTGTGTGTGTGTGTGTTGAGAGAGAGAGATGATGACTGTGTAGAAATAATACAATAACTTCAGGAAACAGACTCACCCTTCTACCCTATGAGTTCTCAGATTCAATTTGACCATCTGGTTGACGGCCAGCACGTTTCCCAGTACACAATCTCACCAGCCTGAATCTCCCTGTATTAATACTCCAGTTCTGTTTGTTTCCCTTGCTAGTATTTTATAGTTTTGAATTATACTTATGTACATATGAATATATATATACATTTTATTATATTTTCTTAATTGAAATAATTCATTTCCTTAATAAATATTAACAGCCTGTGACTAGGGACACTTCATTTACTGTGTGGTTTTCTGCTACACACATATTTCTACATGACTTTTCATTTCTCCTCATTAGTAGATACACAATGGAGGCTTCTGCCTTAATGTTTGATGCAAGTGATGTCCTTCAGTCTCTCAGTCTTATGGGCTGAAATAGTTTTATTTGGAACATGTTCATGACATTAAGAAAGTCAAATATTTTAATGTATGGGGAAACAATTTCTGTTAAAAAATGCAGATTAGCCTATGAGGCTGTTAAATTAATTCTGATTCTGCTCTGTTAGAGTGCACATTTCTGAACTGGCAGAGCTATTTTGCTTGTTTCTACCATCTGGAATTTGATAGGACCTTTTAGTCTTCATGGGGCTATAATGATATTCATGGAAAAGCAGGGTGCATTTTTTAAATCTAATGAGGTGTCAGCTTCCTTAGTGACTCATTTTCTCTTTTGTCCGTCACTATTTTCCATTTTCTGCCTCTGAAACAATATAGACTAACCAAAGCACAAAGGGATATTATCAAGAAAGCATTTGGGAATTTAAACCACTTAACTAAGAATGAGTACGAAGATGAAACATGCATTTTAATAACTACTTAATATTTTCCTAAATTTCTAGTTTATATCAACCAATTCACATCACAAAAAAATCATGTTTATAGCAGCATTCCTAGGTTGCTACTTCAGGATTGTCTATGTTTACCACTTTGGCTCTTCCAGTGCTCCAGTGAAATAGCATCTGATTTAACTTTCAAGTTTGTTCTAGTTCCTTTATCATCCGTGCTTAATTTTCTACCTTCAATCCATTTCAACATATTGTATTTCTTAATTTTCTAATAACTGATTCTAGCAGGCAACATTTTATCTATTTCTACTTTATTTGATTAGGATCAAAGAATGCAGCCTACCTTAACTATCTTAACATTGTGTCCCTTTTCCCTGCCTATACACACACACACACACACATTGCTATAGGGTTCTGAATGATGTGAAGACATTTCTTTCAGTGACTAGATTTGTGTAAGCAGATCCATAAGATAATGATGAAGCTCTAAAACACTCTTATTTAATGGCTTTCCAGGATTTGGCACCATTCATTTTTCAGGTGTTTGTAGTAGTGGTAGCATAAGCAAATTTGCCATCCTGGTGAAACAGGCTTTCCATAAAGCCACATGTGATTTTTGCACCAGCAGCAACCTCATAGCTTGTGTTCATTTGACTTAATTTTGTATTATTTTACCTATGTAGCTTCCAAATCTAAGAAAAATCATTAATATTTCAAAAGGAGAATACATGAATGTGGAAGTGAAATTAAAAGTGACTAAAAATTAAATATCCCTCTGTCTAACATATTGAGTGAATTGAACATAGTGAGAGTGTCTGTTATGGATCTACTTCATGAAAGACTGTAAGACTAAGACAAGTGAAAGGAAGGCCTGTATTAGACAGAGTCAAACATTTTCTGAACTGGATTGAAGACCAGGCATAGAAATAGAAAGTCACATCACCATCTATGACTCCCACAGAAACCTGTTTCTATGTACCATAATGTTATGGTAGCCAAATAAATAAATAAATAAATAAATAAATAAATAGATAGATAGATAAATAGATAAATAAATAAATAAATACTGTGTTGAACGAAAGGACCAAACTTAGAGACAATATAAAATTTACTTCAAGATATGGGTGCTTGTAAAGATTCAAAAATTTCTATTCCTTAGTAATGGAAAGTAAGTGATTAGTTTCCAATTGCTGCTATGAAGAAACTGTGACACATTTGTAAACATTTGTTAGGCTACTGTGCAGGACCAATGCTCAGGAGAGCAGACCTGGCCCAAAATATGCCAGAGACAAAGCAGGCAGAGCAATAGGCTATGGTGGAGAGCTTGGTATGTAGTAGATATGCAGTAGGCTATATCATCTAGATTCCCCTTTATGCATTTTTGATGCTTGTAGAATTATGAAATTGCTTAATAATCATGTGTTGGAATACATCCCTGTTGGGACAGGGCAGCAAAAACTCTAATGATATTATTACCTTATTACTCTAGTTCTCATATCCTGGTTCCAGTTTGTGACCTGAACTGGTCTACTTCCTTAAGACAATTCCTCATTTGATATTCCTGAATGGTTTGCATTATTTATCTAGTTTCCTTTTAATGACTTTTATCATATGGTCATGGCCTTATCTTGGAAATGAATTATTATTTTTCTTTTGAATCTCTTCTTGGTAGAACTTAGTTGTTAGAAGACCCTCCCTCAATTATTCTGATACTGTTTCAGCTTCATAGAAACGAGGAGTAGAAAAATGCCATTGCTCTCACGTGTGGAAGATCCTAGGCATATCAGAAGAGTTTGTGCAAAGCTGGTGGCTTTTTCCTCTGAGGATGTGTGGTGTGTGTGTGTGTGTGTGTATGTGTGTGTGTGTGTGTGGTGTGTCTAGAAGAGTAGTATTGGAGAATCATGAAGTAAAATATTCAAGGCTTTGCAAAAAAGGGGGGGGAGTATCATTCCCAAAATAAAATAAGGTGTGCTGGGTTGAATACGAAGCTCATAGCATTAGGGCTGGTTCAGTTAAATAAAGTAATACTTCTGGTCCAACAATAACCTCAAAATATTTTTAGTTGCAGGTATAGACATTAATGTCAAGTCAAAGCAATAATTTTTTTAAAAAGAAAATATTAGAGTCAGTATGAAGAACTCTAATATATCCTCAATAGATAAGGAAATGTAGCTTCCTGATACAGTGCTGTTTGTCATGATCAAAGATGTCCTGATTTTAACCACATTCAAGTACTGAGGGGATAAAAAGAAATCTACCTGTAAATATTGAAGATGAAGATATGGTCAGCAGTGCTGGCCACTGGCTGCTATTGCAGAAGACCCTGGGTCAGTTTTCAGCACCCATCTAGTGGCTCATACCCATCTATTTCTCCAGTTTAGGGAATTCTGATAGCCTCCTCTGACATCCTATGGCACTAGACATGTATGTGGTAACATACAGGCAGACATGCAAAACTCCCATACACAGAAAAATACAATAAATGAGTGGTTTTTTTTCTTTTTGCTTTTGTTTTAGAGAATAAATCACATGGAAAGTTTAGGGTAAGTTGACAGAGTAGAGTCTCCGTTTAACAATGTGAAGGCAAGAGTAATAACAAGTAAAAATCAAACTCTATTCCAAACAAAAAGAAATACAAACAACTTAAAACTGAGAAAGGCAGTGACAGAGTGGCTGAATCATACAGAGGGAAAGGCAGATGATTTACAGAAGCAGAGACACTGAAAACAGCTTGAGCCTCTCATCTCCAGAGGGCAAGAAGATGCTTACGAATCTTCTAACATGATTGAGTATGAAGCTAACAAGTCAGAGGAGGTGACCAAGTCAACAGATACATAAAATACTACACAAATCACAAGATGTATGAAATACAAAGCAAGTAAAGTTCTACAAACAGGAAAGAAAAAATTAGCATAGAAATTGAAACATTTTTGACAAAATAACAAAAGTCAAAAACGAAAATCTCAATGAATCAAATAACACACACACACACACAGAGCCATCATCTATAATTTCAAACTACAAGGAGAAAGGATATCAGGGAAGGAAGAAACAGCTAATGAAGTATTTCAGTTACACATCAATGAGAAAAAACTACAAGTACCATCACACTTGATTACTGTCAAAAGACCAAAGTCAACACTACACAGGATAGAAGGAGGAACTGGGGCAAATATTAAAGCAATAAGCATATAGCCAATGAAATCATAGCATAAAATAGAGAAATATTTGGACACCCAAAAGGAAACAGTATTTAGAAGTTAAAATTGAATTTAAACCAGCATTAAAAGTGCTCACAAACACATTGCAGTAGCATTAGCTCTCTACTCGGTAGAAGCTACAAAAGCACATAACACTTTATTTTAAGCCTGAAAGGAAATAGCTTCAAACTAAAAGTATTATATTCAGCAAGACTATATTTTTAATTTGAAAGTAAAATAGTTGTTTCAAAATAAATGCAATCTAAATAAGCCACAACAAACTAGCCAGCATTGCAGTAGATTCTTAAAAGAATATTTGAACAGAGAAAAAGGATTTAAGTTATAAGGACATGAGTAAGAATAGCTATCATGGAAAAATACAACGAAAAAAGAGAATTAAACAGGAATCTATTATATCCAACACTGTGGTGCATCAAACTCTCTAATACTACTAGAGAAGAAAGAACAAGAAACTCTATAGACACCTAAAATATAACCAGTAAACCATAAGAATTGGTAGATATCCCCCAGCAACAACCAAATATAAGTAACCTTAACTCAATTGTAAAATACCTGTGTTGTCACCATGATCTGTTGTCTCCAAGAAATATGTCTTCGTTCTAAAGTCCCTTACTGACTGAGGTTCAGAGGATGATGTCAATCATGGAAAACGTATTCCCCAAACAAACTTGCATCATTCTGCTGATCTCTGATAAGCTAGAATAGTAGCAATCAAAAGTAGCCAGAAGTGATCACAACAGCTGCATACTAACACAAGGGACAGCTAATACAACTGCAAACAGTTAGATAATCCTGACACAATAATGCTGGATGACTACAAGACCCCACACTCTCTTTACCTAGTCATCCACAGTAAAATCCAACAAAGAAAAAATCAAAGCTATATTATACCACAAAACAAACGGGTTTAATAGATACCTACTAAGTAAGTCTTCTGATAACAGAAATGGAATGAACATTCTTCTCAGCAGCAACCTATGGTGTAGTCTCTAAAAGGAAACATAATCTGCCTTATAAAACAAGTCATAACAAAGAACAGTAATGTAATGCCTTGCATCTTATCAAATCACAGTGATATAAAACTAATATTTAATAGCAAAGAATACTCAGAAACTTCTCAAATACTTGTATACTACATAGTGCACCCTTATACAAATAATGGGCTATTAGAGAAATTGGTAATTTCCTAGAATAAAAATAAAACTGATAAAACAAGTCTTTGGAATAGAGCTAAGGCAGTTCTAATTGAAAAGTTTGTAGCTAGGAGTGCTAACATTAAAAAGTCAAGAGATTAAAAAAAAAAAAGTAATCTGACAATGCAACTCAAGATCTTAGAAAAGCAAGAATAATAACAAAAAAAATCCCAAAGCAGAAGACAGCACAAAATGATAATAAATGAGAATGAAATTAGTGAGACTGTGAAGAAAAATAAACAGAATCAATGCAAAGTTTTTTAAACATAATGACGATGGACAAATTCTAAGACAAACTGAACATTAACAGAAGACACAAAGGAGTAAAATAGATATCCAATGATATTGCAAATGTCATAGAAATTGTTGCAAACTCATGGTCCATAAAATTTGAAAATCTAGGAGAAATGCAGGAATTCCTGAGCACATTTGAACTAAAAGATGAAATTAAAAAGTTATGGGTAAGATTCATAACAATAAAGACTGAAGTACTCACATAAAGGTAGCTCACACTTCTTGTGAGGGTAATTTGTTATAACATTGATAAAGAACAGCCAAAGGCTAACTAGGATGAGTGAAGGAGAACATGTATGAAAGAGAGAAGAGACAACGCATATGTGCCTGACTCACTTTATAACCATCAGCACCTGAGACAACTAATCGATTTAATTGGGTCCTATATTAATCTCTTTATAAAAGAGTACCCCCAATTACTTAAGTGTTTCCTAAAGGCCCCATTAACTCTCTATGTTGCCACATTGAGGAATAATCTTTCATATGAGTTTCAGTTGGAATTAATGACATTCAAACCAAATTAATGATACACAAAGGAATGTAGAAGAGTCCACTGAGTTCAGAAACTATGGACTAGATATGACATACCCACTTCTCTCCAAGGATCCTGTTTTGAAGACTTAGTCCCCAAGTACTGAAACATTTTTTGAGGTGATAATAATTTCAGGAGTGGAATCTAGTTGGGGGGGAAAGAGTCACTTGGAGCTTGACGTTTTATACCTTACAGCTGGTCTTATTTTTGTACTCTACCTACTGTCTACTCCTCCTTAAGCTACTCTACCATGACCTTATGTACAAGAGCTGTGTCCAACCAAGCACTCAAGGATGGAATCATCTGAAATGGTGAGCTTGAAAATCTGTTTTCCCTTAAGCAGCTTCTGGCAGGTGTTTTTCACAGTCATGAAGCCCGTGGCTTTGTGAGTATCAAAGATGCTCAGATTGCTCTTGTACATATATGGAAACATTCACATCCAA
Source organism: Cricetomys ansorgei (assembly GCA_026225945.1). Taxonomy (NCBI): domain Eukaryota; kingdom Metazoa; phylum Chordata; class Mammalia; order Rodentia; family Nesomyidae; genus Cricetomys; species Cricetomys ansorgei. The sequence continues at coordinate 3,107,675 of JAMJFZ010000289.1, read as the reverse complement.
GAAATATCAGATGTCTGATGATTGTCCAGCTGCAAAAACTCCTGTGAACATATTTACTCATGTTTGAGCCACTTGGAAAATATGGTGTATAAAATTATCCTAATAAACATTAGGTGAAGACATTGTCTCTAATGAAGCCACCAAGAACCCAACAAACAAATTAATAAACTATTCTCTGTATTTCTCACAATATAGAAAAATCATCACAATCAAGTGATGGTTGCTTGATTAAATTATTTAAATGTTTCTTGCTCTCAGTAGACCATGTTTTAAGGGAAGCATCATTTTTCCTTTTCTCATCTGTATCTAATGAGTGAATTGGCCAGATTCACAACAATTACAATTACCTTTTATTCAAATGCTAATGAATCCAAAATATACTAAAATGTATCTATAGAAGCTTGAACTCATAGAGATAAAATTCTGATAAAAATAGGAGGGCCAATTAGCATCACAGAGATCGAATTCACACACAATGAAGTATACTGCAAGTAATTCATTGCAAACTTTTTGATATGTATAACAAACAAATAAGCTCTACTTTAAAACACTCTAAAAAGACTTGTATGTTTTGTCCTGTCAAATGAAAGCCAACTTGGTAAAATGACTAATGTCAATATTGCTTTCCCAGAGAAACAAGACCTCTCTCTAGAGTGATAACATCTTCATTTTCCCAATTAACAAACATGAACGATGTCCCAACACTTAGCAGAAAACTGTGATAGATGCATGGCAGCATCGTCTTGCACTGACAATGTAAACAATGTCACAAGATTGCATATGTTACCATAAAATACCAGAGAAGTGTGAAATAAAGATTCCATCTTGGTATAGATTTCTCAGTTATTTTCTCCATAAAAAAGAAACAAAAAAAAAAAGCATTTCTAATTTTGTATGCTATTTAATATAAAAATCTTGATCCTTTACTTTTATTGATTATAACTATATTTCAAACTTTATTAATGCAGTGGCTTAACAAAGGAAAATATTATATTATTATGCAAAGTCTATGTGAAGTGAGCAGGTGGTGATTTAAAGTAGATATTACTGTTTATCTCCTTGCTGATAATATTAGCGTTCTCAGCCTGGCCTCCCTCTTCAGGTACAAGAATTTGACACAGTCTGCATGACCCAAGACACACTGACCACTAAGCATTTAGCTCAAAATGCAGCATATTTCCATTCCCATGCAGGTGAGAAATATTCATTGCTCCTTGGAGAGCACAAGGGCTCAGTGAAGTGTCGGCACCTCAAACCAGATCAAAGATCTCCATGAGTAGCTTTCATGCAAGGGATTGAATATTATTAGTAAATAGCCAAATACAAAACCAACAATTTGATCTTAATAATTAAATTCTCACTGACTGATTGCTCTTTAACACATTGTCCCATCATGTTGCCATGGCTGGTCTGTAGCTCATTGTGTAGACAGGCTTCAACTTCAAAGAGATCTTACTATTTTTGTCTTCTGGGTGCTAGGATGAAAAGGGTATACAATTATATCTGGCCCTAATAATTGCTTTTTAATTTTTTTCTTAGAGAGGGTTCATTAATTTCTTAGAGTGGATAATTGAATTTCCAATGTTCTGTCAAGCACTAACTTAAAATATTGTGTATCATGCAGCATAGAATATATTTAAGATGTGACTTACTTATAGGATATCTGGGTATCCTTGGATTATTTATGTACCTCATTTTTACCTGACACTGAAGAGTACACTGTCAGTGAAATTTGTCCAGTTTTAAAGAGTCCCAAATGTACAGCATCATTAATTCAATCTAGAATTGATTATGACCACCACCATGCTAACTAAATCAGCTATTCTTTCTATTATATGTTTTAAATGTCTTGTGATATTATAGCATTAACACCCTTGCCTAATGCTACCTATCATTTTCTTCTGTGTCCAATCCTCTGCATATATCCATGGATGTTAGCAAAGGAAGAATGAATGTCATACTAACCCAAAACTTACTGGGCATATTTTATAGCATGGGTAAAATTTTATTTTATTCATTATGAAAATTTGAAATGTCATAATGAGTGTTTTTATATACTATACTTGCAATGAAAATGTTTTAAAATTATTTTTAAAGAATTCTGGTTTCTCACATGATAGAACAATGTTTGTTCAAACAACAAAGCTTGTAATAAAGTTCTTACCTAAGTACACTTAAACCAGATAAAACAGGGTACATATGTATATAATGTTTATGACAGCAGACTTTACTAATACTATACATATAATAATGAAAATTTCCTAGGATATGTGTAGTGCTATTCCTTTTCCAGTTTACTAATGTGAGGTTCCTGAATTCAAAACAGAGAGGAAAGCAAAGTGAAGCTTGGTGCATAGTTAGAGGAAGGGAAATGGAGCCGGTAATCTTGAGGAGTAAAATGTCTAGCCTTCAAGGAAATATCCTGAACAAAAAAAGAAAAAAAGAATACAACAGAAAGGTCCCTGGAGATCAGTGTACCTCAGCAGAAAGTGACATTGAATAAGGATTAGGAAATTCAAAGGCCAGGGGAAGTCATCACAAAATATTCAAGAATAGTGATACATGTGCCCACAGGAGCGGGAATAGAGCCAAAAACAGAGTTAATTCACACCAGCCAGACTGGAAATGTTCACAGAGCCTTAGGGAACATACCTCATGGGGTCTGGCCTTCTGTTTACCTAGACTGCATGGTGTTTAGAAATTGTCTAATATATCAAAATAGCAGGACACAAAAGATCATTCTTTACCTGAATATATATTCCAAACAAAACTGTAAATTTTCTATAGGGTTTTTACTAATATCCAGTACCCAGAGAAGTAGAATTCCCAATGTTGAGCTCCTCTACAAATTAATCAGACTATCAAACACACACACACAAAAGAAAAACTGAGCTCTAATCAATTAAATCCAACACAACTATCACAGATGTTAGGATTAGCAGGGAACAACTTAGATGGAGTTATTAAGACTCTATTCCATATGTCCAAAATTTAAGAGGAGACTTGGGATATCTGCATGAGTATATATGTGTGTTTGTGTGTCTTATGCATGTGTATGTGTGTGTATGTTTGTGTGTGTATGTATGTGTATATATTATAGATGAATATACTTATGTGAAAGATAAGGTCTACACTCCAGGGGTCTACATTCAGAGGATGTGTAGTCTGGATGGAATGTAGATACACCTTTAATACAAGTATTTAGGTGGCAGTGGTAGTGGCCCATGACTTTTACCCCTAAGACAGAAACAGTATGGAAGTAGACAGGAAACAGAGCTCAGAAGGAGTCAGTGTCACACAGGAAGTGATATCTGAGATGAGTCAGGTGATAAACATGCAAAGTGACAAATCAGATGAAGAGTTGGCAGAGTGAGTCAGAGTAAGGATATACCCAACTCTCAGGAGAGAAAATTGGTCTCTCAGCTCAGAAGAATCAGTCAAGAGTTTAGAAGTAGTCAGTTACAGAGGAGTCAGTTACAGCAGGCACTATGAGGCAAGCAGTCTGAAGCAGGCAGATGGGGGAAAAGACATAGAGATGAGGAAGCGGTCTGACTGAGGAGAGAGGTTGACTGTGGTAGAGTGGTGCAGTGAGAGCTCATAGAGACACAGAGACAGAGAAGAGCTCAGGAGAAGTTAGTATCAGACAGGAAGAGTGAGGCTGAACCAGAAGAGTCAGAGTTCAAAAGGAGCTAGTCTGAGTGGCTCAGTCAGTAGATATCAGAAGTTGAGGATGAAGACTTCTAGGTCCCGGCTAGCAGTTTAAATGTTCTATATTGTAGGAAGGATGAAGCCTTCCAATTCAATAATTACGACCAGATTGTGCAGAGGCTGAAATGCTCTTGGGCTCCAGGGCCTTGGCAAGAACCAGTGTTTTAAATAGCCAAAGCATAAGCGTTTTTGAACTAAAATCAACAGCTACGTCTGTTCTAGTTGCAAATCTACAACCACAACATATATGTATGTGTGTATATGTGTGTTTGTGTGTGTGAGTGTGTGTGTGTGTATGTGTGTGAGAAATTCAAATTGTTTTTCAAGAGATAAAACAACAATATCCATGGTGAAAACAGGTTTACATGAGATTATCAGGACACTATACACTGAAGATTGGAAGAAGTGCTCTTGATGATATATTAACAAAAATGACCAAATTAAAAACATTGATAAAAAAGAAGGTTTTTGTTTACTTGTTTGTTTGTTTGGTTGGTTTGGTTTTCTGAGAAAGAATTTTTCTGTGTAACAACTCTGGCTATCCTGATACTCACTTTGTAGACTAGGCTGACCTTGAACTCACAGAGATCCACCTGCATCTGTGTCCTGAGTGCTGGGATTAAAGGTGTGCATTATCAAGTCTGGCAAGGAAACTTTGAAATTTTAGTTAATGAATGAGTTCATTAACTAAATATAGGAAACGCTCATGAAGTTTAAAACATAGGAATTCTAAAATGAGGAAAGTAATATAAAAGAAAAAATATTCATAAAATTATGGCTCCTGAACTTCCAAATTGAACAAAAATATAATTTTATAGATACATGTCTCCACAAACTCAAATACAAGAAAAACGAAAGGCAACCAAGACACAACCAAATAAAGAGAATAATCATAAAAAGAATACTATGCTGATATTAATAAAAATATTTCAAGGAGAGAAAAATGCACTATATATGAAATAAATAAACTTTAAAATTTTAATGTTTATTTAATTTAATTAATTTAAATACATACCCCTCACAGAAACTATGAAAGTATGAGAAGACCACAGAAAAACATGTTTACCTCAGAGTAACTATAGTTAATAGAAAATAGTTTTCAAAGATAAAGTTGAAATAGATCTATTTTTCTCTTACCTCTTACAGAGTATTTGAAAAATATCATCTTCTACAAATATTTACTATGAAAATTGAATTTTAAGGAGATGTAAAGTGACAATATGTGGAAGTCTGGATCTGGGTAATATAATGAGCAGATTAGGACCCTGTTACTAGTATACATTAGAGTTCCAGGGTTCAATATTCGCCCACCTCTGACAAAAACTTGAAAGAATCCAAAATCAGTAAGCTCATGATAAATGTATGTATTTTCTTTACTTTCATATATCTTAAAATCAAATGTTAGCCACTCTGATCCTATGAATGGGAAATGGGAAAATATGGGGGATTTGACTGGGAAAGGGAGAGGGGTAAAAAGAGGAAGACAATGGAGAGAGATAAATAACATTGATGTTTTGAATGTCATAGGGAAACATTTTCTGAGATTCTAAAAATACATATAGTCTCTCTCTCTCTTTATCTCTCTCTCTATATATGTGTGTGTGTGTGTGTGTGTGTGTGTCTGTGTGTGTGTGTAGTCTAAAGGCACAGGATTTAGAGGAATTGAGCTGGAACACGCCTAGAAGTCCCTTCCCTGAGGACTAGCTCTCATGGTATAAGAAGGTGCTATGGAAGCTACCAAGAGGGAAGAGCGACAATCATCTACCCAGTTGTAACGTAACTACAATGACCAGAACAGGACAGTGGTGTGACAACAGACTTTTATCTTGGTGATAACAAAGAGCTGTCTTTAGACCTGATCAATACAAGGGAATTTGTTCCTAGAATTGTGAACATAGTCAATACCTATGGCTGGAGATTTCAGAACAGAAAAAGAGAAACAACTATTACCATTTTCCTAAACTAATATGATTTCTACCTCCATTCTAAATACTTCGCTTCATACTCCAAGGTAAATGTAGCACTCACTCATCATCAAAGTTGCTTCTTGTTGCAGCAGATGAAGACAGTGATAGAAATCCACAACTGGTCAAACCTCAGAGAGGTTTGGCTGCGGGATGTTAAGGGTCAATTGGCACAACTGCAACATAATATAATGTAAATAGTCCAATGAAGTAAACACTAGGCCCAGAATTCTTCAGAGATAGGACAGGACAATAAAAAAATAATAAAACACAGTCATCTGTTGCACTGACATTCATAAATTTACACTGAGTTCATATCCTGAATGTAGATCACATATGAGTAAATCTTTTTATTTGTAAATGAAGATAGAGTCTACCTCAAAATATTGCTAAATGAATTACTTTCTGGAAGCTAAAACTGCACATGTTTGTTCATACCCACAATGCCAGCACTCAGAAGACTCGGGCTGTTGGATCTTAATTAAATGCCAGCCTTGGCTACACAGATAACATTGTTGTCTCCCCAAAAATATTCAAGTGAATTAAATTCTATGTTTAAATACAGTGTTCTTACACTGGAAGCATCCAGCAAGAAGGAGACATGCTATTATTATTAAAGGTGGCATTATACACACTCACTAATTCTACATTCTACCACTAAGTCTTTCTCCTCCAAAATCAACAGTCTACTTCCAACAGTTTCAAATTACAACTGCAAAAAATAGAAGACAAAAAATGTTAATGAAGCATCAATTTGCAAAGATTCACGAGTTTAGATGTGAGAAATGTTGAGTCTTGCAGCGGGGAAGGTAGGATGCAATTATATATAAAGTTTGCAAGTGCAGTCTCTATCTAGCTCATTCACAAGTTTTTTGGACCTTGAGACCACTACTATGTTATTTTTATTTTCCCCTCAGACTTTACTGCTTCCTGTGAGAAAAATACAAATTTTTGGAATAAAACATTAAGCCGCAAAATCACTTTATGAGTTTGACATATATTGTGAGAACTGGAATTTCCATCTGTTTTTGCAGGTAAAAATATGGCTTAGGATTCCTGGAAATACTTAAGTCTGAGTCTATCACCTTCTCTGTTTAGGCCTTAAAAATACATATTGTGATTCTTTCATATTCAAAGTGATGAACATGAACGAAATTAGTTCCCTAAAGAATTTTAAGATGTTTCTAAATGAAGTATGTTGGACAGTTCCAGAATGTATAGAGTTAGTAAAAATGAACTTATACACAAATCATTTCAGTTCTGTGTCTTTCATTCAGTGCTTAATATCTCCAGTTTATCAGTGGAAATCATGATTAAAGAAATCTGACATGTTGAAAATGTTGAATTGTAATTGTGCAATCTTGAAATAGGGTAAGAGCTCAGTGTATCAAGATCACATGGCTCTTTTCAGTCAAGCTTAAGGATACAAGATGTATCATTATTTCTTATTGTTATAAACTTGGCTGTAAGGGTGTTTTTGTTATGTATTGAGAGCAAGGGTTTTCTGTGTCATTATAGAGACTATAGACACAACTTTGTTTTATTTTTATTTTAAAATGTGACTTGATTTTGCATCAACTGTGATTGTCCATAAACATCCTTGGAGACGCTGTGGTAAAACAGTAATAGATGTCACAAATTCTCAATATTAACCCTTTTTGGCCAAGTTCTGTAAAGTATCATCTATCATATAGATTTGTTCAAAAATATTTTGAGGGTTTATAAAAATGAGAAATGACATGATATAAACACAATAAAATCCAAAGTAGCACAATTTATATAGGAATCAAAGGATAACAAATTCCATACCACGTTCAAGTACCAGTAGAGATAAAAAAATTTAGAGACATTTTTTTAGTCAGAGGAGCCATGAATATAAAAGAAAAACTCAAAAAACTCAAATAACAAAAAAAATTGTTAGTGCAGTGTTTTTTAAGACATTTGTAAGGAGTTTTATGATGTCACACTATCACAAATTTTTTTCAAGAAATTAGAATTTGATTTATAATTGTTGCATTAATTTTTCTTGCAAAATATGTCACCTCAGATAGGACACCAAAGAAAGACCAAAGAACTTATTCCACCCAAGTCTAACTGGGTGAATTAATGACTATAATTGGCTTTATGTATGGAATAATGGTTGAGTGATTACTTACACTTTTTAGAAAAATCACATCATTGAAGAAGACTCTCCATTACTAGCAATCAGTAATTTATAACTGTTTATAAATGTCTTATGAGGACCAGATCTCAAGTGCATCCTTATGAGACAGCTCACGAGCCCTCTCTCCCTTCTACAAAGGAAAGACAAGAGGCTCTATCTTGTGAGGGGCTCCTGTTTCTTAACATAAATGTACATTCAAGACCTCAGCCGCCAGTGCTACCTGGAAGATTGTGTCCTATCCACTCTTCATCTTCTTCCTCCTCTTACATTATTTCTACCCCCTTTCCCCACACTGTTCCCTGAGTCTTGGAAGAGGGAATATAGATATATCTATACCTATACCTATACCTATACCTATACCTATACCTATACCTATACCTATACCTATATCTATATCTATATCTATATTTATAACGTTGACAGCAGTAAAAATAACCTGCCTCCCTGCCCATGACTGATAACATCAATAATCAATACATGTGAATATAAACTATTAGAAAACAATTGCACAAGGAGCTTTCATTCATTTAGGAAAAACAAATTCTATGGTTTTCTTAACTAGAATTTTTGCCTTTGAGTATCAAACATGGGTCCCCTTTTATAAATCAGAAATATGGTGTCCTCCTGCACCCATGACAGCTATGCTACTGTTTCCCCAGCTGGCACACCTTGCCTTATATGCTCCAAATTTTATCCCATTCTCCACCCCCTGCCCCAACATAACAGTTCATGTGGATGCAGAAAGAACTGTGAAGGGAGTAACAAGAGTCTGTACATGTGTCTGTGCATTAGAAGCTAGTACGCAGGCAGCAATTTCAAAAAAAAAAAAAGGTGTTCCTTCAAGTATACACTCCTGAGATCTCAGAGGTAAAGTTGCTGATATCAGTGGGAACCCAGAGACTCAAAGCTTGAGGATTCTTATTTTCAGTTTAATAAAATTGTGTTTAAGGGGAGTTTTAGGCATTCTCTTTACTGAATTGTTGCACAAGGAATACTGATGACTCTTACCTCTGTAGTACGAATCATCACTGGCAGCCTCAGATGTTCCCATTAAAACACCCTATCAGGCCTGCAGGGATATGCTGTGGGTTATCATCTGAGTCAGTTTCAAGTTTCTTAACTATAAAACAAGACTGTTTCTCACTGATTTAATCAGAAATTAAATACATTTTTAAGGCAACAAATGAGGTAATTAAGTCTGAGGCCTCAATGGGCGGAGGGAGAAAGAAAAAGGGGATATTCATTCATATAATTCTCAAGTGAATTACTGAACCATGTAGTTAGCTACACAGTTAGGAATAAAATCCAAAATCACATTTCACAGTTGGTCTTTGTAGCAAACTAGTGCACTAACTCCTCTCACTGACACATTTACCCAAGGGAGTCTGACAGCACTACAACTCTACTGGTACTGCCACCAGAAAGATTTGTCATCCCTCCACCAGGAACTTGATTTTATTACAGTAACTACCTCCCTTGAGTACAGAATCATTTCAGTTACTTGCATATTTGTGTCACTGTGAAATTCCCCATGTACCTTGTGAAAAGATAAAGAAATCATCTTTGCAGATTAGAGCTTAGGCAGTGTAGTTCAGATACTGCAAGACCAAAAGGAGAAATTCCTAATTCTGTAGTCCAGTTAATCGTAGTGGGCTTTGTTAAATGTTCTATATTTAGAAGAAATAAAAGTTGATGGTTTCTTTTCAAGCGTACCCCATTATACCTTAGGTCCAAATGCAGATAAACAGAAAACTGGACACCAGCTACAGACTAGTCTAACTATCCCCCACAAACACCTGAACTCTCTTAATCAACAGCTAAATTAGAAATTTAGACTATACAACTACTAACAATCAAGCTCACCTAAAATTCTGAAGATGTGGTCCTGTGTATAATATTTACTTTATTTTTATATTTACCTTAAATATTTACTTTAAAACTAAACAGAAGTAAAATGAAGAGATGATGTCATCCATAGTTTTCATGGAAAGCAAAAAAACAATAAATATAAGCAACAGACACAAAATCAGAAGACATCAGTTATTTTCCTAATCACATTGCTATTCTGTTTCCGAACTACAGGTTCTTCTTATAGCCTCCTGATTTTTTAAATTCTAAATATTGTTCTGGTTATCCAATTTAGTTGTGCTCAAAGAATATACATGATTTGATTTAGTCTATCTTCATGCATTAAGATGTATTTTATGAATTGACATCTAGATATCTGTTCACTCTTTGTATTTAAACTTTAGCGTTTGCTAGATAAGCATTCACTTTTCTCGTGCTATATGCAGTTCATTTATAATCACCTGGTGTTGGATATAAGAATCTTGAAATTCTATATGCCAATTACTCCATGAATTTGCAAATGATTAGAAATTACTAAACTGCAGAACATAGGTAAAGATCTAACCTCTGATAACTTCTCCATGTTGAATGTCAAATAGTGGTTTTCATCACCTGAAGCTTATCATTTGTCCTAGTTTCATGTCTCTTTCTGTGAGAAAATACCCTGACAAAAAGTAAGTTAGGAGTGAGTTTACTAGCTCCTGTTTCTAGGTTCGGCATGTCATAGTAGAACAGTGAATGTGACCAGAATTTAAACCAGCTATTCATGCCATGTCCGCAATCAATAATAGAGAGCAATGAACAAATGCATGATGCTTGCTTGTGCTCAGTTCCATCTCTTCACTCTTAACCCAATACAGAATCCCTTGCCTAGGGAACAGTGAGCTAGTTCTCCCCATATCAGTGAACTTAATCAAGATAGTTCCATGGGCATGACCACAATGTAGACAATGCCTGTTTGATATTCTTTATCCATTTGATTCTAGAGTATTTTCAAGTTGCTGATTAAAAGTAATCACCACATTGTTGGTTATCAAGACCCTGGGATCCACCTTTGTTTGCCCTCAGTGACTGTAGACACTATTGACAGCAAACTGCATTACTTTAAAGTGTGTGGCAAAGCTTAGATTTCTCATCTTCAGGCTGGGCCAGCAAGCTCCTTATCCACTGAGTGATCATTGTATACTTAATTTCTTGAAGATTTTATTTTTGAAAAAGAATTTATTTTGAAAAAGAATTAGTGATTTGTAGCATAATTACAAACTTTAACAAAATCATTGAGTTATAAAACCTTATGTAAATGCTTGAATAACTGTATGGAAGTATATATCTATGATTCTATCACTCAGGCCACTGAGTTAGGAGGATAGCAAATTTGAGGCCAACCTAGAATGAATATGTAGAAGAACTCTATGTTGAAAAATCAAAAGAAACTGAACCACACTCACAATAATATAGGCTTCAGTTGAAAAACTAGAGATATCTGCAATAAAGAAGGGATTAGTATATGAACTGAAAGATGAATCAAGTAATTTTCAAAGATAAAACTAGAAATTGTATGACAGAAAGTTGTTTCATGTTTCATGCCCAGAACGAAAACTGTAGAAATTTGGGCATAGCAATGTGTGAGATGGTGAGAATAAGAAGAACGAAAAGTCATGAGCTTTTCAGAGACCACCAAAGTCTTATAGTGGTTAATTTCAGAGTCCTGAAAGCTCTTGCAGGTTCTTATCTAGGGAACCATATAGCGTTTTCTACTTTGTAGAAATCACACTCAGTGGAGAGAGAGATCAGTCTGCATGTATAAAGTGAATCAAACCAGACAGCCTCGGTGGCAGAAGGGAGAGCCCACGCTAAGGCCATAGTGCTGATGCTGACAGGAAGCATTAAAGGAATGGTAAAGAAGAGGATACATCAGAGGGAAAATTCATGACTTTGTATAATCGCTGTCTCTGACATGATAATTTACACAGTACAGTAAGACAAATGCGAATAGTTGCTATGAAATGAGATATTTTCAATTTAATTATTCCATAAGTCATATTCTGTGTGATTATCTAAATCTCTCACATTTTTCCACTATAGAAGAAAAATAACAAAGTTAACGCAGAAGTGTCATTCATAGTGTATTCGCATCATTCACCTGTCACTTTGTTTCCAAGTTCTTCAGTAACTCTAGTAAGTTAGCGAAATTAGACTTTACTGAACACTGACAAAACAGCATATTTTGCCTATAATCACATGATAAGATAAATGATTATAAATGCAACACAATAAAACAAGATCATAAAGCATAATTACCACAGAATGGCTGTTAAAAATTATGTTTTATACTCTTCTCTTCTTTTTCCAAGTCTAGCTTCTGAGTGAAATATTTCTCTATGACTTTAATTACAAAGTGATTTCTTTTCAATTACTTTACTACATTGAAGAATTAAGGAAAATAGTAAATGTAGTTATTTTACTAAAATTAAGAAATGCCATGGAAATAGTCTATGTTTCCTTATAATGGATATCTGAGGGATGACCAGTTAAGATACTACAAGGCTTCCCCTCAACTTCATATATCTAAGAATTGCTATCGATAGTTAAAATCATCAATTTGACAGTAACATTGAGGCCAGGAGTCCACCTCAGATACCATTCCTGAGAATGTTTGTTGAGAAAGGTCTCTCATTGAGACTTAAACTGCACTGATCAGATTATACAAGATAGTAGTAATGTCTGCCTCCTTAGCAACAACAGTAAACACATGCCACTGTGCTGGGTTCTGTATGTGAGTGTGGGGGACCAAACTGATGTCCTTATGCAAGTTGCAGAATCACTTTACTGACTTAGTCATCTTCCCAGCCCCTAAAGGTGCCATTTAATGTAATTACATAGTAAGATAATATATAAAGAGTAAATACATATCTAAGCATCATTTCATAAATGATAAACAAAACCATGTTTTAAAACAATAGCTTATGAAATGTATATAAACATAATTTCAGTTTTTGAAGATATCTTTATGTTTTTTATTTACCTCATTCTAAGAAAGGTATATCTCAGAATTTCTATGAAAGATTCTTTAAGCTATTTATAGTGTTCAATATAAAGCAAAATCATAACTGTGTTGTGCTCTAAAAAGTATATTATAAACACAGGGTCATGAGGGTATCCATTTGAGAGTAAGTGTTCAGTTTTGAAGCATACTGGCCCAAATACTGTCTAGAAAAATATCTGTTTCTTTTGAGCAGGAAAAAAATCTTAAATGGTCTCAGGTACATTAGAAAAGAAAGGTTATATCTTTTCTTAAAAATCAATATTACTTCTCTCTCAAAATATATGTAGGCTGAGTCCATTTAGAGACCTGCTAGCATCCTCCAAAATCTTATTACAGAATCTTAGATCACCCAGAAGGCCAGGGCAAAGATGGGGAGGAAAACTTTGTGTGCTAAACTCTCATTCGATTAACCAGCAATATACTGACTGTGTGCCTGGCAGTGTGCCACCAAGGGTGCATCAGGCAGTAAATACCACGAGTTTCTGACCTTGAATTAACTGAATCATTTTGAAGAGTTAATGTGATTTATTCCTGGAGTGATTTAAACGGGAAGCATTAAGTATCGACTGCAAAAGCAATTGCGCATGGTGGGATTTGTGCCAGGTTATAGATGAGTACAAAAATCTGGTATCCACTGAACTTGCTAAACTGTGATTTCTACAGTTTCATTTTTAACTGAAAATGTCTCCAAAAGCCCATAAGATGAGGGTCAAAACAGTTGACCTAATAGCCAAATTTCTACAAAACTTGCTTGGAATATACAAACTGCAGCATTGCAGGAATAGAAGAAGACTTGACAGAATCGTGTAAATTACTGGACATGGCAATGTTACAATAAATAAATAAGAATTATTTGACTACTCAAGCATTTTTGCAGAATTCTAGTAAGGCTCCAATCTCTGTCGTACACCTGTAGATTTGAGGAATATCTCTCCCTAAAACCAGCTCCTGACGGGAGTGCCTATTAGCATTTCGCTCTTCACATTTCAGACAAATCAGTCATTCACCTATTAACCAAACTTGTTTTATATTTCTACTGTAGACTCCTGTAGCCAGTAATGCCATGACTGCTTTGAGAAATAAAACAAGTACAAAGTATCCAGTTTCCACTTCCAAGTATTGCTTGGACACAAGAGACAAAAATATTATTTTGAATAGTCCACTTATCTAATTAGAGCCTCCAAGTTTATGTTCTGTGTGTAAATGAAGAAATAAAAAGATACAGAAAGAATACTTGTGAAAATTATAAAGCTTGTGAAAATTGGGGTTTATTTGCAATAGAATTATTGACATTTAAAACAGTAAAAATGCAAAAAAAATGTAAAAATGTAAAAAACGAATATGGGGCAGTTGCTTGGTGAGCAGCAGCACTTCTCATGTGTTTCTGGATAACTTCTGAGGTCACTAAATTAAAGCATCTGTCTCTACAACAGTCAACCAGAAATCTCAACTGAGTTGCACTGAAAATACGTGAACATTCAGTTGACCACCATGAGATATTACACAATTATTTCCTTTCCCTTATTCCCCAATATTTTATTATAATAGCTTATTGTGATTCATTTAAGAGAGTTTATTTCAAGAAAATCAAGTCTTAGAGGCTTCTCCTGTTCATCCTAGTGTTTTGTTTTGGTTTGTTTTGCTTTTAGAAACCTTAGACTTTTAACTAATAAAATGTGACAATATCTTTGTGTTCTCAGTAACAGGTATACAAATCTTTTCCCAGGAATATGTGAAAAATGTCTATGCAACCCCACTAAGGACACTGATGACTGACCAAAGAAATGTATCTACACAAATCTAGTCATATTAATCAATAGTTTATTGATATTACTCATGGGGACATGGGTGAGAGGTTACTTTCAAACGTAACAGTGAAACAAAAGCAGCTACACCAGCAAAAAGGTCACCAGCATGGTGACTGTAAATCAAAGTAGCACCTCTGGAACTCTTGACCCAGCTTACAGACAACTCTACTGAAGAACCCTCTTTTCTCCAACAATGGCTCACTCCTTACACAGGCTTGAGTAGAGCCCTTGATTCTTTGAACTTTCAAAACTCCCTGAGCCTTGTAAGCTTCCTTAGTATCCCGAGAATATGAGACTTCCTCTTATCTATAAGAGGATAGATTCAGTTTGGAAGAAATAGCTATGCTACAAACTTAAGCATGCATTGCACCCAGCAATAAGGCATTAACTAGTATCTTGCTATCACAAGGAATAAGAGAATATTCATGTTCAAACAGTGAAAACAGAGACAATTGTCCTTCCCCTATTCAGTGCAATCTGAAAGAATTATAAAGAGAATTATAAAGATCTAACACTACAATACTAGAAATAATTCAAAACTTCAAAATGCAGAAGGAAAATAGTACAGACATACACACACACACACACACACACACACACACACACACACACACACACACACACACTCATGCACCAAATGTTAGCATTGAATCACCTTTCTTAATTTCTCTCTTTCCCTTTCTCTCATATTATTATCTGATGGGATGACACTGAATAAATATTAGCAAAATGTAAAATGCGAACATAGAGTTCTGTTAAAATTTATGCTGCTATTAGAGATTTGTTGAACATAGACTTTCTCACAATAAAATGACCTTATTTTTATAAATGAAAAAGAGCTAATTTTTGTAGACCTGTTCATAATATTTGTAAGAACGGTAGGTTAGAGAATAGTGAAAATTATAGTAAGAAAAGAAAAGAGACGGGATAGGTAAAAGTTACTTCCAGAGGAAAGCAAAAAAAAAAAAAAATTTCTTCCCATGATGAAGACTCAAGGCAAAGTAAAAGTATAGAGGACACAGAAACTAAAAGACCCACAGGAATGTCAACTGAAAACCTTGGTTGTACAGAGACCTGATTTCTGATGAAGTACTGACTAGCTTCTAAACTCCCTACTCCAGAAAGCATGACACTTAACCCAGTTTATGAAAGCATCTCCCTCTTAACAAGCACAGTGAGAGGGTTTATACTTTGTTTATTCCCAAACAGACTCACCAGCTCGTGTTCTCTAGGTACATTTTGTGTCTCAATGCCCTTATCAAGAGCATTGTTTTCTGCTCTCTTAATTGGTCATAAATATGCAATAGGTTATCTAACCAATTAAATAACATTTAAAACAAAGAGTGTGGACAGAAGTTAAGACAGCCCAAATGAACAAAAAATAAAGACTTCCTATAACATAGGAATCAGCCACTATAATCAAAAGTAGGCATGAGATTTTATATATATATATATATATATATATATATATATATATATAAAATATAACTTATGCTATAAAGTTTATAGTTAAAAGATAGGGAAAAGAGGTGCTTGGTTTTATTTTGAAGGCTGATGGCTAAGGAATCCATGGATGGACTCTCCCAAGTAGCCTGTGTCAGAGAATTTGTTTTTCCTTCCTCATTGGTTATCGGAAAGAAAGGAAGTGTAAGAGTTAGGCAGCTTGCCACTAGAAAGTTTACACTAAGTCCTGACTATTTGGAGATTGATTGATAAAGCATTGGTGTTTGTTAGTGATCATGTGTCAGAGTTCAATTTTAATCTACAAGAAGGCCTATGACATTTTTGGAATTTTATCTCTCAAAGACATTGATGTTAACATTTCTTTTTATCAAGCATAAACAATCATTTGCATTTTGTACCTTTCAGAAGGTTGCTGAGATAAATCTGTACTGAACTATGGCTGTTATTAAGATCTACATGTATCTAAATTTCAAAAAGTAAGATGTAATTGTTGGTGGAAAACAATGACCAAGTTAAAAGTTTCTTTTTTACGTTTATTAGCTTTAAATTTAAATTGCAAATAAGACTTTGTTTATCTCCAAAATACGAAAAAGAATGCAAGTCATTTCATCTCCTAACTTTCAATTTCCGTATATATGAAACAAGTGATAAGAAATGAGAAAACTCTGAGATTGTAGATTCTTACATCCAGTGATACTGAGAAGAGCCTTGGTCTGCACAAAATGGTGAAATTTTACATGTGACTCTAAGAGTGCCAGATTAACTCATCCCTCTCCCATACAGTGTCCTCTTTGTCTGTTGAACTCTACCTGGGTTCACTGAGCTAATAAACAATGGTTGTATTTTCTTAATGAATTATTGAATTATTTCTTCTTGCTCTCCATTTTACAGCTCTTTTCTTTATACATAGAAATACTTAAAGAAAAGCAGCTATTAATTTTTTTTTTTGATTTTTCAAGACAGTGTTTTTCTGTTATAACTCTGGCTGTGCTGGAACTCACTCAGTAGACCAGGCTGTCCTTCAACTCGTAGAGATCCACCTGCCTCTGCCTCTTGAATACTGGGATTAAAGGCTTGTACCACCACTGCCTGGCTAAGTTTTAAATTATATATTTTAACATATTTTTTAAATGACATTTTGGGAAAAGAGGAGAAGCTTACAACATTGTTTTGTTTATCAATTCTTTTTACAAACTACTCAGAAGTTCCACTCCACGTGGGAAGGCATAGAAACTTTACTATAAAAACACTTAATGGAACTGAGTTTAAATCTGTTCAAAGAAAGTCTAGCTTGTCTACTAAGAAAAGCACAGAAAACTGAAAAATATCAACAAAAGAATTCAGTATGAAAAGGAAACATGTCGGCACACCACTCATTAATTCAACATTTAAGAGATAAATGTATGAAAAGAGACAAGGTAGAGATGCAACTCTAAATAAAGGTATTGTGATATTTTGGGAGAAGAGTAAAGACTTGCTACTTTTTTGTTTTGTTTCAGTTGAAAGGAAATAAATATGTCCAAGAACATGTTCTGTTCATTAGGAGGAAACCTCCACTAACAAAACAGTGCATAATATACAAAAGATATTCTTGAGTGGCTACAACAACTTTACTTTGAAGAATTTAACATAAAATTTTCTTATAAAAATTATCTTAAAATTAGTGTGCCATGGGCTAATATGCAGACAATCTATGCTCATATTCTAATACATCTTTCCTCACCCTCACATTTAGGTCTAAATCTGTTCAATGCCTGTGTATGCCTGTAGGTATGAGTCTTAATTCTTGATACATGATAGATAGATAGATAGATAGATAGATAGATAGATAGATAGATAGATAGATAACCTTACAAATATAACCCTTGTAATATTTTTTCTGTCTGTCTCACATAATTACAATTTTTGCATTTCCCTGGTGCCAATTCTTTAAAGGATCATAGTTCCAAAACACAATCTATTTCGAAACTTTAGTAGCCAAATTATCTGTTACTGTAAAAAGACCTAGTATATGTTCTACAATAAGATATTCATGAAATCAGTACCTGTTATTTCTATATTCTGTATTTAACAGAGAATGGAGCCAGACAAATTTTTTTTTAATATTAATGGTTTGAAACCATTAATTTTTCAAATACTGAAAACATATCCTACCAACAACTGCAATCATAGCATAAGACAATCCATAGAAATATTGGTCAGTTTAATGAGTTCCTAATAATATATATTTGCTTTAAAAGGATCACTGCTAAAATACTTTATATTAATAACTCATAGATTTTCAATAGTTTAAGAAATGTTAGCACTAAAATACTCCCTGGGCTCCATATTATTCTTGTGGGCATGAGGTTAATAAGCTTAATTACATTATCAATTGGTTGAAAATTTTCAAAAACATTATTTGTTGTCCCATAATAACTATACAATCTCAAAGCAAAAATATACAAATTCCTTAATATGCCATCGGGAAAAATGTCAGTGCTTTCTCAATAGGAAAACAGAGGTTTACATTTTAGAAAGCTTAAATTTTCATTGTCAGTCTATATTTTTATTATTTAATAAGAATCCGAATTGAAACATAACCTTAGAAAAATCTATTAAGTTCAGATTGAAACTCATAAACTCTTTTGTTATTGTTTTTTTTAATTTTCTACTATATAGCATGAGCTTGGCTGATTGATATCTACTTGTACACTCTAGGAAAAGAGTCTTTATTGGAATACAAATGATAGACTATGGGGATTTTTTTTAAATGAGTATAATGATGATGTTAAGTGGAATTTCTTCAGATTCAGATTTAAACTACCAGTGAATTCAAAGGGAAAGCCATACCACTGCAGGCTCTGGTGCTGTGATGATCAGGTTTCTCATGGGACTTGGACATAGTTCCTTCCTCTGCAACTAAAAGAAAATATGAAAAGATATAATTTTCTAAAGCTTAGAAATTCAATCTTCAAACTGTACAAATTAAGTTTATTTCTTAACAATTCCACTTAAAACAATCAAAATGAATATTATACTGAAGGATCAATTTAAGCAATTATAAATATCTTATGAAATTAAGCTACACAAAGATATGGAAAGAAGTTAAGATTTTTAACATGAAAAACTGCAAAGATACAACATGTTCTATGTACAGAGTTTAATATTGTGAAGATGCAGAACTACTCACAAGTGACAGGATAACATTAGGATAATGACATTTTGCAAAAATAAAAATATCTTTCTAACTTTTTTCAATTCTAAAAAGACTCCAATAAATAAATAAAATATTCTTGAAAAAAAGACCAAATAGAAAAACTCATATTTCCTGACAACAATTATTACTATAAAATCTGTAGTAATTAAAAATATCTTCAGCACACTCATACTGGTAGACATGGACACTAAAGAAATAAAAAGGGAATTAGAGGTCTACTCATCATACATCATCAGTTAAGCTTCACAAGGCCACAAAGACAATTAATGAAGATGAAAAATAAATGAATATTATAGATGAATAGACCTGTGTGAAAGCAGGAGGGGTCCAGGTGTCTATATGAAGGAATCACATTCAGAGGATTGTGTGGATCTGCTAGAATGTAGAAAGAACGTTAAGAATGTTGGTACACACCTTTAATCTTAGTATTCAGAAAGCAGTGGTAGCAAACACCTTTAATCCCTGTATTCAGAAGGCATTGGTGGTGTAAGACTTTAATCCCTAAAACAGAAGCAGAGTGTGGAGCAGACACAGGAATCAGAACTCAGAAAGGGACAGTGTCAAACAAGAAGTGATATCTGAGATGAGTCAGTGAAAGACAGGTAAAATGACTAAACAGTGGAAGCCTTAGCAGAGTGAGCATACATCTAATACTCAGGTTATAAATAACAGGTTCTCAGCTCAAAGCAGGTCAGTTAGGCAGTGTGAGGCAAGCAGTCTGAAGTAGGCAGACAGATGACAAGATACAGACAATTATGTAGTCTGACTGAGGAGCAGAGACAGGAGCTGACAAAGGCAGTATGGAGCAATGAGAGCTCAGACAGAAACACAGAGGTAGCTTGGAAAAAATCAGTATCAGATTGGAAGACTGAGTCAGTTTGAAGCCAAGCAGAACATAGTTCAGTCTATGACAGTCAAAGCTTGAAGAAGAGTTTGAGCCAGAATAGTCAGTGAGTTGGTAAGTACAGCTCTGAGTTCAGAAGGAGCTAGTCAGGATGGCTTATTCAGCAGTAAGTTTAAATGTTCTAGATTTTATGGAGTCTGAGGCTGAAGCCATCCAGTTCTAGGTTTCAGAGGAGATTGTAAGGAGGCTGAAGTGTTCCAGGGCTCCAGGATAGAACTGATGATTGAACTATGGAAAGAATAAACAGCTTTTGCTCTGATTCAATGTCTGCATCTGGTAAATCTAAGGCTACAGGATATACACATTGCAAAGACTGAGCTGGACAATATTTAAAACCATTTATATTGATTGCACCAAACTGGATCAAAGAACTCACTTAGAACGATACCACATCTCTTATTCAGAAGTAAAACTGAAATTTTCCTGATTTCAGATTTTGTGGTTTTTAGTATAT
This sequence comes from Cricetomys ansorgei, assembly GCA_026225945.1. Taxonomy (NCBI): domain Eukaryota; kingdom Metazoa; phylum Chordata; class Mammalia; order Rodentia; family Nesomyidae; genus Cricetomys; species Cricetomys ansorgei. The sequence goes on along the minus strand of JAMJFZ010000289.1, from coordinate 3,087,116 downwards.
GAAATAAATAACACAAGCAATGAAAGAAAAAAAATTAGAGAATGTACACACACACACACACACACACACACACACACACACACACACACTTTTGCACATCGAAGAACAGTATCAAAAGAGTAAAAGGGTTTTCTACAAAATGAGTAGATAGATTTATCAATTGTACATCTAACTAGTGAACAATAGTCAGAATATATAGAAAACTTCTAAACATCAAACTTCATACCATTAAAAGTTATAAGAACAAGTCACTCAAATTAAAAATAAAAACAATCAGAAGACAAATTAACCAGTTCCTCCAAGATGTTATACTGTGGTCAGTATGAACATGAAAAGGTGGTCAATTTTATGAAATGGGAAAACACAAGTGATAACTACTTAGAAAAATAGAGGGCTGAGACAAATAGGGAGACGGAGAGAAATACAAGGGATTAAGTGTTGATAGTACCCTGCTGGTGGGGTTCTTAAATGTTGCGAAAACTGGAAAATGAGAAATTGTTTGGTTTTGGGTTTTGTTGTTGTTGTGTGCTTTGTTTTGTTTTGTTTCAAGACAGGGTTTATCTGTTGTAACTCTGACTGTCCTGGAACTTACTCTGTAGACCTGGCTGGCCTGGAACTCACAGAGATCTACCTGCCTCTGCCTGCGAGTGCTGAGATTAAAGACATGCTCCACCTCTGTGCAGCAAAAACATCATATATTCCAAAATATTATATATCTGATTACAATATGATCCAGCAGCCTTACCTTTTGGCATATGTCTAAAAGGACTTAGAATAGACATTTCAACAAAAATGCACAATCATGTTGATAGGATCTTCAATCAATTTGCTGTTGGGAGAAACCCTTTGTTCTTCAGATATAATGAATTATTAAAATAATATGTACACATATATAGACAGCAACATTATTCAACTTCAGAAGAATGAAGTAGCATCATACATACTAAAAGATGTATGGATCTTGAAGACAGAGTGATATATAAAAGAAGCTATATAGATTTTATTTGTTTCTCAAAGGGAAATACTTTATTTTCAAACTGTTGTGCTTGGATAACCCCATCACCAAGGAAGAAATACCACATGCTTCCATGGATATGAGGGAACTTATGTAAGATTTATTTATACGTAAAGAGTAGTAAACCTTAGAGAAAACAAAAATAAATTATTGGGGGCTGGAGCTTAGGAATACAAAACACAGCTACTGTCTAATGAAGTGTACAATCTCAATTTCACCGGATGAATATCACCAGATTATAGAGATAATATATATTATCGGTGTACGTTACAGTAGTGAACTGAATGCTTAAATATTTTATGTTACTTATTTTATTGAAAATTTTGAAATTTAATCTACAAACTCACATACTGCAGGGAGTAACATTCATCATGGATTATAGTTCAAGTTGCTATGATACAGACTATAGGCAGGTCAACACTTACAGCCTCTGAGGTCCTTGGGTAATTAAAACAGAATTAAGCTTCAAAGAGCTGTCTTCATTCCAAATACCCTTTTTATTGGTTTTCTAAGAAAGCAAATAAATAGCTGCTAAATGGCTGAGTCATCAGAAGGGTTGTCTGTTTACATCTTAAAGCAAAAATTGCAGGCCTTTCACATGAAGTATTTATATGCCAAGAGCTAACACTGCAAATAATTATGCTTTTCTAATGATAATCTCTAGTGTCCTTGGTAGTTAAGAAATACACCAACATTTTGAAGAAACTCCTGGCTGAGTAGATAAAACATTGATTGTTCAAAATTCTACCCTGATACTATTTCCCAAATAGAATTATAAAAAAAATAACAATCATAGAAATAAAATATTAAAATGTGAAACTTTAGAATGCATGCAGACTGATTTAATTCAGCCAAAGTAATAATTTCTAAGGGAGTTTGATTATTTTGTTTTATTTTTTCCTTTCTAAAGCATAAGTTTATCTTTGTTTTAACCATGGACTAAGTTGCTAAAACAAGCAGTAGTTTCAGAGTTGCTAGTCTTAAAATCTACACTAATTTACTTTAAAAAGTAACCATTTGAGCAGATATTCAGAAGAATCAAAAAACAAACTTAGCAAGTAATTTAGCTACAAAAATGGAGACATCCAGTTTATGGCTGAGCATTCCAATATCTCTCAATCTTTGCATATGGCAGTAGGCTTCTGTTTTTGTTCCTAGCCATTGCAGAAGGAAGTTTCTCTAATGATGACAAAGGAAGGTACTGATCTATGAGTATAACCGAATGACATTAAGAGTCATTTTATTGTTGTATTACTTTAGTAGAACAGTAGCATTTTGTTTTACCCTAGGTCCCTAGGCTTAATCTAATCTCAAGTTCTTGGTCACTCAATCAGTGTCAGGTATTGGATAAATTTATTTTTAGTTATGTATAAAATTGTTTTCTGCACTGTCAGGTGAAGGTCTGCTAGGTCTTGGCATTTTGTATTGTCTGCAGGTGTTGGATTTCTGTGGGAGATATTTGATTGCTTATGACCTGCACCTGAGGAATTCTCAATCATTAAAAACACCTGAGCTCAGATTTTTGCGGTTCCACTGTCATATATGGTGTTGGCCATGAAGGAGGTTCCCTCTGCTGAAGTCTGGCAGAGTTTGCATGTATAAGAATGCATCCTTCTTGTCCTGTTTGCTGAACTATCACAGTAGGTAGACAACTACAGTCAGGCATGGGTTCCATCTCATGGAGTGGTTCTCAAGTCAATTCAGGCATTGCTTTGTTATTGCTACAGCTTTGTGCCACCATTGCACTAGTATATCTTGCATGCAGGACACTATTATAGATCAAAGAGTTTGTGGCTGGGTTGCTGTTTATGTTTTTCCTTTGGTAGCACACTGAGTGCCTTCCTATACCAAAGACCCTAGTACACAGGAATGAAGGCTCAGTATAAGCACTAGAGCAACTACTCTATGTTTAATAACTTGTGTAGCTGTCATCAGCAATGGGACCTTATCATTAGCTTATGGAGAGCAATCTAAAGTCTTGGCAATATCATGGGTATTGGGGGGGTTCCCATGGGACCTTTTTGGCCATCAATTCAATTAGATGTAACCCATTCCTGGTGCTGGAAGCTTCATTTGGTAAGAAAAGACGCCCTGCTGCAGCTTCTTCTCCCATGTTAATTGGTGATTTCATTTACTTATCCTTTATACATGTATATATTTTAGGATGCCTTTGCCATATTAGATTTTCATTTAACCCTTAACTGACTCCTAATTTTAGCTGTCCCTCCCCATATTTTCTTCCCCACCCCACTCTTCTACTCCCTCTTCCCATTTGATTCTCTTGGTACAGTTTTCCACTCACCCATCCAAAATATCCATTCTATTTCCCCTTCCAAGGGAGATGGAATTCATCTTTCCCCAGTACCTTACTCTGTACCTAATTTCTGTGGTTATATGGATTATATCTTGCTTGTCAATGACTTAAGATGAACATTCACATATAAGTAACGGTACATTATATTTTTCTTTCTGGTTCTGAGTTACCTCACTCGAGAAGATTTTTTTCTAACTTCAACCTTTTACCTGCAAATTTCATGCTTTTATTTTTCTTAAGTGCTGAATCATATTTTATTATGTCATGTACCATATTTTCTCAATCTATTGATATATTGATCAACACCTAGGCTGTTTGCAGTTACTAACTCTTATGAATATATCATCAATGAACATGGTTGAGCAAGTATCTCTGTTGTATAAAGTAGAGTCCTTAGAGTATATGCCCAAGAGTGATATACTAACTACTTTTATGTCAATTAACACAAGCTAGAGTTGTCTGAAAGGATGGAACCTCAATTAAGAACATGCCTCCTTAAGATCTGGCTGTAGGGTATTTTCTTAATTAGTGATTGATATGGGAGGGTCTAGCTCATTGTAGGTTGTACTATCCTTGGTTTAGTGATCCTGGGTTCTTTAAGAAAGCAGGCTAAGTTAGCCATGATGACCAAGCCAGTAAACAGGGCTTCTGTCTGGCCTCTGCATCAACTAATGCCTCCAGGTTTCTGACCAGTATGAGCTTATGTCCCAACTTATTTAATTGGTGATCAGTGATATTGAAGCAGAACCAAATAAATTCTTGCATTCCCAAGTTGCTTTTAGTCATGGATTTTCATCATAGCAATGGTAACCCAAACTAAGACAATGGGTTGAGTTGAATCTCGAGGGAGATCTAATCCCAGGTCCCTCAGGAGTGCCACACTGAAGTCCATAGTGGCTGTACAAGTTTGCACTGCCATCAGCAACTGATGAGTGTTCCCTTTGCTCCACATTCTTGCTGGCATGAGCTGTCATTTGTTTTACTGATCTTGGCCATGTTGACTTGTGTAAAATGAAATTAAAGTAATTTTGGTTTGCATTTCCCTGACGACAAAGTATGTTTATCATTTTTATAAGACATTCTCAGACAATTGTGCTTCCTCATTTGTCTAAAGATATATTTCTGATCTGATTAAAGATATATCTCATTTTAAATGGATAATTTATTTTCTTAATGTCCAGTGTTTCAGTTCTTTGTATATTTTAGCCTTATCTATCTTTGTATATTATATATATATATATATGTATAATTTTGTATATTTGTATATAATATTTTGTATATATATTTATGTATATATCTTTATATATTTTATCCCTCTATCATATTTGTAATGGGTAAAAATAATTTCCCATTCTGTGTATCTTTGTATATATTGCATATATACAATATATCTTTGTGTATTGTAGCCCTCTATCATATTTATAATGGGTAAAAATAATTTCCCATTCTGTAGTCTTCCACCTTGTGAAAATGATGATGGTGTCCTTTGTCATGCAGAAGTGTCTCAGTTTCATGAGGTTCCATTTATTAATTGTTGATTTTAGTTCTATTGCTAATGCTGTTCTGTTCAGAAAGTTTTTCCTATGGCAATGAGTTCAGAGATATTTACCAGATTCTCTTCTATGAGATTCAATGCATCTGGGTATTGTAGCAGAAAACTTGGGTAAAGTTTTAGTTTTTGTTTCCTTAAAAGCACAAAATAGCATTTGAACTAGGTTTATGTTCCCATCCCGGGTGTGGTGGATGATTATAAGTTTGATTTGGAATTCTTGATGCCGGTGGCTGTAATTTGGTTAGGAGTTTTTTTGTTTGTTTGTTTGTTTTTTTGTTGTTGTTGTTTTGTTTTTTCTGGGGGGGGTAGCTTGTTCTTGGGATTGTGTGGTGTTTGAGTTTATGGGAACTTTTCTTAGAGCATAAAAGGTTTGAAGCCCCAGATCCAGGGCGGGTGTTGATTTGTGGTTCATTAGTTTGTCTGTCCATCATTGATATGTTGATTGTTGCATAGAAGAACAATTATATTAAAGAGATTGAGTTTGCAGATAGTAAGCTGAGACACTAGTCTGAATCTCTGTCAGTTAGTCCTCTCCAAGCTTAGGACAGCCTAAAAAGGCTCTGAAGGTTTCTCTCTTTCTCTATCAAGGCCACCTGCAAAAGCAGTGAAAATTTATTTCTATCCTTCCTTTCTCTTTCCTTAAATTGAGAGTAAATTATTGTAGTTTACATCTACAGGGCATATATTAAAGTCATTAATCTAATTGGAATTGAGTTTTGTGCAGGTTATTAAGTAGAGCGTTACTTGCATTCCAGCAATCCATTTTGATCAGCACCAGTTTTTGAAGATGATGTCTTCTTTCAAGTGTGTTTTTCTGGATTCATTATAAAAAAATCAGGTGTTCATAAGTGGGTGAGCTCAAGTTTGCGTAATCAATTTAATTCCATTGATCAATATGTCTGTTTTGTGCCAACAGCATACTCTTTTTGCTGTTACAGTTCTTTAGTACAATCTGAGTTCAGGGATAATACCTCCAGCAATTCTTTTATAATCAGGATTATTTTAGCTATCCTGAATTTTTTGTGTTTCAATATGAAGCTATAACTTATCCTTTGAAGATCTATAAAAGCAATTGTTTTTAGTAGGATAGCAATTTTAACTATATTAATCCTACAGATCCATGAGCATGACATCTTTTGATCTTCTGATATGATCTTCAATTATTTTCTTCAATGCCTTAAGATTTAATCTTTTTTGAGAGAAGTTTCTTCTGTATGATGAAGGCCCTCCTGGAAGTCACTTTGTAGATTAAATTGGCCTCCAACTCAGCGTTTAAGCATAGTATTTAACAGGTATTAAAATAGTGGACAACCTTGTCTTTTGACTGAATGTAGTAGAACTGCTTTGAGTTTATCTCCAGTTAGATTGCTGTTGGTATTGAGCTTGCTGTAAATAATCTTTATATTATCTCTATTATTTTGAGGTCTGTTTTTTATATAGCTAGTATTTTCAGGACATTTTCCATGATGAGGTGATGGATTTTGTAAATGGTCTTTCTTGTATCTAATAAGACACACATAATTACATTTATTGTAATTGTTGTGGATTACATTTATTGGTTTATGTATTGGTTTATGTATTTTGAATCATTCCTGTGTCTCTGGAATGAACCCTACTTGATCATGATGAATAATCTTTTCTTGTGGTCTTGGATTAGGTTTGCAAGCATTTTGTTGAGAAATTTTGCATCTATGTTTATAAGAGAAATTAGTCTATAATTTCATCTCATTGTTGAGTCTTCATGTGGTTTAGGTGTCAGGCTAATTGTGGCCTCAGAAAATCAATTGGGTAAAGTTCCTTTTGTTCTTATTTTGGGAATGATTTAATAAATGTCAGCATTAATTCATTTTGAAAGTCTAGTAGTAGAACTCTGTGCTTAGACTATATATTTCTGAGCTTTTTTTTATTTTTGGGGGTGTTGGGAAGTTGTAAATAACAGATTCTATTTTACTAGGGCTTATAGATATCTTAAAGTTGCTTATCTGATCTTGACTTCACTTTCATAGGTGGTATATATCAAGACAATCAACCATTTCTTTTAGATTTTCAATTTGATGGAGTAGAGATTTTTAAAGTATGTTCCTATGATTCTCTGGATTTCCTTGGTGTCTGCTTTTATGCCCCCCTTTCATCTCTAATTTTGTCAAGTTGGATCTCTCTCTTAATTTTAGTTATTGAGGATAAATCTTACTGATTTTCTCAAAGAACCAACTCTTTGTTTCCCTGATTCTATGTAATTTTTGTTTGTTTTTACTTTATTGATTTCAGCACTGAGTTTGATTGCTTCCTGCTGTCTCCAGTAATGTTGTTACTGTCATTTTTGTTCTAGAGTATTCAGGTGTTCCTTTAGTTTACTAATATGATATCTTTCTGAATTTTGTAAATGTAGGCATTTAGTGCTATGAACCTACCTCTTAGGACTGCTTTCATTGCATCCCATTTTGCTTTTATGCTCATTAGATTCTAGAAAGTCATTAATTCTTTTCTTAATTTCTCTCAGAGTCATTTTTCATTCAATAGTGAATTGTGCAATATCCATGAATTGTTGCTTTCTGTTGTTTCTTTTGTTCTGGATATCCAGCTTTAATTCATATTGGCCACATAGGATGCAAGGTGCTATTCCATTTTTCTTCTGTCTGTTGGGACTTGTGGTGAATTTTGTGGATAGTTCCATGAGCTGCTGAGAAGAAGATATATTCTTTTGTTTCAGGGTAAAAATCTTCTCTAAATATGTTAGGTCCATTTGTTTATCACATCGTTTAGCTACAGCATTTCTCTGTTTGGTTTATGCCTTGATGACCTCTTAGAATAGGATATTTAAGTCACTGGCTATCACTGTGTGAGGATCAGTATGTGACTTTTAGCTGTCTTAGTGTTTCTAGGCTATTTATATTATATAATTTAAAAATATGTTTATTTTCATTCCCTATATTTTTAATTTGGTTGTTTGGGTTTTTTGGTACTTAATAGATTTTAGTTCTTGTATAATCTATGTATTAACCCTCTGCAAGGTGTACAACTGGAAAATGTTTACTTCCATGGCTCCTCATTCAAATGATGGTAGCATTGGCTATACAGCAACTTTTTATGTTCTTGTGATTCTATTTATTAATATTGGCTTTGTGCTTGTCTTATCAATGTCTTATCCATAAAGAAGATTTTTTTTTAATGTATAACATTTTTAGTCATCAGGAAAATGGAAATCGAAACTACTTTGAGATTTCATCTTAGGCCAGTTATAATAACTAATGTATACATATTTAAGACAACAAATTGTGTCATGGATTTGGAAAAAAGGGAACATTTGTTAACTGCTGATAGAAAGGTATGTGTGAATAAAGAGAGAATGTTTGTTAAAATAAGACTTATTCTATAAAGAGCAACAATGTCCCTACTAGATACTACAAGCTAACTAATAACAAGTCTAGTATCAGGAATGGGTTTCTTATTTTGTAGTTGTCCAGTGACTTCCCATAGACCCCACAAACTTGAAAATCAAGTGCAAATGAACTTAGTAACTCTCTAAAACATGACAATGATATTCTATTGATGAAGACACCGTATACTTGAGCCATAATATGTGGAAAATACATCTGGTCCTAACTGGAAGCTTCACCCTGACTGTCTAGCTCTCATATCACTTGAAGGAACTATCCACTGGGCAAGAAAATAAATTTTCAATCTTACCAAGTTGGGAAACCTGTAAGCTATAATAATAACTTCTTTTGTGAGACATGCCTATTTGTATAGTAGTAGCATGAACGATGTGTGGTTAACCAACCGATTTCTAATTGGGTTTTAGGCCCAACACAAGGTAAGAGCCATTTCATGCACCATTATCAGACTGAGAAATTATGGATCACCAAGTCAGGCATTAAGGGAAAAATTATTGCTCTCATTCTGATAAAAGATTATATTATGAAACTGTCTTCTACTGACTTATTAGTATACTAATCAGAGAAGTTTCTATTTATGGTATTTGGTAATTAACAGATATATTCACAACTGATCATAGTGCAGAAAATAAGATCCAAAGATTGCACATTCTTAAATGTAACACGTATACTACAGCCTTCCCTCCCAAAGTTAGAGGATCATTTTTGGAAGAGAGAACAGAAAGAATGTTATAGACAGAGACACAATATGACTCTGAGGAAGTAGTACATTATGAACATAACAAGGCACCTGAACAGATGTACTCACAGGGTTTGAGAAGGTACCCAGGTTCTATGAAAGCCTAAGTCAGACCAAATTCTAACATAGACAGTGGAATATGACAGGAAGTCCCACCCCTAGTGATGGAGTACAGACTCTGTTGAGTCAACCACCATCCTGTGGAATGCCACATCCAACAAACTGGAGGGCATAAATGTGCTTTTTGATAGGATAAAAAGTTACAAATACAATTTGTGTAAGTAGGAAAAAAGTTCAGGTCTGGGAATATTTGTGTAAAGGGGTGAAGGTGATCAAAACACATTGTATAAAATTCTAGAAAACTAATAAAAATATTACAATAGTAATAATAACAAAAATAGACACAGATTAAATTCGATTTGGTGTATTGAGAGACATAATTGAACTATGCAAATGTTTTGCTTGACTGAAAGGAAAGGTCAAATGAAAGGATATTTTATTGGAGTAAAAAATATTAATGTGAGCAGTTACAGAGACAAAATCTACATTTTGCTGGTGAAGAATCAAATTATTAAAAGACAAGAAGGTCAGTTGCTTCTGTGGGGCTTGTTCTCCCGGAGTTATCAAGTCCTCTGGTCCCTGCAACCTCTCCTCCCTCTTCATCTGGGTTCCCCAACCTCTGCCCAATGCTTGGCCCTGGATTTCTGGATCCACTCCCCTCAGTTGCCAGAGGAAGCCTCTCTGATCACAACTGGGCTAGGCACTGATCTATGAGCATAGCAGGATGGAAAGAGAGGCTGGGGAGAGGTCTGGGTGTCAGGGGAGAAGGAGGGTACCTGGGAGCAATAAAGGGAGAGGAGAAGGGGTAAGGGTATATTAGATGAGAGAAAAATAAACTTAATAATGAAAATATAGTAATAAATATTTATTTAATATTTAATAATTATATTTAGTATTTAGTAATAAAATAAGTGTAATAATAAAAAAAGACAAGGCAGGGGCTTGGCTGCCTTGGCTTGGCTTCTGAGCAAAGAGATGGCTTAGAATTAAAAACACTGTTTAATCTTAACTGAAGTCCCAGAAACAATCCCAAGCACATACATCACAACTTTCAAACATCTCTAACTCCAGTCTCAGAGGATCCAAGATCCTCATCTGGCCTCAGCGGTGAACCATCATGCATGCAAGCAAGATATCCATGCAAATGAATTATTTTTTAAAAAGGCAAGGGAAATTTTACTCAGCTCTCAATTATCCATCCTTAAAAGGTAGTACAAAAGCTCAAAGACAATAAACCGTGCTTAACTCTGATAACTTGAAAAGATACATTGTTATGTACAATGCATAGTTTTCTACTAATATGCAAATTTGACTACTCACTGTATAAAAGTAGAAAAGACTACAGAACATACACATGGATGCATATGTGTTTACAATGGTGTGGCAGGGAAGTAATTGAAAAAGAGAGTCCAAAAAACAGTAATAATGAAGAAAAAGTCATAAGAAATCATACTATTAACTATTTACCAAAAAAAACTTATAATGCATAAAAGGCTGTGTGTAAATACTGACACACAGTTTAAACAAAATTATCTCATCTTTGCTGACAATATTTGTTTTAGGAGCTAAAAACACCACCTAACAAATCCCCCAACACCTTGCATAAGAAGCCCTCTTTTGAGTTGTTGGCTAGGATTGTCGAAAAGACTCCCAACACCTACAACCTACTACTGTTGCCCTTGTTTACCCCACTGAGGTTGAAGGTTAGTACTCATTGATGTAGACACCATGTTCTTAAGATATAGGCACAGAGGACTGTGAACTGGAACTGACCTGAATGCCTCTTCCCTGAGGATTAGGTACCAGAAGTAGTCATGTAACCTTCCCAAGTACAAAAGCAAAGCATCTTACACAGATATGATTCCTATGAACCTCAATGATCAACTTACCATGAGAAGCTTAAAGGTACAGTAGTGGCACACATACCATGGAAGTAACAAACAGCTTTCTTAATAGACTTAAGGCTCTCTCAACAAGAGGGCAAACATGTCTGGTGTTAGAAATTTAACCAATTACTCAGGGCTAAGGAAAACATGGATCTTGGAGGAGAATTTGCTACCACCAGTTAACTAAGCCAGCACAATCTCTAACTACATGATAAATGTTTGTGCTTATACCCACAAATAAGTGGTCTTCACCTCTCATTGAGGAAACTTTGCAACAAAATCAAACTCTTTTTGCAACAAAGAGAGACCATTACAAAAAACCACAACAGTCAATATGTAGAAGTCTGGTTCCCTGTCCTAATGCCTACCTCTACAAAATTACTCCCACACCTAAAACTAAAGTAACATTGCAGAAGTAGAGGCAGAAAGATTATAAAAACTAGAGGATCATAGAGGCTTCTGTGAGACTGTGTCCCCTGGAATGTCAGAAGGTATAGAGAAATAAATCTCACCAACATGACTACTTAAACATGAGCTTAACAAGAACAACAATTGACATGTCAAAGCAGATGGGGGAAAGTCAAAGATGACTCAACTGTATATACAACTTAAGCCATCTAAGGAAATCTGAGAGTGGGAGAAATAGTCTTTCCCATGGAAAAACACTTCAGTTTATTATCCCAAACTGAGTGTTTAGCTCTGAAAGTATACATACAAGTAGAATTTATATAGATTGAGCAGGTCATATTTAGGGATGTGTGTGTGTGTGTGTGTAGGTGTGTGTGTGTGTGTGTGTGTGTGTGTGTGTGTATTTAATTTACCAAAGGCCAAGAATTTGAAAAGGAACAAGAGGGTTTGGAGGGAGGAAAGGAAAGGAAAAAATAATGTAATTACTTTATAACATTAAAAAATGGAGCAATATGTTGAAATATACATGTTTCTCAAAATGCATAAGAATTTATAAATTATAAAAATATTTTAGAATATAATATTTTATGAATGGTACATATAACATTCTCCAAAATAAAATCATAAAACGAATCTACATCATAAAGTCTATTATTTTCTATTCTTGTAGAGTTTCTTATTCGGCTCAGCACTGGTGCCATTGAAGCCTAAAGGTTTCTTTTAAATAGCTTTTTCTTCTGTTATGGCTTGGTTATTCCCTTGATATGTCTGCAACTTGCTTTGCTTCACTTGAAAAATATGTGTTGTTCAGTCTGTTGTTGCTTTGAGAGATCTGATATAATGATAGAATGGGATATTCTAGTGGGTTTAACTCCAGTTTAAAATAGATTCACAAAATAGCATAATGTCCTTATTGTTAAGTCTTGCTTTTTGCCCTTTGGATGAACCTCCTGTAAGGGCACTTCAAAGTGCACAGGAAAAAAATGCAAAATAAGAGAAATGCCATTGTTAATATAATTTTAGAGCCTATGTTTCCTTATGAGCATATGGATATGAATTCTGTAACCCTAAATGCAGAGGTATGATATTCATGGCCAACTTTGACCCGGGAGAATGATTGTCGTGCCTCTCTAATTAGAATTTCTTGCATGGTAGAGATGAATCATAATTTTATTCCCTGATATATAGATTTTAGTATGCTGACCTTTTAGTAAAGGTGCTTGCTTGATTAGAAAACACTTGAATCGCCCATGCCATTGGAAGGCAGCTGGAAATGGGGAAAGGAGTGAAATGAGCACCCAACACAACATAGGCTCTCCAAAGGTCAAGATGGAAGAGCCCATCTATTTAACTGCTGAATATATGAGGTATTCATCCCAGTAGAAGGCAGCCTCATGTAAAAGATCATAAAAAGGCAAAGGCACAGCATTAAGCAATTTTATATCCTGTAGTTATGAAACAAAGTCATGTTTTGACATGTTAGATTTTAGAAACTATAATTTACATTTTCTGTAACTATTATTTTTTACTACATAATAAAAATATTTACTCTAAAATATTTGGAAGAAACTCTATCAAATTAATTCAGTGACGTTGCCAGAGAATTAGAAAATGCTAGACAGCAAAAATGATGTTTGTAGTGACTTCTGAATAGACATTTCCTCAGTAAAGCTTGTTATTTTGTTTTTATATTTGTTTGAATTTTGTTTGAATTAATTAACTCTTTCCTATGATGGATTTTTAAACTTCTTGATATTATGTTGCTCTAAGACATGATCTGTAAAGGTAACCTACAGAATTGTTCTATCTGCAAAACTAAAGAAGTATGAAAAACAAAGCAAAATATAAATCAAAACATAACAAGTGCCTTGAGAAGTAGTATTAAGAGTAATGTCAGAACTAGAAGTGATTTCAACAATGGAATGCTAAGGTTTTATATTCTATCCTTCTAAACCAATATTGGAACCTCATGATATCCATAGATATACAGAGAACTCAGTAAATTTCTGGATTTTACTCTCTTTAACTCTTTGACAGGAAAAGTAAGGTGAGACAAGAACAAGCTCTTCATGCCCTGATGATTGCCCCTCCAGCTCCATAAACAAGGACTGCTTTAAATCTCTTCTCTTTATAGAAACTCCACACACAGACCCAATGCTTTACATCATGTGTACTCCAGACTCATACTTCAGAACAAAAACCCCAAGAAGCAGTTGGATGGTATTCACACTTTTTATCTTAGCACATGCTGCCTAACTATTTTGTAGTTGATTCTTGCTTCTTACATAGACAAAATTACTTCAGCATTAGTCCTGTCTTTTTTCTTTTATACAGTGGCTCAAGGGGCAACTCACCTGCCGACAAAATTGATTATCTGCGATCAATTTCAAAAACACTTGTGGTAGACGTAGAGTATGGCTTTTTATTCTATAGTCTTCTACACACGTACATACTAGCATTACCCATACTAACAGCCGCAATTTCTCTGAACATATTCCTAGAAAGAAAATAAATAGGAAAGAGAAGCTAATATAAAAGATATCATCCTTGCTTTTGTTCTATTGGATTGAATTATTATTTTATGAAACAACATTTCACTCATGGATCATAAATTCAGTGATATTGATAAAATTATCTTCTTGCTCTCCAGCAGATTTCCTATTATTTTATCCATGCATTAGTCTGGATACTTACAAATTGATGTTATAAAATAGATTATTTAAAATGGAAAAATTGAGAGTTCTAAAATACTGGTCTGATTAAAATTTAGCAAATTCTGTAAGTTCTTACCAGAAGCCAGGCCAGAATCTGTACAGGAAACATAACTGCTCTGTCTGGAATCTCTACTAGGACTCATAAATAGACAAATAAGTAAGTAAAAAAAAGGAAACATTTGTCATTACAAACATTTGAAACGCTTAGCTCTCTTACCCTTTCTTTCTTTTTTAGATTTTCTTCACATTTTCTGGGATTGAGTCCAGGGCTTCATGTACCTCATCCTCATTCCTAATCTTTATTTTACAGGTTTAAAATGTAAACTGGATGTAACCCATAAGAAATTCTTTGAGAAATTTTAAGGACAATTTAAAAAGTCAAAACCCTTAACCTTTATCCTAGTAATCAGAGGTGATGTAACATCAGCTACACCTGAAATGATCAATCTTGGAGATAAACCACTTCAATTGAACAAGGCATTTAACTCTGTGATAACGTATCTTGAAAAAAGGCTTCCCTATTTCCAAAGGGAAGAACACTTTAGTCTTCTATCCAGAGCAGGATTCTCAAATCTGACAACAGTGAAGAGAAATGGTAACACTTAGCCACTTGAAGTGCAGCAACCATGATGGAGCCAGGAATTGAAAAAAGAAATGTTAACCGACTGAGCACAAATGACCCACTGGATGCAGCAGTTCAGATAAAGTATTTCAAGTCAAGTGAAAGAAATAATGTTTTCAGGGAACATCAGTTTGACTACTAATTACATCCCTTAATACTTACAGTGCTGGTGACCCTGACATTGCAGAATATGTGAGCAATTTTAATTGAGAGTTATGTTGCTAGCAAACACATAGGTTTGAACAAATCAATTAGACGCAAGAAGTCCCCTTAATAGAATTACAAATTACAGTGTTCTTTGTTTGTTTGGTTGGTTTGGTTTGTTTTAATTCAAGTCTTTTTTAATTAAGTGACATCTATTCTAGGTTAGGCAAGTGACATCTGTGCTTAAATTTTTTAACTCTAGAGACCTAATACTCAGAAAGATTTCTGAGAACACATGTTTGTAATTCCCTCACTTGGCTCCTGGGCCAGGAAGAAATTTTAGCATTTACTGAACTTTAATCAATTAACTCTATCCTCTGGGTTTTCAAACACATTTTCTTTATTCTTACACTTGTATGAAAAATAAAAGTATACAATGGTGAAATAGTCCTGAAATCTTCTTCATTAACATCTCCCAGGATACTATATAATCATTAAGAGTTATAATTAGCACTGAAGTACATTCAAATCCTAAAAGGAACATCTTTTAAATCGAATAACTTTTCCAACATCTGTATGTTAAAGTCTGGAAACGGTTTAACTGCTTCTGACCTAACAGATTATAACTTTCTAACATAAAAGAAAGAAATTAGCATTCTTAAATGCTCTGAAATATATTTTCTTGTCCCCTTTAGATTCTAATCACTGATAACAATCATGTATTCATGTAATTGAAATTTATTTTTTTTAAAGGATCAGGTGGTATCTTAGTCACTCTTCTATTGCTTTGAAGAGACATCATAACCAAAGCAACTCATATAAAGGAAAACATCTAATTAGGAGCTTGTTTACAGTTTCAGAGGGTGAGTCTATTTCCATCATGGCAGAGACCATGTTAGCAATCAGTCAGACATGGTGTTGCAGACGAGAGTTCTACATCCCGATCTGAAGCAGAGAGAAAGACCATGGCCTATCATGTGATTTTGAAACCTCACAGTCCAGCCACCAGTGACATCTTTCCTCCAACAAAATCATACTTACTCTCACCAGACCACGGTTCCTAATTCTTTTCAAGCTGGACCACATCCTGATGCATAAGTATTCAAATATATGAACATGGGGGATTGGGGCATTTTTATTCAAACCACCACATTCCACTTCCTGTCCTTAAAAGCTTATAGCCATATCACAATTCAAAAATGTATTGAGTCTAACTTCAAAAGTCCCCATAGTTTATCAGTCTCCACATTATCTAAAAATCCAAATTTCAAAATCTTTTTTGAAACTAGCAGCAATCTCTTAACTGTAATCACTGTAAAATTAAAATAAAAAAGCATATCACATATTTCCATCATACACAGCCACAGAATGCATATCCCTATTACAAAAGGAAGGAAAGGGAACATAGTGAGGAAATACTGGACTAAAGTGAAACCAAACACAGAGAACAAACTGTAAAGGGCTTGGGGTTTCCCTGGCTCTACCCTCTGCAGCACACACAGCTTGTCCTGCAGGCTCTAGCTGGTTCCACTCCATTGCTGCTGCTGTCCTTGGTGGTCATCCAATGCATGGTACTGCCATCTTTAGAATGGTGGGGTACCTTGCCGCAACTGGGCTACACCAATAGCCCCTACTGGGCTCTTTTCATGGTGCCAACCCTCACCTACTCTGTATGACCCCTTCAATCTGGGCCTTCAACTGCTACTGATACTATATGGCTACTCTTGGCCTCTCACAGTGCCATGACCCAGCAACTCTCCATGATCTCTTTATGCCTTCAAAACCAGCACCGCCTGGATGACTCTTACAGTACCAAGTTCAGATTCCAGCAGGAGATACAACCTCAACCAGTTCTGTAAGACAGCTTCTATGTGCTGACCTTGAGGAAATACTTTGCAGATTTTAAGATAGAGTCTGGTTTGCAGGAAAAACAACTGGTAATCTTTTTGCAGGAAGGGTTCCTTCACGGAGTGGAGTGCTTATCGGCATAGCAGATGTGTCTTGTCAGGACAGACCTCACCAGTTTCTGGACAGGTTTATGGAAAACAAACCAAAACAAAACAACACAGACTCTGTAAGGTCTGGAATTTCTGTTTTTGTTCTTTCTTGTCTCCACTTGGTTGTTAGCTGTCATGATATCTTGCCCTTCTTTACTTCTTGCCTACCATATTGGGCTCCATTTGTAGTTGTTAGGCTGCTGTTGGGGTGGTTCAACAAGGATGACAAGGAGGCACTGCAATAGGTGCAAACCCTTCCAGACCTCAACAGAGGGAACCACTATAATGGTTAGCACCATACTAGATAGTGGGACCTTGGGCATCTGAACTCAGGTGTTTTTGTTGTTGTTGTTTTGTTTTGTTTTTTGATCCAGAACTCCTCAGGTGTTCTACTGAGGGCACATGCAGATCATCAGCAATCAAACATCCCCCACATAAAGCCAACACCTTCAGACAATATAAAATGCCAAAGTCTAATCAGCCTTTCCCCCAAAAGGGCACAATACAGTTATTTTATGCATAACTAAAAATAAACTTCTACAATATTTCATGTCTGATGTTAATGGGCTCTTCATATCTCCAACTACTTTCAGTTCTATTGACTTCAATATACTTCTTTTTCTTGGGCTGGTTCCATACTTGGTCTGCAGCTTTCTTAGCAGATATCCCAAAACTCAGGCATCTCCAACATTTTGGTATCTGTATGACAATCCAGGCTTCACCTTCACAGCTTTATGCTATGTCCTCTCTACCTTCCATGTAGGAACACCTCTGACATATGTGTGACCTCAGTAGCTCTCCTTAGCCATGGGGAGAGATTTCAAAACCCTTCTTGTTTCCTTTGCTGTAACATCAAATCCACATGAACAAAGCTGACATGGTCTACTGCTGCTGGGGCTGAAACTAGACCCACTCTTTAAATAAAATTGAATTACCATTTTGTTGTCCATGCTTACCTTATACCTTTCTTTCATTTGTTTTCACAAATTGGCAGCTTAGATTGGTGGGGTCTTACCCTGAGGTCATCATTCCATGTATTCTATTTAGCATCAGGTTTTTCTTTAAAAGTTTTATCTACTTGAGCACTGGATTTAGCTCCATTCCTCCACCATATGATCCTTTTCTCCTCAAACTTCATTTTGCATTTCTCTTTGTCCATGTTGCTTCTTTTCATTATGGATCTGCATAAAAATAATTACTAATAACCACACACAGAATTAATACTAGGATGTCTTGAAATCTTTTCTGCCAATACCATTAATCCCTAATACTAACCCTAAATCTTCAATTTAACCTCAGGGAGGTTTTTAATACAAGGTCAAAAAGCAGCTATACTCTCTGCCAGAATACTCTTGTCCCCTTGCTAATATTCTTCCTCTTTGAAACCTCAAAATTTACTAAACTGTACTATTGTCTTCTCTCCTTCTCCTAGACTGACCTATTAAGCTCTACTTAAAGCATTCAATAAATTTTCTAATTCAAAGTCTCAAAGTTCACATTCTGCTAACAAGCAGCATGGTTCAGCCTGTCACAGCAATACCTCAGTCCCTGGTCCAGTTTCTCTCTTAGTCAATGGTCTATTGCTGTGAAGAAATATCATAACCAAATCAACTCTTTTAAAGGAAAGCATTTAATTAGGGGCTTGAGTTTTAGAGACCTATCCAATATCATCATGGTGGGGAGCTTGGTAGTACATAAACAGACAGGAGCTAGAGAAGTAGCTGAGTGTTCCATATCATGATCCAAAGCAAAGAGAGAGAGAACATAGCCTTGCAAGGAAATTTAAAACCTTATTGTCCATTTCTAGTGACACACTTCTTCCAACAAGGCCACAACTTCTCCAACTATGACACACCTCTTAATCCTTCTCATGTAGTGCCACTCCTTGATTACTAAGCATTTAAATCTATGAGCATATGGAGCCCTTTCTTACTGAAGCTGCCACTGTTGCCTGGATAGTAGTAGACTCTTGTAATTCCAGAACTCAGGATTTAGAGAAAGGAGGATAAGAAGTTTTAGATTAGTTTGGACTATGTAGCAAGTTTCTGTACAGCCTGGGTTATAGAAGATATAATTTAATATTAGTAAGAATAATAACAATAAAAAAGTTTAAAAATCAGTAAAGATTAAAAAAAACTGTAACAAAAATGAATTTTATTCCCTGATGGATTATGATGTTATATGAGTTTATATTAATATATTTTGCTGTATATTTCAAGAAGTTAGTTTTAAATGCAGATATTGTGGTTGGAAAGTAGACCTATAAACATGCAGTTTTTCCCAGCTATCATACAGCTGGAGTACAAATCTGACACACTTCTAGCGATGTCATTGTCAAGAACTCTGAATAACAAAACATTTTGCACCACAAATGGATGTTTACGTTTTTAAGAAGGCTGGAAGAAAACAGCTCCTTCAGATCAAAGACACATTATAATTGCTACTCAAAGAAACAACATTTGCCATGGGTATTATCATGTTCTCATGCTCCTTCCTGGTCAGAGTTAAGTTGATAGACTGGCTGGCGAAGAAACTATGAAATCATTTTTAAATTAAGACTGCAACATATGGCAGGAAGGCACAAAGCCCTGTTTCTCTTGTCATCTGTCTTATAGAAGGGCTTGGAAACAAAAGGTAACAGAAGGTAACATACCAGTAAAAGTGCTAGGGTACCCTGTTGTCTGAGATACTGATGTCATGGTGTAGCTATTTTAGGCCTCATAGAATCGCATTAAGGAGATGAGGCACAAATCATGTTCCTTAACATGCCAGAGACCAGGAAATAGTGATTCCCTACATTCTCACAAGAAATGGAAACAGACTTTGTGACATCTCTGAAGACTTTCCTTATTATCCTATTCTTGGTGAATAACAGGACTCCATGCCAAGACATTTACATAAACATAACAAAAGCTTACCCCATTTCGTTCAGAAATCTTTGTAAAAATAGATATTTTAACTTACTTATGGACTAAATTATATTCTTTATATTATTAATTTATTGTATTTATTATTTTTCTCAAAACATATTATTTTAGAAAAGTTTGCTTACCAACAGAAGGAAAAGAAGAAATACCTAGTTTTGAGAACAAGACATTATTTGAATTTGGGATGAGTAATGGGCTTTTTGTAACAATTTTGAATCAATTCTTAATATTTTGTTGAGTTTGGGCAATATTCTGTTGAATTTAGGAGAGAGAATGTTCTAAATACCCATTTCTACCCTTTGGTAAAAATATAACTTATTTTGTTTAGGCCATTGCTAGTTGCATAAAATGAATTAATGAGCTTAATTAACAAGCTAATACTAGGATAGATCGTGTCTTAGTCAGTGTTCTATTGCTGTAAAGAGACACCATGAATAAGGCATCTCTTATAAAAGAAAGCCTTTAATTGGGGATTTACTTACAATTTCAGAGGCTTAGTTGATTATCAGGGTGGGGAGCATGGTTGGGGAGCATGACACCAAAGCAGTTGCTTAGTATTAGATCCTGATCCACAAGCAGAGAGAGAGCAAAAAGAGAGAGCCTGTGCTCTCTTTTGAAAAATCAAAGCTCACCACCAAAGTCACACATCCTCCAAGAAAGCCACACTTCATAATCCTTCTAACCATATGAAAGAGTTCCACTTCCTGATGACTAAGTGTTCAAATATATAAGACTATGGGGGCAATTCTCACTCAAACCACCACAGATGTATATGTAGATGGACAAAATATTGTCTCAAATTGGGAGCTTTCAATATTATCATAGAAAGGTTCCATCATTCATGTAATCATTAAACCCAATTGTCAAGTTATTGAAAATCAGAGAATAGAACAGATGCAAAGCAAACAGTAGAAAATTATGGAAAAGTTGAGTTAAGTGTTGGAGAACAACTGTAATAGGAAACTAACTGTGATGGGGAAAATATTTATAATACCAAATCATATTTATAGAACTTATTTATTTTTATTTTATGTGCATTGATGTTTTGACCACATGTATGTCTGTGTGTGGGTGTTGGATCCCCTGGAACTTGAGTTACAGACATCTGTGAGGGGCCTTGTGGGTGCTCAGAATTGAATTTGGGACTTCTGGAAGGGCAGTCAGGGCTCTCAACCACTGAGCCATCTCTCCAATCCCACAAAATCATATTTAGAAACAATAAAAGTCATTATTTTTTATGAAAAATTAAGATGATAATATACATCATACACTAAAACAAACAACATTGTTTTACATAAAATAGTATAAGAACTAGAATCATCATTTCTATCAGTAAATGCAAATCAACAAAATAGAAGAAGAGAAAATAATTCAAGATCAGTTATGAAGAAGCAAAGCAGGGTTCTAAAATTCATATGAAACATCCTAATGTATTAAGATATATTAAGGTGGTGAAATATATCAGAGAATGTAAATAACATGTAAGCAGACATTGAAAACTTCACATTGAAAAGGAGAGTTACCATTAAAAAGATAAAATGAGGTATTTGATTTTATAATAATTACAGTTATAGCACTGGCAAGGAACAGTTGTGTAACAATTTTCTTTAGGCAAATACTAAAAAGAAATCCAGCCACTAACTTAATAGAACAGAGGCTATAGAATAGAAAAACAAAACTGACTCTTCTAGGAGAAAGGACTGTACCCTTAGGTGTTTGGAGTAGTAGCACTGTGGCCAGACCCATCTTTAGCCTTCACTGTGGATTGGTTGGGCCAACAGAACCTATGATCAGGAACATGTCTCCTATTTGGCCATAGATTGTATTCTGAGATGAATCAATAGAAATATATAAATAATGTCTAATGCCCTCAGTTCCATACACAGCCTTGAAGGTCTATCAGGTTCAGTTGTACCTGAGATTTGATGAATGATGAATCCTGGGAATGCATCACAGCCTAGCTATTTACTCTGGCCAATATTGACTCCTTTTCCATCAGTAAGAATTGATTCTGATAACCCTCCCAAGCACTATTTTTGTATCTAAGATAATGGAGTCAGCATTGAATAAGGATGAAGAGCAAACAGATATTAACAAATAGGAAGTTGTTATTGGTAAGTCTAATTATAAACTCTGATGATAAGTAAACATGCATTTGGCATTCTCATTAAATAGTCTGCTATTTAAAATTCAGTATTGGCAAACACTGACAAGTTCTATAACTGAAAAATTAAAATAAGCATAGTTGCTAGAAAGGCAATGGGCAAAAGAAGGAATCACATAGAATACTTCTCACTGATATCAATATACTGATCTTTAAATCTCGACTATGCTGAGAAACAAAACAAACTCCTCACAAAAAAAAAAAAAAAAACAAAAAAAAACAAACAGAGATCTTTAGGGAAAGGCCCTTTGGAAATGAACTATTGTTGATTTCAATAACAACAACAACTATAATGCACACACACACACACACACACACACACACACACACACACACACACACCACAGAGTGATTACATTCCCTCATTTTTCATTGGCAAAACCGAAAGGACTATTGGCTATACTGTAGAGAATAAAATTGTGAATGTTGTAACAAGATATGACATTGTGTCTCTCTGCAAAACAGAAGTTAATTTCTTTTTACAACCATAAGAAATTGTAACACCAGTGTGTTATACCATTACTTATAACACAAAGAATTGAAAGAACCCTGAATCCACCATCAAAGGAGGGATCAAGTTGTATAACCTATAATAGTTTTATATGGAGGAATGCTAATTAATGAAAAAATTTAGCTCTTAGTTGTGGATTAACCTCTGAGAAATTTTGTTATTTAAAAAAAAGGATGCTGAGGCATATATAATTTGGCATAATTAAGTAAGAAGGAAAGATCAGTAAGAAAAATCTGCCTTGCAAAAACCAATAAAGCATAAAATACCAAAGATGCTTTATTCTTAGTGTACCAAAAGAATGCAAAGAATATAGAAAAAGTAATATATTTTAATTGCCAATTAGGAGGTTTCATTTTACAGTATAAACAATTTAATACATAGGAATTTAAATTCAATATTTAAGAAGAAAGCAATACAAAAATACAATGAAACAAAGGGAAAATTAACCAAATTAGCAATCAGAAAGGTAATATAAAAATAAAATAATGAACTTTTTATTGTGACTTTTGACAGAACCCCATTCTTTGGGCCACACTCTAAGAAAAGGTGTTTGTAAAAGTCATAAGAGCTACAGCTACAGCTACTCATAACATTAAATGTCATTAGGAAGCATCACAAAATAATTCAAGTTAATAAATTCATTACTATTACTAAAAGAGGAACGGTATGTTTGAGAAAAATAATTGCAAAATCAATGAACTATGAATTTTTGCAATATTGAATTTGAATTAGAAATACTAGTATAATTTGGTTTTTTAAACTATGGTGCTAAGAATTCCAGATATAAACTGCAAAGTATAAATAAATGAAAAGTTGTATTTGTCATTAAAAACATTTACACAAAATACAAGATAATGACTTGTCTTGGGTTAATCAGAAACCTGAGGTTGAGGGCAAACTGCCGCTTGGAATTTTTAGGGTGATTGAAAATATGGGGAATCCTTGCTGATAGCTCCTGACCTAAGGCCGAATGGGCTGGAACCGTGACCTGGTAAGGAGAGCCAAGAGATAATTTTGGTGACTCACTGGAGGATAAACTTAAGGATGAACTCTGTTCTTGAGTCTGCACAAATATCCACAAAACCAATGAGGTCTTGGTGACGGAATCAGGCTGGGAAGGACAAGTCCTATTGAATCCTACTTCTGGGAGGTGTCTGAAATAATCATACAACACAAAACAGTCTGGTAACTGCTGGCAGCTTGGGGGAGAGAGAAACAGAGGGTACAAAATAGGTATGTACAAAACTTTAGTCTAAGAAATGGTAACCCTCCAGAGATCAAATGTACAATTTTGTACCTACAGACAGCAGTTTGTACATTTAGGAGTCTATTGAGACTGTAGACCTCATGCTAAGTGTATTCATCACAGTAAAGAACAAAGCCATGAACTATTCTAGAGTGATTAACAAGGACATGGGGTAGGGAGAGAGAGCATTGAAAAGTGAAACATGATTTTTTCCTAAGGTAATGAAGATTTTATATGATATGATAAATGTGTACACATAATACTATTCATTTATCATAATACTTTAAATACCTTTAAATATTTAGAATTTCAAGTGATTTGAGAGTGGAGTGCAGAATGTGAATATGCAATTGCATTGAATGACAAATGTATGAGATGTCATGGGGGGCGCATTAACTAGAAAACATGGAGTCTATAAACTTAACGAAAAATCAACTAGAAAATCACAGAGTTTGATTGATGGGATGTCTCAGCAGAGATAGCTGCCTGACATTTAAGCAGGGGGATATAAGTTCAATGTTGAACATCAACATGGTGCAGAGAGGGACATATCTACAACAACTAATCTTCTGACTTCCAGAGACACGCCCCGGTAAGTATGCATGATTTTATGCACTAGCACATACACACACACACACACACACACACACACACACAAAATCACACACATTAAATAAGAATCTAATATTGTAAAGCACAGAGTTGAAAAAGTGGTAGCATCTCCTGGGGTATGGTTTAATTATTCAAATACTTCTCTGTGGCATCTGTAAGATTCAAAATAGGAATAATATCCTTTCATAGGAAAGATGATGTAAATCTCTCCTTATGGATGAAATATTTTCACAAGCACTAAGGAGACTAGGAAAGATAGTACCAGGTAGGACACAGAAATGGGAAAATACAAACAGTTTACACATCCATTCTACCCCAGCCTGGAGAGATTTCCTCTAGACTGAAAGGAAAGAAAAGAAGCACTTACCTTTACAACAGACAATAACTATAGTGAGTACCAAATTCATTCCAAGAAACTCTATTATCAGGTTGAGTTCTGCAGACTCAGGCTCAGTAGTTTCTGTAGATCCAGGTAGAACCATATCTAGGATTCAGGATTTTTTGTGATGCTAGAATTGGCCAAAAAGATAATCATTTCACAAATTAAACCTACACTGAAATGTCATGCTGTGCATTTTAAATATATGCAGTGTTTGGTGGTTGCATATGCTGCTACACAGCTGGAAATTTAGTTCTGATGATTCCATATATGATGTTGTAATCAAAGGAAACTGATCCTGTGTAGTAGAAGACAGTTTCTTGCTGTTTTAGTGGGAGTTTAGACTTAAAAGGAGGAAACTAGAATTTCCAAATGTGATGTGAGTCTTCAGTTTAATAGAAATGCAGAACTGTAAATGTGTATGTGTGTATGTGTGTATGTAAGTGTGTGTGTAGCTTGCCTGAAAACTGAGGGCGTTGAATTCATAAACATTTGAGTAATATTGAGTAAATATATTGCCCAGATATTGATTTCTAATTCCAACCTGAAATATAAGGACATGGAGACTCAATATACAAGGAATGATTCTATATCTAAAACAAATACATAATTGTATTGTAATTTCATGGTTTTATTTTCCTTTACAGCTGAATGCTATTTAATAATATTTGGATACTAAATTTTCATTATCCAGTACTTAGCTGATACTGTATCATGATACAGGCAGGATGACTACAGGCTTGGTATGGACCCGGAAACTGTATCATCAATCAGGAACCACTTATCCAGCATAAACTGACAACTTACTTAGTCCTGAAAGCAGAAATAGAGCCACCTCAAAATTATTGGAGTACATTGAGACTGTAGGAACACATGAATGTATTCAAATCATATAAGAGATCCAAGACCCAAGAAATTATCAGATATACGAGATAGAGGAAAAGGTGTAACTGTGATGCCTATATTCCATAAAGTGACAGATACCATACACTATGATGGAATGATCACTAGTCATTTATCATCTGACTTGTCTATGCTTCAAGGACAGAGAGCCTCCCACTACCCTTAGAGGTTGAGCTTGGCAGAGTCACCTGCTATTGACTTGACTTATTTGATTGTCTGCCTACCACTTGTTTACCTATCTAGATCTGGACTTGAATGTGCTGTTTACTTCTCTGGACCAAGTTTGGTTTGGGGTCTTTTGTTTTGCAGGTGAATTTGTTGCTTTATGTCAATTCTTCTCTCCTGGCATTGGTCTGGTTCATCTTTTATCAATACAGACTCTAGTTCACAACCTACTTCTGAAACCATTTGAATCATGCTGCCTGCAGGCTCTTTAACTTGTGATCCTTCCTTAAACCATATACAGAAAAGGATGGTGTAAGAATATATAGATACAGGGATTGATATAGGTAGGCAGACATATTACTGCATGCTATGAGAGTTAATATTAGTGTTTAAGAAAAAAAGGCTCCAAATGTACCACCATGGCAGAGTGAATTTTATGACAAATAAATCCCATTGAAATTGCAGGACCTTGTGAATTTACTATTATTCAGTAAATTCTGACCAATAGTTGTAGAGAGAAACAAATGTGTTTGCCTTGTGTTTCTGACATTTCACAATCAGAACACTGAGGCATTGCTGTGGCCAACACACAATGAGGATGAGATAGAAAAAAATGTCATGATTGGAACAACTAGTGAGCATATGGGTTACTTGCTGCCTGTCCTCTTAGTACAAAACTCATTCAAGTGCCATAAAACAGTAACACTATTTTTCTTAAAGTCTCTTTTAGACCAGTCGGTGTGGGCTTTCTGGCTTTTAACTGAGTTCCTTCACATTAAGGGGGTTATGTTGATATTAGATGATTTAGGCAGGCATCAATTAGACTTAATTGGGGAAATTACTCACCATATCTTTTATTCATTAAACGACCAATCTGAATATATGCCAAAGAGTATGACAATATCATAAGAGTAGTCAAGGCTATGTGTGCTTGTGCGCTATTATCATTTTTAATTTTTTTGTGTGTATTAATGTCTTAGCTTGGGTTTCTATTGCTGTGATTAAACATCATGGCCAAAATCAACTTGGGAAGAAAGGGTTAATATCAGCTTGTGTTGCAACAAGGTACTCAAACAGGACAGGAACCTGGGTGCAGGAGTTGATGCAGAGGTCCCAGAGGAGGAGTGTTAATTAGTAACTTGACACATAGGCTTGCTTATCCTGCTTTCTTATTGCATACAAGAGAAGCAGAGGAGGAGGGGCATACCTCAGTAATCTCACATCGGTCACTAATTACAAAAATGTACCACAGGTTTGCTCACAGGCCAATCTTCTTGGGGCATTTTCTTTTTGTAGTTCCCTTTTCCCTAATAACTCTAGTCTGTGTCAAGTTGATATAAAAGTTAACCACAAAAGTTAACCAGCACAGTCAGTCAATTTGATATTTTACTGACCATTACAAATGTATAATTAATCTTGATTGTCAACTTGACTAGATTAAGAGGTGGCGAGAAAATTGGTAAACCATATTTCTGGATGGGTCTGTGAGTTTGTTTTCATAAATTACTGTCAGGCATGTCAGTATTAGAGGGAAAGTTTCACCTTGAATATTAATTATGCCATCCAATGGACTGAGTACACAGACAGAACAAGAAGAGAAGGAAGAATTTTCAGGTGTAATGTGGGATTCTTCTCTAGCAAGTGATCCTTCTTAATATGAAATGTCCACCATGTGCTGGTGGGCTGAAATAATTGTTCTCTGATTGTGGTGCTGTTGTTGGAGATGATAGAAATGTTTTTGCAAAAGACCTCATTAGAGGAAATAGTGTGGGCATGCCCTTCAAGGTTATAATCAATTTCCAGTTTTCTCTCCCTCTATCTCTTATTCACCACTAGGTGGAATCACGTTTCTCTAGACCTTCACTCTGGTCATGAGTACCTTCCCTCACTAAGTTCTTCCGTATTGTATAAAATAACAGCTTTCTTGCTGTGGCTTGCCCTGAGTAACTCCAGTTTATAAAACATTCTTCTTGCTTGCAAATGCCAAAGCAACATGGCTTTGGATTATTCCTGTGCAACTAAACAGCCACCATCTGCCCAGCAATAATCACAAGGAACAGACCAATGAGCAGTTTACATAAATAAAAATCATTGCCTATGAATACGTGACTATATGTGAATATGTGACTATAATGTACATGTCAAAGTCATTCAAGAAAGCTAGGTTAAAAACTTATGGAATCACATCACCAGATTACACAACCCCCTCACATGTAGTATGTAAAATGGGTATGGTAGTACCCACTAAGCAGACCTGTCATCAGACCATCCATTAAGTGCATCACAGGTGAGATGAATGATAAGACCTTGACTCTGTCACAGGGCTTGAGATCAACACCGTCTCTCTGCTTGACAAGACCTGCTATGGCTGTTCTGGCCCCACTTTAGTACAACATATTTCTTTCTTGAAATCAGATCTATAACTTAGATATATTATACTAATTTCTTGCTGTCTGTATCCATCCTCTTTCTATATTTCCTGCTTTCTAGCCCTGCCTTCCATAGATGTCTTTGAGTTCTTTAGCACCTTTAATGCTCTCAGAGCTATTTGGTAAAGTGTGCTTATGTGTGAGTGTGTGTGTGTATGTGTGTGTGTGTGTTATGTCAAACATTGTTTAATAGTCAATGCATGATATGAGAGTTAATACTAACAAGTATCATTGGAATGAAAAAAATGTGTTTTCCAATGGCCATCATTACCGAGTGAAATCAATAGTATGTGGTAAGTTAAAGCCAAAAATGCTTGGCACAGCTAGTGAAGTTATTGTCAATTAATAAATTCTGTCATTGTGAAAAGACATGAATGTGCTATCAATGTTTTTATGTAATGTTCTCACGAGACTCTGCCATGATGCTGTCTCACTAGGAGCCCAGAAACAACAGTGCCATGGACTATTGAATGGAACCACTGAAACCATAAGCCAGAATCAGTTCTTTATACCATAAGCAGATTATTTCTGGTATTTTGTCACTAGAAAAAAATCTGACACAACAAGTATATTTCTTACTATTGCCTTTGTGTGTGGACATCAAACTTGAATCTTTATCCTTTCAATGAAAACTCACATCACCAGTTGTCCAGCAAGTTTCCAGGCCTGTAACCTAGCTGGGTCAGACTCTGGGACTCACCAGCTACTGGTTTTCTTGACTCTCGAGTCTGCAGATAGCCATTATGGCACTATCCTTATTTTGATCATTTAAGCTAGTCTCAAATCATCCCTTATGATTTTATATACTGTCTAATGTTATGTTACTATGGATAATCCTGTCTAATAAAGCATGACCCTTGGCTCTGCCCAGTATTATAAATTTCTCCCAATAGAGAGGACCCCAAGAAAATTACATGGCAAAGATCAATATGGAGAGGAATTACAATTTTCTGCCTTTCTCCCCACTCTATGAACTATTTCTTAAAAGGTTTACTTGTAAAATCTTCAATCCCTAACTAAGAAAAAGAAATGTTTTTTTCTTTTCCCACTGCTTTCCTGAAATGGACCCAAGTGATGTTGTCAACAGATAGAACCAAATAACTATATTTCATGCCTTATAGAAGTTTCCAGACTGGTGTAGTCTATGAGAATAAATGACTTTTGGAGGGTTTCATCCCCCAGGTATACATACCAGCTTGTGTTATTTATTTTCTGTGTCAGTGTCATACAATTAATCATAAGAAATCCAGTAGAGGACAACCTTGTTGAAACCATTGCATTATCTTTCATGTCTTAGGATACCTTGGGCTCAGGAAATATGTGAGAGACCGTAACAATGAAATTACAATGGTCAGGCTGAAGACGCACCAGAAGAGCTATCCAAGTGTTCAATAGCAGGTGGAAGGTAAAATGATTTCTTCTCCATCACATGACCAGGCAGGGGTTAATTCCAGAATATCCAATGCACACCTTTCAAAAGCTAAATGATGAAGACAGTCTAACTGGCGGGTTAGAAGAGTCTGTAAGGCACAGTAGTGATGTCCACTGACAAGTGAATGACAAAGCTGTTTCAATCAGTGTGCGATTTCTAATCTACTTCATTTTGTTGTATGGATCAGCCACAGTTCTGGAGACATCCAGCTTGACTTATGCCCATTCTAAATCAAGAATTAGGGGCAGATCTTGAGAAGTCCTATCATGTGGTCACTCTCAATACTGTTTTCACAAAGAAAAAATTATGCTTTAAAACTCAGAAGCCAGAAATACATTATTTGATTGACTTTAATGAATTGTGATGGAGAGAAAATAACACTGGAAGTGATAAGACTATTAGCCCTTTTTGCATTGTGGCAGGAGGGAAGCAAAAAGGAAGAAATGCTAGTCCTGAAGAGATGAGCACTGAGTGGTAGGACTGTTTCAGGAGTTGCATGTGTAGAGGTGGTGATGCCTGTTTATACCCATAGCACAACCCACTTTCTCCAATCTTCTCTTAATTCTATTTCACCTGTGCATCACACCATCCGTGAGTGCCTTCTCAATGATTTTACTTGACCTGCTTCTCAGTTTTTATATTTTATAATTTCTCTTTCATATTATATGTCACCTTTGGATGTACGCCATCGGTTTTTGTTTCAAATGAAAACAAGTGATAAAGAGAACACATCAATACATACCCATCCCTTCTCTGTGGCTAATTTTCTGATGCTCTTTCATCATAAACCATCACTTTCATCTTCGTGCGATGAGCTTTTAGTTCAGTATGTTTTCCTGAGGGAAGTTATGAGCGTTTATTCACTTAGTCCAGATCAGCTCAAAATTTTCACTCGTCTTTGAAAATAGTCCAATTCAGGCAAAAGAACAAAGATCACAGCATTTCCTCTATTTTCTGTCACCATGCCAATAAATAGTAAATCTACTTGTTCTAATATAATAGTGGATGTGTCTATATAATAATTATACTTAAAGAATACATTCTGTTGAAATATAAACCTGAAATAGAATTCTTGTGGGTTATCTTCTTCCATAATTCAGGCTAATACCAACCTCAAAATTCACCTGCCTCAGCAATCTGAGTGCTAAGATTGATTACAGGCGTGCTTTGTCATACCTTACAAGCAGCGCTTACCTCCTTTAAATCCAGGGAGTTTACAAGAGGGAATTCACATCTAGTACTGTAAACTTGGTCAAATTTGGTGACTATGGAGCTCATAAGCACCACTGGAACCTACAATGGTAATATGGGTAAATTACTGTCCTGTCAATCTGCCTTCTCAATGTTTGAATTTCTATTCATGGATAAGTCCTACTTCTAACAGTGATCACAGGTTTCTTTTTGCAGTGGGCACTGCTTAGTACATAGACTCAAAACTGTTCAAAGTTTTGAGAACAACGAACTACGAGTGATTAATCACAAATGTAACATGTACATCAAACCTCCTGCCCCTCTTGGCACAAGACTCGAGAAACATTACAGAAGATGAGCCATGAATAATGTAAGATCCAGACAGAGAATGGGGAGAAACAATGTGCAACTCTGTCTTCAGAAAAATCACATGGCTATTGCACACATCGACTTGTAGCAGCTGTGATTACTTCAGAAAGCCTGAACAAGATTATGTAGAATATTATATTCAGTTTTATGACTCCAGAACTCATTGCTTCTGTGACTCTTTAGGTTGCAGAAGGGAATAACAAGGCCCCATAGCTAACTGAGGACCTATTGTCATTTGGTTTCTATTGGGAGAGGGGAATCATAGTACTCTAAAGATGTGGCAAGTGGTAGATTGTTCATTGTCTGTGTTTAGTTTCAAATGCTGTGATACCACTGACCATAATCAACTTGGATGGAAAAGAATATATTTGGCTTACATTTTCTCACCAGAGTCCATCATCTAATGATGTGAGTACAGGAACCCAAGGGAGGTACCTTAGGCAGGAATTGAAGTAGAAGCCAAGAGGCAATGGTGCTTATTAGCTTGCTTTACATGTCTTGCTCATGCTGCATTTTATGCTATTCAGTACCAGCTGCCCATGGATAGCACTGGCCCCAGTAATCTGTTCCCAGCTATATAAGTAGTTAATAAAGGAAGTCCACTTATAGACTTGCCTACAGGCAAATACCAGGGGGAAAAAATTCTCAATTGAGAGTTCCTTTTTCCAAATGACTCTTCCATTTTTAAAATTGATAGGAAACTAACCAAAATGTTCATGTTCCAGTGGATGACACCACATACATGTACATATAAACAGTACTATTTGGACTCAGAAAGTTATGAAAAGATGAAGAAGAGGGCCTGAAGTGGGAGGTGATGCTTATGGGAGCACAGGGGCAGTTGGGGAGAGAATGAGGAATAGTTATAATAAAAATGCTTGCATAAATGTATAAAATTTTCAAAGAATGAACAAAAATTGTTTAAAAACACATTCAGAGGAGAGTAGATTTAATTCAGAGTCAACCTAGACCACTGTGGATGACTGAGGTTTGAGAGTTAGGGTACAGAAATAGATATAAATAGACTACATTTAACACCAATATCAACCACTGTTGTTAAACTTTGAAGTTCCTTTATTTAACCATCTACAATATTTTAGTAATAAAATCAGCTATTAAAAATAAGAAACGTAAGGAATGTTCAAACCATCTATCTTAATCCTGACTCTGACACTTGTAAGCTGTGTAACCTTGAAATACTTAATTCTGCCCCTTTTTCTTTTCTTTTATGTGTGTGATATCATCCCTGGTCAGATGGTTTTAGATTGTATAAAATATACAAAAGGCCACAAGGAGTAAGTCAACAAGCAGTATCCCTCCACGGTCTTTGCTTCGGTTTCTATGTTAAGGTTTCCGCACTGAGTTCTCACCCTGACTTTACTCAGTGATTAACTGAGATCTGAAAATGGTAAAAAAAATTAAATCCTTTCCTCCCAAAGTTGATTTTGGTAATGGTATTATATCATAGCAACAGACAGTATCAGAGCACCATACTTTGATAACTGCATTCCTTTCCCTAAATTTCTTGACACTAAGGTTAAGCTGTAAATGATTGAAAGCTTTCATTCCTGTTTCTGCACTATTATATCTACTGATGGCTTAAGGATGAGCATAAGTAGAGGAAACTAAGTGTCAGTGTTCTTGAACATTTTCTTGTTGTCAATTTTATTAAAACTTAATTTACATAAATAAATCATAACACAGGAGTGCCCAATGCTTAGTATTTTGTATGAAAAGTGTTAAAACAAGAAAATTCATGATTTTGATCTAAAGCATAGTAGAAAACTTTATTTTGTATGAGGGAGTTACAACTATTAAACTATAATGGCTATTCGTGGTTGTCCACTTGACTAAATCTGAAATTAACAGAAAATCTGAACATCTGGGTACATCTGTCAGGCATTTTTATTAGTTAAAGCATTTGAAGTAAGGAACCCCACATTTAATTCATATTTAGAATTCATTTTTGAGATGGGAAGACCTACTTTTGATCTGGGCCACACCTTCTGCTGACAGCTTCTATAAAATACCTGGAAAAAGAAAGCGTTTTTGCCTGCTTGCCCTTGCTCTAGCTGGCAAGTTCACTCTTTCACTGGCATTAGAACCTACTTCTTCAGGATTCTGGCTATTCTAAAGACCAGCTGAAACATCCAGCCTCATGGAATGAATAATTACTGGATTCTTGGGCCATTCATTGGGAGACAGCCATTGTTTGACTAGCTGGTCCACACCTGTAAGCACTCTAACAAATATATATTTATATATATATATATATATATATATATATATATATATATATATACACACACATACACACACACACATATATATATGTATATACACACACATATATGTATGTTTAATATATATACATTCATATCTATATCTATATCTATATCTATATCTATATCTATATCCTTATCTATATCTATATAATCATTCTCTAGGTTCTGTCTCAGTTGTTTAGAAAGTTAAATTCTCATTTTTATATTCCTAAATGTAATCTGTTAACTCTGTATACTGTCAGTTATACATAGGTTTTCAGGGCATAATTCACACTCATAAAAGTCTCACCAACATGACATTCTAAACATGAGCTGAACTAGCACAACCACAAGAGACATGCCAAAGATGATGAGAGAAATACCATGAGGCCTCAATCCTACACAAAGGACTACAAGTAATAAGGAATGCAGAGAGTAGGATAAATAATCTTATTCAGGGAAGAGCACACTAATCTGATGCTAAATAGTCAGCCGTGTGTGTGTGTGTGTGTGTGTGTGTGTGTGTGTGTATAATAAAATATAAAAGGAAATGTCAATCTATATTTTAAAATAAGAATGTAATATTTCTATTGGCTAAGTTTGTTCTTTATCATTTCATATGTGTCTTTATTGATTTCTGATCATTCTCTCCAATACCCACTCACCTCCTCGCCATCCCTAGCACCCTCCTTGTAAGGCCTCCATAGTTGCTTAAGAACTCCTTGAATTCAGAGAGATCAGAGAGATGCTGTGAAAAGATCCTATGATGAGTCTGAAAAATTAAAACTTGTCTCTCTCCTATTGTGAAAGAAATGAGGCTATAATGATATATAAATTCTAAGTGTAAGTATTATAACGCACTGACTAGTGTTTTAAAAGCATTTGGAGATGCAATAGCGCCATTGCATTTTTTTTTATAATAAAGAAGTGAGGATATAAATGAGTTCTGCTGGCAGCAATCAAGTGCGGAACTGTGGTCTTCTGTTTCTCACCCACACACGTTTTCAGCAGTACCTTTCCCTTACATGAGCTGCCTTTTATGGTAATCTTGAACTAAATTAACAAAGTAATCAAAATTGTACAGACACAGGAACTACCCTCCATAGACTCACTGATTTTCAAGGTTACATAGTCATTAATTTCTAGTAATGTTTTGTGATCCCAGGGAATTTGATAATAGTTTAAGCAATTTTGTATCTTTAGAAGCCATCGATTCCAGACTTGGGAAGCTACTGATTACAGTCTGGAGGCTGTGTCTCTATTTATTTTGCTCTATTACTCTCTGGACAAATAATAATAAATTTTGTCTTACTCTTTACAATGTCATAGCAGTGAGAAAAATCATCAGCTTCATGTGGCGTAAAGATATACTGCCAATTAAAATGCTTAGTGTTGATGGAACACTTTTGTTTAATGGCTTTGTGTTTTCAAAATTCAAAAGGACAGATCGCACAATTTTAAATCAGGTTTAAAATCAATTATATAGGATGTGCCAAGTGCCCTTTCATTCAACTTCCATTACAACTTTATTGATTGCCTCTGTTTGAATCATTTGAAACCCAAGATGTGTCATGAGATTAACTTCACATTTGACCCAGTGGGGCTGGTCAAGTATGAGGGCAGTCTTCTGAAAGAAAGACTGAGGTTATTTGCTTCTGGTCTCTGACTCATCTGTGCTGAAACGAACACTGAATGTGCTTTATTCATGTGTCTGTGTCCGTCTGCGTGTGTGAGGGGGCACCCACGTGTGTTCTCTTTGAGTTTTAAAGAGCTCATGACTCCAAATGGGATATTGTTACCATTTAAACTGCTCCTCCAAGTCCTGATACTATTGGCATTAGACTGGCGATATCCAGGCAGTGTGAAGGGATCAATATGGGGAGCTGGATAGCATCCTCAACTCAGTCCCACAGTTTTATTCTCTCATAATGACAAAAGAAGAATTTCTGATAGAATGCTTAGTAAAAATAACCACTTCAAAATCCACTAACCAAAGAGGGAAAGGGAGAAAGAGAGGGATGGAGGGAGATGAGGAGGGAGAGGGAGATGAGGAATGAGAGTGGGAGGGAGAGGGATATTTTTCATTTGCTTGGGAATAAAAGAGCTGTTCAAAGCATAGCAGCATAGTTCTTTTCTTGCACCTAAGGGATTTCATTTTTACTTTAATATTATTTTAGCCAACAAATAGTTTTTGATAGGTATAAATTAAATCTGCAGTGCTTGTTTAAATTTTTTACATATTTTTTAACCAAAACTACCTTAGAAAAGGAAATCTCTACACTAAAATACTATTTAAGAGCTTCCAATGAAATAAAAATAGAAAACACTCAGATTAGAAGAAAAATTGGTTATTTTAAGAACCTCTTGTGCTAAGTTGTGTAAGAATAAAAAACCCTGAATCCTAGGAAAGAACAGTAATGAGTGGGAATAGCATACTGAGAACAGGTCCAAATCTCTAATTGTGAGCATATCATGGTATGACACAAACACGTTAGAGATGGGTTAGGAGGCATACAATTGATAAACTCCACTTCCTCTTACCAAATATTATTTTGATATAATTTCTCTCTCCTCCTCCTCTGCTTGCATTCTCTCCTTTCCTTCCTGTTCTTTGCATTCTAACTTTCCTTTATCTCTCAAACCCACTTTGTGTATTCTAACTTTCTCCTATGTGTAGCAGTTTGCTGCAATCTTTTATCCTCAATTTAGGGAAAGAGAAAGGGAGGATAGAAAGAAAGAAACCTTCACTGCTCTTGCAGGTGGCCTTGATAGAGTGAGAAAGAGAGAAAGGTAAAAATCTTCACAGCCCTTTAGGTGTCCTAAGCTTGGAAAGCAGGAGCTGACAGTGAGCCAGGCTAGTGCTTCAGCTCACTATCTTAGAACCCAATCTTTCCAACAGACATTCTTCTAGGCAATATCGAATGAACCAAGGACAAAACCAACCAATGAACCAACAATCAACAACCCACCCCCACTCTCTGGGCTCCCACCCTTATATGTTCTAAGCCAAAGTTTCCAAAAACCCCAAGTGGCACACAACCATAAGGACAAGCTACACATGGCAGAACAGATACACGTATCCAAATTATAGGCACCTACATCCAGCATTCCAAATCAAACTCGTAATTATCCACTACACCTGGAAGGGAAACAAAAACATAGTCCAAATGCCATTTTGCGTTATAAGGGTTAGGGTTAGAGTAGGTCATCTACTCTAATAATCCCATTCCTTGGTGAAAAGCCAACTTATCTTCTGCCCTTGAACATATTCATCAGAAGTGCTTCAAATTCATGACGGATTTGTCCAGTTATTTGGCTGAGTCAACGGTATTAACTTTGATTAAACAGTACTTTTTATTGAAACATTCTCTTTTTTTCATAAAGAAAGAGAGATACTATCCACTGAGTGCCAAATATGAGAGATTAGAACACCTACATTTTTCTAACAACTGAGATTCATGGATTCTAACTTGATGGTTTGTGGACCTCTGTATGTCTGATTCAAATGTATATCTTGACAGTAACATCCCAGGAGATCTTTCTCTCAGTTACCTAGAAAAGCACAGAATTACAAATTTTGTCCCATAATCACTATGATATTTTTATAAACTATTATCACTATTATCAATCCATTCCTAAACTTTTTCAAAAGGACAATTTCTGTACAAGCTTTTTCAAGGGACTACTGAATTTAGTTTTGCTTATCTCCCTTTCCTCTTGTTATCTCCACTTGACACAATCTATTAAACTCTTAAAATCTATCTACTTTGATAGGAAACAGTTCCATTTGTTTGTATCTGCAACTTTGCACCATTACCAGAACTGACCTTGTTATAAGCTACATGGTTGGACTGCTTGATTCTCTCCATCTGTCCTAGCCCCCCGCATAGGTACTAGAAGCAAATGCTGCTTTTAGAATTGCATTCTCTAATTTTTTCCCTTCTGAAATCCTAGCCCCAAGACACTTGTGGTCACAGAACATACTGGAAATTTCAAAGAGCTCCTTTTATAGCTCTTCATGATAGTAAGAGCTTGACAAAAGTGCTCGTGAGTTCCAGAACAAGTCTGAGAAGCCTGATTTTCATACTGTATCATTGTTGCATTTGGAGAGGGACTGAATAACAAAAGTTCAATTTGCAATGAGGCTTATAAGCCAAATTCATTCTTTGTTTGGATCACTGGTCTTGTCAGTAAAAGTGGTAGAAATGATCTGATGTAATCACTGATAGATACATGTAACCAATGGCAGTACGAGTTACAAGTTGTATAATTGTATTGAGAAGTTCAGAGTATGAAAGAATGCTAATTAATTCTCTTTTACATTAATGAAACCTGCACTGTTGTTGTTTTTGTTTCCAGAGACTTATTATATGGTGAGTAAAACTAGAGTAGCAAACAGAGAATTTATCCAAAGAACTTTTAGTCTATAATGTATGCCATTTTCTCAGTTCTGATTAAGAACACACACAGTGATCTTTCATACTATTCCAACTCTCATGACTAATCTATGAAGAACCCTGTTTATAATCCTTAAAAAGTATGACATTCATATGCACAGTATGTACCGTAATTATGTTTCACCTTATTACCCTCCTTTATCACTCTTGCTGAAATACTATATATGAGTGATTCACCCATTTTCATTTAATTCAGTATAAAATACAAAAACAACAATAACAACAACAAAAAGAAAATCTATATTTCTAATATTTTGGTAATTATATACAAATGCATTCCAATAATTTAGGCTTGGAACATTTTTAAGACTGTAAATTGCAGGGTCATTTATTGCAGAAGTTAAATGTCAACATTAATGCTTAAATAAGCTTTTAAAAATTACTTCTTTAGCCGGGTGGTGGCAGTATAGACCTTTAATCACAGCCCTTGGGAGACAGAGGCAGGTGGATTTCTGCCAGTTTGAGGTCAGCCTAGTCTACAATGTAAGTTCTAGGACAACCAGAGTTACAACAGAGAAACCAGTGTTCCTCCAGCCATTATTTTGTAGATTGTGATCAAAATTATAAAATTGCAATGACATATTACTGCTCTATCTCTTAAGAACTGATTCAGGAATGTGTGCCTCAGGAAAGGTACTGCTACAAGAAACATGGTATACCTGAAGACATGTTAAGGTGGAAGGAATCATATTCCCTCAATGAGACAGAGGTTTCTGCAAAGTCCTTCTATTTTTCCTTATTGTTTAGCCTTTGACTTAAGAGTTTTAACTCTTAAAGTATATCTTCTCTTTTTCCCTCTTGCTATCAGACTCTGAATACTGGCCTGTTGCAAAAGTTTATCTTTAGTTATATATAAAATAATTCTTTTATCCACTGTTGGGTGAGGGCCTGTCTAGGACAGTCTGTATTGTCTGCAGGTGTTGGATTTCTGTGGGGGATGCTTAATTGCTTATGATCTGCACGTGGTACCAGCAGCGCACCTAAGGCATTCTGAATCAATAAAACACCTGAACTGAGATGCTCAGGGTTCCATTATGGAGTCTGGCACTGGCCAGGATGGTGGTTCCCTCTGCTGAGGTCTGGCAAGGCCTTCCACATATGAAAGTGCCTCCATGTCTTCTTTGCTGAGCCACCCCAGCAGCCTAACAACTATGCTGGCCTAAGTCTTACTGAGCCTGTCCTGACATGCTAGACATTCTCATTCTTTCTCTGAAGACCACTCCCACCACACAGCTGTCCACTCACTGCACCTTTGCTGATCTCTGCACTCTGAAGGTGTGACCTTCTTCCCTTCAGCATCTGCCTCCTCCCGGCAGCTACCTTGTTCTCCACTTTGCCTCCTTGCTGTTTGTTCCTCTCTAACTCCTGTAAAATCATCTTCAAGTTTCCTGCTGAGTGTATTTTTAAATTATTTTATCTATGAGACTAACAACTCACCAAAGCAAATGTTCTTCCCATAGCAAAACTGCCATGCAGATTTTTGCCACTTTTCCTGCCCCAGCATGATGGACTATATTTCTGCAAGCTATGAAACAAATAAATCCCCTTCCCTTACCCTGTTCATTGCCAGGTACTTTATCACAGTAACAAAAATGTTTGTTCAAGTGGCTAAAAATCTGACATAAAGCTCAGAATGTAGCTGACTAGTATTTAATTGTAGGGCCATATCCCTGAATCTGAGAAATATTATGAGCAAAATTTTGTAGCCTCTTCACAGAACAGATAATGCATAGACCTGAGTAAAACTGCCTGGAGGGTGTTTACCTGACTTGGGCAATTTAGATTAATTTAATATCCCTTAAGAGTTAGGGATAATAGCATGTCTTTGTAGTCTTATAAATACAAGACATACATAAATATAAGCAATAGAAATGAGTGTGATTGCATTCTTACATGTGTGAAAACAAACATGTGTGTTGAATCTACTTACAGACCTCATCTGCATTAATGCCCTAGAGTGGCATCACAGAAGGGAACTTCCATATTCAAAACAGTATTGCTTTTGTATGCTATGGCTCAATACTTTTAAATATTTTGTTTTGTTGGTTGTTTATAAAGTCTTCTTTTATTTTTCTCTTAAATTCCTTCCTAGTTTACTTTTGTTGACAATCTCTGAGACCAATTTTCTCTGCTATTAAATGTCATTAATGTCTGTATTTCATATTGTGGAAAATTCAGAAAGCACAAGATTTTTTTTACATAACCTGGTAGCAATGATAGCCATTCAGATATAGATGCAGACAGCTCAATATAATTACTTAATTTATTAACTTTCGCTTGTACCTTTTACCTCAATCCTATTTAAATTAACATTCAATTGTGCAGATATGAGCTGCCTAGGAAAACATGATGTTGCTTGAAGCCACTCATTGCAAAAAAATCTTTTGAAATCAATTAATTTGCAAATAAAGAGACTGAAATATTAACCTAAGAGTACCAAATCAAAGGCTTTAACCTGAAGAGCGGGGCTTGAATTTGTTAAAGATAGCCAAGGTCTATCTAACTTAATTTACGTTTAATCTGTGTGTGAGTCTTTCTGTGTTTGGTTCCTCTGTGTGTGTGGTATGTGTTTGTGTGTGATATGTGTATGTGTGTGTATGTGGCATATGTGTGTGAGTCTTCCTGTGTATCTGTGTGTGGTGTGTGCATGAACTCTCACTATGAGGGTTGACCACAGGAGCCTGTTTTAATCATTCTTCTATGATTCACACTAGTGTGGTTGTCAGCTTGCCCTGGAATCCCATGTCTCCATTTCTAGATGGCTGAAATTTCATTTGGGTTGTCACAACCAGCCAGCATTCTTCACCATGGCAATAGTACCTTGAATTATAATAATTATTTGCAATTTTAACAGTGATACTATGAAGAACTTGTAGTGCATTTTTATAAAATAAATTAATATTATATTAAAAATAGAAAAGAAAACTGAGATCTGGCAAGAAACTCGACTATATCACTAAAATGTCACTTCTTATGCATTAAAATAATCTTCTAATGTAACTTCTATTTTGGTACTTGTCTAGATAATCATTGTCAATCATTTATATCTTATGTCTTTTCTCATGAGTATGCTTATTAAATCCCTATCAGTTATTGTGATGCAGATTCAAACTCTACAGCTTCACAT
Organism: Cricetomys ansorgei; assembly: GCA_026225945.1. NCBI lineage: Eukaryota > Metazoa > Chordata > Mammalia > Rodentia > Nesomyidae > Cricetomys > Cricetomys ansorgei. Next base: position 3,046,094 of record JAMJFZ010000289.1, on the reverse strand, counting down.
TTGACAGCATAGTTATGTTCTCTTCTGTTCTTTACCTTAGACTGCTAAGGCTTATGGGACTTGTTGAGGTCACATGTCCTGTAGGAGCCTACAGTGAGAGTGGAGAATGAAACTTAGTATCACCCTTTTTAATTCTGAGGTCTCTCTAATGATCACCATCAATTGCCATCACATTCTCTATTCCTCTTTTCTTAACAGCAGGAGGGAGATAGTATAGGAGTCTGTATAGTAGAGCATGCTCACTGCATAAATAGGAAAAGGGATCATGGAAGCAATGGGATAATTAAATCTAGTTGTGAAGGGAAATGTTCCTTCCACTCACGTAACTACAAATGGAGTGTTTTCTTTGTGTCCTGAAAATAATTATATCCTTCAAAAAGTTGATTTTGTTTTTAGGTTTTATGGATCCTCAACTAAATTAAGCCTGAATATTATGCAGTATAAGTATCTTGCTCATTTAAATTGCATCTTTGTGACAGAGTACCTGGAAACAAACTAGAAGGAAATATACAAAAATTCTGAAATTGCCAGATAAAGGATCTGTATTGTCAGTGGCTATATCCACTACCAAACTATTTGAAATCATTAAGTGTAAATAAACATGCATTAGTTATATGTATGGTTATGATAATGGAATACCCAGAGCAAAGCAATTTAAAGAAGAAAGCATTTATATTGGCCTACTGTTAAAGGGTACAGTCCTTCCCGGCGGAGAAGTCACTGCAGAAGGAAATTGGGGCAGCAGGTTATTGCAGCTGCCATAGAGTGTAACCAATGGTAATGCTCATCTGGGTTTTATTTTTTATGCCATTGTAGACCAAGGAACAATGACACTACAATTAAGGTATGTCTTCTCATTGAAATGAACCTAAGCTAGACAAACTCTCGCAAACATTCCTCAAGGGAGGCTGAATTCATCTAGATAATCTCTAACAGGCACATCCTACCTCCTGTCCTAGATGATTCTAGATCCTGTTGACAGTATAATTTAGGCATCAGGAGGGTTCTAGACTGAAAATAAGAAAGACTGTCACTATTTAGACGGCAACTTTTCTCACATTTTAAAAGTGTCATAGATATTTATCTTCATGGTATTATTTAATTTCAATTCTATAAAATGTCTGTATTGTTGGTCATTTGATGTACTATTTAGAGATATGGTGGGGATGTAAATTCCCTTTAAGATAAAAATAAGGGTAATTCTAGACCATGGTATTTTTGTTAGAAAATCTGAATTAACTATGTAGTTAAACTTATAGGAATAATAATCAACCAAATCAAAAGCAAATAAGCTGAAATTTTTAAGAATTAGAAAATTTAAAATTTTTTTCTAATGGAATAAAATGGTAAAATCCTCTAAGTGTTTAAAATGTATATTCAGTATTTTACATTGAAATTAAAAAGTAGTGGTAAAATTAAACCAAGCTGGTGTAACTTAAACTTAAAACTTAAAAAAAAAATCAAATTAGCTTTGTATATATGCTAATTAACCAGAGTTAAACTTCATTTCTGAGTAAATTCATACACTCACAGTAACATATTTACTTCAAAATAGTGAACTGATGTTCTTTTAAAACAAATCAACTAAATCATACCTGCATGGTTGAGATCTATTTCAGCATCAACGGAGATTTGGTATTCATCCACTTTCTTGGATGTGAATATGTCACAAACACAGAGCTGTCATGATCTTAACCTCAATCTTGTTTCACCTGCCCATAAAGATCATACTTGCAGTTCAGCAAAACAAGAAAAATAGCACAAAAGATAAAGTCACAATGTGACAAAAACCCCTGCAATTTTAATCATTAGGAAACTCTATCCATCTTTATTATTTAGGTAAATTTCCCTGAACATATGTTTAATTTTTCTATTTAAAAATACTTCGTTTTACCAGAAATTTAGTTTTTCTATTCAAATCACAAATGATACAACTCTGGGTCACAAATCCATATAAAATATTTCCTAAATTATATTTATAATAGAACATAATTTTACTTAACACCTTAAATAGAAACTGTGAGTTTTTGTTATGTTCTGCATGAGGAAGAATGTTTCTGATATTTCAAAAGCACTTCTTTAGTGTATAAAATGAATTTGTTTCCCAAAGATTAAGCAGTGGAAACATATAAATGGTTCTTATCAGCAAAAGTAACATTTTTGCTGTTATATAGAGAGAGTAAAAAACAATCAAACATATTATGACTCACTTTACAATTCCCAGGGGCAGTTGTCGGGAGTCTGAGCAGGGACTGTTTAAAGTCAATCTCAGGTGTAAGTGCTGCATGGAGACAACATCAGAGAGAGATCATTTGTCTAGCCAAGCCTATTTCAACTCTCAATATTAAATAAAAATGTTATAGAAAGCAATTTATGAATAGAAAACCTCTCAGCAGGTGTGTCCTCAAAAGATATTGCACAAAAGCTAGGTAAAAGCTACAAATGATGCTTCTGAAACAAAGACCTACCCAGCATGGGCAAAGTGTACTGAAAGTAGAAAACCATGAGTAGGTGCCTCGATATCCAGGCCTCATTTTATTCAGAAAAGATAATAGTTATTATATCCCATGACACTGTCAGGTAAAATGAGGCATAAGTTATTAATCCCTGTAGTTCATGACTACTATTAATGCTGCTTTGTCACATGCTGCCATATATTAGAATTAAATTTAGACACATATTTTTGCTTCCAATCATAAAAATACATACACCATCTTCCTTATTTTAAAATATCCAATGTATTTCTCAAAATTATTGCTACCAATGGAGATATCCCAGCTGTTAACAAACTTCAGTTATTTCATTTATGTGAATCTGTTGATTCACAGGTTCTTATTTTATTCAAGGGGTTAAAATTTCTCTAAGGAGCTGGCTCAAATTCTCAAGTTTTCTCAGGGATAGAAATTTAAGCCTAATAATCTGTCCCTGTTAACATGAGCCCATTGTGGGCACATCGGAAACATATACCCCAGGCTTGTAAGATGGTAGAGCTGGTAAAAGCATTTGCTATGCAAGCCTGACAACCTGAGTTTGATCCCCTCATACCACTGTAGCAGGAGAGAACTGAATCCTTAAAGTTGTCTGTTGGACTGCACTCTGTATGGCTATGCATGTGCCCATGCTCAATAATAGTAACAACAACAACAATAATAATAATAAATTTTAAAACATTACCAAGTTTACTTTAACCTTACCTTTTCTAACTATAGAACTTTTATAAAAAGTTATTATCCCTTTTACTGGGAGTTAGCAATAAAGAACCAGCTTATTTAACATGACCATTGATATTAAGTCATTACTTCTACACTCTTGTCAGTGGACAGGTAGATACATGTATGCAAAAGCATTTACACTGTATTTTTCTTCATATATATCCATAGTTTTAAACTATTATTAGTTTCTATGAATAATTCCAGTGGTGCTAAAATAAAAGCTTTAGTCTAATTTCCATTTCTATATTGTGGCATCTTTTGCTGAGAATGCTATGGCATCTCATCATTTCATACATAGTTTTTCACTTAATCTACTTCATAGTGAATTTTTCTTTCCACAAGCAACCCAGTTCTCATAGGGTTTTGTATTACTCTTCTCAGGCTACATCATACCCACACCAGAGACTATGCCATGTGGAATTCATCCTCAGTACATTAGAGATATAAGCATGTCTTATCTATGACTTCACATGCTCTGATCAAGTTAATCAGAGACCCAAGATTATGTCATCAAGACCTAATTCTTATTCATTATTCTGAGTTCTTACATCCTTCATCTCCTACTTCTGAAACAGATACACACGTTTGCTATAAAATTTATGCTTTACAATTGAATTACTCAGGGAGGAAATAAAGAAAGTAATCATAATAGTAAATGAAAAGCGAGGAAGAAGATAGGAAGTTATTACTGGTTTGTTTTTTATAACAGCTCAATAATAAAAAAAAAACCACTTCCAATGTGCTGTAAATAAAACATGCCATTATGGACAGTATCAAGTTTACTTTCTAACTGTAAGTCATCTGCTACCAATGATACCTCGTAAATTTCTTTTGTGTCTTTTTAGCATAAATCACATATATACCATCATGTCTCCTTAGCTTATATTGTGTGACAAAATGACATGTCCCAGAGAGATGCAACATACACATCTACTTACCAAAGATAGGGAACATGTAACCAAGGTACAGATATCATTCAGCTTGGGGAATCAGTGAGTTTTATTGGGGTATCTTATAGAACATGGGATGAAAGCTTACTTACAGGAGCAGAAATGACATAAAGACAGCTGATCAACCTGGAACATATTGCACAACTTGCAGGCAGCTCAACCATTTGGAGAGTGTTTGGTCCAAGTGGCTCTGTTCTAAACCTCTTACTGGCAGCTCGGCTAATTTCTGCTTCTTCCAGGCAACTTGTTTGGTCTCAGAGTCTTCTTACTTCCTTACAGTTCTTCTTGTCTGAGAATCTTTTGTAGCTTGGCTTTTTCTGAGTTTACTTTGCAGCTTTTCTTCTTTCCCTGGGATGAATGCTCCTAAAGAATCAGTTCAAGGACTGTCTGAAGCTATTTTGAAGTGTTTAACTCTCTGTTTAAAGAGTTCTCCTGCAGGATAGGACAGTTCAAGTAAGGAGACTGTTACATAACAACTTCCTTTGTAGTACTTGAAACTACTTGTTTAACTAGAAGTTAATTGATGAAACATTCTATTCATGATGCTTTATGAAAATGTCTGTGTTTGTCACCTTCACAGAGGAGGTGTTGAACTAATTCTCCAAAAGTGAAAGAAAGACTGTGGTTTGGAAGATGAGAAAAATTAAACTGTGTCCTGGTCAATGCAAAAATTTAGAGCTTCTGCCAGATATATCAAACAGGAGTGATGAAAATATGTGGGTTATTATTCAGAATCAATTTTAATAAGACTCCCTCATAGAATTGGTATTAGAAGATAATTACCACCCACCTAAAAGATCTGCTACTCTTCTTTTTAGCCTAGAGCCAGAAGAGTTGAATTCTAGTAATATGATATTTATGGAGTAGTGTACTTCTTTCTGAATTATCATTTATTGTGAAAACCAAGAATATGTTAAATAGGAAGAACACTAATATAATAAATACCAAATCTTTCTGACAGTTCAACTACCCACATTCTATAAAGCAATAATTATTTCGGCATCTGAATTAGATCAAAATCTATAGTTATTTTCGGTTCTCAAAATAAATTGCTTTTTGTAATTTGCAATCTCAACTAAAAGTTTAAAAACTAATTATCTAGATAGAAATATTTAAAGTAATATCTTGATGATTCTCTGCACCTCAAGTACCACAGTGAATACATCATACAAAAGTAATTGTGTAATTAAAAATTCATTTATCAATCCTCGTATCAAATAATATGCTCCTCTAGAATTTAAAAGTAAATAATGATAACATATACATAAAACTTTCAATAGAACAAAAACTGAAAACTAGTTACAAAATGTTAAAATAGTAAAACATATTCACTGATTTCTCTTATGTAATAGACATAAAATAGGATTGGACAGCTAGGCACGATGGTAACCCTTAACTGAAGAGCTATTGACAGTGGACATATTCTGGGGGAGAGAAGTGTCAATTTACTTTAACATTATGCCTCTTAGTAGTAAAACATGTGCATGTAAATGGTCCCAACCCCACTGGTATATGGGCAATACAATTATACTCACTGGATTATGGAAAAAGGAGTAATAGAAGTTGTGGTGCGTGGACAAAGGGAGGAATGTGGGTAAATATATCCAAAATGCACTTTACACACATATGAGATTCTCAGAAAATTAATAAAAACATTACATTACAAAGTAAATTTTAATGTAGATATTTTGTGATTGCCTAGCAAGACTTGAAAATTAACAACACCAATCGACATGCCAACTAGTATGGACAAATAACAAGGGGCTTTACTCTTATATGAAGAGAGAGAGGCACTTAGTAAATATTGAGAGAGGAATAAACAGTTTGCTTCATAGAATCTCTGATAAGTGTGTATGTATATATATATATATATATATGTATGTGTATGTATATGTATATACATATATATATGTATACATCATACATACATATGTGGCTTGTGTGTGTGTGTGTGTGTGTGTGTGTGTGTGTATGTGTGTGTGTAATAAAGAACAAGAGGCCATGAATTTGAGAGTCAGGGTGAAGACACATTTAGAGTTGCAAGCAAAAAAGTATGGGAAAATGATGCAAATGCAAGATTTATATATGAAAAATTGAAAAGAAGAATCAAAAAATAAAAGCTCACTGCTACCAGTACAGGTTGAGGCTGTGTTAAGATCTCTCCACTGCTAATACTAATAGGATTCATGCAGTGTATGTGTTATTGTGATCCTGTCACACAATGAGGTCAATTGTAAAGTCCATAGAGTTGATATACTCAAAGGTTGAGAAATCGTTTAGATATCTAAGCATGATTTTCTATTTTGTACAGTTGATCATTTGACCTTGTTCTCCTTACAGTTGACAGTTAATTTTCCTTTCACAAATCATAGAAAGTGAACTAGCAAGATAGGTCAGAATACAAAGGTGCCTACCACTGAGCCTGATGACCTGTTCAGTTCCTGAGACCCACAGGATGGAAAGACATAAACTGACTCCAGTAACCTGTTCCCTGACCTCCACACAAGCACCATGAGTGCAAGTGTGCACACACAAAATAGAATTGAATTTAAAAAAATCAGAGATATGTGTTGTGTTATCACTGAGCCTTTCCACAGTGTACACATATTCTGCGTTGTCAAGGTGCACATGGTAATTAGAAATACTTTTTCCTTTACAATTTAAAAATGTAGTAAAATTTTGAAGAGGGTTTTCTCTGGTCAAGGGATGGTTCAGTGGCAAATCCCCTTACCACCAAATCTGGCAACCTGAGTTTGATCCCCTGGACGCACCTATATAGTGGACTCCCACAAATTGTTCTTTGATTGCCAAATACTAGCCGTCACACTCATTCATACATGCACACACAGCATATGCACATGCACACATAACTTTTATTACAAAATAGTCATGAATATTGAGTTTAATTGTGACATATTTGGCATTCCACCCCTATCTTTAAGTTTCTATAGAGCTCATATACATGATGGGAATATTAGGTTTCTTTTTGCTTATAGAAGGATAGCATAAAAATTACAGAACACACTTTTGTTTTCAGGTGCATTAATAAAATATCAAAACTAGTACAATTTGGAGTGAATAGAAATATAGTTCCTCAAAGTTCTATAGGATGAAAAGTCAAGATCAAGGTGAGATAAATATGCTAGCAAGGTGGATTGTGTGATGAGAACTGAATTTTCCAAAGTAGTAATTTTAGGTGCCCAACTTTCCTCTTTTGTCCTTCAGCATCCCACTGTGAGAAGACATATCATTTCTCTTCTCTCCTTAAGTCTTGAGTTCAAGACATCATGTGAGAAAAAGAGGGTGGGCACCCGGATACACACAACAAATGTATTAGTACTTTCATCAGTAACTTTCTGGATTCCAAAGCTGTCAGAAATAAATTTCTGTTACTGAACAATTACTCAGTCACAGTACTGTGTTACCATAGCACATGGAGACTAAGAAAATTTCTATTATGTTTTCCAGGCAGAAAACACAAAGAATGTTCCAATTAGTTTCATAGTTAGAATGTATGATGATCATGAAACTTGAGAACAGCAGTTTTTCAGACTTGAGATTTTACTATATGTTTCATACAATATGAACTTTATTTTTAAAATCTTACATGGAGAAAGTATGAAACATTATCAATCCTTCTTTAATAAAATACTTAAGTCTTGGCATGGTGGCTCACTCCTATAGTCTCAGTGCTTGGGAGAAAAAGGCAGACAGACCTCTGTGAGTTCAAACTTGCTGTGATGTACACAGCAAGTTCTTGCCCAGGCAGGGATACAAAGTGAGACTTTATTTAAAACACATACACACACACGCGCACACACACACACTTAAAACAACACCAAAAACAACAGCAAATACAAATCAAGCCCCCAGGAACAACAAATATTTCATGTGCATAACCCAATGGACATGTCTACATACAAACAAATATTTCCAGGAAAGCTAGTATACACATTTCAAATGAATTTCAGTTTGTCTTGGCAATAAAAAAGTACCTTTGTCACCTGGACAGTCCCTAAGACAGAATAATGATAACAATATCATGCCACCATGCAGGAAGTCAAACATGTATACAAAGCAACAGTACCTGTCATGTTCAACTGCAAAGCTAAAATAAGGTTTGTTCTTGCCCCATACCTACTCACAGAGGTATCACCATCCCATCCCAGTCATTAGGAAAAGTGTGCTCTTCTTATAATAGACCTCTTTAGTATGGAAAGTGGTAATTAGAAGTAGATAGGAGAAGCACTAAATTTTATTCTCTAGCCAGAGGGTTCACTGAAAGAGGATCCTAAGAAGTAATCAGTGAAAGAGACAGATGCATTTTAGTAATGTCTTCTTAGTTTTGAAATGAAAATATAAATATATAAACACCTCATTTCCCACATCTCCTTTCCTTTCTCCAACACCTTCTATACACCTCTTTTGCTTTCTCTCAAATTCATGGCTTTTTCCCTTAACTGGTATGTGTGTGTGTATATATATATGTGTGTGTATATGTGTGTGTGTGTTATTATTATATTACATATATAATAAAATACAAATGTATGATATACCTATACGTTATATGCCCATATAATATCACACAATTTATGGTATACACACACACACACACACAAACACAAAGCCTGCTCAGTCCTAGTCCTTATAAAACCACTTGCAGGTTTATAGTTTCAGGAACATCACTTAATATTGGATAACCAATTTGGAGGTCTTCACTGTGGAAGAATATTTCTCCCACTCCCAGCATCCTTAATTGCCCATAGTTCTTTGTTAAGCTTTTGATGGGTTCCTGGGATACAAAAAGGTACATTTTCTCCATACCTTGAACCTGACAATATAAAATTGCTAGAGTTATTTTGCCTCCATAACGGGGTAATTACCATTTTTACTATTCTCCATATTGAGTCTAAGAATGAACCACAACTTGTAGGAGGTTGAGGGGGAAAGGAATGGGAATTGGGCCTGGCTGCATGCTTAAATTCCCATGCAGCCAAATCACAGAAGCCATGAAGCTGCCAACTTCAAAAGCTATGGACGCACTTCAGGGTATTTTATTTTTCTTTAAATTGATCTTTCTGTCACTCATAATTTTGAATGAAGAATCAGTGTCGACTCAACATTGTCCTGATTTTATTAATGGCACTCATGCATACATATTCAGTACGCACAGGCGACTCTCCACTGGTCAGTATGCCAACACTGCTTCACACTCTGTATGACAGAGCACTATGAGAGAGACTAAATTAGGTAATGTTCTTAAGAAATTTGTCACTGTCACCCAATATGTTTGGCTGGTGTCTTCAATTTGCCCTCATCTTCAGTGGATGATTTTAGCTTTCACTGTGGAGGGAGGATACAACCTAAACTTGTCTTGAACTAAAAAAATACACTGTGCCCAGGGCATGCTGAATTCATAACAGCTGATGTCACATCCCTTCTTCCTCTCCACTTGCTTTCCCATAGCTTTTCCTCTTGTGTCTTATCTCTATAACACCCTGGACATACGGAGCCATTAAGGAGTTTGATTGACATTAACCACTGGCCTTCTAGGCATCCTGAAACCTTCTACATTCATACAAAATGGCTGCTTGTATGGCAGAAGTGACAGGCTAAAGAATAAATTCCTGGTTGTTAGAGTAACAGTACAGGATTGAAAATATTGTTCTATTTCCTGAAAGAGAATGATCTTCAGAGGAGAGATCTTGTCAGGAATGAATCAAATAAATGGTTTTGCCTTACTGAAATCCCGGGGAGAAAAGACTCTTGCAAACACCATGCACATGGTCCTGCTGCCTAGTTTGATGCTCAGCAGACACGCTTGCCCCTTTGCCCATAATGCTGTTTTCAGCAATGAGAAATATCACATGCAGCTCTTTAAACTTGAAGTTTTGCTAAAATGAAGATGAATTTAGGACATAGCACTGCAACCAAGATCTTATGACTTTCTCAGATTGACGACTGACACATAACTAAAAACAAAACTGAACACTTGTTCTTGTTCTCTCTTACCCTCTCTCCCTCCCTCTCTCCCACGCCCCCGCCACTCTCTCCCTGCTGTGGACTTGCAACCCCTCTCTTTCTGGAGTTACCATGGTATGTTGGCATTTCCTTTCACTTTACAGTTTGTACCCTTAGAAACATTTTTGGATGTAAGTTGTGTTTATGTATACAGAGAGACTCTATCATGCCATATACTTTATTTGAGTAAATATTTGAGTTGTGTCAATAATATTCCCTCAGTTCAGATGTTTTACTCAGCTGTACTTATTTAAAATTAGATAATACTAATTAGAATGTTTAGTGGAAGTATCAGTATTCATGGGAATTATTTAGGGCAATAAACCTTAAATCCTTCACAGTGCATATTTTCTAAACTTTCCTTATTCTCCAGTAAGGATAATGGATATTGGATGGATATTCACTACATATCCATCTGTAATACTGTGTTAATATGGTTTGCAAATTATTAGTATAAAATTTCACATAATATTTTCTTCTTAGGTTTTATGTGTACTTTTCTCAAGCTAATACTGATCTTACTTTTCCCTATTTTTTTCCCGATGATATTTGGAGTGAACATGTTTTTTGTTTGTCCAAAGACAGGTGATGCTTAATATTCAAATTAATTCTCTTTTCAATTTAATAATGCTTATATTTGATTTTTAAATTTCCTATATTTTTCTTTTCGATTACTTGCTGATTACAATTTGAAAGTATTAAACTCTATTTGATTCCCCTGACATCTTTACTCTTTCTTGCCTAGAATGTAAGATTTTCATGTGGATTGAATGTTTTTGTTTTATGATAAGATGCAATTCTAGTGTATAGTACACATACTTGAGTATAATATATTAGATTCCATATTTGAATTACTGTAGTATTGTTTAATATATTTAAATAGTCTTATCTACTCCCAACGTTTATTAATCATCCACATTTTTGTTTTATTCTCACATATAAATTACATATTACTATAGCTAATAAAATATTTTAGCATTCATATTTTAGAAAAAAAGTAAAAGTTTTGGGGTACTTTATTCAGTTTTTTATCATTGAAGTGTGATTTTTCTAACTTGTAGGCACTGCAGTTTTTCCAAACCACATGTTGTCAATGAAGGAATTCTCAGGACACCCTTACATGAGGATTTCTTCCTCCTTGGGGGATGGAAGCCTCCATAAAATGACTTTGAAGGACCTTGCTAAGTAGCTTGCTAATTCCTAGGCTAATCTGATGTATGTGAACATAATATGAAGGAAGCTTCTAGATTCCATTATCCTTGATTGTGCATGTTCGTGCTTACTGAATAATACGGAAATTAAATTATGCTCTTAAATTACTCAGTTACTGGTATTTGTTGGTAATAATATAAGTTAACCATACATAGACAAACTCGTGAAAGAATTGGCAGCCAAAATCCCTAGCCATTAGTTTCACTGGGGTTTCTAATCTTCTCTGGAAAAACGTATCCTCCTCAGAGTCAAACCCATGAAAATCACTCAGGTCCAGAGGTTACTAGAATGAAAACATTGATGTGCTTTCCTCTAGATACATTCTCTAGTGTGTCCTGTTCACTAAATCAACACCATTTTGTTATAGGGTATTTAAGTGTGGTGTTTCTTTTAATCCTTTTGCTTGCATTGTGTATCACTTGTTTGTCTTATTAAGAAATGGATATTAAAGCTCACAGAAAAAAAACTAATTAAAATTTGTAAGAAGCTCAGGCAAGTTCTCACTGTGCAAGCAATAAAATATGCTAAAGTCTTAAATTTAAAACATGAACACTAAATTTCCCTTTTATTTATCTTTTATGCTAGATAAAACTCTCTAAGGATAGGTCTGTGTTTACACTGTTTATTGTTATAGTCTCCAAAGATTTTACTCAATGATTAAAAAAAGAGGTGTTCAAAATTATGTGAATTTGAATTCTGTTCTCTGTGCAAAAATAACTGCTTAATAATGATTATGCAAAGGTATACATGCTTATTTCAACAAACATTGACTGTTAGTGTCTGTGTACTTAGCAATATACAGGCTCCAAAACAAACAAGACATTTGCATTTTTTATAACATGTTACAGTCCAGTTGAACATGGCATAAGAAGATGGAACTTGGCCAAGCATGAGCCTCTACAAAAAGATTGATGAGACAGCCCAACTGGAGAATAAGTGTCCCAGTATCTGTATAATACAGATGTATCCATTGCTGCTAGGATCACCATAATCTTTTTTTTGCATTGTATCCAGTTATGTTTTACTGTGATATTCTACATTTGCTATAAAAAGAAGCTTCATTGATGGGCAGAGAGTGTGGTCATGGTGGTGGTGGTGGTGGTAGCTACATTTATCTATGGATATAAGGATAAGATTTAGAATGTAGTTAGGAAGTATGTTGGTCTAGACAAGTGGGAGTAGTACAATATTTTCTAGGGCCCATGATCATACCAGGCTTGGAATGCTCAATAGCTTTCCAGTGCCAGGCTTGGAGGCAAATGTTTATTTGAACATATTGACATTTACTAATGAAGGAATTAAATTCTACAGTATCCAGATATGTCTACTGTATCTAGATGTCAGGACGTAAGATAGAATCCATGTCTATTTGTGCCCCATAGTCTTTGTCTGTCCAGGAGCACACACTAGTGCAGAATTCATATGTTGCTCCTTTTGTGCTCTTAGGGATCATGTTTGTTTTCAGAATTGACCTTCACACATGCCATGGTATTTACTTTCATTAGACAAGGCAAAAACAAGACAGGATGCTTCACAAGGCTTCATATCTGTAGTCTAGGTCATTTAAGAAAACATGGCTCCGCAAATTGCTCACAGGGAAGGTATCTTTCATTCAGCAAAAGCTGTAACAGAGCCCGGCCTTTGTGTTTGAACTTGAAGTGAGCCGACAGCCACTCTCAAGGTTGTAAGGCACAGATCAATGAAGAATGACTTGTATTTGAAAAGATGACAAACGTGAGGACTATATTTTAACCTTCTCTAGCTGGACTGTAAATGAAGTCTAAATTCATGAAGTATTAGCGCAGTGTGTTTCGAGATCTGTCTAAATGTTTATACTGGCATTTAAACAGCAATCATGTATATTAAGCAACAGCAAACATCTGCAAGGCTGTCTTCAGTAGCTTAACTGTTGTATCTTCTATAGTCATACCAATTTGCTTGACAAGTATTTCAGAATAAGCACATTGTGGGTGTGCTTATTTATAATTCATTATTATATATTTAATATATATTAAGTATTATATATTTATTATTATTAATTGAATTTATAAATTATAAACTCAATTTAATGGTATTAGTATCAGCACAAACTAAAGTGCACTCAAGGTGATATCTTGTTTCTCATCTGAAATGTGCAACATTTTTATTTCTAGAAGTAAGAATTCTAGTAAATCTGACATCTAGTAAATCTTACATCATATTACTCATCTATTCAAATTATCTTCTATGTCATCAAGTTATTTCCTTTTACATATAATAAACTTCTATTTGTACATATTTTAAGTAACTCTCTGCTCTGCATACTTTTCTCAATCAATTCAAAAATGTCATCTTTTCTCAATAATCTTTCAACCAGTCCTAGCTTCTTTTCTTGCTGTCTTCACTGTTCCTCTACCAGTTCTCTGAAGCAAACATACTCTGTGTTTTTTCACTGTTTCTTTTCCTTATTCCAATGTTTGCTGAAACCTTTGCTAGTAATGACATCAATGGTAATTTCCTATCCATGTATTTAATGTCATATTCCCCAAGCATCTATTACTGGTGTTCATGATAAGTATGATCAGACATTTTACATGTCACAGATCTCAAATTGGTAGAACAAGACAGAATACCAATTTATTCCTTTATTTTCTTTATTATAATTTATATGAGCTTTCAGAACTATCTGAAGGATGTCAGTAATAGATATTTTATTACTAAAATTTTAATCTGGGAAGCATTTTTAAGATGTGTGTGTGTGTGTGTGTGAGAGAGAGAGAGAGAGAAAGACAGAGAGAGAAAGAGAGAGAGAGAAGATAGAATACCAATTTATTCCTTTATTTTCTTTATTATAATTTATATGAGCTTTCAGAACTATCTGAAGGATGTCAGTAATAGATATTTTATTACTAAAATTTTAATCTGGGAAGCATTTTTAAGATATGTGTGTGTGTGTGTGTGTGTGTGAGAGAGAGAGAGAGAGAGAGAGAGAGAGAGAGAGAGAGAGAGTTGTACAGGTGTCTGTGGTAAACAGAAAATGCTGTGAGGCCCCACCGAGAAGGAAGGACAGGATACTGGAATCCATCCAATATGGATTATGGGAACCCAATTCAATTTCTCTGGAAAAGCAGCTAGTCTTCTTAACTGCTGAGCCGTATCTCCATCCCTCTGACCATGTTTTTCTTAAAAGTAATGCCCATGCTTAAATTTATGATTTTAAACTATAGAGAGTATATCATAAAACAGGCCATAATAATGTTTTTGTTGTTGTTGGTTGGTTTAGAAGAAGTGATGAATGAGTGAATTATCAGAATGGAACATTCAGTATTGTCAAAGAAAATATGCTCCAAGGATATGAGCCCTGAAGTATATCAAAGAAAAATCTAGGTCAAACAAATATTTCCCACTTACATACTACCCAGAAAACTTGACCATAACCTATGTTGAATAAATAACACATTTACTTTGGAATGGAGTAATTTGTCCTTTACATTTTAAGTCTCAATGAAGTAATGCCTAAAATGATCTTAAAAGAGAGAGAAAAAAAGAATCAGTAACTACTTTGCAGTGAATACTGTCTATTTTTGTCATGTACTTTAATGTCCCATAAAGCAGAGGCACAAACCTGAACTCTGTACTGTGCAATCTGATGCTAAGTACAGGGCCTGTTCCATTCTATTTGGAATATTTTCCATTATTCCCTTTATTTAATAAACTGTCATTTGAAAGAAGGTCTGAGAGGCCTTTTCACAATGAATCAAGCAACTGCTCTGCCTTCTCTCTTTATTATCCATGCTGCATTTGGAGCTAATGAAGCATGACTTCTGAGCTCATATTTCCATAGAAGACAAAGACATAATGGTACATCTTCTCATTACTTCATCAGCTACTCAGAGACAACTAACAGCCACAGATTGCCTTACAAGTATGTTATCATTGACAGATGATGGACATTCTTCTTGATAACTCCTTCTGACAGCTTGTCACCATGTGCACACTTTAAATATTAACTACACAGGAAGTTATTAGAATAAACAATCTTTGGTATCAATGATACGTAATTTAAGAACTGAAGTGTGAATGATTCTCGTTATTACATTTTGTCAAGTTTTATATACCCTTCTCTGAGAATAAATAATGCATCCTCATACTTAAGCTTGAAAGTTTAAGAACACATACTTTTATTTTCATATGTGTTCATTTATGAAGGTGTCTTCATAACCAGTTCAGATTAAACTATGCAATCTTCTCTAAAATTTGAGTGCCCGTATAATAGAGAGTATATAAAGGAACAAGTTGTTATGGCAGATCTGTTTTCATAACAACACTATTCAGCGCCATTATCAATGAACCCCAGTCAACCCATTTCAATAAAACTTCCAAATATAAGATATATTTGGGAATAAACATATATCTATATTTCAATTCGATGCATGGTTTCAAATTTACTTGGTCAGTTTTAAACTTTTAAAATCCCAACATGAGATATAAATTTCTAGAACAGTACCTTAATAAGTACAGCTCTGAGACTGTAAAATTATTTTCTCAATGGTGAAACTTTTGCTTAAAGTAGAAATACGGTCTTACAAACAAACAGAAAGTATATTGTAAATGTAATTATATTTTTATTTGTTTTCAAGATAGAAATATGGTCTAATTTACAAACAGTAAGTGTATTGTAAACACAAGAATGTCTACACTTGTTACTAGACAAGATCAAATACACACATAACTGCTTAAAATAAGGTTTCACTATTTGATCAACCTACACTTGTTGCTGTCTCGCACCCCATGAAGTTGGGATAGCAGTCATATATCACTGTACTCAGTGGCTACATTCTCCATTTGAAAATATAACTCATATATTTTGCAATTACTAGTATGTTTATTCAATAAATATATTTTATTCTAAACACAAGATAACATTTGGGATGATGAAAACTATTTATTGAAGAGTTGTATAATAGTAAAATAAAATATGTATGCATTACAGAGAATTATATCCTGAGGAAAATCTAAAGTGTTAAATTTATAAAATTTAGTGGTACAAAATTATAAGACAAAAGCAATTAGTAGGAAATTTGCTTTACAGTGCATGATAAATTAATTGAAAATATACATAACAATTAGAAGCCAACAACAAAATGTAGGACAAACATTCCCACTGTAGAGAATCTGAATGAAGTCTTATGTTAAATATAAGAACTTTATAGTTGAAATTGGCTTCACGAAAGTGCACAATATAAAAAAATCTTCAAGTAACAAATGAAGAATCTCAATTTGATACATTTACATATAAGATGATATATAAAGTTCTTAAATTTTATTTCCTAAAGTGAAGTATAGAAAGCAAATATATAAAGAATATGTAATATATACAAATATATGAAATAAAGTATATTTAGCTTCTGTTAAGAAAATGTTTTCTCTGGCAAGATTATATTTAGCTCAGTGTTCTTTGAGCTCTTCAGGTATGCCAATCAAACAGGCATAAGCTTTTCAGGATTCATTGTGGGTGTATTCTCACTGTGTAGTGTACAATTGAATCAATTCTGAGCTTTCATCGCATAGTTAGCTAGGAGAGTTCCCAAGAGACCATCTGCCTTAGGCTTTGAATTAAACTGGTCTCTTGCTAAATGCAGTGTTCCCGGTATGTTGGATTAGAATTAAAAGTCCATTCTATTCATGATTCATATTATCTGAGTTACTCTCCTTATTCATAAAATGAGTTTTTAAACTATCACTGTAGCTCTCAAATTAAATAATTCTGCATCATCCAATATTATTGGCTCATTTGTAATGAATAAAAAAGCATCAGTCCAAAATATTCAAATGTATGAGTATATGCACCTTGAAAACACTGTCATATCAAAGGTAGCCTTCTTCATATGAATAATTACTGAAGTAAATGTCTACCTTTTCATATTCACATTATCATACCAGGTAATTAACAGTATACCTGCATTTTAATATGTTTTCCCAATTAAATTACTTTATGGCTCTTTTAATTTCACAAGAATAAATAATAGTCCTCCAATAAAGTTTTTGTCAGACTTTAATTTTAATTTTTCTGTAGAAATATCCTTGTTAAGCCATTATAACTTGTCATATCTCTAAATGCCTTGATATTATGATTTTTTCAATTTTATCATATACCCTCAGTATTTAAGACTCATTCTAATTGTACACAAGACTCTATTCACTCTAATAAGCTGTCATCAAAGATTTTAATATATATCACATGCCAATTAACTAGTAACCAATGATGTTCAGACTTTTGTAATCACTCAAGAGAATTCATGCCTCACTCTGATCTACTATTTTCCATTTTTTGCTAAAATATATACTCAAATCTACATATGAAGGAGTTGTGAATTAAGTGAATAAATGCAAGAATTAAGGACAAACACAAAGAGTGATTGGCCTGCTTTCTTACTCAGTATGTGTAGGGTCTCTAAGTTTTATATGGACTATATAAACAATTCATAGCCAGAGGACAAATCCATGCAGTCTTTACGAAACTAATTAATAAAACACAATACACACAGAGAACAAAGTAATTGTATATGATTTTAGCCATTAAATAAATTGTATTGTGCTTAATTTTTTAAATATTATATAAAATATATTTGTAATGCAGTATTCCACTCTCTATAGTCTTTACTACAGTTTAATGTAGCATTTTGATAGTCCTTAATGACATGACAGGTAATTAAAATAAGCAACATTAAAAAAATAACTTTATATAAAGAAATTCTACCATGGAGCCAAATTCTGAATGTTTAATGGGTTTCATGTTGTTTTTATACGAAAATGTATTTGAGTTATTTATGTTAATTCCATGTATTCATTGCTTTATCCACACTAAAATTTTTATCAACTGAATTACCTGTTTTGTAAGAATACAGAAGTGTTTGAAAGGATAACTTATCTATCTACAAAATAAATATAGTTGTATTTTTACTTATTTCTGTAATAGTTACGAACTCCTGTTTGAGGTTTTGTTTAGTTTGGGGCAGACGGAAGGAGACCCCCGAGAAATCACCAGTACTCGAGATCGATGCAAAAGCAGGAGGTTTATTTCCAACACATTAGGGTCCACTCCCACAGATGTCTCAAACGAGGCAGGTGGGAGTGACCAATTAGCACATTCTGAGTATGATTTATATATGTTTTTCAAAGGCAGAGCATAACAACAGATTGTCAGGCGTGAGTCTATAGTGATGTGAGTATTAACCTTTAAACTGCTTGGTGCTGGCATATAGCAAGGTCGCGGGCACTAGAAAATGTAAACTTTAGGGTCTTAGTCAATGTGGGTGGGGGGAAATCCTTAGACCAAGGTCATTAGTGAGTGGTCTATATCTTGTTTGTCTTAGAAATTGTTTTTCTTACAGAAATTGTTTCTCTTACTTCAGTTTTGGGAACTGTTCTGAGTCACATTGCCCCTGACTTGGGCCTACACAATTTTGGTGCTCTTAGAAGCCTGACTAAAATTTGGCTGCTTTGGTCTTGTCCTTTCAATATTAGCACCAATAAGTAAGCCATATTTCTACTGCAGTCTTTAGAAACACACTTCACTGTGTCCGAATAACAGTCCATTGCAGTACACACAAAAACAAAGTCATCGACATGAATAAGATGACCTAATGTACCATGTTCCAGCTTTATCTCTGTAATAAATCACTGTGGTATTCAATTTATCACATTTATTAAATAACTGCTCTATGTTAGATATTTCCTAAAGCGCTGAGCATAGAAAAATTGGCAAAATAACTTGAGAGAAATTCAATGTTCCAAAAAGAGGCCTAAGCAAAGAATGAATCAGTAAGTTGTGTTTAAGACCAGCATGCATGATGGTATGAACCTGGGATGTATTTTTACCTATATGCAACTTTGCAATGCTAGAGCATAACAACATTTGAATTACTGTAGTGATATTTTTAAGACCTATAGGAACAAGCCTACCAAGGATGCTGTAGGGGTGATCTCAATGGAAGAAGCCACAGAAGTGGATGAAAGGCAAGGAAGGTGATAGTAGCCATTTCTCCTCTCAATCCCATAGGTTTAATGAAAGCGATCTCATATGACTGTGGCCTTGTAGAACATCAAAAGAGATGGCTACGGACTTATAACAAAACTTGATAATGATTCTCTCCAGGGAATCACGAGCTGATGATCGTATATGGAATCCAGTCCAGAATTACAGTGTATCCCAGCACAGCACATCTTATTTTTACACGAAGCACTATTGATTGTGGGTTGTCTTCTAAACAAAGCCTAACTCATCTTCTAACATTGGAATCACTTTTGATTTCTCTAAGTTGCAAAGAAAAATAAATATCCATTTGTCGGCCTGTTCCTCTGATATGAACTTGCTACAGAATTTGAAATGTTTATTAAGTTCAGCAGATTAGCATAAACGTCGTTCTCTTAGCCACAAGCTTTATCAGAGTTCATGTTCTCCTTCATTAGGATCCCCAACGTTTTCTCTTCTAGGATTCAAACCAAGGTACAATATAAAACTTGTTTTGTTTTGTTTTTTTTCTCCTAGTTTCTCTATATAAATTCCACAGAGATGACATTGCCTTTATGCCAAACATAATCAAAGATACCTGAGACCCAACTGGCCTTTCACTGGTGATATTAACCTCATCACTCGGTGGTAATGTCTTCCAGGTTTCTCTACTGGATAGCAATTATTTTTCCCCTTACACACACTCTTCTTCTGAAAAAAAAACGAATTACTCAATCTAGGCAACAATTAAGGGAAGAATAATCATGCCCAGCTTGCTTAAGGTGGGAGTAGATACATATGAAAAACTCAATATATTTTTAACTGGGTTTTGACCTAATGAGTATCAGCTAGATATGGGAGTTCTGAGAGGCTATGCCATGATTCACAATGACATTCCTTAAAAATAACAACACAGATAATAGATGATTAAAATCAAAATAACCAAAGAAAATGTAAAAATTAATCGAGGAGAAATATAATCACTGTCATTGAAACAGAAAGGTTTGAATTATAAGCCTGGTTAATTACTACTTCCAGGACAAAGCATGTTTTAGCATTTTAAGAAACAATAGTACAAATACCATACTGCTATGGAAATTATAATGGGTTAGATTAAAAGCTTATTGTCTCACCATTGGTAAAGCTCAAAATATAAGAGCCGGGTATGATCTAAGGAGGAACAGCCTTTCAGAGCCTCTCCTCAGAAGACATTCCCTTCCTTCCCTACTTTCTCAACTCTGTGCTCTCTTCCTGTCCCAGGGCTGGATGTCACAGGGTAGACACATCTTCTCCCAGCCTCCGTTTCTACTGAAGTATATGATTCAACACTGAATTTGTCACCTTGACTCCCTTGGACTCCTGTGCATTTTCTTTAATGTAAATGTCACATCTGTCTATTGTGCTCAGTCACCGTGTGAATATGCACATACTGATGCACGTGAGGAACTCTGAAGGCTAGAGGGGCTGGAATGGCTGCGTGTTTCAGAGTGGCTGTTTTTGTCTGCAGAGAGGCTCACAGGCTTTTGAAATGGCATGTGGAAATTATTTATCAAGAAAAAAATGTCTTCTTTTGGGGAAAGCAGAACACAAAATTGGATACCAAACCAAAAAAAAAAAAAAAAAAAAAAGAAAAAGAAAATGAAAGAAAGAAAGAAAGAAAAAGAAATGGAAGGAAGGAAGGAAGGAAGGAAGGAAGGAAGGAAGGAAGGAAGGAAGGAAGGAAGGAAGGGAAGGAAAGTCTGGCTTAGCCTCAGTGTAGGTATGGGCCAGGTCAATGTCTGTCATCAGAGAAGCCTGCTGCCTCCAGAAACCACAGTGATGTCCATGGTCCATGCTCCTGCCATACTAGCCAGACTTAATTTTCTTATATTTGTTTTATTGTTGTTGATTTTGCTTTTGTTTTAGGGCACAGAAGTGGAGGGTTGAACAGAGAAGAATGGGAATTGGTTCTTATTGACATATAATGTATGAACTCAAATTATTAATAAACATATTATAAAAAGAAAAAGAAAGAGGGAACATGGAGAAGGTGAACTGTGAAGATCAACTGCCAATTCTACATGAGCTAATCATATAACTCCTTGGCAGTTTTTCTAATCTGATTTGAACACATACAATAGTGATAAAGCTTAGATTTTGTGACTGGAGGTCTAGTCTATATGCAAATCAATTGTGTAGATATTAAAATTATTACAGTTTTAAAAGTTGCTACACAGGATACTAGTGAAAGCTGAGGTGAAAGGCTCAGTCAATGAAGTGCTTGCCTTTCAGGCATGAGCACCTGGACCTATGTTGGAAAATCTGGCTGGGGTTGCATGCTTGTAGCCTTGGTAATGGGAATATAGAGACAGAAAGATTCCTGGTGCTCACTGTCCAGCTGCCCTAGCCTGCTTGAAGAGTTCTGGGCCAGTGAGAAATCCTATATCAAAAAGGAAAAGGTAAAATGTACCATCTTGGTTGGCACCCTAAGTCATCCTCTGGCCTCTGGTCACATGGACACACACACACACACACACACACACACACACACTCATATTTCTGTGATGTGAATTTTGTTAAATATCATATTTTAAAAAATGTTTCCCAGCTAACTGGCCATTGTTCAGAATAATGAAAATTTCCAATAAGAATAAAAAAGTTGGATGCTTATTCATTTAGTAATGGTGAATATCACAGGAAATGTAGTGAAGTGGGAAGATACATACCCTCAGTGGTTTTCTTTATACAAATGAAAAGGTAGCAAAACAGAACAACAAAACACTTGTGTTACTATAATTGTGAAGACTCTTAAAGTTGGCCTTTGGTTCAATTGTGCCTTGTCAATCCATTTCCTCTTCACTTAAAGAAGAAAACTACGTTCTAGATACTGCTGATACTTGTTAATTTCAATGTGTGAAACTCATAAATAAGAAGAGTGAAATGGAAAAGCGGCCGGATGAATCCTTTATGCATTACCCATTCCTGTTGCTTCTTTCCCTCCTCCCTCTACATTCTTCTTCCAGGCCTTGATACTCGAGCACTTTTTCATAATAAAGTTATTAATTTTACCTGCTTCAGCAACAGTGGAACTGAAAATTAGATTTTACATCAATGTTCCCGAAAGTAAATAATTCAAAAGCAATGAAGTCAGAACAAGAGATCACTTAATAACAAATTAAGTGAAGAAGGGGAACTAACAGGACTATAAGGGAATAGTAGTAAGTAAATATGGGTGTGTCTGCAGAGCACATATATACTTTCCTTACAAAACCCAGGATTAGGTGCAATGAATACACAGCAATCAAAATCTATCAATGATAGGTCATTTGACAAAAATATTTTGAGACAACTTAGTTGCAAATTATTTGAAAGCTACAGACTGAAGAAATAATCATGTAAATGTTCTCCAAATCCTTAAAGCTAGTTAAACATAATCAAAGACTAGTTAATGAATTCTAGTTATCAGCCACATGTAAATAGGAGTTTCTTTTTCAGTACTTTGCTCACAAACACTCTTTACTGCTAGTAGATAGCATTGTTCACAGGCTATAGAATTGTTAAGTGTACATTTAATCCCTGCAATTATAACTTCCACTTGCAATATGAGAATGTAAGCAGTGTGCAGGAGAATGAAGAAACAAATTTATATATAGTGATATAAGTCCAGTGTCTCCTTTAGTCTTGTTCCTCTAAAGACTATATCTTTGTGTGGTGAGAGTGAGTGAGCAGTGTACATATTTGTGCAAGTGAGTGTGCGTATGTATATAGAGGCCGGAGGACAATCATGAATGATCTTCTCCAGCACCGCCCTGATCTTTGTAATACTGCATCTTTCACTGGCTAGAGCTCACGAAGTAGCCAATCCTGGATATTCAGTGAGCCCTACAGATCCACTTGTCGTCATTGTCCCACTGCTAGGCTTATGAGTGTGCACCAACATGTCCCTCAAGTCATCCTAGCAAGACAAGCACTTTACCAACTTCACGCTAAGCATCCTATTTAAGACATTTGACAGACTTATAGAAAGTTATGTCATGTCTATCTCTAGAGGCTTCTTTCTATGAAAAGTATTTAATATTTGGAAGTACTTAAATTAGGGCTAAGTGTATTTTGTGCACTAATGAGAACATAAGTTTACATCCCCAGCACTCACAAATAAAAGCTAACTGTGCAAGCACACACCTACCACCGTAGCATTGGATGAAGGAGATAGGAAGATCCCAGAGAGTCTCTGGCCAGAGAGTCTAATCAATCATTACTCAGCTCAGTGAGAAACCAAATAATGAGGATAGTCATATAAGACAGGCAGCATCGGCCTTGGATCTCAACATACATGTGCTCAGGTGAATGTATTACACCGTATACACGCATACATACAAGCATACACAACACATTCAATATTTTTTAAAATAAGTAAATATCATTAATTTAAAAGATTTTTAAGTAATTTTATTTTAATATAGTTTCATTAAACATTTATAATTTTATGGAGCACTTGAAATTCTGGACCAATTTTTCTGTTATAAAACCTCTAAATTAAAAATGTTAGAAACAGTAAGCAATATTTTAAAAGACTTCTCACTGCAAATGACAGGAAACACAAATAAATAGAACAGAATATGAGTTTCACTAAACGCCCTTTGTGCGAATAGAGGCCTGCAGATTTGTTTCAAGATGACACATTTCATCTATAATGAGAAGCAATGGGGTAAATTTGTAAGTACTGAAGACACATAACTGACACCACTGATTACCCAGTGCCATCGCAGCATGCAGCTTACTTTTGACAAACCACCAATGAAATAACAAGAAGAGTAGCCCATGGACATGTAGAATGCATCTACATTTGTGTGTGTGTGTGTGTGTGTGTGTGTATTTAAATACTGTGAATTGAAAATCAAATTGAATTGTGCAAAAATGATAATTGAATTGAAAATCCCGGAGCAATCATACTGTGCACATGAAATTCCTTCCCACAAAAAAAAAGCTGTAGAAATATTAGATAATTTGTGGTGCTTTCATGGAAAGGGAACTAACCCTCTGGAACGTATTGACCCACACCCTGGTACACTGCACTGATGTTTTAGGGACCCTACTGGTAGATTATTAGATTATGAGGCTTCTCTATGTCCAATAATCTTAAATAAAATTTTATTTCGTAAAATTAGCATTCCTAGAACAACAATGTGGGTATATTTAGATATGACCCTGAGAAACAAGCGTGAGGCCTAAGTTTACTAACTATGATTTAATAGCAATTTAACTTCTGATAAAAAAAAGAAGTAGCATGTATTCATTTTCTAGTGTTAAGAGATAAAGCTGTTAATGGTTCTGCAATGTCCTAATTACAGCAAGGGCGAGTTAAGTGACTGAATAACAGTTCATGTGACAATTGCTCCACTATCTATGATGATATCTATGAGGTTGTAATTGAGAAAAAAGACTTATAATTGATCTAAAATAATAACAGCTCCTTACAAAGCTAGATGGTATTTGCTTATTGGTTTATTGGCTTGTTTTAGCATTCTGTATATGGAAGTCAGGCACCACTAAAATACACTTTCAACCCTTCAGTTTTTTGAGATAGTATCTTATTCTGTAGTCCCAGATCACTCAAACTGGCCTTAAATGGACAGAAATGCCCAAAGTTTAAATAAGGACTATTATGATAGGACCACCCATGAAGCTAGGCTTTCTCCTGGCTTCTATCCTATCTAATTCTAAATTTATTCTATTATTTTCCATTAGGGGATGGTCAGTCAAGTCTAATTTCTATTTTGAACTTTACCTTTAAACTATTAGTAATTTCATTAACCTCATAAGAAGACTTTCAATATGATTTGTGTAAATTAAATGGATATATCTTCTGTTTATCTCATATATCTTACATAAATAAACAGATCTTAACATTTTATGATGTTTCCACATTAGTTTTAAATATTGAAGTATCAACCCTCCATAGAATAGATCTCTTGGTGTACTGATTCCTTTTCAATCTTACAGAAGCAATTTAAAGAAAATAATAGTTAATTTTAACTTGTGGTTTGAAGAAATAAAGTTGGTCACAATGGGAAAAGAATGGTGGCAAGGGTTTTAGATGACTCATTATTAATACATCTGCAAAGAAAGGAGGGAAAATAGCTTTATGCATTAAGTTTTTTTTTGACTTTTTGCATTCATTCTGGGCCCCCAGTCAATAGGATAGTGCTACACATGTTTTTAGTTTCAATCATTCTTACATGAGCTTTTCTAGGGTCTCAGTTCTGGTCTTTGCTGCTGGCAGAGTTAGCACTCAGTGACAGCGATAGCCAGGTCAGATTTGGTGAATGGAGTCTAGGTTGTTGAGCCCATTCATGACTTCCATCTCTACCACCAAGCACACTTTGTCAGACCTTTGGAGAATGACAGCAGCGGCTGGGTAAAGAAGCTGATGGTCTATGCAACAGGTCATACCATCTTCTTGATTACTAAACTTCTCCATGTTGAAGTCACTTTTTCATGAGAATTTACATGGGATACAAGTATCTCCACATCCTTTGCCTATTTTCTACATTTTCAAACAGGGCATGGCATAAGAAGATGGAACAAGGCCAGACACTATCCCCTACAGCAAAGGTTTACTAGGCAACACAGCAGGAACAAAAGGTTCCCAAGGGCAGGTAAAAGGGTCAGAGACTCCCCAACTCCAGTATGTAGGAGTTTTGCAAGTACATCAAGCCAGTCAGCCATAAGATGTATTTAGGGGCCCTTCAGATTCAGGGTCTGCCTCTTCAGTTTCTGTGAGCCCCTCACCAATAGAGCTGTCCTTTGTGTTATTGGTCTTAGCCATCAGGTCACATGGTTATTTGATGGCTCACTGCCAAACATTCAGTTCCCACATAGGCTCACTAGCAGACCAAGTGCCCTTCTCAAAAGTAGAATAGTTGCCTAAATATGATTGTACAGGCTTGGTCCAAAATCCCAAAATCTCCTCTCATAGAAGAGACGATCCTCTATAGGGGCCTCCCATGGTTTTCAAACAGTATCTCTGGTTGCCAGTGATACCATAAGTCTCATCTGATCTACTCAATCATATGGTCTAAATGGTAGAGCAGGTTGCACTATAGCATAGGCCTAAAAACACCTGTCTCCTGTTCCAAGCCCTAGTCAAATTTAGCCGCATTGAGAGTTATTTGGAATATTGTTCAGAGTAACACACCCACATGAGCAATATGTTCTCTTCTAAATCCAAATAGATCATTATGCTTTTCCTCCCAGTAATCATTGTGCTTCCTCTTTGGTGGTGGGATGGATCATATCCAATAACTTATCCTTTACTTTAGATGGAATATTTTACATGTTACACCCCACTGGACACTTAGAAATTCCAATGATATAAAAGATCCTTGAATTTTGTTTGTATTTATTTCCTATCTTCTGATACGTATATGTATTACCAACAAGTTCAAAGTAGTTGCTACATGCTCACTTGGTCCAATCAGCATAATGTCTTCAATATGCTTTATCAGTGTGATGATTTATTGAAGAGACAGATGATCAAGATCCCTTTGAATTAAGTCATGACACAATGTTGGAGAGCTAATATACCCTGGAGGTAATACTATAAAGATATACTTCTGGGCCTGTCAGCTGAAATCAAATTACTTCTGGTTGTCCTTATAAACAGGTACTGAAAAAAAACTTAGCTATGCTTATAATTAAAAAAGAAAAGATACTCTTTTAGTTCACATTTAGAAATTTTAGATTGTATGCATCTTGAGCTAGTCAATTGTGTTTTTTTTTTCTTTTGTCTCTGTATTCTGAAATACTAGTTGGGTAATTTTATTAGGAAACTCATTCTTTTTCTTTGCCAAGTGATGCAAAGATACTAGAAGCAACAAGCCAGCATCATTATTTTCCTTATTTTTCCAAAAATGTTTTCAAGTTTTATGTAGTAAGTAAGGAAATTCATGGTTTCTCTTGATCCAAGTCCTTCAGATATTACTAATCATGGGTCTCCAAATATTCTCCATATTATCAAGATAATCTTCAGTAAATGTATCAGCAAGTTGCAAAGCCTATTCCAGAAATTTAACAAATTCATCCTTAAATTCTATTTCTCAAGAAGCACTCCTGGTAGCACAATCTGTTAGTAAGTGTCTCTAAATGAAAAGAACTGCCAGAATGAAAATGTGTATGTGGTTTTATTAGAGAGGCTACTAGTTGTGATCCAAGTGATGGAGAGGTGAAGTCTCAGCAATCCCAGTATGGCCCTGTAGATCCAGGGAAGTCCTACACAGATTCCATTCCAGTCTACATAGGAATCCAGAAGAAGTAGATTCTGACACCAGTAAAATAATGCCTCAAGAATAGAAGAACTTGCCTGTGGGAGTGAGAGCATATAGGCAAAAATCAAAAGCTTCCTTCTTCTATTTCTTTTTATGTGGGATGCCATGAGAAGGTGTGAACCAGAATTAAGGTAATTCTGTGACCTCAATGATCCAATCAAGAAAACCCTTCATATTCATGCCCAGTTAGTGGCATTTTAGTTGGTTCCAGATATAGCCAAATTGATACCAAATATTATCACATCAGCTGTAAAACCTATTAACCAAAGCAGTGACTGACTAGCAAGATTTTTACAAAGGTGAAATAATGTCACTCATATCTTGAAGTAACCAGTGGCTGTCTAAATCGTCTTAATGCAAGCCTAATAAAAACAACTTCATTCTTGGTTTGCTAAGCTGAAACAACTTCTCATGGCTGGCTACTTTGGTTGAAGACCCCTAAAGTAAAACTACTACTGCTGGTTTCCTAAACCAACATAATTTCTGACTGTATTCAAATTGCTTATCCTCATACCCACAGATAACTGTAGTATATATAAAAATGAAGTTTCTTTTTTTTTTTAAGATATGGACAATATCAACTAGATCTATAACTGCTCCAAATGTGCAAAATAAATGAATGTGGAATGGTCTCATTGACATGTCTTCAAGGTAGACATGGTAACCTCTGTTACCTGTTTACAAGACTGTGCTCTTAGAGGTAGAGCTACAGGTAATCAATGACTACCGAGAAAGGGAGAATCAGTTTTGCCCCGTGATGAGACTCTCTTAAAGGTTATCTAGTCTAAGTGTTCAGTCATATACTCACATACTTAAGAGCAACACCATGGACTTCAAAGGTTATGTACACATACAAATTTATTGGGTCAGAGTGTGTAACAAACAATGATTAAAGAAGAGACCATGAATTGGACAGTGTGTGGGGTCTACACAAGTGGAGATGGAAGGAGGACAGAGGAGAAAGAGGGATGGAAATGTTGTAAAAAGAGAATTCATCTGTGACATTCTCAAAAACAACACAAAACTCAAAATAAAAATAAAGACAAGCAAATTTTCTTCATATATATTATTTACCTTTACATTTATTTATTTATTTATTTAATTTATTTATTTACTTATTTAGTATGTGGGGGACTAGTGTATTTCACAGTGTACATGTGGAGGTCAGAAGACAACTTTCAGGTGGACTTATTTGTCTTCTTCCATCATGTGGGCTCGAGGGATCTAACTCAGGTTATCAGAGTTGGTGGCAAGTGCTTTCACCAACTGAGTCATCTCTGTGGCCCATATTATTTAAAATAGCTACAAACATTAATCATATGAGTAAAATTTTCAGAATTCTATATTTGGCAATATTTAGTTTAATAATAATCATCATGTTTCACCTTATCATAATTATAATTATAGCTATATGTTATTTGGAACACATGCTTTTATAATGTAAGAGATTTAGATAGGAAGCCTGTTCTATTATTTATTGTTTCCATGATCGTAGAATATTCACTAACTCTTGAAAATGAGAAGAATTTTATCTAACTTACAAGGCTACTTTAAGCATTGTGTGAGATAAAATAGAAAAATGAGCTTATTTTATTTAGTTAGATAGCTAGATTTAGGTTGTAATTTTAAGTGTTTGAAACATTTCTATAAAAATACTTTGTAAATATTAAAACATCACACACTGAAAGTATATTCTGCACAGATAACAATTTTTATTTGAAAAAAAATAACTGTGAGATTTCCAAGTACTCAAGGCAAATAGAAAATAATCTGACATAGAAAAAAAATCATCATGGAAATTTTCAGTTATATGACTTGACTGCAGATTGCCTGGCATGAGGTGTTGCTATAATCACAGAAATGCACAGGGCTGCAAAAGGCAAGCATATGGGAAGAAAGAATGAGAGGTATCTCACTTTCTCTGGTAAATATTATGTACAGAGCATGTATTCTACTCAGAAATCTTTGTGATGTAAAAGTAGACATTTGAGATTGAAGGCATGGACAAAGATTTCTTAAAAGTCAGAAGAGAATCAGAATTATGGCAAAGAATACAAAATATATGTATTTCTTTTCTTTCCATCATTTTCAATCTTTCTGGAATGTGTCTTTGTAATTTCAATGTTTGAAAGTCTTCCTTTTCAGTATTTGTATTTTAAAGAGTAAATATTCTTCAACTTATGATCATTTTATTCAACAATTATGTCCTACGAATGTTTATTCAACTTTTCTCATGTATGATAACTATTTAAAGCCCCAAAGGCTCCTAGTGCCTGAGAGTTCACAGTATTCACTTGGAATTCATTCTGCTTTTCCAGCTCCTTTACAAAACTCTGCTAAAACTGCTTTCATAATTATCTGAAACTTACCCCTCTGATAAAAGTCATTGACCTTGTTTCTGCTGTTATCTTAATCCAACACACTGTGTCTGGTTTTCTGAATGACCACTAGTTTGTTTAACAATTCATGGATAGATACCATATTGAATTAAATATCAAAATATTCAGGAATAATGCCAAGTCAAATTGAGCATGATTCATTGGTTGAATAAGTCATGCATGAAAGAATAGACAAATGAATAAATCCCGCAGGATAAATTTATAGGTAATTATTGCAACATATTTCTCTTGGTATTTTCCTGACTTGCTGGTTTTTAGTTCTTGCTTTTCTATTGGCTCAAAATTACCTTTTATACCCTGGTTGTGAATACCCTAAGTTACTAAGTTCATTTATTTGGGTTTCCTACTACTACATTTGAGCTGGGAAAACCCCAACATCTTCTCAATCTGATCTCTGTTACAATTCTGTTTCCAATGCAACAGGATTTCCTCTTTTTTTCCCTTCAAATGTCTTATCATCAAAAGGATGCATAAAATACACTGACTTTGATATTTTTTATAGCCTGATACTAATAATGTCATTCTTCAAAAATACACAGAACAATAGATTTGCTATATAATTTTTTCGAATGTGCCTCTACTGATTTAATAAAGAAGCACAAATTAATTAAAAGAATACAGAAATTTACTTTTTATTCTAATGGTTGCTAAGCAGTCCAAGAAAAAGACAATGCAAATCCTACTGTCAGGTGAAAACCTACCCTTTCTGTCTGTCCTCACATAGTAGAGGAGTGAAAGGTGAACTCCTCTCCTCGTGGTCCATTTATAAAGAGAGAACTAGGATAGTAATATTTTCAGTAGAAACTGACAATGGTCTAATAATGTAAATTTTCATTTATTTTTTAATGTTATGTGTGCGGATGTTTTTGCCTGCATACATGTCTGTTCACCACTTGTTTGTCTGGTGCTCGAGGAATCCAGACGAGGGAGTTGGATCCCCTGAGACTGGAAGTACTGGTAGTTATGAGCTACCTGTAGAGAGCTGTGAATCTAGGTCCTATGAAAGGCAAAAATTGCTGTTAAGCACTAAGACTTTTCCATCCCCAAAATATCTTAACAGGCCAGACATAGAAGTGTATGTCTGCAGTAATGTATCAGGGAAGTGGGGGAAAATATCAGAAGTTCAACATCACCTTCTATAAAATATACAAGGACTGCCTGAACTACAAAAAACAGAAAGGAAGATTATATATATATATATATAGAAATAAAATTCATTTTACCTGTTAAGATGTCAACACTCAGAAAAGTGTCTGATATATATTAGAATCTGATTTTGGTATGATTTTATTTATATCTTCATATTTTGCCAAATTGATAAGACTCCTGAATAGTCTCAGACTCTTCAAAGTATGTCATGATTTGTATTTATTTCCCCTTTCATAAGAATCAAATTACTTGACAAATAAATTATCAAATAATCCTCTGGTTCTGTTGTAAACTGACCCCCTTGATGTCAGGATTTAAGAAATATCAAAATCAGCATATTTTATAAATCCATTTGATGATGAGACATTGAGGATTATAAATTATGAAAATATTTAGCCAATTAATGAAATTGAATTTTTAGTAATTGTTGTAGTGCTGCTAGTATGTTCTACTATGTTCTATAATCTGAAGAACACATGAACTGGATGTAATAAAATGACCTATTAGACTCCTTAATAGAGCAAAACTGAAGACAGAAGAACACAAGTGTAGAAACCAAAAAAGGAGGAAATTGGAAATCAGTTGAGGAATTAAAGTAATTTGTTTTGGAATTAAAGAAGTTGGTTAAGAAGTTGAAACAAGATCACAGTCTATAACTCAGGCTGGCCTAGGACTCAAACTCAAACTGATATAAAACTCTTACAATCCTCTTGTCTCGGCCTTTCCCAATATTTGGATTATAGGCAGGGCCACCATGCTTAGCTTGCTACAGTTTAAAATCACAGTTAATAATATGGAGATTACACTACATATATAATTTTTAAATGATCATTTCTAAGCAGAGTGGCACATACATAAGGACAGGTTCTTTCCTAGGTAAAGTGTCAGATCACTTAATGATGGTGGTATTATCACACACACACATACACACACACACACACACACAAACGCAAATGTGTGTTAAGCATTTTTTCTCTTGTGTGACTATCAGGGTACACTTCTACAAATGTAGGAGTATAATCTACAACATGCCTAAGCTATACAATCCTGTTGCCTCTAGGTTATCAAACAGTAAGGCTTGGTACCATACGAGACATTGTAAACAACTGCAACAAAATGTAAGTTATTTATGTGTCTAACCATATTGAATTGTGCCTCATGAAAGCTTCATCATCAAATTTGGGAAGATGATACAGATTCAACTGTGCAGATACAATTACAGAATTGTAAACCTATGACTCACAATTCAAATATTCATTAATTTCTAACATTAATGATAAACTGAAGTATTTCTTTAAAAAAATTTAAGTGATTTTTAAATTAGTTTTTTCCTGTATGTGCCAAATGTAATACTCTCTTTATGTCAACAGATGAACAGTGAAAAGAAGCAAGGTATTCAAAATGTACTTTCAGTTAAAGCTCTGCTGTTACAATCTGGAAAAGTTTTCAAGGAAAGAATCAGGTTACTTTCCCCTCCATTCTTTGTTTCAGAAGCCACTTGACAAGTCTGCCTACAGACATGTTAACCTTTCTTCTCTCTCCCTAGAGTGTCCAGTAATAGAGCAACCATGTGCTTCTCATCAAAGATGAGCCGTGTGTCCACGGACTGAGGGGTTTTCACTTCCCCTTCTGTTTGATTGGTCTTGATTGCTTGGCTCCATACAAGTTTAGAAAAATGTGTACATGAACAATCTGAGCTCACCTTCCCTGGTGAAAGAGAGCTAAATAACAGAGGTGAGTGCATTATTAATGCAAGATAAAACCGTGAGTGTGTGTTGAGTGTGTGTATGCTGAGCCACAGGATATTCATAATTATCTTTACAATCTAATAAAATCACTACAAAATGGTGCAAATTCAAGTTTAGGGGATTCTTATAACCTTGCTGCTATTGGAAATACAAAAATTCTTATTTCAAACTGAAAAACAATATAGTAGAGGATTCTCCATTTTCCATTCATTTGCTTCTCTTGTCTTGGTCACAGAAGTCTGAAAGTAAACCACAGCAAATGATGTTGCCGTTGGGCTTTGCTAACAGGCAATTTTGTCAGAATATGAAAAGGGACAGGACAATATGGTCAGTATGTAGGTTCCTCCTGCCCCTTACCAAGAAATGATTCTGTGTGTTTTTTGCAAGAATGTGTTCTATTGGGGCACTGCATTTGTCTAATTTTAGATCATAGTCTGGATTCAATAACATGCTTGTTTTAGCATAAAAATTTAAGACTGAGGTATTCTGTTGGTCATAACCATGTCTCACAGTAACCTTTGCTGTGTCCCCAAAATAAGTACACACATTGAGAAAGGCAGCTCACTAGCGAGGATTTACCTTATTCCTCTGGAGACTGAGCTGAACTGTCATAAAAAGACTTTGTCATACCCCTGAAATATTCAGATGACCACAGAGAATCTGAAGAATTAGATTAATAAAACGAATTTTAAAAATATCCATATATTGGTTTGTTCCAAAAAAAAATCATATTTTGATATTTTGTGTGATATTTTTATTAGAAAATAGGATGAATATAAACAGCAGCAGCCAAGGAAAAATAGAAGGGATCCTTTAAGTAAGCACACATGTACACACACAGGATCAAAATCTGCTTTTATGATTGTTAGTGTATTAACATCATACTGTGTTAATAAATCAGAGCAAAATGAGCTAAGCTTTTATTGCAAGTTATGTTTATAAATGTTTACAGCTGTCTATTGCAAGTTACAGTCAAACACTCCTATTGTTTGAAAGCTGTTGCAGATTGTGTCTATGAAACTTGACTTTGAATGGATTGTACTACATCAATGCCTTCTGAGATTGAAAAATTTATCATTCTTCAGGATTTTGGTACAAAATAAAGAAAACAGTTGAAGGTGGAGAAACCAGGGCAAGGAAAAGCTGATTTTCACTTGAGATTTGTTGTATAGAATACAAATGAGATTTTTTTTTGTAACCTCAGAGGTCTGAAACTCTTACTTGCTGTTTAATGGGAAGATATATGCACATATATATCTTCACTCTCTTCCATTATAAAACAGCAAGAACATATTAGAATTGACAAATATAACATTCCTCATTCTTGGCATTATTCTAAAGAAAGTATATAATGTTCAATATTCAACTCTTTCTCACTTCAACTCCAAAAACCTGCTTATCCTCAGAAATATTTTATCTTTTCACTGATTTTATATATTTAAAATAAAACTGATCCCCAAACTAAGTCTATGCTTTGCATTTCATTAATAGGTCTTTTATTTTAATGACATTTAGGCCTTTCTACAATTAATAATTTGTTATTAGGTTAAGGTACACAGAAAAAGAAGATAAAAATTAAGAAACAATATCTGTGGTTTGTTTCTTTATACAAACTGTGGTTTGTATAAAGCCTGGAGCAAGACAGATTAAAAAATACGTTCTTCATAAATTATCATAAACCACTTTTAATAATGAGAATGGAAGAAACCACCTAAATAGACATAATTTTTCTTTTTACTTGCACTAAGCAAAGATATGTGAAATACTTTTAAATATATTCTTTTAAAGAAGTGACATTTAAGCAAACAACAACAAAATTAGCTAGCATTCTGGAGGCAGAGACATCTTTGTGAGTTCAAGGCCAGTCTAATATACATGAAGAGTTCAGGCCAGACAGGGTTATACAATGAGACCTGTCACAAAAGAAAAGAAAAATCCTACACAGAAGTCCACATTCTTGGCTTTTCCTATTAAAATATGCTGTTAGACAATTTTTATGATAATACTAACTGGCTAGTGAATAATATGAATAGGAACACACTCCTCAGCAGCACATCCTTCGGGACAGAGTGTAAAGTGTGAAAAGAGCATAGTGAGTCTTTTATTCTGATGGGTGTGGTCATGATCAATCACAGATTCATGAGACTGACACCGCACGAGCCTCTGTGGAAGATGGTAGCAGAGAGGAAATACATGAAGTGTGTAGGACTTTCTCTGATTGTAACCACATGCATAAACCAGTAGAAATATAATGGAGATGTGATCAAAATTAAACATCCATTTTATGTGAAGCCAAGGTACTTCCCTTCATAGTTGAGCTCAGTTTTCTAAGTGCACAACTCTAAAAACTATTCTCCATAATCCTTAATATTCCTCTGAATACTACTTTAATTAAATCACTATAATAATAGAAGTAAAGGTATATTTTTAAATTTCAAATAAAACATTTTAAAGTTCTACATTTAGAAGTCTATTTTTGTAGCCCGAATTTGTTCTAGTTTCATAGAAATTTGACATTAGAATTTATCCTTATTGCACATGGCTTTAAAAGATAGTTTCATTTTTCATTTTCTTCTGCTTGTCAATATTCAGCTAGAAAAATAAGCAGTCCTATTTTCCTCAACGTTTTAACTTGCTTGGGTAATGTCTTTAATGTTGTCTGAATTCAAATGTATTCTCAATGCACGTAATTCTCTTAGACAATATTAGAAATCATGATTTCTGTATTCATATATCTTTCAGAAATTTGTGAAAGATTCATCTAAATAAAATTAAATTTATGCGAAGTATATACTTGGAAAGCTATTAAATCCAATGGTGGGAGGCTTTACATAATGATGGGAAAGATATCAAATTTGTAGCTAGAGAAAAACAGTAAGGCAGGGATGTGGCTCAGTGGGAAGGATGTGTACATCCTTGAAGAGGATGCTTGAAGAGTAGCTTGTCTCTGTTTTCCCAGCACCCCTAGAACAAAAAGAGGTTGAGCGAGGAGAATCCCTGGAAGTTATGGGCTAGGTAGACTGACTTAGACAGTGGGGAACAAAAGATTCCCGTCTCAAAAATTTGGAAGACATAGAATAGCAGGCACATAAGATTGTCATCTGACCCGTATGTACATGCATATCATGAAATGTGTACGCCCACATTCACACATTCAATAGTACAGGTGTGCTCCCCTGCTGTGACCAAAGATGGAAATAAAAGTAAATTATTATGCCTTTAAGGAAAGATACATGCAATATTCACTTTTGAGCTTTGACAATATATTGGTTTGTTGGTTTTGTCTAAGTTGTATGTGAAAACCACTCCATTTTAACCACTCCATTTTAACAAAATGTAAATGAAGCCAAACTCACATGCACTAAGTTATGGATTCAATGGGGTAGGTATGCTTTCTATCTAAATGCTGCCTTGTGTCCTCATCTCATACAGTCCTTTCTTCTCCCATCCCTTCCTCTCCTCTCCTCTCCTCTCCTCTCCTCTCCTTTCCCCTCCTTTCCTCTCCTCTCCTCTCCTCTCCAGTCCTCTCTTCTCCTCTCCTCTCTTCTGCTCTCTTCTCCTCTCCTTTCCCATCCCATTCCCTCTGTACTCTGGCTCTGATAACTATTGTTCTATTCCTTACATCTAAGATATTGACTATCTAGCTTTCCATGAAACATTATTGGTCTTTTGGTGCCCAACTGATTTCACTTAATGTCCTCCAGTTCCTTCCATGTTTCTGCAAATGAAAGGGCTTCACTGTATTTGACAACTGAATTGGAGGCGTGGCTTTACCTTCCTAGAGCAGAGTGTATGGGAGGAGTGAGGTAGGAATGAAAAGTGATACAACTGGTGAGTGGAGGTCAAAGGGCAACCTATGGAAGTCTGTTCATTCCTTCCACTATGCAAGTGCCAATGGTTGAACTCAGGTCACAAGGTTTGGTCACAAGTTCCTGTACACACTTAACCGCTTCAGTCACTCCAACAATGTGTTGCAAATTTCAAAATCTTGAGAAACAGAGCTCATGAATATGCTACTTTTCTATTAGTCCATTATGCATTGTAGGCAGGTATCTAAATAGCATACAGAACTCCATACACACAACCAGTAATTATGACTTAATTAAAAATAAAGAAATCTACTTGCTGAAGAGTAAGGTTCTAATGAATGTCTGCCTGTGAAAATCAATTGTGCATATTTCTCCTATTAGCTTCAGAGCTGTGAGTTTTTATATTTAAATCACTAAACCATTTTGAGATGACATTTGATATGATTAGGGCCCAAAGAATATACTTATTTTTACAATTTTTCAATATGTGGAATATTTTTACATTATGAACATGATGCCAATCATGAAATAATAATGATCAATTTGACTTTACCTATAACAACAAGTTGAAGAATGACTTAAGCCCTAAACAGATTTGTTTGAAATTGTGAATTGATCAGACTATTACAATATAAGCTTATAATTTTAAATATGAATCTTTGTTTCAACAGTATCTTGAATACTTTCATTTATTTTTGATAGGGTCTTCAAATCTGAAGTATCCCTGAGTTTTTCATTTAATTAAACTCCAAATGTTTTCTGAGACCTAAATTTAAATTAAATGTAATAAAATGTTTCCATGAACCAATCCCTGTAAATAGTTATAATATCTAATTCTGTGCTATAAAGAGATTCAGGAAGAGTAAGTGGTTATTACACATATTTAATTAATTTCTCATTTCCATGTACTTTGATTTTATGCAGTGAATATAAAAATCTGATATAGCAAGAAATTATATTTTACTGGATTAATTTTATATAGATGGAAAATGTGCAGAGAGTGAAGGTTTAACATTTGAAATGTAATTTAGCTTTCTTTCATAAATAAGAATCTGAATAATTTTATAAGCTAGTACATCCTGAGTGACTTTATATTCCATAAACTAGGTATATGGAACAGAGAAAGAGCAACATACAACAAGATAAAAAAAGTTACCAAACTAAAAATCACACTGAGTGCAAGAAGGATGGCTCAGAGTGTAAGAGCAGTTTCTGATTTTGCAGAGGACCCTGTTTCAGTTCCCAACACTACACAACAGCTAACAGAAATCTGGAATTCTAGTTCTTTGGGATACGAACCTTCTTCTAACCTCAGCAGCAACAGATATATATGTGGTCCCCAAACATACATGCAGGGAGACATTCATAAAATAAGAACAATGACAACAAAGCTTCATAAGAAATATATGTGAGCATACATAAAAATTGCTACTTATGAAACAGAAAATAAACCTTAGAGATCAAACATGTATATATTGAATATTCATAAATTACAAAAGTGCCATATACTGGTCATGCCAAGCATCCTGAAGGCAATGTTTGACAAAGTTCCAGTGCTTGGACAACCTGGACTGCCCCTTCACTGCCCTTGATGGAAATTTGCTACCTTTCTCTTGTGCTTATATTCTTTACTGTTAAAGGACTCTCACCAAAAGCTAGAGCTGGGATAATGAAAAAGAGCTGGTGTTAATAATAAGAATGAAACTAAGAGTAGTTCCCTGGAAACGACAACTATGCAGAAATTTGAGTCTTCCATAGAACCTATTACTTAGATACACATTTAGATTATTAATAAATGATATTAGTAAGCATAAGACACAGAATATGAGAAAAAATATTAAGAAGAAAAACCTAGGGAAATTTTAGAAGCTGACAAATTGTAACTGAAGAAACCAGTTTGCACAGGAAGAGACTTTGATCATATAGTTAATGACAAACCTTGGTATCTTCCTAAAGACAAAATAAGCAAACAAAGTAAGCAGTTTTAGGAGCCCTAATACCTCTCCAGCCTTACAGGAGTGAAATAAAGATAGGAATTGTATTAATTGTATCAAGACAAGAGTTTGTAACTCAGACACAAAGAGGACTCAGTGAACTGCTTGCCTTTCTCAGCAGACTTATTAGAGCAGGACTTTTCTGATATTATAGAAAGACAAAATACAGACCGCCTTTGCTTAAACAAAAGGCTGCACAGTATTTCAAGAATCAAAGGAAATAGTATGTTAAATGTTAAAGAAGAACAAGGATCTGGGAGATCTGATCTCATAGAAAGATAAGTTTGATGTTACAGGTAGTAGGAAATAACTTCTGATCTATTAACTCTGTGCCAACTCAAACATAATCAAACTCAAATAGAGTCATTCTGTCTGGCATTTCTGTAACTGCAAGGCTATATGACTCCAATCTTAAGAAATTTTTAGTTCTCAGAAAATTTGCTGTTGGCTCACTTTGTCTTTTTTATCTTACGCAATCAAGGAAGACTTTAGAAAATTGTATTCTAAATGGCTAAGTAATCAATGATCAAAGTATGTGATGAAGTGGTTTTGCGTAAAAATAAACCTGTGAGAGATACGGATTGTTAGAGTAGATGAAGCCATACCCTGTGTCCTGATTCTGATTCTTCCCTTGCCACTTTTGCATCCAACTACTTAGAGCCCTGAGCTCATCCAGGGCTGGACCATGGCAATATACACTTAAATATAGGGTTTTATTTAAATTATAATGAAAATAATTAGTCAAAAATTAACCAATGACAACACATTTTATTTGGTATATTATTATTTAAATGTAAAAGAAAATATGGGGTAAGCATCAAGGGCAAAATCACAAACTATCAAAACAAGGAAGGAAAGTAGAGAAAGGTGAAAAGAGATTTATAATAGGCATATACCTATAAATATGAGATAAAACAACGAAAGATCTGTGGATTGTGTGTGAAAGCTAGGGAATATTCCAGGGGTCTACATTCAGAGGCCTGTGTGGTCTGAGTGGGATGCAGACACACCTTAAATCTGAGTATTCAGAAGCTAGTGGTGGTCCATGCCTTTAATCCCTAAGAGAGAAACAGAATGTGGTTGCAGACACAGGAGTCAGGGATCAGAAGGAGACAGTGTCACTCAGGAAGTGACATTGGAGATTAGTCAGAGAGAATGACAAAGTGACTAATCAGAGGAAGAGTGAGTTAGAGTGAGGCCACACCCTATTCTCACAATGTATAAGACAGGCTCTTAGCTCAGAGAGAGGGAGTTACAGAAGAGTCAATTAAAGAGTCAGTTACAGAGTTCAGTGACAGATGTGGTCACTTAAAGAGAAGTCAGTTACAGAGTCAGTTACAGCACAGTCAGTTACAGAGGCAGGATGACACAGTGAGAGCTCAGGGAGAGACACAGAGACACAGCACACTTCCAGAGAATTCAGCTTGGAGAAGAGATTGAACCAGAACAGTGAGTGAATTGATTCAGAAGAGTCAGAGTTCAAAAGGCACAACTAATCATAGTGGCTCAGTCAGCAGTAGATCTCCTGGGCTCAAGCTAAAGCCTTCTATGTCAGGGATAGCAGTTTAAACGTTATAGATTGTACAAAGACTGAAACCTTCCAGTTCTGGGCTTAAATATAGAGTGTACAGAGACTGAAACATTCTAGGTTCTAGAACTAGAACCAGTGATTGAATCAAAGAATAAAAACCCTTTGCACTGAACAATGTCTACTTCTGTTGAATTTACATCAACATCTACAAGGGATCATAAATGGACACGGCAAAAGTGTTCGTGATTCTCAATACTGATATTATGTGCAGAAAAAGGAAATAATTTCACATATGTTTGGTAAGCTAAGAAACCAAAGATCAAATTATTATTATATCTGAGACCACACAATGACAATAGAAAATACACTGTAGAAATGCAACAGTGAGTGAAAGCATATAGAAAAATAGAATGTAGAAAACAAGTGAATTAGATAATATCAGGCAAGTTAGCCAAGTGGTAAAACAATATTCAACAGTAATACAAACTACAGAAAAATAAAAGGGTAATACTTAATGAAAGAAGAAAAATTTATAATTATTATATCTTTTTCTTAGCCATAGAATATTGCATTCTAATATATTAAAATAAGTTATGATTGTGATTTAGCGTATGTAAAATATAAATGGAATATCCAGACACTAATAAGTCTGAAATCATACTAAGTCATCCATTTCTATTCATCTAAATAATAAATCTATATATTAGCAAACATAGAGCAATATATACAGGTGGAGTATCTCATATAGGAAGGACTTGGATACCATCATAAGTGATGATAAGGTCTGGCATTAATATGGTTGTTTAATATATTGTAAATAAATTTCCAAAACATATTTTGTGGAATTAAATAAAATTGACTTCATAGTTGTTTATGATTCCTTCATTTGTATACATCCTGAGGTAGAGATTTGACCAAACAGGGCTTAGTTTGGATGGTTATCCAGGGAAGAAGCTCAGTAATACACGGAGTGAGGAAGGAGTTTAGAAGATGGGTGCTTATTCATTTGACTGCTGGCCCTGGGGCTCAGTTTACTACACTTTCCAGGAAATATGATGGTTTAC
This sequence comes from Cricetomys ansorgei, assembly GCA_026225945.1. Classification (NCBI taxonomy): domain Eukaryota; kingdom Metazoa; phylum Chordata; class Mammalia; order Rodentia; family Nesomyidae; genus Cricetomys; species Cricetomys ansorgei. The sequence goes on along the minus strand of JAMJFZ010000289.1, from coordinate 3,004,706 downwards.
TCCCACAGTTACACACCAAGTGCTGGGAGGTAGGAAGTATTCACGATTTCTTCACTAGTTATCTAAGCTGTGGATATTCAATAAGAGTTGACTTATATTGCTCACAAACAGGCCAAGATCAGTGTTGAAAATATCCTCACATCAAAAGTGAAATATCTAGTTAATAGTTACAGTAACAGGAAAATTCCCAAGAATTATTCAGTGTAAATGGGGCTGAAATTAGGCAAGTTTCATAGATGAATAACCATCATAGCAGAAATATCTACAATAGTAATCAAATGGGAATAAATGACAACACTGAAAACATTGTGCGAGCATATTGAAATGTCGGAAGTAAACAAGTAACCAAATTAGCTCAGTACTTGTATATGAGTAGACTGACCAATATACAGGATATAGTATCTATGTGAAGATCGATGAAGAAGACAAAAATAAATCATTAAATATGATATAGAAATGAGTATAATTAATGTAAATACTTTGATGAAAGAAATGTTGGACATCAGTGAATAGTACTAGATATAAGATACACAAAGTGGGAGTGAGATGATGGATACACCATCATCACAAGTAAAATCAAGGTAGGTAATATATGTACATGTTTTTGAGGCAAGGTCTCACTGTGTAGCTCTGGCTGATCTGAAACTTGCTATGTAGACCCCACTGACCTGAAATTCCCCAAAGTAGGCATGCTTTCTGCTTCCCCACTACTGTAATTGAAGATGTACGGTACCATTCCTGGCCCCACATTCATATTTTAAAGGATTAAGAAGTCCTTAAGGAAAGTGTATAAATTATTTGGGCAGGAGAAATCATTTTCTTAACCAAGAATAGAAATACTGACTTCTTAAAACAAGGTTTTGTAGGAAATTTTATCATAAACACTGTCAGTGAACAAGTAATAGAATAAAAACATATCACAAGAGACAAAAATTTCTTCCTATTATGACCAAATTACATCTTAAACACTAATAAGAAATGGCAAATATAATTTGAAAGGGAATGTGATATCATTTCCAGCACATGGAAGAAAATATATATGATTTTATAAATCTGCACGTTAATATTTTATTCATTTAAAAATGAAATATTTGGGAGGCTGGAAAGATGGCTCACTGGTTATAAGAGTGAAAAATTGCTTTTGCAGAGGACCAGAGTTCAATTCCACAATGTACCTCAAACATCTTACCACTACCTGTATCTCCAGCTCTAGGGAATCTTAATTTTTTTCTGGATGCTGAGTAAACCTTCAGTCAAAGACACACATATATTCACTCTTAAAAGTAATATATCAATATTTTAATGTGTAGATGTTGGCACATGCTAATTGATATTATAAGCAATATTTCACTCACAAGGTCAATGTAAGATAAAATGGTGCTCAAATTAAGCAATGGTAATTGAGGCAAATTGGCTGCTTTGCCGTCAAAAAACAACCACATTGTTAAAAGTAACAATCATTCACCCATTCTGTTTTGTAATTTATCAACTCCAAAATACCTAAATAAAACCATACTTATGGAATTGTTAAAGGTTAGAAAAAGATCTGAAGTACATCATGAGATAAATCAAGAAAAAGGACAAATAGACTCACGGTTAATAGGCAATGCCAAAAAGGAATTCGTACCCATTAGAAGGCTAAGATTTTTAAATTGTGTAAAACATTAAGTTTCTGCAAATTTCATGATTAGGAACATGCAATAAAAATAAATTTGGTGGCTAAGATGGCTGTCTGTACATAGGGATATAGAACTTGCTCACGTGTCACAAGGAGATGAGGACATATGAGGTAAACATGCAGAAAAGCAGTATGCCTCATAAGATTTCATTTAACTAAAGGGCAAGTTTGGAATTAATTTGCATAAGATTATAGGAATAATTCACATTTACCATGTGATATTTTCCTTGATAAGAATAAGAATGAAAAATGGCCTCTTTATTCAAATTTTGATATTTTTCACAAAAATATGCAAATGCAAAACATATGCTTAAATAATGTATAGGCTTTGAAATCATGATTATGTAAGCAATATGCTATGAAAAGCAAGTAATAATGGTACATAAAATAATTCTAAATACACAAAAGGATGAGAAAAATCTAGACCTAGTAAGAGGTAATAAGGAGTAAATGAAAGCCACAGGCTACATAACTATGCACTAAAACATAGATGATGGCCATAATCACATGAAAGATCAGTGCAGCAGAACTAAAAAATATAAAAGTAAGTCTTAAAAAGATAGCATGTCACACTAAGTCCTGGTCTATAAAAATATTTTGGGGAAAAAAATAGAGATTGTTAGAAAACCAATGGAAGAGGTAGATGATCCCAAACAGAAAATCAGATAGAAACTTTAGAGTGACAGACTCTGGGGCTGTTTGGGAAGCTCTCTCCTCACAGTGAGATGAAGTGCAGCAGCAGAGGACTAGAGCCTCAGTTAAAGGCAGAGAGATTCAGAAAACCTGCACTGTACTCTCATTAGAGTCATTTTAAAGAGGCAATAAAATGAGAGAATGAAGACAAGGGCTCTGCATGGCAGAAAGCACCAGTAAGAGAAGTGTCAGGGAAGGCTTCCCCATCTTGGAATCAATCTGAACACAGAGTAGAAACCTCTTTTTATAAACACCTCTTTTGAGTAGGTGGCTTGGCCACCCTAGAGGAAATAGACCTTTACTAAACTGTGTAGTCTAGGAAACAAGATCGAGTGTCTTGGATAGGACTGCACACTAAGCTCCAGCCCAAATGACACTTCTAGACTGAGGGAGAGAAACCATTAGTCTGAACCATGCAGCATTCATCAAGGTGAAAATCTAGAAAGAATCAGAGTCTTCCCTGGAATACAGACAAAGATTCCAATTACAAGGCTCAACGTTAGGAGCAGTGCCTGTGTGTGACAAGCATTCACACGTCAACCCATGAAGGACCATCCACTGATTGTATCCTGTAGAATAGCACAGATTAACCTCAATATAATAATACTGTATTACTTCAATACTACCCTCAGAACATCAACAATATATAAATAAATAATGCTAACCAAATAAAAATAAATATGAGTTAAATAGCATTATATAGATCAAATGGACCTAACATGTATAAGAAAATACTCCATGTAATCATGCAGAATGCACATCATTTCAGCAGCCCGTGAATCTTTATCTAAATTAGATAATATAACAGGACACAAAGCAAGTCTTAATAAACACATAAAAGTTAAAATAGTTGTTTGTATTCTATCTGACCACAAAAAAAGACTAGAAATCAACAGAAAGAATCACAGAGCATATACAAATGTATAGTGCTTGATAAAAAAAAACTATTGAATATTAAATGAATTATCCCAGAAAACAGGGATATTAAGGGAAAAAAAATCAGTCAAAATACACTAAAACCTATGTGATCGTTGAAAACTGTCCTGGTTTGGAAGTTAGATACATGTAACCACCCTATAATCATTTCAGGAAGCAAAGAAACATTGGTGGTGCTGTGTACCCTAAGAGATGTTGATCTTGTGAGGGGTAAGCAGAAAAAACATAACAAAAACAAACAGAATAATAACAGTGATTAAGGTGATAGTGACAAAGTGAAGGATTGGGAAGGTAATGGCTCATCAAGCCTCCTAAAATGCTACGTGTTCTTTTCATATGTGGATCCTAGCTGTGAATCTTCTCTTTTGTATGTTTAACTTGAAGTGTGTAGGAGTTCAGGTAATTAGAAGTGGCCAAATTGAGGCAAAACTAGTGAAGGGAGGTAGAGGCAGTAAAATCTAGATAAAATTTAAGTAGAGACGGGGGATACTTTGGGAGGAAATGTTCGAAAACAGAGGGAGTGTGCCATGGAGAAATGGGAGGCTTAACAAAAATTAATGGTGTGCAAAAATGCTATACAGAGATCTATTCTATTGCAACTTGAGTAAAAAATGTAATTATAGAGGATAGTAAAACACAAGTGACATGAAAGAGCAGGACAGAAGAAATACCCTGGGTAGATATCTTAAATAGGGATCCAGAGGAGAGTAGGAGATAAAAGATAGGTTGACCAAAACTAAGGATGAATGGATATGTCTTAGGAAATAATACTTTATAAGTGAATTAAGAAATGTAATAAGAAAAAGGAACATTTGACCACTCTCTGAGCTGTCCTATGTGAGAAGACAATCCTCCTCCCAGAAGCAAGATATATTTAACAAAAATATAAATATATTTTATATATTTATATATATATTTATATGTATATATTTAATTTAATTATATATTTATATATATTTAATTTAAATATATACATATACATACATACATATATATATATATATATATATATATATATATGGAAGCCCCAGATATACTCCAAAGCATAGTCTATTGCCAATGCTTTTGGTTACCCTGTATAATCATCTGGTAATCCCCTATTGGTAAAGGTACCACCCATTTCAATATCAGTACATTAAAAATCAATCAACAAAGGATCGGGAAATCCTCTACCTGTTGGCTAGATTTTGTATTTTTGGAAGGAGATGTGCAACCTTATGGAGGAGAAAAGAGACAGTAGTCTTACCAACTCCTGGACTCTGTGCCCTATACTGTCAACCCAAGAGGAAAATTGTACTGTTTAGTGTGATAATGGTTTATGGAACTAGCCAACTATAGTCTGATGAATTTGAGATGTGCCTCACAAGAGGGACTTCATGTGGAATACTATAAACCTATTCAAAAGCCCACGTCTGTGGAGTTCAAAGGCTTTCAGGGTTAATGATCCATTCCTCTTGTTTCACTAAACAGCTTTGTTTTCAAACTACCTTTTTAACATTTATGTTTTATATGCATATTTAGCTTTATGATGATCTCAACTTTGATATTAGCTGGGGCCTAACCAGTAAGATAAGGATATATGACTGTAGTAAGTCAGTTTTAATATAGTAACAACAGATAAATCACACCAAGAAGTTGAGAAGTTGATAGCTATTAGGTCCTTGAGGCTGAATGTTTCAGCAATACAGTAGTCATACAATAACTTTCTCTAACTGGAGAAAGACAATTGATTGTTAGTTCGTAGGTGGGTCACCTTAGTAAACTAATATAGAGCCAGAAGACCAGAAAATTTGTAGTGTCTCTGGTTCCTAGTCCACAATGAAAGCTTGGAAAGGCTAGCTTTGTTATCAGAAAATGAATGAGCAGCAACAGCAGCAATGTGGAGGGGGTGAGAATCAATTGAAAAGCCAACAAACAAAAAGTTAGATGATTTTCCTTCTGACACACCCTTTTTGTCTGTGTCGCTACCAGAAGATACTACCTACAGTTGTGGTGTGTCTTCCCACATCAATCAGTGCAGTCAAGACAGTTATTATGGTGAGTCCCTTACTCAGTTTCTAATTTGTGACACATAAACATTAAAAACAAGCACTTCACTTAGTAAGAGAAGCTTTGTTTGTTGCCATGGGTAGTGCTTAATATAGAAACACGCTGTGGTTTAAAATGCTGAGTATGCATACTTATGTGTGTTTATTTGTAGATGGATCATCTATGTCACTCTCCCCCATTAAACATTCAAGAAACAACATGGAAAAGAGAGCATAAAGAATGTAAGAATAGGAGCATGCGGAAAAGTACTGTGAAATGTAGTGTGCTTGACAGAGCACGGACGTTGCACACATAAATGAAGAGAAGCTGGGTTTATCTGCACAAGAGCTTTATAAGATCAAACCAATCAAAATCCAGCATGGATAGGTCAAAGGTACCAAGTCCATACTCCCAAATGAGGAATTATTGGTAACTGATGAGTGCTGAGGGATGAAGAGTCACTTTGCTTTGGAGATGTGGCTGCTGGTAGGTTGCCCATTTCCAGTGGCTGTCCTGACACTCTTTCACACATGGTTGGTTATAAGCAGATCCAAGAAACTATTAATAAAAACTAATAACAGCAATAAAAAGGATATCAAGTCTGGATGGAGTCACATTGGTGAATACTGGGAATTTGTGGAGAGGTAATGGGGAGTGAATAAGATCAAAGCGTACTGTATATCTGAGTAAGATTTTCAAATAATTAACAAAAATATTATTTGAAAAATGAGATCTCAAGTAAATACTGTGATTATGTATCTGACAGCCTCTGAAAACTGAGAAGAATAAACTGAGAATTAGTGGATGCTAATAATTGCAATATACACCAAAATTATTGAAATTTAACAACAAAAATCAATTAAATGGTTCTTACATTGAATCTTTAATTAATATTTATAGATGAGTCACGTAAACAAAATTAAATGTAATAAACTATATACATAAATTCAATGGCAAAATTCATGTGTATATTTCAAAAAAATGCAGTAAAGGCCTTTAACAAAATCCAACATGCCTCCACGATGTAATCCTAGATATGTGAGAACAGCAGGAAACATTTCTGAACATAATAAATGTTATATATAACATTCTGTAACCATCAGCATCCTAAATGGAGAAAAAAGTCTTCAGAAATCCCACTCAAATCAGGAATAGGGTATGTCTGTCCAATACCCTCAGTCCTTTAGAAATAATTCCCGAAACAATGGTTAAAGCAATAAAAAAGCAAAGAAAATTAAAGGGATATAAATTCAAGAAGAAGTTAAATTATTCTGATTTGCAGATTATATGATACATACATACATTAATTATTTACATATATACATACATATATATAGTATATCATACTTACACAATATATATGTATGTATGCATATATCATATGTGTTTCACAATATGACCAGTTATAAAACCAACCTGCAAAAAATCAATAGCTCAATAGTCTTCCTATATATCAAAAATGAGAAAGAGAAAATGGACACAGTTCCATTTCCAATAGGTAGAAAGAAAATAGAATATAATGAAATGATCCTACTGAAGGTTGTAAAAGACCTCTACAATGAAATAGTTAAATCTATGAAGAAATGGGTTTGGAAAAATAGTAGAAAATAAATACAATTGAAACAAGAAATAGAAAATAAATTTTAAAGAAACCATCTCCATAAAATCTCTTGAGGCATTATGGTAAAAATATTAAAATTCCTGTGGATTCACAAACAAAGCCCGTCTAAGTTAGGGTTACAATTGTTTTGATGAAACACATGAGCAAAAGAAAGTTGGTGAAGAAAGAGTTAATTCAGCTTACTCTCAAATCACAAGGTCATTCTTCACAGAATGAGAATAAGAGGAAAGTCTTTAATTTCATGTGGAAGCACTAAAGATCCCAAACAGACAAAGCAATATGAGGAAAGAAAATTATACTTCAGGTATCACCAGAAACCTGATTTCAAGTCATGCTTCAGAGCCGTAGTAACAAAAAAACATGAGCCTGACATAAGCATAGACAAGTTGATGGGCTAGGATAGAAGAACTAGATATAAATCCCGGCAGGTACAGGTACTTACATTTTTATAAAGATGCTAAAAATCACTATTGGATAATAGGGACTTTTTAAACAGAGTACTGTTAAAACTGGTTGCCTACATATGGAAGAATGAAACTATAGCCTTACCTTTTTTCCTGTAGGGGAAAAAAAAAATCAATGACCAGTTGATAAGTTACTTGAATGTAAAATCTGAAACTAATAGGTAGTGAAAACACTTCAAGATATACACATGGGCAAGGACTTTGTCAAAAAAACAAAAACAACAACAACAACAAAACGTGGTCCTTTGAATGAGAAATGTCTCCCACAGACTCAGACATTAGAACAGTCTGTCTCCAGTTGGTGGCAGTGTTTGAAGAAGTGGTTGAAGGAAGTGGATTACAAGGGGTTGTTTTTGACAATTTATGGCCCCATTGCTGCTTCCAGTTCTCTCTTTCTGTCTCTCTCTCTCAGGCTCTTGTCAGGAGCTTGCTTCTATGCCTCCTCAGCAACAACGGACTCTTACAGCTCTGGATCCATAAGCCAAAATAAAGACTTTTCTTTTCTTTTTTTTTTTTTTCCCATAAATTGCTTTTGATCATGGCACTTTATCACAGCAACAGAAAAGTCAGACAGGAAACCAATCACTTTGGAAATAATGTCAAAAAATGACAAATGAGATTTCAATGAATTTAAAAAGTTTCTGCACAGCAAAAGAAATAATTAAGTGAGTGAAGAAACAGCCTAGGGAATTGAAGAAAATCTTTACTAGCTCTATACTTGACAAATGATTAATACCTACAATATATAAAAAAATTCAAGACCCTAAACAGCAAAATAGTCAAACAACTATATCAATGGATGATCTTATAAAATAAGCTAGACAATTGACAATTATCGAGAATGAATTAAATCATTGCTATTGGAGAAGAATCTACAACCAGTAATCTACTAAACTAGCACAATCCCTAACAGTAATCTATAAACATAAGTTTATTTACAGATTACTGTAGACTTTATCTATCATCACAGAAACTTCTCTCTTTGAAGCAAACAAAGAACACTACAGAAAATCACAATCAGAATGGAGAACTGTAGATCCTAATCTAAAGGGATTTATCTACAATCTCTTCTGCATCTAAGGCTCAGGGAACATTGCAAAATAGGATAGAAAGATTGGAAGAGCCCAAGAATCCAGGAGATTTTTGTGAGATTGTGTCTAATAGAAATATCAGATGTTATACCCAAAAAGACTTACCAACATAACTACCCAAAATGAGTTGAACAAGAATGACACCAATGAACATATCAAAGTGGATGGGGGCTCAAGTGTACAAAATCTACTGGCTGGCAGAATGAAAGGTGATCTTCCCCAGGGAACAGAGCAACAATTGGCTGTCTGGTGTCAATTTTCAACCCTAAATAGGTGACATCATACAAAATGAGCAGATTATATTTAGAAATATATATGTACAAATGCATACAAATATGTATGCAGCAACAAAGAATGGAAAAGGAGGCCATGAATTTGAAATATTTCAGGAAGATTTGCATGGGAGGGTTTGAAGGGAGGAAAAGAACAAGAAAAATATTGTAGTTAGAATCTCAAAAAAAAAAAAAAGCCAATGAACATATAAAAATATTCAATGTGATTAGCTGCCGAAGTAATGCAAATTAAAACTACTTTGTTATTACATCTCACCCTATTCAGAATTGTAGGCATTTCGAAACCAAATAACAACAAATGCTGGTGAGTATATAGGGAAAAGGGAACCCTTGCACACTGATGACAGGACTATAATCTGCTCACTATGGATACCATCTTGACGGGTCCTCAAGAAACCACAGATCTGTATTGTGACCCAGCTTCACCACTTGAGTAAGTATTTATCCTATAAGCCAACATACTACAGAGATACTTGCACACTGATATTTGTTGCAGCATTGTTAACAGTAGTTGTTTTGGAGCCAGTCAAGTTTTCTATTAACGGAAAATTGGAAGAAAATGTGGCATGTATGCATTGACTTTCTTTCAACCACAAAGATGAATGTAATGCTCTTTGCAGGAAAATAGATTCAACAGGATATCATCTTATCAAGTTAATTAATTTGTTCTCATAAAAACAAATACGTTTTCTTTCATTTGTGGTTCCTAGATTTTATAAAGAGGCATATTATATTAAATTAGAAACAAACTATCTGGGAAATGTTGAAGAATAAGAAAAATATGAGTTCTAAGGGTAGAGGAAGGAGGTATGGAAGAAATATGCTTATGGTACATTGTGCTCATAAATAGAAATGAACCCAAGTCATATATATACATACATACATGTACATTCACTATGTATTGAATATACTCAGATTTTAAAATACTATCTTTGCCATATATATTACATACAATAAATATGTATAATTGTCATGGTAAAATAATTTTTTTACAAAAAGTATTATTGAACTCTCATACTCAGAGTGTACAAACTAATATAGGGAAAGGTTGATTCACTGACCTATTCAGAAACCCTTTATAATCATTTGTGATATTTTAGTTTCTTGATGCATTGTAAGTGCCATTCTTAATATATTAAGTACTTAGTAATATTAAATATGTAGCAGTTATAGAATAGCGCTCAGCCACCACTTTCTTATATGAAGTAGGTTTCTTTAAGAATTACTTTAAGAATTCTTTAAGAATTCTTGTTATTATCTGTGAAGTGTCTGTGTTTCTCTGTGTGTTACAAGTCCGTGTGCCTGCAGAATCCAGAAGCTGAGACCAGAGTCTCAGAAGCTGGAGTAAAGTGTGGAAGTCATTTCCAATGCAAGTACGGTGGGTGCTCTTAACAACTTAGCCAACTCTCCAGCCCTGTGCTAGACTTTTTCTTAAAATTATATTGGCTTCTTAAAAATGAAAACTGGCATAATTTCATTTAGTCTTTTCTTCTTCATTTGTGTTTTAAAAAGTTTCCATATCTCATGTGTCATACACTAACATAAATTCTCTGTTTCTAAATAAAACCTGCATAATTTATTTTGGGTGTAATTTAAGGATTTTTTTTCTTGTGTTCGATAAGTGAATGTGAGCATGTTTTACAAGCTTATAAAAATATTTGTAATATTTCATACAGCTCAGTCATCCATCCTACCTTCTGGAATCAACCATTACTGGACTAGTTTAGAATAAGTTGAATGACAGATGTGTTAGTTTTAAATGGTCTAGTATCCAAGGATTGAAAATTCTTATAAGAGCTGATGTCAAAATTTCAGCAGAATTAAAACTTCTTAGCATATCTATTTTTGTTAATATAGGGTGACGTTATTAACTAATGATGGAAAACAATAGCATTATTGTTTACCAGAACTGTTAGAGACAATACCGATAGATCTCAAAGTCTGTGCTGGGAGATTATGAGATTTTTTTTTTTGTTTGTTTTGTTTTTTTGGCAAGTCCAGGAATAATGCCCCCCACCTGCCACCTCCCGAACACAGTGTCAAGCTATGTGCAGGATGCTGAAGAGTCGGAGACTAGAGGCCATTCCTGTCAGTCACACAGAGTGTTGGCCTGAATGGGAAGGCTTGCTCACTGATAACTTGAATCCTTTATCCCTCATAAGCATTCATCTGTCACCAAACCTCAAGACACAAAGAAGAAAGAGAGCCACTTTTTAGAATTGGGTTTTAGTGCAGCTGTCACAGACTTAAGAAATCATTCTTTGGATTTTTAGTTTCTCTCCTTTACAGCTGATAATGCTTCGGGGTTGTGCTGAGGAGAGATTACAGTCCAGTAACAGAAAACACAGGAGAAGCAATACTCCTTGTTTTCTGCTGAGGTCAATGTGAAAAATTATCATACTTTGGTAAATAGAGACCTGATGTGCTGAGAGACACAGAAAAATCAGAAAATGTAAATTAAAGAGCTCTTTTATATTCAAAAGAAAGCTCAGATTGTTTGGAATTTGGCTTTCTCCAGATGCAACTAAATGACAAACCTATGTCGCTGAAAGGAACATTTTCTAAAGACAGGAAGCGCAATGAGAAGCATACCTTTATTTTGTTTTCCATGCCCCGTGGAAGACATTTAGAACACATTTCCATGTACAATAACTGCTAAAGCTGCATTCCTCACAGCATATTTCCCAAAAAATACTGTAAGGAGTCGCAAGCCAAAACCGCCAACATTTTTAATGTGATCAAGGTATTTCTCAGATCTGTTTTTAGCATACGTGATTGGCCTGCAATTGCTTCATCCTTTATTTGTCTGATGAGCGGTTTTTGGGGAATTCCAGAGGAGAAAGGAGAGATGGAAAGACAGCTTGGAAGGCCCAGTGTTTTGAAAGAGGAAATGAGAACAGCAGGAGTTTTTAACAAGTATTCACTTCTTTAATCCTTGTGACACGGAAGGGAGATAATGAACCTGTCTCCATTTTACAAGAAGATGAAAGCATTTACTCTATAGTAAAGCTTGGATAAATGGGTCAGAATGAAGACACCAGAAACATGTTTACACAATCATCTGACTTTTAATGCAGGAAAGAGCTCAAGCCTGCAGAGAAAGGAGACCCCATCTATCAAAAAGTGCCAAAATGAGAGGACCTCCAAATGTAAAAGTTGATTGTTGAGCCTTAAATCGGGATCCTTCTAGAATAATTCATTAAAGATAACATCATGACTTTGGATTCATCGAGATTTTTGATCTGTCACAGAAAGCATTACTTAAGAAAGAAAATTCAGTAGCCACAATAAAATGGAAAAGCTTTGTGTTGCAGCTCTGTTAAGAAAGGAAATAAAGGAAAGGTGTAACCAGCACTCTCAAGAACTAACAGACAGCACAGAGCATAAAGTAAACATAAGACTAACAATAAGAAAATACAAGCAAACAGTTGAGAGATGTGAGAGCCATTAACAAGAAAGATATAGTTACAGATGGCAAGACTTAGAAAGGAAGCCTAATATTACAAAGAAATGTACATTTAAATCAAAATTATTTTGGATTCACTGTTCCTAGAAAGGTTACAATAAGCAATAGGTTTGGCAAAAAGGTGTGCTATATGAAGATCAAATGCATTACTAGCAAAAACAACAACAAAAGCTAAAGTGAAAGTAATTTGAATGATGGTTTGACATTGTTTAACTTGCTCTAAGCTTTGTCTTTAATTATAAATACAAATTAGAATTTCGTTTTGAAATTTTATATCTGTTAGTTCATAAAACACTAATCAAAGAAATAATCTAAATATGTTTCATTCTATATTTCATAAGTATGTAATTTATACAAAGAATATAGAAAACCTAGGCAACCAAGGTTCATTTCCCTGAACGGATATGATATTAAGTGTATATTAAAAAAAAAACATAACTGGCATGTCTTCTGAAATATTTGTATTCTTTCATTTTGTTTTGATTTTTTAAAAGTTTATTTTTCTCAAAAAGATAACTTACACAGGTGTTTTCAGCTAGTAATTCTAAGCAAGTGTTTTATTATAGAATATTGCTTAACACACAGCATTTTAGCTTAGTTTAGAGTCAATATTTTATAGTGACAAAGGATGTATTCTGTTTACAGATGCTAGAAAGTCAGCACATTGATTTTAACCAGAGAAGACTTGGGTAAAATTTTGACCTACAGAAATGAAAGATAATTAATATAGAAGTGAAAGTAACAAATTTGTGGTGTTTTTTAACAGTGATAATAGAATATTAGTTTTTCTAAGAGGATGAATTTTTAATGGAAGGAAACAAATTGCCCTAGGGAAGTAGCTAACCATATAGGTAGGGAAAATGACATGGGGTTGGGGGTTGAGTATCTCAGAAGTGCTAGGAAAGAAATGTTACAGAATCCACGGCCATTCACCTCCTCTGATGGGGCCCTATCCATCAAGGGAAGTTGTTTTCTCAAGAGAAAAAAAAGATTTATTTAATAAGCCAGCAAAACTGAGAAGATGGAGGACTTGCACCCAGAAAGACCATCTTGGCTTACTGCATAGCTCCTTTTATCGTCAGGCAAAGGATCTGGATGGGGAGATTGGGTTAGAAAATGATTAATTATTTGTAACTTGTAGGCACCTCTCTGGTGATCAAGAGGAAGATGTTACAAACCCCGGTGGCTGACCATCTGTTAATCACGAAGCCCCTGTAAATCCTGAGAGCTTCCTAAGTCTCTCTTGTCTTGATACCATCAGTCTTCAGGGTGAGGAAAGGATCCAAGAAATTAGGGAATAAATCAACAGGTGCTGCTATTTGTGGAAAATCTTTCTTAAATGATGATCATAGCTGCACGCAGAGCTAAGGACAAAAATAATTCTATCCAAAAGTTAAAGTAGCAAAGAAGGCAGAGATGCAGGTTTTTCAGAGTGTTTTTGTCACCCATTAGTTATCAGCAAGGGGCCACGTAGAGTCACTGCTTTGACCAAAAGCAAATGTTAGTTCATAAAAGGCAGCTTTGGCAATGCTATCATCATAAGTACATACATATCAGAGGTACTCACTATAGCCGAGCCAGAGGGAGACCGATAAACATATTGCTAACACATGTGACTTCCAAAATCAGTTTTTATTACAGTCAAAGAAAAATAAGTAACTATAAGCAAGTGAAGTTAGAGGGTTTTATTTGTTGTTCTTAAATTTCAGATCGAAATATACCAAAGAATCAAATATATTAAAATGAGTCTACACAGAAGTTATAAGTCAAGGGTCTGAGCTATCAGATATACATTTCCAGTGGGCTAATCTGATAAAAATTGAAGCCATAAAATCAATATAGTTACATTGAAATACCACCCAAAGCAAAACCAAAAGCCCTTAGTCCATACTGACATCAATTAAGGTTTAGGGTAATACCAAAGGACATTTTTATATATAATGAGGATAAGGGTCTGAAGATGGGATGCATCTGGCTTTCATCACTTGAGTCCTGTTGTTCTTTTGTTGTTACTCTTTGTAGTGTTCATAGGTAAATACACAAATTGTATTGAATTCTCCTGTCAGGACAGTAGTTTTGGCAAGATATAATGTGATCCTCTCTCTTTAAAAATATTTTTAAATAAAATTTTTATTAATTCGTAGAATGTCATAGATGCATGCAATGCATTTTGGAAGATTCACAACCCTCCTCCTCTTAACTCCTCTCAGACCCTCTCCTCCACACCTAATCCCTCCAAACTTCCTTCTCCTTTCTTCCTTTTTGTCTTTCTTTCTCTGTCTCTTTCTCCCTTCCTTCCTTCCTTCCTTTTTTTGTTCAAAAGCCCACTGAGTACAATGTGTGCTATCCATACATTCATTGGTATGGGACCATCCCATAGAGCATGGGACCACACCCTTAAAGAAAATTAACTTTCTCTTCCAGAAGCTTTAAACTGTCAATAGTCCCTCAGCTAGGGCTGGGGACCTTTGAGCTCCTCCCCACTGTCTACTGTACTGTTGGCTGACTTGATCTTATGCAGGAACCACAGTAGATGCGAGCTCATGAGTACAGTGGTCCTGTCATGTCCAGAAGACACCATTTGACTCCAGAATTCCCCAACCTCTGTCTCTTAGACTTTTTCCAACCCCAACTCCTCTTACCAGGTAGTCTCTGATCCTTGTGGAAAGAAAATATGATAAGGATGTCTGATATGTGGTGAACACTCCACAGACATTTTGACCAGCTGCGAATTTCTGCAATTACTGGCATCCATTGCACAAAGAAATGTCCCTATAGGTATAGAGACTTGGAGGGATAAACATCACCTGGGGAACTAACTGCTTTCTTACTAGGTTTAAGGCTTGCTCCACATGAGTAAAGAAAACATATGCCTGCAATTTTAAGTCAGGTCCAGAGCTCATGGTTAAGATGAAAGGCATGGATAGACATGCCTGGAATCCTGACACTGAGGAGGTAGAGTGAGGCAGCTCTCTATGAATTTGATGTTAGCCTTGTCCACAAGATGAGTTATAGGTCAGCCAATACTACATAGTCAGTCCCTGTCTCAATTAACTAACTAATGAGACAACCTATTACTATTATTCTGCTAAACAGACATAGTATAAAAATGGCCTGGTTTTTTTTTCTTCATGAATTGTATTATATATAAGCATATGTATTCAAAATTTTACTACTTTCTGGCATTTGACATTTTTATCAATAATAGGAATTTTAAATTCTTACTACTAGTTTTTTCCTGAAAGTCTATTTTGGTCAGTTGTTAACCTAACTTCATCAGTGTTCATTTTCTTGCCTTCCCTCAGTCAGTTTTGATGTTATTCTTATGAATTACACATATGTGAATTTTCTAAAGCTGATAAATAATGTTTTGACATTGCTTGTTCAAGTGTATTCTTTTTTAATTTTTGACACATACACCAGGATATGAGTCAATTTTCTTCATTGCTTTGTTTAGACATGAGTGATTTGAAAATTTTGATTTGGGTTACTTATTGTGTTAGTCTCACTTAGACAAAACACCAGGTATAATTCAGATATAAAGAAGTAATGCCATTTTTACTCTCAGTTTTGGTACTTCCACTGAAGTATTCTCCGCTGTTTTGTATATGTTTTATCTGGAGAGTTTATGATGAGAAGTGAAAATGGATACTATGAGTCGATTTGGCCTTTGAATTTTATATTTATTGCACCCATTCTATCCCTATTCATGTCTTGCCTTCTTATTAAGAATAAAACTTTTTCTTTAGTTTATATGTATAGGCATTATGCCTACACACTCCATGTGTGCAGTGCCCACAAAAGCCAGAAGAGGCATCAGATCACCTGAGACTGTATTTACAGTCAGCTGTGAGCATCATTTGGGTGCTGAAAATTGAAACCAGGTCCTCTGGAAGAACAACCTCTCCAGCCACCTTGGCTTTCCATTTTTAAGCAATGTCTATTAAATATCATAAAGTATTGATTTTAAAGACTTTTTGCTTAACTGATTTTTTTTAGAACTCTTTGGATCTTGCCAAAGAAATAAGTGCCTTTCTGCGCTTAAGAGATGTTCATTGGATCTATATTTTATATGATTAATTTTTATACCAACACTAAGAAACATTTCAAAATCATTTCTCTATAAAATGAAACAGAATGCAAATGAATACCCAGTGATGAGTTTCTTAATAGTCTATGGCAATTGCTAGGGGTGAAATGATCTTTTCCTCTTTAGCTTCCTTTTCCACTTTGTTACAAATTGTAGTTGTCATTCTAAAGTGTACATTTTGCACATTGCCTCCATCTGCCCTTTCATGGCTTTGTTATGGGGCTTCGTGCACAATATCCAATTCAGTAATCGTAATGGCCCTCTACCTTTGTCATTTTGGGATATGCACATATCTTTTTATATATTATAATATAATCACTACATTTGTCCTTTCTTTTCCCTCTTTTCCCTCTTTTCCCTCTTATGTATCCCTCTCTGCACTCCTTCAAATTCATGACCTCTTTTTTTTCACTAATTGTTGTGGCACACGTACATATATATGTATATACATACCGATGTATATACATAAGTACATATAAATAGATATATAATACATATGTACATACATATTCTTATATGTATGTTCTCAGAACTGACTTTTGACACTACCCACAACCAATTGGTGTTCCCTTCCTTGGGGAAGACCAGGTCTCTTGCTCCCAGCTTTCGTCATTTACCTATAGTTTCTGTGTAGGGTTAAAGTTTTGAGGGCTTTTCCCCATCACTTTTAGCATGTCCATTGTGTCTTCCTTGTTTAGCTCATGTTTGGACAATCAGGCTGACGAGACTGTGTGAGTGTAGCTTCTGTTGCTACTAGGACATACATTCTCAGAGCAAACTCCCTGATCCTCCCGCTCTGACATTCTTTCCATGCTCTTTTACACAATGTTAACTGAGCCTTGAATGCAGGATTGTTTTGTATATGTATCCATTCAGACTGTGCTCCACAGAGATGTATTTTCACTGGTTGTAGTTTTTCTGTAGTAGTCTTTGATGCAAAGAGAAGTCTCCTTGGTGAGGGGTGAAGACTACAGATCACTAATCTATTCCATTTCACCTACTTTCAATACAAATTTTACAGGACAAACATAAATTTCTATAAAAGGACAATTTGATGCTTTGATATAATATTAAAGAAGATTTTAAGTCCTTTAAACTATAAAACGTGTCTATTAAGATCTTCTTTATAGGTTGTACATGGTGCCGCATGCCTTTATCATTCTGGATGCAGAAGCAGGCAGATCTTTGTGAGTTCAAAACCAGCCTGGTCTATATAGGAAATTCTAAGCCAGCTCGGGATACAGTGATACCCTTTCTCAAACTAACATATCACCTTTAATATTTAGTAAGAAAGTTTGAAAGATTTTCAGAGAGATTTGTTCATTTTTATTTTTATATTTTCTCCATAGTGCACTAAAATACAATTATGGATCATGTTAAATTCATTATTATCATAACAGTTTATTATTCCATGGAAATTTTGAATAATATTTTCATTTATTCTTTGGGAATTTCATACATGTACACAATGTATTTTGATCATATTTACCCTGAATTTTCTCCCTTCAACTCCTCTCAAAACTCTCAAGCTAATGTTTTCTTTTTTTTAAATTTTATTGAGTCTAGTTAGTTCTGTCTATGTATGTGTGTATGTATGTATATGTATATACACACATACATACACATACACGTTTGGGGTCATCAAATATATACATATACACTTCCCTCAGTGATAAAGTTATAAGTATAATAACAGATTTCCTCCCAAGTTGCTTTTCTTCAAGGAATTTTTCACAGCAAGAAGAAATCAAACTGAGCTTATTAGTTAAGCCTTGTTTATTGTGTGTTTTAGAGCATTGCATTATTGCTTGATCTCTGAATATAAAGTCATGTGTTTCTGGAATTAATTACAATTAGTAAATTTCTGTATTTGATTTGCTAGCATTTTGCTAAGGGCTTTAACAGCTACATTCATAAATTTTCAGTCAACTGTAATTTTCTGCATGCTATGCAAGCTGTGTACCACTGATGGCATCCTCAGATTTTATTATAATTTTCTATTTTGTTGAATATTTTCAGCTTTTTGTTAAAGATTTTTTATAGCTTTGAAAATGATTTGGAAAAATGAATAATTCCTTCTCTGTTTGTGCAGTTAACTTAATAAATTTGACACTGTTCTTTCTTCATGTTTTGTAAGTGTCATAAGTAGTGTCTACTAATCCTGGTTCTTTTATAAAAATTAAATGTAATCAGTCAAAATATACCTCATTTAACAGATATAAACAGTTCACTATTCTCTTATTTTCAATAAATTGTGGCTTTGGAAAAAACAAAACAAAAACAAAAACAAAAACATTTCTCAATTTCAACATGGTTGTTGAATATGTTGACTTAAAATTTGCCCGAAACTGTTGTTGCATTATTGTGCATTTAACATGTGAGGACTGTGATGATACCTATTCCAACTGCTTAGTTCACTGTCATTCAAATCTTCATTATATTCTGGAGCAGTGAGATATTCAATGGTTAAAGGAAGCTGTCATCAACCTAACGACATGAGTTCAATCCTAGGGAGAGCCACATGGTGGAGAAAGAAAGCAATTTCTGTAAGTTGTATTCTTACCTCACATATGGGCTGTGGCATGCACACCTACACAAGTGGACATACACATAAACATGAATAAATATATTAGATTGAAATTCCTTAATTGTCATGATAGTCTTCTGTACTTAACGATTTCCGAACTTTTAACCATTAAGTATAATCATTGATTTAAAAAAATATTAGTGTGTGCATGTGTGTGTGTGTGTGTGTGTGTGTGTGTATGAGATATGTTTATGGGAATGATATGTGCATGTGTGAGTGGCCACAGTGCATATGAGAAATGAGAGGACAATTTATGGATGTCAGTTCTCTTCTAACACATAGGTCCTGGGGATCCAACTGCAGTCATCTGGTTTGATACCCAGTACCTTTAAGAGTTAAGCCCTTACCTTTAGGAGCTAAGCCATCAGCCTTAAATCATTGGTGTTTATTCTACTTTTTTTCTAAATTATATTTCCATAATACTGGTAGTTAAAGCACCAAACTTGATCAGCAAGTGCCTTAAAACTAAGCTACATGCTTACTTTTTAAAAAAGTTTTCTATTTTGAGATAAGCTCTCAGTAACTGGGCCAGTTGACCTTGAATTTACTCTGGAGCCTGAGCAGGGCTTGAGCTTTCTCTTCTTCTAGTCTATTTTTTCCTGGTAGCAGAGACCACAGGTTAGCCCTATAAGGCTAAACTCACAGAGAATTTTGAGGTACTGAGTCTCTCCATGAAACAAGTTGTTCTATACTTATGGTTCAATCCATTAGTCAGATTCATTTATTAAACTGCTTAGTGGTGTTTTTTTACCTTTATCTAATTTTTTCAAGTATGCTCCTATTTCATTATTATTTTCTCTTTCATATAATCATGTGTTCTTGGGTCCCAACTGACTTTGTTAAATGAGACTCTTCAAAGTCTCTTTACATAGTGAAGGATTTATTTATTTATTTTTTGAAAACCTTAATCATGTGGTATTTTCACGATATTTTCTTATGCAAGCTTTAACCCTAACAATTAGTTTGCTATGTATACAACTCCAGATTGAACTTAGTTTATGTGTTGAGCAGTTTGTCTACCTGTCAGAAACTGGAGTCTACTGTGAAATGGGAACCTCAGTTGAGAAAGTGCTCTCAGAGTAACCCATTGGACACTTTCCTGATTGAAGATTGTGGTTGTTTGAATAGGAATAGATCTCATAGGCTCAAATATTTGAATGCTTGGTCATTGGAGAGTGGTGCTGCTTGTGAGAGATTAGAGGGCGTGACCTTGTTGGAGGAAGTATGTCACAGGGGGTGGGCTTTGATGTTGCAGAAGCCTAAGCCAGGCTCAATGGTGCCTTCTCTCTGTCTCTCTTTCTCTTTCTCTCTCTCCCTCTCCCCCTCCCTCTCTTTCTGCCTGCTGCCTGTAGATGCAGTTGTAGAACTCGCAGCTACCCTCCAGCGTTATTTCTGCCTGCATGCTGTGATGCTCTGTGCCATGATGGTAATGGACTAAACCTCTGAAACTGTAAGCAAGCCCAGTTAAATACTTTCTTTTTTAAAAGTTGTGGTGGCAACGGTGTCTCTTCACAGAAATAGAACACTGATCAACACGGAAGCTGGTCCCAGAAGTGGGCAATTGCTGTGACAAGCCTGGCCATGTTTTTTGTTTTTTGTTTTTTTGTTTTTGTTGGTAGAATGTGGACTTCAAGACTTTGGATTAAGAAAGCAATTGAATGTTTTCAGTGGGATTTAGTGGGTCATACTAGTAGGAACAAGGAATGGAAATTACAATAGAAAAATTGTACCTCCATATGAAACATCTGCAAAGTTGACTAACTGATTAGAACCTCAATGATTATAGAGAGTTTGGAGAAACACTGAGCTAAATTACCGTGGGCCCTCTTTCACCATCTTAGTATGCATTTATTGCCTTCCTCTGTAAAGCACATAACATCTGTCTTAGATAAATTATTTGGAATGTCCAAACTGAGCACTGATTTTCTAATCAGCAAAATACCTAAGACAGCTGGCAGATAGCGCCTGAGACCTGTTACAGGTGTTTCTGCTTTGCTTTAATCCACGTATTTACGATTGCCACCAATATATTTGAAAAAAGAAATCTTGATTTACGACTTTCTTTGTTTTGTTACTTTAAATACTTCACAAAACTGCTTCCATATTGGAACAGGAATTTGGAGGTAACCTAAATCTGTGCTTTTAGGCCATAGTTACTCATATTTGGCTCCAGAATAAACTCTTTCTTCTCCCCTTTTGAAGTGATAACTGTTTTCTGTTGTTGTTGTTGTTTTTAATCAACAGAAACCAATGGAGGAATATCTTTGAAAAAGATAAGATATCACAGAGTACAATAACTGAGTACTACAACTACTGAAATGTGTATAAATGGGCTTATCTTGGTATTACCAAGAAGCTTTTTTTCATATTTGAACAGAACTTTTATTTCTTCTAAGTAAACTTCTAGTTGTTTGCAGGTAAAAGTGGCCTTGGTTTTTAGATACTCTTGAGGCTTTAAAGACACAGAAGTAAAGCTTTTGTTTTAGAGAATAACTTTCTTCACATGGGTGAAGTAGCTTCTCTTCACAACAAGAAAGTTTCAACAAACACCAAAAGATATTGATATCTTTAGGACAGAAATGACACTAAAATGTAATTTTATGGAGCAAATTGCAGGGCTGAGGCTGACATCAATAGTTATCTTGGCTTTTGGGCACTACTATCTACAGTGATTTTTTTTTTTATATTAGTTCATTTACTAAGAGATTCTCAGTTATCAATTAAGGCAGAGAATGAAACTCCAAACTTGTAAGAAAAATTCACATTTTAGCTGTCATATTCAGCATTACCTGAAGTGGCTTAATGGTCATTTACAGACACTTGAGTGATTTTTTAACGGTGTACCTTGTGCATTATTAGTCTTTTAAGGCAGCAATCATTAGAGCTCAAGGCACATTTTACAGTTCCCTAGTTGCGTAAGGGACAGAGTCCTGTTGTTTATAACAGCAGTGAGACAAGTTCTCTTCCAGTACCCTAGGCCTTTTGGATTGTCTTCCTTTATCTTTGTTGTTGAAATCCAACTTTAAAGGTTGAAGCAATGTGGAGTGTCTGAAGTCCTGTTGCTCCATTCAGCTTCTTTGTAGCATCTAGAACAGACCGACTAATAAAATAAATATCTAGTGATAACTGGCAGTTTGAAAACTTTAATAAACACTAGCTATAGAAAATGTAATCACATTCATGCCAGTGTTAAGTTTCAGCTTTCATAAATCTTTAAATGACTTAGCTGACCTTCTGCTTAGGTTTTCTCAATTTGTTCCATCTCTTTTGTTACCTGGTAATAATGGGAAATACAGGGTCCCCTCTTGGGGTTCACAGTCTCATTAATAAAAGAATTTAAGAATGGAGTTGAGATAGTGGCTTGGAGGTTAAGAGCAATTACTGTTCTCATAGAGGACCTGGGTTCAGCATTCAGCCTCATTCCAGTAACGCGGGTTCTAAGGAATCTGTCACCTTCATTTGGCTTCCATGGACTTGCGTACACATATGATACAGACACATAAACTCAACCGCACACACACTTACAAATAAAACGAAAATAATTTTGAAATAATAAAGTAGAAATTTCAGAAGCTACACTCATGGAATTTCAACATTATGACCACCTAAACAGGAGACAAAGACAACGCCAACAGACATGCTAACATGGACAGGGGAAAGCTCGTTGGGCTTTGATCCTAGCCAGAAGATTACAGATAACTAAGGAATGCTAAGAGTAGGAGAGATAGTCTTCCCTTGGGAAGAGCACGCCAAAGTGTTATCCAAAGCCAAATGTTCAGTCCTGAAAACATATACATAAAAGCAATATACCGACAGAGAGGGTTTATATTGATATATTCAGGATAACACATATATACACATACACACGTGTGCATGTGTGTGTGTGTGTGTGTGTGTGTGTGTGTAAAATAAGAATTACAAAAGTAAAGAGCCATAGATATAAAAGAGAGTAAGGGGATGACTCATGGGAGGGTGTGCATTTATCTCAAGCTCTAGAGACTCAAGTATAAGACTCTAAGCAGGCTGAATAGGGAACAACAGTTTGGTTTTTAAATGACCTATTTTCCTGCTGTCATTTTAAATCAGAGAAAATCAGGTAAGAACCTTGACAAAACTCTTCTTCTGAATGAGGAACACAGGGGCAGACAAAAATTAGTTCTCATACCTTAATGTCCTAAGTATACTTTATAGTTTATCCTAAAAATGGAAGAAGATAGTTATCTCTCGCTGTGAAAAGGACCATAACATAGCTTTTCTATTACATTCAGAATGAGTTTACCAAGATCTTGATGTCATTGCTTGTTTGATTGTATCGTCTGCAATTCCCATTAAGGAATGGAAATTTAACAATAAAGAGCTTTGACAAATGAGCATTCATGTGTGTGAATGTGTGTGTGTGTGTGTGTGTGTGTGTGTGTATGTCTGTGTATACATATATATTAACCTCAAAAAATCATATTCATTATTCGTATAATAAGAGTAATTCTAGGAAATAAGTACATAACAATAAATTAAAATGAAAGGAATTTAATGTATACTATTTAAAGGTAATTTTAGTAACAACGCATTTTTAAATCCTCTTATTTGTGTTAGTCCCAGACATGTTAAAATATGAAATAACATTTAGTTAATTTCCTTTAAAATATATTTTGCTGAAAGTTTGTATCACAATCTATGTTGTCAATATTAACTTCTAGATTATTGCAGCTTTATCTCAGAGCCCCAATGAATTTTCTTTATACTCACAAACTGCATTGCTAGTTATATGTTTAAATGTGTACTATCTCACTAAAATTGTTATATGCTTGCTGTCCACCTTGGTCTTAATATTATTCATTAAAATTCTCCAGCTTTGCATTTGATTCTGATTTTCTGTATACTCACTGAATCCATTAGGAGAGGCTTAACTGGAATAGGAATGAGAGTTTAACAATATGGACACATCTCTAAACCAATAATGATATTGGGAGACCACAAGATTCTGAAGATCATCAAGTATTTGAGCAATCACAATGAAGTGATATTCAAAAGAAAAAAAAAAAAGAAACCTCTTTATGCTACATTCAAGACATTTTAATGTTTTCTGAAAAACATTAATATGCCCATTTTAGTGTTTCTAAGAAGTTTAAGTACACATGAATAAGATAGATTAATTAGGTCTTTGAACAGTTAAATCTGAATTATAAATATGATAAATTAACCTCATGTTTTTATTTTAAAATTCCTTCATACATCATTTTATTTCTTGTACGTTCTCCCATAAGAATAGGCTTTGGTCTCAGAGGAGAGTCTCATTACTTGAAAGACTAAATCCATACCTCTATGGATGGGGTTATCATCTGTAAATCAGAAGGGGAGAAACAATAAACCAGAAATAAACAACGTGCACCACCACAAAATGTCAGAAAGTAATTGCTGGACAGAGTAAGGGAGAAATCTTAAGAAGGGAAGAACCTGTTGCCCTGGCATGCACCATACCTCATGCTCCCTTGCTACTTACTGTAAGGTCCAGGCTCCTCCTGCCTCCTATCCTGACACTCTGTGCTGTGCCTGTGGATCACCATGAGGCCTTCAAGTGGCAGGGAGAATATTAGACAGCAGTAAGACAGTATACTAAGACATAAACGTGATGAGGCATTAGAGAAAAGAAGTCTCACCTAAAGCCTGGAAAGAGTTCCCTTAACGGTGAGAAAGAAAAAGAGAAGGAACCAAGGAGTGGGAGATAACGACCATGAAAGGCATGTCAGATAGGAGACAAGAGGAGCTTCTTCACAGAGCTTCCCTCATCTTTGGACCAAATCTTTGAGAAGTATCAAACCAATCCCCCAAACAAAGAAAAGTTCTGAGTTTTTTTTGTTTTTTTTTATAGCCTTGGAGGCCTGGTGAAAAGTTTCACATCATGCGTCTTAGTTCAGCATAGCATATGTGACAAGGATCATGGAGGAGCCAGGCACAATATACTGAGATTTGTCAAATCATAGCACAGACTGCTGCTGAACTCTTGTCAAAAAGAGAGAGAGATGCATGGAAACGTGGCTGTGAGCTCAAACTCAAAGTGCAGGCCTTGTTTTAACAAGGGGAAGAAAGGGAGAATATGATCAGAGCTGCTGCTGATAGGAGCTCACTCTATAAGAAATGAAGAGAAGAAAAGCATCCTACACTCTCTGAGGCACCCTTGGATTGTATAGAAAGTCTTAAAGAGATTAAAAATAAAATTCTTACCTCCTGGAAAACTTCCCACTAATTATAGATACTAGGATATGGCAGGTGTCTGCTGGGATTTTCAGGTCCATGTGTCTCTGAAAAGAATTGTAAAGGGACACCATAGTTCTAGAAGCAGAGGCCATGCTTAGGGAAGAAATCACTTCTAAGAGAGGAGACTGGCTAGACCTGCAAGAACAAATAGAAATTCAAAGCACCATGTTGGCAGGTTGTAGCCTAAATTATTTGTATAGCTTTCTGGCAGATTGTACATGGGAGATTTTTTTTCAGTGCAGTCTAGCTAATATTGCAAATAGCTGAGTCAAATGCCCTGGTTCCTTCCTCAGAAACACAGAGAATCCAGAGGAAAATTCCCTGTGGATTTTCCCATGGACCAATTACTCATTTGACTAGTGTAAACTGATGGCAACAGCATTATTTGATGAGAAACTTTTGTTTATGTAATTGAAAGAGAGCTTCAAAAAATGAAACAACTTAAATACACTCTTTATTTACACAAGAGGCTCATGATAACCACATCATACTTCCAGGCACTGTGTACTTCTGAGTAAGTAATGATTTTCCTCTCTCTTTCTCTCTCTCTGTCTGTCTCTCTGTCTCTCTGTCTCTCTCTCTCTCTGTCTCTCTCTCCATATATATATATATATATATATATATATATATATATATATATATATCACTTTCTACAAAGAAGATAACTCAGCTTGATGTTTCTATGTGTTCATAATGGAGGTACAAAGTTTTGTAATTTTTCCATGCAATATTTCCTTCTTTATAGTAGATCTATAAAGAAAGAAAACAGAAGGCTTAATTATGAACAGAGTCAGAAGCCAAACAAAATGAAAATCTACAGGGAAAATTTCTAGTAGCATCTCATTTTGGCAAATGATAAGTTTTGTGTGTGATATATTATAATTATTCATTTTACAAAATCATTACAAAATCTAAGGGAATTAAGTTTATCACAATATTTCAAGATACCTATTTGTTTAGATTTGTGAGTCTCCAGTCTTCTATTCTACATTCATTAAATTAAAAAGCTCCTTTTCCCCATTTTGATTTAAAATTGTTTTCAGAGGGGCTGGAGAGATAGTTCAGCAAATAAGAGCACTTGTTTCCCCTTCAGAGGAAGTACATTCAGTTCCCAGAACCCACATCGGGCAGGTCACCATTTGTGACTGCTATTCCAGGGAATCCAAAGCCTTCTCATCTCTGAGAGCAAATATACACTCACACAGGTCCACACACAAACATAAATAAAAAAAAAGTTAATTGTTGTGGTTAGCTGGTCTGTAACTCACAAGAACGCCAAGAAGGCATGTTCAAAGGTGCAAACTGCCAGACCTCAGCAGAGGGAAACACTATAATGGCAAGCACAGTCCTGGACAGTGGAATCCTGGACACCTCACCTCAGGGGATTTTACTGATACCTAAGCTCCTCAGATATTCTATTGATAACACATGCAGATCATGAGCAATCAAAAATCTTTTACATGAAGCCAACACCTGCAGACTATGCAAAAGGCTGAAGACCTAGGCAGCCCCTCACCCAATGCACAAACAACCATTTTAAACATAATTAAAAGTAAAGTTCTGCAATAATAAACCTTAAAAAATAAAATAAAACTGTTCTCACACATCACCAAAACTCATGTAAATAATAGCCTAATTAATTTTACACCTTCACTTCTCATTAACACCTTAAACTTTGTGGATGACAACATATATTGGCTGAGGACATGACTTAGATATTAGAGGTCATGCCTAACATACATAAAGCCCTGGGATCAATCCACACCACCACGCACAGTCAGACGTGAATATATGATGTGTACCATCGATCCCAACATGGAAGTCAGAGGCAAGAATATCAAAAGCTCAAGGTCATCCTTGAGTTTTTAATGAGTTCAGTGACAGTCTGGGCTACACGAAATCCTGTCACAAAACTAAGGTAAAATAAATAAACAAAACAAAAACATACAAACAAACAGTAACAACAACAACAACAAAGAGACAAAATTTACTTAAAATCTAGAGCAATAGGCCAATCCGAAAAATCACAACCATGAGGTCCTTAGTTTTGTTCTCAGAATACACAGAAAACTAACCAAGTATAGTGACATTCTCCTCTAATCTCATTGCAAAAGAGGGTTAGTTTGAATATACAAAGGAAATTCAAAGGAGTCTACACAGAAGCTTTTAGGTTTAATACATAATTTTTCCATAGTTTCTACATAATATATAAATTTCTAAAACCACTTTTTAGAAGAAGCACATATAAATTTCAAATAAAATTTGGTGATATTTATTTACTTACATTTTATAGTTACAAAAACAATGATATTCTTAGAATGTAGTTGCCATATCATTTGAAAAATACAGATATATCTACAAAGGGCTGAAATAGAATATGTTTCCCTCCAGTTAAATTAGGACAAAGCTTGGATAAGTAGGACAGAATTATGGAAAGCAGTAATGACCCCCTTTGGGTGTTTAACACATTTCCAAGATTACTGGAGCTATAGATCAAGATACTGTGACAGTAGCTCTCTCAGAATTATGCCAATAACATTCAGAGAGAAATCTCTTAAATCTAGAAGGAATAAACTTACAATGAATGAGATAAATATGCATTGCCTGAGAATCATCTCTTCCTATGTAATGTTCTTTCAAGATTTAACTAAAATTTATATACTGATAGAAACAATGGGTTAATGAAAAATTATAATATCCTCTTTGTATGTGTATAGTGACCCTCAAGTTCACTGTGGCACTGTGTCCATCTGAAAGTTTCCCTTGATCATTCTGACCACCACAGATTTAGGGAAGGAATTTTCATAAGTTTCCACCATTCAAAAAACTTCACAAGTTCAGGCCTAATTTGTTGTGATACATCTTGGGAATGGGGAGCCAAATTCTGAGCACCAGACTTACATGAACTTTCCTAACTGGGCAACAGTCGTGAGTGAGACCTGTCACTGCCCTGTTACATATTTTGAAATTCTAGCCATTGACATCCACTGAGTTTCCTTTAAGCCTGAGCTTCTCAATCCCTTTTAAGCTGATATCCCCCTTCTGTTTCATATTTCTCATTCCTTGAACTTCTAAGTTGAGGCTTGCCTCTGTACACAATACCACATCTGACAAGACTCTCAAACACTGGAGGATGAAGCCTCAAAAACATTTCTCTAATTTCCCCAGATTTACTAATGAGGCAACTTGTTGACCAGCTGGCAAAGAGAGGAATACTCCTCTTAATTCATAAAATGTTGACTGTGCGTTTGTAATTCTTGACTTGTTAAGTGCTTGGGACAGCTGAATAGGATTTACTAAAGCTGCTAAACACTCGATGCAAGAAGAAGGAGGCTTTTATAACACCATTCTCTGTGCACAGAAGGCTCAGCTTTGTACTTGGCCACAAAGAGAGACCAGCAGACAAAGTCAGGGAAAGATCCAGAAGGCTTCTCTGTGTCTTCCTGGAAATAGGAGAAGAAGAGAACTGCCTTTGGAAAGTTGTTCTCAGAACTACACACAAGTGCCATGTTATGTATGAGCATAAGTGTCTGCATTTGTGCACATACACACACACACAAACACGCAAACACGCACACATACACAGAAATGATTTTCAAACTTTCCAATCTCCATAGGGGTCAAGGCAGGCTGTATCTGCCTTGTTGTGAGGGTTCTTTATTTTGATGGATCTCCATGCCAATAGTAACACTTCTCATTTATTTCATTTAAAAATTTACATCCATGCATACACACGCACTTGTTGTTTTAAATGGTGGCTCACTGTGTAGCTCAGGCTGACATTGAACTTAAGATCCTTCTATTTTCTTCTCATGTGTGACCTACATTGAACTAACTGTTTTACGTTATAACTAAATTTATTTAGATATTCTAATAAATATAAAAATTTGTCTACTCTTGTTATGGCTTATGATCATAATAGATTTGCTTTTTAAAATGTTTGTTTCCAACAAATTCTTTTTTTCTTTTGAAGATTTATTTTTTTAGTTATGTTTCTTAGTGTGTGGTCACATGAGTGCAGTACCCATGGAGGCTAGAAGAAGGCATCTAGAATTCCCAGAGCTGGAGTTTAAGGTATGTGGGAGCTCCCTGATGTGTATAACGAAAATCAAATTCTGGTCCTCTGAAGGAACGAGTCCTCTGATCCATTAAATCAGCACTTCATATCCCCAAACACTGTTTTCTTAAAAATATTTTTCGTATTATACTTTGTCTACAATACTTTAATGGAATCACAGTCTGTTAGTACAGTAGAAGTGTCAACATTAACAAAGGAAAGTCTGTCATGCTACCATCTGAGTAATGCCTGAAATACAAGCACAACACAGGCACATTAGCATAAAAATTTAAGTCTTCTATTCCTACTAATACTTCTGTGAATATATTCCATGTTTATTTTCACAATGTTCAATGATACTATAATCATCACATTTGTACTTCTCAACAAATGAAACTAAATAACAGTTAGACGTGCTTGCTTGAACTTTCACATTTTCAGGGTATTTATTTATTGTTTATATGATTTGATCATTTATACACTAGAGCTGTATATTTTTCTAAGACCTAAATAATTTATTTTAGAATATGTAAGGCTTTAGATGTATATCAAAAGAAGATCTGTATTGCAATATTATACCATAAAGTTGTATTGTCATAAACAGAGAATTAAGTTTTCAAAAGCCCTACAGAGCTCAGGATGAGTATTTTGTTTCATCTCTGAATTCCTACAACTCCCCCTTCCCTTCTTCTGCATAGTTCTCTGAGCTCCAAGGCGGGGACATAATGGAGATATCCAATTTAACCTCTCTCTTGCCTAATATTTGGCTGTGAGTCTCTGGATCTGCTCCTTTTCGCTGATAATGAAAATCTCTCTGATGATGATTGGGCTAGACCCTGATCTATGTGAACACCAGATTATCCTTAAGAGTTGTTTCATTGATTTTTCTTATTTTGTTTTTGGCCAGTCCTGTTTGGTTCCAACCTAGGACTCTGGGCCATCCAGACTCAAGTTCCTGGCCATCCACGCAGTGCTGGGTGTGGGCTCCTCTCATGGCTTGGGCCCATTTCAAGACTAGGCATTGGTTGGCCAATTCTAATAGGTCTGGTTATATATTGCTTGATCTTTGTCCCTTGCAATTTTTAAAATTCTTTATTTGTTCTGTATATTTTGTGTTTTGATTATTATCAAGGGGATTTTCTTTAGGCTAGGAAAATTTTCTTCTATGATTTATTGAAAATAATATTTTATAGGTCTTCAAGCTGGGATTATTGTCCTTTCTATATTTCTCTACTCTTAGGCTTGGTCTTTCCATAAGTGTCCTAGATTTTATAGCTCAATCATGCCAATTTTTTTTGGATTTAATACTTTCCTTGATTGATGTGTCTATTTCTTATGTTATATCTTTAATACCTGAGATTCTCTCTACCATCTCTTATATTTTGTTGGTGTAGCTTGTCTGAGTAGTTCCTGATTGCATACCAAGGTTTTTCATTTCTAGCATCCCTTGGTTTGTGTTTTCTTACGGGTTCTATTTCCATTTTCAGGTCATGAGCATTGCTATTCATTGTCTTTGCTTGTTTGCTTGTTCTATCTTGCTTTCTTTAAGGGAATTTTAAAATTTCTTTTAATTGTTTATTTGTGTTTTATCTGGATTTCTTTAAGGCACTTAATCATTACCTTGTATTGCTTGTTTGTCTTTTCCTTGATTTCTTTGAGAGATTTATTCATTTCCTCTTTAAGGACCTCTATTATCTTGATATAGTGATTTTAGGGTCTTTTCCTCATCTTCTGCTATGTTGGAATATTCTGGGCCTGTTGTGGTAGGATAGCAGGGCTCTGGTGGGGACATAGTGTCCTGGTTCTTATTGTGTTCTTAGGATGTTGTCTAGGATTCTAGGTTTGGGGTGATTATAAGCCCAGGTGTGATTTCTAAGTTTGTCTTTGTTGAGTAGGTTTTTTTTTTTCCTTTTTGTGGATTTTCTTTTCTAGATTTTCAGAGGTTCAGAGAGTGTATTGGGTTTGAGTTGTCTGTTTTTTTTGTTTTATTGTTTGTTGTTTTATTGTTGTTGTTGTTGTTTAGCCTGTTAGGCTGGTGTGATCATGAAGAATCCTTACTGTTATTGGAGGCTAGGAGAAGGGGAGGAATGGACCAGTTGGGAGGGGAGGCTGCAGCTGGTGTTCTGTGTAGCTGGTGGTCTGTATAAGCAGAGAGGGTGAGGAAAGTTTATGGGCAGGCAGGTCACCTGGTCTTCTGGTAGGCATGGCTGTAGTAGTACACTGCTGTGGCTCACCAAGAGAGACAGGGAGGCATTTCCATAGACTCAAACCCTGCCAGAACTCAGCAGAGGGAACTGCTGTCAATGCAAGCGCAACCTGGACAGTGGAACCTTGGGCGTCTCAACTCAGGTGTTTTATTGATTCTGAAGTCTTTAGGTGTTCTACTGATAGCATGTGCAGATCATTAGCAATCAACTTCCCCCACATAAATCCAACACCTGCAGACAATACAAAATGCCAAGGCCTATGAACCCCTTTGTCCAAAGGTATAAAAAAACAATTATTTTAAACACAGCTAAAAGTAACCTTTCACAATACATGGCCTATAATTGAGCAATGATATCTAATTGAGTTGAGGGCTGGGATAAAGCAATGGGAGAGGATGGGAGGAGCTGTGGAGGAATGGATTATGGGGATCTATCTAAGGGAGTGGGGAAGTTCCACAGGAGGGCAGCCTACCTGTTCTGGCTGGCGTGGCCTGTTTTTGAGTGATGTGAGACAGCTGTTCCACTGGAGTTGGAAGCTGGAATGCAGAAATTGGGGGAGGGCTATTGAGAAATGGACTGTGGGACCCAAACCAAGCATTCAGTGAGTGGAACATTGCAATATCATTCTCTAACAGATATTTCAAGAAAATTCTAAAAGTAGGTTAAAAGTCAGTATATTTCACAATATCTTTGGATCCCAGGAAAACATCAGTGTTCAATTATCTGAAATTCACTCCCTATCTTCATGCTCCTCCAAATGAGTTGGATCACTTCTCTGGCTCTGTCCTCTGCAGCACACACAGCACACACAGCCAGGTTCTGACTGGCTCCCCTCCACTGCTCCTACTATTGATGATGGTCATTCCATGGTACTGACATCTTCAGAACTCTGGTGTCTTCTGCTGCACCTGGGCTGCACTTTCACCATTAGCTTCTCCTGGGCTCTCTTTATGGTGCCAAGCCTCAACTTCTTTGCATGACCCTTTCACTCTGGGCCTTCTGAGTATTAGAGCTGCATGTACACCTGCATGCCAGAAAAGGGCATCTGATCCAATTATAGGTGACTGTGAGCCACCATGTGGTTGCTAGCAATTGAACTCAGGACCTTTGGAGAATAGTCAATGCTTTTAACCATTGAGCCATCTCTTCAGGCCCCTACTGTTAATATTTTTAAGTAAATGTATTATGTCAGAATTCCTGATGATACTTGTTAGGGGAAAAATATAATAAGTACTCATTTAATAAATTAATTTTGATTGTGAATATTTAACAACTGCTGTTTCCCATAGAAGCAGCACACAGCCAACCTTTTGGACCACAGCACATATAGTAGTGCTTACCACAGTGTGGGTACAAATAATGTCATGTCCAGCTCTTTGCTTCCACTTCTTGTCCTTTTCCTTTTCCTGCTCTCATGGGATACCCAGTTTTGAAAAGCCATTTCTGGCAGTCCTCAAGGCATTCCTTGAATGTGCCCGTGAGATGCTGATATCTCCATTCTTCTTTTATTTGTTAGTGTACATCATGGGATAAAACAAATAAATATGATAATTGCAAAAACATTAGTCAATTATCACAGAGAATTTTAATTCCACCGTTTAACTATATCTTATAAACTTGGTGGGCTCTTACTCTATATGACATTATGCATTTATTATCATAATCTTTTTCCATCTTGTGATAATCACTCTAACAAGTTTTCACTCATACTAACAGTTCTTCATAATACTATTTTAAAACAGAAAAACTATCAATAATCAATAACCTTTGCATTTTATTTTTTAAATTAAAGATACTGGATCCATAATTCTACGATTTTCTCCAGGAAAAACAAAAACAACCAAACACTAACAAAAGAGAAAAAAAAAAAAAAACACTTATACTCATCATGGCTTCCTGTCTTACATTTCTATCTGTAGTAAATCCTTTTGAAAAAACTAGCAACAAAAATAAATAAATAAAAATTCTGAAGTTTATCAGTTTTTAATACATCCATAGAAAGACATCATTGTTCTTAAAATACATTCCAAAATTTTCTGATTCTCTTCTTATCTGACAATGAATATATCATAGATGCATTATATGTTTCATATGATACATATGTTCTATATTTAGTCAACATATAATATATTGTAATAATATAACATATAATATAATATATATGTATAGCATATGCATAATATTTTATAAATATATACGCTGTGTGTTTTCATATTCTATCCGTTTTCCTTAAATTATCCTAATTTCATTTTTAAAGGATGAACTAAATTCCACTGCATATCTGTATCATATTCTCCCACTCAAGTCAGGATAAAATTGTATGTCTTGAACCCAACATACCTTAGGTGGTCTTGTAGCTCCCTTTTCCTCCCTTATCTCCGACTGCCTCACACGAGTTACCCAAACTCCTGCAAGCAACTTTGTCCTTACTCTCTTGAGGTCTTGTGTTTGCTCTTCCCTCTAAAACAATATTTGTGACTGACCATCCTTTGATTTTTTTTTTCCATATTCAGTTTTTGTCTCGAATGCACTTGAGAAACCTGCCCTGAATTTGAATCCTGACTGCTCAAATCTTTCACAATTACTTTATTCCATTTCATTCATTTTCATTACACTTATTGGAGGAGAAAACATCACCTATTTTTTTTCCTTCTGCCTAGAATCTGTGTGCCAATATATTCTCCAGTAACTAAACCATATCACTGGTTCTGTTGGTTAAGACAATTATTTTCAGGATTTCAAGTAATTTATTTGGCTTAAGTAATAGAAGAAAATTGTTCGACTAGATACTTTTGGTGTGTTATAGTTCATCTCTTATTATAAAATATTTATTGTATTTTTATGCTTCTTACATTTCATTCCCATGTGATCATACATTGGAAGCTATTAGAAATTATGCTTATGCTTTACACTGCTTGGATTCACACCCAACTTTAATCTTTTTGTAAAGTCTCACTTTGAGAAAATCATTCAAACCTTCTGAGCCTGAGTTAACTTGTCTCTAAAATACAGACGGCATGATTACTTCTCTCATGATATTCCCATGATTAAATTATTGTGATTAATTATATGAGAGGACATATTGTATGTGTTTGCGTGTTTGTTTTTTGCTGAGAGTGCTAGATGAATTTTGCTAGTCATTCTATTTCAGTGTGAAAAAGAATTAGTTTATGACATTTTAAAAATAAAATGAACCTGCAGTATGAACTCAGAATTAATTGATACTCTCACTTTCTCATTTCTTCTCTTCTAAATAAACTCAGTGTAAAAAAATAATGCTGTGAACTATGTGGGTGTTACTTGACTTGACACAATAAACAACAGTTGCAGAAGGGCTGTTCACCAAAAAAGCAGAATATGAGTCATGCGTTTGAAAATCCAAAATACCTAGGGCACACAAGCTCACACAGAGTCTATGCTCCAGCAAGTCAAGAGGAACAAACTTTCACACCAATGAGCCCAGTATCTCAATAAAAGCATTGGTAAGAAAGAAGCTTCTGTCTCTGCTTGTGGTTTGATACCTTGTTAACCAGTAGTTGTGCTAATAGCCTTAACAGGTGTCTGTGTTTTAGGTTTCTCACTTATTTTTTCCTCCTGTATCTAGCATCTGAGTAGCATGATATTTTCTCCATTGACTACACCCTATCAGTGGTTCTATTGGTTAAGGCAGTTAATTTTTGGATTTCAAGAAATTTATTTGACTCCAATATAGAAATAATGAAAAGAAATAAAGAATTTTATTTATATTAAAGAAAATTTGGTAGAGTAGATCTTCATGGTGTACTACAGTTTGTCTCTTATTCGGAACCATTTAACATATTTGATAATGTTTCTTACATAAAAGTCCCATGTAGTCCTATATTGGAAGCTATTAGAAATTATGCTCATGTATTGCACTGCATTCATACCACTGAAGTAGTTGGGCTGCTGTGGTGTCTCAGCAAACAGGACAAGGAGACATATTCATAAGTGCAAATCCTGTGAGACCTCAACAGAGGGCACCACCATCATGGCAAGTGCCATATTGGACAGTGGAACCACAAGCATCTGAGCTCATGTGTTTTTATTGAGACAGAACTCCTTGGGTGTTCTATAGATAGCAACTGCAGACCATGAGCAATCAAATATCCTCCACATAAATCCAACACCTGTAGACAATACAAATGCCAAAGCCCAGGCAGCCTCTCACCCAACAGTGCACAAAACAATTGCTTTAAACACAGTAATAGTAGTAGGTAGAGAAAGCAAGAAATACTCAACACTGTTTGAATATATTTCCATTACACTGTGTCCTTAAATCTGAGCATTGCTTTATACTGCTAGTACTTAGATACTTCATTTATTCTCAAATTACATTAAGAGCAAAGCTAAAAACTACTGTTATTCTAATAAAAAATGTTCTTAAACACACATGACATACAATGAAGTTGTTTCTAAATATATATGACCAATTATGTTAGCATAGATTTTGAGAATTGTCTTGTATAAATGGAATGAACTGAAGAAAATACCAGTTATATTAATGTCACAGTATGTCAAAGGTCTTCTATAATTACTAATTTTTCCAATCAACTACAGTACAGTTAAATTTAAGTAGAGAAACTGAAAAATAATTGGATCTCTGTGTAACTTTTGAAATGAAAGAATTGGCTAAATTTAAGATATGTTAATAATTGGCAACATTTATCTTGAAAACATATGTACAGTGCTTTGTATAAATAATATGTAAAAATGTTTCTTGGGTAACTTATTCATAGTTTATACAGCACAAATTTTTCATCAGAATATTCATAGACTTCAGGAAAATAAGTATATCTTAATATTGCTATTTAAAGAGTTACATACATTTAAAGAGTTTCTGAAACTAAATTGGACTGACAAGAGAATGTTGCAATACATAGCTCCAAGCTATGCTCCCTTGCTGGTGTGCATAAAAGACGTAAATGGATTTTGATTGAATTCCAGAAGGTGAAGATATCATGATAATGGTTCCAGTGATGTCCAGTATGGAAGAAGGGCTGAAATATAATGCAAACAATTCAGAGTAGATAATCTATTTCAGGCAGGATAGGAAATCCCTTCTCAACTGAGAAATCTATAGTGATATAGCCTGTCCTAACACAAAAAAGGAAAACTTTTCTGTGCGTAACAAGGTCAGTCAGATAATGTGCAGAAACAACAATGACCTTGGCCTTTGGATTGCTGAGTACATAAATTAATGGGGAAAAATACTAATTGGCTAAATCAAACAAAGAGAAACCTGAAGACCTGAGCAAGCACTTTATTACAGAAAATGCCATAGTAGTTCTGAGACAATAGCTAGAAATGTGAACAGGCCACAGTAGATACCCCGCTCAGCAGACCATCCCACTCAGTGGGAACTTGGCAGACAATCATGCTTTAATAAATTTCTGTTGGCCTTCCATGAATACTATAATATTAATGATTGTGTAAAATATAAAAGAAAGTCTGTTGGTACTACAAGACAAATAAAACCCTAAAGTTTGTGTTACTATACATAAAAGCTTCTTTCTTACAATATCTGGGTGCAAGTATGCTAAAAACTAATATTTAAATCTATGATATCATTAGTTTTTTGCTAAATTTGATTATATACTGTCAACTTTTATTGTTAGAACACTTCTTAAGTAAAAATATTAAGAATTTGATAAAACATTTTGCATGATGTCATATGAGATTCCTCTAGGATTTATCCAGAAGTCACTGACATATCAAAATGTATAATTCTATTATTTTTCAATTCTCACCACAGTAGTTTCATGGACCTTAGCTTACTGCAGTGTGGTTTTAGATCTCCACTTTAATATAATCCTGAACCCATTCTTCAAGAGAGGAATACAGGGAAGAAATATAAGGAGTTCTTTTAGGATGTTATACTTCTTCAAAAGCAATATCATATCTGAGATACTCTGGCTGATTCTGGTGTGTCTGAAGGTAGATAGATTATATGGCAAACTGCCATTTAAAGGAACTGATATTAGTGTATGATGCTGAATCATTTATATTACAGACAGATAAAACTTTTTGTAGTTATAAATACTTGGATGAAAATTATATTCATCATTAATGCAATTCATCAGTTTTCTGACTTTCCTTTTTCCAGAATATCAGTAAATGTTACCTTACATTTTCCTTTGAAGGTAGGCAGTATACCTTACTTAGCCAATTTATATAATCCCAGATCTGTGTGGGTGTGAACACGGCTGTGACCTATGCCTTGCAACAATAACAACCAGTAGTTATTTTTCATCTACTGTAAGCCTAAATGTTCCCTTGAGATTGAGAACAATGATGAGCATCAGGACGGGCAGTGTATAATAATAATACAACTGCTGGAGAATGACAAATGGACACTTGTTCCATACCATGGTCAAATTTTGGTAAAGTTGAGCTGCCTGAAGCTGGGCAATATAGCAATGAAGAAGAAGCCTCGTTAGAACAGGGCAGCTAAGCAAAGGCAAGCAATTGTATGCTGATTCTTGTAGATTAACCTTAGTAAGGTATTTTAAGAGCAGGACAAGTGTGGAAAGGAGTATAGGATTGCAGGCAGAAACAGAAAGAGGTGACATCTGTAATTTTAGAACCCCGACACACACTTCAAAAGCAAATAATAGAAGACAAAAATTAAGACACCATTGAGTAATAAAGACTAATTTAAAATCAACCATGTGTTCAAAAATAAAAAGAAACAAGCGAATAAAATCTGCCATGTGGTGAGTTTAAAATTAAACCTACAAACATCAAATCCATACTGAAAAGAAGCTAAATGGATTCAAAGGGGGACACATAATAATAAATACAGACTCTACAAAAGAAGACTAACTAGATCTTCTGGATCTTAGAAATGCAATTAAATCTCTAAGTGAAGCAGGAAGTCTTTTCATACAACTGAGTAATCAGAAGTAATAGAAAATTTAAAGGAGAATGAAACAAGATATCGGAAATGGTCAGACATCTCCATCAGAGTATTCTGACTGCAAGTGAGACCTGAGGGTTAAATTAATTCTAAGGGCATACAGTCACAAAGAGTAAATTCTGAGATTAGTGCTTGCTAAGGGTTGGGGGGAAAATTTGATGTTTACGTGGAGGAGAGAAGCCTGACCAAAATGTAGGATGGAGCAAGGTAAAAAATAAGAAATGGACAACTGTGGACACTTCAATATTATTGCTTCCTTTTTATAGAGCAGGTAGAGTGTACCCCTCAACACTATTGGGGGCGGAGCTATCAATGTACTTTTCGGGGGTGTGTTAGCTTTCATGTTCTTGGAGGTCCTGAAGGACTTACTTCATAACTGCATGAGAAGGGAGGGTCAAAGTGTTTTGGAGCCAGGCATTTAGTAATACTTAAGAATATACTGGCAGTGACTGCTCCTGTAGAGCACTGTAGCTTTCCCAAAATTTGAGAATTAAATGAAGTCAATGAAGATTCAGGACAGTAGAAATGTTATTAGTGCCAGAGAACAAGGCGGTGAGCAAGCGAGCTTTATAGTTTGCCGGGTGGATATTTTCAGTGCAAGCACAGATGTAAGAGACGCTTCCGGAAACACATTTCCTATTATCACAAGCATGTCTCCTTGAACAGGAAGAGTCATGTCAAGAGTCAGACAACTTTGGAAAGTCACTAGCTGCAGTTTCTGAAAATTATACAAGAACCTGTGGTAGAGAATTGCATATGGCATGTATGCTATGACTACAGTAAACACGAACTGGTGCCCATGACGTGCAGAAGGCTGATTTCTGCTTAATTTCTAAGCCCTCTTGAAGAAGGGTCACATTTGCTCCTTTGTTACAGCCATACTTTGGTTTTGGCTTCGATAGTAGCAAGAAGATATCTTTTGTGTTATGGAAATAAGGTGTTCTAACCAACCATGACACAAAATGGATTGAGTTTCTCCCTTACGTATAAGTGATCTTGTAAAATTCAGAGGTTAGATTTTAGTTGTGGGGGTCAAGTAGCCATCTGGATGTCTCCAGACTACATCTGGGATGAGAGAACAGCCAATTCAGTTCCAAATGGATTTCATGTTCAGGACCTTTTCACCGGGAGATTTTTACAAAAAAAAAAAAAAGAAAAAAAAAAGTTTCCTCTGATGTTTTAACAGTTTCATACATACATACATGCCCATAGTATACTGGGATTACATTTACAAACCCCCATTTCAGTCTCTTATCCATTTTCTACCCCTTCTGACTGTCTTCTCACCTAGTTCTCCTTTCAGGTTATTTCATTTGTCTATCTTCTGTTTGTCTGCCTGTCTGTAGATTTTGGGCAGAAAGCCATAACTATTGTGCTCCCATAATTTCAACAGCCCATATTTTTAATAAAGCATTTTATAGCCCTCTTCCTGTCTTATGGCTCTTAAAATCTTGTTTTACCCTTTTCCAAGTTGTTTCATGAGCCTTGGAGGGAGTGATATAAATTTTATAATTCCATTTATCATTGTGTACTAAGTAGTCATTTATTCTTAACACTCTGACCTGTTATTTGTCTCTGCATTAACTGTTCCCTACTGCAGAAAGAAGTTTCTTTGACTCAGATTGCAATAGTCTAAGGGCATAAACATAAATATTTAGAAGGGAGTTTGACTACATGACCTTTAGCATAATTTCAGTAGTACATTTCCCAGTAAGTCCTGATTTTTATGTTCTTCATTTAGCGGGTTTGTTGTTAGTAGAACACATTTAAGATCATTTGTGGCTGGGGTCACATCAGAACAAATTTATGAGATATAATGTGGGCACATTAATCATACAGCTGGTCTTCTATATGAGAATCAACATTAAATACACCTTGCCTGTTGACAATAGCACAGCTCTGAGAAATCATATGCCCATTTACATGCTTGATTGGTGGTAATTGCCTAAAACCTCTGAATTTCCTCACATACTAAAACCAGGAACTATTCACAAAACATACCTACTCAATGAATGCCAACACTTTTGTGTAACCTGAGAGCAGGCTGGTATGTGAGGTAGAAACTGAGAGATCTGAGTAACATTGCAAAATGTGAAATTTCATATTCATCAAGTCTTGAAAAACGTAACGGCATATGCAGTCTGGAAATTTCCTCTGCAGAGACAAGAATCAACAATAAAGAGTGCGGCACCTATATTATCAAGGGGGAAACTCTGTAGACAAGGTATGGGAGTGTTGGGTTGGATGCTATGTTTGTATTTTCACTGGGATAGGGAGAAAGAAAGTGAGAGGATGGAGATTTGGTGAGCAGAAGACAGGGATATGGGGAGAGAACAGAAATGTTTCATAACAGACGAAGCTGAAGTACTCAGTGATCTCTTTCATTAGCAGAAGGGTCAGAACTTTATGAAAGAAATCAGTGTTGGAGGTATGATCTAACAAAGGCCAGCTCTGTCTCAAACTAATTTTGCACTTGCTGCTACAAATATTTAGGATGAAGTACATACAGTACAGTATCTAGGATGAAATCAAATCACTCACTTGTCCTGGCTTTCAGGTACCCAATGTAAGATGCCTAAGGCATATTCCTCTCCTTCTACTGAACATATAGGAAGTTGGGGTTCCTGAAGTAGTGGCAAAGGAAACCAATGTCTCTCGACTTTCAGATGTTGCTACAGAAGGTGTTTTACTACAGAAGTTCAGATACAAACTCTTTATTCATGTCCTATAGAGGAGACACATTGAAATATATACTTCTTAACTCACATTCTATAATAGCTTATTGGTCACCCAAATCTCTCAACTCTATCTTCCTTTTATAACTAGGAAAATATTAAAATTTGTCTTGATAAGCTCTAGAAAAGGCTTCTCCCTAGAAGATATCTGACATTTACATGTGTTGGGGACATGAGAGCAACATTTTATTTCCTAAGACTTTCCTAGCCAAGATTGTAAAAATGTTCTGTATTTCTTGCAGAGAATTGTTCTATCATGAAGCAAAGAAAGAAGTCTACATATTAAACTGAGGACTGAAATGAAAAGGAGTGATGGAATTCTTTAAGTTTCCAATTAGCATACATTAAGATGTATGCAGGAGCTCTTATGGGGGCATAACGGTCCAAGCATGTTTTTAACTTTTCCAGGTAGATAGATTTTGCAAATCAGGCTGCATTAGGCATGTGTCAGAAGCATCATGCAAATGAAAATGGTGAAATGACTAAGGAAGACTTTAAATGGTCGACTTTCATTTCCAACTTGAATTGATTTGAAATCAACAGAGGATTCAAATAAACCTACAGCTATTTTGAGAGAAGGTATTTCCAGAGGGGTTTGACTGTGAAGAGAAGATACATTCAGATTGAAAGGTGGGACCATCCATCCACTGGAGTCCTTGACCAAGAAAAAAAGTCTGGACTTCATGAGGCATACATATGTGTCCAAGTTCCAACTGGCACAGCTGAAAGCCATTTGCATACACTTGCCTTATCTGTCATGTTCCTTATTCTCAATGAGCCAAAATAATTTTTTCCTTTAGTTGCTTCCTGTTAATTATTTTCACAGCAATGAGAAAAGTGGGTAATTCTGAGGATGCTTGGGACCAACAAATCCCAGATTTTGTTCTTTATTTGTAGATTACAAGTATCATATCAATGAATGTTCCTTTTTGTTGTTGGTGGTGGTGGTGGATGTTTTGTCTTATGGGAAAATTATTATGTTTAGGGATTATGTATAGAAATAATGAGTCCTTTGTCCAGGAGTACCCCAGCACTTGGCTGGAGATCTGGTATGCTCTCATTTGTTAGAGGCAATTAAGAGGGACATGTAGAAGTTGGTTTCCACCTTGAAGGTAGTGTGCTTCACAGATGTGTCCTACATCTGTCAGAATTGTAATGAACAGTTTTGAATGTGGTGATTTCCAAGTGCCAAAGGGACTACTCAGAAGGATAAGACCATTGAGGTGATTTAGCAAAGCCGTTAAGAATTAAAGACAAGTCATAAAGAGTTCTGCACTTCACAGTTATATCTTCAGGTAAAAATAAAGTTGTAACCTTTTAATGAGAAAGTAGGTATTCAACTCACAGGGGTTTTACAATTTAATAATGTGTTATGTTGGATATCGCTGTATCCAAAGGAGGCAGGAAGAAATTTGAAAGAGGAAATAAAGTGGCAAAATGTTTTAGAGCATCTCATGTGGGTAGATACTCATTAGTCTTTCAGTTTAAGGATTCCCCAAAGAGGAACTAATCTAGGGAAATATGAGCCCCAGAAATCTGCTTGTTCTTTTAAGCCATAATTTGTGAGCTTTTGTCATTTGAAAAAATACTAGACAGAATAATATAGGATCATGGTATCAAATCATCAGGAGAAGAGGAAATGAATGCCCAGACAAGCAAGAGTTATCTGTGGGGTTCACATAACCACAGACAACTAAGAAAGAAGCTGAGATGATATCTACTAAGCAGAGAAATGCAAGGAAGATGTCTGCTTCACAGGAATAAGGAATTAAATCTGCATTCATATAATTCCAAGAGGACATCTGTCTAGAAATGGTCTTGCATAGACAGAGAAAAATCAGGAAAGATCCTCCTTTAATACAACCAAGATAACTACTCACTGTGTGACAACAGACTAATGCTTAAGGCACTGAACCAGGAGTAAGGGCAGGACACAGATTCCAATTTGGCCAGCTAGAAAAAATTTGCAAGATTACTGAATTTGATCTGTAAACCTGGGACAGGAGACGTGGGTAGAGGCAGCCCTGTTTTTATCACACAAGTCACTATACATGTCAAATAATAGCTTTGCTAAGGAGACACTTTATTCAAAAAGTCCATACTAACCTGAGGAGGCCTCAGTCTCAGACATCTACCAGCATTTCACAATGAAACAAACAAACAAACCATATCAGTTTTCCTTTAATGGAAACATGCCTGAATCTGGATCACCTAGGTACACTTATTTTGGTGTGTTTGCAGTGGTTTCCAGAGAATATTTCCAATGGAAAGCACCATCTTATGGACTGGGGACTAAGGGTAAGTAGAGATGATAAAAGAAAAATCTAGATGATCGCCCTGAATTTCCCTCCCTCTGCTTTCTCTGCTGACATTGAGTACAGCGGTCCAGCCTCAGCAACAAGATGAATGAGGGTCAGGGAAAGACCCGAGGAAGGGACAAATGAATCGGTGAGGAGAGAGAAGAAAATGAAGACGCATCTGATTTTAAAGAGACAGCTGGCTAAAATGAGTTAGCCAAGGAGTTTGCTTAGTGCTTGTTCCCCTGGATAAAAAAATCACTGCCGTTTTTATTTACTAAAAGTACATTACAAATCTAACAGTTTATCAAGGTCAAGCACATTCAAAGTTTCACAGAACTCGCATAGCTACATTCCTATGTCTGCTTGGCACACCAAGCAAGAACAACCTTCATAGTAACAGCTTTATCTTCAACTGTTTTTCTTCTCTCAGAAAACCTCTAACACAATGGTTCATTAACAGTTTGCTGGATGCCTTGTTTGTGGTTTTAACATATTTCAGACAGACAGAAGGGCACATAGGTGCCAGAAAGAAATTCTATAGATTTTTAAGCTTTTTCTAGTATTTCTACTTCTTCCCTGTATCTATCCAAACCACATATTTTTAACATAATTTAACATATTTTTAATATAATTAACAGCATCTATTCCTCTTTTACTTGACTGTGCATTTTACTTGTTTTGGCGGTTTTCTGTAGCTTCAAGTTAGTATATCCATTCAAGGAGTTTCAGTCTTAAACAGATATTTAAACTTTGGGTATTAATCACATCTGCCCTAGGTTTATAATTTATAATAGCTTCTTCATAAGCTATAAAGATAGCCTCTAGGTAGGCTTTCTTTTCTTAAAAAAAGGCAAGCATTCTCAGGGGTGATTTTCTACATGTCCTTGTCTTTCCAGACATGTTAACGCCCCTATTTAGGCTCCTTGGCCCGTCTTTACTGGGGAATCAATGCCTTTTGTGCCAGGAATAATTTTATAATACAACTCCCTCATTCTCTGGCATGAAACAACTCTCACATATGTTAGGACCTAAAGGTCAATAAGATTGTTATTATTTTTATTGTCAAAATCACCATGTCCTTGTTCTCTATAATGTGCCCCTTTCCCAGTTAGTAAGAGCTGAATTAAGGATCATTTTTAGTTTTACCAATAAGCAAAACAGACACCATGATCAATGAGACTGTCAGCAGCTATACAGCAGAAAGAAGTGGAGAGGTAACTAACTCCTTGGCCTGCCAGCAACTGGGGCCTTGTCATGTAATCACTTACACTTCCATGGTGGTGTAGTCACCAACAATAGAGATGCCAGCACACAGCCTTCTGCCTCCATTCCACCTGCTTCATTCTAGACT
Source organism: Cricetomys ansorgei (assembly GCA_026225945.1). Taxonomy (NCBI): domain Eukaryota; kingdom Metazoa; phylum Chordata; class Mammalia; order Rodentia; family Nesomyidae; genus Cricetomys; species Cricetomys ansorgei. The sequence goes on along the minus strand of JAMJFZ010000289.1, from coordinate 2,959,917 downwards.
GTGTCTCTCAAACTTCAAGATGTATTGTTCCACCCTTGAGTTGCTTTCCATCGATATTTTATCACAGCAACTTGGAAAACAGCTAGTGCAGAAGGGTAACTGCACCTAGCTGTAGCATTTATATATAAAAACAAAATAGGACAATTGAGTTGATGTGTGCAGACAACACGGCAAGGAGCCGAATGGGCAAATCCTATGGCTAGCTGGAACAGAGAGCCTAGTCTGTATTCTTGTGTTTTCTCAGGAAGTAAAATAAGGAAAAAATGATAAGGTATGGTTGTCTTAGAACAACTCTATATGATTAAATCAAGAAAGAGATAGGTGAAGGATGAGGTTTTAGGAAGAGTCTAGAAGGGAGTGGTGATCTGTCAGCCTACATTTAGACCAAAGCTCACTGCTTCCTGTGTACCACATTTACCGTCTAAAATTTAAAATTCCATATCATTATATCTCATTTGTGAACCATCCATCTAAGGATTCACTACTTTTCCTATTACAGGATTCATAAATCTCTTTGAATTAGTCTGTTCCAACAGCTTAAAGTATATTAGATGAGGGTTCTTGAGACAGTTAACAACTGTTGTGAACATTTTATCTAACTGATACAATGACATTAAATATATGTTGGTTTTCTTGTTATTATCTTTAACATCCTGGGGAAAAACAGAAAAAATGTACTTTATGGAAAATTATTTATATAGGAGGAAATCTCCCTCTGTCATCTCTTCTTTCATATACTACCAAAATAGTAAATATACCTTAGAGAATGCAAGTTTGGCTCTAACAAGAAGTATTAATTTTTTAAAGATATTTAAAAATCCATTTTGTGAATTAGGTTTATTTGTTTTAATTATTCCCAAATGATAGGAGAGTCTGTAATCATGGAATTAATTGTATCACCAAAACCAAAATGTTTATTTTAAAAATGATTCTATCTACCCCAGCTCAATTATAACCAAAACACTTTGTGGATACTTGGTCATTTACAAGCAGATTGGCCACAAGTTCACAGGAATGAGTGGGTCCAGTAGATGCAATGTGGTCATTTCTTATGTAAGAACTTCTCCCTCTACAAAGGTCAAAGAACTCCAGATTCTCTGCTATTTATCCTAGCCATGAGCACTAGGCTGGGTACAAAAATCACATGAGTGGAATGAAACCTCTAAATATAATTATGCTTTACTATTTGTAGCTACATTTTAAATCTATTCTAAGTATCTCTATAGCATTTAACATGGCTTGAATTTCTGTGTTTCTGTCAATTCAGACCTCCTTATGTCTTATTCCTTTTATATTTATCCTTATGTAAAGGTATGCCATAGATGAGTTATATGTCAGAGATATACATAATGATAAGTATTACTAAATTTGATAGCAAGAAAATGAAATTCCTTATTATCCCCTTATATGTGTAGACTATGGGAGCATGTTCTTAGATGACCTCTGTCTGCACCTGTTGCTAAGTTTGGATTTATAGCCTTTTTTTTCTACTTATTCTTCCTCAAAGGAAAGTTTTAAAAATTAATTGTATGCCAGTAAATATGGTTTAGACTCCTTGGGGAGAAAGTGCTGGGAAAATGGAATGTGCAGTGTATTAATTGTTTTATCAAAACATAATTTAGAGAGGTGTTTATTGAGTTTGCAAAATACAGAAACTATAAACATATCATCTTAAAATAAAACCTTATAAAAAACAATTTAGAAGAAAATTGGCCAGCATTAACATTACATTTTTAAAGCTTCTGTTCTAGATCAATTTGTAGCTGCAACTTCTATTATAACTTAGATTAAATTGTGTGTATATATAAATATATGCTGTTATATTAGTGATTTTCCATAAAAATATGTAGAGATATTTTCCCATACAGGAACACAATTATTACTACTCCTGGTCATAAAATATTTCCAATTTATGTTATATTACTACACAGAGAGTGCACTAAGCTCTTTTAAACTGACATTATGGTAGAAAGTTAAGCATTCTTTGCTGTTTTCAAAAATGGTCAGGATTACTGCAAACAAACCACAGGCCAGGAACTATATCCTTACATTCAACTTGCATAAACAAAATCATCTGGAGAGACGGCTCAGTAGTTAAGAGCACTGGCTGCTCTTCTGTGGGACCTAGGTTCAGTTCCCAGCACCCACATGGTAGCTCAATACTGTCTATAATTCAAATTCCAAGGAATTTGATGTGCTCTTCTGCCCTCCCTTATCCCCAGGCATGTACATGTTGCACTAAAATACATGCAGACCAAACACCCATTCACACAAGAGTATAGATATTATACTAAATCAATGTTTTAAAAATATTTTTTAAAACTTCATATATTGGATCAGATGGTAAACCCAAAATAGATGATAAGCTGTAACCCCATGCTAGCCAAACTCTCAGAGTAAAGTGTCTTATACCTTTGTCAGCATCCAGAATAGCTCAAGGTCCGATGTTCTGGTACAGGGCAAGGGTGATCAGATACAATTGCAGAGCAAGGATGCTGAAATACAGTTGCTGTTTTTTGCTGCTTAATTAAATTTGGAATAAGACATTCAGTCCCTACTCTTCTAAGTCCCAGTGCTGAAATATTCTAAATGGATAAAGCTGCAAAGGTTAATGCCACAAGCAACCTTTACATAATAGCATTGACAGTGGATGGTGTTGCTATTAGACAAGATATAAAATCTCTCAGGCCACCAAAAGTACCATCAAAGCAAAGAAGTTTCACCTATGTAATGAATACAGTGGGTTCATATCTTGGTGAGTAAAAAGCCAAAATAAGCACCACAAAGATGTGGAATCAAATTAGAACAATAAGACAGATCTAATTCTTGCTATGAGGGACAATAGACAACAAACAATCAGATGATTAACCACTTTGTCAGCAAAAAATATTGTTCAGAGACAATGAAGAAAGCTGTCAGAATTGCAAAGAAGTCACACAGGACAAAGTAGCTCTTGCCCAGAACCTCAGCACTTGTGAAGCTAAAGCAGGGTGAGGGCAAGTTTGAGGCCACCCTAAGCTTCTTGGAAAGACTATCTCAAACCAACAAGATGGTGTAGCTTGTGCCAGCCCTTCCAAAAGTGATGAACAGCCAAGAAGTTATGCCCATTACACAAGTTAATCTGACACTACCAGAATATGTTCCAATCTTGCTTCCTACTTATATTCTGTTCAGAACATTTGTTGCAGAAAAGGTATATTTGACCTCATTTAGGATATTTTAAAAAAGAGTGTGTAACTTCATTGACCTGTCTAACAGAAACATATATATTCTAAAGAAACACTTGTACTCCTCTATTTGGCTATGAGACTACTGAAAGGAAAGATCCTAAGAAATTAGTATTTCCCCAGGAATCTCCTTTTAGAAGAGAGAGATTGCCAGGAGGAGAAACTTGACTCCTGGAGAAAGACATAGAACATGTCAGATGACTTGCTGGAGAGACTTGGAGATGAGACAAGGGGCCCCACCTTGCTGGGCTCTCAGTTATGCATCTCTTGCCTTCTATTCAAACCCAGTTCTCATGTCTAGTCCCGAGACAGACTTGTGGGAGTCTCTGGATGTATTTACCCTTCTTACCAATATGGCTAAGTAGGATAAATCTCCTTTCCTATAATTGCCTCTATAAAGAAAGAGAGACAGAACAGAGAAAAATTGTTACCTGAAGCAGGCAGGTAGAACATAGGAGTCATTTCTGAAGCAATTCTTTCCCTAAACAAAAGACACCTACAGCAGTTCTGGGTGCTGACACACACTCATCTATGGGTTAGCTAGTTTGTAAATGTGCTCAATTAAAGGAGTAAATTACTGAGCATACAAGTTTAAAGTCATGCTTGGCTCCAAGTCATGGAACACGTATGAGAAGGATTAAAGTGATGGGTTATATTGCTTCTGGATGTGCTCAGCTTGCACAAAAGTTTTAGCTGAAAATCAGAGAAAGGATTTTCTGAAGGAAACAAACACAGCAGCCTACCTTGCTTAGTCACTAACAGCTGTATAACATCATCGCTTGTTCTGTTTAATTGTTCTCAACTTGACACAAACCTAGACATATCTAAGAAGAGGGAAACTTAATTGGAAAAAATAATGCCCCCATAAGGCTGGCTTCAAGACTAGTCTGTGGGTTACTATCTTGATTAAACGCAGAAGGCTAGGTGCTGCCTGGACAGGTGATGCTGGGTTGTATGAGAAAGTAGGCTGAGCAAGCTCTGAGCACAAGAAAGTAAGAACTATTCCTTCACAGCTTCTCTTTCAGTTTCTGCCTCAACTTCCCTTTATGATTTTCTGTGAGCTGTGAAGAAATATGCCCTTTCCTCCTCAAGTTGTTTTTTGTTAAAAAGAACCCTAAGACATGCCGCTAATAGAAAATGTTCCCAGTCACACATATAACGTAAGATATCACAGGAATTTGTGTCTGTCCTCAGGGGAGCAAAAGAATTTGTCTTTGGATAAATAAATGCTATTAAATTGCCAATGATGATTAAACCAGATAGTTATTTGCAAATATGTGCATATATTAATAAATATTTCACCTGAGTGAGACTAGGCTAAGAAATTTTTTTTGTTTTTGTATGAACAGTGTATTCTTCATGACTTTGCCTCTATTATGAAGAAGGAAAATAGTAGGATACTAATGTACTTCTCATGTCTGTAAGCCCTCACAAAAATGTCAAGCTTTCTGAAAATATGAATTTCAGTCTAATTTATTGGAATACCATATAACAACGAATATAAGTTAGAAGAATTTTGCTAGTGCTCCCAAATTCCATAAAAAATGTTATTTTCTTAAATTAAGTGTAGCAGTGTTACTGCCTTCAACATGAACAGCGCTAGGTTACTCAGTGTCCTCTACTTTTCTGTGGTTGTGTGAAAGGAAGGAATGTCATATTTTCACCTTGCTAAAATGTCATTCCACGGCAAATAGGAATGCTTGCTGCTTTCCAACCCACAAGATTTGGGGATCCAATTAGTTAGCACTGAGTCAAACAAAATATTTAAAAAATTCAAAACCTAACATACTGAGAAAGTGTAAAATCTGTCTACATGAAAGCGGACTACAGAGATGGAATGTTTTACACACATAGCTTCTGGAACCCTGAGTAAAGAATTACCAGGAAGATTGTATTCTCATGAGGATTAATTTTACCCTGTAACCCAGTCATTAAATATTCAGAGAGGGATTTTTATCATAAGGCTTTATTTTTCATAGCTTGTTTAGCTTCACAGTAGAATGTCAAGAGATCAGAAAAATATCATATATCCTTTGCCCCAACACATGCATAACATTTCCTATTATCAGCATCCCCACACCAAAATGATACATGCGTCAATGGTAGTCAACCTATACTGGCAGATTTCATCTTAAATTTTGCAAACTTTATACCAGAAAGTACAGAAAACTATTTCTCCACATACTATCCAGAGAAATCTTTTTGAAGATTCCTTTTTTATTTTCTTTTTGAAAGGCAAACATTAGAGACAGGGGACAAGTCAGAGAAGGAATTGAAAATGGAATCCTGATAATGTGACCATACATTTGGGCCTGACTATAGAAAGTACCATAAAACATCAAGTCACCATAGAACTTAATACTAAAGCTTTGTTATTTCTTCCTTAAGACCATTTCGTGATGAAGAGTGCAGTAATTATGATTAATAGATTTTAATTCCCAGGCCTACTCTTGAAAGAGTCGATGATACGAGGAGATGACTTATCTCTTCTCCATTCTCAAAATCTATCAAATGGCAATAATACAGCCTTAAAAATTAAAACCAGAGCCTCTAAACATTTGGAAGATGCACACTGATTTTATTTTGGCTAATGCTGTTGAAGAGAAATTGAAACTCAAGCTTGATTTAAGTGTTTCTTTATATGGAATTGAGGGAAGCATATCACCACCTAGGAAGAAAGGATCCCTGGCCTCTGACTGCTTTTGAAGTTTGTTCTTAGATTCATACATAGAACAACTGAGTTCACTACACATACTCTGTAACTTTACACTAACCTTTTCATGAGCAAATTAAAATGGTCCTCATTGCTTTTACTAAAATACCTCAGAACTAAAACAATACATTTGCAACTACCTTCTTCTTGGCTGAATAGGATGAATGTAGCCAAGTGGTCCTCTTTCAAAAATCTCTTCTGTAGACTTTTAAAAACTTTAACTTAGAGAATGGAATAGAGGTTACTAGAGGCTGAGAAGAGTCCAGATACATTGTCCTAGATGCAAAGACTTCTTGTGTTTTATAGTACTTCATGGTGAGTGTAGTTAACAATAAACATTGTATATGTTAAAATAAATAGATGAATGTGGATTTAATAAACCTCTATGAAAAAAAAATAATTTAAGGTGATGGGCATGTCAATTAACATCATTTGGTTATACATACATTAATATGTAATAGGTAATATTAATAGGTAATACATACATTAATTAAAATATAACACTTTAACACAAAAATAAACATGCTTATTTTATGTCAATCAAAAAGCACTATCCTGAGACATTTACATAGCACACAGAATTCTGAGCAACTGAATATATTGATTCAGATGATGCACAATCTGACCACTTTGGTATATTAAAGAATACTTTAACAAAAAAAATGAGAAGTAAAATTTTACAATACAGACATTTTCAAGGTTTGTTTTCTGTTGTTGATTTTAGCTTTCATATAGAAACACAATCCATCAGCAGTTTTCAATGGATTGCTCTGTTTTCTGCTGACAATGTCTGTCACCTAGCCAAAATAGCTAAGCTAATATATGCAGTAGAGTTGGAACACATCTAGAAATCTGTATTTTGGAAACATGCTTTTTTAAAAAGATTCAGCTTATGTTCTACATGATCTCACTAACTTGAAAGGAATGAGGAGAGGAATTGATATGAAATCGATAGTAATAACAGCAGCAAAACCACAGACTCCCACACTCAGACTCCCAAAACTACTACCATCCACACACTAGGATTCCTGATGCCTAAAGTCAAAGAACACCAAAATGTGTATTATCATCAACATAGACTGTAGAATAACTCTTATGTGATGATTAATTTCCCAAGCATTTCTGAGAACACTGACCAAAGCTTACCCGCATCATGTTGATGTTCATGCCACAGTTATGTATGGACTTAGACCAAGGCTTAGTCCAGGAAGGATGGAGGATGTCAGTTGGTTGATAGATGGGCAGGTGACTATATAAACAAGTAGGATTGTTAAAAACATATAACTCATTTAGCATTAAACTGAAAATTTTATGCTCTAGCAAGATCTGTTCTTATGACTTGAAACACAAAGTTCAGTATTTTAAGCAACATTACCTTCTCCTTGCTGTTTTCATGGACCACCTTGAAATGATTTCTACAATATTGAACTGCATCCAAGCCTTTGAAAATTATTTTGGATGTTAAAATTCTAAGAAATCCCTGTTTTGTCACTTTGCTACTCTTAAGTACTAAGTGTGATGTTATCAAAATTGTCTTCTGCAAACTGTGGGACTCAAGGAGGGAAAGAACCCAAATTAAAGCCAGGTACCCTGTAGGCACACTGAGAGATTGTAAGTTCAAAACAAAATCATTGCATGGGTTTGGTTTCTTTTATAATGTATTATTGAATTGCTGTTGTTGGTTTTTGTTTTTGATTTTATTTTCTTCTTCTGAGAATACACCAAGATCAAGTTGGCCTGGAAAACATTTAAGGAATATTTGACCAAATTATCTGACATAATAAATAATGGACTTAATCACTATCTATCAGTGACCAATACATACTGGTCAGACATTTATATTTCAAGTATAATGACTGTAATGTACACCTGGGTCAATAAAGATTATTATTGAATAATAACCTCTAAAGCAGTTAAATATTCATATACAGCCATTTCAGAGAACAGTTTAGCTGTGCTTTATGAAGTTAAATGTGGATTTGGTTTAAGACCCAATCTTACACTCCCATGTGCTTATGGACATGAAAATTTATGGCTACCCAAATCTTGTGCACCCAGACACTTTATTGTAACAGCCCCAAACTAGAACCAAACCAAATAACAATGAGTAGCTAAACAGATGGCACACCCTATAATACAATACATGATCCAATACTCCTGTCTATTAGACATCCAACCGATGCCTAGTAACCACTATTCCATCCTCTTGGACGTTCACATCTGCTGGGGGGGGTCATAATTATTTTTAGGGGGGTATATGGCCAAAAGTGGATTTCCCATGTTCCTATTGTTGGCTGAAGAAGAAAGAGGAGGAGGAAAAGGAGAAGGACAAAGACAAGGATGATGAATACATGAAGTTGGAACATGGGCAGAAGTGCTATGACCATGGTGCGTTACACCCATGTATTAAATTCTAAAGAAGAAAGGGTAATATCATAAAATTTCAAATGTTGACAAAGATGAAAAGAAAAACAATTTCTCTAAACTGATTAGGATGTAAATTAGTACATTCACTAAAGAAAACAGACAAAGAAGTAAAACATAGCTACTTCTGTATTTGTGTTATTTACAGTGTAATATTATTCAGCCATAAGAAAGGAATAAAATTTGTTATTTTCAGGAAGATGGTGGGGTTGAAGGACTCTCTTCTTTGTGGGAAGTAAGGGAGTTAATTTCAAAGTAGAAGAGAATGGTAATTAGGAGATGCTGAGGGTATGGAGAGAAGGAGGGGCAGAGAGGGAAGGAATAAAGGGATATAGCAGGTAACTGGATTTCAGTGCAGCAGGAGGGCTACAGTTAATAACACCACATCAAATAATCAGTCAAGACCTAAAATATCAGATAATGGAAGCAAGAAATACAGAGAATGTAAGGAAATATAAATAATAGGCACTTTGGCTTCATTGTTATATAGGATTGTACATGACTTGAAATGTTATATTTTACTCAACAAGTATAAAAAAATAAAACATCTAGAGTGGTAGAGTTCTGTAATCCCAGGTAAAATTGTGGTGAGCTCTAGGCTAGCCTGGGCTACATAGTGACTCCCTGTCTAGATAAATCAATGAGCAAATGAATAAAATGAACAAATGAAAAGAAGTAATATCATAGACTCATCATCCCGCCAGATCCTACAACTAATTAGCTCATTCTAGAGACAAAATAGCAAACCTGTCAATATAATAATGAAAAAAACTAAGCCAAAATACTGAGACAGTAAGAAGTGACAAGGGAAAATGGAATATATTTTTTTATATTTTCTTAAATATCACATAAACAAATTGAAAATCTTTTAGAGATAAGTCATTTTCACACATATATTCAATTATTGTTTCAAAAATCATTTAATTTATCCTGTATTTTCCCCTTTTAAGTTCTGTCCCAACCAGTTAACAGTGTAAGTCAAATTATATATTATTTCTTAGATAGTCAAAAAAGTTCAATAACTTCTATTAACCATTGACATATGATGTAGGCTGGGCTTCCAGGCAAACCAAATGGAAGGATGAACTCATGAAACTCATCTCACAGATGGCAGACTGCAGGATGGCACCTGAAAACAAGCCTGGGAAGCTTCCTGGAGTAGAGCTCCTCAATTCAGGCTTATGAGGATAGATGGGTCCAAAGTCTGGTGGATACGTTTTCACTTGACAGTGTTATAAACATATGTTAAAGGCAGAAAAATAATGGAATTCCTGGTATGCTGTGTCAATGAGACAGACTATCTAAATTACTGTAAGGAGGCCAGTGAGCAGGCATGCTGCAATGGTTTTCTTGGAAAAGTACCGTTTAGACTTTGTTTAGACACCGTTTAGAATGTTGCCTTTGAGGTAAACTGATAAAATTGGTCTCAAAATTAGAATTCAAAAATTCTCAGAAGGGTAAAAGTTTTATTAGGGTAATAATGCAGAAATAGAGATAATGATGATGATGATGATGTGAACTTGCATTTCTTCTTCTTTTTTCTTTTTTTGTTTTACCATGATTTTTCATTTTATTTAGAAGTAAGGACTCCCAGATCTGGTTTTGTGAACTAATATAATTACATCATTGTACATAAACCAGTAATGTTCCCAGAGAATTTCAAGCTTTGAGGAACTTCTAGCAACATTTAAGTATTTTTAAGGTATTTTAAGCAAATTGCAAATGTTCATCTTCTTTTGTTTTTATGTAGGTAAGAGTAATCATGAAGTAGTAGCCAAAAGGAGAGAAGAATAAGAGAGAAATGAACTCATGGCAACTTAGGAACTCAGAAGTAATGTGACCAGATGGAAAAAGCCTTTAATAAATGAAAGTTTTGAGTACAGGCAGACTTGAAAGACAGTCCCAGTGCCAACACAAAAATCTCACTGGTATTGGGGAAACAGAATAGACAGTGCAGCTGGGCTGGGAAAGAATAGCAGTGGGAGCTGAGGGGACCAGGTGGGTGAGAGGTATGGAGGGTGAAAATATATGGAGAGAAGACCAGAATTAGAGGACACTTGGGAACTCCAATGAAGAGGGGGAGGAGGGATTGCCGTGATCAGACTGGCTGAGGACACCAGGAGAAGAAACGTCATGGAGTCAACTGACCAGTACTCTTAGAGGCTCATAGAGACTGAATCAGTAGAGAAGGAACCTGTAGGACCCCCGCCCCCCAACACACACACACACCAATACAGCTTATGGTTGTCAGGCATGGTATACTTGAAAAACTCCTACAGGCTGGAGTGGGAGAGTCTCTGACCAATTTACCTGCCTTTGGGACCCTTTTCTCTCTGCTGAGTTGCCTAGTCCACCCACGATGTAGGGAGTAGTGCCTTGATCTATCTTGTGATGCCTTGTTTGAATGGTATCCTTGGGAAGACTTCTTTTTTTTCTGGGGAGAAGCAAAGAGTGAGGTGGGTTGGGGTGTGGGGTGGGTATGAGGATGGAGGCGAGGGAGTATAACTGGGGACGAAGGGAGATGGAGGGAGATGGAGGCGGAGAGGATGGGGTCCAGATGTATGAAAGAAGGAAAGTAAGAAAAATGACTATTAAAAATAAAAAATAATAAGAATAAGAAATAAAATCCTAAACAAAAAAAGATTACTGATCTGAGTGTGTGTCGATGGGCGGAAGAGGGGGTGGTTGGCTCCCATTTTAAACCCTGATGAATTTGAAATTACAATGCATTAAAATGGAGATATCTTGAGAATCACTGAAAATCCAGGAAATGCAGACAAAATCATCTCCCTGAAGAAACAAGAATTGAAAATAATATAAGTGTCCAAGTCTCAGTAATGAAAGTTGAGACTATGGAGATGAATGAGGTCCCTAATGAGTCAATATCTCACCAGATGTTGCAGGAGGAAAATTGGAGAGAAAATGTCGGGAACAGCTGTGTGTTAGAAAATTCAAGGAAAGCAGTCTTAATAGAATGAATGCTGGGTTTCTCATCCACTAGGTCAAAGTAAAAGGTGTGACAAAAAGAAAAAAAAAATACTAAGTAGATGACAGACTGGCTCTCAAAGGAGAGTATTTTAGAGGAGTCAGTAAGTACGGAGCTACATGTTCTGCAATGCTTGTAATTCAAGCATTCAGTTCAACACACAAGTTTTAAATCACTTTTTTCAACATAAATTTGGAGGTGCCATTGAAGCTTGGATTCCATGAGACAACCACTAGATTATAGATCACACCGGAAGAGACATGAACAGTGACAAAATTCTCAGCTGCTGAGGTAGCATAACAGGGAACGGGAGAGCAGCGAGTGACCAAATTCCAGGACAGGAGAGGGGCATGCCTGTAAGAGAGAAACAACGCACCGCACAGACAGTGGCTGCTAACAGAAATGTTTCTGAAAAGATAGACACCTTCCAGAGAAATGATTTATAATGTATTGGTTCTCAACTCTCCCAATGCTGTGGCAACCCTTTAAAACAGTTCCTCATGCCGTGGTGGCTCTCAACCATACAATGATTTTCATCGCTACTTCATAACTATAATTTTGCAACTATTACGAACCATAGTGGAAATATCTGATATGCAGATAGCCTTACTGCAAACCCTGTTGAAGATTTGATAATCATCCAAATGGGCCATAACCCATAGGCTGAGAACCTCTGTGACAGAGTTGGAACAGGAGCAGCTCCAGAATAAGAATAAAAACACCCATGAGCTAGTGACGGGTGCAGATCAGAGAGACTAGGAAGGAGACACTTTGCCAAGCTTGGAGAAAAATCAGCAGTTATCTGAATTGAAGCTAATTAAGCACATCTTAGAAAATATTGAGAAGAAGAGTGTTTTCCTGTGGCCATAGTGAATACTGGGGGTCAAAGAAATAGGTCACATCTATGTCAATGAATGACAGCATTAACCTTGTTGTTTCCAGCCTACCAAACAATCAAAGGATGAAAAATGAACAAAATCAATCACCAGTCAGGGATAAGAACAATCTGTGGTTATTCCTTATGGTTTTTCAAATTAAATGTCTCAAATCATGGGCATTCAAATTGTATAAATGTGCAAAACTTTGAGTTTGAGTTATTACCTACTTTTATTTAAAAAGATAAGGAAATTGAAAGGTCTCTAATGATAAAACATGGATTGTTGAGTCCTACCAGGCATTGGGTTTCGATATGAGGCCTAAATCACTATGTGTCTAAATGAGCCAATGAGAACAGAACTGAGCTGTCCTTGATGGAAATGCTAGAAGGATACTAACTGTTCATTGCATTTGAAAAACCCAATCATTTCCCCATGGAAGTGAAAAAATTTCTCTCACTATCATGTATTACAAATAAAAATTACCAGTCACTTGAGAATCACTTGTCTGTATAACTAGCTTTCAAAAGTAGAAGAAACTCCATTATCTTGTCCACTGAATTGTCTTGTTTGCTACTGCTTCAGAATTCTGAAAACACATCATTAAAGCTTGATGGGTAGCGAGAATAGTAATATATATATATATATATATATATGATGCACCTACGTTATATAGGTTTTGGATCCTAGACAAGGCACAATATCCGTTATCTCCAGAGTTATTATTTGAGGGAGCTGGAGAATGGGGAATCAGTTGTTGAACAGAAAACAAATATTTTTTTTTAAACTATGAAGACCTGATTATTAGGAACATGGCTTTTTGAACTAAATGATCACATTTGACAATCATGACCCAAAATCATTGTTCTCGGATCTGGTACTGACTCCTACCAGCCGTGTGGCGGGAGAAGGTTTTTTTTTTTTTAGATTTGTTGAGTTAACTTATGTAAAATTTTGGCTGCAACATAAATAGTGCAGAATTTTACCATTTGAATGGCTTTATTAACTGAAACGTCAGGTGTTGAAACAATTTTAAATCCTGTTATTCTGTTCGCTGCTGCTGCAGTGTGGGCAGATTCTCACCTGTTAATTATACTGTGTACAAAAAAGGAAAAAAAAAAACTCAACTGAAAGAGATATAATATCCTGTAACATTTCTTCTTCTTTACATGTGCCCACAAAGAAATATGGCTCTAGCTATCACCAAACCACCTTTGCATTGGACCAAAAGCGGCAAGCGCATTTTATTTTTATGCCATTGCTTCTCTTTATAAGACAATGCTTTCTTCTGCAGAGAAGGTGCCTGACCATTGCACCGTCCAAACATAATATACAACTCTTATAGATAGCTACCCAGAAAACAGCAAACTTGGATTTTTGTCATTGTAAGTAAGCAACATTTTAAAACACTGTATTAAAACCGCTTTAATAAAACTGTGTATTTTTACACAGATTGCTAGTTTTGTTTTCTTTTTGTATGACTTTAAATTATCCTTTCTTTTGTATCTGTTCCTTCCTATTCTCTTTATCTTACTGTGAGATGTTTTGCATTTAACATTTTTAATTCAATTTACCAATTATTGTTGAAATTTATAATGATGTTTGCCTGTGGGAAACTTTGATAATACAAAAATAGTCTATAGACCCTGAGTTCTTCAAATAAAATAGATGTCAGCTACCCTTCATTCCAATATATGATATGCCTGAATTTTTGATGAGATTTGGACATCAGAGGATGTCCCAGGGATTCTAATTTTACATTTATATCTATCATAGAAAATATTGATCATCATTATATATTTTAATCAAGCTATGTATGTATCTTACATATTTTATTTCTACATGCCAATGTTCCTGAGAGCTCAGGAATCATCGAAGCTATGCATGCATTAATATACCCAGTTATACTTATTATTTTGCATGATTAACTTAAAAATGAAAATTGAACATAACTTTGCTAGAAAATATCGTGTATCGACAAAATGAAATAATGACAAAAAAGCTTTATATGTCAGAAACAAGAAACACACAAGATTATGTTAGAAAATCAATGATGTGATCAGGTTTGTTATGTAGCTCGGTGATAAATCAATTTCTTTGTAAATGTAAAATGCAGGTTAATTCCGTAGAACAATGTAGTTGTTTATTTTTAATGAAAAGGATCAGTTAGTGCTTTGATAAAATAATAAAGATGAGAAAATATAGACTCAGTAGAAAGTAGAGGAAGAGTATATTTATTTAAACTAATATAGTTTTCAGAACAAGTTTAAGTTGAATAAGAAAGAGAATCAATGAAAAATTGAGGAATTGGCATTTGAGAAGGAAGAGCTGCAAAAGGACAGGGGAGGTGGCAAACAGTCTGCAGCTGAGCGGTGACTGCAAAGTGTTACAGACTCAGGACACTGTCGTCAATAAGGCAGATTCTCCCATGCAGCCTGAAATAGAAGTCAGCTACAATTAAGCCAAACAAGACATCCATCATGTTTCCAATACCCTGAGACAATGTGTTGTGACTTACCTCTGTCTAAAGCTGCAAGGATAAAAGGTTTAACATCCCTAGGAAGAAATATTACCACATTTGAAATGGTTGGGGAAAGACTATACTTCTGGAAGAATCAAGATCTTGCAGTTCACGCACATAAAGAAAGACAGGGGCAGGTGAGTATAAAAGCATGTACTGTAGGATGTAGAAAGGGTTTGTGATGCTGCTCTTGGAGATGAGGGCTTGTCCTTTTGATGAGATATGAGTACTGCATGAAAAGAGCCTGGGGGACAATGTCAATAGTTCAAAGAAGCCCAGGGCCCAGAAACCCTACTATTCTAATACTTGCCACCCATCTCAGCCTTCTGAAGAAATGGATTAATTAACAAAAAGAGAAGTATGACAGGCAGCAGGAGGATTTCCGTACATAAGTATGTATCAGGTTAAGACAGAAGGCTCCATAAATGAAGGTGAATTAAGATCATTAAATGAATTTTTATCTTATACTTGTTTCTTTTTAAATTTCTGTACAGTATATCTTCACATCCCTAAGTGGTTTAAACTTTATTCCTCAGTACTGTTTGAAAAATTAAGAAATTATACAAAAAATTCTATTACATCACAGGTATTTTTTGTTTCGTAGGATGCACTCACACACGGTTCAAGACTTGCCAACAGCTTCCATGAAATCCTATGGCGCAAGATTGGATATTTATTAATCAAATGCAATCTAAGAAAATTTATTATTATTTTTCTTTAGAGACAGTGTTGTAACTCTGGCTGTCCTGGTATTTACTCTGTAGACCAGTCTGGCCTAGAACTCACAGAGATCTCTCTGCCTCTGCCTCCTAAATACTGGGATTTATAGATTGGTGACTAGAAATTAGTGTCCCAGATGAGACATCTTAAGGGTAAAGTCTGGGCTTCTATTCAAATTGCAGCACTTATATACATAAATATGTGTAGCTGTTTATATATATGTGTGTGTGTGTGTGTGTGTGTGTGTGTGTGTGTGTGTACAAATACACATCGGTGTATTGCTATTTCTTCTAGGCATGGCATGACCATGGCCATCATGAAGCAAAGATTGCTATAGTAACCTACAGAATAAGTTTGCCCCAGAATCATGACAATGAATTAAACAAAGCATCATAGTGATAGTTAGAGCTCTGAAACATAGTAATAGAAACATTGGCATTATCTAGTAGAAAAGGAGCTGCTTCATTTCTATTCCAGCTATCCATACCTGTCTGTCCCTTAGCTGCATACTGGGGGCATGTTTGAGTTTCCAAGAAGTTGAAGATAAATTGAGTATTAGACTCTACTGGTTCTACTTTTGTGAGACATGACCAATGCTGGAGTAGTATTTTTGGATGATGAAGCTGATTTTAAGTCACCCGTGCTCCTGTAAATATGCCAAATGATCTCATATGTTTACAAACTGAATTATTTCCTTGGTTCATTGCTGTGGACATTGATTTTTAGTTACGTATAAAATAATTGTTTTGTGTACTGTTGGGTGAGGGTCTGCCAAGGTCTTGGTGTTTTGTATTTTCTGCAGGTGTTGGATTTATGTGGGGGATGTTTGATTGGTCGTGATCTGCACATGATAGCAGTAGAATACCTGAGGAGTTCTGTATCAACAAAAACACCTGAGCAGGGAAGCTTGGGCTTTCACTGTTCACTATGGTGCCTGCCAGTGGTTCCCAATGCTGAGGTCTGGCAGAGTCTGCACATATGAGAATGCCTCCTTGTCATCTTTGGTGAGACACTATAGCAGTATAACAAACACATTCCATTATCAGGACCCTAACTGGGCTGAATACATGTCTGCTCGCATCTCCTCAACAAAAGTAATGCAACAGTAAAATTAAGCATCATCATTGATTTACTTCCCTGAAGAAAAATATTGAGAAAATCAGCCTAGGATAGAATATAATCAAAATAAAAGCAACCTTTGATTTTTAATAGAGTCTAAAGACAAGAATAAAGGAACAAATTTATAAGTGAATAAAAAGAGAGATGTCTGGAAGTGGAATAAATATGAACAAAATCATATAACTTAATCTGGAAGTTTCTAAACTAAATGGCAGCATTAAGCTGACTTGTAGGAGTCCTGATGTCACATCTGATACTCTTTGTCCCCACAGGCAAGTGTTTCTGAATTTCATTATTTAGGGTTACATATTGCCATAGCTTGAAACATATAAAGTGTATTTTTGGAACCTAGAGAGTAAGATCAGTTAATACTATGGCCACTATGAGTAGTTAGTATCATAGGAGGACTGCCCAGACCTTTCTGATGGCAATAAAAGAGAGTAGGTATCTATAATATAAAATCATGTAGCTGGACATTGAGCGAGAGAAACCGAGAGACTGACAAACAAATGGGAAGCTGAACTAAAAATAGTTATATCATATTTTGACTGGGAGGCCTGAATATCTAGAAAGGAGAAATGAAGTGGATCCATCATATGTATACAATTAGATGTATTTCCAGAGCACAAAAGAGTTGATTTACTTGTGTGTGCCTGCACTGCCAAGCAATTAGTAGAACCTAAAAGCAATTTGCTTAGAGCTGGGCTTTCTCTCAAATGCTGCTAGTTTTGGCAGCTGAATCTGCATTCATTCTGTTGCTAGGAAAAGAAAAAGAAGAAAAAAAAATGTGGACAATGTTTCCAAGGTTCCCTCCGTTATGTTTCCTTTGGAGGCAGTCCTGTCCTGCTGCTGTTGCTGTCACAACTGCTTGGTCAGTATTGTACTTGTAGGCAAACGAGAATAGATTTTTGCCTTGAGTACCCCAAACACATGCTTCTGGACAGTGTGATTTTAGATTTATATTTGAGTTTTGTCATGAGATTCTGCCAGTGGTACTCGCTTTTCTGATTGTGTGCTTTAATTTGGAGGATAACCTGAGAATAATTAAAAAAATAAGAATGTGATGGGTAAAATATTGCCACTCTACTTCCAAGAGATGGTGCTTTGGGCCACAAGCCAATGGCTCATTAACTGTCATATTCTTTTAAGGCTACCAAGATTCCCATTTCTGAAGACTTCTGTTGAAAATGTAGACTCAGATACTCTTTAATCAGTCTCTGATTATACAGTTCTTTTCCTTACTCATTTCATGCAAGGTAAACTGTTTGAATTCTTTACAGTGACACTGGTCCATAATAATACTTAGACACTGGATGACTGATACTGCTTCCTGTAGTAATTAAGCCTTGGACAGCAAAACACAGTAGAGGACCAAAGCAGTGGAAGAACTGAGAGGGGAATTTTTCAATACGCCTGATGATCTGAGTTCTATGTCCAGAGTATACATGATGGAAGGAGGGGATCAACTCCTGTAAGTTGCGCACCCCGTTCATGCTCTGTATGTCCATGTCTAAACAACACCTCCACGCCTAAGTACAAATAAATAAATAAATACTGTAAATTTTTAAGTACAATAATCATGGCTGGGATTTAGTAATAAAGTAGGCTTGCATGAGCAGCCTATATCCAGCACTTAGGTATGTAGGTGTATCCTTCAATAGTTTCCTCAACAGTGTTCTCATTTGTAAACTGCAGATACTATTGTATGTCTTCTGAGGCTATTACTAATTAAGATCAGGATAGTACATGCTACCCAGTACTCTATTACTATCCTTAAGAACCCACGTTGCTTAGAGAATGCATCTTAAAACGAGTTAGTTGTATTGCTCAATATTCTTCACGTTCATGAGTCCAAGTAAACAACTATCACCACTTAATTTGCAGTCTAATTTCTTGTTCATTTAAAACCTTTAAAAATCATTCTGATACGCAAGGACATGGGAGTATGCATTCACTGAGAAAATCTTTGAAGCATCAATTTTTTTTTGCAGGGATATGAAGGTCATGGTTTTTCTATTAGCAGATATTCAGGGAAAATAGCTCGAATCTGCTGAAAATCAGAAAGGGCTCCACTGATTTCCCCTCTGCTTTAAGTTCAGAGGCAGGCAGTTCTGTAATGCAGAAGCACGAGCACCACAGGGCTGGTTTGGCAGTCGAGCCGTTGCTATTTCTGAAGCATATATGTTTCTCTCAGTTTTTCACATGCCAGAGGCTCTGCTCATTGCCAACCCTTCTCTTTTGTCAAGCTCTGCAGGAAACCGATGTAGCCCATGCACAAAGGCAGCCAATAAGAGACCAGGAAGCTGCCATTGACTTCACATCTCCACTGGAGAAAAAGGAAAAGAGATGCAGGATGTCAGACCAGCCTTAAAATGTTATGTGATGTTATTGCAAAGAGTCGAAATTCAGCCTCTAAAATATCCCCCGTGATAAGGTAACTGTGAGAGAATGGGAAGTGTCATTGAAGAAAGATAGTAGTCCATTCTTGCTTTTTGGATCCCTTTATACATTTCCTGAAAGGTAATGTCATGAGATCTTTTGGCAGGAGTATGAGCTTTCTTTAGTAATTTCCTACCAACCATACTTTCCCAAGAAATAAGAGCAGATGGGCTTCTATTAAAAAAAATAGTCTGAGACGCATCTATTTTTACTGTTCCACTTAGGAAAGCTTGAAAGCAACATAAACTCCAGGAAATCATTAGCACTTTACAGTGAAGAAATGTTAATGCTCATGAGCCAGACCTTATGAAGGCCACACGGGAAGCACGGGGATTTTCTCCTGCCTTTTCCTCATTTTGGAGGAGCATACATCTACACTATAGAGATTAATCTATATTAGGGTATAAAATATTGGTACAATTAAGCACCCCAAACTCTGAGATTTAACTTATTATAATTAAATTCATTTTAATATAGAAACACACACAGAGATATATATATATATATGCACATATATATGCATGTATATGTGCATATATATGTATTTAGAATGGGGCAAAAGATATTTTAACACATGATAGATTGTGTAGTTATTGAAGATATAAAATTTTCTCTAGTATTTATCACTTTTCTTTGATGAAAATATTTAAAACCTTTTTGAACATTTTTTGAATCCACATGCACAGATCACTGTATTGACCCCATTGGACAAGAGTACACCATAGAGTCTTACTAGGATCTTGAACTTAAATGCTATTGAAACTTATTTTTCTTTCTTTAAAGATTGTTCCTTTAAAGATTCTTTCTTTAAAATTCCTGAGTGAGTAGGCTATTTGGTGTTACATTTGTCTTGTTTCTCTGTCTAAGGTGTTAGGTGTCTTTTTAATTGAAGCTGGAAGCTTATGGGTTATGATATTGAAGAATGAGACGGGAATTCTCTCTCTCTCTGTCTCTCTCTCTTACACACACACACACACACCACACACACACACACACACACACACGCGCGCGCGCATACATAAAAAGAGAATAGGATGTCTTCATCACACCAAGCTGAGGTTACGTTGCTCTTACTATGTGGGCCCTGATTTCATCACATTTGCTCAAAATCTGGGAACTCAATGTTCTGGTGGACAGAGACATTCACCATAAACCTTTTTCAGGGGCCAGTGATAAGTCACCATATTACTAAAAATGTCTGAGATTGAGGATCGGAACATAGATATTCTTTTCTGTGTTTACCCTGGTAGATATTTCTCTAGGAAATTCTGTGGTCCTAGGGCAAATATTCTTTAACATGTCCTTTAGTCTTGAGTGTTGATGGAGGCAAACTTGAGTTAAAGGGCTGACGGGTGATGTGGGCTTCTTAGGATTCTAATGTTTCTTTATAAACATATACAGGAACCCACAGAAACAAAACATCAATGCCAGTTTCATTTACTGATGAAAATTAAATGCTATGAATAAAACTTTTGAAGGTGATCAAGTTAAGCACACATTCCCAAACTGCTAACAACTTCAGACTTAGGAAGCAAACAGGTGCTCAAAAATAACGTGAGAGAAGATTGTGGTGCCGTTAATGTATCTTCAACTGTAATCTTAACAAACCAGAATAGTTTCCAAAAGGAAGACAAGAAAAACTATGACAACCCATCTGACTTTGGCAAAATATAGGAAATAGATAACAAAACGATGAGAAAAAGCAGGCATCTTTCCTTTTCATGGACAGAAGTTTCGATTTTATGTACTCAGAGCGAGCGGCCCTGCTCCAGCCTCTGCCAACAGCTTTTCTCGCACATGCACTGAGGGATGCTCTGACAGCCTGCCTCACTGCAGGGTACTGGCTTCCGCAAAGCTTCCTCACTCCCTGTAATGCTCACACATCTAAGGGAAGCACTGAACAAAGCGTCCAGACAAGGCTTAGCACACTTGTGAGTGACAGTACTCGGGAATTACAGTGTTGGAATGTTGGAAGAGAACAACTTCAAACTGCATCTCACTCTGTGCTCAGATGATAACTTCCAAAAATGCACGAGATCTATTTCACACATTACAGCAACATCAAAAGACTTTAAACACAATTGGTGAATTGGCCTTGAGTATGGATATTGTACACTAGGTGACTATCCTATTGGAATCAGTTCCTTACTAGAAGGAACCAGGGCTTAGCACCTCCATGGCTTAAACACATCTACTCAACCCACAAACAAGAACAGAACTGTAGGATTTCTTTGTGCACTCTCATCCCTGGGAAGTAGCTAAGCTGTGGCCAGCTGCACAGCTCCAGGGAAGAAGAGGTGGCGGTGTGGTCTTGCATCCAGCTTATGTCTTCAAGACTCTGAGAGCCAGCAGGAAATAGAATACCCAGAAACCATGGCAGTGGATGTAGCTGGGGTTATTGAGGGAATGGTGGTCACATTTATAGGAGAGGAGAAGGGTTTCTGGCACCCAGGGGTGTCAGGGAAGGCCCATTGGTTAGGACAGAGCAGGTATGATAGTCCCATTTGCAACTGGGGTTCTCATAACCTAGACCTAGGAGATCATATTGCCATTGGCTGATCCCTAAAATTCTTGGGAAGCCTCTTTTGTGTAGATGGGAGTTTCATGGGGACAAAAGTGAGAAAACTTATATGATAATATAGGGAGAAGGAAGTCCCAGCCCTGGGGCCCTAGTGCCAAGTAAACATCAGCCAGGTCTCATACCTTTGAGGGGGTGATGCCTTGTGCTGTGAAAGTAGGCAGCATAGCTATGGTTTGTTGGGGGGTGGGGGAGGGGGGCAGCCAAGTGCCTTTCACTCTCAGAGTGAGAGTTCCAGGATTCCAAGCATGCTTCAACCCCCTTCTTTTGTTCTAGGATAGCCCCACACAGAATCAATAGACCTATAGATACAAACTGCAGAAAAGAGGCAGTGACTACATGATTTTTTAGTATCTCCTTTTGGAGTATTGTTTAAAATATAATTATAGTTTTGTTGTTTTTGTTTTGTTTTGTTTTGAAAAAAACTGAATGAAAAGCAGAGTTACAAAGAGAGAGGGGGAAATAAATGTTGGGGATAATAAAATCCTAAACATTACAGTACTCCAAGAAGGAAATATAATTTTGAGCTGAGTAAGAATGAATGAATAGTATATCTGATAATTGTATTCAAAATGCATATGAAAAAGTTTACAAAAACATATTATGATACATGATGGTCTACTTTTCATTAGTGTTACAAGAAACTAACATAAATCAGCTTAACGTAGGAAAAGTTGGGACTAGAGAGATGACTCCACGGTTAAGAGCAGAAGTTGTTCTTTCAGCTGACCCCAATTCAATTTTCAGCATATAAATGGTAGCTTGCAACTGTCAATAACTGTCAGTCCCAGTTTCAGGGGACCTGATGCCCTCTTCTGCAATCTGTGGGTACCAGGCATGCATATGTTGCACAGTCATACATGCAAATGAAACACACATACACATAAAATAAATAACTAAATAGGTTTTTTTTAGTAAAAAGAGGAAATTTAATTTGGATTCAAGGGCATTTGAGCACTATTTCAGATACTTATTTTAAGGATAAGATCGTGAAGGGTAGTAGAAACTTTTTGTGAGCCATTGCAGAAAACAATTTTCATATGAAATGATCTAATAATAATAACTAACGTGTATGAGCCAGCCTTCTGTCAAGCATTGTAGTCTAATTCTATTGTTACATTTAATAGACACTAGATAATTCAAAATAGTAAAGTGGATTCTCACTGTTGTGAGGCTGGAAGCTCATGTTCAAGATCATGGTGCAGGCCATGTGTCATGTAGTCCTGGTGCATTGATGGCATCAGCTCATGGTAGAATTGTAACACGGCAGCACAGAGATGGAAGGAGACCTGAACTCTCCTCCAGGGCTGTGCAGCACTCACAACCCCTGCCCCTGTTAAAAGCTTTGCCTCCTGATGCTGCTGCACTGGCCATTATGTTTAAACATGAATTTTGTAGGGAAAGCAATTGTAAAAAACACAAAACTAAACACGCACCAGCCTCTCACAGAATCTACAGAAAAAAAAAAAATGAATGAAACACATCTATCGGTAAAACTATTGATGTCAGGAAGTATGGAGACAATTTTATATAACCCATCGCAGAATAAGTGGGAGACTTGAAAGTCCAGGGTATCCCATTCTAGAAGAGACAAAGTTATATCTATATATTTATGAAGCTGAAAAAAAATTTCATTCTAAAATTTAAAAAGGTTTATGTTTCAGTGGACAATGATTCAGTACCTGACACTTTTGATGGAAATGAGTACAAATATCAATTATTAAATAATCATATCAAAATTGGAAAAACAATATATTTGTGGATTAAAATAATTTTAAAGCTATAGTGCACAAATAATAGTTTACAATTCAAATTGATGAAAAATTTTAAACTAGTCCTATGATTAAAAACTGCATTAACTTAGAAAACAAGGAAATCCTAGCAAAAGAAAGTAAGCAGACCATGCTATATTTTCTTTTATTATTGTAGAGATAATGTTTGAAATTAATGTATTGAAATGCATTTGTGAATAGTTTTCAAAATAAGATTTATAATCTTCATATAAGCTACAGAAAAGACATATAGCACTCCCAGAAAAAGATAAAAAGAAGGAATAAAAAACAGTAAGAGTTTAGGAAGATTTCCAAACAATTATTAAGTAATAAATTTACATGTACTTACTCACAAAGTTTAATATTAAATCACACAGGTACATGTTAAAATAAAGTTATTGGAGCTTAACGGAGAGTCCAGGCGTTGTAATTTCCAATGCTTTTTATTAATCACAAACCATATCAAATCTCAGGAAATTCTAATGCCCCGGCAGCTAGGCAGAGAGCTCACTCCAATGGCTTCCTCACCCCATGCTCTTCTCTTGGTTCCCTCCTGCTCCTAGCTTCTTCTTCCTTGTTCCCTGCTGTCTGTCTCCTCTCTCCCCTCCTGCCCTTGCCCTAGTTCTTTTTTATTCCAAATCCTTTCTCTGTCTCCACCCAGCCTTCCAATATACAAATCAATGGAGCCTAACCTTCATCTGCCTTAAGGCTAAGGAATGTCCCATTCTTGTGGAGAGCCATATAGCCTCTCCTTTGTTTACTGGTAGGCAGTGAATTCTTTACTTGCTTCAAGGACAGCTTACTAGAACATTATCCATAACTAAAATCTCCCACAACAGGTACATGCATATACTGTTGAATGTTAAACTATACATGCAAATGCATACAATGTTAACTATTAAACCATACATGTAGATGCACACAATGCTAAATATTAAACAATACATATAGAGACACACAATGTTGAGATTTACTTTGAGCTCCAAACTATTGGAAAACCAATATATCATCATGCTATGGGCTGGAATCAGTTTACAGACAGAACTACTTTCCCTCCATTGACATAAATAACACTTACCTAAGAACAGATATCTTGAGCATCCACATCTTGTCTTATAAATGACTATATGAAGTAGATGGTTCTATAATACTAGCTTGACACAGGAACAACATTTACTGGTTGACTTACCAAAGTGCCCTGGATTAGAAAAATCAAACCTTAAGTGCAAAAAGCAACCTATTTATAACCTGCCTGCTGTTCTTTAAAACATCAGAGGAAATGTTACCATCTCAGACACTCCTTTTGAGGTCTGGAACTTATTTCTGTTATAGGTGCATAAATAATATAAATTTTCGTCATCCTCTTTAGTTTGATACCATGACTTATATGGAGGCTGCATGAGGAACTCGCCTTTCCTCTTAGCTCTGGAGCCTCTGGAAATCATTGTGCTCCACAACCCAACACCTCACACATTCTGCACTGTCTCTCTCTGGGCATGTCTGTAGTAAGGTACTGAAAGATTAGGTTTTGCTTACATCTGGGCTATTTTGGGGTTGATTGTTGACAACTTTTACTTAGTTTTGGTACTGAGGACAATTCTATTTCACTCTCGAACCCTTCAAAATCATTATGGATTTTCTGTTTACCCTTGTGACAACAGTTCTTTTAATTGTCTCCTTTGGCAGAATTTTGTTAAGGATGGTGTCTGATACCAGCAGTTAACCCTTCCCACTGGTCTTTTATTTCCAACAGAATACTCAGTTTCCTCATGCTGAATCCTCCAAGCATGCTAACTACCTTTACTTTCACCATCAATTACATTTTCCAACCCCCTTTCAGTCTTTATTAACATCATCTCTACCTTCTCTGTTTCTATTTAATATGCTTCTTCCAGGTTTGCTACTCTAAGCCATAAAACTGGTCACTCTTCCCATGTTTAAAAAAAAAGTCAATAACTTGTTTATTCACCTATATGTTAAGCCTTGTTCATTACTCAGATATTAAGATACTGACAAAGACTTTCCATGATCCCGTGAGAATATGGAAGAATCTCGCCATCAATTTAACTAATCCTTTAGACCTATTCATCCAGATTGGCTGATGCCTGTTCACTTACACAGATGCTAGTGAGCCCAAGGGATGAACTATGGAATGAATCAGAACACTCCTGATATTGACATGTAGAGTAAACCATAATAGAACACAACATTGGCCAGACAAAGACGCAGGTTTCAGAAAGAAAAAAAAAAAAAAAAAAAAAAAAAGACATGAATCTGACACTGATCATGGATTTAAATTTAAATATAGTTGAAAGACATACTTGAATGTGTTTGTTAACTGAATCGTTTCTTTCATTATTGCTGGTTTCAAGAGCTTTTAGCAAAATAAGAAATATTTTCAAAAACATAACATGCATTGATGAAGTATCCATGTGTTTAAAATATTTTGCTCAAAACCTGAAGGACTCCTTTGCAGGAAAAAAATCAACACAGTACAAACTCATAGCTTTATGATTTAATTAAGAAGAAAAATTTCAGTGCAATTTGTGTCCTATAAAATTTTACAGAAGAATACTTGTTGGGAATGAGAATTCCCATAATTCTCTCCTCCATTATTTTCCCTTGTTGCAAACACACCCATAGTGTCTGTAACTAGTTCCTAATGTCAATAAAGAAATAATCATTCACATGGATTGATCTCTCTGTGTCTTCTTAGTGGACAAAACAAACTTCTTCCCATTTTCCCAAGCACCTAGGGAATATGAAAACACATTTAAGGTGCGTGTATACTTTGTATACAATGTATACTATGATTTAAGTTTGTTCTAATAACCACTGACTGATCTGTATAACTTTCTACTTATTCCTACTGCTTTAGTTAACCTTGAAATTTATTTACTTCTAATTGATTAGAATTGTTCGCTACCCTCAATGTCCCAGATATCCTACTATATACATTTGTACCTAAATTACTATCATTGATCATGACAAAATTTTTATCCCTTTAACTTCCACGCTGAGGGACCTAACTGTCTTCTACCCTGTCTCAATCTCCTTAAAATTTGTACCACCTCAAAAAGACATGCACCAACTTGGTAAAGTACATCTTCAACACATGGCCATAAGGGATATTTTGATCCACCACTGATGTGGGGATGTGACAGTCAACTCTAAATTGATGGCACTATCCCAGTCCTTACAATGTTGAGACCTGAGGAAAAATTTAGCCAGGTACCACGCAATGGTTAAAGAAACTTAATATGAAGCCAAGCGTAGCCCTTAAAGGCTGTTGATCTCGCTCTGGAATGCCTGGGAGATCCTAGGGTTCTGCAGGGGAGATAAGAAAGGAGAACATTCCTACTGTGACATACTCACAGCTTGCTTTTGCTTCTGGAAAACTTCCTTATTGAAGTGGGAAAGTGATGCAATGGTGTTTTTATCACTATACAGCAGGAAGAAAAAGTCAACTGCGGGAAGTGAATCTCTTTCCTAGCCCAGCTGTGAATTCCATGGATAATTGTAATGTACACCCTTCTGATGTCCACCTTTTAAACCCCTAACCCCCTACTTCTGCACAGCAGGCTTTATTGGCTCTATGGCTGTCCTTCTGCTGGTAAGAATAAATTAATTTAATCTAAATTTGAATTGGGTCTAAGTCTTTGTTCTTTCCCAGCTGATTTGAAAGTCACAGCACCATTACATGTGCGAAAAGGTTTATTGGTTCTTTATATGAACTAAGGAATCAAAATTTTACGACTGAAGCAGTGTATTATTACATTTGTTTCTAATTGTGTGTGTGTGTGTGTGTGTGTGTGTGTGTGTGTGTTCTATATGTGTATGATATCTCTGGACAGTATTTTCAAATTCCATTATAAATCCCTTAAAGTAGTTCTATTATGATTGATTTAGAAATAAAGTGGATATTCGTAAAGTTTCCAGGTATCATAGAAATAGCTTCTAATAGTCTCAATAAGAAAAAAGGTATTTCTTATAGATACCAATAATACAGAATTTTAAATGTTTTGAGTTCATAGCTTTAAGGTATTTGCAGTAAGTTACATTTCATTTTATTGATTTAATAAAAAATGGCCAAGTCTTTCGAATCATTATGATTACTGTATTTAATTCCTTTATTTGGACAGACTTTTTTCTCAATTTTAACAGATTTAAGAACTTATCCACCAATGTTGACACCTAAGATGATGAGAAATACAGATTTGCATTTGATCAGCTTGAATAGTTATTCTGACAAACTTTATTTCAATAGTATTTACTTTTAGAACTCATACATTTCAATGATTTCTAATATCTCTGAGTAATTTAGAAGGAAAGATTTATGCAAAACTAAGTAATTAATAGGTAGTCATTAAACATGTAAATTATTTCTAGCAAAGTAGCATAACGAAGAATATTTGAATTTTGAAACACTTTCCACTTATGTTTACGGTGTAGAAAGCCTGTATAGATTTAGATCTGAAGAAGATTATACTCAGTTTGAGATGTGTAATTTATATCTGGGGGTCTGTTACAAAAAGTTGGTCTGTGAAGATAGCTCATGATTAGCTGCTTCTTAGTTTTCTGGTGAAAGAATTATTGTATCTAAAACATAGTTTTAGACATCTAAACTAAACTAAAAATCTAAACATCTAAAACATAAAAAATGTGTGTGAAAGAAACTCTCTCAGATCAGTGACATAAAGGAGAAGTCTATACGCACAGAGTGCAGAAAGTGTATCTGTTAAAGCGAAAGCACAGGTTGGTTCTACAGTTTCTAATTATATTTTCCACAGTGAGGATGAGTATCTGTAAAATATCTAAATGATATAGAATGTAGTAGAATGTGCCCTGACATGATCAAAATAGGCAAAATTTAGATTTGATTAATTATTAAGAGCATTTTTAAGCATTATAGTTATAAACAATATGTTGTTAAGACTTGAAGTATTTTGTTTTCCACAAAAATAGTATTTACTTGTGCTATTAGGTCTTCTTTTAAACATTTTTTTCAGTAATACGATTGAAGAACAAAGAAACTGTCTTACCAGAGAAATTAGGGTGTTATATGTTGACTTTATTTTGCCTTTGGTTATTTATCAAAATATAGTGCACTCATGTCTGAAATAGCTGAGATTCAATATCCATTCCAATCATTGTACTTTCCATTCTGATTTTCTTATTTTTGAAATACTCTATTGTCATTTTCAGCAATAAATATTGTCACATGTCTATCATGTGGGACTGGTTGGGTTCTTTCTTTTTCTTTTGGCAACTTATACAAGCTAAAGGCATCTGGAAAGAAGAAAACTTAAATGAGAAAATGCTTCTTTCAGGTTGGAGAGTTAGAAAACCTGTGCGGCATTTTCTTGACTGATAATTGATAAAGGAGTGCTACGCCACCGTTTCTTGTGGGCAGTGCCACCCGTAGACCGGCAGTGCTGGGCTATATAAGAAAGCAAGCTGAGTGAGCCACCAAGACCATGCCAGTGAGCAGCACTCCTCCATAACTTATGCTTCAGTTTCTTCCTCCAGCTTCCTGTCTTGAGTTCATACCCTTGCTTACCTCAGTGATACACTGTGACCTGAGACATGGAACACAATAGACTGTTTTCTTTTTACATTGCTTTTGGTTATGGTATTTGTCACAGCAATAGAAACATGTTTTAATTAAAATCGAATGGCATCACTTCTGCTTTCCCATTTTCCTCCCAGACCCTTCCAACTACTCTCCCCTGAACCTCTCCCACGGCCTCCCAAGTGGATAGCCACTTTTTCTTTTCAGTATTATTATTATATACATTCATGTATATGTGCATGCTTATATATATGTATGTGCACATATATATATATATATATATATATATATATATATATATATATATATATATATATGTACAACCATTTTGTTTGTGGCTTCATGGCTGACCATTCTGTACTGGATAAGCAATAAGGTGAGACTCCCCTGGGAGAGGCTAATTCTCCTTCTCCCAGAAATCATTAATTACCTGTTCTTAGTTCTTTGTTTAGGCATCCTCTCTCTTCCTAGATTTTCCCCCTACCACACTAACATGTCCATTGATATTGCCATCGTTCCAATTATTTATGCAGCTACTGCTAGAAGAGATTGTTTCTCAGCAGGTCTCTTGGTGTTCTGCCTCTTACAATCTTTCTGTCTTCACTTTTGCAATGCTTCCTGTGCCATAGATTTGGGAGCTATGATGTAGGTGCATCCATTTGGGATGAACTCCCCACCACCTGTTGGTCTCTGCATTGTGACCAGTCGTGTTCCTCTGAGATGGTTTCCATTTGCTTTAAAGAGTGGCTTTGATGAAGGGTTATGCATTCATTAATCTGTGGGTATAAGGACACAATTTAGAGTGTAGTAAGATATTATGCTGGTCTAGCAAAAATGGCAGTGACTACATTCTTTCCTAAAGACCATGGTGTCACTAGTCCAAGGAAAGTGGCTAAGCCTATGGCACCACACATGATTTATTTCTCATTGAGTGGGCCCTAAATCCAATTAGATAACTCTTAGATGCCACCAACATGTGAATGTCACTTATGACACCTTTATGAATATCTTGACATGCTGATAATTGCTGTGTTTTGTAGGTGCTACTTCTGGGTAGGACTGTGTAATTGCTTCCACTGGCTTCAAATTGCCAGCCTGCATGATGTTTTCTGGAACCATAGAAGCTATATCATAAAAAAAGATGCTTTCCTGTCAGACACAGCTAGAATCAACCAAGACTTGTGTCTTCGGTGTGTAGTGTCTTTAGCAATAGGAATCTACCCTCTACATCTTAGAGGCAACCAAGAACTATATCTATAATTTGTGTTTTTTATAACCAAAATTATTTAAATTAGAATTTGTTTTATATTTCATTTTTTTGTTTTATTTTATGTAATCTTTAAATTTATGTATTGCATTCTTTGAGCTATATAACCTCAAAAAATCACAAAATTCCCTATGTAACTATGTGTGTAGTTTGCTTACTGCCCAGAAACTCATCCATTTACTTGAGTAAGTCCTTGTTTGTATTAATAAATGCCAACATTCATCATACTGGTTGTGCTGAATTTTTTTCTTTTGGCCTAAGTCAAGATGCACCTGTGTGGAGACTTCAGAAATCCAGAAGCTAAAACGCCAAATTACAGTTCTCATTGCTACTGAGAATAGGTTGGCTTCAATATTACTTCTTTAATATAATACTTTCTGGATCCTCAAGCTTTCATTTTACACTATTTTATGCATTCTTTTACACTAAAATACAATGCAAGCTTTCAAAATATAATTTTTATCTTTATGTGTTTTATGTTAATATGTTTGTGTGTGTGTGTGTGTGTGTGTGTGTGTGTGTGTGTGTGTGTGTATGTATGCGTTTATGTGGAGAACACAGTCAATGCCACACATCTTCTTTGGTTATTCCTCACTTGTGTTTTTGAGACAAATTCTCTCATCCTAATCTGAAGCTCACTTCCTCATGGATTCTGGCTGATACATGAGCTTCAGGGATCTCTCTTTCTCCCTTTCCCAGGCTCAGCATGAAAATTACAGTTGTGTATTTCAGTGCCAGATTTTTGCATCAGTTCTCAGGCTCAAAATTTAGGACCTCATGCAGGCACAGTAAGCACTTTACCGAAGAAGCCAATTCTATTGCCCTAATTATAATGTGTGTATATATAGATTAAAGTTCAGGTTTTATTTTTTTCAGTGCAATAGCACCTCTTGAATTCAGATATTACCTTCTTTTCATGACTATATAATATAATCATGTTTTTTTTTTAAAAAAATCAATGAAAATTTTCCCTCCTGAAAAGGAGAACATAATTGAGATATCTGACAGCTCAGCACTGGCTATAAGCTTGAATCAGCTCAGAATAATGTACATTACATCGTATTGATCAGAAACTCTTGAAGTCACCAAGATGACATTACTTCCCTTCAGCTTGGTACAGCTTTAAACAGACTACTTCCTGATCTTAAGCATCTAACTTCTTTACTCAATACTTCATTAAAAAACTTACATTTCCAAATTCTTTCTCTGTCCCCTTAACATATATATATATAAATCATTTGTAAAATCCCCTTGCCCTTATACAATCCAAATGTCTTTCCCAAGGATTTGGTAGCAATACCTTTAAAATATTTTCAAGAAAGAGAGCATTCATAACTTTTAGTTTCTATTGCAAGAGAAAAGATTACTGTCCTTGCACCTTGCCCCAAGTTGTAAAACTCTGTTGTAGAAACATATAGGAAAGATGATTCTTTTGTTAACGCTCATCAGTAAAGCCATGAGCTGTCTTCCCCTTTCTCCAGAACTGAGAAACTTTCAATTTTGGTTTAGTGATGCTGCATACACTGGTCTTCTGTTGCAATATCCTTCCTTTATTCTTCCAGTAGCTTTGAGTAAAGTCATCCTTGTTGGTTTAACTTTGGCTCAATTTTGCTTTGACAAAAGCCAAGATTGATTTTAGAACCAATTCTTACAAAGTCCTCTTAGGTAAACTATCCGAACAACCAAGTCCAAGAGTTCCTAGATTACAAATGCAAGGAATGTTGTTGCCAGGAATAAAAGTCTTAGAACATTTTGGAAACATTGGAGAAAGAGTAACTCATCCAACCTCATGGTATTATAGATGGATATCAGAAGTTTCTAGGCTCATCTTTGTAGTTGAATGAGACTTCTTAAAACCCAGTGTGGCAAATCATTTGTGGGGTGTTTGTCCAAGTAATTTAATCCCATTTAATAATATAAGCCAAACTTTATGACCAAAAATAATATTTTAGATACTGTTTTTTATCAGAACCAGAAGTAATTACAGACAATAACCATAGATTTCAATGCAAAATTAGAATACATCTTTTTAGATAACAAAGTCTAATTACCTTCATTCTTTCTACAATATGTACACCTTTATAAATTTCAGGTCACTCATAAATTCATAATCTCAGTTTCATCTGATAGATTTTATTAGCTTTCTTTTCCACTTGGAATAGTCACAGTATGATCACCTGCCTGCAAATTCCTGTCATATTGCAGGCACTGTCAATTGTGTAGAAATCAATAAGAACAAGCAATGTGCAGGCTATTGATTCAGAGCTCATAGCATAAAGGATACGAGACAGTCATTAACATTTGATGGCCACACAGAGGGAGAAAAATTACCAGCAATGCTTTGAAATAGGAAAGCCGGGTTTTGGTTATGTCCTGACTGGAGGCTTTTGGCATAGAAAAGCCATGGACAGGTTATGAGAAATAGACCATCGTATTATGTTTGTTAGGAGTACACGTTTGCTATATCTACTTCATTCTATAACAAACTCAAAGACAAATACTGAGGAATGTTTCTAACCCAACGCTATTGTGACTGGAGTACAAGGACTTGAGACTGACTCATCAGAATTAACACATGAATGAAGCCAGTGTGCAGAGAAGACTGGCATCCCTTTCTCCCCTGAGCTTCATGTCAATAACAGGCAGCACATGAAACAATCCTGAGCTATACATTCAATGAAGCAGGGGCTGCCATGTAAATGCCCTGGGAGTATCATAAGGACCTATGGGCTACCACTTTGTGAGTACGTGACATCTGCTAGTCCACTGCCATTTCCTGGAGTGTTTTCTGACTCTTTTTCACCCCCTTTTATTGAAAATAGTTTTTTTCATACAGTGTGTTCTGATTACAAGTTCCCTACCTCCAACACCTTCGAGATCCTGCCCGCCACCCATTCTTAATAAACTGTTGCTATTTCTACTTCTAATCATGTATGTCTGGTGCAAACCTTAGTTCTATTATCCAGAAGCTTACAACAGGATATTCTCTGAACTCAGGTCCTTGGCACCGGGTATGTTTTCCTTTCTTTCTCTTCATCCAGACAACAGTGCAAGCATGGGTTTCCAGATACTCTGGTCTTTCTCCCTCTTTCGCTGAAACCCACTGCCCTTTACATCTTGTGGATACTTGCAGATCTCCACTGCAGAACAAGCTGCTTTCCTGCACAGCACAGGAACAGCTTTCTCTCATCTTCTTCTACACCCCCCTCCTCCTGACAGTCTCTGAGAGCCATGCTTGCTTGCTTGTTGTTCTTTGTTTAAGCTAAAATAAAAACTCTCCTTGACCTTCTTTCAAATCTTTTTTTTATTACTGACACCAAGACCCCACAAAAGGGAACCCTGAAATGACTGGTAATGATTTAACCAAAAAGATTCACTGCCAGTCCATTAAAATGGAAGTAACAAAACTATGAGATTACAGATAAATACCAAATTCTGAAATTTTAAAATCATCAATTCAGTATTAAGGTATTAAAGATAAAAATCAAAATTTAGTCATATGTGTAAAGTTAAACACAACACATAATTTACAGTTGGACAATCATAAAATTCTCAGGTAAATATCTCAAAATATTATATTGCATTTCTATTAGAAAGATCACACTTAAGGATCATAGTACTAGCACTAGTAAGTTTTAATATGGAACATAAAGTTGACAAATGCTGTAGATCAAACTATTAAGTCTTACATCTGTTTTGAAAACTTGATTAAGTTGGAGTACTTCTTGCACAAGCATGAGGCATAACTCCATACTCATGAAAAAAGCCAGGCATGGCCATGCACATTTGTGACCTCAGAGTTCTGGAAAAGAGAGATCATGGAGCTTGCTTTCCCCACCTAGCTAATAATCAAGGAGTTCAGTGTTCGTTAAGCGACCATGCCACAGGAGAATTATACAGTGAGTACTGGGGACACTTGACTCCCTCCTCTGATTTTGTGTGCAGTCACGTAAAAATAAACACCTGTTTACGTATATGTATGTACACCACATATAAAGAAAAATAATACAAAATGGCCAAGTAAAAATGTGGTAAGAATTTGAAGAGACAGGCCCACATATGTGATTGAATTATGAATATAATTTACTTTCAGTTACATAATTTGAGAATCAATATGTAAATTCTGTTTAGGATATTGAACTGTTTAATAATTAGGCATGGCTTTGGCCAGGTTGCTCCAAGGAAAAGGATCCCTTGGGATTGTTTCTGATAATGTTAAACAGAAGGACAGTCATATTGATCTGAGCTCTTGTTATATTGCCACAATATGTTACAGAAATGATAAAAATGTGCTTCGTTCAGGTCCAGAGGTGGCCTGAGATGTCACCTCATTAACCCACCTCTTGCTCCTGCTGTCTGTACAATTATGCTGATTCATATAGATTTTTCAGGTGAACAATATTTCACAGTAAGTATATACATCTAATGCACATTATTACATAATTAGAAAATATGTCCTTGTAATTGGTTTAAAAAAAAAAACAACCTAACTAAGTAGTATAGAAAATGAGCATTAGAAGCAGGATGTAAAGATGCCACTCCAGAGTCTTCACCCTCAGGATGTTGAGACTGGACGATTGCCATGGTTAGGTCATCCAGGTCCATGAACCCCACCCCCCAAGCCAAAATAAACAAGAATCATGACAAAACCCAGAAATATGTGGGAAAGTTATTTATTTGACGGTCCAGGTACAGAATGTAGAATATATTGCATATCTAGACACTATTATGAATTAAAAATTATATATATATATATTCTCCCATGAAGTTTGAAATTATCAAACTCAAGTAAAATCAGTTTTGGTAAACAGAGTTTACTGAATTTTAAATAGATTTGGAGGTGTTTACAACTTATTAAAGTTTAATTTTAAATTATAATTTACATAATTTTTTATCATATAGCAAGACACCTTGAGCAGTGCAGGGCAATCTCTCTATTTCAAATCTAGAGTAAAGGTAATTTAACATCATATCACTGACTTAAAATTAACCCGTGAAGATATTCTTAAAGACATGATTATGTTTGCCGAGTAGAAAATCTATAATTTTTTCAATATAGCAAAAAGGGTAAAGCAGCCATTTATGGGGAACTAAGAGTGTTGAGACAATACTGAGATGTAAACACAGTATTGAAGGTGGAAATTTGATGGGACAGAGAAAAGGCTCAGCAGTTAAGTCCACTGCCTGCTCTACCAGAAGACATCAATTCAATTACCAACACCCACTTGGCAACTCACAACACTCTGTGAGTTCAGTTGTAGATGATCTGTCACTTTCTTCTGTCCTCTGGGGCATAAGAACCAGATGCTACGTAGATATACATGTAGGTGAAACACCTACACACATAAAATAAACTTTAATATTTTTTAATTAGAAGAAAAGGATAAAATCTTGTGATCCTGCCTGAAGTGAAAAGAGCATGACAACTCGCAGGAACTGTGTCATGTGAGGCTCCAAAAGGGTGAACAGTGGTGATGGAAACAGAGCTGTTGTACAAATTCTTTAAGCTCACAGTGGTTAAAAAAAAAATAACTGTTTATAATTTCTTTAATAAGAACCAACTTTGTGACTTCATAAGAATTTTCGAGAAAACCAATCACCAAACAAGAATTACTTATTTCCACTTCTAGCTCAGGACCAACACTCCAGAGGAGATATCTCTTCCTATAGAAAATATTCAACTTCTTAAATACCACAATTAATAAAAATAATTCCATGCAAAGACACATCTGATACAAATATTAAAGTATCAAAGGAAAAACATATAATTGTATAATGTATTAGAGGATACATAATAAAGAATTGAAAACACAGAGTTAGTGAGGCAGATTGATTCCAAACATTCAGTCACTAACAGGGAAGCTCAAAGTAAAGGAAGGCTCCTTCACTGTGAAAAGAAAACCATCTCAGTACTATACATAGTCTTAAATTCTCTAGTCAATTACATTTTAGTTAGTATTATATTGTGCTGCCAAGATGGTCATTTACTAAAGAAGGAAAATTGGAGTCATAGTGAAGAATACTTTTCAGTCTCTGAAAAGCTATTATTAAATAATTATATTGTTGAGGAATTAAATTCACAGGAAACAAGGCTGGAATGGTTATCGCACTACCAAGAAAGCAAATGATGCTCTGAAGAATGGATTTTAAAACAGTGTGACAACATTGCTCCTGAACAAGTATGCCTGGAAAGAACTATTCAAAGAATCATGCATACATAAGCATAAAGCCTGCATCTAGAAAACAGAAGTCATAACTTATTTGAATGTAGCTCTGAGGCTCAGAAGTGTGTATCACTATTGCAGTAATGCCAGACTCCATAGTAAGCATTAGAAAAAAATTATAATGATTCTATCAATATGCACTTGTACAAAGATTCCATTAAAATGTATTTGAAATATATAGGACCTTGGAGAACTGTCACTAAACAGTGTGCATTTAACCATATATATTTTTAAATTTAAAATGTGTTTTCCACAAAGTTCTGTTCTAAAACTCAAATGTGCCCTAGTCACATCTATCAAATTCTGCTCTATACCATATCTTCTCTCTGGCAGTTATAGAACTATTTTAGAGGAATAAATGAAAGTAGTGAACTGTGCAACTTAATATTCTGGCAATTGCCCCATTTATAATTTCCAAATGGTTGTTTCTATTTAAGCTCCTTTAAAAAAAACATTTTATAGCAGAAGCAGTTACTTACATGTATTATTTCTAATTAATCTGTTATACTTATAAGTGTTAAAAACTGTCTTCAGACACATATTGTAGTTTAACAGATTTTAATAGTGCTAACTGAAGTTAATTTTCCACTAGCATCAGTGAGAAAGTTTGAGTTCATATGTAGCTTCACTCCCTAGAAAACACATTAGTAAAAAATACATTTGCTACAGAGCTGAAACTCTAAGATCTAAACACTAAAATGAAAGCATTGTACTTTTTAAATTAATTTTTTTATAAATTTAGTCACAATAAATAATTTCTCAAAAAACTTTTGAATGTGTTTTTATCTCACCAAGTGACTGTACAAATTTGTAGAGAATAAGTACAGTAACTTGATACATATGTACAAAATATGATGATCAAATCAGCTTAATTAGCATTTCCACTCTGAAAACATTTATCATTTCTGTTATGAGCTTCTAAAGTATAGCCTTTTTTAGTTCTTTAAAAATATAAGAAGCTATTTTATAAGATATATAAAATATGCTTGGCCTCCAGAGCACAGTATACTAAAACTTGTCCCATTATCTAAACTCTGCTTTACCTCCTGGAGCCCTTCCTAGACTTCAGTAATCACTGTGTTAAGCAACTTTCTGATGCTGCATAAAGAATACAAGGTAAACAACTTAGAAAGGGGAAAGGTTTAGTGTGTCTCATATGTGGAGTTATTCTTGTTACGTCAATTGATCTTGATTCTGGACCTGAGGAAGTATGGTCATAATGATGACAGTATGCTGCAAAACTGATCACCTAGTCACTGGACAGTAACAGAGAGGTGGAGGAAGGAGCTAGAGTCCTATTTCATCCTCTGAAACCTTAAACTGTGCCTTACCTCGTAAAGATTTTACCATTCCCAGTAGCTGCAAGCTATGGGCTAGGCTTTAACAATTAGGCATTTCAGAAACATTTAATACCAAAGCTATAACATCCTAGTGACATGCTCCTCATGAAGTAATGCAAGGCAAAAAGGCAAATGAGTCCATCCCATCTCTAAGTTTCTGCATCTTATATGTTCCAGTATTGCTCAAAGACCTAAATCTAAAACCATTTCTGAGACTCAAGGCAAATTAAGCTGTGAATCTCAAAAAGAAATTAGATAGATAGATAGATAGATAGATAGATAGATAGATAGATAGATAGAGCGAGAAAGGGGGGAGGGGAGGGAAGGAGAAAGAGAGAGAGAGATGTTATACTCATGACAGATACAAAGGCACAGGTTAGGCACCCAACTCTCCAAGAGAAGAATAGGGGAACAGAAAAGGAAGGAAACACTACTGCTCCATGTCCAGCATTCCTTGCATTGTGTGGTGGGTGAGGCTCCCAGTGGATAAGCATGGTCTTACTCTTATAGCTTTGGTGCAGTCCTTATGGTATTCGATTAGGCTGGTTTCACCTGCTGCCTTTGGTTTCCCTTTATCAATACCCTGCATTCCAGGTGTTTTCAGACTTTCTGGGATCTGCATTGCAGCCCTGGTTTCACCTTCAGTATTCTCCGTATCTTAATGCCAGGAACTGTTGGCAGGGAGTTTGATCTAGCTACCCAGTGTCTGGATCCCTGGATTTCCATTGGGATGTCAGAATACCTATAGAGATCTACAGACACCGCTGCTTTTTGCATCTCTGCAAAGCCAGTATCACACAGATATGCAAGGTTTGTTTGAACCCTTTGAAAGTCCTGCTAACTTGGCCAGTCTGAGGTGAACTAGGCACCCAAGGGATCTCTTCTCAAAGAAGTTTCATTAAAAGAAATGCCATTTTCGTATCTTTGAGCCAAAGAGTGGTCAACTATTGTTGATTCTGAAATACCATCAAGGGCATATTTCCATCCATCCTTGTACAAAGCACAGATTTGTTTTTATGGCTGCTTGCAGCAAGCATGAGATGTCCCCCATAGTCTACATTTAAACACTTTGTCCTCTATTGGTGGCTTTTCAGGAGGCTAAGATAGTGGGGCCTTGTTGGAGAAAATATGTCACAGGTGGTGGGCTTTAAGGCCTTGAGGTCTCAAAACACTCATTGGCATTTTCACTGAAAATTGCTTTTGGTTTGAGATGTGAGACATGAGGTGTCCCTATCATACCTTTGATGATTGCTGTCATGTTTCCCCACCATGACAGAGACAGACTCTTTGTCCTCTGGATACTGTAAACCCCCCAAAAGACTTCTTTCTCTAAGTTGCCTTAGTCCTGGTGTTTCATCATAGCAACGGAAAATTAACTAATGCAGTGCTCCTCAAGACATCCTCTTGCAAATGCTTTCCCTGGCGGCACAGTTAAACTCACACCTTTATGTATCAAATTGAGTGTTTTCCAAATCCTTCTGCTGAGTTTCCTTTTACAGCCAATGCCAATTATAAATCATTAATATCTGTGATGGTTTGAATGAGAAAGGACCTTCACAGGCTCAGGTATTTGAACACCTGTTCCCTAGCTGGAGAGTTTATAGAGTCTTTAAGAGGCTGGAGGTGCTATTTCATTGGAATGGATATAGTCAGGCTCTACTTCCTATTTTCTCTGCCTGTGAGTGTCTCTCCCTCCCTCTTATCCCCTTCTCTCCCCTCTCTCTCTCCTCTGTCTCTCTTTGTCTCTCTGTGTCCTCTGTCTCTCTGTCACTTTCTCTACCTCTCTCCTTCCTTTTTGTGGTTGAATATGATCCACCAGCTTCCCTTCTTATGGCTATGCCTGACCATGGTCATGCCTGCCTATTATGCAACTGTAAACTAAAATAAAACTTTCCCTTTTCTAAGATGCTTTGAGTCATGTTATTTTACCTCTGCACCATGAAAGTAACTAGTACAATGCAAATGTAATTCCCTAGATGTGGTTTCTTTAAAATTTTGATCAATTTTCTTGGTAGTTTAATGAAAATAAACTGCAGTCTAATTGCCAATGGAAAACTCATTTCTGTGTGGAACTTCACCAATGTTGTCCTTACTGTCCATATTCCCATTAACATTTCATTTTGAGAACATAAAAAAAATTGACTGGTGTTTTCTTCTTACAATACTTTAGCTTCATTTGGCTAGTTTGGTCTTTCAAACATCTCTCATAACTTCCTATAAACCAAATTTAAATCCTTATGAATCTCATTATTAGATACTCATGGCCAAAGCCCTACTTCTTGGTATTCATACTCTGCTGGTCACAATTGTGTTATAATATCTCATATAGTAAACTAATAATAATAAGTTGCTTAGTTTGGTTTATAATTTTGATATATGAGCATCGGTTAGTACTGTTTAGAGCCATAGGCAAAACAGCGCATCAGGGTGGAGGTATACGAAAAAACTACTTACTTCACAAGAGGAGTAATTCACAGGTAAAGGAATAGCCAGAGTCCCAATTGCAACGACCTTAAACCTCCTGTGTGGCCTTACAGTTTATCCTTTCTACCATATTCTAATAGCACATTACTGATGACAAATCCTTTAACCCATAAAGACTTGGAGATGATCCAGGTGGAAACTACAACACTACTCTGTTTTTTCCTTGTATGAGACTATTATTAAATCTTCCACATGAATAAAACCATGAGACATCTGTCTTCTACACACAATGAAATGTTATTCCATTATTGAACAGTAAGAAAGAATAAAATTCTGACATTTATGACAAAGTGAATGGAACCAGAGCACATTACATTAAGTCAAATTAACAATCTTAAAAGTATTACCAAGATAAGAAAGAAAGTACTAGGAGAAACTAAGACAGAGTCGTATAACACAAATGTGTACCTCCAATTTAATGTATGTAATTTATTTTCCCACTTTTACTCTTTCTGAGCATTATTTTGCTTCAATATAAAAATTCAGAACAAGATACAGAGATTTTCCACCTATCCTATGCTTTGATAGACACAAAACCTTCATCATTATCAGCCTAGCCTACCACACTGATATTTTATTCAGCCCACTTTTAGATCTTACAGATAAACCTATTGTTTGGTTGGATTTTAAATATCCTGCAAAGGTATGATTTAAAGGTCCATTCACCAACTTGTGTTGCCAGTGAGAGGGAATTGGGTCTAGCTAAAGTAAAACAGGTTACTGGAGGCATGACCTTGAATGTCACATTGGGGCCATGTATATTGACTGCTGCTTCCTGGTTCCCATGGGATAAAGGCCCTAAGACCACTACTGTCATTTGTTCCATTCATAGTATATAATATTTCTACAGCCAAAAATGACAGGACCAAGAAACAATGAACTAAAACCCCTGTGAGCCTATGTTGTGGAAGTTTATTTTTAGTTATGTATAAAATGTTTTATGTACTGTTGGGTGAGGGTCTAGCTTAGGTCTTGGTGTTCTGTATTGTTTGCAGGTGTTAGGTTTCTGTGGGAGAGGTCTGATTGCTTATGATCTGCACCTGTGGAGTTCTTAATCATTAAAAACACCCTGAGCTCAGATTCTCAGGGTTCCATTGACTTGGCATTGTCCAGGAGGGTGGTTTCCTCTGCTGAAGTCTGGTAGGGCTTGCACCTATGAGAATGCCTCCTTCTCCTCATTGGTGAGCCCACACAGTGGCATTCAACTACAAATGGTGCACCAATGTGGGGCAGGACATCAACCAGCTAATCTAATATGGGGTAGATATAATTAGCAACAATCCTTATAAATCTCAAGAGAATTAGAACTTTAATGTATCAACATGAGATCCTAATCTGATCACTATCCAATGTTCCCAGAAAGTTAAACTAATGTGTCTATTAAAAATCGTGTACTCGTTAATTTCTTACAAATCCATTAGAGGGCAATAAGGAACTATTTTCAGAAGATAATACTGATAAATGGTCAAGTGGACAGAAGTTTTGTCAACTTAGGGAATGACAACACAAGTAGGGTCCAGGATCTGGCAAAGAGGTGTTTCCCACCCTCTATAGTTTGTCTTAAAAGTTATAAAATGGTGATAAATAGATATCAGAGTAGTTTCTAATTATCCTGGTACTTTCTGGATGATAGTCCTACTTGGTACACTCTAAACTCATAAGAACAGTTTAAGGGTGGTGAGCAATCCTTCAACCATCTTGTGCTGTGGAAACAAGGATTAGAAGTAAGAAAGATCGGCTAGAAAAAGAGTGTTGGTTGTTAATAACACTGGCTGCTCCCACATGCCAGCTCACAACTATAAGCAACTCTATATATTATGAAATGAGAGAGTACCTTCCAAATAGTGTAAATCTCCCATGGGACATACACTAGGAACAAATTCAATTTAAAAATTATGGAGCTTCAGAAAGTTAAAAAAGAATTGTTATTCAGAAAAAAATGCCTTTAGATAACATAAACCATATAAACCTTTATTCTAGACAGACATTGTTAGTCACCATTGTATTGCTGTGAAGAGACACCATGAGCAAAGCAACTCTTATAAAAAAAAAAAAAAAGCATTTAATAGGAGTTTGTTTACAATTCCAGAGATTTTAGGCCTTTATTATCATAGTGAAGAGCATGGTGAGAGAGACGGGGGGGGGAGGAGTAAATATTGGTCGGGGGGGATTTTAAAAACCTCAAAGTCCACCACTAGAGACTTACTTTTTCCACAAGGCCTCACCTCCTGATCCCCCTAATCCTATCAAAGAGTTCTATTACCTGGTCAATGATGAGCATTCAAATGTATGAGCCTATGGTGGCCATTCTTGTTCAAACCATCACATATGTCAACAAAATGTCCAAAACAATTTTCACTAAAACCAGAAGTAGGAGCTTAGAGCTATTATGATGTGTAGCTATTGAGTGCTTGAAAGGCAGCTCCTATACTGTAAGAAGTTAATTTTTGACTCTACT
Organism: Cricetomys ansorgei; assembly: GCA_026225945.1. Lineage (NCBI taxonomy): Eukaryota > Metazoa > Chordata > Mammalia > Rodentia > Nesomyidae > Cricetomys > Cricetomys ansorgei. The sequence continues at coordinate 2,917,198 of JAMJFZ010000289.1, read as the reverse complement.
CGATTGTACTCGTTTTGAACTACACGAAGTGTATACTATGCAGCATAACACATCTGCTTGACAATGTTCAACATTCCATCAAAAGTTATCAGACATAACAATAGGTAGTGAGACCAAAAAAAGAGGGGAAAGTTGTAGTCTAGGGGCAAATAACCACAGATACTGAATTCAGCCATTACAAGTACACATAAGCACTACTTGCAAGGAAAGGCAAACATAGGCAGACCCTTCGAAAAGACAAGATGAGGAAGACTCTAAACAAAGTCCCCATATCAGCCAAATTCATAGGAAGTTTGATTTTATTTGTAAATTTCAACAATACATTTACTACCTCATAGAAAGGAAGTACCTTTGCTCTTTGAACAGACTGTCATTGGATAGTGACTGATTAAAAGGCCAAAATGCTGTTAGTTTCATGCCCTTCATGTCAGTGTGTGTTCAACAGATGTTAAAGATTAAGAGGAGGAAAGATGGAGAATGGAGGTACACATCCAGCAACTTGATATTCAAGGGTCAACCATGTGGGCTACAAAGGAAAGGGCTTATCCTGAGATGGCAGTGTCTAACACTGTGGTTCTTAAAGTGGCATGTTCAGAAGAGGGACATCGATGCCACTGAAACCGGTTCCAAACTCAGAACCTCAGATAACTAATGCAGTCACAATATATACTCAGTTTGATATAGTTTTATAAGAATTATGTTTGAGTGCCCAATGGAGAGGCAGGTATAGTGCACTGAGAAAGGACTGATGTGACTTCAAGACTGGCCTCAGCTGCTTGGCAAGGCCCAGTCTGAAACAAATAAGCACCATGGGAAATTGCCTCATGTGCAGCTTGCTTTGAGATTCCTTATGTGTCTTTCCTGCTTGATAACTCATTTCACCAGCATGTATCTTTGAGTTTTAAATTACCTTTAATTCATTGCTGGCTTTTTACCGTGGTGTGATTTTGTTCTCCGTCTTACTTCAGATTTCTTTCTTACACATTTATTTCCAGTAAGAATTTGAAGTTCAAACTAAGATGAAAAGGTTTAGAAGGATAGGGAGATTTATCTGTATTTAGAAAACTGGACAACACCAGAATCGGAAGGGAGACTTGGCAGGTGACAGCAGTTTCAGAGCAGAAAAGTTCTCGGTTGCAGGGAGAGGCCTGTGCTGTTGCCTGTCAGACTCAAGTGCCATGTGTATCTCAACAAGAATAATGGCTTTTTCTTATTCTACTTTCTATCACCTGCAAATTCACTCTAACTGAGACCCTGCTGGCAGGCCAGCTAAGAAAGTGATTTCCAACCCTTCAAGCCTTTTGACACACAGTGGATTCTAGAATGTTAGAATTAAGTAAACAATCTTGATGTATCGTCTGATGATACTGGCTATTGTTCACTGTTTGCCCTCATGGTTTAATTTTTAATTTCTAAAGCATATGTGTGGGTTGAAATTCAATTATTGTGAAATATTTTGAAAAATCTCTGAGCTCTATAGTTATTAGTGGTATTACAAAAGACTGGCCATGTTTTTGTTCTCCTGGTATACTGCTATGCATATAGACACACCTTAAAAACATTATGTTTATTGGTGTCAATACTAGCACAATGTATTTATTCAACATCTGCATCAATATTTGGCCTCTGTCATGTGACCATGAAGACTAAATTGTAAGGTTGACCTGTTTACTACAAACAGTTCCATAGAATGTCACATGAAATTCTTTTTCAAGTCTATATTTTAAAATAAAACGGATTCACTGAGAATAACTAAATCTATGCTCTTTTAAAAGGCTATGAATCTTTAATTTGCATGGTGTTGGTTTTTAAATGAAAGAAAGCATTCTTTATTTCTGCATAAAAACAAGTTGTGCTTTTCTTCATGTAATGGGGAGACAGATAGTCCTTACTTTTCTTCCTTGTTAGAGTTTATCAGGTAAAAACATTTCATGAGGCAAGGCCAGTCTGCTTCTATCCTGTTCTAAATATGCTAAATTTCAGAGATGTAATTTTTTTCCTCATGAAGGTACAGCTTTAAATGAGTTTAGAAATATTCCTCATTTTAAATGTCTCCTTCTAGAGCATATGCAATGACCTAGAATTTTCCTGATCATTTCATTTTTGTCCGTTTTGTAATACAAAAAAATCACAGTCAATTGTAATATGTACCATTAGGAACTCAGTGAAGGTTTGGACCTCTGTCTCCCTTGGGTTCCCTTGAGCCTTCATGAAGTCATTGCCTGCCTTTCATTAGCAGTTGGGTCAAATTTTAATTTGACCCTAAACATTGAGTGGTAGTATTTAATGAAAACAAGTACATTTACAAGTCATGATTCCGATGTCACTAGTTCCTCTCAGATGCAATAAGAAAGATGCAATATTTGAGGAAAATTCTTCGAGTTTGGACAACTGAGATTAGATTCTCCGGTCTGTTCTGTACTTCTGTAGAGTACAACATGGTGGCTTAAACCATTTGAAATGCATTATTTCAGGGTTGCTAAAGCTGGTATTTATTGCTCTGAGAGTATAAGGGACTATAAGGGTGAGTTCCCCCAGCTTATGTTTCCTTCTGTTTGTTGGAAGACTGGTTAGTAGATAGACTCATGCCAACATCTTGGTTTATTATCCATGTGTATCTCCATTTCCCTTTTAAATAAAAACATAGTTACATGGGATAAGGGCTTATTTCAATGACTGTCACTCTATCCTCAAAGAATAAAAGACCATGGCAGATAATTAACAAAATATCATTCCACAAGATATCTTTCATAATCATTTTTTTTCTCTATAAAATAACAGATACAAACATAGCTATCTGGATGAAGTTCAAAATAGGAAAAAAATACTTTTAAATATCTGTATCTGTATTGAATATTACCAAAACATATGATGGTTTAACTGCATTAATAAACAAATTCATTAAGAAATGATTGAGTTATTAATCCACAATAGCTTAAAATTTATATTTTTCATACCTTGAGAGAAGCATGGGTGGCCATTGCCCACCCTATGAGAGGCATCTAGGGATGATGTTGAAACTTCCTTATTGAAGATTAGAAAATCTTCACAGAGGATATTTGTGCTACTGTTGGCAAGGAGACTTTTCACTGTGATTGGAGTGTGGAAACAATGCTTGAACATGTTTATGATAGAGTTCCAAATGCCAATGAACACACATGTGAAACTGAGAGAAGTTCTGTGAGGTGAACAATTATGTGAGAATATTAGCAGACCAACAAAAAGGATAACTAACCCCAGAAGAAAGGGAGATAGTAAAATCCCTGGTAGCATTCAACATCTAAATAGCAAATATGTCTGAAAGGATAAGAATAGGAATCAAAGCCACAACTAAATTCTCACTTTATGAGATGATTGTAGGACAGATCTCCTGCATTTCATTCTTGATTTGTGTGGTATAAGGTAATTTTCTTACTTTCTATATTTAAAATTTTCCCATCTGCAAAATAGAAACAGTGCACCTACCTCATTTAGTTGTGTTCAATAAACATTAAATATCAAATAATATGCAGCTCTTAGCCTTGGCAATAACAACAGGAATCGAGCAAAAACATTACTTGATTTAAATTTTTTTAATGCAAACTATAATATGACCTATACACAAAAGAACACTTATTATGGATATTAAAACTTATTTTTTAGTTCTAAGAAATAAAATTAGAGTATTAAAATTTGAGAAGATACATCTATTTGTGTATAATTTTATTTATTTTTCTTCTAAAAGAAAGGATTTAAAATAAATATCTTAGGTTCAGTTTTTATTAAGTTCATAGGACTATTACAACACCTAAGAAAGCGGGAAGAAATAATATTTAAAAGCAGAGATTTACTCATCAGAATATAGAGAAACAATAGAAAATGTCAATAGAACTGAGAGCTGGAGTTTTAGGGAGAAGGCAGTAACAATATTAGGCAATAAAAGAAAAATGCAAAGAAAGGCTAAGAACACAGAAATAGTTATAATCAAGCAGACTCAATAAAACTATTATCTAGTACAATTTAACATCTTAAATTCAGGCTGCCTAGACCACTCAGGGAGTTAAGTGATCTCTGTACAAGGGTACAACACGAGCTCCAGTCTCCAGAACCCATGGATAATATTGCACGATATCATGGGTGTCTTCCAGCGCTGATCCCACAGTGAGATCGGAGGCAGCTGACAGGATAGCTGGCCTTGGGTACACAAAGGAGAACAATGAAGAGACCTTATTTAAAACAAAACCATAAGGCAAAACTCAACACCAGAGGTTGACCTCTTATTCGTAGGCATGTTACATGTAGCTATACCCATGCACACATGCGTGTTCCCGTTAGGCATATTGTCACAGAAACACAAATTTCAGAAACACAGGCATTGTGCCCAACACTTAAGTACCAGGTCTTCAAAGTTCAGAGTATCCTAAGTTAGAATTCTCACCAGTCTAGGCTGTGTTCACTTTGGTGCCAAGTCCCTAACCCTACTACCATCACAGGATGTGTGTGTGAGCCACCAGTTGACATTCGTTTCTAAAATATAGCCTGAGTATGAGGAAATTGAACTTTGACTCCCTCACACCATCAGAAGTGTCAGATTTGAGAAATCTAGGTGTGATGACTCATACCTCAAATTCCAGTACTTTATGGGCATATGAGTCAGGCTTATCACCTTGAAGGACTACCAGCCTGAGCTACATTGCTCCAAGCCAGCTTGGACAACAGAATAAAATCCTGTGTCAGAGGAACAGCACAAAAAGGGGCTAGAGACTCAATGACTACAGAGAAGACAAACCTCTTCTCACTGCATTTTCATTGATAGGATAAAAAAATAAAATACGTAAAAACAAAGTTTATTATCCATTTACTCCTATTGGTATTAAGTCTATATTAATATAAATATATTGAGATACATTTATGTAAATGTAGTGAGATTAGGGACAAAGGAAATAAGGGAAAATAAAATCATGATGGAGACAATATGTGCTGTAGGCACATGTTAGCAGTGTAGCAGTATATGGTATCTGTGGAGTCTGTGAAGCTGGCACCTTTGCAGGAGGACCTGAATGATGTGACCAGGAAGGTCAGGCAAGTATTTGCAGACCTAACATTAGAAAACTAGAAAAAGAGTAAAGAAAAATACAATTTTCTCGGTGGTGGCAGTCATCCAGCATTGGTAGCAAGCCTGCGACGGGCTGGTTGGTTGAGATGAAGAATAAAGTGACGCCACAGAGTTGGAACACTTCAAGGCAAAGGCCTGCATGCATGTGATACAGGGAGAAGGCCACACATTTGATTCCTCTAGCCCAACTGGAGAAATCGCTCCTGATTTTACCACTGATACCTGAATCCGGGAGACCCCTCAGTCTCAGGAAAACAGAAACACAGGATGACTGGGTATGAAAGCAGGTGATTGGCATCGAAATCAGTCACCAGAGAGACTTTACCTTAGTAGACTTAAAGGAATGCCTTGGGGAGATCCTGACAGCTTAATCCACTGGAGTCTGGGGAGGATACATACACAAGTTGACTTCTAGAGATCTATGGTAAAAGGAAACCGAAATTGGGATAGAGGAACAGGAGTTACATTTTTTTTCTTTGTTTTAATTTAAAACTGCATGCCTTCTTTGGATGACTTCCACTTGATGACTCCTTGAGAAATGATGTAGATACTACCTTTAACATTTCTACAAGTGAATGTCAAGATTAAGGAATTTTAGATAAACTGCTGAGCCTAAATAATTCTACTCAGAGCTTCCCCTTGATTTACTCTGGCTCCTACCTTTTCTTTGCAGCCTATTTACAGTGTTTCCCTCAACTGAAATTCTAGAATACGATCTACTGATCATTCTTCAGTTTTGTGTTTCGTTTTCACGTTGCCTTCAAACTTTCCTTTTTACATCACACCCTGGGTTCCTACTGGTCTTCAACATTTATTTCAGTAGTGGCATGTTCTTTCTTGATTGGTGTGGGATACATTAGGTGGAGATTAGGTATTTGCTAAATGGTCACTAATTTAGATCAATTTAGGAATACAGTTCCAGAACACCTGCTTGAAGTTTTTTGGACTCTCAGCTTTCAGAGAAATTTATGAAGATATACTGTGTTCTAGGAGGTATAATGATTTTACTACACAACACCCTGACTTAGCCCAGATTCTCCCTTCACACACCTCTGGCTAGGAGCAGTGCATGGATTCACTGTGCTTCTCTACATTGATGCCAATCTCCATGATTATTTATCTCAAGGCAATGGAGATGCGGCATGATGATTAATACAGTGATGTCGAAGCAGCCAAAACACAATTGCAACAGCTCCCTCTTCTCCAGGAGGTGCATTTTAAATTCTAACAAACTCAGAATGAGAAATTAGAATGCTTTTGCCTTCATTTATAAAACCTGACAGCTTAATTCCAAATACTCTGGACATTTAATTAATGGGAAGTGAATCAACTCTTCAACATTAAAAAGAAAATCTATAATTTGGCCTCTTCAAGTGAGCAGAACGAAATGTCAAATTATTTTAGGTCCACAGATAGGATTTTTCATAACTTTTATGATGTAAATGCTTAATAATAATGTCAAAACTGATGCTCTATTAAACCAGTATGCAACTGATCCAAAACAAATTGCCTATCACAGTAAATTGTATTGATGTCTTACACAGACAAACTAGGATATAAAAAGAGGGTCATCGCCCAGCAAGCACAAAAGACAAATATTTGGGAAGGTGTATGCCAAGCAACTTACCAGCCCTGGAATTGCTTGGCTATAGCAATGCCTCTAAGGTATTCCTACTTAACCTTGAGTAGATAGAGTCAAGGATCTAAATTGTAACTGACAGTCCAGTTTTGTTTGGTAATTCTCCATTTGCTGTAGCTTCTTTTCCTATTCAGCCATAGAGTATATAGAGTATATTCATTAAAGCTAATCTAAGCTACAAATTCTGTAGCATCAAATGCCTTTACAATACAGGAAAATGTTAAATAATGTAATTTCCACAGTCGCTGAATGTACAGTACTTTCCAGAGAATGTGTATTCTCCTTCCAAATGTCAGGGCATATTCCTAGCTACAAATCATTTGATATTAGCTCACCACATGCATGTACCTGCATTCCACAGAAGTTCTCTGTATGTTCCTGAAGTCTTTGACTTCGGAAATTATGTCAGCTATTTCTATGATTATATATTCATAGTATCTAGAAAAGGGAAAGGGGTTAGACATGGTGGAGATGAAAGTAGCTTCTCTTTATTAAGGTGTTTTGGGAATAAAAAACAATCTAAGATAGGATAATGTTGCAAATGCTTCTTCAAATAAAATTCTAAGGTTTGGTTTAGTTTTTTCTAGTAAATTATGTTATACCTAAAAGACTATTGTAAGCATACACTTTATTTACTGTAAGATTTTAGACTGATAGATAGATAGATAGATAGATAGAAAGAAAGAAAAATAGACACATAGTAGATAGATGATTGATGGATAAACAGATATATATAAAGAGATAGACAGATGACAGCTGAAAGAAAACAGACAATAAGTATATGATTAATGGATAAACAGATAATTAAGTAAAGAATAGATAGATAGATTGATAGACAAGATAGATGATTGATGGATAAACAGACAGATTAATAGACATATAAATAGATGATAGATAGATACATTGATAAATAGATACGTATGACAACAAATGTGTAACACTCTAGAATAGTATGAAATATAATAGAAATGACAGAAAGAAATGATTTAATTCAACAAAAGAGAAATATTTTTGTGATTGCAATTTATTCAACATGCATTTGATTTTTGAGAAAGGAGTGTATTTTATCTGTCTACAGAGATTATTTTACTTTTTTATTGAAATCTGAAGAATATTACATGTTTTGAGGTGCCATATGCAGTTGTGATGTGTTCTGGCATTCTATTGTAATGTACAGTGACTAGAAAACAATGTGTAATACTCTTTGACAAAAAAAAAAAAAAAAAAAAAAAACCAAGCTGGAAATAAGACATACTGGATGTTTACACTACACACAAAAGATAAGTAAAGTTATCTCTGGAATTTGGGCAAAGGCCAGCCAGTATATTAAAGTGGTGATTTTCAATCATGTTTTGACTGGGACTCACTCTGCAATATTTTTAAATTATTTATTAATTTCTTAGACTCTCAAAAGTACTTGTCATATGTACCAATGATATGTGCTGCTTTCAACACTATTTTATATTTTAAAACTTCTCATGACCTTAAAAGAATGATTTTTTTTCACTCTACAAATGTATCATTACTCACATTTTGAAACTGAGCTAAACTAAATCTCCTCTTAATATCTTCTTGTGTCATGAAATCTCACAGCAAGTTCTGCTGAATATAACATAGTCAAGAATTCAATGAAAACACTGTAACACATTCACAGCTTAAGTGAAATGTATGAATGGCTTTCAGACCTTGTGAGAGATCATTCTCAGTAATATGGTACAAACATCAATGATTTTTAAAACTCATCTTCGAGTCTTAGGAAGCCCTAGAGATTAGGTGAAGGAAATTAAAAAGCGGAAATGACCTGTGCCATAATTGATGCTAAAGCACTCGCTGTCTAGTACTGTAGGGCCCCCTTTAGGTATGCAGTCCACTAACCTCAGGCCAAGCTCCGAGAGAGATCTTCAGACTAAGGACAAAAGACCAAAACTCTTGGTGCCCACTGTTCCTTATGGTCACTCATTTCCCTTCAGAGGCCATGATTTTTTATGATATTACTTAGTGTGCAGTTATAGCACTACCAGTAATACAGAGAGCCTAAGACTACCCCATATATATATATATATATATATATATATATATATATATATATATATAATCATAGTGGATATTAAAATTCCTGGAAAATCTGGCTATTTGACTCCAATTTTTACAAATACCTATATATTATTCCCTTTGAAAGTTACTTATGGACAAGTACTCCATTTTATTAGCTCTTATCAAGCTTTGGTAAAATTATATAAACGAAAGTGACTGAGATACAATAGAAAATATATTACTTAACTGTTAATATTGGGTAGACATGAGATAAATTCACAAATGTTCCCATTTACTCTACCAAGGGTCATACTTTTATTGATTTGAAAACTAGGCTTCAATACTGTAGGCTTTTCATGTAGAAGTAAGCTATCTATGTATCTACATGACATATCCATCTACCACATCTATCTCTATTGATCCATCTATCATTTTTCCATATGTCTTTTTATTCCTCTGTTTATCTCTATCATCTCTCATCTATTTACCTTCCTTGTATTTATATACTATCATTTATCTGTCATTTCTTTGTCTTTATGTATCTATGTGTGATCTATCTGTCTAATTTATTCAATTTTCTCAGTGCCTAGAAGGTATTACAGCCACAAGTAGCCAATATTATTATGACCTTAAAAGAATTAAAATGTTAGAGAGAAGAAATAACTTTGTGCAAAATCTTAAGTAAATCTTAATATAGGATAGTTTTATTTTATGGTAATTTTTCAATACTAGTTGATGAACTTGGCAAATGCATCAAACCAATGCATACTATTAACAGTGAGGAAAATAAGGAAAACAATTCTAAGCTTTACCTGGGAAGTGTGCCAGAACTACTAAGAAACGTTAAGAGGGCAAGAAAGTTATGAGCCCATTAATTAGTTATCTAATACCAAGTGGTCATCCTGAAATAATATACTTAGAAGTAACACTACACAGCCTGAACATTTGTATTTGTAGATTTAGACATATATATGCACACACATACACATGAAATGATAACAAAAAGAACAGAACATATGACTTTAAGGGTGAGCAAGGGCATTAGAGGGAAGAAATGAAAGGGGAGATGATATATTATATATTTTGTCAGGTTTTTTTTTCTTTTTCTTTCTTTTTTTTCTGAGACAGGGTTTCTCTGTTGTAATTCTGGCTTTCCTGGAACTCACTCTCTAGACAGACTAGCCTCGAACTCACAGACATCCACCTGCTTCTGCCTCCCAAGTGCTGGGCCGGCACTGCCTGGCTAGATGTATTATATTTTAAGAAAATAAGAATTTACCTGTTCAATCAGAGGCCACGCCAGTTGTCTGAAATGCAGATAGGCTGCCAGTAAACTTCACCTACTCTCTTGATGTCCCCCACCTTGTCCCCAATCCCCCTTCCCTCCTTTCCACTATGTCCTAACACTCAAGTTGGATGGAGACCCATTACCTGACTGGAGGCCACATCCAACAGAGAACCAGAGAAGAAGTGGTTAACCAAGGAACAAAACACTCACTCAACAAAGATAAACTCAGAAACCAGCACCTAGACCTCTAATCACCCCAAACCCAGATGCTTAGGGACCAGCATCAGAACACATTAAACAACAGCCAGGGCAATATGTCATATCAGACACCAACTACCCTACTACAGCAAGCCCTGGATATATCAACACAGCTGAAGCACAAGAAATAAACCTTAAGATCAACTTTATGAAGATGCTAGAGGTTCGCAAAGAAGAAATGAATAAATTCATTAAAGAAAGTGAGGAAAGGACAAACAAAAAAATTTGAGAAAATGAATAAATAAGCCAAGAAAGCAAGAAAAAACAATTGGAAGAAATGAATAAAGCAGTTCAAGAAATGAAAATGTAAATAGATGCAATAAAGAAAACACAGAATTCTGGAAATAAAAAATCTAGAAACATGCAGAGGAACCGCAGAGGCAAGCTTCACCAACAGAATACAAGAGATGGAAAAGAGAATCTAAGGTATTGAAGATACAATAGAAGAGAGAGATTCATTGGTCAATGAAAATGTTCAATCTAAAGAATTCCTGATACAAAACATCCAGGGAATCTGGGACACTATGAAAAGACCAAACCTAAGAATACTTGCATTAGAAGAAGGAGAAGAATCCCAGTTCAGAGGCCCAGAAAATATTTTTAACAAAATAATAGCTGAAAAATTTCTATACCTAAGGAAGGAGATGCCCATAAAGGTACAAGAAGCATACAGAACATCAAACAGATTTTACCAGAAAAGAAAGTCTCCTTGCAACATAATAAAACACAAAACAAATAGAACAAAGAAATGAATATTAAAAGCTGCAAGAGAAAAAGACCAAATAATATATAAAGGCAGACCTCTTAGAATTATACCTGACTTCTCAATGGAGACTCTAAAAGATAGAAGGGCCTGGTCAGATGTCCCTCAGACTCTCAGACACCACAGATGCCAGCCTAGACTATTATGCCCAGCAAAACTTTCAATCAGCATAGATAAAGAAAACAAGATATTCCATATAAAGTCAAATTTAAACAAATCTACAAGTTCACCCTTACAAGATGTGCTAGAAGGAAAACTCCAAACCATGAAGGATAACTCCACCCATGAAAACCCAGGAAACAAATATCACACCAGCAAAACCAAAAGAAAAGAAGCACAAAAGCGTAAATGCACACACAGCCACCGCCACCACCACCACCAACACCAATGACAAGATAAAAAAATCACAAGAATTAACAATCGTTGATCATTGATATATCTCAATATCAATGGACTCAATTCCCCAATAAAATGACACAGAGTAACAGAATGAATGTAATAATAAGAAACACACGTCAACATCAAAGATGAGCCTGACCCTAGAACAAAGGGTTGGAAAAGAATGTCAAAGCAAATGCTGCAGATACAAGGACTCATTTGTAAAAGAAAAATTGCTAAAGGACAAAACACACATCAACCCTCACAAAGAAGTTGTGCTAAGAGGAAATTTCATAGCACAAAATTCTTACATTAAAAAAAAAAAAATGAAGAGATTTCATCCCAGCAACTTAATAGCACACATGAAAACTCTATAACAAAAAGAAACAATCACACTCAAGAGGAGTAGACAGCAATAAATAATCAAACTGAGGGCTGATATCAATAAAATAGAAACAGAACTATACAAAGAACCAAAGAAATAAAGAGTTAGTTCTTTGAGAAAATCAACAAGGAAGACAAACTTTTATCCAAGCTAAAAGAGAGAATATCCACAATAACAAAATCAGAAATGAAAAGAGGTGTATAACTACAGACACTGAGGAAATTAAACAATCATTAGATCATACTTTAAAAATCTGTACTCTACAAAATTGGAAATTCTAAAAAAAAAAAAAAAAAGATAATTTTCGAGAGCAGAAAAACAATTTAAATAGTCCTATAATGCCTAAGGAAATCTATGCAGTCTCCCAACCAAAAAAGGCCCAGTACCAGACAGTTTGAGTGAAGAATTCTACCAGATGTCCAAAGAAGAGTTAACACCAATATTCCAGAATTGTTTCACAAAATTGAAACAGAAGGAACATGGAAAAAATTATTTTACGAGGCCACAATCACCCTGATACTCAAACCACCAAAAAATTCAACAAAGATAATTATAGACCAAATACCCTTAGAAGCATAGATGCAAACATGTTCAAAACCCAATCCAAGGATAGTGATTGTTCAACACATGAAAATAAGTCAAGTAATCCACCATATAAACAAACTGAAGGGGGAAAAAATCATAATCATCTCATTAGATGCTGGACAAGCTTTTGACAAAAGTCAACACTCATTCGTGAACAACGTCCTGATTAGGGATATAAGGAACATCCCTAAACATAATAAAAGCAGTTTACAGCAAGCCTATAGCCAACATCAAATTAAATGAAGAGAAACTTCAAACAATTCCACTGAAACATGGAACAAAATAAAGCTGTCTATTCCTGCCTCCCGTCCCCCCTCCCCCCCTTCCCTCCCTTCTGTTCCCTTCCTAAACCTTTGAAGACAAAGGGGGTTTTAAAAAAGTTACAAGTTAGGATCTTTCTTAGTAACAGCCAACAGCTGGAAGAAGATCCAGAGGAGGGTGTGGAGTTCCATTAGGAGTCCAGTTACAACTGAAAAAGTAACAGTTACAAAAGGCTTCAAAGCGTAGATACAGCATTTAGAAACGGCTGCAGCCTTTAAGAATAAACAGTTACACTCTTTACCTTTTAGCCCCTAAATAAAGAAGGCTTGAGAGCCCAAACAGCCATACACATTTTGTAAGAATACATTTACATAAAACCTTTGTGCTACAATCTGTTCTGCCTGTAAGATGTACCAGGGCAATGCTGGTGCAGAACTAGTGGGAGTGACCAGCTAATGACTGGTACGACTTGAGGCCCACACCATGAGATGGAGCCCATACCTGCCATTGCCTGGTTGGCCAGGAACCAGAGGCTGAATAGCCCAGAAACCTAGGATAAAATCAAAGGTGACTGGCAAAAAATCCTATTAATAATAATAATAATAACAAAAATGAAAACTTTAAGAAATAGACGAAAAACAACGAAATGCTTCCTAGTGATATTCTGCTATGCTCATAGATCAATGCCTAGCACAATTGTCACCAAAGAGGCTTCCTTCAGCAGTTGATGGGAGCAGATGCGGAGAGCCACAGCCAAACATTAGATGGATAGAAAGCCCAAATTGGAGATCTACACTGGGTCCCCTCCTTGGGAGATCGGGAAACCCGGCAGAAGAAGGGGAGGAGGATTGTAGGAGCCAGAGAGTCAAGGACACAGGAAAACATGGCCCACAGAATCAACTAAGCAGAGCTCATAGGGACTCACAGAGACTGAAGCGGCAATCAAAATCGTGAGCATGTTTAGCTTGGTGCTTTTGTGGGATTCCTAACAGTGGGAGTAGGGGTGTCTCTGACTCATTTGCCTGCTCTTGGGACTTTTGTCCTTCTACTGGATTGCCTTGTCCAGCCTTGATAGGAAAGTTTGTGCCTAGACTTACTGTAAATTATTGTGCCATATTGGATTGATATCTCTAGGATGCCTGCTTTTTTCTGAAGGGAAAAGGAGGAGAAATAGACTTGGGGGGAATGGAGATAGTGGGGCACTGGAAGGAGTCGGGGGGAGGGGAAACTGCTATCAGTATGTATTGTATGAAAGAAAAATAAATAAAATAATAACAAAAATAACTTAATTTAAAAATAAAAAAATCATTAAAAAACAAAAGTACCTGGAATGAATCCATAATTTAATACACATATGCAAAAAATTTATAGATGTAGCAAAAAATATATATTTAGTAAAATTCTCATTAATGATTTTCTTAAAATTTCTGTTCTCAAAATTTTAGTTTCCAAATCATTAAACTAATCAGATGATAGGATGAAACAAATACTGAGATTTTTTTGCTACTGTTTTAATTTTTAAATACTCTCAATAGATTTGCTTGCTTTCCTTAAATTTTTGAGCCTTCATTAATTAACAGAAATGGTTAACATAAATCTCCAGTTACACTGACTGAGTAATCATCTGATAATGATAGCCAGTTATGTTCTAATGAGGCTCTGGTTTTAGTAATAATGGGCAAAAGCTCACCTGAGTGTTAGTGTTTACACTTTGGCTTAATTGGCTCTTAGTTCACCCCGTTAATAATTCAGTTCAGAAGCATCAACTCCTATGCAACAGTTAATTACCAAGTGACTTTATAGCTAATCTCATATTTTCTTCTTTAACCTCCACATTATCACTTTATGTTATTAGCATATATCATTACTGTTGATAAGCCCACAATATTAGCATCATTAAAAACCATCTATTTGGGGACATAATCCGACATCTCTTAAGTATAAAATACTGCATTAGTCATTTAGCCATTCCTGTAACAAAACACCTAATATAACTGACAAAGACAAAAGCTAAATTTGCGTCATGCTCTGGGAGGCTCTGGTCCAAGATCTAGTAATTATATAGTTTGGACATCTGATAAAGACACATGAATGAAGTACCTGCTGTTTAAGCTCGAAGGCTGGAGTTAGAGGCCCCAACATCCATGCAAACATCAGAGCCTGGTAACATGCACCTGTAATACCAGTGCCAGGAGACAGAGAGAGAGACAGAGACAGAGAGACAGAGAGGTGGATCTTAGGAGCTCTGGGATCCATCAAAGCCCTTGTTTTAAAAATAAAACGGTGATGAGCAATAAAAATCACACCCAGTGCTGACCTCTGGCCTTCAATAACACTTGTATTCGTGGAAACACCACTACATAGTCAAATATAACACACATATAGACACCTGTATAACAAAGAACATGTTTTAAGAACTTGTAATTGAAGGTAAACAAAATGTAAAACTCAGTTCATTAGTCAAGTAGTCATGTGTCAAATGCATGGTAGCTAATTGTAGAGACCTTAGATCTAGAATTTCTCTTTCATAGCTAAGAGTTCTATTAGAGAACAGTAATAAGGAGTAAAATAAATTTCAGAGTTGTATTATCAAATATTCATGGATTTTAATTGCATCCTATTTCAACAAACACTTGAAACACTTGAACACATGTGTGCACACACACACACACATTATATGGCACAATAGAAATTTTAATGCTCACCTGAAATTTAATTTATAGGATTAGTTTTTAATGGTTTTAAAAGGACCCTAATATATTTATAAACAACCTTATCATTTAGAATTGAATGCATAGTTACAGTCTAATTAATAGAGGAATTTGAGTTTGCATAAAAATTAATGAAACTAGAAAGAAGAGGATGTTAGACACATAAGTATTTCTGTCCCTAATTTTGCAGCTAGAAATTATACAAGAAAGACTAAAAATGATGTCTCTTGCATGTTTGCTTTATGTTATTCATAATATTTTAAAATGCTCTTATACACAACAAAATTTAGTAGGAGAAGCTGGACATGCTGGCATAGGCTTTGAGTCTAAATGGTCAGAAGGCTGAGCATGTGCATCTTTATTTGCTTGAGGTCAGACACATCTATCCAGTGATTTCCAGGATAGTTAGGGCTGCATAGAGAGACCCTTCTACAATAAAAACAAAAATAAATAAATGAAAAATAAAATTGTATAGGGCAAGAGGATTATGAACACAACTACAATGAGAAAAATAAGAATCAAAATTCTAAGAAATGTTAGTTAATATAAAGTTTCAAAGATAGTTGAATATATTAATAAAAAGTGTAGCTGTATTTAATATACCAATATGAATATGTCAGAAAATCATTTGATATTAATCATTTCTTAAAATAATTTTAAATAATACATGAATATAAATTTTATAAATTTTCCTAAAAGTAATTTAAAAGTATATTCAGATATACTGTTGTACTAAGCCATGTCCCCAGACCCTCAAATAAAACTTTGCCAAGGAACTGAGTTTCTATGCTTTTGTGTAGTTCTCTTAATGTACCTCCTCTTGCCAAAAGAATCTGTGTTGTGAGTCAAGGAAAACAACCAACTTAGTAATTTCAGCCCAGTTAGATGCCTTCTTTAGCCTTCAGTACTGTGGCTTCAAACATATGTTTCTTTGATGTCAAGTAGGCCTGAATTCATTGTTCTCCCTCCCTTGCTACTAAAACTAGAGGAAATGGCAGTGTAATTCTTCTCATCAATAACTTTGTATCGATGTCTTCCTGAATATTTAGTAGTTAGAGAAACCATGTATTCAAGGTACAAATTGTCAATACAAACATTAGTTTAAAAAATCTTACTTTTATTATTTCAGTTATTAAAGACAATTAAATTTCTATAAATCTGCATCATTAGTTGAAACATAAATCATCAATTGACTCTTTCTGTACTAACATTGTAGCTGGAAAATAATGGTTCTTTTTTTTTAAGGAAAGAAAGGTTTATTTTGATTTTTAAATGGTTGTTTGTGTGTGTGTGTGTGTGTGTGTGTGTGTGTGTATGTGTGTGTATGTGTTTTGCCTCCATGTATGTCTATGTATCATGTGTACAATATCCCCAGAGTTCAGAAGATGGGGTAGGATCCCCTAGAACTGGAGTTACTAACTGTGGTGAGCTGTCACATGGATGCTGGGAATCTAATTCAGGTCCTCTGGAAGAGCAGTCAGTGCTCTTAACAACTAAGACATCTCTCTAACCAAAATCTTATGTTTCATTTACTTCTGGTTTGTCAATAAGTAAATAGTATGAAAACTTCGAGAGCATAATTGCATTTATAGCTCAAAAGTTGTACTTCATAAATCATGAAATACATGTCTTTTAGCACGATCAAAATTTTCTATTAATATTATAATTTTTCATGAGAGGTCTAGTATTGCTTCTTTGAATGTTTCTGGAATCTAATTATTCATCTTCTCACCTATCTGGGTGAAAATGTCAGCCTTATAAAGGCTGGTGCCCATCATTATTAATCTTTGCTAAACCACCTACTTATTGACTGGAGAGTCAAAGAATCATGTCATGTCTCATTCTCTATTGACTAGGGGATTAGAGGTCAGATCAGAAGGAGAAACTGATGTACTAGCATGGATCAAAAGATGTAGAGAATAAGCTGTCAGTCATGGAATCTCATGGAGCAGCCTCTGTCATTTCAGAAGGTCACAGAAAATGGACTAGCTCGCAGCATGGCCCTATCTTCAAAAGATAACTCTGTGCTTTACAGAAAAGTTGGAATATACCTTACCTCCATGTCTGTTCAAGCCCTCACAGCTTGAATTTACCTATACACTCATCTTTCTCCTCCTCAGATTCACATTGTATACTGATCACAAAGTAATCTCTTGAAAGATATTTCATTATCAGTGCTGGCACGGTAATGAAAGCCTCTGCAGTATGTTCATGTATCTATTCACTGAAATTCAAATTGCTGGGTCAGCCAGCAAGTCCTTCATGATACAGGCCCAACCCACCCAACTTCTCGATATCCTTTCCTATCACCATTCCCCTGATGCCTTTTGTCTTTGCTGACCTGAGATATAATTTCCAAAATTTACGTAGCTCCTTATTAGTTGTATATCATTTTTACATCAGTCGTTTTAGAGTCTATGTGATGTAATATCTTCCCTGATGCCTTTAAGATTCCAATATCCTGGAATTACACTTGATGACCCCCTAATTCTCTTTGCTGCATCTCTGATGTAGCTGCTGTCACATAGTGCCTGTGGTGTAGCTCATTGTGTGTGACTGTGCTGACACATTTCAAGAGTATGTTTGGAAAGAGCTTGTGACAGTTAATTCTGGCCTGGAAGGGTGATTAATCGTTTGAAAAATGAACAAGATGTGTGGAATATCAAGAACGGAAGAGAAGGCAAGAATGTTGAAGACATGCATCAGCTGTGTACAGAGCCCCCCTCCCAGGAGTTAACTAGCCATGGAAAGAATAAGAATAAGTACGTGAGATATTGTATGTGAGTTTCAAACCCCTTTGCTGTAAAGCTTGAACATCAATGCTATGAGTATTAAATATGGGTGTATGTAATAAAGATGAAGTATAACTATTAACACAGGCCCAACGTCCATTAGCTCATATTTTCCTCCCTTTTCACTCATCATCTCTCTTCTACTAGCACTGAGTTGGAATCTGAAAAAACTAAAAAGACAATATATTGATATTATAATTCTAGTTGTTTTAGCTAGAACTATGATCTTGTACAAGTAGATTCACCTCTTAATCATCCATTTTTAACTCTAAAATGGTATCAAATTTGCTCCCTTAACTATCAGCTACAGCATTCCTGACATATGCAAAGGTATTTTCCATAAACAAATGGATTCCATTATGAATATAGAACTCTTTGCAAAAGCAATTACTATGCATCTAGTTCAACCCATTTGCTCCTTATCTTTACACACAGTACAGAAGAAAATGACGAACTTCTCTGTGTCCGAGTTTTCTGTGGACGTAGGAAAACTCACGTGACAACAACCTTCATTTATGTAAACCATCTCTAAACTGATAGAAAATTTAAAAGTTGTTCCATTCAACTGACTTGAAAATTTATATTATATAAGTCTTTTTTCTTAGTTCTAGGTAAAGAAAATTTTCACCCACTTTTCCTTTGATTTTACATTATTATTATAAGAGCCACAGAAAATTTAAAAACATCAAACTTTATATTCTCAGTTTGGTAGGGTCTTAGCTGACCTCACCTTGTTTCCTGAAATGTACTGGTAAAAGTGTAAATAGCTAGAATAGATAAATTCTGTAGGCTTCCAAAATAAACTTGAATCTTTAAGACACTAAGTTAAAAAATAGTTCAAATGAAGAAAACGTTATGTTCAAAAGTTAAAGCAATTTTGTATTCAGTCAAGCAAAGAGTGGTCTAGAGTCAAGTAAAATGTAGCACATTTATGATAGACTCTTTGCTTAAATACCAAAGCTTTGTATTCGTAATTATTAAATATTATGTTTCAATTTCTTCACAATAGTGCTTTAAGTATATTTCAATGGAGTATGAGATAAAGAGATTATTTCTTTATTATTGAAATCAGCTCATATTTTCGGTCCAATTTCTTATTTTCAGCTTGGTGTCAGTCATGTTTTAGTTTTAGATACCAGTACATGTGAAAACCCACCTAGTAAGAAGGCTAACATGAAATTCCAATTGATTAGGAAATGTTGCTCAGAGCTTTACCATCAGGTTTCTCCTCTTAGTAGACTGTGGATAGAGATCTAACTTGCTCAGCATTGTGTGTAGATCAGTGAAGAATAGTGCACATGCTTTACAGGGTCTATTTGCCAACTATGAACTTTGCGTAATGATGATCAGACAGCAACTAACATTTTGTTATTTGTCTTGAATGTTTATTTTGAGAAACAAATCTAACTGCAGCTACTTTGGGAACAAAATCTTGAGTTGTGAGAACCAAGAACTGTGTTCTCTGGACTTCCAATTTTAATAAATGAAGTGACCCCACAGTCAGTTGTGACTATGATTGTGACTCCATATATAGCTTACTTAATATATTTCTTTATGGATGCTGTACTAGTCTGAATGAAAAATGTTCTCCATAGGCTTATGTATTTAAATATTTTTTCTTTATTGTTGGTTGGTTATGTTGTCTGAGGAGGTTAAAGGTAGAGTCTTGCTCTAGGAAGGATGGGTTTTAGAGATTATAGCCACAGAACTGGATCCTTACTTTTATATGTGGTTAGAATTTGCTCAGTTTCCTACTCCTGCTGCGATGACATCCTTGCCTCCTGACACCATAAGTCAAAATAAACTTCCTTCCTTAGGTTGTATCTTGTAATGGTATTTTATAAAGTGTATTTTATCGTAATGATAAAATGCAACTAATACTGAAAATGTTGCTAAGAATGGAAGGTGGAGGCCCACATTCAGAGGTTTCAGAGTGAAGCAAAGAATTTGTCAGCAGTTGGGCTTGCAGTCAGTAATATGGTTTCCTTCTACTAATTTCCTAAGAATTTACCTGAGGCTAAATTAAACATAATAAACTGATTTTTTTAGTGAAGAAATTCCAAAGCAGCAGAACATTGAGTCTACAGTGTGGTTATTATTGATCACTCATATATAAGTCTATAGTGATAAAAATAGGGTAGAAAGAATTGCAAAATGTGCAACTTGGAGAAGAACAGAGCACTAGGAAGGCTAGTGCTGCCACCAAAGCATGTAATGCTAAATAGATTAGCAACATGAAGAAGAGACCTCCTGATCTACACTGGAGCAATGAGAAGGATGATTGGAAGGTAAGACCCCATCGAGCTAAACCTTCAATATGTAAAAGTTATCCTATGCGGTTTCCTGTAACTAACCAGTGGCTACATACAAAAAAATGATGCTAATGGAGCTTAAGGGTGTGAGCTTCCACCCAAGCTGGGAGCTGTCCCTGCCCACACAGAACTCTCAGAAATGTATATGAGTCTTTTTATTTTCTTTTTTAGAACCTGTCTCACTATTAATACCTAGTTGATCTGGAAAGTTCCATGTAGGTAGACTACATTGTGCCTAAACACAGAAATCCACTTGCCTTTCCCTTTGAGTCTTTGGATAAAAGGTATGTGCCACTTTTCTAGCTTGCCTGTTCCTTAATTAAACTGAACTACTTTCACATTGTTGGAGTTGTTGGGAGACATCCTCTCCCAGCAATAGGTATAGGAACTATGAGATCAATGGGATATAGACAGAAGGAAAGAGGAGTGATATATTTTCAATGTTTTCTGTTTAAACATGAAATAATAGCTTCTATTTAACTTAATATTTAACTCAAGTTACTGTAGACATGCTTAGATTATGCTTTCAGTTATTAGAAATCAGTATATGGAGTAAAACAATGAAATTATATGTATAAGAAACCAGTTATATTACTTTTCTGTCAATATTGAACATTCAGCTTATAAGAAGGAATTCCCATAGTTTTATATTATATCCAAGGAAGTTTATTATAAGAGAAAAGTTTAAGTTCTAGAGTATGTGAGTTTATTTTTTTCCTTTTAGTATGAGTATATGCCTATGTGTGGTCAGGATTTGACAGTCATCACCACATTAAAATAAACTTTTAAGCAGATGTCTTTGAGACACTTGGCTTTTCTAGTTATGCTCTAAATGTCCACGTGTCCTCCATATAGAAAGCTCTATTTCTTTTAAGAAATGTCAACAAAAGGAGTAGTTGTCTATGAGTGTGGGTCCTTATACAATATTATGTTTTGCTGCATTTTGTTTAAATGTGTTCCTGTAACTTCCAGAGCTAGCAAAAATGTGTTTACACCTCCCTTATGTCACTATTATTTTAATAAGAAAACACTATGTTTGTAATTAGTGGACTACAATGTCATATGATTGTTGTAGTGGGATGAATGTACAATTAATACTTTCCCAAAGTTTCAGTCAATGATGGAGAAGACACATTAAAAAGATATCGAGTAACTTGATTCTAAAAACATGGTGGATATTGCAATTTCCTCTCCCGATCTTTCTCAGGGTAAAACATGATAGTCAATGGTCTGTAATTGACTCTCTTTATAGAACTTAGCACCATAGAAACCTTGTTGCCAAAACATATCCTGTAAATAAGTAATTCAGAACATTTGCTCACAGACATAAAGACTTCCTTGATAATAATTCTTCCACTTTTGAACAAAATGCCACAGGGCTGGAAACACTTCAGCAGTTTCTGCTACTGTACTGCTTGAACAAAGAGGCCACACATCTACAGTTTTTTTTTATTCCTTCAACATAGGCTTTAATGTACTTTTTATAGCAATGTGTTATATTTTTCTGCTTAAGAAATGAATAACATAAACAATAGACTTGAGAACATACTTAAGAAATGCCATATTTTGAAAGTTATTTTTGAAGGTTTTGTGAAGTGCGGGTCTGTTGTTTAGATGATGATGTACCTTCATGCCCTTACTGAGTCTCGTTCTTCATTTCACTTTGCTGTGTCTTTTTTTACTGATACATTTGGAAAAAATAAAACACTGACACAGGGACTAAAAATAGGTTCTATAGTAAGACAGAAAACACAATAACTGACCAGAAAATAGTAAGGAAAAGGAATCTCAGTGCAAGATATCAAAGTTAACTCTAAATTCAATTCAAAATCCCTGATAGAGATTCATGTGTCAGGTTTCTATTTTGGAAGTTTACTTCAATACAAAGTACAGTCAAAATTTAGTCGGACTTCACTACAAGTGTATAACTTCAAATTCTGTCAATAGGCTATAGTAAAAATGATCTAGTAAATAAACAAAAGTAAATTCCGTGTTTGGATGTGAAGAGCTGGTGTGTTCTGCTAGAAACTGTGCGGTGACGACACTGCAAAGGATTTCCCCTGCTTTCTGAAATCAAGAGTTCCATGACCACATATCGGTACCAGCTTCTAACTGTAACCTGAATGAATATGGGTAAAAACAAATTCAAACAAAATTTACAACATCTTAGATGTTCCTTTCATGATAAAAACATGAGGAAGTATGAAAATAGCTGATTGGAGAAAATTAAAAATTTTACTTGAAGCTGAGTGTGTGAATGAGGCTCTTAAATTAGCAATATTCTCATGGGAAAAAAAATCTGCAATTTCAATAGAAGTTGTTTTGTGATGCCAGGGCATCAAAATAAATCTCTTGAAAGGAAACAGATACCAACTGAGTCTTTCATGTTGTTCTTCTTAGAAAAGATTGGCTTCTTCTTGCCTTTTATTGAGGTGGGTCAGCGATGTTTCCCAACTTACATATCAAATTATTGCAAGCATTCTAAACAAATTTATTCATGCATAGGAAATCTCTAGTTCATCACATAATGTTAAATGATATCTTGTTGAAGATGAAAAGGCAGGTTGTGCTTTCTTGTGCATACTATGCAAACACTTCTTCCCTATAGACACTGATGTCTGTCTATAAAACCATTTCTGTCTGATCTGGGTTAATACTATAAAAAAATCAGTGGTTTTCTGATATTATCTAGTTGGGACTTACATTCCCAGATACTTTCTTTATACCTATATTTGATGTGATTCCATTTGACTCTTGAATTAATGCAGATAGACATCAGTTCATTAATGTCCACTTCCACGTTACCTCGCACAAAGTCTTTATGGTTGCTCTCTATGTTTCAGGAATCTTACTCGGTCAAATACATATATACCAACTGTCTATGCGTACATTTTCCCATGCTATCATATCTGCATGCTATACTTTGCCTCCTCTGTTCTGCCAATTGCATCATTCTCCAATGCCCATTAATGCAACATAATGCCTCCTCAGAATTAAGGTGCATTATGCTTAACCCAACTTTTTGAGCTGGTATTGAGACAAGTTTATATACTGAGTTCTTTAGTCATACAAACGTGCCTTTATTCTCAAGTGGAATTACAAGCCTCTTGGGGTAGTAGGAAGGCTTCTGCATATCTCATTTATCCCTAGGTTTGATTCCATATCATCCTAATATTCTGGTCCCAGGAATAATGATGAACATGCACTTCTTACCTAATGATTGCCATTATATTCTGAACTCTTATAAGGAGATGTATGGAGATAGTTTGTTTTTTTTAAAATTTTCATTCATTAATTCAATATATATATATATATATATATATATATATATATATATAGCTTTTTCAGTTAAAAATATAGTGTTAAACATTAAAATGGTCAACATTTCATTACTATGCTTTATGTAAATTGTAATTTAAAGATCATGAATTTTTCACCTTTTCTTTTTTCTCTATAGAAGGGTCATATAGTTGATTTGCTTTTGATTTTTGAGGATTTGCCAGAGTAGCAGGACCAATTTACAATCTGACCCCCAATAAATATGGCTCCCTTTTTCCCCCACACCTTCTCTGGCAGCTGATTATCAGTTGTTATATTGATCTTTGTCATTCCAACTGGAATAAGATGAAATCTCCAAGTTTTTTGGACAATTTTTATTTCTTCTTTTATGAAATATCTGTTCATATCTGTAGTCAAATTTGTGAATGGGTTACTTTGGTTTTTTTTACCTTTTTAAAAATTTTTTGTGGGTTAAGGATATTAATAATCTGTCAGATTTATTGCTAGAAAATTTTCTGTCCCATTCCATGGGCTTCCTCTTCATTTGGCTGATGGTTTCTTTAACTGTATGGGAGATTTTTAGTTTAATGAAGTTACACCTGTCAATGTTTGTCCTTAATTTGTGGGCAAATGGAATCCTATTTAGAACGTACTTTCCTACATCTATATCATGTAGGGTAATACGTATAATATCTTCTAACAGTTTTAGTATTTCAGGTTTTACATATAAGTTTTTGATCTTTGTAGTTATTTTGTACTCAGTGGTAGGTAACAGAAGGTTGCGATCCACAGTGTGGTAGCTGGGAATCCAACTTAAGTCCTCTGTGAGATCCATCCTACCAGCATCTGTTCATTTCTCTTCTCTTCTCCCTTCTCTTCTCTTCTCTTCTCTTCTCTTCTCTTCTCTTCTCTTCTCTTCTCTTCTCTTCTCTTCTCTTCTCTTCTCTTCTCTCCTCTCCTCTCCTCTCCTCTCCTCTCCTCTCCTCTCCTCTCCTCTCCTCCTCCCCTCTCCTCCTCTCTCCTCTCCTCTCCTCTCCTCTCCTCTCCTCTCCTCTCCTCTCCTCTCCTCTCCTCTCCTCTCCTCTCCTCTCCTCTCCTCTCCTCTCCTCTCCTCTCCTCTCTCCTCTCCTCTCCTCTCCTCTCCTCTCCTCTCCTCTCCCCTCCCCTCCCCTCCCCTCCTCTCCTCTCCTTCCTCTCCTTTCCTCTCCTCTCCCCTCCCCTCTCCTCTCCTCTCCTCCCCTCCCCTCTCCCCTCCTCTCCTCTCCTCTCCTCTCCTCTCCTCTCCTCTCCTCTCCTCCTCTCCTCTCCTCTCCTCTCCTCTCCTCTCCTCTCCTCTCCTCTCCTCTCCTCTCCTCTCCTCTCCTCTCTCTCTCTCCTCTTCTCTTCTCTTCTCTTCTCTTCTCTTCCTTTTCCAAAGAACCTAACAGGAGACACCAGCAGATCTTCTTTAGCTTTTGGAGGTATTAAGTCGTAAGACAAAATAAAGAAAACATATGTTTTCTTTCCCCAAAAACAGTTTGGAGAAATGTTTTCAAAATTGTCAGTCACAGAGTCATTATAAAGGCATAATTAGCTTTGTAAAAAAAAAAAAAAAGCAAGAGATTATGAGTATTCTCACAAGTAGCAAGAACCCAATGGAGCCTGAGAGAGTGTCTTCCTCAGGGAGTGCTTCCTATGTATGTAAATAATGGCAGAGAGCACAGAGGGCCAGGACATCTGAACTCAGTTACCACTTCCGTCATGGTTGAGTTATAAGAACGCTTCCTTTATTTTCTTCTCTTAAAGATAATAAATCATTAGTTAGAACCAAAGATGATGATCAATTTATCACAGTACACATAAGGAGATTTTAGTGTGTAGCTTTCGTAAAAATATATATTTTAAAAACAAATAGCCATACATTTTTAAATTTTCTCATTTTGTGTCATATTGGATAATATATAAAAGTACATGTTGTCAAAAGCTACCAACGACTTTCTTGTGCTTCTAGTTGTACTAAACTTTAATCAGGCGTTTTTCCTACTTGAGCCTGTGATATTCATTTTTTAAAAGATTTTCTACAAAATTGTCATTGAAAATTGTTTCTCTGCTTCTTTGAGATATATATCTTTTGAGGGGCATATCAGTTTTGCCACTCAGAAGTGTTATTTTCAATGACTTGGGAGCATCTTTATGTAATATAATCATCAAGCCACATACCGACCTCCTCTCATTCAGTGTGGGAAGTTTCAAAGGACACCTTGAAAAGCTACAGATTTCTGTGAATACAGGAGGAATCCAGTTTTCCTTTAGATAAAGGGAATTAGCAAATGCATGGAACTTTTTGAATAGCATCCCACGTTTGCTTCAGCTGACTTAAGTTCAGAATAAAATCTGGCTCCTCTGTTTACTGCAATATACTTGTTTGAAAAGAGATTTCTTTGGCTATATTTTTATTCCGGTAAAATTTTTGCTTTGACATTGTTGACTAAAATTTGAATGCCAAAACATTTTCTTTTTGAAAGTTTTTAATACATATAACGAAAAGGTGAAAGAATGCAACAAAGAAATTAAAAGATGGTGAAAGCGAGATGTTCATTAGGTGATCGCTATTACATAGAAGGTGAAAGTTTGAAGAGTTGGGCATTTCCTGAAAAATTGACACCTCAGAATATTACAAGTTCTTGCTAAGAGGTTCAGATCGAAAGTATACATAGTCAAAGATACAGTGGTTATGATTTTTTAGACCTATATAGAAAAATAAATAACAAAAGAGTAGTCCTCTCCAATATTGTACAAATGTCAAAATATATAGCCACCCTCCTGAGTGTGTTGTAGTTTCCTGTCTAATCCAGAAAGAATCATCATCCGTTCTGTCAAAACACACTGAAAATTATGTGAGAAGAATTGGAGGACTATTTCTTACTGTGATGAATAAACCCAACAGTGTCCTCACACTCGGCTATCTGTTTTCAGCAAAGCCACACGAACTGATGGATTATAGAAAAGATTGCAGGAAGTAGCAACCACTGGAAAGGCAAGGTTACTTCTGGGTGCTGTTCCAAAGTCACAGCAGTCTGCAGAATGCTAATCACAAAAGCTCTTCTGCTATAAGTATTCATGTGTAGATTTATTTCTTCCTTTCTTAACATGCCATTTAGCATTTGAGAAACTGACAGGATATTTACTAAAATTAGATCCTTTTATTATAAACTAACAAGGCTGCATGTTAACAGAAAATTAATAAGGCAAGCAAGAAAAGAAAAAGCATCTAAACTACAACCTACAATTTAGTTTTAGAAACTGTAAGAATTCCTTTAAAGTTTATTTCCAGGTTTGTATAGAATATTTAGGTCTGTTTCTACCTTGTCACGTAAAGCAGGTTACATGTATTGCTTGCACACAGGCCTTAATTTTGAGGAATTTAGTTTGTACGTGTGTTCACCTATTATCTATGCTTTAATTGCAGACATCTTATAGCTAAAATTTGTCTCGGCTTTCCTCATACAACCTCGGATAAATTTCTCAAAGAGGTGTCTACTCAATGATCCTATCAATTTAAAATACATCACTGTCTCTTATCAGATTGCCATTTATATGATTTGTCCCAATTTTATTCCTATTTGTCTTGCAAAAATGTCCCTTAATTTCTGCTGTCTAGCAGTGGATTGTTATCAATTCTCACCCGCACCCTACTAAATTTGAAAATATAGATCAATGCAACATAGATTATAAAAATTATATTATTTATTTACTTTACAGAATACATTATATAGAAATGCACAAACACCAATTTTTGATTGTTTTATTGTATTTCAAGGACAAGTTAAATTAATTTCAGTTTAATTTATTTATTTTATGAACTCAGGACATAGAAAGCCGGTCACTCTACTTTTAACTCATTTTCCATTTAATAAAGAATAATCCCAAGAAAAATTATTTGTGTAGTTTATGTATAAGACAAAATGGTATCTTTGTTACTTACAATGCAACTAGAATATTACTATACTATGGAGGGGTGGAAAACATGTCATTAACTCTTGCTGAACTGGCCCATAAGATTTCATGTAGTAACCATTAGTGTTGAGATCTAAATGAGAAAGATTGGAAAACACTCTGGAGTCACAGAACATGATATAGCCAACCATGAAGACATAAAAGTATATGATGTTTTCAGAAAATAGTAAAGCTAAATTGTAGGAAGATTTACTTTTATTATAGACTGAGGGCATTTAATAAAAGATGCCTTATTTTTCCAGGTATTAGCACAAATGTTATAATCTATGTCATCTAATTATTCTGTCAGCTTCCCAGTCAGTATTGCAGATACTGCAAGCAGATCAATCCATTCACAAAATTTCACAACACACACACACACAAACACACAAGCTAGTTAACACATTAAATATCTACTTAGTGCAGAACATTATTCTGGACACTTGTAAGAGAGATCTGCTTGGGTTGCCCTTGTAGGAATCTTGCATTTAGAGGGAGGAAGTTTAAACATTAGTAAATAAACAAGAAAATGCAGAATATGAAATGGGTAAGACACTGCCAGCCAAGCAAACACCTGGAGACTATCAGCAAACACATAAAGAAG
Source organism: Cricetomys ansorgei (assembly GCA_026225945.1). Lineage (NCBI taxonomy): Eukaryota > Metazoa > Chordata > Mammalia > Rodentia > Nesomyidae > Cricetomys > Cricetomys ansorgei. Next base: position 2,888,839 of record JAMJFZ010000289.1, on the reverse strand, counting down.
AACATTAAGTAATGGTAGCACTAAAGATTGACACCCTCACTTTCTATCAAAAATAACTATCACTTATTTATTTCTCAAGATTATGGGAAGCATATTCTTCCACTATTTGTCTGCTTTTAAATGGTGTGAAAAATAAAAATCACCATATCGTTTTTTATTCATTTTTGCTTAGGAGCAATTATAATTCCTCCCCAGTCACAAAGCATTCACTTGCTCATCTACAGATGCCCAGTAAACAGAAAATTTGTCTCTCTTGGTTATGGCTTTCCCACCCAGTATTCTGTGCCAATTTGTGATAATTCATTAAAATCATATGAGAGTCCAAGAGCTAATAATTTACTATATTTAAAGAAACTTTATTAAACACTAGATTATGATTGTCTCAAGGGATCTTTTTTATGCCCTTGGAGACATTATTATGAATGAAACTCCCTCTAAATACCATTCTTTAAAATGGTCTTTCTTCCTGCTGACTCAATTTCAGTTTGATTACTGTTGACATATCAGTAGTATCCTAGTAAATTTTACATTACTGGGGCAAAATACTCAGTCAGCAATTTAACAGAATAAAAGACTTTAGAGGTGACAGTACATTCTTGTCCGGACATGTTGCTTTGGGCTTGTGTGGCACAGTATGTAAAGGCAGGAGGAAGCTGTTCATGTCATAGCTGCCAGGGAGCAAAGGAAGATTCAAGAGGACTCCCAAATCTTCCTTTGAACAGCCCCTAATGTCCAGAATGAAGTCTGTCTTCTCCCCATCCATCCCAGGCTGCACCTCCCAATTAGTACTACTGGCTAGTGACAAAGACTTGGATGCATGGCCAATTGCTAGTGAAGAGTCTAACTCCAGCAAGCTGCTTGGTACCTTTACTTTCTCTTCTTGTTCTTCTGTCTTTCAATGGGATGTGTCTGAATGTGCATTCATGTGATGTGCATTTTTATGTGTGTGCATATATATTTTTTACTTTGTAGAATATTGCTTCTTCTTGTTTAAATTTTTAATGCATACTAAGCTTTTACCCTCTGCATTGTTCCAAAATGTTTTTATGTGTAAAGTCTATGTACATGTATGTAGTTTTACTGTAGTAGTTTAAAAGTATAACTCTTCATTGAGTGCATGCTGTCTGTCTGAAAAAGATAATTATAACAGCCTAGCATAACAATAGAGATACATCTGTGCTGTCATAGCTACTAAATATTTTGACAAAAACATTGTTATCTTTTTCACTAGAATGAGACATGAGTTACAGTAGCCATTCATCAGCACATATGATCATGGAATTTATGTAATACGAATTTGAGGAACTGTCGGTGAGAGAGGGTAAGACTGATTTTTGTGAACATCACTCTCGAGGGAAAGGAGACAAAGGAGACAATTGGTTTAATGGTTTCTAATTGCCAGTTGTATACTAGCCTTGGCCATTTGTGACTGTTTCCTACTTTTTGGAAATCCAAACACTGCCAAAGCTGTGCCAGGAGCACTAAATGCCTGCTCTTGCCTGTCCTCGAAAGAAAGTTCAATGGAAAATTTGCGTTGCCGCTTGATATATTGCTTTAATCATTTTGTTGTTTTAATCAATGTGCACATGTGCTTGGAGAGATCTGATGAGCATAATATAATGAATGCCAAAAATAACAAGCAGGAACACCTCTGGGTCTTCTTCAATTCCAAAATATAATGTAATCTCTGAGCTAAATGAAAGTGTCCCTGGTTCAATTTGTGTGAAAGAACATGATCAATTTGTCTCCTTCTGAAGAGAAATAAAAGGAAGGAGAATGGAAAGGGAAGTTGGAGCCTCAAATATATGCAGAGATGCTCTGAACATGTCAAATAAATGTCACTATCACCTGAGGAAAATAAGAAATGAATGTTTCCGAGGTGCACAGTAGTGTCCTTTTAGTTAGCATTCTGAGTAAAAATAGAACATATTAAAGCATGCAGAAGTGAACCCACTGTAAAGCAATCTTCTTTTAAGTTTTTATTCAAATGAGCAGTGTGATTACTGTCCTGTTTATGATATGTCATTCTGCCTTGCTGGTTTATTAAGGCCAGACAGTATACCAAGGGCATTAGAGCATTAGCCCATTTCAATCCCGACAGTATTTCAGAGGAGAGATAGTGCATATTATCCTCAGATTCAAAAGTATATTGACGAAAGCCTAATGATTTTAAACTATGGAATTGGGTTAAAATACACACATATAGTGAAAGTAAGGTCTTATGCAATGCCATTCTCTGAAACCCTTTCACATTTAAAATAGTTTTGTGTATGGAATTACGATTAAGTGGAAAGAACAGATTTGTTACCTTCAGTTCTCGGGTATCCCTTGCTTCACATGCTATGTCTGCATACCAGAGACAGGCCAGGAACCTCTCAGGATGGCTTCACCTTTATTAATTTGCTTGTTTTACCACAAAGGTTCAGTTTCTCTACCACAATAGTTCTTCTAGTATTTAATAATTCACTCAAGAAACCGCCTTTCATGAAACGCTTCTTTTCCCTTCCTGATTTATCACGGGATTTGTGTTTCGATGAGACATCACCTGTGCAGCCATCTCTGGTTTGTTTAGGTGTGCACACTGGGTTCTTAGGTAGTGCTCTTCTCCATTCTCTTTGTGAATTTGACACAAACCTAGATGTGTCTGGAAAGAGGGAACCTCAGGTGGGAAGACACCTCCATAGAATGCCTGTAGGCAAGTCTGTGGGGAATTCCCTTGATTAAAGTTTGAATGTAGAAGGTCCCATTTCTGGTGGGTACTATCAATTTTGAGCAAGTAGTTACATCTGGGTTACATTAAAAGCAACTAGAACAAGGTAGTAAGCAGTGCTTCCTCCAGGGTCTATGCTTTATTTAGTTCCTGTTTCCAGGTTCTTGCCTTGAATTTCTGCACTGATTTCCTTCAATGGTGAACTATGATGTGGAAGTCTAAGCCTAACAAACCCTTTCCTTCCCAGTTGCTCTTGGTCATTGTATTACTTATAGAAGTAGAAACCTAGTTAGACACTTACCCATCACCTAGTTAATGCCAAAGAAACAGACATCAATTAATAGTTTCTTTTCTGTTCTTTCACTGCCTCTCTTTTTAAGTTACATTTTAAAATTACATTTTAAATTACATTTATCAGTTATTTGAGAACTTCATACTTTGCACTTTGTTCACATTCAGCACCCATTCCTCACCATAATTCCTCTCAGATCCAACCCCACCTTACCAATACCTCTCAACTTAATATCCTTTTTACAAAAAATAATCCCAAGTCCAATTTTTTTCTATCCATGTTCTCACAGGCATAGGGTCACACACTGGATCATGGTCAACTTACTAGGGACCATACGCTTAAAGAAAACTAATTCATTCTCCCTTTCCAAGAAGCCATCAAATGTACATAACTCATCAGATAAGAATGGTAGCTAGAAGCCTCTTCTAACTCCAGGCTACAGTGCTGACTGGCTTGATCTTGTCAGATCTTATGCCAGAATCCACAGCTGCTGTGAATTCATGGGTGTAGAAATTGTGCCATATCCAGAAAATAATGTTTTTCTCCTCTCTTCCTCCCTGACCTCTGGCTCTTACAAGCTTTCTGTCCCCTCTTTGAGATCATACCTGAGCCTTGTGGAGGAGGTGTTATATTAGTGCCTCATTTGTGGAATGGGAGTTCACAGTTACTTTAAGCAGTTTGAACACTGATGAGTTTCTGTTAACTGCCACTCACTGAACACAGAAATGTCATTAATGAGCTCTGAGAGCTATACTTATCTATGGTATACATATATGAATGTTTAGTCACATCTCTTTAACAAAAATGTATTAAGACAAAATGGAGTTAAAAAAGGAAATATATTAAGTTCATATACCACTTTAAAGGGAAGCTTAAATGGTTTCAGGAAAATATTACAAAATAAGATGCACTCTACTAGAAGAAAATTAACACATATATTTTTCAAGTGTGCAAAAGACAGAAAGACACTTCCAAAAAGATGGACAATAAGCATATGAAAAGATACTCAATGTATTCATTGAGGAATTTCTTCCTAAAACAGTAATGGATAATCACTATCTACCTGTTAGATTGTCCAAAATCAAAAAGAACAGTGAAACTGTGCTCTGTCAAGGACATGGGGCAACCACTGGTGCTGTTCACCACTAGGTGTGAGAAAGATCTCAGCATTTACAGCATCACTTGGTGGCTTTTTACAAGACCATGAATACTCTCGTCTTAGAACTCACCAGGAGCACTCTGTGGCAATTACTTCAAAGGAGTGAAAAGTACATTCACACAAAATATTGTGCACAGGTAACTGTAACAAATGTATCTATATTTGCCCCACTCAGAATTGCCAAAGTATTCTGCTATAAGCATCTGAATGAAGGAAGCAATTGTGCTACAGGCTGACACACTATCAAACAATACACACTATCAAAGTGCACAATATCAAACAACGAGGGAACATGTGTCTTAGTTTCTTTTTTATTGCTGTGCAGACACCATGACCAAAGCAACTTAGAGAAGGAAGAATTTATTGGCACCTGAAGTTTTAGAGGGTTAGTTGGAGTCCATGAGCATCATGGTGGGGACATGACAGCAGTCAAGGCAAGCATGACACAGGACGAGTAGCTGAAAGCTTACATCTGATCCACAAGCAGAAGGCAGAGAGAGAGCTAACTGGAAACCATGAGGGAATTTGAAACCTCAAAGCCTCAACGTCTATCCCCAGTGACACACAGACACCCCCAACAAGGCCACACTTCCTAATCCTTCCCAAACAATTTCACCAACCAGGGAGACCAAGTATTCCTATGAGGACCATTTTCATTCAAACTGCCATACAGTTGGAAGAAAAGTCTGTACTCCAGGAATCCAACAATGTGTCATTTGAGGCAAGAATAAAAAAGAAAGAAGTAACTACAGAGCATTCCTCCAGTAGTACACAGGCTTAGGAAGTGAAGGATGAACAGGTGAAGTAGGGCAGGATAAACAAGGACTCTTTAGGACAGTGAAATATTCTGGGATGTTAGAAATTTATTGTATCTAAATATACAATGTCAAGAGTGAGTTCTAATAAGAATCAAGGGCTTGAGATGATAATGACATGTCACTGTGGGTTCATTGACTGTAAGCTGCATCCTCCTTTAGCAAGGGGTGCTCTTAATGAGGAGATATCCAAATGTGGGGCAAATGTAAAATGGGAATTGTCTTTTGTATTTTTTTTAACTATGAGCCCAACTATGCTCTAAAAATTAAGGACATCCAGTTATTTTTAAAAGATTCAGCCACTATTTTTGTCATCTGTGAAATTTTTATTGCCAAAAAATGTCAGGATTAAAATTCTTCCTGACATATTGAGATAATATGGCCTATTAGAATGCATGGCCATGATGATAGGGAGCATTGCAGCAGGCAAGGGTCAGGGGACACGAGCAGATGCTGAGAGTTTCCCTCTTGATCCACAAGCTCTGAGCAGAGAGAACACTAACTGGGGATGGCATGGGCTTGGTTATGACAATACTACTGAGACATGGGATTTTTGAGTTGATGAATATTCACTATGTGGGGGAAGGCATGATGTATACGGTGCAATTTAAACTGCTAAATATGTATAGACAGGATCTAGAAGGACACGTTGGACTGATCTGCTGTGACTAGGTGACTTTGTCTGTAACGCATATATTAAAAAATAAATAAAAGGAACATTAAAAATCCTTTTTAAATATAAGCAGTAAGACAAGGGTGGATGCTATATTAAACATTTGTAGTATGTAACAATCTTCACTGAGATAAAGCCTTTCATCTTGAAGAGAAGCTTGGTGAGAATTAGGATGTTCTAAAATGAGGTGAAATATCCCATTGTTTTGGAAAGCTCCTTGATTCCGGGAAGAAAATACCTCAAAGGCTTCAAGAAATCTCCAAAGTTGACCACATTGAATAGGCTCCTCCCTCCCTAGGAATATATAAACTCTAAGGACTGCCAGGAGATATTCTCAGACAAACTGAGTTCCCTAGAAGAGGCTCAAACCAAACCAGCATTCTGGAATGGCAGGGATGAGGCTGGTTGCCTAGAAGAAGCTCTGAAAGCCTGACCTACATGGAAAAGAATCTTTTTAATCTGATAAGCTTCCACATGTTGTACCGTGATCCCCAGGTTTGGGGCTTTCATGAGCTGTCAACCACGTTGGGTGGGCTTTTGGTAATGTCTGAGTGATTTCTTCTCCCCACACTTAACTCCTCACCCATATTCTTATAAGCAACACCAATAAAACTCCTTGGTTCACAGAATTGAATGTTAGTAGTATCCTTACATTTGGTCTGTGATTGGTTACCTATCAGGGCTGAGTAAACAGACATTGGTTCATTTCTTCCCAGGTGTCACAGGACAGTTAGTGCTGACATCAGGAAAGATAAATTTGAAGTGCTGATTCCTGAATATCCGTTTGACAGCTAAGTAACTACTGTCTGAACTATATAATAATTAAATATTTGCTAAAAGGAACAACTAAAATGTTCTAAGAAAATGACATGGAATAAAATATGTACATGATAGTTATCAACATAAAATAATTGTACAATAAGATGCTTTCAAAGTAGTCTTAAGATGATATCTCATAATCTGACAATATGTGGGACACTCACACCACTGAAACTGAAGGACAATGGGTTGACTAGGAAATGCAGTGTGGCAGCAGACATTTTCAAGATTGTAGCATTTTTTTTGTTGTTGTTGCATACATTTTCATCTTCCTCAGTTTTATATCTTGTATTAAGTGCATTTTTGACACGTCCATATGTGTGTGTATAGTACATTCTTACACTCACCCCACTGTCTCTCATCTCCTTCCAACACCAACCTTCCTCTTGACTACAAGTCCCTCCCCCACATCCATGTCTTTTTGTTTTGTTTTATGATGCACTGAGTTAGTGTAGGCAAGATGCATCTCACGCCAGCTGCTGATATTTATGTTTAGCTACCCATGGCTTTAGGAACATCATTTTCTGCCATGTAGACTTTCTCTCTTCTCATTTAACTCATATATTTTTTAACTGGCTTACAATGTAGAGGCTTTCCATATGGTTTTTTCATATATGACTTATTTTGGTTAACCCTCTCTCTTGCCTTTTTGTCTCCTGTCCCTATGCTGCTTAAATCTTTCCACCATCAGTATTCCTTCTCTCTATATTCATGTCAACTATGTTCTGCTACATCCACCAGTACTCTTAAGGCATCCTCCACCCTATTGACCTCTCTTTAGTTTCCTTGGTTCTACAGATGTACTTAATTAAACACATATTTAAAGACTCAAAGCTATGCTTCACTATGAGAAAAAAAAAAAGTAACCTTCCTAGACCTGGATTATCAGAAATGGTATAGTTTTTCTAGTTCTATCCATTTTCTGGCAAATTTCATTATTCTTTACTGCTGAATGATAATTGACATGTAACATGTTTTCCATCCATTTGTTGAGAGACAACTAGACTGAATCTACTTCCTGGCTATTGTGAATTCAGCAATAATTATGTTTAAGTATATAATTATGTTTAAGTATTTCTGTCATGAAACACATAGTCCTTTGGGCATATACCCAAGAGTGCTGTAGCTGGGACTTAAGGTCAATCTCTCTTTAGCTTTTTTAGGAACCTCTAAGCTGATTTCCACAGTAGTGTCGTCAATCAATATCCCACCAATGGAAACAAAAACTCCTCTTTCCTACATCCCCCTCAGAATTCATCATTTGATTTCATAAGGATAACCAATCTGACTGGAATGAGATGAAATCTCAAATTCATTTTAATTAGCATTTCCCTGGTGGCTAATGATGTTGAACATTTTTTAAAGTATTCATTTGACATTTGTATTTCTTCTTTTGAGAATTCTCCATTCAGACTCAAGGCTATGGTTTAATTGGCTTGTTTACTGTCTTCATGTTTGGATTTTCAAATTCTTTGTGTATACCTGATATTAACTCTCTGTTGGATATGCAGCTAGCAAGGATTTCCTACCTTTCTGCTGGACAGGAATCTTCACATATCTATTTGCTGTATAAGAGCTTTTGAATTTCACAAATTTCAATGTCATTTGTGTTTATCCTTGAGTGACCAGAGTTCTGTTTGGGAACTCCTTGCCTGTGCCTTTTATCTAAGGGATTTCCCCTCATTTCCCTCTAGTTGTTTCAGAGTTTTGAGTTTTACAGTAGATCACCCATCCGTTTGGGGTGGATTTTGTGCACGGTGAGAGATAAGGGTTTATTTTCATTTTCTACATGTCGGTATCCAGTTTGATCTGCCATCATGCTGTGTTTTCTCAACTTGTGTTTTGGCACCTTTAAAAAACTGGTGAATGGTGTTGTGTGGCTTGTATCAGGTCCTTCGGTTCCACGCTCTTGCTCTATGTGTCTTTTATGTTCCTGTATTTTATGTTCCAAAGTTCCAGTGTTGTTTTTCTATCATTACGGTTCTGAAATAAGGTTTGAAATCCGATATGGTAATACTCCTAGCATTCCCCCTCTACCCCATGTGGTGCTTTAGCTACTGATTTTTTCTTCCATATGATTTTTAAGATTATTTTTGGGGAAAAAAAAGAATTGGCATTATGACTTAGATTTCCTTGAATCTGTAGATGCTTAATAAGATGCCTATTGTATAACATTAATGCTACTGATCCATGAATTTAGAAGATTTTCCGTCTTCTAATATTTACCCTAATCTCTTTCATTAGTGTTTTAAGGTTTTCATTTAAAAAGTCATCTATTTCTTGTTAAAGTTTATTCCAAGGTATTTTGTTTTTTTGTTTGTTTGTTTGTTGTTTCCTTGCTTCCTTACTTGCTTTTTTGTTTTGAGGCTATTATGAATGGCATTGCTATATTTTTTTCTTGGTATGGTTGTCATTATTATATTGGAACACTACTGATTGAAAGTCTTTATCTAGGAATTTTAGCTAGTCTGTAGCTAGGAGTTTTATGTTTGTTTTTAGGAACTCTTCTGCATAAAATCATATCATCTGCAAATAGAGATTTCATGACTTCTTCCTTTCTTACTCATATCCCTTTTATTCCTCCTGTTATGTCTCTGACTAAGACATCAAATGCGGTATTGAAAAACAGTGGGAAGGATGGCCAGCCGTATCTTCTTCCTGATCTAAATGGGACAGTTTCAAGTTTTTCTCCATTAACCATGATGTTAGCTATACATTTGTCACATAAACCTTGATTAAGATATGTTCCCACCGTCCTTAGTCACCCAGGTTTAGTTTCCTTGTTGTTGGTTTCTATAAAGAGATTTCCATTTTCTCAAAGCTCTTTTCTATAGCTATTGTCATTTTTATGTACTTACAGAAATTTATGAAATTGATTCACTTATTTTTTAAATATGTTGAACCATCACTGAATCTCTGTAATGTGTTCGCCACAGATAATCTTTTGAATATGTTCTTAAATTCAGTGTGAAGGCATTTTATTGAGAGTTTTTGTGCTCAAACCATTGAGGAAAATAGTCTATCATTTTATTTTTCTATTGTGTTGCCATCTGATTTTGCTATCAATATGATTGTTTTGTGGAGTTTGGGATTGTTCTTTTGTTTTTAATTCTTTGAAAACTATTGAGAAACATTGGTTTTAGCTGCATTAATGGCTGGTAGAATTTGTAGTCAATTCACCTGAACCAGTGCTTTTGACAATAAGGAATTTATTTTATTACCAATAATATTGCTTACTGTATGTCTGTTTAAGTTATTTGTCTCACCTCAGTTTTAAGTTTGGTAGGACACATACATCAGGAAATTAATATATTTCTTCTCAAAATTCTATTTTTATGGAAGATTGGATTCTAGACATGACCTTATGATTTTCAGAATTTCAATTATAATTTTTGTAATGTCTTTATTTTCATCTCTAATAAATCATCTTGGCTCTTCACTCTCTTTGTTAATGTGGCTAAGGGTTTGTCAATCCAATCTATCTTTCCAAAGAACTATTTTGATAATTCTTTTGGTATTTTTGATCTTTGGTTTGTCGCTTAGTGCTATTTCACTGATTTCTGCCTTAGCCTTAGTTATTTATTTCCATCTACTCCTTAAGAATTTGGTTTTATCTTGTTTCTTTTTTTCAATGCCTTAACATGCATAATAAAGTTATTAATTTAAGAGCTCTATGATGTTATAATATAGTCATTTGGAGCTTCAGATTTTCCACTTAAGCTGCCTTCCTCATAATCTATAGGTTTGGAAATTAATTTTTTCAGTTCTATAAATGATTTTATTTGTGTTTTGATTTCTTCAGCCTCATTAATCTTTCTGTACTGTGTTCTTTAATGTCCATGAATCTGTATTTTTTTTTGTGATTTCGAATGTTGTTGACTTCTAGCTTCCTTTGATTAAGATCAGAGAAAATGCAAGGATTTATTTCACCTTCCTTGTAATTATCTCATTTGATTACCTTTAACTTGAAATATATTTTGTCAGTATATTAGTCAGGATTCTCTAAAAGAGTAAAAATGATAGAATAGATATTAATAGATAGGTAGGATGATTGATAGATATAATAGATAGGTAGATGGATGGATAGATAGGTGATGATAGATAGATAGATAGACAGACAGACAGACACTAAACTGGCTTGCATGATATAGTCCAGGAAGTTCAACAATGAGTGTCTCACACTAGATAGGATAAGAATCTGGTAGGCATTTAACTCAAGAAGTGGGATGTATCATTAGTTCTGATCTGTACAGAAGGCATAGAACTGCTGAGCTTCACTCCACATTAGCAGCCAAAAAAGGGTGCAAGTTCAGCCAGTGTATTAGAACAGCATCAACTCTTTCTTTCTTGTTCTCATTTGTTTGCAATATTGTCTTCTATTCATTAATTCTAATGTGCCTTTTACCCTTAAAGGTAAGGTGATCTTGTATACAACAAAAAGATAGATTCTGTTTTCTAATCCAATTGACTAGACTACCTTTTATTTGGTAAAATTAAAACATTAAAGTTCAGAGTTATTATTGGAGGATTTATATTAATTGCTCTTGCACTGTTGTGTGTGCTTTTGGTTTTTTTAGTGCTATTTCACATTATGCTTTCCTGGAATAATTTATTTTTCCCTACAGCATTTGGATATACCTATCCTTCTCATCAGTTTGAAGTATTGCTCCCAGTATTCTCTGTGGGCTGACTTGGTGATGATTATAAATTTTAGCCTGTTTTCATCAAAGAAAGTTTTGCTTTCTCTTTAAATTAAATGGGTAATTTTCAGGGTTCTTTTTTATAAATTTACTATAAATATATTCTACTTTTGACGTGAAATTCTTTTCCTTCCTCCATGTCCATAATTCATGTATTTATTATTTATATGGTGTCTCAAATATCTTGTATATTATATTATTTTAAAAATTTATCATGTCTCTTTAATTCAATGATCTAGTTTTCCTTTCTTATCTTCAAACAAGGATAACCTGTTTACTACATGATGTATTATGTTGGTAAACTTGGTACTGAGCCTTTTAGTAGATGTCTTCTTTGTCAATTTGACACAGGTTAGAAGTTAGAATCATTTGGGAAGAAGGAAACTCAATTGATAAAACTGCCTCCATTAGATTGGCCTGTACACAAGTCTGTGGAGACATTTTCTTGGTTAATGATTGATATAGGACAGCACCCCCTCAACCCCCGTGATCACTGTCATCCTAGGGAAGGTGGTCCTGGGATCTATAAGAAAGCAATCATTGCAAAGGAAGGGGTAGAAAATCTTGTAAGAGCCAGAGAAATAGGGATTTTTCCATAAGATTGTTTATATTAGAAATATCAGAAAAGCTACACCTATGATGTCTCTCTCACAGACATGGCTGAGTAAATCTGGCCTGAACATGGACAACACCAATAGACATGATAACAAAGACTGGGGTGTGTTAAGGGAAACTCTCAAGGTCTCAACCATAGACAAAGAAGTACTGGCAACTAAGGAAAATAGTCCTGAGACTGAGAGTGGGAAAATAATCTTTCCCAGGATAGAGTACAAAATTAGTTATCCATATACCAAGTGGTCAGCCCTGAAAGCATATACATATAAGTAACATTAAATAAACTGAGCAAGTTTTATTTATGAATATATGTTCATAAATTATAAATATCATGAATTTGAAACTGAGAAAGGATGGTTTGGATGGAGGAAAAGGAAGACAGATGTGAAATAATTGATATTAAAAACTCAAAAAAATGTCAGAGTGGGCTAGGTGGAGCAAGCTAGTAAGGAGTATCCTCATTATCTCTGCTTCTGATTAAGTGATGTGAGATACATAAGCCAGGTAAATGCTTTAATCCCAAGGTGGTTTTGGTCATAGTCTTTAATGCCACATCAGAAAGCTAATTAGAATATTCCCTGAGCCTTGAATGGGAAAAGGTTAATATAGATTATTCACAGTATGACTGTTCCTCAGAAAGATGAGAATGAGTCTACCTCAAGATCAGCTTTGTCACTTAGACAAACACACAAAGGATGCTTCATCCTACCACAGGGACCACAGGGACCACAGGGACCACATTTACTTCTGCCTTATTCATAATAGATACATACTGGAAATAACCTAGATTTCCCTCTACAGAAGAATGCATAAAGAAAATGTGGTACATTTACACAATGAAGTAATACTCAGCCATTGAAAAAAAAAAGACATCATAAATGTCCAGGCAAATGGATGGAAACTAGAAAAAAAAAAATCATCCTGCGTGAGGTAACTTAGGCCCAGAAATATGCATACGGCATGTATTCACTTTTATCTGGATATCGGCCATTAAACAAAACTGCAATCCATAGACCCTGAGATGTTAGAACTAAGGAGGAAACATGAATCTCCCTGGAAGGAGGAAATAGAATAGATTTTATGGGTAGACTGAAAGAAGAGGACAAGAATGGGAGCTTCAGGTGGGAAGGAGGATGGAAGATGAAATTGAGAGAAGGATTAAGGGGAGAAACAGCTACTGTGGAAAGGCATTTGAGGGGCAGTATGAAAACCTACTACAGTGAAAACTTTTTATAATATATGAAAAGTTTCCTAATGAAATCTCCAAATAATGAGGGAGATGGAACCAGCTTGCTACGTTGTAGAAGATTATTTTTAATTATGTATGAAATAATTGTTTTGTGTACTGTTGGGTAAAGTGCTAACTAGGCCTTGGCATTTTGTATTGTCTGCAGGTGTTGGATTTATGTGGGGGATGTTTGATTGCTAATGATCTGCACGTGCTCTCAGTAGCACACCCAAGTAGTACCAAATCACTAAAAACACCTGAGCTCAGATACTCAGAGTTCTGCTGTTTAGTATGGCACTTGCCAGGATGGTGGTTTCCTCTGCTGAAGTCTGGCAGAGTTTGCACATATGAGAATGCCCCCATGTCTTCCTTGGTGAGCCACAAGAGCAGCAAACTACTATATGGCTATCCCTTGTTACTAAATAAAGTTCCCAGTGCCAGGATTGGTGATTTAAAGAGTCCCATTGAAATTCCCAAGCAACTCAGGCTATTGACAAGAAAATAGGTTACTCTCCACAAACTGACAGCAATGTCCCATTGCCGAAGACAACAGCCACACACCCCATTGAACAGGGTTAAGTAGAGCTGGTGCCTACATAAAACCTTCAGCCTATGTTCTAGTGTTTGGCACAGAAAGGCACTCGTCAGGCTACTAAAAGTGATACGTAAACACCAACCAAACCACAAAACTTTTGATGAACAATTTCTCTACCTGACAATTCTGCTAAGGCAATAGCTGCACAAATCGTGTAGTAGTAACCAATATTTGATTTGACTTAAAGTCCACTGATCGAGATGGAACCCATATTGGACTCTGCTTGGGTGACAAAGAACCAGAGACTAGATAGTTCAGGGTAAAACAAATACTATTGATCTGGATGCCTTTTTCAGCCATCATCAGAGAGGCTTCCTCCTGCAGCAGAGGGAAACAAATACAGAAACCCATAGGAAGACATTACATAGGGAGAGAAACCTTGAACCACACAGCTCTAAATGAAATGTCTCCATCAAATCTCTATCAGACTTCAAGAGAACCCCATGGATGAGGAGGCAGAAGAAGCTCTCTAATAAAACAAATGAGCAAGACAGGTGGTTGTGGCGCAAACCTTTATATTTTTAGTTTCTCATACGTTTTAGTCTTGTATAACCAGACCCCCATTCTCCCCTCCTTCCATTCCTCCAAGATCAGCCGAGCCCCTTTTTCCCCCAAGTCAACCTCTCCACTCTGCTTCCCCTCAGTAAAGAGCTGGCCTCCCAAGGTTACCAAACATGGAATAACAAGATGGAACAAGGTCAAACACAAGCCCCTACATCAAAAATGGACAGAACAATCCAGCAGGTGGAAAAGGGTGCCAAGGGCAAGTAAAAGGGTCAAAGATGCCCACACACTCCAAGTTTTAGAAAATCTACAAGAACACCAAGCCAGAAAACCATATGATATATGCAGGAGCCCACACAGGCTCTGTGCCTGCTGCTTCAGTCTCTGTGAGCCCGTAAGAGTTCTGCTCAGTTGACTCCATGGAGCTTGTTCTCCTGGTGTTCTTGACCTCTTTGGTTCCTGCAATCTATCCTCCTTCTCTTCCAAGGGGTTCCCCAAGCTTCACACGGTGTTTACCCTAGGCCTCTGCATCTGCTTCCATCAGCTGATGGAGGAAGCCTCTCTGATGACAACTGAGCTAGGCATCATTTTATGGGCATAGCAGAATATCATTAGGATTCATCTCTGGGCTATCCAGCGTCTGATTCCTGGCCAGCCCTGCAGTGTCAGGCCTGGGCTCTTTCCCTCAGCATGGGGTTCTGTCTTTCCATTGCCCAGCAGGTGCTGCTAGTGGGATAGGTTATAGGTCAAAGGTTTTGTGACTAGGATGGTGTCGTAGCACTACCCCAGGAAGACTCCCCTGGTTAGTGGAGTTGGTCTTTTCAGACTCTCTATGCCCTATTACTATTGGTCCTTGCTAGGGTCACCTTTATAGATTCCAGGGAGTTTCCACTGCACTAGGTCTCCAGATCATCCTCAATGATATCCAATTCCTATATTTTCTCCAACCACCCGTCTCCCCTACGTTGTCCCTCCTCTTCCTGTTCCCATCCTTCCCCAGCTCTTCTGCCATGCCTGTTTTACTCCCCCTTCCCAGAGAGATCCAGGTTTCCCCACTGGCCCCAGCACTCAGGAAGAAGAGGCAGGTGAATCTCTGAGTTTGAGGCCAGCCTGGTCTACGGAACAAGTTCTAGGGTACCCACGGCTACACAGAAGAAACCCTGTCTTGAAAAACAAAAAACAAAACAAAACAAAAAATAACCAAGTAAAACTCATATGAACTCACAGAGACTCCGGCAGCAATCACATGGCCCACAGCAGTCTGCCTCAGGTCTTCTGCGAATATACTACAATCTTCAGTTTACTACTTTTGTTGGACTCCTAAAAGTGTGAATGAGTGGCTTCCTGAAGCTTCTGCCTTCTTCTGGGGCTCTTTTATTTTTCTCTTGGCGTGTCTGACTTTGATATGATGATCTTTCTTTTATCTTATTATGTTTTATTTTGTTTTGTTTAAAAATATGAATATAGACGATTCGACTGAGCTGAGACCTCATGAAACAGGAAGAACTAATTAAACCCAGGGGAGGATTTATCAATAGCAAAAATGGGGCAGACCTGAAAGTTTGGAAAGACCTGGGGTGAAGAGACTAAGCAGGATGGCTTAGTTGTAGGAAAGACAGATAGATAGAGTACAAATATTCTCAAGAAAAGTACACTCATCAATTTTAAGATATTATCAATTATTTTATAACAGTCATTTTTAAATAGATTTCCAAAGCTAGAAGAAAGCTATATTATAAAACAGTATTTTGGAAAATATTTGAAGAAAAAATTGAAAGTGAAAAGAAATGAATGGTTTACCACTGGCTCACTGCCCTCCAGTAGGAAAAAGCAAATTATAATTATTTGAATTATTTGAATTCCTCCTCCACATACACATGCACGTGCATTCCCAGACAGACCAGCGTTACTGCACCAAATTCACACCCAGCAAGACCCTGAAGGTTTCTAATTGAGAGAATTAAAGTCAGCAGAAAAGTGTAAATAAGCTCCTGGACTCTGCGCTAAAGAATTCTGGGTATAAGATGTGTGGGAAGTCTCCAAACACAAATCTTCAGCAACCAGATAGCAATAGGTCACTTCAAAATGAAGCTAAAACCTCCAGTGTTGCATTAAGATTCTCTGATTCTGCTTTATTTCAATTTACTAAATGCGTTTCTAGTAAGTCACAATCAAGAAGATACATATTAAGATCATTTAGATA
Source organism: Cricetomys ansorgei (assembly GCA_026225945.1). NCBI lineage: Eukaryota > Metazoa > Chordata > Mammalia > Rodentia > Nesomyidae > Cricetomys > Cricetomys ansorgei. Next base: position 2,872,526 of record JAMJFZ010000289.1, on the reverse strand, counting down.
GTATCCGTAAATGATAGAGAGTTATCATTGCAGGGAGCAAAAGTCATGATGGTGTCTTTATAGCACGTCTGACCCTGGGCAGCACCAGCTGCAGACCCCTGTGGAGGAGCCTACTCAGGTGAATTAATAAGAGGATCTTAGTTATTTCTGACATTCAGCTTCAGTTACTGTTGTATAAACAGTGACCTGACTTGTGAGTTCACATTTTACTGCATGAGAGAATTAATCTCTCCAAAGTATTAGTGAATTTTGAGTCAGATTCCAATGTATTCCATCAAATAAATATAGTTCAATGCCTATATACATACATCTACGTGGATTATATTTTATATATATATGTTTGTAATTTGGGTTCTGTCTATTTCCAGTATTGGCAGCACATCCATTCTCTTGATATTTCCCTTTCTCTATAAATTGATAAGAACGGACATAAAACAGCTGGATAGTTTCATCTTATCAATATAAAGCATGTGTTTCTTTCGAAAATTGACTGGAAAAATATCATTTGTTTCCCACAGTATGAAAATGACAAAATACAAGAAAGGCTTACATGACTACAGGTCCCTGAAGATGAACAAAAAATACAGGGAACATCCTGCATTGGGTTTACTCACCTACAACCACACAGGGACCAATTACACAGATCGAGGATGGCTTGACAGAATCCAGAATGAGTTCAGGAGTCCTGAGAGAGAAGTGGAGATCAGATCAATACAGTTCCGGCATAAATGAAAGCAGAGGTAATTAATACTGGAGGCCAACCAATAAATTAGGCAATTGTGTTTAGGAAATGAAGTAGGGATTTTGCTGTCCTGCGATTTCCTCTGTTAATCACACAGAAAAGCTGAGGCCAGCTTGTAATCTTTTCCATAAACAACATTTCTTCGATGTGCTAAGAGGTCTACTAGGGAGATATGTGTGATGAAGATGAAAATTAATCCCTTAAATATATTAGCAAAGATGAATCACCTAAAAATGTAAAACAGCCAAAGAAGTAAAGTATGACTATGTTTGTGTGTCAGAAAGAAGAGAATACTTATTCTTTATTAAAATAATATTTATTGTTTATTATTAATTATTATTATTAATTAATAATATTTATTAACAGTTTTATACTTTTAGCTGAGATTATATTACTAGTCCAGGCTTTGTCACTCCTGTTTGTAATGCCAGTATTCAGCGAGTTGACGCAAGAGGGTTGCTGCAAATTTCAAAGCCAACCTGGGCTACAGTCTGACATATCAGTGAATACTAGGCCGTAGTGAGATAATTGTGTGCCTCTCGAAAAATCACATAATAACTGCATAAAAGTTTATAGTAAACATTAGTAAGTTTTCAGAAACACTAAATTTTCAGTTGGTATGAAATTATGGGGATTTTTAAACTGTTGTTAATTATAAATGTTATTACATATCAACCAATAAATACAAATGTGTAGGTCAATGGAAAGTCTCGTACCTAAAATTTGAGGTGCTTACGTTACCTAGCCATACCACGTGTCAGACACACGCTAGTAAAAAGTACACATCTATTTAATACTTGTTCATGAAACAACCATAGGTTTAATTATATATTTTACATTCCTTTCCACAAATCATTAGTGATTTCCAATATTATCTTTTATAGCAAGAACATTGTATAGCAAAAACAGTTTAAATAAGTAAAAATATCTATTACAAAAGATAGTACATGTACAAATTCTCTAAAAATTTAGAATTGAAAATTTAATTTTGCTGATGTGTTTCCAGACATTTTTGCAAGTACTTTACATTAGGAAAATCTGCATGAAGCTTTTGCTTTTTGTCATTGCTGTGTAACACATTATACAATGTTATAGTTTAAAGCAGCACCAAATTGTGGTTGAATCATTTCTGTGAGTAGCTGGGTTCTCAGCTCAGGGTTGTACAAGCTGAAAATCAAATGTTGGTAAGAATGTATTCTAAAGTGGAAGAAGACAGACTGGCCAAGAATCCATACCCCTACATCCTAGGTTGTTGGCAGAATTCATTTCCTGATATACTACTGTGTTCATGAGAGTTTTCTTCATCAAAGCTAGCCACAAACATAACCTTTATTACTTCAAGTTTTGACTAAAACCTGTTACTATTTTACAGTTATCACTTGGTTAGAACCATCCGAGATAATCTTCTTCTCAATGATTAGATTCAAGAGGCCTTAAGGATATTCACAAAGCCTCTATGATATAGTCATATATTTGATACATATTCGCAGCTCCTATTCACTGTTGGAAGGGACAGAAGTTTTTGCTACTCTACTGGCCAAAACTATTCTCCAATAAACATTCCTAATCATTTTGATTTCTGCCTCTTCTCACTTGGTATCAGACCACATGCAGGACACTGTTGTTATTGTTTTTTTGCTATTACTAGGTTGTTTCTATCTGTTTATATTTCAGTTCTAGGATTTCCCAGCTCGTTCTGTTGTGGTTGTTTCCTAAATGCTACTTTTGCTAACATGTACCCCTAAGATTCTTATCTATTGGCAATTTCCATTTTCTTCTTAGTACCTTGTTCACTGACTGGAATGGTTTCCTAATGAAGTTCATTAGTTTTTAACAAGTTTCAAGGTATCTGTTCTAGTTTGCTTTCTGTTGCCGTGACAAAACAATAACCAAAAATAACTTGGGAAGAAGGAATTTATTTCACCTTACATTCTCGGGTTAGTCGTTTATAACTTTGGGACATCAGGGCAGGAACCTGAATGCAGGAAATGAAGCAGAAATCAGAGAGGAATTGTGCTAACTTGCCACCTCTGGCTTCTCCAGTAAACACCTGCCCTGATATAGAACTGCCCACATTTGGCTAAGCTCTCTTGCATCAATCAGCAATAAAAATGCCCCACAGATATAACCACAAGCTAATCTGATGGAAGTAGTTCTTGCTTGTGATTCCTAGGTTAATGTTAATTGAACTAGGACTGTGACAGTATCCTTTGGTTTTAATTATCCTTCTTGCTTTGTATTTTCTATTGTATTTATTTCTGTTCTTTATCATATCTAATATTACACAATATTATTTGGGGATTAGCTTACTCATAATTTCATATTTACTTAAGCTAACTACTTAAATCATCAACTTAAAATGTATCAATATTAAAGTGATGGCTATGTCTAAAGATGGTGTTGCAACATCACCTGGAAATATTTTAAGTACTCTGTAGGTATTTTCTGAAATATATTGCTTTATCCCCAAATAATTAGGGATTTACAGGTATCCTCTTGTAAATAGAATATTACTTAAATATTTGTGGCTTGAGAATATATGTGAATAATTTCAACTCTATTAATTTTGTCTTTTTTATGATGAAACAAACATATGGTTAGTCTGTTTTATGAACAGGAAAAGAATGTGCCTTCTGTGACTTATATGTCTTAAAATTGATTATGCCCACTGGAGATAGTATCCTCAAACCTTTTATTTATTGTCAATTACACAATAATGAGTATTGATGTCTAGATTACAACTAAGAAACTATTTTCCCATTATCTCTATCAAGTTTGGTGTGATATCATTTTAATCTGCTGCTTCGTGTACTTTTGAGACTGTCATCTCTTCCTGGTGAACTGATTTCACAGTGTTTGAATTTTTTTTCTACACCTGGAAATATATTCTAGTCTGATATCTAATCTTCTCTATAATTGCAGAACTGCTATAACGTTCATACACTTAGTGTTTGCCTAGAAGTTCATGACAGCAAGAGATTAGCAGTCCAGGAAGACATCTCGTTGGTGTTACTCAGAATTTCCCTGGCCATCAGAGATAATCTCTGAAGTTGTCTTCTTTCAACAACAATAATGAACCATGTCACCGACCACTAGAGTCAAACAATCACTGTGGGCTGTGATGAACTACAATAAAGAGAAGATATCTCTACTCACTCAGACGTAGGTCTCAGATGGATCAAGCTACGTATCACCTAAGAGACTTTTTCCTGCTGACTAGATTTTGTAGTTCTAGAAAATACTATGCAAGCTGCCAGGAGAGGAAGGCAGTTGAACTGAAGTCATATTTACTTACAGTAACTTTCATTTATCTCATTTTCCCCAAAAAGACTCATTGATTTTTTAAGATGGTCTAAAACAATGACAAAGACAGAGTGTTGTGTATTTTTTATGAGACTATTATTATTCTTTCTATATGCATATTTTAATTTTGAATTCTAATAATTTGAAGTTTTAAATTCATTTCTTCACTTAATATCATAATTTGTGTCTATGTGAATATCATAATTCAATCCAAAGGACTTTCAATCACATGGAAACACTGCTTCTATACCATATTATATCATAAAATTTCAATTCAAATGAACTTTTTAATGGGCAAGAATTAAATGAAAACTTTTCTCAACAAAATAAAAGTTAGAGAAAGCAAGAGCAATGATATGTTATCAAAAATAAGTGAAGACACTCTTGGCTGTGGCATTTTTCATATAGGTGGATTGTGACTTCATTATGGGGGGAATTTATTTTTCAAATAAGTTTGAACACCTCTTCTGAGTAAAGAAATAAAATTTCAATCTTATAAAAGAAGAGCACAGTAACATGGGATTATTTTGTATCTTCCATAAAACAGGAGGAAATGTCAGTACAAGGACATTGCATATAGACTTTGGTAAAAGCTAAAACATTACTAAGTGCCCTCCTTAAGACACCACAATCTAAGCTTTCTTCCCAAAAACAGAGTGATAAGTTGCTAATGCATTTTAAAGGTTTCAGGGAGAGATCAAAACACACAGAAAGAAACTTTTAAACGTTTTAAAACAGGTGTAAAGAAGAATAAAGGTTTTTGTACATGTTTCCAAATAAGGGGAAAGGTACAAGCAAATCCATTAAGTAGCTCTAAAGGTACAGTTGCCTTTTATTGGCATCATCCCAGAACAGAAAATAAATTTTTTTAAAAGTGATAATGTATAACTTATTATATGTTAATGCACTAGGATTTTATGTTAGCAAGTGTGGAATAATCATAAGTATGGTATGAGAAATAAATAAGGTAAAATAAGCATCGATCTTCCCACCTTTCCATACAAACAGAACTTACCTGCTTTATTACAAAGTCTAAGGGGAATTAATTAGCTCAACTCCTACATCACAATCAGTTTGAAGACACGTGAAAGCAGATAGGAGCACAGACTTGGGAGAAAATAACGTTGGAATCTTGAAAGGACATGAAAGAAATATAGAATCATCTCCACTGGAACAAACCTATCTTGTAATTTAAAAGAGATTCCAGTAAGTTTAAAAACGGGGTCACGCATTTTAGATATTCTTTGGTGTGGATCAAAGTATGAAAAAGGACTATTCATCTTTGAAGTTGAGTTTTCTGCAGAAATTCACATACTCACGGTATGTTCATTTTCAATTTGATTTAATGAATTTCTTATTTATGTACTAAGTAACAGATCTGATCCTATGGCCCACATGTAAATGAGAACATGTATCATTTGTCTTTCTGGCTTGATTAGCTCGCTCAGCATAATGTTTTCCAGTTCCCTGCATTTACCTGCACATTCTATAATTCCATTTTTCTTTACAGCTGAACAAAATTCCATTGTGTATAGGTACTGGATTTTTATTATTCATCAGTTCATGGACATTTAGATTGTTTCAGTGTCCTAGCTATTTTGAACACAGCAGAAATGAACATGGATGAGCATGATGTGAGTCTGTAATAAAATGTAGAGTCTTACAGATGTACGCTCAGGAGTGGAATACTGGCTCCTATGGTAATTACGTGTCTAGGCTTTTGAAAATATTCCATACTGATTTTCATAGTGTCTGCTTCTGTTTGTATGGCCACCAACAGTGCTTGAGAGTTCTCCTCTCTCCACATCTTTTCTAGCGTTTGCTATCTTTTGTTACCTTAATCATAGTAATTCTGACTGAGGTAAGGTGAAATCTCAGAAAGTTTTAATTTGTACTTCCCCAGTGTCTAAAGAACACGAACACTTAAAAAATATTTCTTAGTCACCATCTTAGTTATTTTTCAGTCAATGTAATAATACACCATGAGCAAGGCAGCCTAAAGAAGAACTTGTTCTTTGATGCTTACTATTCCATATAATTAGAGTCTGTGATATTAGGACAGGAAACAGGTGGTGGCAGACATGGCAACTGGAGTTGAAAGCTGAGAACTCATGTTTCGAACCATGAGCAGGGAACAGAGAGAGTTGGATTTTGTCAAAGACCTTTTCCACAGCTATGGGAATGATCATATTATTTCTGTCCCTGAACAGAATTACTTGATGAATTACATTTATTCATTTATTTATGTATGCGGAACCATCTCCGCATGTCTGGAATAAAGCCAACCTGATCGTAGTGAATGATATTGTAGACATGATTTTAAATTCAGTTTTCAAATATTTTATTGAGAATTTTTCATCTCTATGTTTATCCAGAAGACAGGCTGCAATTATCTTTATATGTTGGGTCTTTATCTCATTTTATTTTCAAGTTAATGCTGAGTTTGTAAAAATAGTCTTAACTTGTGTTTTCTTTACTACTTTATGAAATAATTGGAATAGGGTTGATACTTTTGAAAGGATGGTACAATTCTGCACTGAATCCCTATGTCCCTAGGCTCTTTCTAGATGGTTGTTTAATTCCTCCTCTACTTAATTCATTTTTAATGAGCTTTGAATACCTTCATATCCTTTGCTCATTCATAGAGATATATCCACATGCTTCTTCCCAAAATAGTCTTCTCACCAATGTTACAATCATCTTCTCAGGTTTTATCATCATCCATCCAAACCATTGGTATGGGCTGTGAATCTTGATCAACATAATATCATCAAGAAAGTGGATCTATGTAATATTTTGTGGGAATTGACCAAGATTCATTTGAACTAGTTTATAACGCAGAGCTGGGCATTAAAAATCCCCTTGAATATAAAGTTATATTCCTGACCTTTCCAACTGAAATCAGATTGCTTCTGGCAGTCCTGATGGACAGGTATAAAAGAAAAGCATTTTCAAAATCCATAACTGCATATCCTATATAAGGACATGTGTTAACCTCCTCAAGAAAGGACACCACATCTGGTATATCAGCTGCGATCAAAGTCACTACTTGATTAGGTTTGTGATAGCCAGCAGTTGTTTTCCATGATCCATCTGTCCTCTGCACAGGCTAAATAGGAGAGTGAAGGAAAAATGCAGTGGGAACTTCTGCCCTTTCAGTTTAAGTCCTTGATGGTGGCACTAATTCTATAATCCTTTCAGGAATGTGCCAACTCCATGATTTTCATTAGCTTTTCTCACCATAATAGCCTTCACTCTACAAGTCATGAAATCAATATAGCAATTCTGTCAACTTCTAAGTATACCCATCCCAATTTTACATTCAAGAACTGGGAAAACAACCACAAGGTGAGTGTGGGGAACCATTGGGAATCAGACTTCAGTCAAAACTTGATTAATCACCTGACTTCTGTAAGCCTCTACTTTAACTGGAGGACTGCAATGACTCCTGGGCTCTCACAGAATCACTGTCAATTCATAACCAGTATCCAGTAAACTCTGGAATGTGTGATTGTTTGCTTTTAACCTCATGCAAAGTTACCATAAAAAGGCTAGAGGTATCTCTGGGAAGGGATGGAGGAAAGGCTAAGTGTAAAGCTCTAAGATTATTTCATAAGGATCTTTCCCAAGGGAACCTGGACTTCATTTCATTCAAGGGTTTCTGAGTATGCAAACTGGAGCAAGTCTAAAAATTGGTTGAGATGCACACATACCCTATTGCTACCATCAAATGAAAACTTTCTTTCATGGGTTTCAGAATTCTTCTGCTTAAACAGATTGAACAAAGCATAGTAGTCTTATTACATGTTTCACTTCTGGAAACACCATTAGCCAGTACCAAAAGTCCATATAATTCACTGCATTAATAAAAATCACTCTGCCGGTGTTGCCTATTACAGTCTGATCATTAAAAAATTACTTTTCCTATTCTGTTCATTATGATAATTACACCCTTCTTTGGCTTTAAAGATTCAGTGCTGCCACCTGGCCCCTGTTAATCCAGGCTCCAATTAAGCCCATTACATTTAATTGATCCAATTGAACAACAGTATCTCCAATTCTAAGATCTGCTACAAAAAAAGAGCAATGCCAAAGCCCTTCAAATCTACTGGTGACCATCTATGCGTTTTCAGTCTTATAGCATTAGTAAATGACATGTTCTCAGAGCTCTCTCATTGTGGTGAATTGGGTTTTACACAGTATTACCACTCCAGAATTCCAGTTTCCCTGAATTTTAAAACACCATTAGCAGTACCAATGCCTCCATAACTGGCATCTCCAGTTCCTTTCCAATAGGTTACTTTTTGAAAAAAGAACCCTACTGAAGCTGGGGACCTTGAACCCTCAGATTAGCAAGGGCTTATTCCTCCTAAGGGAGTAGTTACTCCACTCATAGCAGATGTTGCAACCCTACCCATGCTCCCTGCAGTTATTACCTTCTCTGTTTTTGCCTAAGAGAGTTAATCCTTTATTGTCTCAAACCAATCCTTAGCTTCCTTAAAAGAGATGCCTGCACTGGTCTGCACCAGGTCCTCTGTATATACACTATGACTTCCAGTTTAGTGATTTTATGGGAATCCTAAGTGTGCAAATGAGTGTGTCTTCTTCAGGTGGATTCTCTTAGGCTCTTTTCCTTCTGTTTGTTTGTCTTGTGCAATTCCTATGTAATGAGTTTTTGTTTTATTTTTTTAAAGGAACTCTATTGTAAACAGTTTATGCAAATCTAGAGTAAGTTAATTTTTGCCATTGAACTCATAGTTTTCCTTTGTCAGTTTGTCCAGGGATTCTAAAAGCAACTATCCAGAATCATCATTTTCCTTATTTTTTCACAAACTTTGGAAAGTTTTCTGTACAGAATCCCTAAATTCCTTGTTCCTCAAAATAAAGAAGTCAAATACTTCAAACCATAGTCTTTCAGTGTTCCTCATGCCAACAGAGGAGTCTTCTGTAATAGTACCGGTCAGTGAATTGTAAAGCCTCTTCCAGATTCTTTAAAAGTTCACCTTATAATTCTATTTCTCTAAAACCACTCCTGGTACAACAAAGTGTATTAGTCTGGTTTCAAAGGAAGAGAAACAGAAAAAAAAAATAGAGATAAAGGTAGAGATAGATAGATGATAGATAGATGGATGATAGATGGATGATAGATAGATAGATAGATAGATAGATAGATAGATAGATAGATAGATAGATATAAATATACATATGGAATTTATTAGATTTACTTACAGACTATGGTTCTTGTAGTTTAACAGTGGTTGTCTTCAAACAGAAAATCAGAGAAACTTGTAAATTCTGCAGTCCCATTCTGGCCCTGGTGTCTTAGAAAATTCCTGAAGAGATGCTAATTTTCAGTCTGTGTTAGAATTCCAAAGGTTCTTGTAGTTTAACAGTGGTTGTCTTCAAACAGAAAATCAGAGAAACTTATAAATTCTGCAGTCCCATTCTGGCCCTGGTGTCTTAGAAAATTCCTGAAGAGATGCTAATTTTCAGTCTGTGTTAGAATTCCAAAGCACTTGGGTCAGGATCTTGCAAGTGAATACCTCAGCTACAGGATAGATTAACTTGCCAGTTAGTAAGGACAAGCAGGCACAAAGCAAAACTTCCTTCTTGAATGTTCTTTTATGTAGGCGCCAACGAGTGGGTTTAGCCCAGATTTGGGTTGGTATTCTAGCTACAAATAATCTCACTGAGAATTCCTCACAGCTGTTAATGCCCAACAGCTTGAGTTGCAGTTGAATCCAGTTATAGTCAAGTTTACAACTAGGGTTTTGCATAACAGAGAGTTTCAACTCTGGTCCGGTCTGTTTGGACTTCTGTGTTTCTCTCTTTTCTGGATGGATTTCACTTTCTCTAAATTTTGGAAATTTCCTTCTATATCTTTATAAACAATAGATTATAAGCCTTTTGGAGGAAATTCTCCTTGTTTTGCCTACAATTAGTAGCTTTTTGTTTCTTTTAGTAGTGTCCCAAAGTTCTAAGATATTCCGTTCATAAACACTTTAAGTTTCAGATTGACCTTTACTAAATGACTGAATTCTCCTCTTTTGCCTTCATAACTTATATTGTTTCTTCCACCTGACCTATTTATTGGCAAATTTTTCCACTGAACTTTTTATTTTACTTGTGTGTTTTTCATTTTCACTGTGATTTTTGTTGGGATTTCTTATTATTTTCTGTTTAATAAATTCTATTTTGTAATTGTGAATTGACAACTTTATTTTATTCAGTTGTCTGTGTTCTCTTAGAAAATGTTGAAGTCCTCTTTGAATTGTTTTACCATATTTACAATCTTGAATTGTATGTTGAATTGAATTGAATTGAATTTTGTGTTTGGAATTTTATTTACATCATTTTCAAAACTTAAAAATGTATACTTGTTTTTATTTTTTATAAGAGTTTGTCTATATATGTGTATGTATGTGTGCCATATGCATTTCTGGTACTCCAGGAAGTTTATTGGATGCTCTGGAACTGGAGTTACAGATGTTTGTGAGCTATCACGTGGATCCTAGGACCCAAACCCAGAGCTTCTGCAAGTGCATCAAGTACTCTTAACACCTGAGCCAAGTCTCCCGGTCTTCATTTCAGTCATTTTGATAAGGCATCATTACTATGGGATTGGGAATGTGTGAAAGAGATTCATTGTCTTGGTTTGTTTTTTTTTTCATATTACTTCTATTTTTGTGCTGGGATTTTTCCATTTTGGCTTAGGTGGAGTAGGGGAGCTGCATTAGTTGCAGTCACAGCAGAAAGTCCATTTAATGATAGAGACATTCTTGGATCTGATGGAAGAGGAGATTTGCTGTAACATTGAAATAATCCAATTTGGGACTGCAGAAGTAGATGATGGAGTGATAAAACAGACCTGTCTCCTGTCCTCTGCCATTCCTAGACTATAATCGGTCAATGTGTATGCAACCTTCTTGTGCCATTACCAAACAGAAGTATTGGTCTTTAATGGCCTTGTATTTTGAACTTTTAAATCTTAAAATTATGCCAATGTAGATGAATAGCTACAGTACCAATAAGAATAAAATGGATGATATTCTAAAACATTTGGTCAAAGAAATATTGTAGTAGTAAGCTGCTGAGTGGCTCAGCCAGGATGACAAGGAGGCATTCTCAGATGCAAACATTTTCAGACCTTAGCAGAGCGAACCACTATTAAGGTAAATGTCATCCAATGCTCATTGTAACCCTAAATATCTCAGCTCAGGTGTTTTTATTGATACAGAACTCTTAAGATGTTCTACTGATAGCACATGTAGATGACAAGGAATCAAACAACCTCCATATAAATCCAACAACTGCAGACAATACAAAATGCAAGCCCTAAGCAGCTCTTTTCCCAACAGTGCACAAAACGATTATTTTATACACAATTAAAAATAAACTTCCACAATATTTCCCCCTCTCTGTATAAGACAAAAAATTATTGCTTTATCTCTACAACACACTTTAACACTGCACCAACAAAAATAGGAGGAACTATCCCAACGACAGGACCAAGTGAAACCAAACATCTATCAAGATTTTCACAATGTCTTTGGACAGCAGATAAACCCTAACAATGTCCAATTGTCTGAGTTCACTCACAATTTTCTGGGGTCCTCCAAAGGGCTTGGTCACTTCTCTGGCTCTGACCTCTGCACCACACAATTTGTACTCCAGGTGCAGGCTGGCTTTACTCTACTGCTCCTGCTGTTCTTGGTGGCTGTCCCATGGTAGCAGCATTTTTAGAAAGCTTGGGTCTTGCTGAAACTGGTCTGCACTTTCACCAATAGCCTCTCCTGGGCTCTCTTCATGGTGTCAAGCTTCAATTTATCTGTATGAACTTCAATCTAGGCCTTCAACTGTGACTGAGACTGCACCGTCACCAATGGCCTCTCATGGCCTCTCACAGTGTCAAGCCTCAGTTTCTCTCTATGATCCCTTCATGCCTTCAAAACCGGTACCACCTGGGTACTTAGTACTGGATTCTTACAGTACTAAGTTCTGCTATCAGCAAGAGATACAACGTCAGCCAGTTCTGGAAGCAGCTTTGGTGTGTTGACCCTGAGGAAACACTTTCCAGATTTTAAGATTTTAAGATTCTGGTTTGCAGGAAAAATAACTGGTAAACTTGTTAGCAGGAAGGGTTCCCTCATGGCGAGGAGTTCTCATCACCATAGCAGATGTGTCTTGTCGAGACCACCTCACCATGATCTGGACCACTTTTCATCAGGTTTGCAGAGAAAAAAAAAAAAAAAACCATTCAGTTTAAATAAGATGCTTCTCAGCTCTAAGCCCAGGATTCCACAACCAAGGGTCCTAGGCCTGTGGGAAGAACCGCCAGTGGAAACATCCTGGTAGTTTGGTGGTTCTCTCAGTTCCCTCCACCACTTCTACAGGGAAACACGCAAGCTTGTCCACAGACCCCAAACACAAGACCCTGAAATTATGATATTTCAAGTTTCCAATTTGTTTCAAATGGTAGCAAGAACAATGATGATATGTTTTGGCTAGCCTGTTTTTACCACGTGGAAAAATTAAACATTGAATGACACAGAACAAGAAGAAGCCAAAAGGGTTTACGTTTGTGTTTTGAGACTGTCTCTAGCCAGGTAGCTGTCCTCAAACTTACAGTGTTCTTGCCTCATCCTTCAAATTACTGGGAAGGGAAGTGTGCATGACCACCCTTCACTCAAAGTATCATGGTGCTTTTGTTTGCTTGCTTAGTTTTAAAGAATGTATGAAATGCAAGTTTTACATTGACCCTCTAACAGCCCATGCCACACAGAAGCTCATAAAATAAGCCGATGGAAAGTATTGCTGGTATCTACCTGTCTGGAAATATGGCTCTCTGTGTTTCCTTGATTTATGCCATTACCAAGCTGAAAGGAGTCATATAAATTTTAAAATGTATGCTAAAGTAAACGAATGGCTATAGCACAAGTGGAGACCCCACAAATGATATTCCCAAACAGGTAGTTAGGATGACATATAATTACTAAAAGGGGAAAAAAGCCATATAAATCTATTTAAAATGTTCAAATCATATTTTCTTAAGTTGATAATTAGATTAATGGGAACATTAACTTACTTAAACCTTTTCTTCTGATATAAGGTTATTTTAATTCATATTTTATTAAGTACCTGTAATATTAATTATCAAAAGAGCACAAATAGCAGCAGCCCCATTGTAATGTAAAATGTAAAATGTGAATGCCACATTAAAGTAAATCATAAGATTTCAAAGAAATGTTATCCTCTTGGCTATTCACATTAACTAATACTAATAAGTCCCTAATAGATATGAGAACACCTTATATTTTCAATGTCTGTTCCTTAAATGAAAAGCTAGAAACTCAAGTAGCTAACTGCAAGTTTATTTTAGATTATTCAGACAATGGCTGATAAAACTGAAGGTAAATTTTAAACAAGGCATTTTGGTTTCAGTAACAAAGATGTGTTTAACACCTGTTTAACATGGAAAAGAAGCAAATAGAGATGAAGAACATTTTTTGGGATTGTTCTTGACACAGGAGCTACATGAAATTCCTGTGGCCTTTTCCTCCTTTAACTTCGGGATGCTTCCTCCTACGTTGGTCTCTATTAACTCCAATCCTACATTGTCCTCACTATTTTCCAATAGCTCCAAACACATTCTCACTATTAAATGTAATCTTCTTGGCTTATCAATTACCCTCTATGCCCTCCTTACATGTCTCTGTGGCTGGAAAAAGAATAATTTGATTTAATGAGTTTTGGGTCATGCCTTGGGTAAGAGCAGCAGCATTTACTTCTCCAGAGGAAGGTTGAACGCTTTCCCCAGAATTCTTACGCTGGCCCTGCTCTAGCTCATAGCTGGTCATAGAAAAGAGATTAATGGAAGAAAAGCCTTGTTGAACCCATGTTTTCCAGTATTATTGATTCATTTGTTTATTTGTTGTTTGCTTTGAGAACCAGTCTCACAGGACAACTCAAGCTTTCCAGAACTCAGTATAATACAGGTTGTACAGAGTTCATGGCAATCCTCTGGCCTCGGTGTTCTGCATGCTAAGATTATAGACATGAGCCACGAGGCCTGGTGATCAGCAGTTTCCTTTCTATAGTTTTTATAGTTTACTTGTAACATCTCCTCAGACCCAAGTATGTTGGTCTCAAAATTTCCTCTAGGGTCCCTTGTCAAAAGATGGGCTGCCTTCCTTGGCTCTGTAACAGAGAGCATAAAGAACAGCAAGCAGCCACGGGCATTAAAAACAATGTGTCCTTGGGAACAGCTGGAATATAAGCTCGTTTCAGTACAGGTTACCATTGTTTGTTCTGGGTAATAAAAATGTCTGTGGTGGGAATGAGAAATAAGAACTTTATCCAGGGGCGCGGTGGGGAGTGGGGGACGACTCAGAACGGAACTTTCAATGACTGTATAGGTTTCTTCAGTCTGTTTCTTCTGGATGTTTGAGAGCTGCAGGTTTGGCGACATTTTATTTATTTGTTCCCTTGGTCAGGCTACTCCAGTCATTTCTTCTGAGTTTGGTAAACAGATTTGATGATGTATTGCTATCTGCTTCCTCTTTCTATCTGTTACCTGCCATTTGTTCTTTTATTTTTGCTTGCTATATTTAATAAACTCATTTGAAACAATCAAAACTAAAAGTGTGGATATCATAGACTATTCCACAAACTACACAAAGCATCCTGAGGAGTCTCTTATGATTGCACGGATAAGTCATGGAGGTTTCTGGCCAGTGTGATGAAGGGAATTTTCTAATTTGTGCCAGCACATATAATAGCTCTTCCATGAAACTCTAAAGTACTTGAATTATGACTCACTTATGGGATCGAGGAACTAAATTTTTAATCTTACTTACTTTTCTCTAATTTAAACTTAATAACCCCATGAGCCTAATGGATATAGATTAAACACCACAGCTCCAGACAATCAGCTACATGAAGATATGTTACAGTGTGCTGTTATTATATTCCTGTGAGGAACCTTCTGAAGCACAGCAGATTAGCAATTATGCTGTATTGGTTTCTTACGTGACAAAAAATATTTGACAGAAGTCTAATTGGGCTCACAGTCCATCAGGGCTTGGAAGGCATGGCTGGAATACTGGGTCTGAGGCAATGTGGCTTGCAGTTTGTACACATCATGGCTTATTGCTAAGTACAGAAAGGAACAGAGGTAGACTCAGACTATAACCTTTAAATCCATTTGTATGCCAGCTAGGTCCAAGATCTTAAGGATTCCATAAATTCCCCAAAACTAGTGAGAGATACCTTATATTCAAATCATTACAAACTCCAATAGTTAATACTTTTTCTTCTGTTAGCCATAGCATATTCTTTAAATCATAAATACCTTTTCAAAAATGCTCTGAAATTTACCTAGAAACAACTTGTTAATTACCTAGAATATCATGGTAGAAAATTAAATTTAGCAACGTGTTATAAGGTATGAAATAGATCCTTAAGTCAACAAAATATTGTCCTGCAGGATGTAAGTATATGCAGGATGCATATATCCTATATAAGGTGCATGCATATTTTTACTACTGTTAATAGGATTGAATTCCGAACCTACAAATGTGAAATGAAGCAACAATGTTCACAGAGGTATAATGCCTAGATTTTAAGTTTGCATTCTTCTGATCAACTAATCCCTGACTTAAATTACCATGGACTTTTTAAATGGATATAATGCTGAAGTGACAAGCATGCTCCATTTTAATAGTTTTTTTCAATTTAATGTCCATTTATCACATAAATATGTATAACAGCAGACCAATTTTGATTAAAAAATGTATCTGTTGCACTAGTTCCAAACTGAGCGCAGCGCAATTTTTTGAGTGTTCATTCTGAATAATTTGACATTTTAATAAGACTTTTATCCTTTTGAGAAACAACATGTAACAAATGAAACAAAAGAAAACAAGTATGTGCTTTGGAGAGACACATATTATTACATACATGACATACATACATATTACATATTATTACATATTACATACATGACTAGGAACGGAAATTGCACTGGACAATGAGTTTCAAAACTGCCACTTCTTAAGAATGAATTTTCACAATTGCTTAACTTCCACATACCCTAGCACCTGTGAACTGGAGACAGGGTCCTCCATATAATGTTACAAAGAAGAAATTAACACACACATTAAGTATGGAACAGCACCGAGCAGGAGGTGTTTAATAAAAATAGGCATTGTAATAATTGTTACTGCTATGCACATGATTAAAATACAATCTCCACACAGATGTTTCTCAGCCTGGTTTCTATTGTTTCTCCAGACAGCATCTGCTCTCTCCATCCCTGGGGTACATTTAACACAACTCTCTTCTTCAAAATCCAGAACATGGGTAAAAAGATAAAACTTTTTTTTTCTTCACAAGTTCTATGATTCTTTTCTGATGATCCCTAAGATGATCACTTTATGTTAGCTAGCTTTCTGATGATGGAACAGAAATCTAAGTTCATCACTTTATCAAGAGAAAAAATTTTTATTTTGACTCTTACATTTGGAGGTGATTGTTTGGCACTGTCATGACAGAAAACACCAGGATAGGAAAACATGGTGACATAAGATCGTTCACCTAATGACCAGGTATGAAAGATGGACAGGAAGGACCAGGGTCACCATATAGACTTCAGTTGGATGTACCTTTACCTTCCATTAGACACCAACTTAATTTTTCTTCTACCTCTTACAGTACAATGGATCAGGCACCAAGACTTTAACACAAGACTCTTTGAGTACTCTCCAGAAAAACAGTATAGTGCAGTGGTAATAAGAGCCTTTTACAAGTGATCATTTCCTCTTTCCTAAGGTACCATTTAATGCTGTGACTCCTATTAGACAATTCTAGCAGAACTGTCAAATAGCCTCAGAGACACAGTTTTACATGGGTTGCTCATTTTACAAAGCCACTATCTAGTCACTGCGAATTTGTTCTGAGGCTCATAGCCCGTGAGGTGAATACAAACATATATACTTCATAAATAAAACTGGAATCTGAAGGTCAAGGAATAAGACTAAGGTTTGTCTCATCATTACAAAACAAGATGCTCCATTCTTAGGCCGGGTCTTCTAAGTACAGATCCAGAGTTGTATCTGTTTGATTTTTGTAGTATTGGTAAATTTGGGGCTTTCTAATAATGATACTACTAAAATGGTCAAAACTACTTTATGTAAAACAAGAAATAAGAAGGCAATGATTTGTCATGAGGTGATGAGATGATTTGCAGAAAAAGAAATACCGTATTTTTGTTATATATATTGGTTTGCTGATCGTCAATCTGATGAACTCCATAAATTTTTAAGGGATACAAATATCTAAGATCTCACTGTTATTTGAACATGGGGATTTTGTTTTCATTTCTTATTTTTAAATCTCTTATGCAATATATTTTGATTATATTCTTTCCTCCTTCCTCAACTACTCCTAGGTCTTTACCACATACTACCTTATGCTTTTGGGTTTTTTTTTTTCTATTTCTATAAAAACAAAATAAACATAACAAAAAAGCACAAGAAAACCTGGGGTCCCTTTTGTGTAGACCAAGTATTCCTGAGTATAAGACCTGCCTTTGCGTGTGATTCGTATACCCATTGTCACTTCATTGGATAGAGCTGGTTTTCCCTTTCCCGGTTGTTATCAATTGCAAAGAATCTCTTGGCACTGGGTAGAAATTTTTGCCCACTTACCTTTCTCCTCATTGGAACTTTGTCTAGCCTGAACTTGTTCATAGTGTCACATATGTGTATCACACTGTTGTATTTGGAAGACGCTGTTTCTTTGACAACATCCACTACCTCTGGCACATATGTGCAATTTGAGTTCCAATCAATTTGAAATAAATAATAGCTTTTAAAGATCATGAAGTATATTTTATATATTGCTACCTTGTGTCGTTTCTTTTATGAACCTATTCTCCAAAACATATGTTAAATTATTGAAATTCATGCTTACCTACTATGTCTATTTTACCTGCTGCTTTTCTCCGAGAGAATAATTAATTTCTTTGCTGTACTTTCACACATATTATTTTCTCAAAGATTCTTCAATCTCAGATTCTTTAATTAGGTATGATATTTAAAAGAGCATGATAAAAGGCACAAAAATATTTGATGTCAAAGCAAAGAACCCAGCTGAAAAATATTCAAGTGACTTCTTTATTCATTAATTTAAGACTTCAAAGGAGAAAAAAAAATCAATATTTTCAAGATTCTTTTCCTGTTTTTAAAGAGGCACAATAACAACACAAATGGTGAAAAGTTACATACTGAGGTTTTCATGATCCAATGATGTTAACTACTTGGTCCTTATTATTTCTTTTTCAGGTTTTATTTGGCTAGAAGGTGAATATCAATCCTAACAGAGTGACATCATGAATCATTTAATTGTATCACTTAACTATTCTACATGAAAAAAAACTCTGACTATATCAAAGGTATGATTTTGTGATATCATTTCTGATCCACAGAATAGGGCCTGGCTCTTAATACATAAAGATAGCTTGTTATCATAATGTAATGTAAGCATAATTACCATAATTTTATACCTATTAATTTTGTTTGTAGAATTAATTTCCATAATTTATGACTTGAAACCAAACATCAGCCCTATTGCGCAGCTTCTGGGAGCAGAATTATTATAAACCTTACGAATGCCAAATGTTTTTTTTTTTTCTGTTTTTCCCTCTTTCTGAGTTCTCCAAACTGGTTCCCTCTTATTAAAATTCAAACAGCTGTGAAATGGCCGGGTGATTTGAAGATGAAAGTAAATGTGAAGTGACCTTCATCCATGCTGAACAAATAGAATATTATAAACACACTTTCCAGCTGAAGTTACACAAAGCAAATTAAGAAATACCTAAGGCTATAATTTACTACAAAAATGTTTCTTAAATTTCTGACAGTTTCATTTAACTGACTAATTAAATTTGCTTGTAGGCATCTTAGAGACGGAGTCTAATAACCGCACTGTCATCGGGGAAGAAAATGAAAATTACTTTCTGTGTGTGAGAAATATGTTAGTAATGGTCCAGGTCTCCTGCTAAACATTTGACAAATATATGTAAGTGGCTATGCCTGGCTGTACTCCATGATAATGCCAATTCTATTAAAAGGTGATTAAAAGAAAAATCTCACAAGTAATAGCTTAGAACTGTAAAAGTGTATTTTCTAAAGAATCTGCCAAGGGGTGAATTTAAACAATATTTCTCCAGCAAGAACAATACACATTTATTATATATGTTGTTTACGCATTTCAGGGAAGCCACTTTGTGATGATGACCCAGTTTATAAATCCACAGTGTTGGTTGGGTGCTATTTGGTCCCAGGGAAGAGCCAATGCAAACCACACCCCAGGAATCTGCATTTCCTGGATGCCAGTACAGATCACTCGGGAGGCTCCTACAACTTCACATATCAGGAGTGCTAATGGAATGTTTTTATTTCCAATGTGATGCAGTAAAGAACGCCGAGTCTTTTCTGAGGCACACTCTAAGGCTGCAAGGAGAAAACACTGAAAAGGAGTTTTTCAAACAGTGTCTTCAGTTGAATTTTATAATAAAATACCCTACAATCATCCATGATTTTACCATAGAACTGTGAATAATGGTCAAAACACTGATTTTTCTCCTTTTATTCTCTTTAAAAACAAGCCTGGATCTTGCACACCTGAGAACATTTAATAATTGCCTCCCTTCATTACGTGTAATTGTGTTATTCATGTCATAAAATGATATTTAAGAGAAACTGTGAAAGGTGCAATTAAATAATTATTTTTGCAAAGAACTAATGCGTGCATGCTGTATAAAATCCAGAATTGCTCAGGGATTTAAGTTTCTGCTGAACCCATAAAAAATTATCTATACTCACTTAACTTATTCTCCTGTCTCCCACTCACCTGTCACCACTTTAAAACTGCAACATGATGCTTGCTCATCATGGAACTCCATCCCTTTAGCCCCCAAGCCGGAACCTGACACTCGACAGTCACATCGTGTGATCTTAGTTATTCTAGCAGTAATGACAATGATATAATCTTATTTCCTTGATAATATTATTATATTATTATTAATCTTAAAAAGAGCAGAAAAAATTGGAGCATCCACACTCTGGACTCTGTTGCTTCATGTCAAAAGCAGCCCATGCTATCCTCCCGAGTCCTTCAGAATTTAGTTTTCATTTCTGAGATAAAGTAATCCATGCTGGTCTGAAATTTACTAGGTAGCCCAAGCTGACATTGTACGATGGTCTTCCTATCTCAGTAGTCAGACTGCTGGGATTGCAGACATTTGCCATCACACCTAACATCCCACTTAACTTTTATCCAGCCACAGGGAATTAAATCACAGAATTGCATGGTCCACTCTAACCACACATTATGTGAACATTTTAGGTGGTCTATTTTTGCCATGTTTCCAATGTGAACAACCACAAAGGTCACCAGGGACATACCTGTGGTTATACGGTGTTGGAGGTACTCATCTTACTAGAGTGACAGCAGTGTCTGAGGGCATAGAAGGGAAGGTTGGAGGCTGACTCATAGAACATAGGGACTGCTTAGGTAATTGAGTGTTGGTGATGAATTGTTTGGCATCAGCAAGTAAAGGCAGTGTGATCATTGAGCAGCATCATAATTTTAACTTATAGGAACTGAATTAAAGTATATATATATATAGCATATAGGTAGGTGCCATTACTAAAGAAATAATAATTAATGTGGTTAGCAGCAGTGGGGATAATCAGCTGTTCCTGTTGTTCTACCCCACAGTTCCATCATATACCAGCCTATATCTTGCTGTACCATGGTTATAAAGGGCCCATCTGTGAATTCTTCTTATGCTCTGTAGATGCATCTTATACCTACAATAACCAAACAAATGCTTCAGCCTAGCAGTTTCTGAGGCCAAATCTTATGCTATTTATTTATTTATTTTTATTATTCATAACTACAATTTTTATTTTTAAATTGCAAATTTACACTAACAAAGATTTTCCTATTTTGACTGCTACATTTAGCGTTAACCCACTTGTGAAGGCAAACTGTTTTGTATCCAATTCCCCTTAGTCTACTTGCTCTTGAAAGCCATATGGCTGGAGAAACAATCTGGTTCCCATCTTTCTAAGTCATCAAAAAGACCAGAATGCTGATACTAGAAGTCTGAGAAGTAGAACATTTCATAAGCATCTCAAGTAGAATTCAACAAAGACTTACTAGACAAGGGTTCACCCCAGCCTCATTGGCTCCCTATTTCATATTGTACAGTTTTTCATAATATGTAAACTTTATCTTTAAGAAATAAAGAAAGAGAGAAAACATACTGAATAATTTGACTAGTCTATTGGATATTTACTTTAACTGCAGATGAGTTTCGTGCCCACAATATTCTTCTGGTTTTTCTGTGATTCTGTGTTTTTCTGAACTTGATTTACTTCAAGAATTATAGAGGAACATTTAATCTTTTAATCCAGCAGCATAGTTGCTCTAGCAAGGGATCACATTGAAAGGTCTGTGTGATAGCTAAGAAGGGATCATACCCAAAGGCTTGTGTGAAGGGATCACATTTAAAGACCTGTGTGATCCCAGTGAAATGCTCTGAAAGCAATGGTAGTGAGGCCTTTAATTGTAAACTCTGAGACTGAATTGAAGTGAAGAGTTGGCAGAGTAAAGTCTGAGGTTGAGTTAGAGTGAAGTCTGAGATTGAATCAGAGTGAGAACATCCCCAACTTTCAGGGTATAAAAGGAGGCTCTTAGTTCACAGACAGTCAGTTCAGATGGAGAGTTGAAGAGTTCAGACAAGAGAGAGTACTTCAGTTCAATAAGGGAGTTGGGAGAGTTAGGCAGCAAGCTTATAGACAGAAGGAGAATCTGAGAAGATCAGAGCCAATCCAGAATAAGCAGAGAGAAAGCAGAGTCAGAAGCAGATGGTTTACAATTTATAGTTGAGAGTTCACAATACAGATCAGAGTTAAAAGAAGTAGTTTAGAAGATAGCTAATCAGAGTGAACCCAGTTAGTAATAAGTCTCAGAGGCCAAAACAATCTAGGTTTAGGCTTGCAAATTATATTGTACAGAGACTGAAACCCTCTGGGACCAGGGATTGAATCAACAGAGAATAAAATATCTTTTGACATGAACCCATGAGAATAATGAAAGAAAAAAAAATCTTGTACATCTACACTTACAAAGAAGATTTGCTGTGGAATGCTGGCAGTCACTACACAACAGAGCTCTTCCGTCTAATCCAGTTCTGTAGTTGACTTTCCCAATGCCTTGCACTATCTTTCTTACTTATGTCAGTGATTTCCTACCATAAGCACCTGCAAGATCTCCAGCTGAAGACTTTCTGTTGGATTTAGATCAGAGTCAAACTGCAAGAATGGAGGTTAATGCCCCTGAACAATTCTTCATTTTGGAGATATATTTCATACCATTATCCAAAATTCCCAAGAGAATGGGCCCCACATTTCCAGAGAACTAGCTGTCTCATTTAACACATTCTCATTTGACCCCCTTTCTTAGATGAATCATGGCTCCTTCTCCTACACATGCTCCTTTGGAGTTCCTGGTAAACTTCTTTCCCTGGAGTTCTCTCTGAGGAATGTAATTTAACTCAGCTGCCCTGAAAGGGAGATTCATTCCTCCAGTAGACACTACAGCATATTTGGGATAGTCTGATGGCTGGTTCCATGTCATAAGTCTTCATTTTTGCTAAGAAGATAACTAGTATGTACAATTTTACTAAACGAAATGACTACTATACAACAATTTATGCATGTGAAGCAAAACATGCCATATTTCTACAAGAATTTGGATTATATTAAATTTTTCCAGCATTCCCTTTTGAAAACACTGACTAAAACAAATCCAATTTTAATGTTTGCAGAAAATTTAAAGTTCCTATTAATTCTAGGAAGAAAATGGTAACAAAATTCTGTTTGTAGAAGATGCTAAGTTCTAGTTCACCCTACAAGACCTCAACACATACAGACTTCATGAGAATATATACAGAAGCAATTCATATTCCATAGTTGAATAAACAACAGGCTCTCCTGTTTCTTAGTCTAATAAGTGTAAAAATCCCCCCGGCTTACCATGTAGATATATAAAGATGCTATCATCAAAAGAATGCATATATGTTTTACATTTATTAGGCAACAGCTTGTTAAGTCCTAGTTTTGACCAAGGCATAAGTACAACAAAAGTAAGGGCATATCATCATCCATCTAAAATACAAATAGAGGACATACTCAAGGAGTCCTGAGTATGTAAAGGTAAAGTACATTCTATTCGGATAGCGCAGGACATGATATCCCTCTAGTTGAATAGTGTTGAAATAAAAGCAAACAAATGACTTTGAACAAAAGGCATGACAGATGTGCAAAATACAGCACATTGAAGATCCGTGATCTACTTACCTCCCAAGTCACAGGGACAATTCTCAAAATCTTGCATGGACCTACGCTGCCACAGCTCTGTAGTAGCTCTTGCTTTTCTCTCATTTAGGAAAAAAGTCTGAGGGTAACAGCTTGGAGGTGTGAGGCATTAGAGACACCAAAAGTTGTGAGTCCTTGAAAAAGGAATGCCAGCATTTTCATAATGAATTAAAACAAACAAACAAAAAGCAGTTTAAACATTGAAACACAAATGGTTCTTTGCCATAGACCTCCTGACAAAGTGTATTGGGATGTCAGGACACATATGATCAAAAAGCAGTTTTGAAGAATTTCAGATTTTCTGTTGACTTTCCAAATGTTCACATGATCACTGCTTGAATAAATATTAAAGATGATAAAAAGATGCCAAAGTATAGAAAAGAGAAGTAAAGGTTGAGGGAGGGAGGGAGGGAGGGAAGGGGAGAGGAGAGAGGAAGGGAGGAAGAGGGAGGGAGGGAGGGAAGGAAACAAACTAGAGGGAAGGAAAATCATTTCATTCTCCTGAAAAGGCTGAGCCAAGAACTGTTACGAGGCTGCCAGGGGTTAAAGGAAATGCCCACATTGAACTAGTAATATCATCTGGCTAGTTCTCATCTGCAGCATCATTTGTAAAAGAATCTTTAACATTCCTTTAAATCTTTATATTATGTTGCTGCATGGACTTCCAACATAATTTCTATCCTTTTATAGACTACAGAGAACTTAAAATTAAGTGATTCCGTGAAGCTATCCAGTCAAATTAGGCATTGTGAGAACACATGCTTAATGCTCCATGCTTTCTTTGCTTGAAAGGGGGGGGGGGCTACTTTAGGTGAGAAAGGATGTAAATGCAATCAACCTGACATCTCTCTTCTCCATGAAGTCTCAAAACCATCTCCAACTACACTAAACTTCAGAACAAGCTAGAATGAGAGTAGAGTTGGTTTCCTGAAGACAGAGATGGAAAGAAACCCAAGACTTTATATGCCAGGGTTCTGTTGAATCTTTGGCACAGATTTGTAATGCAACTTGGACTAACATCATAGTCCATGTATATCAATAACTTTTCACAATAAAATCTAATATTTCTATCCTATCTGCTTCTGCCTTTTACAGGTGTGCTATGGAGATTTGAAATAGGATCTCTGAGGGGCCTTGAGCAGTTCTGAGGAGAAGACACAGAATCACAGTGCAGGTGAAACACTGCCATTTATCTGTGCAGGGAGAGCCTATTCACTCATAATGACAATTCCTAGCAGTAAGAACAAAAACACATTTGTCTTGGATAAGCAATTTGTGTTTTGTTTGGAAAGGCAAGATGGCCTGTTAGATGTTTCTGAAGGTACATTTCCAGGTGTTTTCTCATCATGTTAGCAGAAGAAGCAGTTCAATATTGTGTTTTGCTGACTTTATTTCTGTCTTCAATCCTCATTGCAATTAAATCTTGTTAAACAACACCAGGCATTATTTCTGTCTTCAAGTTTCAGACAAGATCAATGAAAGGGTAAAAGAAAAATAATGATTAGTATGAGATTGTTTATCATGTTGAAAATATCATCTTTGAGCAGATGGTCAGTTAGGAAACATAACTTCAAAGGTTATTTTTTTGCAATTAAACTATAAAACTAAAAATTTTCTCTCACAGAATTTTTTTTGAAAACATCCTTAGCATACATTTTATTTTCCATCCAGAACATCTGGCTGAAGATTAAAATTTTTGACTGTGTTCACAATGTCACTTGGAAATAATAACAATAGCAGCCTTTTATATGCCAGGTAATGCATTAAGAGACATTTCTATTTTCCAGGGATTTGTACTAACTAATTTAATCTCTTCTCAATTTTAAAGTCAAATGTGATTGTTATTTTATTATAAATTTTAGAAAATTAGGTCAAAGAAAAGTTGACAAACATCTTCTAGTGTTATAGCAGAAGAAATTTTAACTGGGATTTGAATGGGTTTAGCCTGTAGCAGAGTCCATATGATCGCCACAGATGTGCAAATGGTCCCTTTACCAAGACACCATGGTGACTTTGTGTGCCTCTGTTCCTTTTCAGAAACAGTGAAGCCATCACTCTTATCTAGGAAAAGCTGGACCTATCTAGTCTCTTTTACCTTGGGACCCTGATAAGGAACTAGAATAGAGGACTTCAGTGACAGTCTGAAAACACCATTTCAATGCTGGTATTCACTCATCTTCTTAATATAATAACTCAAATTTTAAATTTTATTTTGTGCTTTAAAACATAAAATGATATATATCATGGTGGTATGATGTGGTATGCTAATTCATGTATGCACTATGTAATAGTTAAATCCCAGTTAAATATACCTATCTTCATTAAATTTTATTGTTTATAATGAAACCTTTCAAAGTATTTTCTCCTGGCTTTTTGGATATATGTATATTTTGGTTCTCTATAATCAGTACAATGTACAACTGAACGCATTGAACCCAGAAATTCTAACTCAATTAATTGTAACTTAGAACCACCACATAACCTACCACTGATTCTGCCTCTCCCCAGCTTCTGGTTGCCACCAGTCTTCTCTCATGGTCGGATACTGACTTGATTATGTGGCATATATGAATGAAATCATGTGTCACTTGTTTGCTGTGCAGCTTTTTCCTTCAAATTGAACTCCTGCCTCTTCCCCTAAGAGAGGAGGGAGTCTCTTAAGACTCAGGAAACTCACAAAAGTTACAAAACTCATGTAACTCATGAAGAACTTCAGAAAGTTACAACTCACAAGGTCCCATCCCAAGGTTATATAAACAATAACTGGGGTTGAGAATTCTTTACAACAAAGCTCCCTATAAGCTGTGGTACAAACACTCCAAGGATACAGCTTTAATGAGTTGTTGATGGGGTTAGGGTTGGGATTTTTGGTGATGAACCTTCATTTGAGTCATCCATGATCTTGTAAGTAACTCCCCCAAACTTGCTGGTTCACCTCCCTAGACGTGGATGGAGCCATTTCTTTAGTCTGTCATCAATACTTCATCTTGGGTGAATAAACATTTGTTCATTTATTTCCAGAAAAGTCACACAACACAATTAGTGCCCCAATCAGGCTCAACAGAACTAGGTGATAGAGGGTAGCAAATTGAAAAACCTGCTGCAGTAGGTGATAAGGTATGCAACAAAGGCTGATCCATTTGTGTATGGACTGTTTGCAGTGGCAATCCGAGTATGGTTGTGTTTTCTCACAGGTTAGAGATGATACGCCTCCTTGCTATAGTGACCATTGAATGCTCCCTGTGATCTCGGATTGGTGATAAGACATTCAGCCAAATCCAAGCTGTCTGAGAATAGAGCATCCTTAGGATAATCCCAGGATGACTGTCATTTGCTCTGAGGTAAGAGTAGGACACATCCTTGATCAATGAGATTTGTGTCTCAAGCCTGGGAACAGCCCCAAGACAACTGATGAAGTACAGACTATTCTGCAGTTAGGATTGTAAGTGGCCTGTGGTGATGGTTATAAAGCCTATGCTGTAGACAATAAAATATGAAATTGAAGCTTAGCATTGTACTCAGAAAGAACTTTCCCATATAAGGGAACGATTACAATGAAAACTGAAATACATTTGCCATATTCCACTTTAGCCACTGGTTTGGCAAGAAAATTAGAATGGGGGTGGATAGATGAAAATGTCGGTTTGCCAGTTTGAATACTTAACAGGATGCAGAGGAAAGCATACAGGTTAGATCTATGCTAAAGAGCTCAAACTGGTATTCAAAACTGTGGATCCCTTGAAAAGAAGGAGAAAATTAGAAGGAAGGAAATGAAGTACAAGTGAGAGATGATACATCACAGTTTCCTTTAATACGGAGGAAGAAAAACAGTCGATGATTCAGCATGGAGACAAAGGCCGTAAATGGCTCAATACAGAAAAGTATTACAATCAGGGGGCACTGCCACTAAGCCACTTGGATGAAGAAATATTTTTAAATAAGGAATGAAAGAGCCTCTCACAGCATGACTCCTGAGAACACGGGATATGGGAACATAATGCTTAGCCTTTGTGCTGTGGGAAACCACAACCTGAATGATATCCTTTTTCCACTCACCTTGAGACAGCGTCTCCATACTCTGAGACAGTACAGTGTAAATCAGTTCCTGTGGGACTGGCTAATATAAGCCATTAGGGACATAGTACTCATTATTGCCTGAGGTTTCCATGAATATCAGGGACTAATGGACAATAAAATAGAAAGCTCATTAGTAAGAGATGGCATGTGAGTGAGAGTGTTT
This sequence comes from Cricetomys ansorgei, assembly GCA_026225945.1. NCBI lineage: Eukaryota > Metazoa > Chordata > Mammalia > Rodentia > Nesomyidae > Cricetomys > Cricetomys ansorgei. The sequence continues at coordinate 2,844,793 of JAMJFZ010000289.1, read as the reverse complement.
GATGCTCACTTCATTGGAACAGATAGGACCTTGTTCACAGCAGAGTTTTTAAAAAAGTATTTCACTAGGGACTTTGTAACTGATATGAGAATTTAGTGACTTTGCTGTATCTCATGGTAGAATATGATCTCTCAAAGAAAGGAGAGATCTGACACATCTTTATAATTCAGGCCAACATGTAAATTAGGTTAATAAAGAGCTAAAGCAATCAAGAGGGCATTAGAAAAGGATAAAACAGACAATAGTGCTTACCCATATCACTTTTTAAAAAATGTAATAAGATTTGTGTCAAACCAGAGTTCCTAGGAGAAAAAAATGACAGAAAGACAAATGCTACACTAGTTAGCTACTGGAAGGTTTTAAAGCCTGGAGGACAGTTCGCAGAAGACACAGATGATAAAATGATGCAGATGAAATTGTCAGCTGATCTCAGAATTAAGCAGGTTTTCAACTAGAGTACATATCTCTTCCTGAAAATGTGTATTGAAGGTACAGATTGCTTCCCAGACTCGGTTGCTTTTGATAGTCACGTATAGACCATAGGAAGATATGGTTCATGCTGCTGTTCTGGAGCCTTTCAGAACCAGAAACCTGTCTCCAACAGCATGCACAGAACACTAGAGAATGTTCCTGTACAATTCATATAGCACAATTCATCATTGATTAGACTCACAGGCATCAGCAGCATCCCAGGATGGGGTCATTAGATGGCTCATGGAAAGCAACTGTAGATTAAGGGATAGATGCAGTAGGGTCTTCAATCCATACTGCCGTATCCAAGGTTAGTCTTTTGGTGAAACAAGCAATCTGTTTTTGTTGTTGTTGTTTTAATGTTGTATTAGACCTTGATACTGTTTCATTTAATGTCCCTTAGCTGTCTAAATAAAACCTATGTGAATTTTCTTGGAGTGTATAGTTCTTGGCCTCCAGAGATCCTGGACACCCTCTTAAAAAGTTTAATAGTATCAATAATAACCCTTGTATGTCTTACTACTGTAAAACAATTATTTTCTCTCTCCCTCTCTCTCTCTCTCTCTCTCTCTCTCTCTCCTCTCCCCCCATCTCTCTCTGTCTTGTGTGTGTGTCTGTGTGTGCCATGTGTATGCCATGTGTATGCTGTTGTCCGTGGTGACTAGAAGGGTGTTAGATCCCATGAGAATGCAGTTGCTGGCTGCTATAGGCAGTCTGATGTGGGTACTGGGAGCAGAACTCAGGAAAATTAGCAAGTGTTCTTAACCACTGCACCATATATCTAACTTCATATTACTGCTTTTGAGAGCCATTTGGAAGGGAAATAAGAAATTTCAGTTAATGAGTTAAAGAGATGGTAACATGTGTGAACGGGAAAGGCACTCCAAGGAGCTATGAAGTTACTGAAGGAAAATCTCAATGCCAGGAGTGGGCTATCTCCATACAAATTTTTAGTCACGTGGGTCCTGAAGGTCCCCAAATAATAGATACTATTGCCTCTGCTATTAATTACATGCCACAACAAATGATAAGTCCTTTAATGATGAAGACCTTGTAGGGTTCAGCTGCAAGACATGGAGAAATAATTTCCTACTGACTGATTTTCACAGTGTCACAAGGCACTGTGGAATGTTAGGGTAGAATTGTCACATACATATCTGCTCTACTGTGGACTCTGTACTACACTACGAAAATGGCAGGCAAGATGTGACCACTGGAAAATAAATGACATAAATGTTATAAGTGAAACATACTACTTTCTTTCCCATTGAATTTAAGGATAGAACACACATCTTATACTACAAGACAGTTCAAAAGCCTATGATTTGGAAGGAAGGAGACATAGGTTCAGTGGGGAAGTGATTGCTATTGTTTGGTTAAACAGATGTGATTTGACTTCAACATTTCCTCTAAACATTTGTGTTTGTGTCCATATATCACTATAACTTTCATCCTCTATCAGTCATGAAAACAACAACAAAAAAAAAAAGAAAACCTTCTTTTTGCAGTGCACAGTGGTTACTACAGGGATTAATGACCAGTTGAGTTACTAAGATTAAGTGACCACTTTTGCTCAGTCATAAATTGAGAGAATTAATCAGACCTCTATTTCAAACCTCCAAAATTCAGGGGAAATTCAGTCATAACTGGGGTATAGTGTTGGGTGGTTATTTCCTCCAAATTGAAATAGTCCCTCCTGAATGGAGAGAAAATTCTCGTGGGATTTACAAAACGTACAAGGCTCAGTGCGGCAGACTGGATACCATAATATAGTAGAATATTTTATATTCTATTGTTGTAAATTACAGAAAGTAAGAAGGGTATGGCTTAGATGGATGACTACAAAGTATGTTTTCTGCTGTAATTGGATTCTGGTAGAGAGAGAATCTGGCTCTCTGAGGTTTTGTCAGGGCATCCCTCGGTGACCATCAGAGCTACAGGAGTGTCCCCCCAGGGGGTCAGAGCACTTTCACAATTCTATGTCAACCAGAATCACATCATCTCATATGCTCGGGAAGAAACAAAGGCGACAGGGTTTCTAGGAGAGAGTAATACACTATAACTTTGTTCAGCCAAATTGTATTAAGAACCATTCAGATTTTTACAGTGACATTGTCATACCTATTGACTAAATTCTCAAACCTACTAACCGAGAACCACAAAACTTTTGCATAAGCTTTATAAACCAGGAATAAGCAAGTGAAATGCAACACTCTATGCATTTTTTTTTCAAGAGGAAATAATGTCTCAAACAATTTGAATATCATAATGCCACTGAACTCTGCAGTAGTGTCAAATTTTAACTGAAGTATTTCTTATTTAAACATTTTACAGTTAATAAATGAATGAATCTCATGTAATTCCTTGATGATTGGAAAGCATTTTGGGAAACGAGTACAATATGTTAATATTTAACTTGTGATTCATTAGGAAATACTTTTTGGTAGATGTGATGGAAAAAACAAATCTACAAAATGTATATAATTGTTTTTGAAAGAGAAGTTCTGGTTTGCAAATATGTAATTAGGTAAATTATCTTGAGGACCACCTATTATGAAAATGTTTCATTTATCATCCAGGTATGTTGTGACATTCTCTCACTAGACTGTTAGTTCTACAATGACACATATGTACTATATTGTTGCTAGGACTGAAATAAATTCTGTTGCTAGGAAAAGCTCTCAGAGTTTTTAAAGATTAATGCATTTTAATTGATGATATCTTTATTTCTTCTTTGATGTAGACCATATGTTGCAACAGAAAACAATGTTAGAAACAAAAAGATCTGGAATTGAATTTCTATTCATCTACATGCCATCTGCATCATATTAATCAAGCTACTATGATGGACCTCTTTAATGTCAATCAACAATTTCATAGACTTTCTTCATCATTACCTATTGGCGGATACCTTCAAGCTTTGCTAGCCTGCCAAGGTTTCCTTTCATTTCTTTGCTTGATTCATTACAGTTTCTGGCTCTAGACTTGAGTTACAGCTATGTCTAGCCGAATCAGTGCCAATTAAGCCACAAATGAAATGCAGGAGAGTTATAGATACTGCATCCTGGTCATCGGTATGGGTACCTTGATCGCATTCTGTCAATATACTCTGCCAAACTTGGACAACATACTTATATGTATGTCATCATTCTGACTCCTTTCTTGCCTCTTCTTCTCAGTTAACATAGAGAAATGATACGCTTCATTTGGGCTTTTGGCTGTCAGTCTTGGCAGTTCCTACAAAAATCTATTTCATCATAATCAGGTAATGGTTCAAAAAACACATTTCTGAAATGTTGTCTTTGGCAGAACATTCTTCCACAGACTCTCTAAAAGTTTCAAATGTAATTCAAATCAAACAAACATTCATACCTCACTGGTTAATAAGTTGGAAAATTCAGGACTACTAAGTGCATTTTCTTTAGTATGTATACTATTAATGCCTCTCCCACAGATGATCTTGTATCTGTATTGAATTCTCTGCTTGAATTTTTTGTATTTATCATTATTTATGTATATGGTTGGTCTACCTGGATGTGTGTAAGCACAACATGTGTGTGCAGAGTCAGTAGAAGTCAGAAGTGGGCATTAGAACTCCTGAAGCTGGAGTTTCATATACTTGTGAGCTACTATGTGGGTGCAAGGAACTGAACCTGAGTTCTCTGGAAGAGCTACAAGGGTGCTTAACCTCTAAGTCCTACCTCTAGCCACTACCTTTAAAAATGGATTTTGTAATATATAATTTCTAAATGGCAAAATATATCCTTCTAAAGTTAAAAGTCAATTGTTTATATTCACAAAGTTATGTAATTGCTACCATATTTAACTCCAAAACATTTCATCACGTTAAAAGAAACCTGTGTCAACTTGTATAACTTCCCATTTATATTGGTTACTTTTTTCATTACTGTGGCAAAAAAAAATCAATTTAAGGAAATAAGAGAGTGTTTATAAATATATACTCTTCACAGTTCTCTATATTTTGCCTTTCTCCAGAAAAACTAGACAATATGACACCTGGCTTTTTGCATAGTTTGGCCAATGGGAACCTTCATATGCAGAATATCTGAAAGAAAAGATAAACTATACCTTAGTCATCCAAAAGTCAAGAGTAGGCAGAGTCTACATTCATCTGCTGGGAAGTCTTTTCCTAATGGGAGCATCACCTCTCACTAGATCATGATAACTTCCCAACCTTATTTCTCTTTTTTGGTTCCTATTGGTTCCCTAGTTCTATCAATACTTGTGTGAATGATTCTCCTTCATTATTTCTCCTTTGAATGTGTTAACATTTTTAACAGTGTTCTTACTTGTATGACCTCCAACACAATGTTGCAGCAAGCAGTGAGAACCAATGCTCAGCCTCCTTTAGAGAACCATTTGGTCCATGGATAGAAATAGTCTGTGATCTTTCTATTGAGATCTTAAAATGTAATTTCTCACTTAGGCAGCCATATTCTATGAATACAGAAAGAAAGAAAGAAAGAAAGAAAGAAAGAAAGAAAGAAAGAAAGAAAGAAAGAAAGAAAGAAAGAAAGAAAGAAGAAAGAAAGAAAGACAGTAAAATGTAACATAACATTTTATATATTTTAAAACAACGTTTAAGACTTAACTCTATAAAAAGAAAAGGATAATTTTAATGAATGAATTGGTGCATGATACTTTTTCTCCCAATTTATTTCTTTCACATGGATTTTCAAATGTATTTTTCAGTAAGTTTTGAAAATTCTGCGTTAAACTATAAGGTCCATTATAACCTTGATATCCAGCTTCTTTGAAACAACATCATTAGCTCATCATTTGCACATCTTTTCTTCTCTTTTTTCATGTGACTGATGAGTAGCACAGGGGACTTGTAGAAAATCAGATGAGCAATGACATTAAACTTTCAAAGAAAATTTCCAGGCCTTCATTATTAATCTGTAAAACTGGAAACCTCTTCACAGTGTCCTGTAGTAATTGTGAAGTGAAATTTCCCCTACGACCAAATGCCAAATTTCATCTTTACAGACATTACTAATTTGCCATATAATATTACCTATAAGAATAATCTGTATATTAGTCTCTATACTAATTTTACTACATCATATTACTTATAAGATTAATTGCTTCTGTCATTTTGTAGTATCAGAATTTTTAGGTTTTCTTGGAAAGTATTCTGACATACTTTGAAATCATAATCTTCTAAGACACTGTCAGGTGGAGTCTGTATCAGGACCATCAGTTACATTCCAAGACAGGATTTCTTTTCCCCTTGAACACAACACTAGTCTGTGTTACACAACTTCTTTCATCAGTGTGGTAGGATCCTAGTTCATGTTGGGTGATGAGCCAGTTTGTGTGCAGAAGGGAACAGTTGTCCACTTATCACAGATAGCAACTGATGATAGACCAAAATAATAACGCCACCAAGACCCAACTTAGTGAACCAGGAGTGTGGGTGAAGATATAGGAATATGGATGTCTCTAAGGCAGATGCATCATTTAAAGGCAGTCCCAGTATGAGTGATAATTCACAGATGTTATTACCATGGCATTCTCTCTGCACTACTCACAGGTAGCTCAACAGATAAGAAAATCTCCTTATCAGAAGCCCTTGCTGACTCTATATAACCTTAGGGAAGGAAGACCTTGTACCTCTGGTAAGATTCAGTGACTTCCTCAGACTTTTGAGTTGTTAACTTCCTGAGTCTAAAGACTCTCCCTTTAGAGTTTGCTTAATTTTAATGTGTCTCCCTCTGGGATGGAATATTTCTGATGGCTAAACAACACTCACTCTGAGAAGTATTGATGATTCTAACCATGGTGTAGAATAATCTAAGTCACCGAGTCTCCATGCTCCTTTGTTTATCTGGATGAATAATATGAAAACCCCTGAATAACCATGAGAATCATGTGTGGATGGCCTAGGCTAGGTGATCATGTTGATAAATAGATGCATGTACTAAAAGGGCACTAGCTTTTCTGTAATTAGCTTTTTGGGTAACTGAGCAAGAAACAGACACTAGTTTTGTTTTACCTAATATTCACTTCATATACGTGGAGAAAAGTTAGCCTCACTTCTCCAATAGCAATGCTATAATAAAATCAACTTCCCCAATGACTTTTATGAATTGTTTCATTATTTCTGTAGTATAGTCACTTGATCCTAAGTTCTGTAAATACCACATTTGTATTGCTTGATTCATAGAAGCTTTCAAAAGTGAGTCTGTTTCACAAATACATTTAATAATTAAAGAGATCACAAAAGTTTTATCCATACCGCTAGGCTCTTAGAGCTAGCGAAAATGGGTATACAGTCCTGTCTCATAGATCTTGCTGACTAGTAGAAGAGAGATTTTAGTAAAATAATGGTGTACACAAATACATATTTATAAATGCAAACAATGCATTTGGAAAATGAATGTGAAGCACTATAAATGAATAATTTGGCTGAATTTGGGGGAGGGGAATTTTTTTCTAAAGTAGTGTTTGGACTTAAATAAGTAGTAGAAGGACTTCAATTAAATTGTTTATATGTGTTTACATATATGTACGTGTGTATGTATATAGGTATATATACATATGAGATATACTAGATTGGCTTACAAGATGTGATCTGGTCTGGCCCATAATGGGTATTGTATACTGCAGAGGCCAAAATTTTGGTAGTTTCTCAGTTCACAAATCTGGAAGCCCCAGTTGTCCTCACCTGCTAATAAAGACTTGGACGATGTCTGGGGAATTCCTGGAAGCCTGAGGAAGTCAGCTCTAATGTTGGCAAAGGCATGATGCAGCAACAAGATGGACAGAATTGGCAGTGACAGTGAGAGCAATCAGACAAAAGTATTGTTTCCTTTCTTCCATGTCCTTTCATCTGGGCTTCTACAGAAAGGCACCAGCCACATCTAGAGTTGGTCTTCCTGACTTCAATAGTACGATCAAGAACATCTCTCACAGGAATTCCCAGCAATTTGTGTCTATTTACTTCCAGATGCAGTCAATTGACATCCAAGGTTAACCATCACAGACATAGTAGACAAGGTAAGCATATCAATGCAAGGTATTGGTAGACCGTTGTGCCTAAAACACAGTCAGCTGTAGAATATCAGACAAAGTCAGAAAAACTGGGTCAGAGCAGGTAAGATTTAACAATCATATTTTCCTTTATCACTCACATCCTTAGTAATAGTGACTTGGTTACCACCATATTTCAAATGCCGACTTTTTCGGAAACTTGCACTGATTTTATATTATTATTAGATGCTCCACCCCTTAGCTCTTCTTTATACACTAGAAAAGCCAATGTGAATCTTTCATGTATCTTTGACAATATGGCATGTTGTGTTTCTTAACTATTGGTACAGCAATAAATCCAGTCCAGTTTGCTCTTTCAGATGCTTCTCATTACGAGAATTAAAGTCTGTTTTCTATTTTCTTGAGAGGAGATTAGCCTTGTGGCTACCTTGTGCAGTATGTAGCAAAAGTGATGCTTTGTGACTTCAAAGGATTTTTTTTTAAAAAAAAAAAGGCAATGGAGGGCCTATCGGTCACTCTCTTGTGATGATCATCCCCAAATGCAAATATTAGGCTACATCATGTTGTGTCATATTATGTCATACCATGTTGCACTTGCATGTTATAGACCCAGATAGAGTACCCACCAGCAACCATTATAAACTGTCATGTATCTGACAGAGGAAATCTGTAGATGACTCAACCACTCTATTTTAAGTATGTCAATTAAATGAAGACAAGTGTTTTCCAGTAAGTCCTGCCTAAACTACAGACATATGGGTAGAATAAATATCATCACTTTCTTTGTCTACATTTTAAATATAAATAGATAACCAGAATAAATATATAAATCTGTTAGTTTAGTATACATACATTTGTTTCTATCCTTGCCTGCCTGCCTGCCTGCCTATCTCTCTCTCTCTCTCTCCCTGTGTGTCTGTCTGTGTGCATACACATTAGAGAGAGAGACAGAGAGAGAGAGAGAGAGAGAGAGAGGGTTTTCTAGGATAATGCTACAGTGACTTGGCTTTTTTAAAATTAGTTTTCCTTGATTCAAATCCTGACTGCTCTATGGCAAAGAGTAGGCGTTTCTGTGTCCTCACTTTGTCTTTTGGTGAAATTTATAAGTATCTCATATTATTATAGAACTAAATAACCTAATTAATTTAAAATTGTTATTTTAGGGTCTCTAACATGGTACCTGTTCAAAGTGCCTTGGTGTGTGTGTGTGTGTGTGTGTGTGTGTGTGTGTGTGTGTGTTGCATGTACAAAGTTCTCATCTGAAACTTTGCAGAGTCCTTGCACTGTCCACAAGATTTTACCTTTTTCTTAATAACTTTGTGTTTCCCTTTTGCTTTTAGATTTGTTTGCACATTGATTTCATAATAAATAATTTCTAAGTAGTCTTATTACCTTTGACTTACATATCAAAGGGGTCGTTGAAACCAACTGCATTGTGTACTTTTAGAACGTAATCTTCAGTGTTTACTTCTCTCTCCAGCACACGTGATTAGTGCTGCTCAGTAGTTATATCAAAAGTGAGTGAGTCCCTTAATAGAGGACTTGGGAAATGAGAAGAGAGGAAAATGAAACAAATGAGAATAGGTCACAGCATGAGAAAAACTTACTTTTTCAACATCTATTTTTAGGTCAAGAGAAGATCCTTTTATGAGAGGCAAAATTTGGGAGGTATGAAGACAAAACATGATCAATTATCATGATCTTGGTTTGTATTATTTTATTTTTGAACTTTCAGTGATTGGGCCACTTGCTCTTGGGTTTATCCACTAATCTTTCTAGTATTTGAAAGGGCATTTATACTTATATAAAAATAATTTAATGGATGGTTAATTCTTAATATTGGGTGACCTAAGTCAGAGCAGCCCATGCTATGACTAGTAGTTACCTGACAGAGATGCCAAAAGGGAGAGTAACACTATGGATTATGTTTAAAATTGACACTTAAAATCTCCAAATGTTGGCATGTGCATAATGAATTACTTGCCTTCAATAAGTATTGTTTTAACCTATGTGTCTGACTTAACTCCACTTTTAAAACAATATATTAGTGATTTTTCTTATTTAATTTGTGTTTTTTCAAATGGTAAAAAAAAAAAGCACAGAAAGGTTAAACATCTCTTTTTAGGCCTTCCTAATTACTTGGTGTTAGGAGCTGGAATTTGAACATTAACCGTCTGTCTTTGCACCCTGCTTGCCATCCTAGTGTGGAAGGACTCTAGAGTCTGCATCCCAAGGGCAGTCTGTTAGGAACCACAGTTTTCATAACCATCCAGAATGTGGCCCCAGTTCTTATGGCCGACTTTCCCTCCTTATCTTCTTTGATGCACAAAATAGGCTTAGTTAATGTAGAAAAGTAATTGTTAGTCAAGTCTGTTCTTCATTTTTCTAACCTGTCAGTCTTTTGTAAACTTACACACAGCAAGCTTGTTTCCTTCTTTTAGTTTCCCAAACTCCTGTCAGTCTCACTAAGTAGTGTCTACTTGGGGATGCTTACCTGACCCAGCCTTTTCATGATTTTTATCTCATGAAGCATCTTGTCATCATTTCAAAGGTTCTAGTCTAAGCTTCCTGAGAGCAGGACTTGTACATTTCCCTTTCCCTACAAAACACATGATTATGAAGCCAAAAACAACATTGTCATGGCCTTTTTAGTTGTACTGGGCTCATTATTCTCTGGATGTCTACAATGCTACAAATATTCTAAGCAATCTTATAGGATCACTGTTTTTAGAAACCTGATTTGTTTAAATCATTAGAGTAGTGAGATGCTTTAGGTGTACAGTATGAGAAAACTGACCTTTGAAGTTGTTTTATATAGTAAAAGGTGAATGACAATGAGCTTTCCAATCATTCAAATATATGACCAAAGATAATGTTAGCAAAGGCCAAGCAGAGCCACTCAGGAAGCTGAAGGTTATGATGTTATCTGATTAATCTGAAGTGGTCTTGACATTCAGGCAGAATAATTCAATCAGAAAGGAAAAAGATTATGTGCTGTGTGTTTGGAGACTGAGTTCTTTTGCTTTGTTCATCATAATTAGGCTCATGTAATCAAACACATTCTTCAAAATGGAGATGTCATAGTACACTTCTTAAAATAGCATGATAAACGTTCATCTCCCAACTAATATCTGTTTTGTGTTCTCGGTACCACAGACTAATATATCTCTGCGGTAAATGCATCATGACAAGGACATTTTCCTCACTTGGTATTTGAATTCTCCCAACAACATCCAATTCTACAGCAGCCCAGGATTTTCTTTAACAGTCATCAGTCTTGTACTTCCTTTTCATTTTTAGTATGTGAGGAATTTCAATCAGCCATTCCTGTTCACAGGGATCAGTTCCATTTAATAATCTCTCTGTGGGCATCTCTCTGTCTCTGTCTCTCTCATTCACTCACCCACTAACTCTACCTCAAAATGAATGACATCTTGTATTCAGAATATTTATTCTCCATTTGATTCTGTTAAGAGTTTGCATTTGTCTAATGCAATCCATGATGTACAAGAAAACTCCTAAATCACAAAACCCAAAGCTCTTTCCTACCGTGTTGACACAGAACCATTTATGCTAACATTTACAGGAACTAATTACTTTAGAATGAAGAAAAACACTCTCAAGGGCAAGAAAATGCTTTGTGGCTCAACCCTCCCAGAGAGAGAGTGTTGGACTCTGTGTGCTCACCAGTTGTGTGAGCCAGGTGAAACAATAAGGGAATACTTTAGTTTAAGAACTGCTGCAAGAGCAATGTAACTTCCATGAATTTTCCTTGGATTATTATTATCTGGCTGTGCATAACCACATATTTCAGCCACTTTGGAGGTGTTAGCGAAATCAATTCAAGCAACTTTAGTTTGCTTAATGGTGCTTAATAGTCAGACTTGTAGGGAAAACATTTTTCAGCAAAACATTTCATCAGACAATAGTTTTACAATTCATGCTCCTGTTTTCTGGAATGTTTTAGAAATCTGACCACTTCAGACAAGTCTTAAATACAATGAGAGGCTTTCATAGCCTTGGCCCAAGGATGCATCTAGACAGCCTGAGTGCTTAGCTGTAGAGCAGCTGAAGGATAAGCAGTACAGAGACTCTCTGTGGAGAAAGACCTCCACCTGTTCTGAGCTTGCAACCTGTTCCTAAACCCCATTTGCCTCCTTCAGCATCTCCCCCTCCTCCTCGCCTCTGCTTCAGACCATTGATAATGGGTGGTCCTTCACCTACCTTTTGTCACCTAAATAGATAATCATAACCCACTGAATTACTAGTCTAAGACTTTGCTTGCTTTTCTGAAGCTGATAACTCCACTGAAGGCTTTTGCATTTTTACTGTAGACCCAGTTGATTGTATTTGGGCATCAAGATGTCTTCTTTTGTTTTGCTTTTTAACTACTTTCTCTAATCTTTTGGTGGTGGGCTTCCTGTACACTAAGGGATTTCTCCAACACTGACCTAGAAAGCTGACTCAGTTTTCTCAATTTTAAATACAGATAAAGCTTCTTTTTGTTATCTATGATGAATGGTACAAGTTTCAAGTTATATTTCTGGAATTACCACAAATGGCTGATTATTATTTTGTTCTATCCAAATAGAAGTTATAAGTAGGTTAAGGGGCATCATCCTTAATCCTGGTGACCCTGAACTTCAAGTGCATAAGCTATTTGCTCTAAGCCCTAAATACCAGTCTTTTGTCTCAAGCTCTCAACATCATAGGCTTGCTATTCTAGGCACTCTAGACAGACCTGTTGGCAAGGACAGAGTGCCAACATCTGCAGCCAGTGTCACAGCTCCTGAGTTTGTAAGAACCCGGGCTCTTCATCCTTTGGCAGCGTTCTCAATCTCTTCAAGCTGCTGTGGCTCACAATCCTAACAATCTCAGCTCTCACTTTCAGCTCTTTGAGTACTCTCATCTTTCGCAGTCCTGATTTCTCTACCATCTCTTACCCTCTCCATACCCCTGCCATGCTTCTGACTGACTTGAAGACACTGTCCTGGGTCACTTGCTGGTATTTTCCAGCCACTTCCCAGTCTTTCAGCTCTGAGGCATGAGTATCAGTGGGGCTTTTGGATCTTAGTGATTCTTTGAAAATGTTACTTGCCTATTGATGTTTTGTTTCTAAGCTTTGGAAATTGGGAATAAAAACTCCATTGATTTCCCAACTATCTATCCCCCTGCCTGTCATGCCATTGCCAATGCTAGAAGCCCTAAGTTTTGCCTCCTTTTTGAACATCAAGTTCAACAAGCTATACCTATGACAATGACCACAAGGTAATACCACTTAGGGACAGCCTCTCATGTAGTCTAATGTTGCAACAGTGAGAAGTCAGCCCAACAGGAATTTTCTAGGGGTTTAAATGAGAAGAGTGGCAACAATTTGAACATATGGCTAGAAAGGAGGGTACAGTAGACGAGTGCTACAATCATATTTCTGCCAACTGCAAAATGACTGATAGTTCTACCAATTATGTCCCTGTTATAAGGACCAATCACAACCCCAAGTGCAGCCTATTCATCTTGTTTTTTTTTTTTTCTGATTCAATGGTTAAGCTTGGATTTAAGCCTGGACAATGGACTGAAGCATATAGGTTGCTTCTAATTTCTGGATATTGTGAATAAAGCTGCTATGAGCATGGTTGAGCAAGTGACCTTGTGGGAGATGGAATGCCCCTGGATCTCAAGCTCTATATACTATGGAGCTATAGTAATAAAATATGCATGGTATTGGCATCCAAATAGACATGTGAGTCAATAAAGTGAGCAGAATTGAATATCCACACATAGATCCACACTCTTATGGACACCGGATCTTCAATAAAGAAGCCAATGGAAAAAAGAAAGCATTTTTAACAAGTGGTGCTGGTCTAACTGGATGTCCATATGTAGAAAAATACTAATAGATTCATATTTATCACTATGCACAAAGCTCAAGTCCAAGTGGATCAAAGACCGCAACATAATACCAGATACACTGAACCTGATGGAAGAGAAAGTAGGGAAAGCCTTGAACGAATTTGCACAGGAGACAACTTCCTGATCAAAATACCAATAGCTCAGTCAACTAAGATCAACAATTAATAAATTGGACCTCATGAGACTGAAAAGCTTGTGTAAGGCAAAGGACATTTTCAGTAAAACAAAATGGCAGCCTACAGAATGGGAAAAGATTTTCACCAACTCCACTTCTGATATAGGGCTGGTATCCAAAATATATAAAGAACTCAAGAACCTAGACATAAAAAACAAAAGAAAACAAATAATCCAGTTTTAAATGGGGTACAGATCTAAACAGAATTTTCGAAAGAGGAAACTCAAATGGCTGGGAAACACTTAAAGAAATTTTCAACATCTTTAGCCATCTGAGGTATGCAAATCACAGCTACTCTGACATACCATCTTACACTTGTCTGAATGGCTAAGATCAATAACACAATCACAGCTCATGCTGGTGAGGATGTGGAACAAGGGGAACACTCCTTCATTGCTGGTGGAAGTGCAAATTTGTGCAGCCACTATGGAAATCAATATGGTGATTCCTCAGGAAATTAGGAATGACCTACCTCAAGACCCAGCTATATCACTCCTGGGCATATACCCAATGTCTACAACACATAAAGGAATCATCATCACCATTTCTATGTAAAATACATACATACGGCCAATAAAATTTGAACTACTTGATTGACAAATTATAACTCAAGGCAGCTTGGCATGAAGGAAGGTCTATCAGCTGTCATTCGACCAACCAAATGGACTACCCCTGACAGTTCTGCTTATTCATAGGAAAAACAGAAGAACAAAGAAAGCACACTGAATAGTGCTTACAATAAACTTTCAGAAATTGACATTCTTAGCATTCAGCAAATGCCCAATCCCAGTCTCTGTCCTTAGAGAAAGCTCTATCCCCCTGTCCTGTCTCAGAATGTTGTTTAAGGCAATTTAAACAATTCATGGGAATTACATTTCTCCTGGGCATTAAAGATTGCCTGAGTTTTATATCACATGCCACCTTCCAAAGAAAAACTGTGACCTGTTTTGGTGGTACGTGCAATTCTTGTGTTGAACACGTATAAAAACACTCATGTTAAACATGAAGGTTGTTAAATTCATACATTAACTAGGTAATTTTATTAAGCATTGCAAAAAAAAATCTTAAAGCATTTCTTAGATTGTACTGAGAGGGATCGATGTAGTACAAACATTAAAATAAATAGTAGTTTGTAACATACTCCAAATGAGGTTTCGAAGCATTCATGAGAGTCCTTGATTAACTTCTGCACTGTTCTCACTCGATATAAACATGGCCTGTGGCTGTGTGCATTTTATAGATCATTTGAACTACTCAATAGCGTCTAAAGAATATTAATCAGGCCAAAATAAGAGATAGGAGACTAAAGAAATGCAATGCACGCAACGTAGCAGAGTGAACTCACTGACCTATCTTTGTTGAACAGGGTAAACCTGTTACATGGAACCTAGCAACAGGTGGATGTACAGGCAGGATGCACCAGAGGGTGATCAGGATTTCAAAACAATCACTGGCAAGGATGGGCCCCCATTGCGAATTTGAGAGCTGAGTTTAAATTAAGATGAAATAGGCTAGATTAGACTCAGATAGAGCTGCCCATTATATTATTAATTTTAATTAGATTCTTTGCCATCTTCTGTTCTTTGATCTAAGGTAAGTAATTAAGTCCGTTTTACTCCTTAATTGGATTACAGTGCCTGTCTTGCACAACTGAATGATGTGAAACTGTGCAGGACCAAAATATAGTCGGCTTTATTTTAGATGTCCTGTCTCGAAGAATGTTTCTCTGAGGTTGTAGGGATGCAGATTACAATTTATTTGTTTGAGTACAAGCAAAAGTTGATCCTTCAAAGGATATTGTTAAATCATGATTTCTAAAATTGCTGTGATGTGTCCTGCTGAGTTCTTGCTTTTGAAAACAGAGGTATTTTTTTCCTAAACCAAAAGAAGAGATTCTGTGGTGGGGGAAAATAGATGATGTTTGTAAGTAAAAGATCAGATCAAAGCATTCCGAAGAAGAAACGTCCACTTGGAGAAAAATTCTATGTCAAGGTAAGCCCAGATGTCAATGGATTATGGATATTGGGCCAAATGTTTAATTTGATAGTACAGCTTTATCTGTATCCACGTCTCAGACTGTTGAGAACTTTATGTTGAAGTTGATTTAGGATGCTGAAATGAAAATGGTAGCTAAATTGGAGTACTTCCTACATTTAAGTCAGTATGTTAAGTGATTTCTTTGAATTACCTAGTTTAATCTTTACATCCATCTATTGACATATTTTATTTAAGTATGCTTTACTGAAAAGCAAACTACACTTTAGAAACTGAAGAGGATTTGACCCAGCAGGAATGCATCAGCCTTGAGATTTGTTCAGCTATTGCAAGTTGGAGTCACCTGTTCACTCATATCTCTCTATGGCAAATCAAACATAGTCCTTGCTATCAGTCACTATCTGACTCAGTCTTCCCATTTGAAATATCTTAAGAGCCTACAGCTTTCAGTGTTGATGTATAGATCTAAATAACTCTTGTGTATAAAGGGTGAGTTTGCTAGAGGGATTTCTTCTTCTTTTTATCCTTATATCCCAACTAGTGGGAAATAAACTGCTTGAACGCCTTAGCATTCACTCAGTTGACAGGTAGCTCTTAAGTGGCTCGTTTCTGATGATTCTGAGTATTGACCTCAAGTAGGCAGCACTTACCACTGGAACCATCTCTGCTTACCTTTTTCCAACTAAAATGTTGCTTCCTTTACATGATTTAATTTGCCTTCTTTGGCACAATATTCACAGAGTAGAAAAGAATGCCTGGCATATTAATCTAATCACAATATGTATTCTGGAAAGATTGTTCAGTAGTTAAGAGCACTGGTTTCTTTTGGAGAGTACCTAGGTTCAACTACTCTGAGCACTGACCTAGTGACTCATAACAATCCATAACTCTAGTTTCAGTGGATATTGTGAGTGGAGATCCCTGCAGGATTTCTGGACAGCAGGGGAATGGTTTTTGAAGAGACAAGAATGGAACTCAATTCAGTATGACTTAGATATAGATACCGGGACAAAACTTGGAGAGTCTGACAACAGTCTGTATATTTTAGCCACATTTAAGCACAGCACAATTTTAGAAAAAGTTTTCTGATAACTGAGTCCCATGAGTACAAGAAAGCCTAAGACATGTTTACATGTAAGCACTTTACAAAGTACAAATGGCTACTTCCAAAAAATGGGTTATGTTGACTTAGCACCAGTGCTCATGATAAGGGTCTAGAGCAAATGGCTGAGGAAATGCCTATGGGAGTCAGAATTAGGCTTGACCCGAAGACAAAACAGAAGTTATTTAGGCTGTTGTGAAGTACAAATGACATCACTCAGAAGGATGAGTCTTATGGCCTAGAGACAATGTTCATTGACTTAGGAGAAAGGAGTCTGGGATAAGTAAAGCATTGTATTCTGAGGGATATGGGTAGATAGGATCTGGCTCATCAGATAGGAAAGGATCACCAGGTTGTAAACTAATATTACCCATTTCCAGCATTCTGGGAAAAGGACAGCATAAACATCTTCCTCCTTTGAAGGATACCTGAGTGCTTAAATTTCATGGATTCTCCAGTGCTTATCTGTGTGCACAAAGACTTTTTGTCCTCTACAAAATATGGAACTATTGTCTGATCTCTGCAGGCATGTATGTATATAACACATAGACATGCATGCAGAAAAAGAATCATACCCATAAAATAAAATAAAATGAAATACAATTTTTAAAAAAGTCTAAAAACCTTTAAACTAATGGATAATGAAAGAATGCGCACCAATTAGTCTTCATTATGTAACATACGCTATTTGGGGTTTTATGAAATGTTTACACTTATATACACACTATTTTAAGAAGTTCTCCAAAGTATTTTCATGTGACATAAAATCTTTTCTAAACCCTGGACTATTGTACTACTAATGAAGAAATAAAAGTGCATCTGAAAAGAAGCTGTCCTCAATGGAAAGCATGCTTCAGAATCAAAGTTGCTTCAGTGGCTGTCTGATTAATTCTCATTGCTGCCCTCTTCTGCCCTCGAAGCCAGGCATATTTTCAGATCAATTCTAAGCTGCTCCTGTTATATTCTGAGGCATCTATTTTTGTATATAGTAATAGTTAACTCTCAGTATCTGTATTTTCTACTTTAATTTAATCAGTGTGTATCTGTATGTGAGGAGTCTGAATGCCAGGGTGGGGGAGGGTATGCAGGGATTCATAGAGCAATGTGTTAGAGTCAGTTCACTCCTACCATGCTATGGATTTCAGGGATGGAGTTTAGGTAATCAGGCTCGGCATCAAGTGCTTTTACCAGCTGAACCATCTTTCTGACACTCAGTATCAGTTTTGAAACTGGCTTTGGTGTTTCCTGCTATCCCTAAGGATGAACCATCTGCAGGAGTGTACACAGGCCCGGACTCTGCATCTCTTTGCACTTGTACATTCATCCTTCTCTCTAATATTTATAATGCTGGTTTTACACATTGACTTCTGGATTTTCCCTAATTCTTGCTGTGAAAATTTTGCTGGTTTGTCTATCCCCGTGAGGTTTTATAGCATGTTGTCTTCACTTCGGTCATTCTGCCTCTCTACTTGTGACATTTCTTTAACTCCAAAATTTGGGAGGATGTTTAACTTACTACAAATTATCATGGCCAAAGTTATTGACAAAATGCAAGATACACCAAGTGTGTCTAATGTCAGGTGGATCTACATGATTTACATTTGCATTACTGGAGGACTACACCATGCTGTAATGAGTTCTGGAAATGAAAAATGAGAGTTCAGTGATATCAAATATGCTGAAAAATTAGAATTTCTGAATACCAGGTAAGTCTACCATAGAACATGAATGTAGTTGTTTTTAAGACTATTTATTGATAAATAAATTGTATTTGTCATTACAACAAATTGTTATAAAGTGAATATAGATAGTGTAAGGAATGAATCTAGCTAATAAACACCTGTTTTCTCATACAGTTATTTCTGGCGTAGGCTTCTTCACATCCATTATCTGGAATAACAGATATTGTTCATTATAGTTGTTGTGCAACACAATAGACCTTTCCAAATTGTGCTCTATAGTTATCCTTGTTTCCCATTCATAACCAACAGAGAATCTACAATGCAGTATGTATTGTTTTGGAGATTCCACAAATGAGTGAGGTCATGTGGTATTTGTCTTGTGTCTGATTTATTTCAGCTATCATGATATCATCCTGCTCCATCCACAGTGTTGCAAATGATTATAGATCTCTATTAATCTCTGAGGAGCCAACAGTGTAAACATTTGGTAAACTGTCAATTAATTTTATATTTGAGCTGCAATTTGATTATAACACATAATTCAAAGTACACATGAATTTTCAAATGATGACACTGAATTATCTTTCAATTTTAAGATACCATGATGAGTTTTCCTCATGACTTTTTAGGCTTGTGTTACGAATGAAAACTATATCTTGTGGCATTCAAGAGAGATAAGCATAAAATAAAAGATATGACATAGTTTGAACAGTAGATAGGATGGAACTACATTGTAAAATAATTGAATTTAAGTGGTTTTGGTAAAGATCACTGTTGAAACGCTTAATTAGTATGCATAATTTCTAGGGTTTAATAAAAAATAACACAGAATGGATTTTGTATAGTAATTCTATAACTGGAAGTTTGCTATATTATAAATGAAATAAAATAATTTGTGCATTGTACAGCACCTGTCTGTGATTTTACTTCCATCAAAGACTAGAAGGAAAAAATAAAGAATTAATTAAATTTATTTCCACAGGGGAAAAACAGGAAACCTTCAATATCTGACTTAAAACATCACTTCAATCTTAAAATTAGAGAACTGACATGTGCACTATGCTCACATAATACATGACAAGATCAAGACAGATGTCTGTGTCCCAAGCGCATGACGAAAGGATTACAGCTCCTTCTCTGCCTGGTCAGAACTCTCTTCTCTTGTGGATGACTCTCCTTGCATTAGCTTGGTTAAAATACAGACTTTATGTTCTGCGAAAACAAAATCTTCTCCATAGAAAATATCCTTTGAATTTCTTCCTTATTCTCCACTTCTTCTCTCCATAAAAACTACAATGATTTATTGAGACGTAAATACATGGAGGTAACTTATTTTTAGCCACCGAGACGTCATTGTGACCTGACATTCAGAAAGAGAATGAATATATGTAGCAAGAAATTTCAACTGTGGGCTCACAGAGACTGAAGGGGCAGACACACAACTGTAGGATCTCCTAAATAGACCTTACGGTTGTCTGTATTGTTGTTACTAAACTCCTACAGGCTGGAGTGGGGGAGTCTCTGACTTTTATGTACCCCTGTGTCCCTCTTGCTCCTGCTGAGTTGTCTAGCCCACCCTTGATGTGGGGACCAGTACCCCTCCTTATTCCATTTTTATTAGACCTGGAGGGAAATGCATAGTCTTATGGGTTCTGCATTTATAAGCCTCTGTCTGATGAGACTAGCTGCCATTTGGTGGGAAACTCAGAATGTGATTCAGGGCCACACCGTGGATACCTTGGAGTGGACCTGGCCAGAGTCCATCATACTGGCCAGGTATTTAAATTAAATTAAATGATTTAATTCATTTATAGAATTAATTTATATATATACATTATATATTTATAATTTATATAATTATTTTAT
The DNA here is from genome assembly GCA_026225945.1 of Cricetomys ansorgei. Lineage (NCBI taxonomy): Eukaryota > Metazoa > Chordata > Mammalia > Rodentia > Nesomyidae > Cricetomys > Cricetomys ansorgei. The sequence goes on along the minus strand of JAMJFZ010000289.1, from coordinate 2,824,575 downwards.
TAAAAATTTAGTTGGTGCTTGCTTCAACTTTGGTTCAAATATGCTGTGATAGTCTTATCTCAATCAGTGGGATTAATAAGAGCTGCTCCTGGAGACTGTAACTAGATCAAAAGAGAGAAGTTTGTGGCAGGCAACAAAGTTGCAGAGACAGTGTCATCTAAGCCTTTTAATATTAGACATGGAGCTAGAAAAATTGGTGTTTGCCCTTGAATGTCAGTCTTGTTTTGGTCCAGTATTTCTCACTATTATACATTTCCTCTCTTTTTGAATGGTAATGTATATTCCATGTCATTACATTTTGGAAGAATGTAATTTTCTGTTTTGATTTTACAAGGGCTCTTAATTAAGAGGTTACCTTCAGTCTCAATGAATAGGCTTTTGGACTATGTAACAGCAATGTGACCATAAGACATTGAGGACTTTTAAATTTTGGCTAACAGAGTTTTGCATTATGATACGGCCATGAGCCTGGGGGGATGGCAGGAAATGGAATGTGGTAGTTTGAATGAGATATCTCTTGTCATCTCAGGCATTTGAATACTTGGTCCCCAATTGGTACTGTTTGAGGAGACTTAGGAGTGAGTACTTTCTTGGAGAAGGTATGCTACTGGATGTGAGTTTTGGTACTTATGCCATTTTGAGTTTGCTTTCTCTATTTTCTGCTTCCAGTTCAAGATGTTAGCTTTCAGCTTACTGTATCAGCTGCCATACCTGCCAAGTTCTATCTGCCATCGTGGAATTTACGTATGCTTCTGGAACCATGAGGGCAGATAAATTCTTCCATAAGTTACATTTGTTATGCCTTTTATCACAGGAGTTGAAAAATAACTAATATTTTGGGGTCAATTTTCCATTAGAAATAGTAATTACAAACTGTAATTTTGAGTAACAATGAAATTTTACACAAATTAAATGTTTTTAGTAGGATAAATGTTTAATGTGTTTTATAGACACATGTACTCTTTTAAAACAATGGGTTATATTTTACTCAATTAGTAATTATAATGATCATGATCTTTAGTGCAGGAAGCTGTTGTTAGGGGAAAAAAAATAGAGGAACCCAGACAATAACATTTCTTACTCAACAGCCTTAAAATTCATTATTCAGAACTCAGATAGGGTTTTGGCAGTAAATTTTTATTTAGCAACTACATCATTTTAAGATAAACAGAAGATATATTACAAAATATGATGGATTATCAACAGAATGAAAAATCACAATAAAGTGCCTATTCCTCTTTGGAGAATCCCACTGGCTATCATTGATTTATGATTGACACTTTGGACACTGGCTCCCAAGGCATCACCTGGAATCCACTGTTCTAAAATGCTTTAACTCCAAATCCCAGAGGAAGTTGGGGATGTCACAGGAACAACCTCTAGAACCTTGCTAATTTGCACTTTAAAACTAGTAATGAGGGCTTTTAAGTGTTCTCTCCTCTACCCTCCTCTTTGCAAGCTATCCCATGGGCAATTAACATGATACTTGATTTTCACAGCTACCTTATATCATAGCTTCTTACGTCAGAGTTGTAACAACACCGTTGAGAAAGCACACAGGAAAACTGATGCCCAGTCAGTGTTCAATATGTACTTCCTCGTCTACATGATGATAAAACTCAAAGTTGATAAAATCTCTTAAATTCAGGCAGGCAATATCTCTCCCTTTGAATAATTTGAATGTCTCATTCTTCATATGATATTTCCTCTAAACAAAATTTAATTCCTTAAACATGCCTGTGTTATGGTATAATGACGTGTATTATTCATGCAATATTTTTTGTATTGAAACTCTAAATCCCTAACCCTAAATTTAATCTAAGACAAATTTGCTTTTCTGTCTTCATATAAACACAATGCACCACCTGAGGAATTCCTATTTCTAGATGGATTTCAACCATTCCCCACCTGTTTCATGGAAGTGTTTCTATCTTGGGGCTAGTCAAGCCCTGCCCCTCTCTTGCTACCTCCCTCCTTCTTCCCTCCCTCCTCCCTCCCTCCTCATTTAAAAGGCTAAGCAGTAGTTGATCTTAGTATTCTACAGTAAATATCTTAGCTGATATTTTTTTTAATATATTGTGAATAAATAGTAACTATCAAAATGCTGAGTATTCACTTAAGATCTGCATTTTAAAGTCTCTTAAAGCACCACAAGTGTTGGGCTATGCTGGCATACTCCTTTAATCCCTTCACTCCAGAGGCAGAGGCAGGAAGATCTCTGTGAGGCCAGCCAGAGTTACAACAGAGAAACCCTGTCTTGAAACAGGAGAAAAAAAGAAAGAAAGAAAAAGCCCCACAGGGTGTGGAAATCCAATGCTCCTTCCAGCTTAGATCAGAAAATAGGTGGTTTTACTTGATGTCCCTTTGTTAGAAAAATTCAACATAAAACTATTACGTATAAACCATTTGACAAATTCAGGTTTATAATTTATTTATCCTTTGTGGCTTTTATGCAATATTTGATTGCTTTTATATTAAAATAATTTATCTCTCACTTTCCCTGTCCCTGCTTTCAAAACAGTGACAAAAATGCAGGTTGTCCTTGAGGCTGTACATAACTTGACTGATAAAAGACTTGCAGTTGTCATTTTGACAATTGAATTTAATTAAAATGGTCACATACTATATTATTATTGTCTTCTTTAATTGCTATTCACATTGTAGATGTCATATGGAGAGTAATTGTTAAATGATTTTTTTCAATGCATTCTTTCCCCTAGACAGTCTTCCTAAGTTCCTATCAGTTGGTTCTATTTCCTTTAGAAACTCAGACTATTTCATATCTGATTTTATGTTCTCACAGTCACACATCACTTATTACTTTTCCATTGTTAAAATGTGTTCTCTGACTTTGTTAGCAGGCCTGATCTTGTTGCTTTTCCTGCTGAATGAGACAGACAAATAGCCTTCCATTATCTTCATAGATAGTTCGCCTTCTTAAGTGATTTATCAGCTCTTATTAGCATAAATAAAGAAGTAATTGAAATTCTTTTATCACTCGCTGAAGTGACATGAATTCTTCCCTGAGATACTTTCCTATCTCTTCTCATTATGCAATAACTTCTTCTGACAATATATACAAAGTTTAAATATTGCAGTTCAGTTTTGCTAGATATGAGTTGCATTACTGATGTGCTTCATTGATGCTACAAAATAGTTTATACTAGAGAATGTAAATTTGATATGTGGTACACATATTATTCTTCGATATGACATGCTACAGTGTATACAATGTAGTGTTATGTAGAGGGTGGATGGAAAGGCTTCATAAGAATCTTTTTCTCTGCTTAGTAATGTGAAAATCTCTCCTTTACTAAGTTTACCAAAATAGATATTATATGATATTTTAGTTTTCCAAACTGCTAGTTATGTAGATCTGATACAGGTTGTGAAATATAACACAAAAACTGTTTATCTGTAGCTCATCAAAAATGTACCTTCTATATGAAGGTATTGTACCCAGAAGTACTAGCTTCTCCTTTCCTTCTAGCTATTCATGTAAGTATCACCAAGCTTGTAGAACCAGACTCCGTTAAATAAATGTTGGATCAAGAATTATAAAAAGTTACAATTCCCAGAGATACCTCTCCAATGTAGCAAAAGCAGCCAACAATTGCTGGGGAAGTGTGGATTCTGTCGCCAGCGTGACTTTCAATTTGAGCAGAGAGCTCTATGGATGCAGCTTTTGTGATTTGTCTCCTGTGTGGACTGTGTATTTCTTCAGTTGCCGTAGTCACTCATTCCTATTGGCTTTCCCTCAATTATACTTCTGTGCATAACCCTAATAAAATCATTGATTCGCCAGGCTTAAATGGATTGTTTCTTTGGCCAATTGTCTATGCTTTTTCTAAGGTAAATAGATGATTGCTCAAATCTCCCCAGGAAATATCAATCACAGCACAATAACTAATACATACCATATGGTCTACTTCCTACTCAAAAATCATAAGCTATGACTCTCCGATATTTTAGATGAAATTAATTAGCTCTCACTCTACTAAAATTATTCATTGTAATACTTCTAATATCATTCAACTACATATTTTAATGTGGTTTAAATGAGTTTTTTGAAAATATAGATGGTTTAAACCATCTTGAATTTAAAGTATTGCAAAACTTTCAGCACATAACATATATTCAATGAAATTTAAATGGAGTTGGCATGATTTAGCTGATTCCTATTATTTTCCTATTTGGGTATAATAAATTGTTTTACAAATACACTATACTTGTAAAATAATGGTACATCACTGCCACGTACCTTTTGGGAATGTAACCTCTATAATTCTCCTATATATGCAAATCATGACATGTAATTTTTATAAGTTAGCTTTCTCCTTGAAAAATATAGAATCCAAGAATTGTTCCTTTATAGAAAATGCTGTGTATGGCTTGGAGTCCTCAGCAATGAGTTTCTTCATTTTGAATCCATCACAACTGAACCTCCTCTTCACACTCCCTCTTTAGAAGAAATCATGCAAAACATGCTTTCCAATTTCTTAATGTTAAAATCATGTTCTTATTCTTAATTTTCCATTACAGATACAAATTAGTACCATCACTAATCATTCTAATAGATTAATAGTTTATTAAATTATAGAATTAATTTCATATACCAAATTGATAATATTTAATGATGGAAACTTCTTAATTGCATGCCTTCTCATTAATGACCTTTCAAATGCTTGTTTAACTACACAAAACAACCTTTAACTATTAATGCTTTGATGAAAATGACCATTTTGATTTTCAAAATAATTGATTCAAATGTAGACACCTACCCAAAATAATAAGTTTATAATTAAAATACAGACTTTGGCATAACTGATGAAAATAAACATATACTTATGAAAGATGAGATTGACAATATATTAGAAACCATTTATTTTAAACTATTAAACTCAAAAACAGAAAAATTAAAAGATGGATACAGGTAGCTTAAAATTGGTGCTGTGATCACATATATAGTTAGGGAAGGGTCTAAAGGAGTATCTATTTTGAAAAATCTCCAATGTGAAGTATCATTTGACATCATACAACCTTTATAAAAAAAATAAAAGTAGCAAGCCTGGCCAGGAATTTGATTTGCATTATAGTGAAGGACCCAGAAAACATTGAAGTCTCACCTGGCATCTGAGGAAAAAAAAAAAAAAAGTACCTTTCTCCCTTTTTTTAGCTCTTGAGTGATCTTACAGTTGGAATTTTGGTTGTTCTGATAAAACAAGTGTCAATTCATACTTATGTTTATATGCTGTTTGCATGTTGAAGAAGATAGACACTTCCTTTCTGAAAATAAGTATAGTTTGAATGAGGCAGTAGATGCTATTGACTTGCTTTGATGCAAACTTGCTCCATGTGAATTATGCAATTGCTCTTGGCAACTATCTGCAGTTGAATTTATATGCTCTGTTAAGTACCCAATCATCAGGACAGCTCCTGCTACCCCTGCCATCAGAAAACTGTATTTCCCTCTCCTCACATTTAGTGTGTGCTTTAAAACTCACATTTATTCAAGCTTGCTCAGGCCAAGTTTTATATCTCTTCTTAGTGGTGCACTGATTATTCACCCATGTAACTACACAGAGAATTAGCATCAAAATGGAAATATGAGGACAGACCATAATAAAGATGTTATGAATACTCAAATCTTCAGATCTGAAACTTTCTACTTTAAGAGTCTAGCACATAAATGTCAGAGAAAAGCACTAACCCTTGGATTTATGAAGAGAACTCTAATGCCATCCGGTGGGAAGTTAAGGAAATTTTACATTCCTTTTACCAATGTAGTTATATTTGATGGCTTGCAGACCAAAATGACAAAGGTATATAAAAATTCCATAAATGCAATGCCCCAGCACAAACATGGAATGTATGTAATATGTATTTCATATGAAAAGTCTTGACTACAGAATGCATACACACGTGAATTTAAATATGCACACTCAAATGTATACTACTACACACACTTATGAGAAGACTGAAAATTTAAAAAGACAAATCCAAAATTCTAATGGTGGTAATATCTTAATGATATTGCTTTTAAAAAGTGAATATCCATTTTGAGTGAAATGATTTCCAGCTTGCATGAAGAGCTGGCCAAATACAATTTTGGAAATGAATTTTTATGCTTTAAAAATGGGTGGATTAACTTGGTATCCATTTTTATCTTTCCTAGTAAAATTAGACATATCCAAGAAGAAAAGAGATTTCTTACAGAGGATGAACAAGAGGTTAGAAAGATACTTGTCTGCTATAGATTATTAAACCTTTGTCATATTGTAAACTCTAGGTTTCAAGAACCTACTGGGCACTGATGTTCTAGGTACTAGAAACACAGAAATTAAATTAATAAGCTGTCACCAAGCAGCCCACCATATCATATAAAGACACCCAGAGGAAGTAAGTACCATGGAGGAGGATTATACTAGATGCAGGCTTGCACAGGCAGTGTTCCAAGCTCAGGGCAGATGGAGGCATAAGGCACTGATTCAAGTGGCTCCAAAAGATATACTTTCTGAACAAGTTTTAGAAATCTAGTGGAAGCTATAGATTTACTTATCAAAAGTACAGATGGTAACAAAGCCAAAGCCTCTTTAGACAGAGGACACAGACACGTGCTTTATGAAACAGAAGCTGAGCAGTATTGTAATATTCTCTAAGGACCATGCTCTCTATCACAGCCAATGACCCCTTTCCATATTGGCTCTTTCAATTTCTGGGATAAATTAAATGTCAAACCAGTTGAATCACAGACTTAAAAGCTTTTCTATTAGCAGCATGTTTCTAGGACTCATGGGAGAATAGTGGTGAGGCCTATTTCTGGACAAAATAAAATTCAAAATCAGTACAGTAAAGTGAATGAGTTCCCCTTCCTTTTCACTCCAATTTCAATAGCTCCCACAACAAGCTTATTCTCTAATTGTGAGACTTACACAAAATATTACTGAGTAAAATTCTGATCTTAATTCAGAGATCCCATTTGGGAAATACCTTGTCTTTGGTATCAGCATCATGTAGCCTCTAACTTAAAAACTGCTATTAAAATGTTTCCAAAAAGAATGGTGTCAGTAAATGAAACTTGCCATAAATAATGAAAAAAAATCCATCATTTGAATAATTGCCTGGGGCTTACCTGCCATATAAGATATCTAAAGCTAGGGAAGTGGTTCATTGGTTGAAGCACTTGCTACACAAAAGAGAAGACCAGGGTTTGGAACCCTTAAACTCACATAAATGTCCACTAAGCAGGCGGCCAACTTGAAATTGCAGCCTCTGAAGATGGACATGAGTTTCCTAAAGCAAGTGGGCTAGTCAGACTCGTCCCATCAGAGAAACAATATTTCTGGGTTTCAGTGAGAGATAATGCCTTCAAATAATGAAAAATAACACATATAAATCACACACACACACATACACACACAAGAAAGAGAGAGACAGAGACAGAGAAAGAGGAAGGAAGGAAAGAAAGAGAGAGAGAAAGAAAGAAAAAGAAAGAAACAAAGAAAAAGAAAGAAAGAAAGAAAGAAAGAAAGAAAGAAAGAAAGAAAGAAAGAAAGAAAGAAAGAAAGAAAGAAAGAAGGAAAGAAGGAAGGAAGGAAGGAAGGAAAGAAGGAAGGAAGGAAGGAAGGAAGGAAGGAAGGAAGGAAGGAAGGAAGGAAGGAAGGAAGGAAGGAAGGAAGGAATTCAAGAATGGGAAAACTTAGCTAGGCTTAGTGGCACATTCCTTTAACCCCAGATCTCAGGAGGAAAAGGCAGGCTGATATCTGTAAATTTGAAGTCAGCCTGGTCTACATCACTAGTTTTAGTATAGCCAGCACAATGGGATAAGACTCTGTGTCTAATACAAACAATCAAGAAAAAAAAAGGAAGTGGACTTTATTGTCTGTTTCAAAAAAAGGAAATATTAGCAGCCTACTTGTTGAAGTGCAAACAGACAAATCAACCATAGAAACTCAATGAGCAAGTTCTTTATGCTTTTAGATGTTACATTCTGGCTATACATTGTAAGTTATTTTACTGAGAGATAATGGCCAATTTCTCCAGAGGCTAGGCTACAAGTGCAATAGCAAGGATACTTAGAATGACTTCCCTTTTTACTGCCCTCTAATAGTAGCAAGTGCAAGGTCCTCAGCCTTGGATAATGGTATGTAGGGTTGTTGTCTTAGTTACTTTTCTATTACCATGAAAAACACCATGACTAAGATGATGTGTAAAAGACAACATTTAATTTGTGGGCTTACTGCTCCAGAGTAGAGTCTATGACAATCATGGCAGACAGCATGGCCGCAGACAGGCAGGCATGACGGTGCTGGAGCGGTAACAGAGAGCATACATCTGATCCCCAAGCATGGTGCAGAAAGAAAGCCAACTAGCCTTAAGTGGTTTTTGAAACCGTAAAGTTCACCCCCAGTGACACACCTCCTCCAGCGAGACCACACCTACTAAGTCTTTCTAAACAATTTTACCAAATTCAGAAACAAGCGCTCAAGCATACAAATCTATTGGGGCTGTCCTCATACAAACCACCACACTTGTGTAAACATTGAAGATTTGGATTGGAACAGTGGATTTCATATCTTTATGGGAACATGAGCTTTTTTAACTGATCTACCTAATGCTTTTGTCTCAGATTCTCCTTCTATAAAACAAAGACTACTACTACTAGCAGTCTGAATATAAATATACTATTCAGAAAAAAATACCCTAAAATTACAGATATTACAGGGATGTAAGTGTTAATGCTTTGAGCATTTTCCATTATTCCCTTCACAAGAAAACCTTCTAGAGATGTGCTTGGCCCAAAGTTGTGGAAACTGCTGACAACTAGGAAAAAATTGCTTGACCTTTTAGTGATTTTATAGTCCCCAGAGGAAATTTCTTACAACTTTCTGTGAAAACCTGTCCTGGTTATAGGAGGCTAAGTTTACGCACCTCGCTAGGGTAGAAGCCCAATTATCTAGACCCATATTTTCAACTTAGAAAAGTAGCTTAGAAGCAACTTTAGAAGCTAAAACAAATGCAGGCTGTGAACCTTCAATGAAGCAATCAGATACTTTTTTTCCCTTATCTTTTCTTTTAAGATGGAATCGCAATATGTAGATCAGGCTAGCCTCACCTCACAGACAAATCCACTTACCTTTGTTACCCAAGTGCTGAGACTAAAAACGCCCACCACCACATTTGGCTGTAAATCGATTTTATTTATTTATTTTAATGTTTTATATTTTAAATTACAGCATAATTAGATCACTTCCCCTTCCATTTCCTCTTCCATCACTGTTGAATATATGCTTGTCTGTGTGTTTCTAAATACATAAATACAACATGCTCAGTCTGTACAATGTTACCCATATGTATATGTTTTTAGTGCTGGGTAATTAATTGGTGGGATCTTCCCTGGAAAAGACTACTTTTCTACCTTTCAGCTATCTTATTTGCCTATAGTTCTTTCTCTAGTGTTGAGGCTTCATGGACTTTTCCCCTTCCATATTCGTATGTCTACTGCTGCCACCTTGGCTCAGGTCATGTTTTGTCAGCCAGGTAGATAATGTTGCAAGGCTGTAGATTCTCTTAAATGTCTAAGACAGACAAATTCATAGCAAAATTTCTGTTTCTCCGGATTTTATGATTTTTACATTTCCTCCTCTTGAATGATCCCTGAACCTTAGTGTAGGATTTGGGCTGCAGATCTACCAGCTGGGACTGGGTTCCAGCATGCCATTTTTTAATAAGCTGTGGTTTCCTGCAATTGTCTCATTCTGTTGTAAAGAGAAATTTCCTTGATGATTCCTACATTTATATGCGGGTGTAATGCTAACTATTTATAACATAGTTAGAGATTATGTGGGTTAATAAAGTAGTAGTTCTAGATTCTTCTCCAAGATTTATGGCTTTACTAGCATCAGGAAACTGGCTAGGTTTTGAGTAAAGGATATGATTTCCCTCTTGTTAAGTGTATTTTATAGACTTTACGGCTGGGTAGTATTACCAATTGTTTTTCTCACTTGGCGAGTTGCCTAGTATCTACTATGAAAGCAAATCTTCAGGAAGGAAGCTTCCAGGTCAGCTCCCACTCAATTTCTACAAGTCCTGTGTCTGAAATATACGGAATCTTCAGCAATGGGAACTTACCTCAAGCTCCAAGAGCAACAACTATAGCCTATATTGTTTACGTAAACCCATGGACTTTCCTGACCAACAATTTGAAGGTAGTTTTCCAATCCCTGGTACTGAAGTTTTTGTTAGATAGTTAATTGCTCCTTGGAGAATAATTATCACCCAATTTATCACACACACACACACACACACACACACACACACACACACACACAGTATTTTAAAGTATGCTCATTAAATATTGGTTCCTTGTGGTAATTTTTTCAAATGCTCTTAGTGTTATTTATCTCTCCTCTGCTTCTTCCCCTGTATCACTGTCCCTTACCACTCCCCCATTAAATTCCCCACATTTCCCCAGATACCCTTGCATATCACCTGCATCCAATTTTTGAAAGAAAATTTGACATAAGAATCTACACAAATATCTCTAAAACTAGATAACAAATCTGTCAGGAAACTCAGTTTATTTTGTAGTCAGCCTTCTTTCAGACATGATTACATAAAGTTGGGAAAAGCAAAGGATCAATTTGGACACAACCTTGAACCCACCATCTAATCCACTGGTTGCCTTCATCCTCTATAGCAGGGTGGTAGCAGAAAGAGATTATTCCCACCCATGGGAATTCAATACCCATGGATCAAAAAAACATCACGACCATTCTGAAAGAGAGGCTAACTACAGTTTTCAGTGTCTCTCAAGGTATGTCCCAGTTAGCTCTGATGTTCTTAATACTGATAGTAGGTGTTTCTGAAAAAGTATCATTTGTTACTATGCGTGTGTGCTAGCCTATCTTATGCCAGCTTGACATACAAACTAGAGTTATCTGAAAGGAAAGAACCTCAATTGATAAAATGCCTCCAAAAGATCAGGCTGTAAGGCGTTTCTTAATTAGTAATTGGTGGGAGGGGGCAGTCCATTGTGGGTGTGGGTGGTTCCATCCCTAGGCTAGTGGTCCTGGGTTCTATAAGAGTGCAGGATAAGTAAGTAGTACTCCTCCATGGCCTCTGTGTCAGGTCCCACCTCCAGGTTCCTGACCTGCTTGAGTTCCTGTCCTGACTTACTTTGATGATAAACAGCAGTGTGGAAATGTAAGCCATATAAACCCTTTCCCCCCCAACTTGCTTTTGAAGCAGTAGAAACCCTAAGACACCATGTAACCAATTTTACTTTGTATACATTTTCATTTTGGAAATTATCTATGAGTATACTATAGGAAAATAATTTTCTACAGAATCTAACTTAAGAATTTCTGCCTACCAGATTTAGGTGGTGCATGTTATGGACACGCAATTAATAATCATTTCCTCCTCATAGATTTGTCTGGTCTGTAACAGAGGTGAGCTCTTATTGTGTAGGGCAGATAATAGGTCCAACAGTAAGAATTAAAAATGGAAAAAGAATACAATATAACAGTTAGTTGATCATCCACATATAATCAGATAATAGCATACAAGGTTTAGAGGATATAATTGTGAGATTTTTAGGTGCATTGTTATGATGATAAAGAAAAATGAGAACAATTGTGAATATCAAAGTCATTAGGGACCTTGTGGCCCTAATATAACAGTGGTCTGAATGGTCAGGTCTCATGCATCTGCAGCTTTCTTTGGTGTCAAATCCAAGCTTGCCCTTAGGAATAAGTCACTCCTCTGCTTTGACTCATATCCTGCAGCTCTCAATGAGTAGCAACAGTTATGCTTTGGGAATAGACAGACAAGCATCATTCATGAGTTGTAAAATTCTTACCAATGAATCGGTGACTATAAGCTATGCATATATAAATTTAAGTTATGTACGTTAAAATTCTACATATTGAAAACCAATTAAATTTTAGCTTCCTGTAGACTTTACTAAGATCAAAATTGTCTGTCTCCTTCCTGGCTATACAGCTTAAATACACATTATATGAATATATGCATACCTGCTAGACTGAGCCAAGAGGGGAACAAAACAGACTGACTTTACTAATATGCTTCCATACATCCAGGCTGTGCTTCTCAGCGTAAGTTGGCTTTCTTACTTCACGTGCTAGGGCCATCACCATCATCATTGACTGAGGCAGCAGTACTAGGGCTATAACTACCGGATTTTGTTTTGTTTGCTTCCCTTTGTGGTTTTGCTATCCACAGATGCATCGTTACATGATTTTAACTTTCTCTTTTATAAGTTAATAAAGACTGATTTACTCTTTGCACACTAGCTTTTGATATTGTATTTTCCATATTTGTTTTTTGATTCACCCATATTATTTTATATATGGTCTAGACAAACTAATCAATCAATAAGTGGTAGTACTTCAAAAGTTGCTTTGTAAATAGAAACCCAGGATTACAAAAAGACTGGTGACCCCTGGTAACTGGATGAGAAGGTACTGGGCTTCCTTTCCTTCTATAGTAATCTTCCAAATCAGAGTAAGTCTACTTCTATGTAGGAGTTGGCTTACACAGCTCAAATGTGCTTTTTTCCATTTTTGTTATCCTTTGAGGATGAAGGCCATATATTCCAGGGTTTGTACTGCCAGCTGGCTTTTAGTTCAACTCACTGGCAAGAATGAGCACTGTGGAACATAAGCCTGGAAGCAAACTTTGATGTAGGTCTCCTTGCTCTGGAGGGCAAATATCAAAGCTGATTTAGTTGGCAACCCAAAGGTATAAAATTTCACAAAGGTTCCCACATAAGGGTGAGTTCCAGTTTGTGTGATACCTGTCAGCTCATTTGGGCCAAAAAGATGGTACAAAGGTTACTGACGAATAGCATCAGTGTAAACATATGTTAATATTTATTAAAAGTTGATGTTAAAAAATACCCCCTTTCCCTCTTTTTAAATCTTTCAGGCATTTTGATTTTCTCTACAATAAGTGAATTTCTCATGAAGTTAAGCCAAGTTCAAGGTTTTCTGTCATGAGTAAAGCCTTCTGTTACAAATTTGCCATCAGTATAGTGGCTATAAGAAGTACTATAATATAGCCAACATATTTTCTTCTTTGATGAGAGCATATCTGGCATACATACCAGAATTGAGACTAGAAAACCCAGTCAGTCCTAAGTTCCCTTTCAATTATTTCCTGATTTTTCTTCTTGTATATTTTATCTCCTTTCCAAGTACTAACACATAAAATGCAATTTTTTGTATAAGTATGCGTTATTTTTTATTGTTTTTATTTATCTTTTATCTGAGTTGTCACATAATAACATAAAAGAGACAAAATAATAAAACTAACCATGGCATGAGGCAAAAACAAGTAGACAAAGTAACATCACTGGAAAGTACTCATTTTAAAATATGTTTTGTTTTGTTTTTTTATGGAAAAATATTATTAATCTTGAGATCACAATATGGCCCTTGATTCAAAATATATCGACTGATCTTGAAAATGTGTTTGTATACATTTGTTACAATATCTTGAAGGCATTGACTTTAGATTATTTTGTTTTTTCATTTCCCTGTATTCATATATAAAATGTAAACTGACCAACAAAGAATTATTAATTTTCTCATTTAGGCTGTGTGATATATATGTGTTATATATATATATATATATATATATATATATATATATATATATATATATATATATAATGTTAATGTGTCCTGGGGAGGCATGAACATATACACGCCAGAGAGAGCACTGATGACAAACAAAAGCAAAAATTTTACCAAAGTCCAACTTGAAGATCCAAAGACTTCATTGGATTAACATTCAGAACATATGAAGGCTTATTTAAAATAGCTAGGGTGATTCAAAAACAGTAACATCACTATGACATCCCACCTTAGCATGGACCATGACCTCATAGAGTCTCACGCCCACTGAACCTTCTACTATGAATATAGTCTAGAATCTCCCAAGACTACTGACAACTGGGAGAAAGCTGGAGGTAACAACGGTTGGAACAATAGGAGAGAGCCTTTGGACACACATCCATTTCCTTCTAATAGAAAGAGTCAATAGCTTCGTCACCGTTTCCTTCGAGATAGCTATCTATCTCTGTACTCTTCTGTTTATTAGTTGCCGTGGCCACTGTAATCCCTACTACAAAAGAGCAATGGATGGTCTTTTTACCCTCCAGGAAATCAGCTATATTACAGTATCTGTCTCCTTTTATTTCCAAACATCCCCATCCATCAGGTAGAGATTATTTAATAAACGTTTACTGGATATTATCCAACCACGTGTCACAAACTTTATTTTGTTTTATTTTTGATAAAGTTTATTATACAAAAAACACTTCAAGTAAATTAAAACATCTTAAACCCAAATTAGTGAGGCCCAAAGTTGATACAACTTATTTAACTTATATACAATTACTACTGGCATTCAAAACAGAAGTTGTGAATCTTTATATTACATTTAACACATGTAAAAACTATGATAAAACTTTCTGACTAAAAGCAATTTGGGCAGCAAAAGTTTGTTTCAGCTCACAAGATATAGTCTACTATGAAGGAAGCCAGGACAGAAACCATGGAGGAACACGGACTTCATTGGCTTGCTTCTCCTCTCTTGCTCAGTTATATTTCCCATACAGCACTGCAGCACCTGCAAGACTGCTCACAGCAGTCTCAGCCTGCTTTACCAATTAGTAATGGTGAAAAGGCCCCACAGTCAGGCCCACACGCCACTGTGATGGGAGGCCATTCCTCAACAGAGGTTCCTTCTTCCCAGGTGTGTCAAGTTGACACCCAAGATTAGCCAGCACCAATTCTAAGCAAACAAGGTCCTACATTGAAATATCTCCCCTTTGATAAGGAAGTCAAAGTGGTAAAGCCTGGTCGGGAAGTTTTAGGGAGAGAAACTTCAATTCTTGTCCCAGTATCCAAAAATCTTTTTGGTATTGTTCTGTCCACATGCCAGAAATGTCAGAGGTGTTTGTGGATTTTCATGTCTGGCTTGTTTTAGTTTTGTTTCATGTATTTCTTCTTTAATACATAAGCACTGTCAGTGTTTCCCTGAATCTCAAGTCCAGATATTTGGGATGAAGAGGAACAAGGATAGCTTGTGGGTGGTCCAGTAGAACTGGACAACTTATCACCCATCTCTTAACCCAGAGGTTCTTCCTAGGACCTATACAAACCTGAACTGACATCTTAACGGAGTCCATTTCTTTGGAATAGCTCTAACTTCACAGGAAGTCTGCTTGCTTCCTGTCACGTAAGTTCTCACCTAAGAACCTATCTTAGACTCTATTCCAAAAACTCACTGTCCTTCTTGTCTAGAGAATTATTATTCTTTGAGTCTATTGGACAAAGGATCCAGAAGCCACGGGACTTGGGAGGATTTGGGAGCCACTGATGTTTCTAGAACCCAGACCCCTTGAGCTACTGCCCACCTGAGGAGAAAGTCTCCATCGTTTTTGCAAGAACACTGCTTCTAACCTTGTACTGAAAGGACAGATTGTATCTGTGACATATGGATTATTGGATGGTTGTCAATATCAAATAAAATAAGGAGAATTTAATAAAGATTTACCATGTAATGAAGAAAATGACTTTTAAAAATGGAAAGTAGCATATCTGTTTTCTTCTCTCAACCTTTTTCACTTTACTGCTCTTTCTAGTTAAACACTATCCCCTTTCTTTTAAGTTAGGAGACTTTACTGTTTCTTCCATATTCAGAAAGCATTACTATTTTGTTGGGACAAATAAGATATTTTTCCTTGATCTACAATGTTGTTATATGATGAAAACCCCAGAGAAAATGGCATGCAGCTTTCTGAAATGGGTCTGCAATCTCCATGTGATAATTTCATGTTGTTTTATTGTCACTGATGTGCTGATTGTTTGTGTTGCTGTGCTCTCCTCCTCTGCCAATTAGAAAAGAAATATTGAATTCATAATGATTCTAATCTTCCTAGCCTGGGGATGTTTTAATCTTTATTTATTCTTTCTTTATTCAGTGTGACATTTCCCCCACTGGTTTCGTTATCATATTTAAAGTGCAATAAAATTGTAAATAGGAATTTTTAAGCCTCTATTTCTTTTTAAAGAAATAAAACAAATTTCAGTAAACCCTGGCAACTGTTAGCCAAATCTTTACTCTGTGATGAGTTCTATCTAAAGAGACTGAACTCTATACAGAGATTGAAAGTTTAAGTACCTCCTGACAGAGTTGATAGCATTAACCATTGCAGTTCATTATAAATTTCTTATGACATGTTCAATGATCATACTGATTTTATGTGAAACGAATTATTATTAGTATCATTGTTCAAAGTTCAGCTTCTGTGGCTTACCTGAACACAAGTGGGAAAAATCCTACTCCAAAGAGATAAGCAAGGAAAGTACAGACAGCTCGAGGATTTTTATTTGTTTGTTACTAGGATGTATTTCTATTGCTGGAAGAACCATATATTAAATCGGCATCGATAGGCATAGAAGTTATAGATGCTTGAATTCAGTGAAAACAATTCTCTTATGTATTTTTGCATCAGAAGTTGTGCAAATCACCAAAATGAATGCGTATGCATACCTTACTTCCATGAGGTAACAATGATTGTTGTTGTAACTAATGAAGGAAAAAAAGAAAAACTTCCCAGGGTCTCCCAGAATTTTCTGGGATTTTTAGTAGCAAAATATATGGAGGACAGAATGCCCTGTTGTCTTGCAGCATGCTGTCATCTGATCCATAGTTATTCACAGCAGCACCTTAGGACTAATTCTCAGATGGTTCTGCCATTCCCTGACTTCCTTGCACTTACACAGCTCTAGATTCAATCACCAGAGATTACTCAAAACAAATCTATTATTACATGAGGCAAGATATTAGTTCCTGATTAAAGCATGTTCCTTTATTTTAATTTGCATAGCAAGTCCATAGCTCAGCATGGGAGAACAGGGAGTCAATACAAGGGTAAAACTAAGAGAGAAATGAAATAAAGCAGAAATACAATAGAATCAATCCTGTTTTAAGGATCTTCTCAGACCATTCTCTATGCCCTCTGACCCTGAGTTACTCCTAATACTAGCTGGTCATCTCTGCTCACCTTGGCTTTCCTTGGATAATACAGAGCCAGGTTACCATTTTGGATGTGCTGTATTCCCTCTTTTGTTGTCTTTTCTTCTTCTGTCAAAAAGAGCAGGCTCTTGTCCATTGCTAAGCAGGTAGGTCAGAAGAAGCAGCTGTTTATAGATTTGTAACAGCCCTCCTCAATCACAGATGGGAAATGGCTGAGCTTCCAAAGTGTTTAACCAGCTCACACAGTAGGTAGAGGCAGAATTATTTGTAAATGGCAGCACTGAGCTACGATTCTATCAGCGGATTCTTATGGGGCTTTTTAAAAATTAAATTCATCAAATTATAGTTCCTAATTAAAAGAGAGAAAATGTTTTGTATGACTACAACTCTGGAGCCAAATTCAATTACGTGGTATATTCTATCGGATAGTAACCAGTCATAATACTGATGCCTTTCACAGAAAATAGATAGTTTATTTTTTTCAGAAAAAGAAGACTTTCATGTTAGATATATTCCTGTGATAAGCGATGATGAACTAACTCTCAGAGTATAGAGTCAAAGGTTGAAATCAGCCATTCAGAAGAGGTATAGCGCTCACAAGAGCCACACCAAGGTGCAGCATGTGAGCAAATGGTTTCCATGTTACTCTGGCCCCAGAACTCACTGTTTTTATGCAGCTATACTTCTCATACCCTGAGTAGCAATAGCAGAGAAACATACCCAATGTGTTCTAAGTCATGAACTTCTTGAAGTAAAGGAGACTTGAGACAACTAGCTTATCACAATTGAGCTAGAGTACACCCTTCTCTGAGGGAAATAAAGAATGTGCTCTGCTTTTCTTTATATAGCCATATTTTAAGGCCCCAGGGTCAAGTGTCCATGTGTACAAAATTAAGCCTAGTCAGAGTTGATGGCAAGAACAGACATTTGGACTGGAGAGATGTTTCAACTGATAAGAACACTTGTTACTCTTACAGAGAACCCAGACTCTAATATCAGCACCTGCATGGTGGCTCCCAAACATCTGTAACTCAAATTAAGGGGATTCAGTGTCCCTCCTGGCTTCCACAGCACCATACATGCATGTGATACACACTCATTCATGCAGAAAAACACTAATATACACAAAATAAAGGTAATTATAATCTCAAAAAAAAACTTGACAGCATTACTGTGTACTATGTTCACATTATCATTGCTTGTGATGTGATTTTATATATTTAATGTGACTCAATCTACATAAAATGATCTAATCCTAATGTAACCACAGTAAATTTCTTTGCAAAATAAAAGAAGCCCTGCCCCCAAAAGATAATATTTTTTCCTCCAATCAAACAGGAAGAAAATCCTGACTCTATTTGGTTAAAACATCTCTTGATATTTTCATTCTGTTGTATTGTCTTTAGTCTCAACAGAATCATAACTTGAAGAGTTCTAAATAATGTATTAAAAGCTGAGGATATAGACGAAAGGGCAAAAGTGCTTGCTGTGAAGTCAAAAGGATCTGAGTTCAAATCCCAAGCACCAAGATCAAATGCTGGGTATTCCTACATGTGCACCTATCACCCAGAAGCGGAGGTGGGGGTGGGGCAGACATGAGAGGATTGTTGAGGCTTTATGGCCATAAACCTAACTCCAGATCCAGACTCTGTCTCTAGGGAATGAGGCAGAAATTGATAGAGCAGGATACCAGATCTCCTCCTCTGTTCTCCATGTGTGTACACAGGCATAAGTGATTTATATGAACATTACACATATGCATACACTGTACACACACACATCACACACATACTCACATACACCCCCCCCACACACACACAAAGTGAACCATAGTTATTTCATTGCATATCAACTAAATATAAAGTAATTAATTATCTCATTTCTGAGACAATACATTAAGCAAAAATTTTGGTATTAGTATAACCATTAATCATATTTGTGTGTTAGTTTGTTTTAATGTATTGCTCAGGAATTTTATTCACTTTAAGTTCTCTCTCTTTCATTGCATTTAACTGTTTCTTTGTGTTGTACTTAAACCCCTTAATTTTTTTTACAAAGTTAATGATTATTCTTTTAAATTCTTTGCCCTGGGGTTTATCTAGTTCATCCTCATTGACAAAAATTTCTACAGGACAGGTGAGGATTCTGACTTAACTTTTTGCAGTGAATTCTGGATATGTGGACTAATTTTGATAGTTCTAAGGCTGATATGGTAAGGGCCAGTTGGGGCTGTAGGGAGGATGTGCAGACAAGTTGAGCCTCTAGGCTGGAAATGGCTTCGGAGAAATGAAATCAGATGAACAGAGGGGACTTGGATGGTGTGTTGGATGTGAATCCTGGTCCAAGCCTAGAGTAGGGGCGGGGATGTCTGGCTAGGGAGAATGGGTTGAATATGGCATGAGAGAAATCTGTGGGTTAATGCGAAAGTTATTAGACTCCTGTAAGAAGCCTAGAAATTTGCTGCAGTACAAGCAGGTGTGGCTAGACTAGGCAGTACACTGGATGTGGGACCCAGGCTAGATCTGGCAGGTTGGGTAGGATTCTAGGATAAGGAGGGTCACATGGAGAAATATGTCAGTCTTTGGTTGGTTGAGATGTTTTATTTGGGACAGAAGGGATCAGGGGGGTGGGGTTTAATTGGGGCAAGTATGGTTAGATTTGGAGAAGAATGTTGGAGATCTGGCCAGTTTGAAAGGTTGTATATGGCATAGAAGGGAGCTGTGGGTGACAGTAAAACAAGAAGGTCCTGGTGCAATCATCTCACTAAGTTTTAACATAGGTATAATTGGCCATACTAAGCTGTGCACTGGGTGTGGAACCTAGGCTAGATCTTGTATGGTAGGGGAAAGGTATAGATGGTAATAATGAGGGAGACTCACTGGGCAAGACCCTGGAGAAGGATGTGAGATATGTGTCCATTGTCTTAATAGTTTCAATAGTATTCAAAAGGCCAAAGTCTTTTTCTGGGACTCAGGGAAACTCTCAGCTGTGCCTGATTAAGTAATCGTACAAGTAGCATGCTTCTACAATACAATGGCACAGGGTTATTAGCATTTCTGCTCCAAAAGGGATGATCAGGAGGCTAGCAAGAAGAGGTTCATAAAGTTTCTAACTTCCATAAAAGTTGGCAATTCTGAGTGTCCTTGTATAGTCAGTATGTTCTGTATGCTCTTAGATGTAGTCTGATGATTCTATCATAGGAATATGCTTCTTTCATTAAATCCTAATTCTTTACCTTTTCTGCTCAAGTAGATATCTTGTGATAAGTCTCTGATAAATTTTCTACATTCTAACTTCTGTGAAAGATATTTCATAAGAGCAGCTGAGACAAGCAGTGTCTCATACAAAATGGAAGTGTTGGATCATTGTTAATTTTTCAATTTCTTTTGTCTAAAACTTTACAGTTTATAGTAGATGTGTATTATGTCATGTAGTTTCTGAACATCAGAAATCCAGAAATAAGCTTGCTATGTGGTTCTGCTTGGGGGTCTTTCGTCTCATTGCAATCAAACTGTTGGACTGAAGTTAAAAGCTCCATTTTTTGAAGTTAGCCCATGGGGTTGTTAGGAGACCTCAATGTCTCACTGAGACTGATATCTAGAGAACTCGGTTACTTGTCTCATGGTTCTTCCACAGAACTTCTTATGAAATCGTGACACCATGAAGCAAGTTACCAAAGAAAATAGAGACAGCAGGTGTGCGAGGTGCGAAGTGAAAAGAGGAGAGTGAAGCAATACTGTTTCATAATTTAGTCTTAGCAGTGGCACATTCATTTCTGCTAGACACTATGAATTGCAGACCCCCTTTGGAACAATACAAGAACAGATTAGAAAAGATCGTAAATCACAGGAGAAATGTTTTAGGGCAATCTCAAATACTATTTATAATTGCTCACCTTCAGCTTGATATATTAGCTAGATGTGGCTGTATAGTAATCTATCTCCAAATTTAGTGGCTTCAATTCCAATATTTGTTATTGAATGATGTGTGTGAGTTCAGTGATTTGGGTCACAGCATGAGTCCTCAGCCTTGGAGTCACTAAAAAAGTTGATGGCATCTTAAAGCCCAAGAGAAAACAGATTTGCTTTCAAGCTGGGATGCATTGTTGTGGGCAAGATTTGGCTCTATACAACTTGTCAAACTAAGATAGTGGTTCCTGGCAGACTGTGAACTAAAAATCTTCTTCTTCTTTTTCTATACCATGTGGGTCTGTCTATGATGTGGCATTATCAGAGCACCCAAGAGTGAGTGTCAGCTAAACTAGATTCTTGGTCTGCCATAACAGAATCAGTGACGTGGCACTCACTATCTTCTATCTTAGCTGTTCTCAACCTATAAGGTGTGATTCCTTTGCATATCTAATATTTCCATTACAATTCATAATGGTAGCAAAATTAGAGTTATAGAAGTAGCAATGAAAATTATTTTATGGTTGGGGGTCACCACAAGATGGGGAACTGTATTAAAAGTTGCAGCATTAGGAAGGTTGAGAACCTCTGTTCTATATGATAATGGTAAAAACAAATCATTGCTTCACATGACACTTGATGGTAGGGGATTCTGCAAATGCATAAGTACTTAGAGATGGGATCTTTGAGAGTCACAGTAGTAGGAAATGTTTGACTTTGTGTTATAAAGGCTTCTCACAAAAGTTAGCTTCCAGCACAGGATAGCTGTGCAGTTGTTGAAACTCGCTGCTGGTGAACTAGAAAATGTACTTACAGAAGGAAACACACTGTCAATCCTTGAAAGTCAAGGTGTAGATACTTAATCCTCAAGAAAACAGAGCTGGGAAGTGGAGTCTAAAAGAGATTATTAGGTCATGAAGGCATTATCTCCTAAATGGCTGAAGGTAATTTTTGACATGTGTTAGTAATGGAAATTGATTTTTGCCAAAGAAAATTCAGCACCCTCTCTTTCTTTTTCCCTGTCTTGCCATTTACTTCTTTGAAGAGATGGCATAGAAAGAACAGATGCAGCTGCCATCCACTCGGACTTCCCAGTCTTCAGAAAGTACAATGAGTACATTTCTGCTCATTATAAATTATCCAGTCTAGGGTATTCTATTAGACAGTAAAAATCAGACCACGACATGAGTATCAATCAAGTATTTGAACAATATGCAATATATAGACGTGGTAATCATAAAATAACGGGAATAAGTGATTGCTGCTGTATACAATTGAGTATAATTGATGCTTCAGAGTCCTGAAGCACAGGACTAAAACTTATTAAACTTATTAAATATCAGTTAAAGCAAATTGGGAAGCTACCATGGCTGCTTGGCAGCATGTGAGTCATATTTTCTACAACTTAAGTAAAAAAATAATAGAATTGAGGCTCAAGCCCATGACGTAATCATAGCAATGACAATTCCAAAGAGAGTCAAATCCCTAATCTAAGTGGGTTTATTAGGTCAAGTGCAGGACCTTCATAGGAAAGTATTTGAACAGTGAAAGGGCTGCATGGGTTGAATAACACTCAAGAATGACTTTTTAAAGAAGTAATATGGAAGGTCTTGATGTAATTGGAGGGATTTCTGAGCAGTGTTTTCTATAGAGCAGCAATCCCATTGCCCTCCTTTACGGCCATTGTTGTTAATTCTCTCAGTATCAAGTTGTCTTTTCCATTGTAAGGTCCTGGGTAGCATCTTACTTTCAATAAGCCCTAGTCAGCAAGGACCAAATTTCATAACTAACAAGTTAACAAAGTTAACTTTGAACTAACTAAACTAAACTAAAGTTTGAACTAACAAGCTCAAAGCTAACAAGTGATTGACGTGTCACTAGCTGAGAACAAGATATTTTTCTCAAGAAGGAAAATGGAGCAGAAATGCAGGGAGGAAGAAAATAGAGTTTGATCAAAAGTAAACTGGGTCAACTCTCATCACAATCTTTGCAGCCACCACTAAATCTAAGGGCTAATGGGTATCTAATAGCAAGAATGTAAACCTGCACAAATGTTACCATTGCAAAATGCCTAGTGTTTCAGGTCTTGGTGACCTTGTCTATAACACAGGATAATACCACTCCCACCATGTATATTCTACAGAAGTCCAGAAGTCACTTGTTCAGTAAAAAAGTTCTAGTCTTAGTATAGGAGAGAGGAAAACTGTTGCTCGAATGTTGACTTGCAGAAAAGAGGGGCATATGTCAGAGGAAACTGCCTTTGAGACAAGTTTTGAAAAATACTCAAACAAAAGGTGAGCAAAGGTTATTGAAAGCAGAGAAACAGTAACACTCTGAAGATCAACAATGTCAACCTTCACTGCCTGCCCACTTGGAAGATTCCTTCACATTGTACAAACTTATATTTGCTGCTTTTATGGGTTTTTTCTTTAATAGAGGAAAGATACGTGCAGAAATGTAAGCTCCAATAATCATTTCTTCCCATCTCCTAGAAGGAGGCCCTGGAGCAATTTTCTGATGGTATTCTTTGAGCTGGGCAATGAGTCCCCATGACACCCATCTGTTTACACTTATCAGGTCAGGAAGTCTTAACCTCACCAGAGAGCATTGCCCTAAGGCTTTTTTCCTCAGGATTTCTGGCCCAGGAATGCAAGCAGTTGCACCTTGGGTCATTCTGCTCTTGCTAGCCTTGGTCTCTCATGAATATAGTTATCCTCCAACTCCTCTTCGCACTCTTGGATACATACTGTTTACCATTTCTTCTGAAGTAAATCAACTTGTGAATAAATCCTTCCAAGCTTTCCTGTGTGATAGTAAAAAAGAAAAGAAAAGAAAAAAATTGTCATGACAGCTATCCTTAGCTCTATCAACTATTCTGATCACAATCATTTGTCCTGATAAATGGATCACAATTGCATCTATCTGCTTATTCTACTATAAAGAGCTCATAGCATTTCGTAAAGTTCCATTACATATATGGATTAATTGATATGGATTAATCATTGATGATTAAATAAATAAATAACCCCCTTTTAGTTTTTTTTTTTGTTGTTGTTGTTGTTGAGACAAGTTGTGTAACTAGGGGTCCTTGAACTTGTTGTGTAGTTGAGGACAACCTTGACTACTGATCTTCTTACATCCACCTCCCAGACATTGAGAATATAGGCAGGTGGCACTACACCTTGCAAAAAGAATACTTGGAAAGCCATCTTGTTTTTTGTGCCATCTCCCTATTCTTTCCTCTCTGAGAGGAGCAGTATGAGAGATCCTTTGTCCATCATACTCATGTCAGCCGTCCTCAGGGTATGAGAAGGAGACTTTCGGCTAGCTGCTTCCTTGGAGACTCCTTGTATGTGATTCTATTACTTTGTTAACTGTTTCAAAAAATATTGTTAACTATTTTTAATGTTGTATACTAATAGAAATCCGTCATCTAGATGTTCTGGAAGCCAGACAGGCCACATCAATGGGTGAGAAGAGTTAGTTATTCTGAGTCTGGTGGGGATGCTCTGTTCCAAGGCTCCTCCCTGGGCTGTAAGCTTCCTGTGTTTCTCTCTTGTCTCCCATGAGCATCTGCCTGTGTGTTCACGTTTCCTCCTTTGACAAGGACACAGGTCATATTGATTGGAAGCCATCTTACTCTTGTATGACCTCATCCAAACTTAATCAGTTACATTTATAATGACATTATCTCCCAAATGTCAAGTCTAGCGGCAGTCATGGTTAGAATTTCACTGTTTGAATTTTACAAGAGACAGTTTAACCCTTAACAATGATATTAAGACTTTATGTTAGTTTTATAATAATCCATTAATGAGACTGAAAAAATATATGTTAAAGCATACCAACTAAAGAAGTAAATCTCTAGCTCTCTTATTTTGAATCTCTAGCTCTACAACCTTATAAAATTCTAAAAATAAGAGTTATACAATTTATAATAGCATAAGTTTTATGTATTTGCTGTGGTTCAATTGTGAAAGTCCTCAATAGGCTCCTCTGTTTGGATGCATTTTTCAGAGCAGGTGGCACTGTTTTGGGAGGTTATGAAATCTTTAGAAACTAAATCTTTACTGACAAAGAGAGTCTCTGGAGTGAGCTTAAAGTTTAATAGCCTGACCCTATTTCCTGTGTTCTGTCTCCTTCCTGAGTACAGATTCAATACAACCAGTCGCTTCACACTTCTGCCCCTTATCATGATGGACTGTACTCTCAAACTATGGGTTAAAATGAATCCTTTTTCCCTTAACTTTTATCTTGTTAAATATTTTGTCAAAACCGTGCGAAAAATTACCTTATCAGAATAGCTTTCTGTGGATTCTGGGTTGTAAACCACATCAATTGTGTAGAGGCTCCTAAAACTGGAAGAGTCACCAGAGTGTTTATGAAATTCTTTGTAACTCCTGTGCTTCTTTAAGTTAATTAATTTTATAATTTATTTTTATTTTTGACACATAACAATTACCCAATAAATTATAGAGTACATTATAACATTTTGATTCATGTGTATATTAGATATTGATCAAGTTGAGGTAATTAGCATATTCATCGACTGAATTGCTATCATTTCTTTATGGTGAACATATTCCAAATTCTTTCATTCAGCTATTTTGAGATACACAAAGTCCTCCATGCCATGGAAAAGTTAGCATTCCATAGAATCCAACAAAACATTATCAGTTACTATATTAAAATAGATTTATGATGACAACAGCAAAAGACATTCAATATCAGCAAATGAAACTCTAACTCTAGGTGACAAAATCTAATGGAAGCTCATAAATTGTTTCTATATAACACATGAAGAAGAATATCATCATCTTATCTTTTATTACTTCCAACATTTATTTGTTTAGAACAGTTAATAAGGGTTGTCATATTTATCCTTTTCCCCTAGAAATTAATTAAGCATTCAATTATTTGACTGACATAAAATCATGTAAACATGATAAATAAAGGTAAAACCTCTTAGAAGTGCAATTTG
The DNA here is from genome assembly GCA_026225945.1 of Cricetomys ansorgei. NCBI lineage: Eukaryota > Metazoa > Chordata > Mammalia > Rodentia > Nesomyidae > Cricetomys > Cricetomys ansorgei. The sequence continues at coordinate 2,798,613 of JAMJFZ010000289.1, read as the reverse complement.
ATTAAAAAAGAAAAAAACTATCCACTTACATTCATACCTATTCCATTCCAACTGCAGAAAGAACAAAATCAGGAATAGACTGACAGATACCTGAGATGAGTGTTTAGTAGGTGAAGTAAGGTGCTGTCTGTCAATTTAGATGACTACTTAATGATGCTGATCAGACTTTCTTTGTGTGGAAAATGAGAAACTTCTAAAGAGCCCATTCCAGGCTCCCATCCTTGCACTTGAGGAAAGGACTCTGTTTTCTCTCCTCTTCTACATATTTAAATTTATTCTGCTACTTTAGCGTTATTCACCATAAGCCACCATTTGATTTCCTAACTTCTCAGCTACACAAAATTGATTCTTTTAAATACTTCAGTCAACACATTTTCTAGAATGCAACTCCTAACTTCATGACAAGTCAACCAAATCTAGCTTATTTCTATGTGTGCTCCAACAAAATGTTGAGTGAAAATGTGTGATTCCCAAACTATATATTATGAGTAGCAAGAATATTATTGAGCTAATATCCTCAAGACGGTTCATTTTCCTGGACAGTATAGGTATAGAAGAATTCTACTGAATTAAAAGTGATATTTCCCAAAAAAACAGTTGTTTTACACTCAGCTTTGTGGATTGCTTCTTAATCCTTAAAATAAACCAGTCAGTTAGGTACTTTGATTAAGCCAGAAACAACTTAAATAATAGATGTCTATAAATAAGTAACCATGAGCAAACTAATTGGTTTGTTTACAAGAAACATTCCAAAATGGTGTGATTTTTAGATATGTTCAAGATTGCAACTCAAATTCATATGATTCTTTCACTTCTGTACATCTTCATAAAATTTTCATAGCTACTTACACACTACCTCTATGCAATGAGCAAAATTGTCACTGAAGATTTCCCAGAGCTCATTTTGAGTCATAAAATCATACATGTCATAATCTGGAGGATAAGCCATATCTCTCCGTACAACTTCAATGAAAGAAAAGAGAATCATCTTTCCAGATGCTACACACTGTCTCCTCTTGTCTTCTTTGTGTGAATGCAATCACAGGCTCTCCTTCACAGGGATGAATAATGGATTTGAAGCAGCCTTATCTCCAGCACAGCTAATACGTAACTCTATCTTATCTAAATAAATCTCCAAGAATAAGGAAAGGTCTCAAAGGAATTGTTACCATCAAAGGTGTAATTAAACTCTGAATAGTCTCTCAATAGATACCTGGATACTGTGGATATTGTCATCTCCATTCAGTAGATGAAGAAATGGAGGTGGAGAGACCTATACTATGCCTAAGTTAAGATTCTGTAACTACTATCTAACAATATTCTGCAGTAATTTACATTGCTAGGATAAGAAAAAGACTTCAACTACAAAATCACATTCTTTACATCAAATGAGATAGATTGACTTCACTAATATAATCTTGGACCAGCCTCAACCCGTTTATTTATAGTTTTAAAAAATTGTATATGGTGAATTATACACTCTATACAATTTTTGTAGCCATGATACAATTTTTGCCACTCCTACTGGCCTTACAGCCTTCAAGACATCAAGTTCCACGTGAATTCTATAAAGAATTCTTTACCACAAGCATCACTTCTATCTCCTCATAATTTTAAGGATGCGAAAATACCACATTGCCACCGGCACCCTTCCGAAAGTCCAAAACACATAGGGAAGCTGTTAGAACTACAAATGAGAAGTTAATTTCATTAAAGCATTCAAACCGGTTAAGCAACATGAAATTAAAAGCACAGTTCTTAAGGTGAGAGTTAATGGCAACCATTCTGCCTTTGATGTACTGAAACAGTTGAGAAATTGACCCAGCAGCCTCCTAGGAAGAAGAATCACTAGTTAATTAATGATAAACAGACTGTAGAATGCAGTGCACAACTGAGAGGAGAAGGAATTTTCTGTGTCCTGTCACCTTCTTAGAAAATTGAGAAGCAGAAACCTGAGCAGAGGAAGGAAAGAGCTAACTCATCCTCATCAAACAGGAAGGAATTCATTCCTGATTGTTTTTCCTGTCCCTTATTAGAAAATACCAAGGGCACTGAGACCAAATGAGCAGGCCTTTACCAGATCTCACAAGTCAGTATGAGAGGGCAGTTATTTCTTTTTCTTCAATTAATCTGTTTTCTAAGGCATGTGTGGGCAAAACTTTAATCCTAGCACCCTGGAGCCAAAAGCAGGATGATCTCTGTTAGTTGGAGCCCAATATGACTGAAATAGTGAACTGCAAGACTTCCAGGACAACTTAGAGAAAACCTGTCACAAAAAACAAAAACAAAACAAAATTGTGTGTGTGTGTGTGTGTGTGTGTGTGTGTGTGTGTGTGTATGATTCCATTACAACTGGCATGTGTTGTATGCAGATAAATGGATTTTTTTTCTTCCTAAAAAAAGTCTCAGATAGCTATTCTATTCTGGGGACAGATGCTTTTCATAGTGTGGCTTTTTTGTCCATATTCCTGTAAGTAACTCTTACCCATGCTCCTGCATGGAAACCAGAACAAGCTCACAGGTTCACCAAGCTTGACTTGGATGGAATAATTTCTTTGGTCTGTCCCTGGAGACATTTGTTCACCTCCCAAACTCCATATAAGTGACCCCTAAGGCCTTTCTTTATTCAAGTTATGTGTCTTGTTGTCCTACAAGCTCTGGGTTTATAGGAGCGCAGTGGGGAAACAACTATCCATTAATTCCTCCCACAAATGTGGCAGCTGTGCAGAAGGTAATACCCACTGAGAAATGTACCGAAATGCAATGGAAGAACACTCCTATACCAGTAGTCTTTTCATCCTGCTGGAAGCACTCTTGCACTTGGCTGAAGATGGTGAACTTCTGTAATGTGCTTCTATTTCAAGCAATGCTTCCTGAGAAGTGAAAAGGAGTAAACAGCCTGTCTTGCGCCAGTAACGACTGGAACTGTAACAACCCAGTTCCTTCTCATTGTTTTTCCAAGTATCTCCACTTCTTTCTCTCATTTGAGACTTTCCTGTGACCTCTGTTGGACCTGTGGAAGAAACAGCTTAGTGATTTCCAAATGCAAGCCACTCCTTTTCATTATATCTTTAAGACAGGAACTGTCACTCTAGTTGAACATCATCCCTGTGAGAGACAGTGGCCACATAGTAAGTGTCAACAGAACTCAGAGTCAGAGTTCTGATGACCAAACCAAATAATGCAAGCTAATGGCCAATGATTGCCAGACAGATTTCCTAATTTCTGCCCTGATTTCCAACTCATCAACTCAAAGCCAATGAGAGATAGCTGAATATGTTATCCATTCCAGCTGTGTGATTCTAGAATACTTGATTCTAACCAATCTATCTTTAAATTGCTTGTTCTATAGAAAGAAAAATTACATTGGACACCTTTAGGAATTGGGAAGGTTTTATTTGAAGATATTCATTACTAGAAGTCAGGAGGATTTCTAAGCATTGGGATGTTCAGAGGAAAAGTAGGTCATGTAATTAGATCACTGATGAATAAGATGAATAGTAAGAATATTATTCAGACTCTGGGAGAACAGAGGCTCCGGCCTAGCTAATGGACCCATTTTAAAGGATTACCCTACCATGTCCTTGAGAAAGATTTTTTTTTTTTCTGGCTGGAAATAGTTTATTTCCAGAAGAAGAAGAGAAAAAATTTCAACTTCAAATTTCTAAGTGTATGTTCTAAAGAAAGGGAGATCAGGAACCAAGTCAAGAAGAAGCGTATCTATTATTTAGTCAAGTCACAGAGCAGTCTGGGGCCGTATTCAGCCTATTACTGCCAATCAGAGCACAGCTGAGGGTGCATCTGAGAACAAAGTTCCCCTGTCCCCTCCCCATCCCTCCCCTCCCCTCCCCTTTTCCCTCTCCCCTTCCCTCCCCTCCCCTCCCCTCCCCTCCTCTCCTCTCCTCTCCCCTCCCCTCCCCTCCTCATCTCTCCTCTCCTCCTTCCCTTCTTGTCTCGTCTCTCTCTTCTCCTCTCTCTCTTCTCCTCTTCTCTCTTCTCCTCTGCTTTCCTCGTTTCTTCTCTACTCTAATCCTGCCTGCCCTTCCCTCTAACTCATCCCTCTCCCTTCTCACCTCCCTCCCTTTCTCCTCCCTCTCTCTTTCCATTCTCATCATAAAGCTTTATGATCTGCCTGATTTTTCAGTCTCCACTGAACACTTTGTTAGTGATAGCTACAGCAAGTTGCAAGCAAAAGTTTCCTGGATTTCTTTTTGGTTTTTTTCAGTTATTATCACTTATTTTCACATTAGAATCAAATCTTTTATGAGGAATGTCTTGATAAGTAGTTTTGGGTATAGTTACTTTAGGACTTAATAAACAAATACAACATAGATTTCAGGATAATCTCCTCATGTAAAATTCATAAAGAAAGTTGTTAAAATTTCTTGGTGGGGAAAAATTGCTTGCTATGGAGCCTAAGGATCTGAACTTGATCGCTGGAAAGCACATAAAGCTGGAAGTGAGAGCTGACTCCACAAAACTGTCCTCTGACTTCTACACTTGTGCTGTGACAGGTGAGGCTTCCAAACACATGCACACAATAATGATGAATAAAGTTTTAAGTTAAAATTCATAAAGAAGGAAGTCTATTGCACTATAAATACGTAAATATTGTTTTTATATATTTTAACTGGACACTTGCGAGTTTTTTTTTTCTATGAATTTTCTTATTTTTTATTTTGTTTTGTCTCTTTAGTTAACAGATGCTGAGAACTTGCTATAACCCAGGCTGTCTTCAAATTCAGATCCACTTGTCTGATCCTCCTGAATTCTGGGATTGCAGATGAGCACTGTGGTGAATTTTGTCCTGTATTTCCATCCTGAAATGGGCACTCATGCATACACTTCAACACAGACACACACACACACACACACACAGACACAACACTCCTACAGAATACAAGTCAATATATAGCATTAGGATACAGAAATAGAAAATAATAAGGATATAAAGATAATACTGGGTGGAGGATGTAGCTTTAATAACACTCAATGGTCGAGGATGTAACTTTAAATGAGATGCTTAGAATCAGATTTAGTGAGGACGTAAAATTTGAGCAACGTGGTAAAAAGTATGAGCCACGCAGTTACGTGTGAGAATATTATCATAAACATGGAGTGTGTGTGCTATGTTTAGAGAAAGAAAAAAGAAGCCTGTTAAAATTTATTAAGATTAAGAACATTAGAGAAGAGAGGGAGTGTGGGGAATTACTTAGAACTCTCACAAGTAGTCCTTACACTGGTCAACTCCCACCTCCTCTGACTGAACACAGGTTGAAATCCTTGGAGCAGGAGATGGAAGGGCGGGGCCAGAGACCACAAAATGAGGAAGGGTCAGGTGGTCTGAGGGAGAGAGATCTACAAATGGAAATACTGAACACAATCCAAAGATGTTGGATGCTTTTGAGCAAAATAATCACCATATAAATCATGTCACAGGTCAAAGAGAGTTGAGCTGCAAGGACGAACACCTGGTCTTTCTCAGTGTTAGTTGGTCACAGACCCTAAAGACATCCTCTAACCAACGACTAACCTGCAGCTGACTTCATGTTGGTCCAGAGGGACTACAGAATCTTCTAGAAGACCTTACCACACAGAGTCATGCAAAAGCCCCAGCTACCTGGAGGATCTGTGCTTACTGGAGGCTGACCTCTGTAAAGGCCTCTTGTTGTGACAGTTGTAAACAATGCTCTAAGCTCCCTCTCTTCTATAATGTTTCTCTAATCTTGATAAATTTTCAACAAGCCTTTTGAAAATTTTAAGCTTAATTCTGCTGAAATGAATCAGAGGAGAGCTGCCAAGAGAGAAGCCCTTACAAAGAAAACACTTTCGGGTGGCTTATGTAGGATTATTTGCAAAGGGTAATATAGATTCCTCTGGAAAAGACAGGATCAAAATTCTACAGGAGCCTGGGGTGCTAAGCCCATTATGGCATTCCTTGTGCTGCTATTAGCATAACAAAGTCAATCAAGGCATTTTGGTCAATAAACCTCTGGACTATTGGGGGGGTTTCTAAATGAAATCTTGAGCTAGATAAGGTACTCATTACACTGAGAGCAGCAGTTTGCATGTTAGCACCAGAAAAAAAGATAGGGGTTTTAAAAACCCTCTTCACTCTTCTAGTCAACTTAATTATAAAGAATATAATCATTGCCTCTTTCCTGTAAATTACATTTAGGAATTTTGTGATTTTACTCATTGCCTTCTAACCAGAAGACAGAGATAAATGTTTTTTGGGTTTTTTTTTAAGGAAAAAAAATTAAAGTCAGCAAAGATTTTCCCAATTAAAAATTTTGCCAGTTTTTCAGAGATACAAGAGGCCGTGGGGACAATGGAAGCACTTATAGAATTCAGTGAAGTCTCAAAGGTCATTAATAAACTAAAAGTCTTAGAATAGACAAAACTGCTTACAGCTGGGTTCAAGGCCAGTAAGCAAACACTGAACAAATAAAGTCACAGAGGAAAAAGAAAAAGAAAAAAAAAATACATTCATGGCAGTGATCTCTCTCACAAGTAAAGATCTTCTAATCTGTTCACAGGCAGAGGCAGAGGAGAGGGGAATTGGAAAAGCAGCAATGGTGGCTACTCTTGTAATCAGAGTCTAATTTTATGCCATTATCCGTTTGATGGTTTAAGCAGAGTAAAGAGACAGTGTTCTGGAAATGCACGAATGAAGCAGAACAAGAGAAATTGTAAGAGGAATAACTCAGGCGTCCCTGAGGCTCCACGGAGAATTCATTTGCATACAGAGAATTTTCTATAATGATGGATAAATGTGGTTCTTAGTTACTACTGACACCCTCCCCCCACCTCGCGCTTTTGTGCAAAAGAGTCTAAAACATAACGATGAAATCCTGACTAAAATTGATTTTTCAAATTAGAGAAATTTTGAAATGAATTGAATTTCTACATGATTAGACAGCTTTCCTCAGTCACTCCTGCAACAGTCAATATTCATCCACAATCCTACCCAATGAAAGCTTGCTTGTATGAAAAGAGGTCGGGTCTCTTAATGAAATGATGAGAGTTTTCAATTAGATTTTACATGAGAGAACACGCTTATGACCTTTAATCTTTTAAGCAAAATCTTCCTGAAGAGAAAACAGGCTAAAATTTAAAACAAGAACAATCAAAGCATATTAAAAATGTACGAGCGCCACCTGGTGTCAGAAATAAAAAACACTCAGCCTGTAGTCATCAAGCACAGCACAGTGCAAGCAAGACGTTATGCTATAATGAAGCAGTCATTCTCGAAATAGAATCCACTCCATGGCTAATACGAAGATGCGAATATTTGCTGTTTGGACTGGGGCACAATGAAACCGCAAATGGCAGAGGCTGAGACAGCGCAGCATTCCAGATATTTGAATACTTCACACCCAAAACCTGTATGTTTCAACTCAAAGATTCACATGAGTTTTCCACTCTTCCTAAGTGAACCTCCGTGAAACAGGAAAAGCAATCTTATGCTTTTAGAAGCAATTTCTGTATAAAAATAAAGCCGAGGCAGATGGGGAGCACAGTTTTAAAGGAGAGACTTGAGGCTTGTAACGTTAATGTGCCAAGATGAAGTTAGCAAGATATTAAAAAGAGCTATCGAAGCAGTGGTAGTTAAGTGGTAGTTAAGTGAAACGTGTGCACCAGCCTATTAAAAGAGCATGAAAAGCACTGCACTCTGTCTCCTGATCAGCAGCCGACTATTCCCACAGATACGGGATAAGTCAGAGACTTGCCTTATCCCCATCTATCCTTAGAGTATTTTAGCTACACAGGTTCCTGATGATTGGGAAGACCAATAGAATAATCCACCAACGATGGCATTTTCTACTCGGGTGCAGACAGCATTGTAGGTCAAGAGGCTTCAGGCTTGAGGTCTGATTCGGTTGTTTTAATGACTCCAAAACCAGCATTACATTTATTTCTAGAATAAATGCCCAATCCAACATTTCAGCCATGCTCCTTCTCTGCAGTTAGCTAAATAAAACCCAGCACGCAATGTAGCCATAAAAACAGGAAAAGTAAGTAACTCTTCCCTGTCCAATAGAAGAAGAAATTATGTATGTAATAAGCTGTCTTTTCAGTTTTTTTATTGACTTTTATTGAAAATCGTAAACATTCAAATAGTAAAAAAGTTTAGTCTTTTTAATAGCACATTTTAAACATATAACAGGTAACAGAGATTACTGTTTCAAAATAAAACAGTTTCACAAGGTTTCAGCTGGTTGTTGGCATTCAATTTTCAAGCAACGGTGAGAAATTACACGTGCTTTCTACCTGCAGCCCCAAGCAATTATTCCTTCCAGAGAGGAACAAGACAAAGAGACACTGGGGAGCCAGACTCTTGTATCCCAGGAGAGAGCTGAGTGTGGTAGAGGAAAGGACTGACCAGACTCAGGTGTCTTAGTACCTGACAACCTAAGGTCTCCTGGAGTGTTGGCTGACAAGACACAGCAGGGGCGGGGGGGGGGGTGCTTTAATACAACACTCAAATCCAAAAAGCTTCACTAGAATGACACTATTCACACCATCCGTGAATTTCCACAGTCTCACCTGGGGGATTTAGGTCCTGACTTACAAGAAAATGAGAACAAAATTTGTTCTGGAATGTATGAATAATAGTTAGATGCACTGCAGTAAATGTCTACAATATTTTAAGTATTTCTTAGGGATGGAACAGATAGAGCCTAAAATAAAAATGCACAGGAGTCAAAGTAGTAATAAACAAAAGCACCAGAAACACCTTCTTGGAGTATATAAATTCACAAAAATAGTAATATGCATTTTGTAGCTTTGAAAGATGCATTTATTCTCTAATTAAAAGCTTGTTGTCCAATTTTTTCCTTTCATTTTTTTCCCTCAAACATCTTGATCTGTGTACCCTAACAGAACACATTCAATGGCTTGAAGTTTATCAAACCGTGGAAGCATGTTGTGGCAGGAAATATATATTCATTCATGTCGCAAAAACTTCAAACTTTTCCATTTCTTCCCAAATACACATTGATCCTACAAAGTTACAAACATCCATCTTTAAAAATGTTTTGTTTAGTAGGCCTTCTAACTCCTAAGAATAGTATCTCTTAAGAGAGCATTTACCTTAGTAGCAGCTGGGCATTCTCATTGTTTCCTTAATATCTGATATTAACTCCAAAACTCCAAATCTTAGATATTTTCTAAAGGTTAGTAGGCCATATTAAGACACAACTTGATGAAAATGTTGTTGAATATAATAAGTCTTTAGATTATAAGAATGGTAATTACAAACCCCAGCAAGGAAGGTCTGATGCTTATCACAAATGTTAAGATTTACAGAAGGGTAGATATATCTGTTTGCTATTTAGTTGTGGTACCCAATAGCAAGAATAACAATCAACAGTTCACTAGACAAACACACAGTCACAGGGCTTTGAGTTCTATGCAAGACCTAGGAACGATGAATATTTAAGAATATGACCCATCTAAATTGGTAATAGATATACATAGTAGATTGCATTATGTCCTTTGATGGTTGAGAATGCCAATGTTCAGAGATCAAATGAGATGTATACGTGAGACAACTGGAAGAGCCAGGATTTCAACCTACTTTTCTCTGTTCAATTCACTCCATCGAATTGAGTTTCAAACATGGTCTCTCCTACAAGTGTGAACCGCAAGTTCTACCTCAGATAAATGTTAATGTTAACAGACAGCAAGGGAAAACAGATAATTTAAGAACCGTTAACACTGAACACGTGCACACACACACAGAGGGTAGGATAATGTATATTTAATATGATAATGTATGGGATTGGTAATTAGTCCCATGACTTAGGGGACTAGGAGGTATTTTGTTGCAGAAGCCATTTTTATAGACTAAAGAACATGAATATCCTTTGGCCTCAAAATTCCTCCAAGCATCTACCATATTTCTGAAACAAGCAAGGCATTGCATTCCAGAGGAATCTACACATGCTTGATTTCAGTTTTATAAGACAGAAATGTGAGTTACTAACAAACAATAATCCATACATAGTAATAAGGACTCAGATAGTGTTTATTCAAAATATGGTAAAGAAGCAATTACTACAAACTTTTTTGGTAGGGAGGAGTATAGTTTAAGAACAGATCTTCACAAATTAGGTGCAGTAGTCCATTCCTATTATAACAGTGCTCAAATGTTTGAGGCAGGGAAATTGCACATCCAGTGCCAGCCTGAGCCACTTAGCTGCTTTACAGTCAGTCTGAACAATACCCTTGCTACCTGCTTGCCACCCTTGAAGAAGAAGAAGAAGAAGAAGAAGAAGAGGAGGAGGAGGAGGAGGAGGAGGAGGAGGAGGAGGAGGAGGAGGAGGAGGAGGAGGAGGAGGAAGTGGAGGAGGGAGGAGGAGGTGGAAGAAGAAAGGAAAGGAAGGGAGGAAAGAAGGAAGGAAGGAAGGAAGGAAGGAAGGAAGGAAGGAAGGAAGGAAGGAAGGAAGGAAGGAAAGAAGAGAGAGAGAAAGAAAGAAAGAAAGATCATAAAACTACTGAAAAACATTTCTAATCTAGAAGAATGTGCAGAAAAAGATGAGATGTTCAAGACAGAAGGAAAATGGGACACAAAACCACTGCTCTGAAGGCCTAGGGAACAGTGGTGGAGCCACAAAGCCAGGGGCAGCTCCTTAGGATGCATTAAGAGTGGCAGGAGATAAAGCAAGAGACAGGCAGGCACAACCCGGGGAGGCAGGACATGCTGGATGTGTCTAAGATAACTTGGAAACACAGAGTATTGTAAGCCAGAAATTAATGGATTAGTTCGACAGGAATATAAAGGAAATTATAGTAAGGGCAGAAAAGGGAGATGAAAGATTTTATTGTTGAAATTAGTCAGTCAAGAAAGGGATGAACCTTTGACTAATGAATTTTTAAAAATGACATATCGATATACTATCTTCGTGTGAATGAGTCTCCCGCATCCTGTATTTGTATGTTGGTATGTTTTACAATTGTTCTTATGAAAATATTTGTTTAAAATATTACTCTCCAATTCCATTTTTCTTCAGTTTTATCTCAAAAACTGTCAGAAATATGATCAGAAATATGGATAAATTAGACTGATTATCTTTGTTTATATTCAGAAGCTGAGTTTTTATCATCTTGAATTTATTCATTTATTTTAAGCAAATAAGCTTTATAAATACTCTCACAGCATGCCATATAACCAAAATATTAAAACCCAGTAAGTGTTTTTAAATTTTTACTCAGTACATGGTTATTTTGGATGTTGAAGATAGAGTGACCCATAAGCTGTGGCAGTGTACAGGGTGTGGAAAGAGAAGTCATAAAATACATTTGTCAATAAGTAAGCACTCCAGTACCAGGGTTGAGCTACCTCCCTGTAATCTGTTGGTCAGAAAGGTGTGAGGTCCCCAGAACAATACAGACATTTTCATGGCTATCCGTTGTCCACTGGAACTAGACGGCAAGGTTCTGTGGCTGACCCAACCGGCTGTGATCTGGTGTCCGACATAATGTCCTTCGGTATCTTCATCTCCAGCTCCATTCACAATGTTGCTAATGACAGGAGCTATCCTATGCACCTCATTTCTTTTACCCTTTCATGATGGACACTTCTTGTCTTCCCTGTAGTAACATGGGAGTGCATATATCTTGTTGATACACTGGTTTCATTGCTTCCAGGTGAGTTCTCATGGGGTGGAACTGGCACACCACTCCAAAAGTGTGATTTTTAACTCTTGAGATGCCTCCAGACTATTTTCTGTAAAGGCTGCAGCAATCTACATCTCCACTAACAGAGTTGGAATGTTCCTTTCTTTCTTTATCCTCTTAAGGACCTCTTATTTCCTGTGTTATTGAAAATTCGAGTGAAATGGTAACATCATGACTGCTTTTTCCTTAATTGCTGTTGCACACACACACACACACACACACACACACACACACACACACACACCAATCAGCTGATTTCATTTAGGGTTGCTAGGGTTAGATAACCTATTAGAAGGCTTGTCCTTGAAGAAAACTGGTCCTCCCTCTCTTGTAGCCATTAATGTCGATAGCTCTTCATCTAGGGCAGGGCCTTATAGAATTACCCCTATCCTTAGTGGGATGTCAACTGGTGTTGTCATTGAGCAGGTCATGTTTGTTTAAGTGACCATATTGTTAAGGTTTTATCTGTTCAACTCCCTGTCATATACAGATGACACTACAATGCACAAGATGTCCCCACCTTCTTGCTGCTGCTGTTATTCCTTCCCTTCATCTGCGATGTTTCCTGTTCCTTTGGTGTAGAGGTTGATTTCGATTAGGGATATGCGCTCTCTTGTCAGTTGTTCTCCACACTGGGACTAGTTGTGGATTTCAAGCAGAAACCTGTGTTAAAGGTTAGGAAAAAAGTTAGAACTCATAAGTTTGGTACTGGAATAGTGTCTCCTCAGTGACATATATCTAAGAAGGTACAGACAAAATAAGAATCATAAATGTAACCACCAGAATGGTGGTAACAAAACTACATGTCACATCACTTATAATTTATTAAAGTCATGAATTGTGATAGAATGAGAAGAATTATTTGCTAAGGATGTATTATTTGCTTGATTAATACCCAACTTATATTAAAAGGTCTGATTATTCTATAACAACAATAATAATAAAATCTCCAGAAAACCAAATCAAGACAATGTGAGCACCAAAACTAAATATAATAATAAAGTTATCAACTAATTAGGAAATTATTAAAGAAAATATTTAAACAGAGCTATGCCTCTCAAAATTGGAAAAGTAATGAGTGTCTGGTTTTCCTCTGTGGTTGATGGTCATTTCACTGAGTCATAGAAAACGTCCACCAGAACTTTCTCAGTTACTGCGTGGCACTCAGGCAAGGACAGATAATCTTCTCTTAATACCTGCAGGGAGATTGTCAGACATTAACATCAAACAGCCACAGTACTTTTACTAATACACATGTGGTACAAAAATAAGAATACCATCTTTAAACAACTTACTTTGTTTAACAAAAGGTAGGATTGGATAGGAAACAAGAACTGAAGTTTGTCATCAAATAACATCATTTACATGAACATCCAGTGAAAGGGACAGGGCTTTCCCCATTGTACTGCAGGTAAGCAATTCAAAGTTGTTCAAATGTCCCTAATATGTTGCAGTGGGTCAAAGCCTTCCCACCAAGCCTAAGGATTTCATTGGATCTTTGGAATCCATGTGGTGGAAAGAAAGAACTGAGTCTCAGACATTGTTTTCACACACACACACACAAACACACACACACACACACACACACACAAATTAATTCATTAACTAATGAATTAATTAGTAAAACATAATTTCATGTTATTTCTGGGCAAATTCTATTCCATTTTTCAATTTCTAGACTCAAAGGTTTAAAACATCTTGTGATGAATCAATATGATAATGTTTAAATTTCTGTATTTAGTGCTGCCTCCTCCAGACTAATCTGTGAACAAGCCATATACAGAGCTCAAGCAATGTAAATAAATGCTACTGTAAAACTGAAATTTGGCAAACGCAAAATTCCAACAGGAGAATTGAATCATGGCTTACTATGTAGCCATAGGATTCCTGTAGCAAAAGCATAACAACATCTAACTCGTAGACTTCCGTTGACTTGTGCTGCTTTATTTTTCCCCCTGTCATTGTCATTGTGGCTGCATACCCAGAGCAATGGAAAACACACAAGTTGATTTACAAAGCCAAAATGCAGAGTGGTTGTGCATACAGGTTCAAGGTAGACTTTCAGAGGAAGCATGTGAACACACCACACTCTAGATTTTCAGCGCTGATCTTGCCTCACCTTGCTTTCTTTCTATAAACAAGAGGAAATCATAACAGCATGGATCTGAAAATGGTACTGGGAGGACTGAATGTTTTATTTCACAAAAAATTCCTGGAAGAATGCCTGTCAGACAGTTACTGTTGCATCAACAACTTTAAACAGTTGTTGAATTATTTTATCCTGGAGATTAAAAATATAGAGGAATGATTGTAGTATCTGTCAAAATGCCTGGTGTATGATAGTAATCGAATACATGTGATATATAATTCTAACTTATAGGATATTTAAATATATGATACTGTACTAATACTAAGTTCCAGCTCTGTTGGGATCCTATTTTTCTCTTCCTATTGCCAAATTTAAAGATGAAAATAATATATGCTTACTTTGCTCTAATATATTGTATACATAAATCATCTGCAAATACTTTAAAAATCTGAAGAAAACCTATGCTTAGCACACTATAATTAAGCTAGGAAACTTTGGGCAGAGTAGGAACATGAAGAAGGTTCTCCAACTAGCAGATAGAAGTGTGACTTTTTCTAAGAGTCATGGATTGCTGTCTCTGTGATTCTGCTGATGTTGCTGTCGTTATCCCTCCAATAAGCAATCACATAAAGAAAATTATCAAGGAGTAGGACTTAATGGGGCCTCTGAAATGGAATACAGAAAGAACTCTAACAATTTGAGCAAATTTTGTCCCTTTCTTAAGTGTCCATTGTGAAAGACAGTTGCCTTGCTGGGATAACTACCATTCCTGATGATGTGCTCTTTGCTATGCTACATAAAATTCTGTCCTGAAACATTTCCCTAACATCAGTACAATTATCGACTTAGTTGTGGTATTAATGTAGATACCCTTCATTGAAGACCTGTTCATTGAATTTATTATTTACACACAGATTATCCAAATCTACCATGACTAATAACCTACAATCAAACAACAAACATTAGCTTTTATTTGTAGCTTATCTGTCTCTTTCAAAGGATTAACTGCATCTGAGTGAAAACATTTATGAAAAAATTAGACATTTATGAAACTGGACATACTTTTTATACATGCTACTTTTACATATCACAGATAAATGCTTACACATAGGAAGCATGTGGTTTAAGGAAAGTGTCATAGTATAGTAGGGTATGGTATGCCAACAGCTCCTATGTGCAAATAGAACTTGTATGATAGATCTTTTAGAGTTACGCCTTTATTTCATTTTCCCTCTCATAAAAGGATATTTGTCTTGGGTATGTCTGATGATGGCACACAACTTTATTCCCAACAGTCAGAAGGCAGAAGAGTCAGTTCACAGATGTGAGTCCAAGTGAAGTCTATTCTACATAGAAAGTTTGAGGCCAGTTAGAACTACGTAGTGAGACCTTGTATGGAGTAGCAGAAGTGAATGTGTATATAGATTCATCAGATGTAGACACAGATTCTTTTGTCTAAATAAATCACTTATTCTAGCCCAGAGCCCTGGAACCCTAGAGGGTTTCAGCCTCTTTACAATCTAATCTTAATCCTTGAACTGGCAAGCCTCAACCTTTATACAATCTAGAACACTTAAACTGCTATCCCAGACCTAGAAGGCTTTCAGCCTTAGCTTTCCAAGACCAACTTCTAACTGAGCCACTGACTAGCTCCTTCTGGTTCAACTCACTCTGTTCTGGGCTTCTTCTGTGGAGCTCTGCTGTGTCTCTATGCCTCTCCCTGAGCTCTCACTGCTCCATCCTGCCTCCGTAACTGATTGCTTCAACTAACTGCTCTGTAACTCACTCCAGCCTCAGCTTCTGTAACTCCTCTGTTAACTGACTACTTCAACTTACTCTGTTAACTAACTCTTCAACTAACTCTGTAACTGCTCCTCGACTGACTCTTCAGCCTGCTTCTCAACTCACTCTTCTTACTGATGGCTCCAACTGACTGACTCTTCAACTCACTTCTATAACTGACTCTTCAACTGACTCCAGTAACTCCTCTGTACCTTTAAATTAGCTGAGAGCCCACCTTTTTCTCATGAGAATTGGGCTTGTCCTTACTCTGCTAACTCTCTTCCTCTGATTAGTCACGTTGTCTGCCATTCACTGACCAACCTCAGACATCACTTCCTGCTTAACACTGACTCCTGTGTTCTGCTTCCTGTGTCTGCTTCCACTGCTTCTTTTCTAGAGATTAAAGGTGTAGTCACCACTGCCTTCTGAATATTGGATTAAAGGTGTGTCTACATTCCATCCAGACCACACAGAGCTACTAAATGTAGCCCCTGGAATGTAGACCCTAGTTTTCACACAGGTCTAATCCTTTACACTTGAATTTGAAAATAAACAAAATTCCTTTAATATAACACCCATTTGGGGCTTTGTGGAGCTCTCAAAATTCTTCATAGGTAAATGTTCTATTCAGAGACCTTTTATAGACTCCTAAAACAAGAAGTGATGCTCTCAAAAGGGGAGATTTTTCTTATTCTGAGAGAAAATTAAAGAGAAACACCTGTAGGATATTATACCTTTTCTTAAACTTCACACTGAAATTTTATTTTCCCCTAATTATAAAGGCTGTTTTATTTTTAATTTTTTTTAATTTTATTTTTATGTGTATGGATGTTTTACTTGTGTCTCACTCTGTGCCTGGTGCCTGCATTGGCCAGAGGGCATCAGATCCCGTGGAATTGGTATCACAGACAGTTATGAGCTGCCAGGGGTGCCAGACAATGAAGCTGAGTTCTCTGAAGAAGCAGCCAGTGCTCCCTTAACTACAGAACCACATCTCCAGCCTTCGATGTTTTCATTTTCATTTTAATTAATATGGAGAGTGCTAGGCTTCTTTATGACATTCTCGTATACAAGTTTATTGATCCTCTTCTTCCTTCTCATCTCCTTTCCTTCCTCTCCCCCCTTTCCTCCTCCCACCCTCCTTGCTTTCTCCCTACCCTCTCCCCCCTCTCCCTCTCCTGCTGGTTCTGATCTTTCTACTAGTCCCCACTTTCTGCTTTTATGTCACATGCAATCTCTTATCCTTCCATGTTAAAATAATGTTTTGCATTCTTGAGAATATTCTATCTTTTAAAAATCTTTTTGCTCTCATATTCTTTGAGCTCTTTTCCTCCATCCCCCAACTTATGGTCTCTTTGTAGTTTCAATAGCAACGCACACATACATACACACACACACACACACACACACACACACACACAGATCCAGAGTCAGCATATGAGTGAAAACATACAATATTTGACTTTCTGAGTCCGAATAACTTCACTTATTGTAAAAATTTTCAGTTCCCTACATTTTCTTGAAAATGTCATTTTCATTTGGGGTTGGATAATATTCCATTGTGTACATGTACCCCATTTCTTTATTTTCCTCATGCTAATAGACACCTAGACTGGTTCCTTTTTCTAGCTGTGGTGACAGTAAACATGGACAGTCAATATCTATGAAGTAGGACATACAGTTCTTTGGTTTCGTAGTTAAATGTGATATAGCTGGGTCACATATTGGTTCTACCTTTAGTTTTTCAGGAAACCTCCAGATTGATTTTTACAGTGACTCTACCAGGTTTCACTCATACCAACACTGATTAAGAGTTCTTCTTTCCCCATTGGTAGCCACATGCTTTCTTGATGAGAGCTATTCTGATTTGAGTGAGATAGAGTCTCAAATTAGTTGTAGTTCATATCTCACTTATGGCTAAAAACGGTCATTTAAAATATATTTATTGGACATCTGTATTTCTTTCAGGACCTTTTCTTCAGTCGGCAATCCTATTTACTCAAAGTTTTTGTTTGAGGTTTATTAGTTGCAGTTCAATATGTATTTCAGATATTTGACCTTTTAATACAGATAGCAAAGACTTTCTTCTATTAGTTTCTGTTTAGTTTTCATTCACTCTACTGATGGTTTCTTTGACATTACAAAAGCTTTTAAGCTTGTGTAATCTCTGTTCGTAAGGGTTTATTTTCTGTACAGTTAAGAGTCTTTTACTAAAAATTCTTCCCTATGCCTATATTTTCTGTTTTCCCTTTGCTTTTCGATCAAATTTCAGTGTCCCAGGTATCATATTAAAGTCACTGTTCTGTTTTATAATCATTTATGTGCAGAGTGAGAAATACAGGTCTAATTCCCTCTTTCTACTGGATTTACAGTTTCCAAGACCCGTTCATTAAAGTGGTTGTACTTTTTCTGGTGTATGTGTCTGATACTTTAAAATTAGGTATCTGTAGATGTATGAATTTATTTATTGGTCCTCTATTCTATTCCGTCAGTCTACATTTCTGTTTTTTGCCATGACCATGCTGTCTTTGTCACTGTGGCACTCTGAGGTATAACTTGAAATCATGTACTGTGATCCCTTCAAGGACTGATCTTAAAATAAATACTTCTTATGTTTGCTATTCACTACCTTATATTTTTACAGTCAAGATAAAATGTTTCATTTCACTTTCAATATATAGATGTTTTTTGAAGTCTACTTTTTGTTTCAAATGAGACTGAAATATTTTCAAATTTTCTGTCATAGGTTTTCAATATGCTTCTTATAAGACATAAATATTATATATATGAAAGGAATTGCACAAATCCTATAAATTGAAGTTATAAAAAAGTTTATTTAAGTGTTTAAGACATCCCATCCTCCAGTGGAAACGTTTTTGCTGGCCTCATCATTTGTATATATGAAGATTTATATAATAATGCAACTAGGTATTTACTTAATGTTTTGTGTGCATAGGTTCACCAACCCATTCAGAAATCAATTAAGAGACATTGCTCTGGCCAGGGCTATGGCCAGGAAAAATAAACAGAGCATAGAAGACTTCCACCAGAGAGAATGGCACTTCTTGCAGCAGCCCAGACATAAAGCAATACAAAAAAAAAAAAAAAAAAAAAAAAACCAAAACCTGCAGAGCTGCTTTTGTAAGTCTGCCTTTGTTTCTTGCTGGTGGCTACTGTGACTGTCCTGTTGTTGATGATAGGGTGGTAACCATCCTTCACTAATATCAGAACCCTGCTTCTTTGTACTACTAATGTGAACTAAAGACTCTCAGATCTCCAGGAATCCTTCCAGCCTTCAGCATCAGATTGAGACTTCTGAGACACTCAGCCTTGTAGACTAACCAGATACTGGGTTCTTGGGCCCTGCAATGTATAGACAACCATCGTTGGATGACCTAAAATTAATAAAGCTATTCCATCAGTTCTGTCTCTCTGAATTACCCTAATATATTTTCTTTGCTATTCTTTCAGGTGAGAAATTAAATATAAAGTGGCATTCTATATTTTCTGGTGCCATTTTGGTGGGTTTACTCAACAATGAGATGATAATATTTGAGAAGAAAAAATTGTCTGGGTTGAAGATTTGCAGAGGTTTTATTTTGTTATGATACTGCATACAATGCAATTCCTTACATAGCATTTTCATTGTTTTAGTATTATTAAGCTCTTTTGAGATTATTTAAATATATAAAAATATGAGTACAGGCTTCAAAAAAACAACATACAACTTTATATAAAGGCTTTAATATATTACAATTCCAGCTGAAGTCCTGGATCCAATCACTTGGAGTTACTGCGGGAGGATTGTGTACACAAAAGTAAGACTTGAGTGAATTACAATCCAGACAAGGGAAAAATAGAGCTTTTAAAACTAATGTAAGAAAAAATAATATAATTTCCTACTATTTAAAAGACTGTACACTACAAAATATACCTCTGTATTTAAAAAGTATGAGCAATACTTAACTTTTATGGATGAAAGATAATTTTATATTCCTATTTGTGATATTTGTATCATATTGAAGGCTGTAACTAAAGTAATTTAAAAAGTAAACACTCTCCAGAAGGTAGAATCCTTCAGGTAAGGAATCTGCTTCCAATACAAGGCTATTATATTATCATGGTATGTATAATGATATTATGTATCATTATAGCAACTCTTTGCAGATGTAAAAAAAGAATCATGTCCTCTCTGAAGCCAACGCTTGTGGTTTATTTCTCCTGCTCTGTTCCTCTTTACCCTTGTTCCAATATAGTGACTTGAGGCATGGCCAGAAGGCAAAGACACCCTCTATAATCTCAGCACCCTCAGGAGACTGTGAGTGGCCCTTGGCTAACCACTGCAGTACTTATACACTCAACTTTCATACAAACACAACTTTTGCGTTTGTCCTAGTTTTATGTTACTTGTAAAGCTTCCAAATGCTGAAAGATGGCCGTCAGTACCGCTACCTGTCCTGGATAGTAGTTAGGCATCAAATAAGTCAAAACAGTTTCGTTCTTTCTTGAAAAATTAGTATTAATTGCCCAAGCAATGAAAAATAGGCACGGTGATATGTAAGTCAGTAACTCTGTGATTGTCACTTTTGTATGATCTAAATTATAGGATTCATCATTTTTCTGTCCTTTGTAGGCTTTAATTATGATGGAAACTAATAAGAATAGAACTCCCAGGAAGTTTGATGAGCACAAAGAACAATGAAAAAAAATAACTTTGGAAAGTCTTCATCTTTAATATCATCAAGGCCAAGGGAATGTTAGAGAGATATGTTGCCACCTTTCTGCCATTTGAAAGTTATGATGGCAAAAAGGAAACCTAATTTCTATATTCCCTTAGGAGATTGGTGAGCAATGGAAGCAAAGCAAACTACAGTGGCCTCTCCCTTAAATGTCAACGTGTAGTTTCCTCACCTCAAAATCTAAACCTTTGTACCTGGACTTGCTGTTTTCTGGTGTGTGCGTTTTAATTGCCAGGTGCATTTAATCTCAGCCCTGATTCAGGCTGGTTTCTTAAACTTGGAATGGAATAAAGAACATGCGTGGAAAAAAAGAGACCCTCCCAATGTCTTGCTAGTAATTCAGACTCACTATGTTGATTATGGTAGAGAAATGAATTGTAAATACTCTAAGACAATTTTCAATTTAACCTTCTGCAAAAGCAATTTCCTGGAAGAAACAAACTAATACACTCCGTCTAGACCTAATTCCCTTTCCTTGATAGGGCTCATGCACTATCTTACAAAGCATTTGCAGCAGTTTATGATAATTACAGCACTAGATCAGTTTGGGTTCTGCCTCCTCCTTTTGTTGTCTCACTTTCTGATATGATTGCTAACACGCAGTCTAAAGGCAGAAGCGAGCTGACAGGAAGTCAGGCAAGCAGCTCACATTTTTAAAGCAGGCCTTTGAAGAAGCAAAGTGACAACAGGCATATGTCACCAGATTTAAAATGTGAGTGCCGTGCTGGGCACTGTTACTTCACATAAGGGAAATAATTGTAAAAATAGAGACAGAAACTACGCATTGGAGTTTTTTTTTATGTTAGAAACTGAATTGGGTAATTTTTATAGATGAACATGTGGTACTTATATTAAATAGCACATGCATAAATATGTGTTTATATTATTTTAAAATTCTTGAGGAGGTTATACTGGGGCATGAGCCTAGGAACATGTTCATGTTAGGCAAACACGCCACCAAGGAATGCATTTCCAGATCATATCCAAAAAACTTTACCTACAGGTTTGCTGTTATCACATTTAAATAAATCCATGACACAACTTGTACCAGAAGCAGAAACCTATTTGGGAATTTGTGACAGGGTAGAAGGACTCAGACTAACTGTTTTAAGGTTCTTATAGAGGATCAGCCTGAATGAGACAGAGAATAAAATAGTTCAGGGCCCCTGTTTTTTAGAGACAAGTGGTTTTGGGGGTTTTACTTCTGGGACACACTATGTCCTCCCGGTAGGAAACACTGCAGGTAAATTTCTTATGATTCTTACAGGCATAGTAGTTAGGGGAGTGGACCATAAGGAACTGATCAGAGCTCTCTCTTCCCATTATGACTCTTTGGAGAGTCTGTATGTCTATAGCATTGTCAAGCCCCTGTCCAACCACCATGCCATCTAAACATCCTGACCAACCACAGTGCCATCTAAATATCCTGTTCTATGAATGGGGAAAATATGAAGCACTGATGAGGAAATTTAGGCTCATCTAAATTATCAGCAAATTTTGGACTTGGCAAGTCTCTAGATACCTACTTCTTCCAGCCATGTTTCACAAGATTTACAAAATTATATGACCTTTTTGGACCAGTAGTTTAAAACATAATTCAGAGGCAAAGCATAACCATCACAATACTATAATCAATAAACTTATTAGGCACATAAGGAGAGGCATAAAGATCAATTAACTGGTCAACGTTGTGATAGGTTCATAGATAGTTGTAAGAGAATGCATCAGGATAATCTAAAGGAAGAAACCTAGTGGTGAATGCTGTAGGGTATATCGAAAGCAGAATGAACTTTGTGAAAAAAAATAACAATCTTGATTTCAACTTGAAATAAATATGTATAATAAAATTGCAATAAAATTTTTACCAAAATACAAAGAATAAGGTATAAAATTCTCTAACAAAACAATTAAAACCTATATGGCATGCATTTCTTTGACAGGATACAAACTTTAAAACACATTTGAAGATTTTAATAAATTGGGCTTAATTAAAACAAATACTATTTTCTATTCAAAACTTCCATAGAATACTACTGACTGAGAAATATCTGCCAATCACAATGATGACAAATGCCTGGTATCTAGAACATGTAGAGCACTTACAGAACACAGTAGCAAAAAGGCCAATACCTGAAACGATCAACAGACTTCAATGTGCTACCTATGAAAATATAACATGGGAAAATATGCAACGAAGACGTCCTATTTCTCTTAGAATCTGATAAATGCAAGTGTCTACAATGATAAGAATCCAGCACACATATGATTAGTTATTAAAATTACAACTGATTGGGGACGGAGGGTAATAAGAACATGTAGACATTTCTGGACAGAATTAAAGGTCCACAATTCCTTGGAAAAACAGTTTGACGTATTCTGACAAAATTGCATACATATTTACTAAATGTGTAAGTTATCCTTTTTTTAGGTATATTTCCTCAAAATAAATTAAATCACATTTATGCCATGATATTTAGAAGAATCTTGTTTATAACTTAGCTTACAATAGTCTTAATATAAATATCCATTGGTTTGGGAACACATAAGCAAATCAGGACAGATCATTACAGTGGAATACTACTAAGCAATAAAATGGAACTTCTGATGTATACAACGGGGTAACTGTCTCCAGCATTATCCTAAGTGAGTAAAGATACAAAACGCAAAACTCTTTTTAAAAGAGTTTTTTAAAGGACTTTATAACACAACTCCTGCATATAAGGCTCAGGAACCATTGTGGAAGAGGATGCAGAAGGAGAGTAAGAGCCATAGGAACAGAGAGTTTGCTGTGATATTGTTTCTCTTAGAAATGTAAGAAATAGCACACGTGACGCCTCACCCACATACATAGCTGCCTAAATGAGATGTGAACAAGAACTATACCTACAGACATGCTAAAATAAATCGGGGAAGGCTCATGTAGGCCTCAATCCCAAACAAAGAACTACAGGCAACTAAGGAATCATGAGATCAAGAGAAATAGTCTTCTTCAGGAAAGAGCATATCAATTCATCATGCAATACCAAATGATCAGTCAGCAAAACACATACATACAGGTAAAATTATGCAGACTGAGTACATTGTATTGATGTATGTAGAAACAGACACACATACACTATCACCACCACCACCACTACCACCACCACCATCACCACCATTACAAACAACAACAACAATTAAGGAAAAAGGGGCCATGAATTTGAAACTAAAGGGGCACAAGAGAGGGTTTCAAGAGAGGAAACGGATAGGAGAAATAACGTAATTAAATTATAATCTCAAAAAATAAAAATGTGTTTTTAAAATAGCAGGATAACAGGATTTTCACATTAACAACAATCAATAATGAAGGTTAGCATAACCGAAAAAAGAGAAGATAAAAACTGTAGAGTTGTAAAAGCAAAATTATCATTTGTCTTGGTAAAAATTATAGAAATAACTTCTGTCAATGAAGCACTCTAAAATATGATAAAATTATAAACCTGAAATGTATAAGCATCAAATTTAAAAGGTAAATAAATCCTAACTGTGATGAGAGCTTCTAGAGATACAATTGATGAGCAGATGACTAAAAGGCAGATGACTAGAAAGGCAGCAGAGAAGTCTGTTAAAACAAGTTGTTTTGAATTTCTAAATAAAGGGAGCAACACAGAAGTTCACAACACCATTGTAGAGAAAGATAGATGAAATATTCAGAGGCACAATGTAAATATATTTTAGAATCCATAAAAATATTTGAATACCACACCAAAACATCACATTTATCTTCAAGAAACATAAATAACAAATCAATGCCTACCATTGTGGCGGACAACTGCAGAATATCAAATACAAACAAAATCCAAGTAAAATGAAAGAATTGTCCAATATGTTAAAATATACCAATAGTTGCAATAAATAAGAGATAATAAAAAAATTTAAAAGAGTTTCCCAGATTGTGCCAACAGGTAAAAATATACACATAGATATTATCTAACAACAAATCATAGTTTATAAAACATATATTATGTGTATATATATTTGCATACAATTTTATGCATATGTGTATATCATATGCATAAAACAGTATATTTTATGTTTTGAAGACATCATTCCATTAGGACAATTTCAAATAAGATAATTTAACTAGGAATGCTTAAGATATAATGAAAAATCATGTAACAAACAGCAAGACTTCTAACTAAGCCAAGCTTCCTCAGAGGAAGAGAGGACAAGAAAGGCTGTCATTTTGAGAAGGCACATGTGTCTACCACAGATTCCCACCTGCATTCAGTCACTGGTTCCTTGGAAGGTGTGACCTCCAAAGACACTGAAGAGATTGGAGTCAACTCCTTCCAAACTCCTGGGGATAATGAATGACACTTTGGCCTCTGGATCTTTTCTTGTAATTTTTCATTTCCTTTGCCCATATCCGTAAGATATCTATGCTATCTGAATTGCCTTATGAAGCATATTTATAAAGTAATAAAACTTGAAAGTCAAAACTACTCTGATCCAGAGTGTGTGGAACGATGTGTGTTAACAGGCGTGAAGGCGTCATTACCATCTTTATGCATGGTTTTAGGGCTCTTAGACACATAGCTACATTGTCAGCGAGCCATGATGTTTGAAGGAAAGCTCTCATTTTTTTTCAGAGCCACGGGTCTAAGAATTGGATTTTAAGACTTCAGTAAACCATTTCTGTGGGCAGTGTGTTCTTTTGCAAGCTTTGGTGTTTCCTCTATACAGCATAGGCAGAGTACAATGACTGTAGTTCTTAAGTCCACCTCACAATTTCAGAATAGTGAACAGCAGCTATAACTGAAAGGCACCAGCTTGCAAGAGTGCCACACCCCACACCTTAAGGCCAAGCACTGACCTCTGAGTGGCTATGAAAATACTGGGTGGTAGCTTCTTCCACTAGACTGTTTCTTCCACATTGAGTGTTTCACTGAGTGAGAAACACAGAGACGTGTTTCTCAGTGTTACAGCCTTCATCTCCCTGTCTTGTTTCACCACCTCTTACTGACTCACCTTGCACATTAATGCGATGAAACTCCATTCTTTAAACCTCACGAGTTAAAGCTTTGATTCTCTATCTTCCTCAGATCTGTCAGTCTTACATGAACAGGGTTTGGACATTGTTCTGTATTATGTTTGAGAACAAGGGAATGTTGCAGCTATTTTGAACATTAATCAAGAACACTATTTTTTCTCACATCAGAAACTATTAGTTTACTTTTTTATATTCCTTCAGTCATGTGATCACTGATATGGCACTTTCAATTTCCCTCAAGAACTTCTTTGCTAGGTTTTTGTTCTCTCTCTGTCTCTCTCTGTCTCTCTGTGTCTCTCTGTGTCTCTCTGTCTCTCTCTGTCTCTGTCTCTCTCTCTCTCTCTCTCTCTCTCTGCATATAGGGGCCTAATATTGAAGTCAGGAATCATCCTCAATCCTTCTTCTGCCTTGTTCACTGAGACAAGATTTCTTAATCATACCCACAGCTTACTGATATAGTTGGTCTCTCTAGCCAGCTTGCTCTGGGATTCTTTATCTCTGCTCTCCAAGGCTGGAATTACAAACAGAACTCCTTGCCCACTTGGCAATTATGTAGGTTTCTGTGGATATTGACTCTAGTCCTCACACTTGTGCCAGAAAGCATTTTAACTGCTAAGCTATCTTCCCAGACCATAAAGCTTGATATTTTATGATTTATTATACATCTGAGGTCAAGCACAAAAGACATTCAGAACAAATTTTAAATCCCTCAACAGTTATAAAAGTTAATCATGTAAAGGTACAATGTGGGTTGGGAAGATGGCTCAGTAGTTAAGAGAACTGGCTGCTCTTTCCAAAGGGTCCTGCTCAATTCCCAACACCTTCATGGTGGCTCACAACCATCTGTAATTCCAGTTCCAGGGAATTCTATGAACATCTATGCATTCCTCTTACCACCCTGGACACTTCATTCTTGTGGTACAGAGGCAGGCATGCAGGTACAACACTCATACACATAAGAAAAAAAGAAATTTTTTAGAAAAAAAATACATCATGATAACAGCAGGATTTTATACATTTATATGCATACACATATATGCTATATGTGTATACATTTGTATTATTGTAAAATAGGGTTTCATTGGGTATAATTAGTCATCCATGACTTTTATCACTCTTGTAGAAGACAGCCATCCTCACAGTATCTTTTATACACTTGAGATAGATTTATGTCCCTTCCCGATTTATTCCTGTATTGTTCTGATGTGCTGGCCTTTACTTGCAGAATTTGAACTATCCTCTTGTTTGTTCACCTTTCCTTCTTCAGTGCTTCAGAAGCAATCTTTAATCTCTCTGCATCTTCCTCAGTAAGAAAAGAGCAGTCTGTGATAGAGGACCACGTAAATGGGTGCAGTCTATGTTAAAGACGAGATGCTTGTTCTCAACCACAAAGCAGAGTTGCTGGGCAGCACAACTGATCTAACAGCTAGCTGCAACCATCCTCTGAATCCAGAGGTTAAACCCAGACATTTCCTCTACATGTAATCCAAATACCAAAGACTACCATGAGATAAAGTCTTTTGTTTATATCTTTTTAAGTATCTATTATTTGAGAAATTCACAAATGCATACGATATGTTGGGATCAAATATACCCAACAGCTGTTTGTTTATATCTTAGGAAATGTCAATTATGTCACTAATACCCATGCTTTCATATAGACCTGGCTCTGAATCCCTGCAGTTCGCCCACAAGGGCTTTTCTGGAAAGCAAGTTAATGAAAGGTGGAGTGTGATAGCAATCCTGTGCTTTATGAGAGATTTGCTTATGTTAATAAATAACAAAATGGCTTTTTTTTTCTAGAAGAAATCAAACTCCAGCACTTTGCCTTGAGTGGATAGTTTTGTTGGCAACAGGGAGACGTGCTCAAAAAGTACACATGTCAGCACTTCCTGGAGAGAGCAGGACTTTGACAGTCAATGTCCTCAGCATGTGCTCTGAATTGATGCTGACGTTCATTATTCACTTAGCAGTTCAAATTCTACATCCTCTTTGCATAAAAGCCAGGTATGTCCAAATACCCAAAGCTTCTGCTGCATTTTACACAGAAGCCTAATGAAGATTTGCATTCTGAAACTAGAGCTTTGCAGAAAAAGTCTCTAGTTTTCACAGTGAGAGGCAACACAAAACAAACACAAAACAAAAAGACACCACGTTGAAAATATGTTCCACTTTGTTCTTTGGATAAGTGCATTTCATTCTGAAGAATATAAAATGATATTTAAGAGTGGCTATAAGACATTAAATTATCACAAAATTTCATGTTCACTCAAGTTGCTAACAAACCCCATGCTGATGTCTGACAAAACTTAACAAAGCTTAGCACTCTGCTTTCTATCATTGGCTATTAATCCTGTGAGCCTAAAAATGCCTGTGTATTGAAAGCCATTTTGGATTTATAGATAGACAGACAGATGATGATAGATAGATGATAGATAGATAGATAGATAGATAGATAGATAGATAGATAGATAGATAGGTGATAGATAGATGATAGATAGATAGATAATGGATAAAGTAGAAGATAGATATAGATGATACATAATAAATAGATAAGATAGGTGATAGGTAGATAGGTAGATAGTAGGTGATATAGATAGATGACAGTCAAATAGATAGGTGACAGGTAATAGATAGATAGATGGTAGATAGATAATAGATAGATGATAGAGATACTCCCCCACCATGAGCTGAGTTTGATTGACTAATAAGTAAAGTTACCCAAATTGAATGATGGATATATTCCTGCTTTTAAAACACAAATTCAAAGACAGTATTTCTGTGGAAACTAGAAATATCCACTTAGAGGATGAAGCAACAACAGAGAGCCGCCTGTACTCCACTAGAAGATTAAAGGGCACGGTAGTGTTTGACTGTTTTTATCTAACCATAAAAAGGATAAAGTAGTTAGCAAAAACTGGTTAGTAGTCTAATTACGGACACTAAAGTCCTTCAACAGTATCCATTCCTGGCGTTCCTTTTCCCGGTTGTCTTAATTAGGTCTTCTACATTCCGTGTAAGAGCAAGTGTATCAAAAGAAAATAAAAATTCATCCACAAGGCATATGATTTCCAGCCAGGCAAGGAATAAATAAAATGACTGATGTTTTATGCTAGTAATGAAAAACATGTTTTCCTGAAATTTTTATTCAAGAATTGCATATTGTATTTGCTAAAGGATGACTCACTAGTTCATATTTTCATAGCAGATAAGGTTTCAATGTAGATTCAGTATTTATGATTATCTTAGCTTGCAATATCTTGTTTCATAGCTTGCCCATTTATGGAGCCAAAAATGATGAAGATTAAATATGTCTAGGCAATTTTACAGGAAAATATTTAAAATTTATAGCAATGTTACTTAGAATCTATCATACAACCACACCAGTTGATTTTAAAGCACAAACTTCAAACAAAGAGAGCAGTCATCTTATAGAAAATGGCAAGACTCCTCTTCAGTGCTCTGGTATCCAACACCTCAAAGGCACACATTTTTCTTTTAGGCTCCATCTTCACTAGGGGTTTGAATGCCATAGGGGGAAAAAAAATGATAGCCCTTATCCACATTTTCGGGAAGTGTTTTGCCAAGCAACAGTTTACATCTTCTTTCTGATTTACCTCAGTTTTAAACTTAAGGGAATTTATCAGCCACATTCACTACTATATTTCTCCATTGCCAATGGTAACACATGAAGAACTGGGGATATAGGAAAATGAGTTTTTAAATATACATAACAGAAATAAGTGAGAGTACATTTATTTTTGAACTCAATAGAAGAATGTGAATAAAGTGAGAGAGCTATTCACATTTAATGCCATGTTTACACAATCAGACTTAGTGTAGGAATATATTCACTCCAACACAGTGTTACACACAGAGCCATACAAACTAAGTATCGTGACTTACTATAGAGATGAATAGAGATCAAGGCACTGTATATTTGTACACACATATTTTTAGTGAAATGTATTCATTAATAGCAAAATAACTATAAAACCATTGAAGTATAATCAACAGTAATTAAATTTAGTTCATTAATAAGCAAGTGGTTTCACTGATCACTTAGAAGATGTCTTGAACACAAAGATATTATGTAACAATGTTCGATGTTTTGGTCTTACTTCTCATTTTCAATTATTATGTCATAAGTCCTGAATTGTGTAAACATACTGCTTTGGATTACATAGCAAGGTGTGCCCTCAGATTTAGTTGAAATTAGAGAAGAGATGATATCCATAGAACCCACCTCTAACCCAATATTCCCACAAAGAGATGAGAGACAGAGACAGGAGCTTATGGGCCAGCTAACCTAGCACATGCATTGGCTTACAAAAGACTCTCTCAAACAAGGTGCAAGTATGGCCAACACTGAGGTTGTCATCTACCCTACACATATAACACACAAATATATACTGAGACCAGAGACTGTATACACACTCTCATACACACAGACACACACAAACACAGAGAGAGAGAGAGAGACAGACAGACAGACAGAGAAGCAAAGAGAGAGATAGAGAGACAGAGAGACCGTGACAGAAGGAGAATGGGGTAAACTGGTTTATTCAAAGCATCAGAAACCAAGGTGGGACACCTGCTGATTTCAAAGCTCCTCCCCTAAGCTCTTTCACACCTTTACCAGACTTTCGAATTTATCTTGTCTCTCAGGATTACATGTGAAGTTCATTTTGTCTGTCCCTTGTGACTCCCCATTTTCCTGACTTTGATTGGCTAGCCTTTCCTGTGGAGCCCTCTTTGTATCCACCTTTGTACTGCTTTCTCTCCACTTCACTCTTAACAGAAAATGTCCAAACCGCATACTAATACTAAGAAGCGCTGTGAGTCGTGCATGGCACACATACCCATGCCTGGGTTTAACACCAGCTGCTTGACATCTGAATGTAGTAGGAACCTAACACCCATCGAAGCAATGAGATTGGCAGAATTTTAATTCCTAAACAGGTTAGTAGTTAAAATAAGAGTTGTGATGTTAGGAGGCCTCATACATAAAACAAGGAAAGTATTGATCACAATGATTTTTAAAACCTGTCTTATGTGGAAAAAAAAAAACATTCTAGGAATTGCTGCCTCAGAACCATGGTCTATCTACCAATGATTTTTCAATGCCAGAAATGCTAATTCACCAGGACTACATCATCAATTGTGGAAGCAGTTCCCTTAGGAGTGATGTCACTGCACGGCAAGTTGGCGATTACTTGAGGAGTTATTTCAATAACTGTTCAGCTCTGCGACTGATTAATGAAACTGCCAATGGATTTATAACTCCTGTTATGGAAATGTATCATCGGAGATTTGCCGAATAGTGTGTCATAAATTCCAGGCACCTGAGGTATTACAGCAGAATTGGATTAGAACGGCTACTTTCACCCCTGCTTTTTCACTAAATTCGCTTCTCATTATCTGCTGCCAGTACCGCCTGTTCTAAGAGAGAGGGGTGGGCTATTTGTGATAAATTCTTTGTTTACTAAAGTTACTTTTTCATTTACTGTCCACACTACCTGAATTTTCATCTGTTCAACATTTAAGCATACCAACACAAACTAAAACAGAAACACTGTCAGGGAAGAAAGTTTCGTTGGGGTCTTTGAAGTTTGGGAAACTGTGCGGAGATGGAAAACATTGAGAAGCAAAGACATAAGACTCAGTAGGACATAAGTTATGGAGGGTGGCTGCAGGCTGAATCCCATCAATGTTCAGAACATGAGTTACTGAGCCGTAATTCAAACTTCAAGACATCCAGATATTATTACAAAAGTATAGGTATCCCTGTTGATCCTCTTTAAAAAGATATATAATTTTTCAAATGAGTGTGAAGGAGAGCTGCTTAATATCTCCAAATTAATGCAGGCATTTCTTTCTAACAAATATTAGAAAATTAATTATATTGAGAATAAACACACACACACACACACACACACACAAAATGTATATATACAATTTCCCATGTAATATGCCATTGGAAGAATTAAGCCTTTTTCTCCTAACATAAAATTTACTTGAGGAAAATAAGAGATTGTTAAGGTTCTTAATTATTGGGAAATAGTTCATGGAAACAAAGTAATGTAATATTAAGAATGCAAGAATAGCTCACTTTAGAATGTGGTCTCCTTTGTTCAAACCAAGCAAAAATAAGCCATTCTCAAAAAGAATAAAAAGAAAATATTCTTACTTCATAGTAATAGGAGTAAATTATCCCAAGACTGTAACTAGTTTCTTATGCTATACAAATGAGCAAAACTAAAAGTGGATTCTAGGGTAAACTTATTTTTCTTCCTTTAACTTGCACTATATATTATCTCCCTAAGAATTATCATCTAAACCAACTGCATTTCAGAAAGTACTATTGTCAGCCAGGGAGGATACAGGAGAGAAATACAGGAAGAAACACAGCCCGTTGGCAGTTATGGATTCAAGTCTCAAACCTCACCGAGCTTCTTACAGAAATGGTGTTTATAAATATATATTTAGACTACACTGCATCCACTTTGCACACACCAGTCTTCCTAATTCTCATGACATGCCTATAACTCAAACTCTAATAGCATCCTTGTTTCACAGTGGAGGAAGCAGGAGGCAAAGATTACTCAGTTGACATGTGCTGGAGCAGGGATTTAAAGCCTGGTTACCGGCTTCAAATTCTGTGTGTTTGCCCTCTGGGATGCAGAACACAGGGGCATCGTTCTTCACTTGAGTGCCTGTTCAGAAGCTAGCCAATGGTGCATCCCAGTTAAACTTCCTCTCATACACACTTTACTCAGCAGCAACTGACATCTAAGAGGTTCTGCTACATTCTCAGACTAACATGGAAATTCTACCTTTCCAAACATTTAAAATTATTTTTAGTAAAAACGAAAACGTGCTGATTATGGTCCTCTGAGAAGCAAAGTGGAATGAGTATATGAATTCCTTCAGCTGCATCTTTCCACTGAGATAGCCATTGGGTATTTATTGAAGAAACTGAGAAGAACATCACATTTTTATTTCTTAAGACCTAGAAATGAATGGAATTTTAAAAATAAGTACAGGGCCGAGGATCTGGCTCAATCAGTAAAGTGCTTCGGGAGCAAGTATGAGGTTGTGAGTTTGAATTCCTACTCCCCACATAAACATAATCTCAGCTACTGGGAGACAGAGCCGGAGGGGGGGGGGGTCCTGGGATTTGTTTTGGTGAGCCCCAGGTTCAGTTAAAAGCTTGAGAAATTAGCTTGGCAATGATGGAGGAAGAAACCTCTTACCTACACACACACACACACACACACATGCACACACACACAAACACACACACACACACACACACACACAAATACAGACCTTCATGTGCCCCCAATGAAGTTTCAAGGGAGCAAAATATTCAAATTACCAGTTTTTCAGTATATCAATGAATTTTATAAGTGTTGTACTTAGAAATCATCATATATCAAAATTCAAAAAAAATCTAAATTTTAAAAAGAGATTTGGTATAAAATGCAGGTAAGAGTATAAATTGTCCCTTAGGTGACTGGAAATGATTCAAGTTCAGTGGCAGAGCACTTGGCCTAGCATGATCCAAGTCCTTCCCTCCATCCCCAACAACACCACACACACAAAAATCTCTAGTTGATAGAAAATAAGAAGGCACTATAGTCATACAATGATTTTGTTGTTGTTATTGATTTTTTGAGACACGGTTTCTCTGTTGTAACTCTGGGTGTCCTGGAACTCGCTCTGTAGATGAGGCTAGCCTTGGACTCACAGAGATCCACCTGCCTCTGCCTCCTGAGTGCTGAGATTGAAGACATGTGCAGATACAACCTGGCCAAATGAGTCTTAACACTGTGTGCAAAATTGTCTTCCACACTAAAAAGTTGAAAGACCACTTAACATGATTGACTTTTCTTCTTCAAGAGCTGGAATCCAAAGAGAAAGGATAAAAGGACAAGGTGATTCATGCCCTTGTTTGCCAGCTTAACAGCAGTTTTTCTCTACTGAGATGTGCGTGTGAGCAATGAAGACTGAATGGCTACCCACCTAGAGTTAGAGAAACAAAAGTCTTCTAAAAATCTTCAGCATTTGGCAACAGGGTTCAACATCCCACAAAGGATGAGATTTTCATCAGAGATACTGGATTGGAATCAGAGAATGAATTTAAAGAACTGATTACTTAGGAGAGCTCAACAACAAATGAATAAAATCAACTTATTTTTTTGAAAAGCATAACTATCACCATAGTACCAGTGCTTTGCAGCCCGAAGACCTTACCTTGCACAGACCATAGTGAGTGGCGCCTGAAATGTGTGAGTATATTTAGAGCTTCCCAAAGTCAGCCATACTAAACGCAGCAAAAAAGCACCCTAAAAATATCAGCTCTGCAGGTTTGGGTCCTTCAGGTTCATTCTTGCAATTTAGGACATTGTATCAGATGGTCCTCATAGTGCAAAACATGCCTAAGACAAATGGTGTTGATTATCAGTTATATTTACTTACAGGATTTTTTCATTCCCTTAAAGCTGGAGGGCAGCTGACATTCTCACTTTGGTATGTATGCCAGCTTCTTTCTGTCCTCTATCATTTTATAGCAAATATTTAAGTGTATGCACATGCTTATGCAGGTATATGTATTTGTGTTTGGGTACATTTGTGTATTCTAGCTTCCACAAAGTTTGTGGTGAGATCGTTCACTTTGGTGTACCATATGGGAGAAGGCCTGTGTGTTTTGTGCACAATCATAAAGGTCGAACTCTTGCTATGGTCAATAAAATGCTACTTTTATTTTGCTAAGGCTACTTTTTATTTTTTATTATTTATTTTTATTAGAATTTCAAATATGAGTACATGTATTACTTCTCATCTCTACTTCTTCTCAAATGCACTTAAATATATACATATTATATCTGTGTACATGTGTGTGTATATGTATATATGTATATATATATATATATGTGTGTATATAAGTATATGTATCATACTTAGTGCAGTTAATATTTAGCTAGGAATACTCTTTTATTCTTTTTAATTATATTTTTATTATTTAAAATGCTATTTAATTTTAAAAATATTTTGATTACATCATCCCTACTCACTAGACTATTTTTTTGTTGTTATTGTTTTGGTTTTTCAAGACAAAGTTTCTCTGATGTAACTCTCAGTGAGTCCTGGAACTCACTCTACAGGCCAAGCTGGCCTTGAACTCAGAGATATCTGCCTGATTTTGCCTCCAGAGTGCTGGGATTAAAGGCATGCACCATCACTGCCCAGCAAGACTATTCTTAATCTACAAAAAATTTTAAGAAAAAACAAGTCTGTATAATCTATGCTCAAAAATATATCTAAACAGAGTTAGTTAAAACTTTGATCATGATGATGCTCTTAACAAAACTCTGGAACCTGTGACTAGATAAGCCATGGTCCTAGAAGGAAACCAACTACTATTACTGTGCTAAATGAGCATAGCAATGAAATGACTCCTGATGACATATTGCTATATCTATAGATCAGTATCTTATTCAGCACTCATCAAAGAAGCTGGATGGAACTAACACAGTGACCCACAAGTAGACAAAATGAAAAGAATGAGAGACTATGGAGCATTCAGTTTTAAATGGGATGTCTTTATCAACCCCCTCCCCCCACCCCACCCCCCACCCCCGAGGCTCAGGGATCTTTTGGAAAAGGAGGCAGAAAATTTGTGAGAGCCAAAGAGGATGGATGACTCTAAGGTAACAGTGTCTTCCAGACACAATAGAACTGATCACACTCATGGATTTTATAAAATGAGAATTTTTTACATCAGACTTTAACCAAATCTCAGAGAAGGACAAGATATGACCTGATAAACTACCCTCAATATGAAGATAGGCACCATCTATTGTAAGAATTTCAGATGATCTTTTCACAGATGAATCCTTGTAAAAACTATTCTTTCAGGCAGGTGTGAGAGTCTGCAGTGGTTTCTTTTTCCATGGTCTATTCCCTATAATCACAGGGAATCATCTGTCTACAGGGAATCAACATATGGCTCTGGGTGTCATTCTCATTCCAGACGACCTGAGTATCAACAGACACAACACCAGAACCATAAGTGCAACATTATATGTTACAGTTTATTTTGTGGAGATTACTTAGGCATTTTTCAATCAATCTGCCATATAAAAAGTAAGTCAGAAAACAAAAGCAAACAAAGATTTGATTCTGAATTGGAAAAATAAATTAGGAAAGCTCTCTAGTGGGATAGCTACTCATCCTAGTACCTAAATATTATTTTGGTCTCTGCATGAATTGGGCTTAATTTTATCCTCTAAATTTCAGATTACACACTAATTCCTCACAGGAGCCTCGGGTTCCCCAAACTAGTATTTATGCCCTAATATTTTCTATCCAGAATGATCCTTTAGGTTTTTATTGCATTTGTCTGCATTTCAGTTAGATCATTGACATGATTTTTAAATCTATAAATGCACCTATACAGGCTTTAATAAAGGTAGATTGTTGAGTACAAAGAGGATTGACTGAAAGCCAACCAAATACTAATCTAACTTCAAATAACCAGGAACAGGGTAACTTCCTTAGCCACTCTAAGCGTTCTCCATCTTCAAATCAGAAATAATAAGCACCTAAGGAATCTTTATTCTTTACTCATCATACAGGTAAGTGGGCTGTATAAACAGTTCAGCCAGGTGCATACTATTAATCTACACTATTTTAATAAACAGTAAAGGTGAGCTGTTACAGTATGCCTCCAAGGAAACCATAGAGTTTAAAAGGCAACTGTCAGTCACTATTTACTGTGTGTTGTGATTTGAATGAGAATGGCCCCATATGCTCTTGTGTTAGAATACCTCATCACTATTTGGTGGAACTGTTTCAGAATGATGGGAACGTGTGGCTTAGTTAGAGAAGGCATACCAATGAGGGTGGGCTTTGAAGTTTCAAAAGACTCATGTCATTCCCAGTACTGTTTCCCCCTTCTGCTCAGTTTTACAATGGGAGCAGTCTTAGTGTGTTGGTGTGATGAAACATCATGACTTTGGAAACATTAGGAGGAAAGTGTTCATTTGGCTTACGTTTCTACCTCACTGTTCATCATTGAAGGAAGTCAGGACAGAAACTCAAGCAGGGTGGGACCTGGATGCAGGAGCTGATACAGAGGCCGTGGAGGAGTGTTGCTTACTGACTTGCTCCTATGGCTTGTACAGCCTGCTTTTTTATAGAACCCAGGACAAGTCTCCTAGGTTGGCACCATCCACAATGGGCTGGACCCTCCCACATCAATCTGGTTAAGAAAATGCTCTACAGGCTTACCTATAGCCTGATCTTATGGAGGCATTTTCTCAATTGAGGTTCTGTCTTCTCAGGTAACTCTACTTGAGATCAAGCTGACATAAAAGTATACAGCACAGGAGCTCTCAAGTGTTCCTGCTGATGTGTTTTCACTCCATCATCATGAACTCCATAGAACCATAGATTCTGTTTTATAAGCTGTCTTGGCCAAGGTCTTTTATCCCAGCAATTTAAGAACTAAGACACTATGCTTAATTCCTACTCTGGTCAAGAAATCCATTAATGTACAGGATTTGAGTTATCTATGGCAAACGAATTGCAAATTAAATCCTGGTCCATAGTGCCAAGCTTTAATTATTTTGTTATGTATATTTCTGTACATAATATTGTTTATATATTATATGTAAGATTTGTGGCATAAAGTAAATGCCCCAGGCTGATGTCTTGTTCTTTTTTTTAATCTTCAGATATTGCAGTGCCTCAATGAACCTTCAGATCAGAGCCGTAGTCATGAAGATACTCTTGAGATGTAGGAATGTGAGTGGGCCTTACTGGCTTCTTAGTGAACACTCGAAAGTCCGATCCAAACAAATGTTCAAATAGGCATTGGATATAGGCTTAGGTTATTTGAAAAGAATTACAGGGGTTCTAGATAATTAAAGTATGATCTTAAATGTGTGGGAGAAGTACTCGGGTCATTGAATTGGCCCAAAAATCTTCCTAGACTCTGAGGAGTGCCAAATTTAAAGGAAGTGAAATGTGGCTGTCTATAGTTTAGAAACAACAGTAGGGTCACAGATTTGCAAGTCTATTACCAACTGTCTGCCCTTTCTCTGTCAAAATTAACATCTTTTGCGGTGACAGCAGCCGTGTTGATTCTTGCACCTGTGGGATTCCAATGCAATATAGTATAGAGTGGGCACTAAATTAGTGTATGAATTAAATAAATGAAGAAAGTAACGATTAGGGATCAATGAATAACAGAAGCCAAGAGTTTTTTAAAAGTATAAGTCTATACTATTCCAACGAGACATTGGAATATAGAACCCGAGAAAAGAAAAAAATATATAAAGTAATGTATAAACTCCATTCTTATAAATAAGCTGCTGTTATTAATACAGGTAGTGATGGTCAAAGATGAAAATGTAGACTGAAGTCAGCTGTGTGACTTGAGTTAGGTGTAGAATTCATTTGTCAGTGGCCAATCGAATGAATATGTATGACTTGAATAGTAGAGATACAATTTAGATTCCTACTATATGTTTTATTTAAAATTTGATTCACTGTGCAAATAAGTCTTTAAAACAAAATATTAAATCATAGTTAAATAAAATGCAAAAACAATCCCAGTCCTCAAATCGTGCATGCTGAGTTTCATATGTGGACCCTAGCTTTGGAAATTCACAACTGTGTGTTATGAAGTACCTGTGGTAGTCAGGAAGATAACAGAGATCCAGTGGGGTCTGTTTCAGTGGAGGAGGCATAGAACACAGGCTGTATGAAAGGGAGATAATAGAGAAGGAAGAATTAGGTATGATGGAAAGGAAAAGATAGTGTGGAGAAGGGGTTGTGAGGAGGAATAAATGATGTTAAAGAGCTTTGAAAAGATCACATGGAAATTTACTGTTTTAGAAGCTTCCCAAAATATACATAGATATATATTAACAGTGTGCTACAAATGAAGCTACACTATACTGAAGGATACTTCCTGTTGCAGTTGTTGTAGGTTTTCAAAGCAAAGCTCAGTGCCAGGCATGAATTACCATCCTTCCAGCTGTTGGTCTGTGGAAATACTAGCTATTGTCATCATGATTATTCTTAGTTATTCACCAGGACTAGATTGTTAAGACCCTATTGCTGATTTGCTGATGCTACAATATGATGTGTGTGTGTGTGTGTGTGTGTGTGTGTGTGTGTGTGTGTGTGTGTGTGTACACACACACACATACAACCTTAATGCTCCATCCATACTGACTAGATTTCATAATATCAGAAGGGTTGATCTATTGGAAACTAATGGAAGAAAATTTTAATTAACAGCCTTACTCAGTTATGAACCCAGATAGCTACAATAATAGCTGGCTCATTGGTTCCCTATTTTTATAAATGTTATGGGAATAACCAACCCCTTCTTGAATGGATTCAAGACCTGATCCAAATTGTATATGGATTCAAGACCATATACAAAATGCAACTCATGTCTGTGCCAAGAACCTGTGTCTAAATAGGTCATAGGCTCTAGGAGAGAACCTACTATTTTTATTCCTCTAAATGAGTGTAGTATTAAACTATTCCCTAAGTACTTATCTTTATATCCATATTGATAGCTCTCAACCCTCATGAGAGAAACTTCTTTTTGCAGTAGATGGCAATTTATACAGAGATTAACAACTGGTCAAAGAACAAATAATAAGAGTCTAGAATGTTCTTTTCTAGGTGACATGGCTATATTACATCTTCTCTTCTCAAGGCTCAGGAATTATTGCAGAATGGGGGTTGTTAAGAGCCACAGTTGCTGAAGGACTGCTGAGACATGGCATTTTTTTAGACATGGCAGGACCTTTATACACTTGAACTCAAGTGTTTGTGAAACCAGATTTGCACTAGATCAAGCCAAGCAAATTTCCAGTATGGATAGGAAAGGCTCACAAATTCCCAGATTTAGCTGAGGAGCTTTTGGAAATTGATGACTGTTAGGGGAAGACTGTCAATTTTCTTCAAGTATGCAATTCCTGAGAGACTTGCTTATGCTTTTTGGATGTCCTACACCCATGTACGTACTGGTAGAACTGAGTAGATTCTGTGGGCTTAAAAATCAACATTAAGTATGGTGGGAAAAATGGGAGAAAGGTATGAAACTTGTTGGAGGGGAAGAATTCAGGTGTGGCTTTGATCAAAGCACATCTTATTCATATACGAAGTCCTTGAACCGTGATCTTTTAAAATAATAAATAAATTTGGATAAATCTAAACAATAAGATACACAATCTGTAAGAGAAAATTGGTGATTGGATGACCATAGTTATTCAGCTGTTTGAAAAAGAAAGGAAACTTGAAATGCAGAGGAAGAAA
This sequence comes from Cricetomys ansorgei, assembly GCA_026225945.1. Classification (NCBI taxonomy): domain Eukaryota; kingdom Metazoa; phylum Chordata; class Mammalia; order Rodentia; family Nesomyidae; genus Cricetomys; species Cricetomys ansorgei. Next base: position 2,758,937 of record JAMJFZ010000289.1, on the reverse strand, counting down.
GGCAAGTAAGAAAGGTACATTTATCAGAGTCTCATGTTACCACTGCCAGGATTTATTGTCTGCAGCACTTAGCATCTTGCACTACAGTTCTGTTGTAAGAAAATCTTCCAGTGGTGTTCTGTGTCATCTGGACCAGAAGCAGGTCAGAAACAGAGAATTTGTTTGTCCAAAAAGGTTAATTGACTATTTAGAATCAACTGGGAAAAGCAAATACTCACAGCCTGGGTGTTATTATGAAACCAAAACCTGATTGATGTGATAATGTATCATTTCATGTTTTTAAACTCTGTATACATTACCTTATGTTATTTTGCAGCCTGTCTCCCTCCTGGATTTCATTCTCATGAAGCCTCAGTCTCTATACTTCTTAGTATCTTTCAACAATGAAATTTCAACACCCCCAAATCAATGGTTCCCCAATCTCAGCTGCCTCCCTGCTGGTTTATCCTGATCAGTACAATCTTGTGTCTATTGCATCTGGCTGTGCTGTGCCTGAGCTATCTGATAGCACAATAGGAAAAGGGAAGGAAGACCCCCCAAAATATCCAACAGTTTCTCATTTCTTCTTCTGGTATACATGTATATATTTCCTTCTGGTTTCATTTGTAAATGTAAGAATTATAGTGTTATGTTTTTTAATTATTACATGTTTAAAGATTATCCTTTGAAAAATAGGTTTTTCAAATCAGCAAAAAAAAAAAAAAAAAATGGTGTCCAATTTAAAGCTATATAAACTTATCTTTAAAATCCTCCTCTTATCATAGCCAACCTAAACCATCTAGGTAAGACTGACAAGCCCGGTTCACGCAGACCAGGCCAATGGTAAGTGTCATCATATCCTTGTTGGAGGCCTGCCTTAGCTTGTCCTCTCCAGGTGGACTCCTTCAGGCCTAGCTTCACATCTCCCCTGCTCTGCTTTCCCCCATGCTTACTATCCAGGGGACACCATTATCTGTCCTGTGAACACTGACTGCCAAATGAATTCTCTTCTCTTCAATCATGCAGTTTATTTCCATTTCCATTGCTATGGTAAATATTATTTCATTAATTGGATCATAAACTATGTCATGGAGTAGACTCACCTCCTCTATCTTAATCCTGTAGGACCAAGCGTGAAGCTCTCAGTTGGAGAGTAGATGGTATCTTTCAATACTACATGTTCATATAACGTGTTAGATTTTTAGATTTCACTTTAAGTAGTCTAGTTTGCATAGTTTCTTCTTCCTTTATTTTTCTAGCACTAGAGATTTCTTGCCCATTCTAGGTAAGTATCCTACCATCTACAGGCCCAACCTACATAGTTGGTCATGTAGGTCATCAACCTACATGATTGGTCACATGTCAGAAAAAAATAGAAAACAGTTGGAGAAAGGTTCTGTTACACAATATTGTTGAAGAAGTTCATTTTTAGTTGTGTTTAAAATACTGTTTTATGAACTGGTGGGTGAGGTTCTAGCTAGTCCTTGGCATTTTGTATTGTTTACAGGTGTTGGATTTCTGTGAAGGTGATGCTTGATTGCTTATGATCTGCACCTGAGTAGTTCAGTATCAATAAAAACAACTGAGTTCAACTTCTTGGAGTTCCACTGTCCAGTATGGTGCTGGCCATGATGATGATTCCCTTTGCTGAGGTCTGGCAGGGCTTCCACCTATGAAAATACATCCTTGTCTTCTTGAGCTGACACAGCAGCTTACGACTACTACTACAAATGGTGTACCTACATGGGACACCAGCATCATGCCAGCTCATCCAACCTGGAGACAAGGAAAAACAAGAAAGAAATTCTAGACCTCTCAGAGTCCGGTAAATTATGCTTAGGGAAGCTACCAGAGGATAGAGATTAAGGTATTAATTGAAGGCTCCTGAAGGAAAGAGAGAGACAGAGAGACAGAGAGAGAGAAAATTGTGAAAATTAAGTGAAAAAGGGCTCAAAAGTGAGAGTCAGAGAATTGAGGCCTTTAGAGAAAGACATTTTTTTAAGGTAGAAACAAAAAATTCAGCTGGGAGCAGGAAAGAAGCAAGGTTTCCACAGCCTTTCCTGATGATGGAGCTGACTCTCCCTCCTGCCACTGGCAGCAGCCAGGGCATGGGAAATGAAAACCAGAGCATACTGCTGTTCTATAAATTGTTTTCCAGTAGCTGCTTTTTGTGTGTGTGAAGCCCAAGTGTGTCTTGTGTTTGAGGTCGATGAAGAAGGGTGTATGTTTGCCCATAGCAGCGATGAAAAAGAACCCCAAACTGACAGAATGTTACAGCCAGAGATTCTTCCCACTGGCCCAGGACCCCCTGCTGTTGTGAAGTCAATTAAAGCCAGAAGGCCTCTTAGTTAAACCGAACAGTTTTTTGTTTGTTTGTTTCTCCAAACCTGTCTACAAGAGATTTTGACAAGACACAGCTGCTATGAGTATGAGAAACCCCCACCTCTCCAAGGGAACCCTTCCTGGAGACAAGGTGACCAGTTATTTTTCAGCAAACCAGACTCTATCTTAAAACCTGGAAAGTGTTTCCTACGGAACAGTACATAGAAGCTATCTTCCAGAACTGGGTGAGGGTATATCTCCTGCTGGCAGCCAAACCTAGTACTATAAGAGTCACCCTGGTGTTACTAGTTTTGAAGGCATGAAGAGGCCGTGGAAAACAACTGAGGCTTGGCACTATGAGAGTCCAAGAGGCCATTGGTAAAAGTGCAATCTCAGTGGCAGTTGATGGCTCTGAATGAAGGGGCCATGCAGAGAGGTTGAGGCTTGGCACCATGAAAGAGCCCAGGAAAGGCTATTGTTGAAAGTGTAGCCCAGTTGCAGTGAGGAACTCCAGCAGTTCTGAAGATGCCAGTACCATGGGATGACCACCAAGAACAGCAGCATCAGTGGAGGGGAGCCATCCAGAGCCTGTGCATGTTGCAGAGGGCAGAGCTAGAGTAGTGATCCAAGTCCTTTGTAGAAACCCAAGATATCGTGAGTGAATTCCAGATCATTAGACACTGATATTTTTCTGCTGTCCAAGGACATTGTGAAAAGCTTGATCGATGTTGGTTTCGTTTGGCCCTATGCATTAACAATACTCATGATGGTTCCTCTTGTAAATAGTTTTGCTGGTACAGTGTTAAATTGTGTTGTAGAGATAAAAAGCAATTTTTTGATTGGCTTATACAGAAAAGGGGAATTGTTGAAGAAGTTTATTTTTAGTTATGTTTAAAATATTGTTTTGTGAACTGTTGGGTGAGGGTCTGCCTAGGTCTTGGCATTTTGTATTGTTTGCAGGTGTTGGATTTCTATTGGGGGATGTTTGATTGCTTATGATCAGCACCTGATGAGTTCAGCAACAGTAAAAACAACTGAGCTCAGATACTCGGGATTCCACTGTCCAGGATGGCACTAGCTATGATGGTGGTTCCCTCTGCTGAGGTCTGGCAGGGCTACCACCTGTGAAAATGCCCCCTTGTCTTCTTGAGCTACCACAGCAGTTTACTACTACTACTATACAGTATGTTAAATGACAGGAAGCAAGTCCCAGTTATGACTGCAAGGGCTATGACCTTTTACTGTTGGAGCAAGCATAAAAACTATTGGGCTTGACTGTAAAAGTCCCAAGCCCCCAGTGGTGGTTTTTGCCAACAACTCACCGGGAAGCACCCAATGAACAGATAACAATAGCATAACAAGATGGTGAGGACCTATTATGTGATCACTTGATACTGTTTATCTTATATGTTACTGCCTCTAAAGCTATTTATTAACGTATCACATGATATATAAATAAAATAAAGAATCTATAAACTTCACAAAATAGAGGAAAATAAAAATAACATCAGTGGATGGGGACCTGAAAACATCTATCACATATATGTGTATGTGTATGTTTTATCTGTTTGCACCTCTTTGACACAGCTTTGGGGATGCTTATTAAAAGAAAAGCTGCAAGTATATTTATACACAGGGAAGTATATCAAGCACATAAAAATGTCACGGTTTGCACAGATGACAAACTGGCTTTTTACTCAAGCGAGTTGAGGGCGACATGGTCATCGCTGCTTGCTCTCTGCAACCCAGGCTAGTGCTCCTCTCCTCATTTAACAGATAATAAAATCACTATGCCTCTGGTGATAAACAAAACTAATGGCACAAGTAGAAAGGGGTTTGGACCATTTAGCTGCCAGTGCCTATTTTTACTGTGGAATAAGATTCCATTTTTGATGCAAGCATCCTGACTGAAAGGCACTGTGATTGCACCTACATGTCGATGTCTCTTATGCAAATCTGACTGATGGCAAGCCATGCAAATAAACACTCAAAGCTGTCTACTTCTGCTTCTGGCTTGATTCATATTTTTCTTTCCTCTCAGACCAAAGATTTTCTGTTTTTCTATAACAGAGCTGTATACATCTGAACCTGATTGTCCTTATAATATTAGAAATCTAATTCTTTCCTGGGAAACGCTTGCTGTTTTAAACCATAAAGTGATCTCTTAAAGATGATTTTGATTAATAATATCACATAATAATGAATGAATGTTAAATATCTGTTAAATGTTTCATTAACTTTACATTGCTAGTACACTTATGCTAGCACTCATGTTAAGATTCTGCTTGGCTGTGAAACATGTGCCAATTCTTCTTTGCCCCGAAGTTCCTTATGAAGTTCATTATATCAATTCTAGTCCTAACTAATTCTAGCATCATATCTCTATGTCAGCTCTGTCTTTGATAATATGTGAATATCACATATAAGAAAATTAAAGCAGAAGTCAAATGATAACAGGAAAAATCTTTTAAAGTTTGAATATGTTGAACAGATACATTTGAGATGATATGCCTGATATATAGATTAATAAAATTTTAAACAGTTACAAAGAAAAGACTATGTATATTATTGATAACCGTAGTGATATTTGGGATGTATGTTACATTTACTCTACTGTGTGTGTGTGTGTGTGTGTACATGCAATACATGTACATTAGTTTTATTTTTTTCTGTACTTAACAATTTTTATACGCAATACAATGCACACTGTTGTGTTTGCCTTCTATTTTGTTTGGCTGCTTAGCACGAACATTTTCCCCATTTCAATAAACACTCTTATAGAGTTTGGTATTCTTCATTCTATTGACTTTTTTTATAAGTCTGAACCACAGTAATCATACATTAGCCTCAGACATTTGACCCTGGTTTGTCTTCAACCTGATATTTGATTTGTCGCAAATATCGGCATCTCTGGTCCCTTGTTTCATTCAGATATCTCAAGAACAATCTTTCAGAGAGAATTTTCTGCAGGACCCAAGATGCTTACTCTTCTCACTGTACATTTCGTGGTAACACCTACATATTCCCTGTTATGACGTACCATCTGCATTTTGTATTTATTATTTTGGTTTTTCCATAATCACTACCAATACATGAGCTAAAGGGGCACCAATGTTGCAAATTCTTTTCACTGCTCTTTTCCTTCTACTTGAAAATATCGATAATACAGTTTTTAAAGTCAGTGAATGATTATTATTTCAATATGTGATTTTGATAGAAATTTATTTCAGTCTTACAAGAATTGGTTTTCTTAAAGAATTTCCCAAAGGAAAAGTAAGAAAAGTAAGTTACAAATCCCTATGTTTAGAACTTGCACAGCCACTAACAGGGGCTAGAGCATCTACTCCAGAAAATGAGGGACCAGGAGACTTCTCTTGTAAACTGATTTAGGCTTTCTTTTTATCTCCCCACACAATGATTATATTCTTTCAGTTGTATCGATATTTGTCTCCACCATAAAGGTAGTCTCAGAGTCAGTTCCTACTTACTTCTGTGTTTTATTATGCATTATTACTCAATATTTTTGCAAGCTCTAGAGATCATGCACTACTCCTAGTCACATAATATGAGAACTCCATAACCTACTTTAGCAATAGTTACACATCATTGCTGCTCTATTCACAATAGCTAGAACATGGAATCAGTCTAGGTGCCCATTAAAAGATGAGAGGATAAAGAAAATATAGTACATACACACAATGGAATTTTATTCTGTTTAAAGAAAAATACAATACATAATTTGCAGGTAAGTGGCTGGAACAGGGAAAAGATTATATTAAGCAAGGTTAATCAGGCATACCTACAAAGTCAAATGCAACATGTTCTCTCTTTTATGTGGTCCATAGTGCTAATTTTTGGATTTAAGTTAGAATGTCTATGGAGAGCTAGAAATAAGAAACAAGGACAAGGGACAGGGAGAAAAGTCCTTAAAAGGATTGTGGATAGATCACATGTGCTATGAAAATACGGACTAATAGGTATGGTAAGGTTTAACAATGGTGTGAGGGCTAAGGGAGAAAATAGGGTTAAAGAGAGAGTTCACCAAAACTAAGGACATATGAAGAAGTAACTTGGAAACCCACTACTTCATAAGCTAACTTAAAAATCTATTTTTTGAAACAGACTCTGAATGGAGGACCCACACAAGGGTAGATCCTAGAAGCCCATGAGTTTTTAAACAAAATTTCCAGTGTCCGGTGTGGGACATGTCCCTAGGTATTATATGCTAGGAAGGCCCCAAATTCCACCCTCCCTTCTAAAATAAACTATAAAGGTTATGGCCACTACCCCTGCTTGCCCACTAGATCTTGATGATAAAACTGTTGATGAAGAAACCATAAACCTCAGCTTTAGATACAATAAAACCATGATAGATGTAAGTTGGAAGCTTCCTCCCTGTTTGCTAACCTTCATGGAGCCATGACTTGCCATAAAGGCATGCCCTTAGCCACTCTTGATCAGTAAAGTTTCTCCTGTACAGCAACACATGGCTGGTCAAGTCACTGAAAACACACATTTATGTAATACAGAATTCACAAGGCATGTTCGACTATTTGTCACCTGCTAATTATCTCAGATCCATATTCCAATAACCCAGTGATCACAAGAGCAATGGCTTATCCAGATGTCTGGGCTGTCAAAGTTGTCTTGCTGGGTATATTACATCCTGTGCTGTGACATGTGATTGAACTGGAAAATTTAAGTTTATTACTCACAGATAATATATACTCAAAAATTATTGCAACAAAAATCCTGTCATGGGGGAGTATTCCTCAAAGACATCCATGATTATCAAGTCTTTATGATATTAAGCTCCAAGCTTCTTCAGCCAAACTCCGTGGTCTTAATGACACATGGTCTATATGCTTATAATTAGGAATGAATGATTACTAGTTTCATTTAAAAAATTTAATCAAATACTAATCAGTGTCAGTGTCCTCAGTTATAATTTGAGAATGCTATAGTACCTTCCTCACAGTCTTGATGATATCTTCAATACATATAGGAAACTTAATTCATTTAAAAAATTACTAAGGAAAAACACGAAGGTTGGTGGGATGGCTCAGTGGGTAAAGTCCTTGTTATGCAAGCATAAGGACCTGAGTTCAGACCCCCAACACACATGAAAAAACCCCAATGTGCCAGCATGCACCTGTAACACTAGTGCTGGAGAGACAGAACTAAGGGATTCTGGGTGTGATGAAGCTATTCCATGTGAGCTCCAGATTCAGTGAGAGACACTATCCAAAAAACATAAATAAAAATAAAAATGGGGAGTGATACAAGAAGCATCAGCCTCGACCTCTGGCCATCATATGGGTTCACAGCAACATCAAACCCACAAATATATGGATACACATATGTCACATTCACACACACACACACACACACACACACACACGCACACCACATTATTTGGTATTGTACTTTAGGTAGCATTTAAGCTACATTTTAGGGTACACAAAGTATTTGTGGATTCCAAATAATTTTAACATTTATAAAGGTTTTTGTATTTCATGAAGTTAGATTTTGAGATACGGTTACTTTTATAATATCTGTGACTTTCTATTCCCACCCTTGTGTTACTGACACCTTTCTGTCTCAACTAGGTTATCACCCTCATTCATTCTTTGTGCTGATTTTAGGTGCCAACCACAACTAAAGATTTTTTGACTCTTACTACACTGTTGTGACAAAGCTGTACAAGTATCTCCTTGACCATCACCTCGTCAGACAATAAGTCAAACTATGGGAAACAGCATGGTGTCCTCCAACATAGTACTCGTTCTCTTGGAAATCATTTGAAGATCGCAGTTCATCAATAAAGAGAGGAGATGGTGCCAGAGTTTCAACAAGTCTTTGGGAAAGTCTTAAGTAATAAGGAAGGAAATGTTCAACAACTTTGGTTTAAGAAATATAAGAACTATCCGAAACAAAAAACTTGTGAACAAATTAAAAGAATATATTTTTTTAATTTTAATGAGAAAAGATGATGTAAAATGTTTATTTTACATATAGTGTTTTGATTAATGTTACTATGTAATACTGTTAACATATCATCAAAAGACTATTGTTGGTTGAAAAATCAAAAAACATTAAGGCCTCATTGAGAGAAAAAAAGTGCTAGCTAAACAACTGATTTTTTTAAGGATATCCAATAAGGCCATAATATAATATGCAAATGATAAATCATGGATCTAGAAATGGTTCCTTCTTTTCAAGCAAGAGGAAACAAACCTCTGAGGACTATGTGGATATTTACCCATAAATATAAAAATGTACCTTGAACATTTTCTAATTATTTGTATGCTCAATTGTGGTTGTCCTTAAGAGCACAGCTTGGATCCGTAAGATTTAAAATTGCTTAAATAATTATTTTACACTATTAAGATGTGGAGTAGATTTGCCTCTGTTTGTAGGACTTCAGAGCATCTTTAAAAATGATTCAAGAATCAAACTCAGAAAGCTTGATATTAATAAGGAGAAAAACAAAGTAAAGGGGTCAGAAGGGAGAACAAGTCTCACTACAATATTGTATATATTTATTTTGTTTCCTAGCCAAGACAAATCTTGTCTCATGATGCAAATTCATAAATCACAATATCTGGAAATCAAATAACTATACAAACAAAATGGCCTGGAAAAACCTGGACCCATGAGAATTCTGGGCGTGACTAATCTAGTCTATGTGAGCTCTAGATTCAGGGAGAGACACTACCCGAAAAGCATAAATAAAATTAATAAAATGGAGAGTGATACAGGAAGCATCAACATTGACCTAAAATTGTCCAAGAGACATGAGAGCTTTGATACGCAGCTAAACATAGATAACAGACTATGGCTCAAGGAATTAAGTGGTATCCAGAGCAATATCAATTGGCCTTATTAGAAACACACTAAATCCCACAATAAGAGTAAATTATTGCTGTCTACATATAAAATGTGTACAACACCTACACACACACACACACACATATATACATACACATGTATATTCAAGTATGTATGTATGTATTCATTATTTAAATATCAGTTACCTGTTCCCCTTTCACCACACCCTTTTTGTGTAGGAATTCTGACTCACACTGCTAATCCTACCCAATCCTACAGAGTATCAGGGTACAAAATTATACACAAATATCAGTAGCTTTCCTTTATTTAAAAAAAAAAATTGCCCACATCAAAACAGAGGAAAAGGAAACAAAACTATTCCCAAAAGCCCCAAAAATATGTTTTAAAATAAATCTATGCATGGAAGTGAAAGACATGTGCAATAAAAACTTTAAAATACTGAAAAAAAAGAAATTGAATAAAATAGCTAAACATGGAAAGACCTCCAGGCTCAACAGTTTGGCAGGATTAATATTGCAAAAATGCCCATCCTGCTAAAAGCCGTCTAGAGACTCAATGCAACCTCTATCAAATTTCCAATGCAATTCTTCATAGAAACTGGAAATACAATCTCAAATTTCATGTGGAAATATAAAAGTCCTAAGACAGCCAAGATATACTGGAGAACAAAAATCCTGCCTGGGGTATCGCCATCCTGTGTTTTAAGATACATTACAGAATTGTAGCCATGAAAATAACATGGTACTGACATGAAGACAGATCCATTCATCAATAGAATAAAATTGAGGACCCTCATATTAACATAACACATTGGTACAGGAAAATGGCTTCTTAACAGGTCTCTTATTAGACATTAAGACCAACAATGAATAAATAAGCCATCTCCTCAAGTAGCAGTATGAATGAGAATGCCCCCCTATGGGCTCATGTGGATTTAGAAATGAGGCTTTATTGAAGGAGATGTTTGTAGGATGTTTGTCACCTAAGGTGCATTTGTGATTTCAAAACCCCATGCCAAGCCTGGTCTCCGCCCCTCCCGTGTGTGTGTGTGTGTGTGTGTGTGTGTGTGTGTGTGTTTTATGTGATATCTCTCTCTCTCTCTCTCTCTCTCTCTCTCTCTCTCTCTCTCTCTCTCTCTCTCTCTCTCTCTCCCTTTCTACTGCCTGTGTAGAATGTACTGCTCAGGATGTAATGCTTTCAGCTACAGCTCCACCCATATGCTGCCGTTTTGCTTCCTACAATGATGAAAATGGACTAACCCTTTTATAAAAGTTGCCTTGGTCATGGTGACTCTTCATGGCAATAGAACTGTAACTAAAACACCTCATGAAACTAAATCATTTCTAGTACATCAAAGGATACCATCATTCAAGTGAAAGGAGAACACAGAGAATATAGAAAACCTTCACCACCTTTTCATCTGACAGAGGTTAGCATCTAGAATGTATTTAAAAGTCAGAAATTTAGCACCAAGAAAATAAACAATCCAATTAAAACTGAGATTGTAAAACTAAACAGAAAGTTCTCAAAAGATTAAACACAAATGATAAATGACTAGCAAACTCTTTTTAAAAGGTGTTCAACATCCTCAGCTATTGGGGAAATAAAAATTAAAACTACTTGGAGATTTCATCTCACCCTGGTCAGAATGTCTAAGGTCAAACAAACAATTGCAGATACAATTTGTAGTGAAAGAGGAACATTTGGTCACTGTTGGTGGGAATGAAAATTGGTTCAGCCACTAAATAGAACCTTATGTTCTATCCATACCATTCTTGGATATATATATAATACACATATATAATATATATTATATATAATATATATATACGCATATGTATATATATATGTGTATATATATGTACATGTATATAAGTATATATAAGTGTGTATATATGTGTGCATATACGTGTGTTATATACGTGTGTGTATATACGTGTGTGTGTGTCTAAATTATTCCTTGTCCTCTAAAGATATCTACTCATCCATTTCACAATAGCCTGGAAATCAAAGCAACTTAGATGTCCATCAGCTGATGAAAGGATAATAAACATTTGTCATATTTATACAATGAAGTATTACTTAGCAATTCAGACAAATAAAATTATAAAATTCACAGGTAAATAGATGGAGCTGGAAACAATTCTTTCAGTGAGGAAACGGAGACCTAGAAACACATCACGTATTTTCTCTTACCTGTGGATGTTAGATTTGTTGGGGGCTACTGGGGAAAAGCAGAAGAACAATGAGAGCAGGGTAGGAAATGAGGACTGGTGGGTGACAGAGAATAAGCAAGATAAAATGCCATATGGAAATCCATTACTTTACATAATAATTTTAAAGCTTAAGAACAAATAAGTACGTGCATTAAAATCAAAACGAAATGATAAAGGAAAAATTATGGTGGAATAATATTATACAAACACTAGTCTCCAGTTCGGGTCTGCTTCTTCAAAACTCCAAGTACAGTGTTGCTCAAATCTTCTTTTCTAAAAAATAAATACTTTTAATAGTTATTTGAGAACTTTATGCATGGTATGTTGATCATATTCACTCTTGACTACTCCCGTTAGCTTCTCCCAGATCCACTCCCACCTCCTGAAACCCAAACCTGGTGTCCTCTTTAAAAGGTAATTAATAACCTATAGACTCCAATGTATGGTGGCCATAAACTTCTGAGTATTGGACCATTCACTAGAATTTGGCACAGGAATCAGAATCTATGTCTTTAAACAAAATTGACCTTCCTTCTCCCCAAAACAATTAACTAACCATGGTTTCAGTCTCATAAATCTCTTCCCATTCCATGCTCTCAGAATGTTGACTGACTTGCTGCTTGCTGCTAAACCTGAAGAGCTGAGTTTAATTCCTTAGGCTCACATGATGGAGGAAAACAATTTGATCTATGACCTCCAGTAACATGGTATATCATATACATGTATACATACACACAACCACACACACACACACACACACACACACACACACACACACACTTTAAAAAATTTTAAATTTAAAAAACAGGGAGGAGTAAAATCTCACTCAATTTTTCTAGTCAAATATGGAGCAAACAGAAACATCCTTACACACCCGGGGGGGGGGGGTTTGGAGCAAAGGGGAGGGAGGGAATAGAGGGGAAGTAGAATGGAGGAGGAGAGGGAGGAAATGAGAGGAAAAGGGGGAGGAAGGGAGAGAGGGAAGGAGAGAGAGAATATGTAAATCAAACCTGTGGGTACCCAGTGGCACCATCGATCTGACATAAATTGGGCTATAGATGTGGCTTGATGACTAAGAGTGTGCTTCCTACTCTTCCAAACAGTCAGAGTTTGATTACCAGCACTCACAGCAGGTGCCACACAACCCCCTGTATCTCAGCCTCAGGGGAATCCTATACCTCTGGTGTCTGCAGGAACCTACACTCCCACATAATACCCTTCACACTCACACATACATACATATTTTAAAAATAAAGAAATTTAAAATTGACATAAGTTAACAATCTCAGTCCCTCATCCCTAAAACAGATTTGAATAAACATATTTAATAACTACACTTCCCCAGGGTACATGGAAATCTCTTTGATCATATGTTTATTGATCCAAATCAACATTTCTTTGTCCTAAATTGTTTTGTTCTGTTTTGCTTTTACTTTGAAATTACACCACTAAATGCTTTCCCTTTGCCAGCTGGCTTAATGTCAGGTTTGCCAGGGAGATAGACAGTACTTCCAAAGCAGGAAAACAAGATGTTTTCCTTTATTCTTCCTGTGTACCACTGCTACTTCATAGATCATGATTGAGGGATGGCGTGTTTTAGCCATTCATTACAGTATAATGTCCAAAGTCCAACTGTGACCCATGCTCATCTGTGTGCTCCCCAGTCATATCCCCAAGGTACTAACAGTCACTTTCAACTAAATTATTACTTACCGTGCTACACCATATTCCTTGCTTAAATATCAAACAAAATGAAAACTACAGTTTAATTAGTTATTATAAAAATATTCTCAGGTAGCCAATAATTAAATTTAGCCTGTTCCACAGAATCCTTTTCTGTTTCTGCCCAATGCTATTCTCATATGATCTGGTGACACAGATGTATTCCCTAGAAAGTACCTATTAGAATCTCTTACACAGTGCTCTAAACTTCAAGTAACTCTCCTATTTAATTTTCAATAAACAATATATTTGGTATTCTATACTGAGGTCTTGGACATGTTTAGAAGATTCAATGCTAGTTAGTTGGCTAACCATATATCATTTCCAATTAATGAATAAAAATTCCGAACTGGTGAAACAGTAAAAATTGTCAGCCAGCTCTTGAATTTTTCCAAAATAATGAAACTTATATTCTTTCTGAAGGCAGCCTGTATGAATATCATTGTTAAATTCTAGGCAGACCCCAAACTCTTCCCATGAGAAGACCAGAAATGTAGAGGAAAGCACCCAGTGACCCTGCGTTTAATTACAGGAGTATCAAGGCTCCAGAGATGGTGGGATTCCAAGTGCATGCAGATCTGTTCTACAGGAAGCTGGTGACAAAATGCAGCCACTAGAATGGCATCTTATAATGCCAGTGCCCCAGAATCTCCTCTGACCATCTGCAGATGAAGTGAATTCTCTTTGCCCAACAGTGTTGCATCTTGGCATAAAGGTAATAAAAAAGGGCTTTTCCCCCCCTACCTTGTAAAGTAAAACAGCTGTTCTCACAAATCTGCCCTTGCCCTGCTCTCCTAGATGTCAAATTTATAATATACTTAACTCACAATAAAACTGAGCTATGAAAGTGCCTATTTAAAAAAGGAGGGCAACTGAATTATACTTCCTAAGATCTGCAAGATATAGCTAAAAGTTATTGTCATGAGCCAGCTTTTTAAATATAAATACTGAATATAAAACACATTACAAACTTACAAAGATTTCAGGAGCTTGTGAAATGCTTTAGATGTCCATTAACTAATGAATAAACATTGAAAAATGTGGGTAACGTGTACGATGGAATATAATTCACCTGTTAAAAATAAAATTATAAAATTTGAAGAAAGTGGATGGAAATAGAAACAATAAGTCTGACTAAGATAAGCTAGATAAGCTAGACTAAAAAAGGATGAACGTTGCATATTTTATATGTGAATGTTACATTTTAAGCTTGAGCTCTGTATGCTTCAGTCCAAATAACAGAGGTTAGGTTGCTAGTAAGGGACCAGGGAGGAGCCTGGATGGAGATATCTCTAGGAAGGGAAAAAAAGACTATAGTGTTATCAAGTGATAAAAGGGAAATTGGAATAGGAAGATTAAATGTGAAGGAGGGCATTTAGGGTAAACTAACACTAAGCTAAAATGGCCTTTGAAAAATTCATATGGAAACTTACTACTTTAGAAGCTTCCTAAAATATATAATATATGAAAGGATTTTAAATGGAGTTGTCATATAATGGGGGAGACATTGTCCCAACTAGACATCTTATGCCATCATTAAAACCCCCCAGAACCAGGAATGAGTTGTATTTTGTTGGGGCATTGGTCAACGGGATACCATAACCCCCCCCCAACCAAATATCACAGGCTACTGTTAAGACTATTATTCATTATTCTTCACAATCACACTTAAAGGCACTTCACAGTGCCTTTAAGGCACTATTGCTGAATTTACTACTTCTTATTTATGTGATCCATCATGGAGAAACAAATCTAGCTAGAAACTTCACCCCTACTGACTAACATTGATTGGACTAGAAAGTACTTATCTTGCTACTCTGAAACCTACAACAATAACCTACATGCAAGATGTACTAGTACAACAGTGGCAAACATATTATGAGGGTAACCAATTGCTTTCTAGTTGGATATAAGGCCCAATCTATGAGATAGAACCCATACCTAGCAAAGTGGCCAAGAACAGGTTACCTGCTCAGGAAGAAAGCTTACTACTAGTATTCTAATAGAGGAACATAGCAGTAAGATGACTCTTAATGGCATACTGCTATACTTGTAGGTCAGTGCATTGCACAACCCTCATATGAATCTCCTCCTCCTCCTCGTCCTCCTCCTCCTCCTCCTCCTCTTCCTCTTCCTTTTCCTCTTCCTCTTCCTCCTCCTCCTCCTCTTCATCCTCTTCCTCCTCTTCCTTCTCCTCCTCCTCCTTCAATTGTGGCAATTAACACAGAGACCCACAAGTGGACTATGTGCAGCAAATGAGAGACTTTGGAGCACTCAATCCTAAATGTGATGTCTTTCAGGGCTCAGGGATATATGCTAAAGTGAAAGCAGAAAGATTTTAAGAGCCAGAAGTGGTAAATGATTTCAAAAAACAGCAACTTCCAAACACATTAGTACTGATACACATATGAACTGATGGAGACAGTGACAGTACACACAAATCCTGCACAGGTTGAAGTCAGACAAGGTCCCAGTATTCAATGGAATAAGTGGACATGGTGTCTTACTCCTAACTAAGAAGCTCTTTTCCACTGATCTATGTAGCAATATGCTACAGTCTTTTAGCCTCAATTTAGGGAAGCAGAAAGGAAAGATAGAAATCTTCACTGCTTTTACAAGACAAGCAGACTTAATACAGAGAGAAAGGTAGAAATCTTCACAGTCTCTTTTTAGCCTATCCTAAGCTTGAATCTCTCCAACCTTTGTTCTCTTAGGAATTATCTCACAAACTAAGGACAGCAACTCAACCAACGAACTACCAACCAACACCCACCCCAACTCTCAGGGCTTCAGACCTTTTATTCCCTAAGCCAAAAGTTCCCATAAATTCATGCAGCACCCAATCCCAAAGGCAAGCCACAGGTGCCAGAACAACTACACCCAACCAAATTATAGCCACCTGCATCAAACATTCCAATTCCAATTTGTAAACAACTCTACCACAGCTGGGGTGGGAACACAAACCTCTAGTGACATGCTAGCAAAAGGAAAATCAGTTTTTTTTTCTCCAATGGAGTGCCATTGGGTATATCAGGACATTTTTGTGTGTGTCTTTTTTGCCTTTTTTCTTTGTCTTAATATGTTAATTTTTTTGTCTTAATGGGCTTATGTTTGTTTTGATTTGGGGACTTTGGAGAGGGAGAGAGAGAGAGAGAGAGAGAGAGAGAGAGAGAGAGAGGAGAGAGAGTTGAAAACATAAAATTATGTCAGTAGGCAGACCCAGGATGGGGAGGTATATTTCACAATATGTTGTATAAAAACAAAATAATGAAAAACAAAAATGGAAATCTACTGCTTAAATGGTTTTTCCTGTTTTCTCACAGGGAGACAATTCTAGGATTGTCTAGAATTTGAAGAATTTCATATAAATCCCTGAAAAGTTACAGTAGACCCTTAGCATTGACTAACATAATCCTGACTTCCCGTACTGGCTTGATGTGCTTTAGTTTCTCAAGGACGGTATCTGCGAAAATGCATTCATTCTCACATAAAATACTTAAGATCATTTGCCTCAGGCTTTGTTTATTTACGTGGTAGTTGAGATGGGTGATCTAGCCAAGTCAACAAAAGAAGCTAATGTCACTGGGGATCATTCATCGTCTAACTTCAACAACTTCTCTACAAAACACAGTGCAAGTCATCGTGTTGAATACGACCCCTTTTGACTAGTGTTTTTGCCCTCAAATAAAAAAAAAGTAAGAACAGGATGAAGAAATAAAAAATACATAAATTGTTTTGCACCTGCATCAGACTCTCAGTAAATCCAGAGTTTAATAGAAATGAAAATCCACTCTGAAGGAGAAAAAAAACAAATATCACAAGAATGTGCTTTCTCCTCATAGGTTGAAGAAAGCATGGGTCCCTTACTAGGAATGGGGAAGAGGAAGAAACAGCGGTCGTGAGGAGGTGGAGAACGAAGAGTAAGAAAGGGAATTATGGGAATTCATAATAAAGCCTCTCTATATAATTCATATACACATCTATGAAATGTATAAAAGAAACACAAGTTAGCCTGAGTAATACTGGCTGATGGTGTATAACAAAATGTCTAAGCACTATGAAATGTTCAGTTAAGAGAGTGACTATCAGGTACACACCAGGAAAGGCTTCGGCACAGCTTAGAAAGCTTGTATACAGTGAAAGCTGCTATTAGGTCTTCTGGAAATGGGCTATTTCCAAAATGAAACAATGAAAACATTTTGTGTAATGTTTGTGTAATGAAAACATGACGAACACATGGCGGGATGGAGGCATAGAGACGGGAAGGCACAAAGGCAGCTTGTGTGTCTTGGTTGTCCTTCCCTAGAAGATCTGACCACACACCCCTCCCAACCATGCACAGTATACCTAGTTCACCTACATGCTTTGTCTTCTTCATTCTGGCCCCTGACAAAGACTTCTCCTTTTAGCTATTTTTATGGCTTCTCAGTATTCCTGCATTTTTTTAAAATATTAGCATCAGTGATGCTTTGTCTTAACTTCACTAATTCATACCCAACAATAATTTTTGCTATCTGCACAGCTTGTCCCCTCCCAGACAAGAAAGGGAAGTAGGAGAAATGAATGAAGGATCTGGGTCACAGAAGATATCTAAAGCCAATCATTGGAGTATGAACCTTATCTTCAAGGACAATTTCTATTTTCTGCCCCAATTCAACATTGTGTTTAAACATTCATTTTATAGAAATACTTCCTAGGGCTAATGGATAATAGCATTTCCAAAAGATTTTGAAGCAAGGGTAGAAATAAGAAGATCCAGGACCTATCTTTAAGTAATGCTGAGTACTAATTAGTAAATTACTAAGGGAGAGTGGTAAAGGAAAAAGATCATGACTCTTGGGCTTTTTTTTCTTATTTTTTAGTTTTAATATTTTTAATTCATTTCATTAAATATGTATAAAATAACAGATTTCCGTGTGGCATTTTCTACTTCATTTTGGTTGCATCTTCCTTCTCCCACTTGGACCTCATCTTCCTGCCATGCCATTCCCCACTACACCATTTCACCCTAGTATTTTTTTCTCCAACTGTATTCTATTCACTCCTTCCTCTGACAAAGTCTCCCATGGCCCCTCCCAAGTTTCTGGACCTTCCCCACCTTACTCCCACCTATGTGTGCACATTTAACAGCCAGAGACTAGGATCCACGCAAGACAGGAGAACACATGCAATTTGTCTTCCTGAGTCCTGATGACCTCACCTCCATCTATTCTCATGAGAAGTTTCATAATTTTGTTATTCTTCATTGCTGAATAAAATTACATTGCTTATATGTTCCACATTCTGATTATCCATCCATGGTTTGATGAATATTTAGGTTGTCTCCATTTCCTAGCTATGGTGAGCAGACCCTCAGTGAACAACGGTGTGGGAGTATCTCTGTAATAGGATGCAGATGTCCACTGGAACATCCCTAGCAGTGGTACAGCTGGGTCATGTGGTGGTTTTGCTTTTCATGTTATAAGAGTTATACACTCTTGATTTCCATACAGGCGACAGTAGTAGTTTACATGCTTGCACCATCAGTGGATAAGAGTTCTTTCCCCACATCCTTGTCAACATTTGTTGTCATGGTGAGATGGAATATGTATTTAAGTTCCATTTCTCTAATGCTTAGATATGTTGATCACTTTAGAAATATTTCTTTCCTTTTGTAGTTCATGTTTTGATAACTGTCTATTAGTCTATTCAGAAACATCTTGCCTATGCCTATATCCTAAATGTTTGTTGTCCTTTTGTTTTCTGTTTGCAGTTTCAGTTTGGCAGCATCTCTCTCTCTCTCTCTCTCTCCCTCTGCTCCCCTCCCTCCCCCACCAGAGAACCTTGAAGTTTATCACTGTGATAAGTATTTCAAATGTCTTTGTGAGAGATCTGCTTGCCAGTTTAATCGTAGCGTTGGATGTTTGCTAGTTTGACTGAGTTCTCATTTTCTCCCGTACATATCATGTTTTTATGAACTGCGTTCTGCCCAGCTTTTTTGTGTACTGAAAGTGTCTTTCTTTGTCCTCTGTGTGCAATGCTCTTCTAATGTGAGCACTTAGATCTATAAACTTTTCTCTTGAGGCTGCCTTAGTCTCATCGCTGACAGTTCCAGTAGGTTGTCCCCTTGCTTTCATTTAATTCGAGGAATATTTGAATTTCTTCATACTTTTTTCTATAATCTTCCATTCAATAGTGCACTGTTATTCCCCTAAGTGTATATGTATTTTCTGAGTTAGCTCTACTCTTCATTTCTAGTTTTATTTTGCTATGGTCTCTGGCCTACTAGAGGGAATTTTCCTACAAAGGAAAATATTTGTGATTATTTTTATTTATTAAGATTTGCTTTGTGCTCTGATTGTTCTCATTGTTACAGAGAGTCCCATGTACTGCTGAAGAGAATGTGCATTTCTAACCTGTGGTGTGAAATGCTCTGTATATATAAGTGAAGTATATGTTGTATTATAGTCTTGGGTGGTATTTGGGCTGACTTTTTTTAAATTTTAAATGCTTGTCTAGGTATGAAAATAATATACCGGTGAAGTTCCTGAGGTTGAGGTCACGTCCTACTGAGTTCTGATCTCCTCATGCAATCCTGGGCTTCTCCCTCCAATTCTTGGTCAGATTGTTTTCTCTGTTCAACCTGGCAGGAGATGGGGAATTTCTCTTTATTCAAATTTCCATATTCCTCCTCTGGTGCTTGCCAAAGCTCTACTGGAAACAGTTCCATCTAGGCTTTGGGATCCCAACACTGTGCTGCCCAGGGCTGGAAGCCTCAAAGCACTTTCCACTGTGATCCAGCACTGGTGAACTACCTTGTGGACCTGAACTGCCAGCAAAGGTCCTTCTTCAACATAGTTCCCTGAACTCTCTGATTAGAAACAGAGTCTCTCCCCCTCTTCTCTCATTCTTCTTTATTCTAGTAATCTTTCATATCTATCATTGCTTTTGGAAGCTCTTCTTCAGGTCCTCTTTAGAATAAAGTCTGTTGATTCGTGTTTCCTTATTTTGGCTCTTGATCCCCAGCAAATCATGAGACAGCCACTGGTCCACCATCTTATCCTCATTCTCCTCAGGCAACTAGGTTCAGCTTGCAGCACACTGCTGCTTGTGTTTTCAATCTGCTCTCTTTGTTGCCATGATATCAGAGCCTCATTCACTTTAATCCTTGAGTATTGTTAGAATTTCATAGGGTGTTCCACGAAGACTCTAGAATCATCTTGGAAGAAAATCCTGAATGAGGAAGTATAATTTCTCCTCTGTCAGTTTTGTGTGATGATAGTTACTTTTACACAGTGACAAGGTTGTGGTTTTGTTTTGTCTTTTATGACTTCTCATTTAGAAAATGTAAGATCCGGTGTCTGTCCCACACTAAACATTATAAATGTATAAAATACTTTCATCTAGCTTTCAAAACAGCAAAAGGCAACTCGCTTCTTCCTACAACATCTAATCCAGTCAGACTAATGCAAATCACTCTGACTAATGATTCGAAGAGGCTGATTGAAAAACATAACTCATTACATTTTGATCCTTTCGAATCTAGTTAATTTGTCTTTAACATTTAAGGACTTCCATGTTTTGATTTTGGAAGCTAATTTTTATTCTAATTATTTAGCTATACTGAAATCTACTGACTCACTGATTAGCATATTGACAATGCCAACGGAACAGTGGGATAGTGGTGTGCTTTCAATCTAAGGGAACACAACTCCAAAGCACACCAAGGTGAGCCACGCTGTGCAGAGATGTGCAGCTGAACAAAGAGGTCTGGCAGACAGATTCACAGAGCCATGAGGAGGTATCAGTTCATTATACAGAGCAACTTTTATCCAAATAATGTCAGCATGAACAGGGACCCTTGTTTCTCTTACTTAGCAGGAACTAAATGAATGATAAGCTAAGTAGTGCCGATTTCCTTTGAAAACTGTCAATTCAGTGGAATTAGAACCATTGCTACTTGAAGTTAAAAAAAAAATCAATTCAAACATGTTTTTCCTGCATCAAGACCTTGAATAATTCATTTTGTTTGGCTTCTTCAGGATACTTTCCTAAAGGAAATTTTAGAGTATGAATACATGAATGAATATTGAAATATGAAATCATGACATTGAAAATGTTAGTGAGTCAGTATAAGCAAGAAGTTACAATGCTAATATTCACAAGAAAACTACAAAAAAAGACGGGCTTATTGTGATTTTTTTCAACTTTTAAAAAATTGCTTCCTAAACAATATGCAAATGTGCTAAAGCTTCTTTTAAAATGTTTTGCTAGGAAAAGAATCTCCACAGCAGAGGTTATAGTTAGAATTTATCTCTCAAAAATATAAAATTTCATACAGCTCAGAGACCATCCTGTCACAGTCTGTACCAACTTGCCTCCCTCAAACAGGCTTATTTCCACCTGAATTTCTAAAAAGTACATCAGCAGAACAGAACAAAAAAAAAATGGAAGAAAAAAAAACCAGTTATTTATACTTCTTACTGCCTTCCAGGAAAAAAAAGATCCTGATAATTGAAGAAGCCATTGTTTCAAGAAAACACAATGGAAGAAATGACACAAAACCTGAGAAATTGGGGGAAAGCAATGGCTAGACAATTCATATCCTTTAAAAGTTTTCATGAAAACAAAAGAGAGCTCGAATATAAAACTAGACCCGTATAAATTTAGAGATGCAACACTTTGGGCAGAGAAGAAATGACTAATGAGGATATTTTAAAGTACTTTGCTGTGTGGTGTAAGATAGGAGCATCTTTTACATCCTTCCACAAAATTCTGTAGCATATGCAACAGTCAATTCTGTTTTGTGGATTAGATCTGCAGCAAGGCATTTGTGCTTCTGAAGATTAGGGTAAAAGAAAAATGGCAAAGGACAAACACAGAGCCTATCAACAGAACACACTATGGTTGCTCATGTTGGGTCCACAAAATAGCTCAAGTAGATACTACTAAGACATGCGTATGGCCAAAGGTAGTTTATTTCCTCAAGTTACATGCTGGCATCCCAGGGCTAGACAGTTCAAAAAAACATGGCAGCATCCAAATGCAGCCATGTGAGTCTTTTAAACCAAACAGGCAGTGACTAAGGGATTTTTTGAATTGGTCAGGATCTGAATACTGGATTGGCTAGTTAAATCTCATGGTGGTGATGGGGTGAGGGAGGAGACATTCCTCTGAGCATGTCTGGGAGGATGCTTCCAGAGAGCTATACCTGAGCAGGGGAGAGTTGCCCTGAATACGGGGAGCACCAGGCTATGGGTTCAGGTCTTCGAGGGAATAAATGGGGGAAGAAAGGCAGGCAAGAGTATGTCCTTTCTGTGCTTCCTGAGTGCAGCTGCATTCTGAGCAACTATCTCTTATTCTGGCACCATGCCTTCCCACTGAGCCTTATTCTCAAATCCAATTGCTTCTTGTCAGGTATTTTGTCTAATACATCGCCACCCAGTGTGGCTACAGTAAGAGAAGATAGCAATGAACAGAGAATCTGAGTGTATGCGAGGAGAATTGAAGAGAGTTCTGGGCCTCACATATGGGGAAACTTGAACAATTTCTAAAATGGTCCTTCTGCATAATGTTATTTGCTTAAAGCAAAGAATACAATTTGAATGCCACGAGATGCTATTATTTGTAATTCAATAGAGACTAAGTATGACCACCTGAACACACAAGAAACAAATTTGTCCTGTGAGGAGTGAGCAGGACACAGCTGTGTATCTGAATTACTGGCTTTTTTCCTGTGATCTGTTGGCTGACAAAAGATGGGAGCATGCAGGGGTTCTGGGAAGAATGCTGTCACGGCGGTTTCTCCTTGCATCACAAATCAAAACCATTTGGCCCAATTTCACTGGGTACATACACAAGTCAACATATTAAAACAATCAATGAAATGGTTTAAAAGTTTGGAGCTTCTTATTTGCTGGGCTCAGGAGAGCTGGTCTTCTAGCTGTTTTCCAAACTATTTTGGAAGGTCAAAGGGACAGACTGCAGACAGACCTAGGGTGGAAGGATAACCTGTACCCTGCAGGCCACAGCCACAAATCCCAGGATGGTGTCAATACAGGGGTCAGTAGCAATCTGCTGCCAGCATGATCCTCTGCAGCACACAGGGCCAGATGCCCAGGAGAAGGATAAGCAGACCATGGCTGCCTAACAGATGGCACTCTCTGGTGAGTGAAAAATCTGCCAAAACCAGGTGTTTCACAGATTGTTTCCCCACCCCTTGGAATTTCTATATATGGGTCCATTCCAAAAGCTCATATAGGAACACAGCTGCCAATGAGTTGTCTAAAGAAATTTTTTTTTAGATATGAGAGAATTTGTGAACAGCTTTTGGGACCATTTGTATATACCACATACTGTGTGTCCTTTGGTCATGTCATTTCAGAAAGTCTCGACACTTTGTCATCTGATATTGTAGGGAAAGTGGCTGGAATAAATAAATTTAACAATGTCAGAATATTCCAATTATTTTCATTAATAATCCTACATATATATGTTTAGTGAACCTTGTTTGTTCTCTTAAAAGAACAAGAGGGCACTTTCTAACAGAAAGACCCGGATGGGATGTACATATTCTGAAGCAGGGTCAGATCACAGGGAATGAAGGGGAATTAGTAAAGATTGCTTCATAGTTGACATATGGAGCACAAGATGATTATTTATCTACAGTGGCCCAAGGGGGAGAAAACGACAGAACTCTTAACTCACAGCCCAGAAAGCTATCCTTAGTCACTTTTTCCTTGGAGGAAATGGACTCTCTTCCTAAATACATTCTATCTAATCATCTCAAAGAAGCTGTTTTTCCTACCTTCCATGTCTCACATTGATTGGGATATATAGTTGTTTCAGGAACTTATATACTAATCAAGTATCTAACGCTTTAGGAAGAATATAAGAATAAAGAAACTGTGAAAGTCCATTAGATGTATGAGAAAAAAATGGGGGCGTGATAGGTTTCGACTAAGAGGAAGCTTAATTTCATTCCTGACTTTGCTACTGGTGTTTCTTGTGAAATTGGAACATCATTTAATTCCTTGAAAACAGTAACCATCATTTCTCCCTCTCCTAGATTCGTTCCATGGCTGTGATAAAAAGCACCCTAGAGGAGTAAGGCTTTGTTTTCTCTCATGGTTCTAGACTACAGTCCGTCACTGCAAGGAACTGTGGCTCGTGATGCAGTTCCTGTGGAGGCAGGAGCTTGGGATAACTAGTCGCATTATATCCGTATTTGAGAGCAGAGAGAAAACACATGCATGCTTACATGTTTGTTGCTCAACTAGCTTTCTCTACTCTTGTACAATTCTGCCCATGAAATGGTGTTACTCACATTCTGGTGGTGTCTTACCACGTCAATTAAGGCAAGGAATACAACTCTCCACAGACACGCCCACAGGCCAACACAATGTAACCAAACCCTCATTAAGACTCCCTTTCCAGGTGATTCTAGGTTGTGTTAAGTTAACAAACTAATTATTGTGAATACCTAGCTTTTGGTTGAAGAGAAATCTAATGAGATAATAAGTATAAATAAATTGGATGATCATGCGTCAATTATTTATTATTTGTTTATAGGTCTATAGGTATCTTTTAAATGCCTTTTCCAGTTATTGGACTGAACATCACAAAACTGGACAAAATGAGATCATCAAATAGGGTCCTTTGATGCCATTGTGGGTTGAGAGAAATATATGTGTTAAGGGGAAAAGGGAGGTGACATTCATAAGTGGAATTTAAGATTATGTATGAGAATACAATTACTAAGAAATCAGATTCACCAGATAAGTCTTAATAGGCCACAGATACTTAAAACATCTTTGTCTTCCACAAGGAAAGAAAACACCCAGAGTTTTTAAGTTTCCTGCCTTGTCTAGGTTACAATTGAGTTGCCGTCATAACTTTGGTGATTTACATACAGTCCAGTATTCCAAAACACATTTGTAGAAATGTGTTTCAATGCTAGGTTTAAAGAGGGCTCTGGGAAGAGTGGAAAGAATTAGATACAGAATCAAGAGATTCCTTTAGAACCTACTACCATGTAGAGAGTTCTTAAGACTTATTCTTTTTCCTTGCTTAGACATCTATACTAGTGAATACAGACATCGTACTACAGAGTTCGTACAAGAATCTGTAAGGTAAAAGGATGACAGTAATGATATTCGAGGTAATTACACGTGTTTGGTGTAGACAACCTAGTGTGAGAAAACTCTAGCCTTTAGTGTTATACTGTAACCCCTTCTATCGCGATTCACCTTCATCCCCAGAAGACAACTGGAGCCAGCTTGAGTCCTCACCACATTGCAGTTCAACGAAAGAGAATAACCAGCAAGCCCATGTAAACTAAGGGAGGGCAAACCCACTGTGACTTAGTTTACCTTATATAATAAACTCATGTGTCTTAATATTGTATCTAACCATAATAAACAATTTACAAATGAATGTCCTTTTTCCAGTTAAGGTTTATTCATTAACCTCAAAACATTTTGACAACTGATTGAAAGGAAATATTCCACCACAGGGTCAGTGAATAAAACCATCATGTGCTCTTCTGCTTACTTTTTATTTGCCAGGTTTATCATGATAGATTTTTGTTCACATGAACAATAATCTCATGATGTCTTTCCTTACGATGTGAATAATTGACATCCTTTCATAGTAAAATGTTTATAAATGGTCACTTCTAGGAATGAGGAATCATGAATCTATGTTTACATGCTGACTGACAATCTGTGATGGGTATATTCAGACATTTGTTTAATGTAACTAAACTAAGCTACGGATTTAACCTTTGAACACTGAAATGTGGGAGTCTTTATTTCCTTAAAGTTCTAATCTTGATACTGGAAAGCCTCATTCAAGCTCTGAAATTCTTCTACTCAGGTGTCTGCTCCCTCCCCCTTTGTCAGAGAGAGAGAGAGAGAGAGAGAGAGAGTTCAGTGTCTCTTTACTTTTTCTCTAAAGTATGTTTCATTATCATTAGTTACAAAGCCAATAAGGGAGATGTTCAAATCTTCAGATTCTTTTTCCCTCAATGGCATTAAGTAGGTTTAGGACGATGCTTTTACATTCATGGATTATATGCAAATAATCTTCTTGCCTACTTTCCATTTAAATTTTGACTTTAATTCTTCCTTTGTTATGAGTTAGTTACAAGTGCAATTATATCTGAACAGATAGTATCATAACTTGTAGCAGTACACCTACAGTGTGGCTCAGCAAGAAAGACAAGGAGGCATTATCATTGGTGCAAACCCTGCCAGACCTCAGCAGAAGTCTGTCATTGCAAGCACTATCGTGGACACTGAAATGCCCAGCATCTCAGTTCAGGGGTTTTTATTAATACTTTAGCTACTCAGGTGTTCTATTGATAGCACGTGAAGATCATGAGGAATCAAACATCTTTTATGTAAAGCCAACACCTGCAGATAATAAAACATGCCAAGACTGAGCAGCCCTTCCCCTGACAGTGCACCAAACAAATATTTTAAACCTCACTGGAAATGAACTTCTGTACTAATAACTCCATATAATAATCAATGAAATATTAGACATTTGTTTGAAGTATCCTATTAATATTGTGCTTATAAATATACTTCATATATATGTATGTATGTATATATATATTTTTACATACATATGTATACATAGATATGTATGTACATATATACATACGTATGTATATACATATATATACATACATACATACATACATATGAACTCACACCTGACCCCTTTCAATGAGTTCTTAAGTATTTTTAAAGAGATAGATATTGCATCTAAAATTGTAAATATCACATTCTGCTCTCCTCAGACTTGTTTAGACAAGAGTTATCACAGAGAAAACTAATTGTAGGCTTGTACTTCAACCCCAAGGAAAACCACAATTGCTTCACTACAACTTGCTCTTGCAAATCTTTTCCCAAAAGCAAAAGAAGTGAATTCTTCTATTCCCATTCTGTCATTCATAATTTCTAAGGTGTTCCTAATCATTTGTACTCCCAAATAAATGCCATAGTTTAAATATTACAGCAGTGTGCACAGATTTAGCCTTGACCTATATCCAAGTTTTACCAAAAAATGAAAAGAAAAACATGTCACTGACAAAAAATAACTAAAAAAGAATCTGCTCTAATTAGACTCATGAGAGCATAGATTCACAAAGTGAATCGGAAAAATAAATCGGACATAAAACATATAATTTATCTAGATAGAAAGGCCTAAAAATAATATGTTAGAAAGAAAACCTTTCAAAGCAGATATCTGATGAAACCATAACCAGTTTTTGTCATAACTAGTTTTTCTCAAAACTAGATTTGTAATGTCACACCGACCAGCAGCAGTTGGGGAAGAGCTTGTTCAGACCTCTCCACAATGATTTTCTTTGCACTATTTTTAAATGCATGCTTCCAAAGTTAGAAGAAAAAGCATGAGTTGCTATGAAGCTATCTTTTGGGTGGGTCAGTCAGAATCGTTTCTAATGAAGGAAATGCCACCTAGATTGAAGGGAGGAACCTAACCCTCACCTCAGACTGTAAAGATAACAAGCATTTTTATACTCACTACTGTTATTTTTTTTAAAAAAGGTTCTACTTAGCCTCCTCAACTAATTTAATATCATGTTGTTTAAATCATGTCATATTTCGGAGGTTCAAAGTTGGGAGACAAAGCTCTAATGTGGTTCATCAAGAGACAAGCGCTGTGTGCCACAGACAGCCGAATACAGCAGGATCTGTGTTTATGGTAGAAATATGTGTTTCAATAGTCCAGCCACGTCTGCTAACAAATGTTGTTATTAAACTCTTCAAGTTCAAGGTCAATTGATAAAGCATATTTCTGAAATATCTGTTTCATGTGATTGATTTTATTTTTCAAATTTTGACTCTTTTATTACTATCTACTTATTTTACTTACCCTGCTTCCACATTCAGGAACCCACGAGAAGCTTAGACTCTTTCCTTTTGTAGCACAAGGTACTCTTTCATAAACTACTCAAGTCTAAAAAACAAATTTATATTACAGCTGTCACTTTTTGTGGTGTAGATTTCACTAAGTTATACAGACAATCCTCAAGGGGAGAGGGTTAATACTAATGATGCTCACTTTGCTTTGAGTGAGATAGTGACCTTGAGACAGTGAAGAGCACTCAGTCATAGGCAATATCTACTACAGTGACACATACTGATTTCATTCTGATAACTTCAAGTTACATGACCTCCCCATGAGACCACACCTTCCAGGAAAAATTCCACTGTTGCTTATGAATCTTTGAATGTTTGCAAAAGAAATCAACATTTCTCCATATTTACTATATACCATATACTATAATTTACATATTTACATATTAACCTTACAATCTGCAGGTTTATTTGGGAATATTTCCTTAACATATCATTAGCAAGACTTATTCATTGTAGAATGTAATCTTTGAAATTTGAGAACATTAGCATGAGTATACTTTGGGGGCATTTAATATATGAAAGTTTGTAATTCCACATAGTCATGGCATCATCTATGGTCTTTTTATAAAATGACAACTTGAGCTAACGATGTTGAGTTCATTGATTGCTAGATGACTTGAAACTATGATCATTTATAATCTCTAACTTGTCTGTGAGTTCACTGAATCAAGGCTTCCAGTTACAGGTTTTAATCAGCGATGATCCATGCATGTCCCTCAACTTCCTTGGAGCAAAGAAGTGGCAATGACATCAGAAGAAAAATTCTGAGCCAAGCTGGCATGCTTTCTCATGCTCATGCACCCTCATCTTTTTAAGTAGACCACACAGCAAACCCAAAATGAACAGGGAAGGAATGCTTTCTAACATCAAAGTTGAATGGCAAGGGAAGCATGACACATTTTAATGAGTCTTCCAGTCTTGATAACAGATATTTGTATAAGTATGTCTGTGACACTTTGGAAATACTTTATAAGCCACAGAACATCATCTGTCTATTGGTCTAATGCAGGAATAAACATCTGTTTAATGACTTAGTAAACAGATGAAAAGTTGCCTGTTTGGCAACTTTTAAATATTAGTTAATGAATGGATGTGAAGGCAACTTTAAGTGGCATACATTAGGAGCCCCAAATTAGGCATTCCTGCTGCTATTCAGTCAATATTAATTACAAGATATAAAAAATTATCTTGCTATGAAATTTTACAATTCAAAATAAACTCAATATTCATTTGTAGTAGAGACAAATATCTCACCATAATTTATGGGGATTGCTATTCAGTTATTAAAGAAAAAACTGTTATAACCATTGATAAAGAGCTACTACTCTAAGCCCAAGACACTGAGCATACTAAACCCAAGTGACCAAATCTCCTCTCTTCAAATGCTTTCCACACATTGTATTCAGAGTCAAGCAGTGGTAGCTGTTATTCTCAGCACTGCAAGGGTTTGCAGAACCTGGCTTCAGTTTTAATTCATAATGTACTCTTACCAGACAGTTCCGATGCTCACTTCCTATGTCTTACCAAACTAAATGTTTGTAAATCATGCCATCATATCAACAGCAGGTTATGGGCCAGCAAGTAAAGTAGCTCATGCCTGTAATTCCAGCATCAAAGAGGCAAAGGTGGGAGAATTGCTAGTTCAAGGCCAGCCTTAACTGCATCATGACATTCTATCTGAGAAATTCAAGGTCTGGGGTGTGGTTTGGTGACAAAGTGCATATCCATTATACAAAAGGCATCAATCAGGTCGCTCCATTCCCAAATATACATACCAAAAGCAGACAGATACTTCTAACATGTTCAATTCTGAATTGAGGCTAGATTCCATGGATCTTGATAAACATTGAGAAGCAGATTTACCTTCTTGTTGCCATTCGCCTTTCCTGGATAATTCTAATCCTTGGAGCTAAAAGTAATTTTTTAAGACAAGGTCTTACTGTCTAGCTAGCTAGCTCTGGTTAGCCTAGAACTCACTGTATAGACCTGACTGAACTTAAGTTTGCAGACAATAAAAATAAAACCTACTTTCTTTGTAGACCATGCTGGTCTCAAACTTGCAGAGATCTATCTGTCTCTGTCTCCCAAGTGCTGAGATTAAAGGCGTATGCCACCACCACCCAACTGAAACCCACATTTACGATTTGAAGTGATACCCAAGAAAATCATGAATAGAATTGAATTGCCACAGAATTCTCCAGTAATTGAATTTCCAGTGTCTAAATTCTGTAGATAGTAGTTTTAATTTTGAAAATACTTTTTTTGAATATTTGAATACAACTAATTTTAAAGCACAGTATTTTACAGATCAGTAAGCACTAGAAATTATTTAGATTAAACTGTACAGATAGAATTAGATAGATAACCTGTCATTAAATTCTACCTGCAGAAATTTAATCATTGGAAAAATGTATACAAAAATACAAACCGGAAGAAAGATGACTTAGAAATGATAAATGTGTGATCATTTACACCATTCCTACTAAAAACATAGAATATCAAATCATTATTATCATAATCCAGCTTAACCACCAGTTCTTCTTTTCAATGGCCTATTTTTTATTATTTAAAAAGAGAGAAAAGGTTGAGGGGAAGGTATCATATGCTATTGAACAGTAGTAACCTCAACGCAGACCACCTGAATATGGCCCTAACAGATAAGCAAAACTATGTGGGTATCTCTGTCAAGGAACAAAAAGAAATGTCTGGTAGATGGGCTTGTTAGTTTTGATATGTCCAAGCACCCACACGTTGCTCTGACATCAGACTATCAAAGGCTCCCAAGCGCCTGTCCAGATATTTTCCTATCTATAGCGTCTTTCAATCTAGATCATTCCACTGTAAATAAAAGCAGCTGCAGTCTACTTCATCCTTTCTCTAATGGAAGTTACTCCCCCTGCCAGCCCCACAGAGAGAAGTATTCCTTGGAGAATCAAAAGTCATTCCCACTATTTTGACCTTACAAACTGTGACTCTTGTTTCATTCTGCTCCTGAGCTGAGTCCCATCCCATCTGTCTAGGGTCACATAATGAGTCTACGTATTTAATGGTATCTAAGGGGGAGTATTCCTCATGCACCAACAGGCTGTAGGAAATATCCAGATAGGATGTAGACTGAAGTTCAACAATGCTCAAAGAGATTCTATGGTTTAGGAGAAGTGAAAGCATCAATTGTGGAATTCCAGTCCTTTCCAATTATTAGACACATAGACAAAGGAATGTGAATTTTGATAATGCCTATAGAACTTGATATTGTAATATATAGCTTAAAATCTATTATGGATAATTACTAAACTCTTTAGTTGTATCCAAATTACATTTAGTGTGGAATATGGGTATATTTCAATGTGTTTATGTTGTAGGATGAATAATAATAAAACTTCCCTAGAAAATAAAATTATCCACTACTTGGAAGACTCTGACTTAATAAGTAAATATTACTTTATGGACATTAAAAAATAAAACAACCAGAAAGATTTTGAGAATAATAAGAAAAGATCAAATTGAGAAAGGAAGAGGCTGTGATCAGAATAAAAGGCCCAGAATACATGAAGAAAAATCTTAGTTGGCATCACAGAATTGTTTACTGGGGGGCTATGGGAGGTCACTTTGAGTGCTGCACAGTGTCTGGTTATATCTCAGTAAGACAGTAAGAAACAGGAATCATAAGCTCATGTTATCTAATGAACTCTGGGACAGAATAAAGTGAATTGTGGTGACCAGAGTGCTGGATGTGCAACATATATTCAAACCTTGCAACCAAGAAAATTTAGCTCAATAAACTACCTCCTGAGTGACATTGCTCTGACAGGAGTATTAATCTAGATTGTTCAAACCAATCCAAATGAGGATAGACAAGTAGCATATGAACAGTACCAGAATGAACTTCGGAAGTGGAATGTCAGCATCTCCTAACTGAAAACTCAATTGCAACAATGAACATGCATCTTGTCTGTGCAGGGTGAGTCACAACATCGTCCAGCATTGGGAATCCAAGTTCAGGCTCATGAACCAGCAAGCTTTCTTGCTATAGCATCTTCATTTACATTCCATCTGATCTTTCTCACCATTATAATTGGTCTTTTTGCATTTTGCATTTGTAATGTGTCATTCATTCTTCATATGAGTAATTATAATTATAATTCACTCAAACTGAACCAAAATATTATGATGGAAAAACATCTATTTGTTTCATATAAATAACCATTCATAGTAGTTATTGTACTCATCATGCTTGGATATAGCTCAAAGATATTACATAAACTACTTGCTCTCTTTTTTCTCTTGTTATAGTTTTTGGAGATAGAGACTGAACACAGGGCTTTTACATGCTCTACCAGAGCCTCATCAACAGGCAAGAATATGTATTTTGGAATCAAGAAAAATTTATGTTTCTGTGATATTGACATTTCTCTTAAACCTTCCATTTTAAAAGAATTGTTAATATTTATTTAAGTGGCATGATTATTTTAGGGACTAAAAATGATTTTAAAAGCTCTATAAATGATATTACTGATTTAACTATGGTGAATATTCAAAGAAGTATTTGTTGCTATAAAAGATGTCTTTGAAAATTTAAAATACTTTTGCCTATATGTTTAAAACAGTTGTTTCCTTTTAATAGAAGTCTCTGCATTAATTAGGATGTTGTACTTTTGAAAAGTTAAAGAATAAAAAGTTTAATCCACTAAAATGTTGAGTTAAAACTTTAGTTTAGATCATCTGTCTATGGGGCTGTATCGTAGCTGGCACTACTTTGACAGACACCTAGTATAATGATTCATTTGTTTTTTCTGCTCTAGTAACTGCTTCATAAATTATCATTAATGTCCACCTTAAACTCAGCAAGAAATCATCCTTGGCATATTAATCTATATTCTATTAATAGACAAGTTCCTATGTCCAGAATGCATTTTCTCCTTTCATTTTCAAAATATCCTCATAAACTAAGAACACACAGAGCATCCTAATACCCTTCTTAATATACAAAATAGTTTAAAGATTAAATGTGTCAATACGTAACTGAACTCTGATTGCATACTTTTTTCTTATTCATGTGCAGGCAAAGGACATTAATGCTTCAATTACCAAATAATATGGCAGTAGAGAAAGCAGTAGCTATAGTCCTCAAACACTGTACATAGAACTACCACATGAACAAGCAATTTCACTACTGTGTATATGTCAAAAAGACAGGAAAACATTGTGCCTTCCCTTCAAGACAATCTGTCTTAACTAATAATATTTTCTATGAAATACTCTATCCTGATTTTTATAGCTCAACTTTTCTAAAATTTGGAGTGTAACATTTGCCAGGTTATCTGCCACTAGAAGAAATGAAACTGGAATTATACGTATTTATTTCTCACTAGATACGTTGTTATAACTGTTAATTATATTTGATACATCACAGTATGTATATATGCCATGTAACTCTCTAAGCACCATATGCATATTTTCACATTTAAAAGTGTAAAATACCATTCATTCATTATATGTATGCATATGAACTCAAAATGAATGGATGGTATTTTTACACTTTTACACATCTTCATTATATGAATATATATTAAATCAAAATGAATGTATGGTATTTTATACATTTAAATGATATAATATTTGAGAATCCAGTCTCTCTCTATATATATGCATATATATGTATATAGGTACGCATATATATGTATGTTTATACATATATATGCGTACCTATATACATATATAGTTATTGTTATGGTTGCTCTTCTTTGAATGATATGGGATTCTCAAATAATATATTACATTAGTAACACTAGTACCCAAAAATACTATAAACATATAAATAATCAATAATTTATCAGAACTACATTTTCAAAGAACAGCAGCTGAGGGAAGTATAGGTCCATTTTCCCTTTCATCATAGCTGCCCCTACTCTAGAATCAGTACCTCTAACACAAACTGGTCACAATTTGTCAGCCTTGTCCCAACCCCTATATGCTTCTAGCTACATGGTTTTTTTTACAACTTATTTCCCTTGACACTTCAATCCAAGGGCTTCTTTCCATTAATCTTCAGCCAGCAGCAAATAACTGTATGCTTTGTTCCCTTCACCATGAAAGGCACTAAATTGAAGCTCAGAGAGAAACAACTGAAATACCAGGTCCTTGGCTCATGATAGAGATAAATGACAGCCACTTCTGAAATCTGAATATAGAAGAACAAGTCACTGTTCCTGATGGGTAAGCCTGACTTGCAACTGGATAGTGTCTAAAGATCAGGATCACACCATTCCCACAAAAAGATTAATTGATTTCCACCACCTTCTGTCCCATTAGAACTTATTTGTCCTTAAAAATAACTTTGCAAATACTCAGTAGCATATACAATTGTGAGAAAAATGTGATATTACCTATAAAAATGCACTCTGTCAAGGAACTCACTAGGGTGAAACAAATACACCATTCTTAAGTGACAGAAGGGACAGCCATCCAGAGCAACAGGTTAAGTGCTGTGGCAAAAATCCGGGCAACTGAATTTGATCCTAGAAACCCACATGAAAGTGGAATGAGAGAACCAACTAAACAAAGTTGTCCTTTGACCTTACATATGATGTGTCACGTGCCACCCTCCCACATGTTGATAATGACTTTTACTGCTATTATTGTTACTAGTTTTATAAAGAAATAGATCATTTCTCTTTCATGTAATCATTTGGATACAGGTAATCTAGGAATCGACTGCATTCCTATGGACACAGCAGAGAATATTATCTGGGTGGCCTTATTGGACATGGCTTCCCTCTCTACCACCGTCTGTGACCTCAGGAAGTCCTGAAGTCCTGCCCTATTCTCTGTATTCCTGACAGAAAATAGAAAGAATGCCGGAAAAGGATTCACAGGCATCCCAGTTACTCACTAAACAAGACTCTCCGTATGGCCATAGCCACTACAAGTGAGGTTGCCAAGTCAAAGGATGGACAGAACAGCAGCTAGTAACGGCCAGCACACTTCAGGTGCAGTCGGCACTTTGCACACCAGATCCGGGTAGTCCCTGAAGCACTTATTTTGACATATAGCCAAATATTCCCTCCCACCCAGAACCCCTGCTCAAAAGAGAAAAATTCCTATAGTCAAGAGCTGAGCTTAGAGACAAGATGTACCAATTGGAATATTTTCAGTATCAGAGAGCCCCATGGAGAAGTCCTCTGAGTGTTCTATTCAATGTCTCTAAATAATATGCTTATACTAGCTTTCATTTTCTTCTCTCTGGCAAGAATTTCAGTCATTCAAAGAAAACCTTCTCAAAGGCCAGCAGTTGGTCAGTGGGTAAAGGTGCCTGTTTCTAGGCCTGACAATCTGAGTTCTATCCGCAAGATTCACATGGTATATGGAAAGAAACAAATCTCCCAAGTTGCCCTCTGACCTCCACACATGTTCCATGACACCAGAACACCTATATGTGTACAGACACACACACACACAAACACATACAGACACATACACACGCACCAAAAAAAAAAAAAAACCAAATTGCAGTTAAGTTTTTGAATTTTTGAAATCCTTGCTAATTTCTAGTAAAACATGGGATGTGTTTTATGTACACCTGCTACCAAGTCCTCTCATCTATTTCTAGATAATTGAGTTTTAAATTTGTATTTTATCTTCTTTGCTGTGATTTCAAGAGTACAGCAAAACAATTGGCTCACTGGGTTTTCCTTCCTGTAGTTTTTCTCTGACTCTGTGGCGCTGGTTTTATAGGAGTTGAAAGATTCTAGAGAAAAAACATCAAAGCATGAAAGACCTAGCATGGACAAACTTTTGGAGAGAACAATGAAATTCCTAGGTAGAAGGGCATTAGAGGGAGGGCTTACTTGTCCAGGTGATGTCAATCTGCAGAATGGTTAGAATTCTGAAGTATAGCAGCAGCCTGGGGCCTCAGCACAGGAGACCGCTGCCAGGTGAAGTTTCCTGAGATAGACCAAGCACAGATATGCTCTTATGTTACTAACAGTTTGGATATTTGAGCTGTATGTTTTAATAATTAGATATGGAAAAGCATGAGTTTGGCATTAAAAGACATTTAATGAATTGATTCTCAGTCAATAGTGAAGCAGCTTGCTGGCCTTTGCACACAGGCCATCTTTGGTTCGTGGATGTAATGTTGCTGCTTAGTCTAGTCTTAGATGTTGTATGGCTGCCGAGAACTGAAGGTCTCCATGGGTGCAAATGGAAGAAAGCTTCACCAGTCTTCAGCTTACTCATGTTAGTTGGAGTTCTGAGTGGATATTGGGGGAGAATCCTAACGAGTCTGGGGCTATAAGGCAATTGTCTGAAGACTACACAGATAAGACTGGAGCCCAATGGCTGAATGCAGCCCCATCTCTAAACACTGCATAGAAAATCATATTCTAAGAAAGGTACCCTCGCCCTGCTGTTCTCTTTTTACCAATCGTGATGGTTCATGAGCACTCTTACCTACAGGCTACGTTTCATCTCCCATCAGCAGGAAATGTCTCAAGACACATGGATGGCCTGAAAATGTACAACAGAGTGGCATGTTCATAATAATGGCACTTGATGACTCTAAAACGTGAGGATGAATTTCAACAGCAGTGCAAATGCCTTGCACATAAGTGTTAGACTGCACTTCTATATCATTTCTGAAACAGGGGAAACGAATGCTAAAACTGACCATTAAGAGGTGGGAAGAAACAAACAAAGGTTTGATAGACATGTGACTAGCACCTTGGAGTATGAGACCTGCATCACAGTGAATTAAGTAGTAGGGGATACGTGCACATAATTCTAGACTAATTATGTGGCACCGCCAAGGTTACCCCCTCTTATCCCTGCTGTACCATCTGAGGTCTGGCTCAGAGCTGCCCCTTTCAGACCCCCTCATATCCCTGTCCCAGCATCTTGAGGTCAAGACATCCAGCTAACTGCTGCATTTTGCTTCTGATAAGCTGCTTGCTTGCTCTACTTTCCCCTGCAGCTGCCAACCAGAATATGGCCTTTTCCCTTTAAAATCTCCCTGAAAAAAAGCAATTGGGGCTGCCCTGTGAGAACTGTTTCTCTTCATGCAGTTGTCTGCAAGCTTAATAAAGACTCTCAAATTCAGACTTTGGTTTTGTTAGGTAGTTCTTGGGGGGTCT
The DNA here is from genome assembly GCA_026225945.1 of Cricetomys ansorgei. Lineage (NCBI taxonomy): Eukaryota > Metazoa > Chordata > Mammalia > Rodentia > Nesomyidae > Cricetomys > Cricetomys ansorgei. The sequence goes on along the minus strand of JAMJFZ010000289.1, from coordinate 2,721,782 downwards.
ATGCCCCACAACAATAATAATGACCTGACCTTCTTTCTGAAACTTCACATCATTTCTGCTTAAGGTTCAGTAACTATTTTCATCCTGAAATTCACAGATCATTTTGATAAGTTCATCAGCTAGCTTGAGTCAACATATACATTAATATTCTTAAATGTTCCTTTAAGAATAATAGTATGATTATTCAGCTACGATGAATTTGCTGGTTCTGAGTTTAGATACATTTTTTGGAAGATACTGGTATCTACCTAGAACTTAAATTATATCCTTCTTTCCTGTGCTGTGATATGTAAAACTTTAGAAAACCATGGTGAATAACAAGAGCAAGAATGTTTTATAGTAATGGGTATGGATAGAAATTATGTACAGAGGTGTACACAGGTATTTCTGATGGCCTGTAGAGAAAAAACCCAACACTCACACGGCTGGACATTCAAGAGCTGTTCCACTGAGGTGTTGACCTGCTATCTGAAAGAAAGCTAAAAGTAGTAGTCTCGTGACTTAAGTAAAGAGAAGGACAGAACAATGTGGACCAAAAAAGTAAAGCATGCCTTAAAAGAGATGCCTCTGAGTGTCATTAAATAACACACATTTCACTGTGCAGGGATGCTCTTTTCAAATGTCATTGTAGTGCTGCCAATATCTTTCAAGTGCTAAAATATTTCCCTAAATTTATTATGATATTTTCTGTCTCCTACATGTTACACTTATGTAGGTACACTACTTAGAATGAGACTGTTTTTGAGTAGATAGAAATAGAAATACCATTTGTGATGAATAATCTTTGGCCAAGAAATATGCCAAGACTGTCAGAACTTCAATTATTTGGATAACTCCCCAAATTTATGTTAACATGTGATCTTCATCGTAAATGTCACAGTAGTTTATGTATACCAACCTTTGGGGGTTTTGTACTGGGGTCATATTCTAATCTACCTCATCTAAATGTCCTTTAAACATTTTCAATACCTTTGCAATCTAGATGAAGAGACTTTTCAATTAAATAAAATTTTCTAGGGGAAAAAAAGTTAGACTTTTTCTTTTTGTATCAATTGAAAGATTGTAATATGAAATTACATAATTTCTTATCTTCTCTCATTGGGTGTGGAAAAAAGATACAAGTCCCAGGTTCACTAGTAAGAAAGATGTAACAAGATAGAATGCAGAAGTGTATTAAAAAATGATTCTCTGACTCCCTGTGCCAGACAGAAATAGTATGCAAGTAGTCTGAGAAGGTCAGCTTCCAGCCCAGTATTTATGATTAAAGCTGTAGTGATTTATTGTGTTGAAACACAACCTTGACTTCAGACCAGCTTTCCCTGGGCTGTGAATTGCTCCAGTCTGGGTGTTTAAGATGCTTCCATTCATTCATCAGGAAGTATAAACTCTGAATGGTAATGAAAGTTTACTTCAGTCCCTTTGTAGGACATTCATCTTCTTTATGGGAAGAAGAGAATTATCAAAGATACTGGTACAACCAAAAATGCTGTAATTCAGTTATTTACATAAAAGCTGTAGTGCAGATGGGAGTGGTGGTGCGTGACCTCAAAGCCAGCCTGTTCTATATAACACATTTCAGAACAGCCATGGCTGCATAATATAGAACTATCTCCAACAGATCTCTCCCCCTCAGGTTCGGAGACCCCATGTAATAGGAGTAGGAAAAAGTGTAAGATCCAGAGAAGATAGAGGAAACCAAAAAGACAAAGCCTTCTAAATCAATAAGATAATACACACCTGAGCTCACAGAGAGTGAGACAGTATGCACAGGGCCTGCAACGGTCTACATTAGATGTGGCCCTACTTCTGAAAGGAGAAGTAAACACATGCCCCATCTCCAACATAGATGTTATCTCCAATTGCGACCACTTACAAATGAAAATTTAATTTTCTCCAAGGGAGTCTCACTAGGGAAACAAACTAGTCTCGTGAGTAGGCTACATGTCCAGCAGTAGATGGCCAACAGAAAATTAATTCAAAGGCATATGTGGAGGTCCCTTGTCTGATAATGCCATGTCAGAACTTTTTCACTTCCTTTTAAATTTATTTTATAATTTTTTATTTTATTATATTTATTTTATTTCATTTATATTTTTCCTTTCTCTTTTAAACCTACAGGTCCTTTTCATATATATTATGGCTTCCAGTTTAGTTCTTATGGAATTCTTGACTGTACAAATAAATGGGTCTCCATTTCTTGTGCCTTCTCTTGAGCTCTTTTTCTTCCATTTGTTTTGTCCTATTCCAATGTGTTAGTTAGTTAGTTTGTTTGTTTTCTTTATTTTTTATTACTCCTTAGAAATCTGCTGATCTTCTAATGAAAGAAAGGGACTTGATCTGGATGGAAAGGGAGGTGGAGACTCACAGGTAGGAGTCGAAGGACAGAAAACCATAATCAGGATATATTATGTGAGGGAAAAAAATTATTTTCAATAAGATTAAGGTAGGGGGAAGGCTATAGAAAACAAAAACATTTACAATAATGACTTAACGCCTTAAATTTAAAAAGGTTTCTTGATTCGCTCAATTTTCCCTCTTTTTAATTATATAAAAGCCAAGTTCCACTGTGTTTGCATCTCACCCTATATTTAACCACACACATTTTAATCTAATTTATAATTCTGTACACAGAGACACTTACCTCAGAAACATCTGTCTGATCTCTGTATGTGGTTTGCAGTGCTCTTCATCCTCTTACCAGTGTGAAAACTGGCCTGAGCATAACTTTAGTTGATCTATGGAATGACCCTTTGGAAGACCTCACTTACCTGGAAATGAACCACTTACAGTAGAATATCCCAGACATTGTGCCAGGCTGCTGGTATTATAATAACAGGATGTTTTAGAATAGAATCTTCACATGAAAATTGTAAGGAAAATTACAAAAGTCAGAGTATTTGTAATAATGCATACAAATAGCAAGGTGACTTGTCAGGGAAGACTTCCTGTAGGAAAAAAACACTCAGCACAGGGTAGAGACAACATAAGCATAAAGGGAAAGAGCTTGTAGGTCTCTGGTAGGGAATTCATCTAGACAGAGCACTGAGCTCAATTTTAAAGACCACAAATATATATGCACAGAAGATCATTTTGTCCTCTTTTCAATGTACTCTTAATCCTTGAGCTGAAAGGCTTCAGGCTTCATAAAATCTAAAACATTTAAACTGCTAGTCAGGACCTAGAAAGCATTAGCATTAGCTTTCAAGACCTATTGTTGACTAAACCAATCTGACTAGCTCCTTCTGAACTCTTACACTTCTGGTTCAACTCATTCTATGTTCTGGGCTTCTTCTGCAGAGTTCTGCTGTGTCTCTGTATCTCTCCCTGAGTGAGAACTGCTCCATCCTGCCTCCATAACTGACTGCTTCAACTGCCTCCCTTCAACTAACTCTTCAGCCTACTTCTGAACTGACTGATTCTTCTGTCTGCTTCTGTCAACTCCTATGTCACTCTCTTTAATTGAGCCTTTTCTTGTGAGAGTTGGACATGTCTTTACACTGCTAACTCTTCATGTGATTAGTCATATTGTCTACCATATACTCTGTCTCATCTCAGATGTCACTTCCTATATGACACTGACTCCTTCTGAGTTCTACTTCCTATGTCTGCTTCCATTGTCCACCCCACCCCACCCCCGCCCAGGGATTAAAGTTGTGGACCACTATTGCATTCTGAATACTGGGGTTAAAGGCGTTTGTTACTACCTCTTTCTGAGTACTGGATCAAAGGTCTATCTACATTCCATCTAGACTACACAGGCCTAAGAATGTAGTGCCTGGAATGTAGACCCTAGCTTTCACATAGGGTAATCCTCTACAGATAATACATAGCACAAGCCTCTCAGAAGTGAGTCCAAGAGCCTATGCTGTATCTAGTCATGTAAATCCCTCCCTGCTGAGGATGAGGCCTTCACAGCACTGCCCAAAGGTTTCAGTCATTGAACTAGACAAGGTTGCTTGTATTTCCTGGTACTTATTTGTTTATTTATTATATGTTGTTTATTTATTAGCAATAAGCCTAGTATCGCTTTATCATTAAAAATTAGTAGCTTAGATGGTACAGAGTGTTGTGGGGTCCTTTTGATCCAATTATACTAACATGCAACTTGTTGAAAGGAAAGAAAATTTTATTGAGTTCAAGCATAAAAAGGAAAAAAAAGAAAAGAGAAAGAAAGAAAACTGGACGGACCAAAGTCATAGTCTGAAATGAAAATTTCAAATTTCAATTTTTTACAAACTATTTAAGCTTGAAAACCATAAACATTTTGTTCCAATATAAACAAAAGTTAGTAATAATTTTTAACCAATCAAAAACTCACTAACAATCTTGGTCAGAGTCACCACAACCCAAAAATGACACATCTCAATCCCCAAAACAAGTACCTGACAAACATTTTGTTTTGGCTTTACTGGTGGGCTCTGAAGGCTAGGGGATTTTCTCTTATTTCTAGGAACCTGTACTTTGCTTGTTTTAAAATGGATTTTACAGTTTAAGATGGCATTGAATCTGTCATTTCATACCATTTCAAGAGCAGCCATAGGCCACCTGCTTTTGTTATAATTCCTCAAACTGAGGAAACCACCCAATGAATAGACAAAATTATGTTTTCTGCAATCATCTTGAACTCAGGGGCAGATACAAAGATTCTTTACACATCATAAGTGATTGAAAGCTGCAGCATATCAGGAGATGATAAATTTGTTCCTCTTTAGGACAGAAATGTAAAAATTATATTTAGTGGACAAGAGGACATCAAAAGATTGCAAAGTAACATTTCTTTTTAAATAAGAAGTCAGTAGATTTATGTAGTTTCTCCAATCCAAATCTTCCTTTCCTGGGTGTGCACTTGGCTACATCATGACCCTCCTGTGCAGTTGTAAGTAGTTCTTAGTTCTTGGCATAAACGAATAGAAGCAGTGTGTGATTTTGACAGACCAGGGTTTTTATAAAACAGTTATGTCCTTTTCCATATCAACATAACAAAACAAAAGGCAAAGTAACAAGAAGAAAACCACAGGTATGTGAGTCATAGAGTGCAGGTAACAACCTCATGTCCAGAAATATCTATGTTGCTAGGTGAAGTGAAGTGAATGGAAACTAATATTCAACACAATACAATAACTATTTTTAATGGAGCACTATTGTTTGCATCAAAACAAAGTTGATCAAGTTAGAAACTTTCACTTTCAACACCTTATTTAGCTCATGTATCTAGTCACATATAAGAAACATAATTGGGCTGTTTCTTTTCTTATTTGATTGATTGTTTTCTGGATTTTGGGAGGGGGTGTTGTTTGGTTGGTTTGTTTTTGAGACGGGGTTTTTCTATGATAACTGTGGCTCTCCTAGAACTTGCTCTGTAAACCAGGCTGGCCTCGAACTCACAGGGATCTGCCTACCCCTGCCTCCCTAGTATTGGAAGACGCATGCTGCTGCCATGACCACCCTGCACATAGCTGGTTTTTGTAACAACTGTTCATATCTCTCAATGACCAGCAATAAGCAAGAAGTCTTTTTGTTGTCCCTTTTCCATATGTCACAGAACCAGTCTTCCTGGCAAAAACACTGCAGAGAGTCTGCTGATAAAGAGGTTTCTTGATACATATGAAGGAAAGCTTCCTCAATCTACGTGGTTGGCAAACTCTTCAACATTGCTTCTAATGATCATCATTTAGTAGAGCAGCCAATTTCATGATGAACCATGTTATCCACCACAAAAATGCATGAAAATTCAACAAACTATCATATCTTATTCATGCATTGCTTGAAATTGAGACTTATTTTGTAGCTCCAACAATCAAAGGAGTAGCTAGGCCTTGTAGCATACACCTGCAATAAAAAAAAAATCCACAGAAATGCATGAGACTTCCAGTTGATAAACTCAATGAGAACTGTGGAAAGTTTATAAATCAAAAAAACATGCAGTGGGAAAAGAGAAGATGCAGATGTAGGCAAATATAAACTCATCAGAACATTTTGCCACAGTGATTTTTGTCCATTATTTTATAAAATGAACCTATAACAAGTCTTGTTTGTTTGTCTGTTTTTATAACATTAATCTCTCCAACAAGTGTTGTGGCAAATGATCAATTTGCCACAACTTTAAATTTTTACGAAAATATATTTATGAAAAATGAAAAGCTAAGAAACGATCTGGTGCTGTTGGAAAGTTAAGACTTATGATGATGTCACTGACCCAAAGAAAGCAGCAAGTGCAAACATGCTCAGAGAGTATCAGCAGCTAACCCCAAGTAAACTATTGAGAGGAAACACAGCTGAGGACTGTGACTCACACAGGCTACAGCAGAAAGTGTGTTCACATGGAACCGCGATGCACAAAATTCCACCTCTATCAAGTGACTTTGCACACACATGAGCTTTGACATCTTTAACTTTAAGCTTCTCTGTACATTCTAGAAATGTGAAGACAAAGCCATTAATGTGTCAGCTCCATTAGCAAAAGAAAGACTATTTCAAACAGTTAAAGGGGGTCAGTTTGAAAGTATCATTATATGCTCCAAATAGAAAACTCAGTTTCAATGATTCAATTACTAGACTTTTTCATCTACTTTATGGAAATCAAGTAAATATTCACAGTTAGTTCATTCTAAAGCTAATTTACCAAATATCAGTCATGAGTGGTTTTATTAATTATATTCAAAAGTTCAACACCGAAGTTCAACAATAATAAAAATTCAACAAAGTATCACGTCTTGTTCATGTTTGAGGCAGGAGAATTGAGAGTAGCAGTCAAGACAAATCAGCATGATACAAACAGAAAAATCGTGTTGTTTGCTATCTTTTTGTCATAGGGATGTTACAGATATTTTTTTTTCTTTTCCAAAGTAGTTTCTAAAAGCCACTTTGGCACAGACACTTGTGATTACAGCCATCTTTTCATCCCAATGATTACTTTCAAATTTCTTTCTCCAAAAGTCAGTATAAAGGTCAGCCATTGAAAAAAAAGTGGGTTCTGGCACCCTATAGGACAAGCTGTCATCCGGGGTCACCAAGAGATTTTTATAGTATTGGAAGCAGTACCCAGGAAGTAGGGCCACATCTCAGAGGTTTGTGCAAGTACTAGTGAGAAGTCCATCTCTCTCACTGTGGTGGTTACTCTGACTTTGACTTGACTGGATCTGGAATCAAGTAAAAGGTAAGCCATTTGGTATTCCCGTGAAGGGATTTCAGGATCAGATTAGTTGAAGTGAGAAGACCAGGATAACCATTAGCAGCACCTTTTGGTGGCAACCTAGAAAAAAGGGAAATGGAAAAAGAAACATGGTTTCTTGTTTACAGGTTCATCTTTCCTATTGATGAAACTGCTGTGTTCCTTCATTTATATTAGAACTGCATCGTTGGACTTCTAATACAGACTGAAAACCAAAGTTCTCCAGAAGTCCTCCAGGTCTTCAGTGCTCTATTTCCACTGCTGTTAAATTGAGATAGTATTAATCTGACTCCTAAGGACTTGACTTTATACTCATATGTCAATGAACCATCCAACCTTCATCTTATGAGTTTTAATCTGCAGGAGATGACAATTAACACAAAGACCCATAAGTTGCAAAAGTTCATGGACTACAAAATAATTATAAATATAAAATATAAATATATAAATAACTATAAAATGTTCAGGGACTCTGAAAGGGAACACATATATTGCATCTCCCCTTCTAAGGCTCAAGAATCATTTCTGAAAAGGGGTCAGAAAGTGTAAGAGCCAGAGACAATAGACATCTACAGAAAATGTCTACTGGATAAAAATGAGCAACAGCACATATGAATTCGCAGAGATTGCTGCAGCTGGCACAAAACCTGTACAAACCCAAGCCAGATCAAATGAAAGCACAGAAAGGGGAGTCAGCCATAAAATCCCACCCCTAACTATGGACCAAATTACAATTTTTAGTTGTCAAAAAATGGACAGTTTTCTCTAAGACTGTATCCCCTGGCAAGTCAACGTGCTCCAATGATAACATCCAAGAATATTTAGGCAACACAAATTTTTCTTAAAGAGTTTTGAAAAATTATGCAAAGATGGGTGATATTGGAAGGAGATGAATCAGGGATGAGTTAAAGAAGTGATTATGATCAAAATGCATTGTATAAAACCCTCAAAGAACTAATTTTTGGAGTAACTACAATTATAGTGTTAAGAAAAGAACAGAAGCCAAAAATGTGTATTATTTAACAAATTGTGTTTTAAAATAAGAGGTAGTGTTTATCTAATCTTCCCATCTTCATAAAATTATTTGCTTACTTACCTCAGCACACATAGACACGATGCAATGAGGAGCTAAGCATCAGAAATGTGTTTAGTAACACATTTAGAAATGTGTTACACAGCATTAATGGAGTTTTTCTCAAGCCTGTATACATCTGGCTCAAAGCATTGTATCATTTCACATCACTTCTGAACAACTAACTACATTTGTGAACTCCTCAGACCAGAATTGTTGAGGCATGCCTATTCTAAACTGCCCTTGGGTTAAAACTACTGCTGACTAGTAATATATCTTGCTTGAATATTACCAATACCTTTCCAGGAAAGAAACCAGTTTCCATCTACCATACTAAGGTCTTTCTCAACATATATTTTCATTCATCATTAATCATTCTAACTTCTAAAATTTCATACCTATTATATAGAAGGATTTCCTTATTTATCCTATAGGCAATTAATCTTTCAACATTCAAGTAAAACCATCAAATTTCTACCAAGGTGTTCTGGTTATGCTGTCTAACAAATCATTTTGCTCTGTCATGACATTTGCCTGTGGTAGGCTGCTTGTCTTCCAGAAGCAACCGATGGAAATAAGCTACCAATAAACATGCCACAGTATGAAATTTCAAAGGCCTTTCATATTCCCAAACAACAGTTTAGAATGTATTGAACAGGAAATGGTGGGACATGTTTGCAGTTCTTGCACTTGAAAGACTAAAAAGAAAATTGTGAGTTTGAAGTCAGCCTAGGATACATCATGTAACTCCATTAAGAAAGAAAGAGAGAGAAGGAGGGAGAGAAAAAAGCCTTCCTATTCTTTGCTACAACTTCTGCAGTTTTATCCAGTAATAGACCTCTCCCAGATGCATCTCCTCCTACCCTGCCCACGTTCCCTGGGGATTCCTCTGAACCTTGGTATTTTGCTTTGCAGATATGATATCTTTCCAGAAAATGTACAAGAGACTTGAGACCCCAGCAGCTGCAAGATGATAAATAAATAGATAGATAGATAGATAGATAAATAAATAAATAAATAGTTTTAACACTTTGCTTACTTATTACCAAAATCAGAGACAATTAACCATCAAATGATGCCGTGGGAAATATCCAGGAGCACACACCTATCATCCCAGTGTGTGATAAACTGAAGCAGGAGAATTACAAGTTTAAGCCTACCTGACATACAGCAAGATTTTATCTCACAACAGAAATGCACACATAGATCCTCTCTTGAATAGTTAAATATTATGCAAACATGAAATCAATAAACTGTAATAACTTTAAAATTTCTACACTGCCAATTACTTTACTGTCATTGTACAATAAATATTAGCATATGCCCAACAGATCACAATAGAATAGTTTATATATACTTACACTTATAGTCATTATTCATGTATTCTATTACATATTATATATACTTATGAATTCATTGTATGTACATTCTCTGCATTTACAAAGAATGTGTGAATATATATATATGTATATATACTACTCACAAAGCATAATTTATAAAATGCTACTGTAATATATTAATTATACTATATATTGCATGAAATGAAAATCTTCCTTACCAATACTCTAAAATAAACTGAAATTAGCGGTGAGTTGTCCACATATAACAAGCTACTGAATTATGCATTTCAACCCTTATTTTTTCCCTTAGTTTAGGATGTTAAATTTTGAATTCGATTTCATGATAAGAGTATTCACTCATAAAAGAACTTCAAGCTTAGACTTTTACAGTGTTTTTTTAAAGATAAAAAAATAGAAACTGTAAAAAATAAGTAAATTTGAAGTGCCTCTAGATAAAAAATATGACTTGACCAGATATTTAAAATTTCCTCACCTTCTCATATCTAAATGGAATACCATATCTTTTATTTGGTTTCCCTAGAGTTTTCTGAAATTGGCTTAGGAGCTTGTAAGTCTTGATGCCCATGCTAAAACCTACATGCACAATTGTGTTCACTATCAAATGGATTTTATTTTTCTGTAGATACAGGTGAGAATCTGCAGCATTAAATTTAGAGATAGGTATTAATTTAATTTCTAAAAAAAGTAAAAGTTTATAGTGAGACGAAGCTTGTTGAACATGAGTTCCAAGGTCAAGAGGAAGGCATGGGTGTTATTTGAATCTCCATCTTCCCTGCTCTGCTCTCTGGTACATGAGAGGGTAGCAAATCTATGTTGCTCTTGTCTTTAACATTTAAATGATCACAGGCAGCTGACTTTGAAGATTATTTTGTTTGATGCATTTTGCTCTCTTTAGCTTTTACCTATTATTAAAAGTAACCCCAAAACTGCAAGAAAATAGAAATATAATGTCTCTTCTTTTTGTACTGAAAAAACAAAAAAAGAAAGTGTGTCGTTAACATCTCTGTTATTTTTCATTTGGGTTCACAGTTCTTAAAGTAGCATTCCTTAAAACGGTTCAGCAAACCAAGTCACTGAAAGAAAAAAAAGAACTCCTAAAAAGATGACATCATTATACTGTTAAAATTTCGTAATTAGTCATCTGGAATAAGTTGGAAAAGATTAAGTTTTGTTCATGCAACATTTTAAAAATATGCCAGATGCTGTTAATAAAGGGAAAATAACTGTATATATACCCCAGAATGAAAAGTATAGCTAAAACTTTTTGCATTCTTTGGAAAAACATGTAAAATTCTCAAATCCAGAGCTTTTCTTTTTAATTTTCAGCGATTTTTTTTTCTCCCTTTACACACGTTTCATGGTCTTGATGTTACACTCAGGGAGCTGACTGTGACTATGGCTTTGAGCTACAGTGTCAGCTTCCCGTAAAGAGATTGTTAGAGAATGGCTCTAGCATTATAATTCAAGGTCAAATATTAAGAAATAAGCCTTTCTGTAGATGCAGAAATGTTACTTTTGTAAATTTCAGTAAAAGCAAAAATCTCCTGAGTGGGCAGAAGACCAAGTACTTACGTGCTTTATTCGTTCACTGAGCAAATAACCACTATATGCCTACACAGTGCAGGGAACTTTAATAATTTTCTTGATAAGATCATGAAGAAAAACACCTTGGTCTATAAGCACTGATAATGAAGAGTCCCAGTTTAGTCTATGTGGGTTTCTCTCCAAGGAAGAAGTATGTAAACTGAAATTCAAAGGTGTAGATAGAAATTAGTGATGTAGCCTCATGGGGTAGAGAAAGTCCTTGAAGTCAGTGGGAAATGCAAGGGTAAAAGTTCTGTGAGAGAGGGATTCTTAAGCATTGGCAAAACAAAAGAGATCCAGTGTAGACTGAGAAGTAGATAAATTAGTTAAGCTACCATGGTGACAATTTATGAAGATTTCACAAAGGAAAACCAATGACTCATAAGGCAAAGACTACAAATTTTTGGCAAAAAAAAAAAAAATCCTGTTGATTTTAATTCCAAAGGTCTACTGCACTCTGGTTGATATTTGAAAATTCATGTATATGATGCACAGCTTTATGTTAGAAATCTTAAGTTATCTCCAAGCTGAAACACCTCTCAAAGGACTGGGAAGATAGCTCTGAGGTTAAGAGTAGTTGCTGCTCTTCCAGAGGACCTATGATCGGTTCTGGCACTCAACATCAGGTGGCTCATGACCAGTCATTCCTCTAGTTCCAGAGGGTCTTCTGTCCTCCACAGGCACTGAACTCATGTGTAACAGTTCATACAGTAGCATACACCTATCTACCTAATTAAAATGAAAAAATTAGACCTTTTCAGTAAAAGAAAATCTGTCAAATTTATTCTTGAATGTTTTTAACTTAATTCTCTTTTGCAGCATGCATGTGTACACATGTGGGTACATGCACACACACACACACATTTTATTGCCTTGCATTTCCAGAAAGCTCCAAGGCCCATCTGTGTTCTTCCTTTACCCATCACTCTAAAGTTAAACTAAACATTTGATGAGAACAAAAGCATCCCAACTTCCCGGTGTCCGCAAGCCCCTGGAAGGCTGAGTAGACAACTGTACGTGAGATAGATAGAGTTCATTTAGTTTCCCTGACCTGAGTGTTCTGTGCTCGACCTACATTGTGTTACTGCTTCCATGTTTATCCTTGAGACCCCAGGTTCTGACAGTAGAAATATTAAAACTTCATAGGAAAGGTATATATAATGAAATGCATGCAGAAGAGACAACACAAGTGACATTTTATAAAAATATCTACTTAAGCGGGCCTATTTAAGTAGTATTAATAAAATATCAATTTTATTCCTAGAATATACAAATTCAGATTGTCTATAAACACACATGCTAAGAAGGCATAAGAAATGCATCTGCTAATTATGTCAGGAAGGATCTTCAAACTACACTTTGATGTTATTCTTTAAAAACTGTATCATTGAAGGTCACTGTGGATCAGTGTACACGTCTCATATGTGATTGCATGTACTTCTAAAAATGCTTCCAGAAAGCAAACAGTATTATTCTCATTTTGTAAATGAAAAAGAGATAAAGCATAAAAATTTTAGCAGCTAGCCCCAGTAGATAGCTAAAGACCCAAGATTGAATTCTAAATCTTTTGACAATGCCCTGCCCCAATTTCACTTTTTAAAATATTTCCCCACATTTCCAGGAGGAGGCTACACTTACTGATCTTATCCTGAGAGTCTGACGATTGTAACACTTTTACTCATCTAAGAGTTAACCTCCCATGAACACTGTCAGTAGTAATGTAGAATCAGAGGCTGATTCTCTTTTAAATGGACATATATTTCATCCTAGGACAAAGAAACTTACTTTGTCTGCCATATTTTTTCCTTTTTTTTTCTCCCTACTATAATTACTGCATTTACTCTCTCTTCTTCTCTCTCCCAAAATTATTACCCCAATCCATGGTTTTATGCTACTACAATAGAAGTCAGTTCCAAACCATCTCTAATTTGCATCCCTGAAATTCAGTGACTCTTTTAAGTCAGCTCAGCTCAGCACCAACCAGATTGACAACCTCAGGTCTTGTTTTCCCCTGTTCTTTTGGTTTCTTTAAAAACACAAAATGGTATTTGGATTAGGTTTGTACCCCAGGTGTAGTAATTGTTTATGAGTTCCATTCGGAATGTCTGATGCAGGTGGCTATAATTTGATTAGGTGCAGACATTCTGGCATGTGTAGCTCCTTTTGGGGATTGTGTGGTGCATGGGTTTATGGGAAGTTTTGGCTTAGGGCATAAAAAGCTCTGAAGCCCAGAGAGTCGGGGGTGGGTGTTGGTTGGTGGTTCATTGTTTGGGTTGTCATGGTTTCTGTGTTAATTCTTAAAAGAACAAAGATTGGAGGGACTGAGTTTACAGACCATGAGCTGAGACGCTAGTCTGACTCACTGTCAGCTAGTCCTCTTCAAGCTTTGGACAGCCTAAAAGAGGTTGTGACGATTTCTACCTTTCTCTTATTCTATGTCAAAGCTGCTTGCAAAAGCAGTGAAAATTTCTTTCTATCCTTCCTTTCTGGTTCCATAAATTGAGGGTAAAAGATTGTAGCTTACTGCTCCACCTAACTCTTGTTGCTAAAAGTTCACATCAATATGACATTGCTTGCTCCGTTTAATACAATCATCAATTATATATAGAAGCAAAATAAAATGAGTCTCCATTACGTACATAAATTAAAATAATGTAAAACATACCTGAAACTGTTCTCAATTGTTTTTAACTGCTATTAAGGATAGAGTAGTGAGAAGTTTATAGAAGAGAAAAACAGGAAAATTGTATCCCCATATATTCTAATTGAGGGATGTAATTCTATCTCATATATTTCCTGAAGGTGTTTCCAGTATTATTTATTTGACTTACAACTTTTTTTCTCCTTTTCCAGTTGTCAATTTGACTAGATTTAGAATCATCTAAGAGATAGACCTCTGTGTGTACATGAAGATGTTTTCTTCCAGAGGGTTTTCATTGAGAAGGGAAGCCCAGTCTACGTGCTTAGAATCGTCTCGTGAGCTAGAAGTCCGTAATGGACAAAGGGAGTTGGGGTTCCCGTTCTCTCCTACCTGATCAGTGAAACAGACAAAGCCACTCTGAGTCCACAGGCAAGTCTTCCCTCCAGGATGAACAGCATTCCTCCCTTCAAACTGTGACCACAAAGAAACTCCTCTTTTGTTGGTTTTTGTCAGGTATTTGTCCACAGTGATGGGAATAACAACTAATACAGAATTACATGAGAGTTCATATGAATATGACTATGATGATGATAATTTGAGTATGTGTGTCCCATGTGTGTGCCCCAATTTCTCTTGTTTGTCAAAGGAATTCAGGAGTTTCTTGTTATTGTTGTTGATGGTTTGTTTTTAAAGCCTACCTAATGTCTTTAACTAAACACATCTACAAACCCCTTTGTTTCCAAACATTGCCATTCTGAGGCAAGAGGGATTGAAATTCAGTGTATGAATTTTGAGGGGAACACACTTTGACTCATAACAGATATTGAGAGCCATATGGCTCCAATATGCATTTATGTACTGTGAATGTTGAACGTAATTAAATATTGATGTGCCAAATTAGTAAAGTGGCCTGGAGCAAACTCAATTACCACGATGAAGAGCCTACAAAAGGAAACCACTTCAAAACATCAGCCTATATATGATAAATGATTGATAGGATGTGTGAAGATGTAAATACACTTAAGGAATTAGGGGTCAGTTGTTAAGAACCCTTCTCTAATATTGATTTAATAATAATACAATAAAAGGGATTATGGAAAACCATCCATTTTTTTTCTTGAGAAAGCCTGATTTAGATGGCTCAGTATGCTATTGCTGATGATACTGCCATCAAAAGCAGCTACCAAGGAGCAAAGGGGATATATTTCTCAAAGCAGGAACATAGATTGAATGCATTCAATACTTGAGAAGAATGTGGTATCCTTCTTGAAATCTCCCGACACACATAAAACCTTGACTTAAGGAACAGTAGCCAGTTTGCACAGGAATCAACTCGGATTTCACATTTCAGTTTGCAAGTGCTGTGGAAAGGGAGGATTGCTCTTGCAGGTTTAGAGTAGGATGATAGGCAGGCGTTCAGAAGGGGGGTTCCAGAAGGAGGCCTGCCACTTCGACAGGGAAATTCCAAGGGAGTGTGGTCACCATGCCAGCAGGAATCACAACTCTGAGGTAGGAACACGGATCCTGCGAGTAAATGGTACACAGTGCTTCCACCTGGAAATGAAGGCATGTGTTAACACTGTACATATCCTGAAATAGACAGGGTGTTTTGTGAAAGGAGTGGTCCTCCAGCCAACACAATAAATCAAGGCTGCCGCCTCTCTTGCAATAGTTCTTAGTGGGTGTCCGTGGGAGAATAACTTTTGCAATAAATGCCAAGAAAATTTGTTGTTTTACTTAGTGTGAGCTGGAAACAAATTTTTACATATGTGCAGGACTTTTCTATTTTTGTACAGCTTTAAATTACAGAAATGTTTACAGAAACTTTCCAAATGCTGTTTAGTTGTTGCCTTTTATGATTAAGAATTACACAGATAGCATATAATTTCCAGTATAAGTCCATTACCACTAACGCAGCTCCAAATCACACACAATTTCATGTTTTATCACTAAAATTTCTTTTTTTATGTTCCAGAATCATATCCTATTGTTTCATCAGAATGCTTACATATCTATTACTAATAACCTAATTTTAAGGTACATGTGTTTCCTGCTATTGCTATTGGCTTCACTATCTACAAGATTTACAAGTAATGAATATGGTTTCTCATAGTTTGTGTAAATTCTGTAAGAAAATGTCTTATAAATTCCAGGACTTTAGAGAGAAAATTTATGATCTCCAAATCTATTTTGTCCCTTAAAGAAAGTGTTAAATGCATCACTTGTAATATATTTGGTCATGAGAACCAGAACACCCACCTTCAGAAGCTTATATAAAGAGGAGTTAGATTTTTCTTTTCCTTTCTCCTCTCTGAATGAACAAATCTATAGTTACAAAGCAGCTAGAATTCAGTCAACAGCCCAATGGTGTTAGTATGACTTTTAAAATCCTTTCACCCTTCCTGCTCTCCTCATTTCTCCCACACAAGTTAACTATTGAAAGTCTACTATGATGATAAACTTGAGAAATACTGTAAGTGTTTACAGGTTGGGCCACACTATGTTTACATCAGAAATTAGAAACTTTCCCAAAGAGACTGCCCCACACGTCTCATTGTCAGGACAGGAAAGGTGAACATGAAAAGGTTTGCTTCTTTGTAGTTCATATAAGAGATTTGACCAAGAAATCACTGTAGATGATGATGGCAGATTGACCTTATATTATTAGTAAAGAAAACATTTTTTAAATAATTGTAAGGGATGGCAACATGATTCAGAGGCCTTGATCTAGAGCTTTCAGGTATGCTGTTAAGTTGCAAGTATGAGATCACTCCAGTTTTTTTTTTTTAATAGAAACGTATTGAACGCTATGAAATTTTCTGTTAGCACAACTTAAAATGTGTTCCATAAATTTGGTTATGCTGTGTATTCATTTTCATTGAATTCTAGAAAGACTAATTTCTTTCTTAATTTCTGTTTGTGGCATTGTTGTTAAATATTGAAATGTCATCTTGGTGGAATTTTCTTTTTAATGAGTATGGAATATCTTTTCCTATATTTTTGATTAGTTTTGGTTTAAAGTCTATTTTGTTATATATCAAAATGACTATACCAGCTTGCTTCTTAGGTCCATTTCCTTGGAATATTTATCTCAACCCTTTACTCTGAGGTAATTCCTATCATTGATGTTAAGGTGTTTCTTGGGTGCTGCAGAAGGACAGATCCTGTGTGTGTGTGTGTGTGTGTGTGTGTGTGTGTGTGTGTGTGTGTCCATTCTCCAAATCTCTGTCTTTTTATTGGGGGGGGGTTGATACCACTGATAATGAGAGAGATCAATGTCCAATGATTGTTGATTCAAGATCTTTTGTTATTGGTGGTGGTGGAGTGGTGGTGGTGGTGGTGGTGATGGTGGTGGTGGTGGTGGTGTGTGTTTGTGTGTGTGTGCACATTTGTGCTAATGCATGCATTTCCCTTCTTTTGATTTTGCTGGTGTAAAATTACCTATCCCATGTTTTTTCATGTGTGTAGTTATAACTCATCCTTAGGACACAGTTGTCCTTCTAAAACTTCTGTAGGGCTGGATTTATAGATAAATATTGTTTAAATTTGATGCTATCATGGGATATCTTATTTTCTACATCTATGATAATTGAAAGTAGTTTTCCTGTGTATAACAGTCTGGGCTAGCATCTGTGGTAGTTTGGAGAACATCTATCCTTCTGACTAAATGTTTCCATTAAGAAGTCGGGTATAATTCTAATAGGTCTGCTTTTATAGGTTACTTGGTCTTTTTCCTTTGCAGCTTTTAATATTCCTTCTTTGTTCGGTTTTTTAGTTGTATTTAATGTTTTGACTATTATGTGGCAAGGAGAGTTTTTTTTTCCCTGGTACAATCTATTTTGTGCTTTACATGCTTCTTGTACGTTTATAGGCATCTTCTTCTTTAGGTTAAGAAAAAATTTTCTATGATTTTGTTGAAAACATTTTCTAAACCTTTGATCTGGGTTTCTTCTTCTTCTTCTATACTTATTATTCCTACATAGTGTCCCAGATTTCCTAGTTGTTTTGTATCAGTTTTTTAGATTTAACATTTAGAGTTATAGTTATTTAGATTTAACATTTTCTTTCACCAATGTATCCATTTCTTCTATGATATTTTCAAAGCTTTAGATTCTTTCTTCCATCTCTTGTTTTCTATTGGTGATATTTGTCTCTGTAGTTCCTGCTCAAATTCCTAAGTTTTTCACTTCCAGAATTGCCTGTTTGTGGGGTTTTTTTGTTCGTTTGTTTGTTTGTTTGCTTGCTTGCTTGTTTACTTGCTTCTATATCTATTTCTGGATCTTGAACAGTTTCATTTCTTTCCTTCAACTGTTTGTTTGTTTATATTTTATTTCCTTATTGTGTAATTTATTTCCTTTTTAAGGGCCTCTATCATCTTCACAGAGTTGATTTTAAGATCTTTTCTTGTGCTTCAACTATATTGGAATATTCACAACCTGATTTGTTAGGATAGCTGGCTCTGGTAGAGACTCTAGGGCTCTAGCTGCTGTTGATTATGTTTTTATACTGGAATCTAGTCATCTGACTGTGGGGTGATTAAAGGTCTAGGTGATGATTTCTGATTTGTCTTTGTTGGATGGGTGTTTGGTTCCTTGGTTTTTGTTTCCTCTATGGATTTTCAGAGAGTGTTTAGAAAATATACTGTCTGTGCATTGGCTGGTTTTTTTTTTTTTTTTTGGTTGTTGTTGTTGTTGTTTTGGGGTTTTTTTTGGATGTTGTTTGTTTGGTTTTGGTTTTGGTCTCTTCAGCTGGTGTATTCACAGGGAAATCGCTACTGGTGTTAGAGGCTGGGTAACTGAGAAGAGCTGGGAGAAGGAAGGTTGGAGAAGGTCCCTGTGATTCATTGGGGATGAGGTCAGAGACAAAAGGGAGACCACAGAAGGTTTCCAACTACAGAGTTGTGGATGAGACTGGGGGCAGTGGATCTCGGGAGCAATAGGAGAAGTGTGGGTCTGCCATCAGCCTACTCCTTGCCCTGGGAAGAGCTGCACTTGGGTTATCAGGGGTACCTGCTCGAGGTGAGGTCTGGGACAAAGCAACAAGTGGGAAGAGTGAGATTAGGAGGGGATGATTTTTGGAATCTGCAGGGAATGTGGGCAGGGGTGAAGGAAGGCTCCAGCTCCTTTCTATTGCAGTGCTAGGGATGAGACTGGAGGATTGGGACTAAGGGAAGAGAGAAGGTTTATGGGCAGCCTACCAGCTTTTCCAGCCAACTTCTTTGATTTTTAATGAATTCTTCTAGGTAGGAAAGATACTAATAACTTGTTTTAAGCTTATTATGATCGTGTGCTAAAAATGTACATCACATGCCTGGCAGGAACAAAAGCCTAATTATTCCTCTAAAAAGCTGATTCCTTGAGTAAGTAAAGCAGAAAGTAGAATAAATGAAGCAGAAAGGGTCAGAGATGTTGGAAGATATGTTATTATTATAATCTCATCTATCCCTAGAGGCTGTCTGACTCTGAAGACACCAGAAATAAAACTACTAAGTATGTGAAAATAAGCCTACCAAAACTAATGGGTAATGTGTTTGGCTTCTTAAAATGGTTTAAGACACAAAAAGATAAGATTGTAAGACTATATCTAAATACAAAAGCAAATCATCATGCTAATCTGGAAAAGGAATAGGTCTATGAATTTTAAGAACTGGAAAATCGGACGGCAAACTTCACGGTTCGCTCTATACTTAAGAATAACTCAAGACTTCAGAACAGTAAAGGGACCTCTGAAAGTACGGTGATCTGCAAGTTTATCTGCATCAGTGCTTCATGGCTCAAATCAAAGTGTAGTTTAATAATCTACCCAGATACTCAGTAAGAAAGAAACTGAGGATACAGACATATGCAACCTACTGTTTGGGACAGAGAGTCCATGCGTGGAAGATTATCAAGGATAGATGAAGGCAGTTTGTCAAGAGGGTGCAGTGACTTTATCTACTTACATGAAAAGCCACAAAACTCATAAGTTTCTTTCTACAAGACGCAGGTTTCCTATAAAGCCCGTGACAAATCCAATGCAGAGATGTGAAAGTAATGACCACGTTCCCTTTTCGACCAACCGAACGGATAGAGTGTGGAAAGCTGACCACAGTCGGCAGCATGATAAATAGATGCAGAGAAAACAATCTCATCCCCATCAGAAACTTAACCAGCGCAACCTAGAAGGGAATGGATCTCCACCACAGATGCATAGCCTGGAAAAAGCGAAGGGAAGCAAAAGGATACCAGTGACAGACTTCAATCAAAATGGGTAACTCACAGATACTATGTTATACCAAACAAAACGCTGGAATTGATCAAAAGAACACTTGAAATAGATGAAACTATCTAGACTATTGCTATTTGAACTGTGATCTTGTGGGTAAAATCTTTACAATTTAGTATAAATGTGAACATTTCATTTGGAAATAATAAACTGGGTCTTATCCAAGTAGCAGCTATTGCTTACACAGTGGTGAGCAGACTGAAGCCAGAAGAGCCTGTTGGTAATACATCGTCGGTCATTTCATAACTGATGGTTAAAACTCAGAAGATCTCAATCTATACCAAAATAGTCAAAATTAATTTCCTGTAAAATATGAGAGCACAGTTAAATTTTAATTACTGAAAATAATTGCTTTTAGAAGACTTGGTCTCTATTTATATTATAATTATCTAATATACTAAAGATAGGCTCATAATTACAACATACAATTAGGAATTCAGGAACACATAGTTTGAAATCAATTACCTCGTGTTGGTTACACATAACTTGCTTTTAAAAAGCATACCTTCTTTTTTCTCACTTTAGCACTTGACAGAATGTCCATTATGGAATTTCAGTACCATCAAGAGCAAATATAATGAAAAAGTAAAAGAAAACATTAGCTGCTGTTCATGATACACAATTAAGGAAAGAAAGACAGCTCTCAACAGGCAGCATCGTGGATCAATGTGATGCATTCATTTAGAATGTGGTCTTAAAACAAGTCATAAAGCTATTTAGAAAAACATTTGCAAAAATCCATTGAATATGTAATGGTTAAAGAATACTTGTCTTAAATACTATTTTTAAGTGGGTTAAAAATTGTTGAAAAAAACAACTCAGATGTTCCGTTTTGATTCATTATATAAGAACACAGCCTATGCATAATTCTGTGACAGTTATTGAAAGATCTTTTTATAAAATCCAATTTAAGTCATTTATAATGATGTTTCAAAAATAAACACATCCATGGTGTTATCAAAGCAGCAATCTAAAGGAAAGAAAGAAGTTCCTCACATTCCTGACCTAACTGAGCTGACTGATCCATTACACATTATGGCATTTTGGGTAATTGGCTCCAGAGAGCATAAATATTTATGTTTACCTGGCAAAATGAATGCTATAATTTTCTCATATTCTTTATTCACATTGTATGATAGTTAACTTCCTGCAATCATAACACATACCAGAAATAATTAACATATAAAGAGAACAAGTCATCTTGGCGCACAGTTTTGGAGGTTGACATGCCTGCTTTGGAGCCTGTGACTAGGCAGCAGATCATGATCTCATGTCAGAGTGTGCCTGCTGACCTCATGGACAGATGCAAAATGGAAAAGCAAAAAACTGGGTTCTGATTGTCTTGTTCAATGC
Organism: Cricetomys ansorgei; assembly: GCA_026225945.1. Lineage (NCBI taxonomy): Eukaryota > Metazoa > Chordata > Mammalia > Rodentia > Nesomyidae > Cricetomys > Cricetomys ansorgei. The sequence goes on along the minus strand of JAMJFZ010000289.1, from coordinate 2,700,336 downwards.
TATACACACCTAAAGACCTCCTGATTGGTAACATCTCCTAAATATTTCACTACCATTTCATGCTATTTATAAGAATAATCTCTAACACAGAAGAACCAAGCTGTAGATTCATTATTTTCACATAAAAAGCCATACTTCAAGAAAAGAGAATATGAGGTTACATTGTAGAAAAGTTTGTTTTCTCTTTTTTTAAATTTTTTTATACTTACTTTTAATTTTTTCCCCAAAATTGCATTTTAACTCTGAAAACATGGACAGCATGTAGAAAAGTAATTCACATAGTATAGAATGCTATCAGAATTGAACAACTGAATTGAATTTGTTAGTGGCAGGTTTGATCAGCTGTGAATGGCCAGGTAATCTGAAGACATATGTAATATGTAAATCTATTTTTATAGATATTAAACGTCTTATTCTAAACCAGTTTTTGTTTAGTATGTTTTTTTAATTTGTTCATCTAATATTTCCGAGGTAGACATAGCATTCTCCTTTCCTTTTTGTTGCTGTGGTGAAACACTCTGACTAGAAGAAACTTGGGGAATGAAAGGGTTTATTTAAGTTTGCAGATTTTAGTCTATCACTTAGAGAAGTCAGGGCAGGAACTTGAATCAGAAACCATGTACAAATTCTGTTTGCTGGCTCACTCTCTGGCTCCCCTAATAGGATCATGCTTAGCTTTCTATTATAATTGAAGATCACCTACCTAGGGATAGATCCACCCATAGTAGACTGCACTCACCCATAGTAGACTGCACCCGCCATCAATTGACAATCAAGACAATCTTCCATAGACAAGCCTACAAGGAGAATCTTATCTAGGCAATTCCTTAATTGAGGATATTTTCTCAAATGAGTTTGAGCTGTATCATGTAGGCAATTAAAGCTAGCTAGGGCAGATGGTAAGGCTTGGAGACACTGAGCTACATTCTAGAGAATTACTTCACAAACTATGCACCAATTAGGAACATGAATTTACAGCATCTGAGAATAAAATCTATAATTAAATGGAATTTGTTGAATTTTATTTATAAACTCATGAAGTCCTTAACTTTCAGATTTTTTTTTCTTTCCTCATTCTGGGGATTAAATTCAGGGCCTCAGACAACACTGAGCAAGTGTTCTACCACTGTGTTGCATTCCCAGCCCCATCTGAAATCTGAATGATTTTAGTTCTTATTTATCTACACAAAGAACTCCAAAAGTCCTCAGGACTTTTTCATCATCCGTTCCCAAACGATCTTTCCCTGCATGGGCTTCTGTGCACATGGGACAAGTGATGGCATCGCATCTCAGCTATTCTGAAACAAACTTTACAAACACCTTAAAAGAACATAAGGCTGCACTAAGGGTCAGCTTATGTATGGACCGCATGGGGCTGATATGGATATCTGGCATGAGTCAGGTAAAACATGGCTGACAGTGGATATCTCAGTTGATACCAGATGTCCAGGGAACTCCGAAGTAAGCAGTGAAGTGATCTGTTCTACAAGTATTCCTAACAAAATGTCTCTTTTGTGTGGGTTCTCTACAAACACAAAAGTGAAATCAGAAGCCTTCCCCTTCACCTTTGCCTTTGTCAGCCAGCCTGAAAACCTTGTACGCCTATCTCTGGTTTGCATGCTGTGCAGTATATGGTGCCTGTGTCCTCCTATGAGTGACACCTGTATTCTGGTACATGCCTAGGTACCTGTCAGCGCCCGACTTCCTAGTAGCTTCTGTACTGGCAAATAAACTATGTCCTATCTGTATAGAGTTCTTCATACTCTCTTCAACTTCCCCACCACTAGTGACCCTCCTTTTCTGGCATTAGAATTTGGACCTCACATTGATACTATGAAATAGATACAAGAGAGATGTGAACCTGTAGAAGTACATTGCTGTGACTCAGCAAGAAAGAAAAGGAGGCATAATCATAGATGCAAACTCTGCCAGACCTCAGCACAGAGAACCACCATCATGGCCAGTGCCATATTCACAGTGGAACCCCAACACCTGGAAACAACACAAAATGCCAAGGCCTATGCATACCCTTTTCCAACAGTGCATAAAGCAATCTCAAACATAACTAAAAATAAACTTCTCCAACATGGACCTCTAAATATCTTATGAAAATAAATAAAATAAAATTTATCTCATCCATATTTGACCTATGATATTAACTGAAAGAATGAATAGTATTTATTTCATCAACTATTTAAGCTACACATGCATTGCATTGTAGCTTACAATGTAGCTTACAATGTAGCTTACAATTGTAGCTTACAATGCTACAATGTATTGCATTGAATATGAAATAAGCAACAGAGTCCATCCATGTCTCAGTTGACATCCCAGCTGTTCCTGTCAACATCCTTCTCACGTGGCTTTCTTCAGTGCATGAGAAGCAGTCAGCATTGTGTGTTAGAAGAAGCTGGAGGTGGAGCCATTATGACTCTTAATATTAGTGGATATCTGAATTACTGGTTAGAATTAATCACTGATTGCAATTTTAGTAAAAACTCAGAAATGAGTAAATGTCATCCATCTGGCAATATCAAAATGAATCTCTACTACCAAGAGTTTAAAATACTATTAGTAATCTACACATGGAGAAATCAGATTGGTTTTGGAGGAAACATTTTTACTTCGTGCTTCTAAATAATTCTCTGTTAAGACTCATACATGCCGGACATAGAAAAGGCTTCTCCTTAATCAATACCACAGGAGCAAGAGGAAGATTGGTCCCGTGATTAATTTTGTGTTGTACTCATGGGAACCAAACAGCTGAGTATATTCGTCTCTATAATCCCTTTTCCCAGATGCAATTACAAATGGAATTGATCAACTCATGTGTTTCTACTGAGGCAGATTAGAGCTGCTAGGGGATGTGATGACTAAGTACAGGTCGCCAGTCCTTCATGCTAGGGGAAATTGGATAGCAGAATTTTACTTTAAAAGAAAACATGTTTTCTTCTTCAAGTTATTCCTTCTTGTCAAGGTTAAGCAGCTTTCTTTCTGGAATCTTTGTAGAGCCTTGTGAGGGGAAGCACAGGAATGGATATTTATCAGCAGCATGATAAAGTTGAAAGAAGAATAGATTTGGAAGATAAACTTGTTTGAAGAAGTCCCAGTTGCTATAGAGTCCCTGTCTCGGTGCATCAGCTTCTGGGTCTTTACAAGGTGGATAATATGTAGCTAAAAGAACTTGATGAAGATTGCATATGATCATCTTGTAAAGCGATCAGGTATTTTCTGGGAATTATAATCAATTAATAAAAGCAGTTCTTCAAATTTTAGATACTGCTTTTTCTCAGTAATGCCCAATTAACACGATAGAAATTTGTCTAGTGCCTTATTGGACAGTTGTGAAGTTGACAGAAGCAAAATAAAATGCCCTAGATACTTAATTCTGAGGCTGTCTTTATAAATAAGAATTGTTCATGGAAATGTTGATGTAAAATGTATCATGATGTCTATGATTGCCTAAGAAATATATCTAAGACAGTAGCATGCTGGATACTAAAATCACATGCATCATTCTTAACCTAAGCGTATGATCATGTGTGGGTCCAGAACAAAGATCTGGGATCTAAGTGCTGTCACTAACACATTTGACGACTTAGAAGCATGAAAGAGACCATCTTATTAATCTGTGCTTTGAAAACTTAAAACCAGGCTATTTGTTTTTCAAAGCATGCATGTTCCATTTACTGCCTTTCCATGCTCAGATACATTGTATGGCTCTCAAGCTTCCTAAAGTATTTGAGTTTCTGTACATTATGAATCTCCTCCAAGTTTTAAGGACCAGCAGACACTCTCATCCAGTGAGATCCAGTGCTAGTATGGCTGATTGCACTATAAATTTTCTTCAAGGAGCTTTAGTGCACTGTTCTACAAATATCTTCAGCCAATGAGCAGTACATCACAGTACCCTGAAGTGAGCACATTCTGCAGTGTGTGTTATTATGCCACGGTGGCCTTCCTCTCTGCCATTTATTTTATATAACCAACAGTTTTGATGTCTAATAGCTACCTCGAGGTGTGCAGATGCACAGTTATACTTGCCAGAAAGAACCATCATTCTAGGTGCTAAAATTCAAGTTGTACAAAACCTCATAAAGTCTGCAAGGGAGTGATTGATACAACAGTCTGAAAATTCAGTAGGCAAATAGGTAAACGGTAGAAATTTTGACCTTGGGAAGGGCACTGTAACCCTCTCTGAATCCAGGTGAAGCATGGGCTAGATTGAAGACCCGGTTTCAAGAAATATGAAAAGAAAAGCAGGGATATTGACAATGGAGAAGGAACACATTCAGTGGGACTGTATTGTAAAACTTCTAGGAAAGCTCTGGTCCCCTGGAAGTCTTCCCTCTCAGGGGGAGTGGGGAGCTTTACCTTGCTCTGTTTCTTCCTCTTCTTCCATTTCCCATACTTTATCTCCTTCCCCACAACCCTCTTTCTGTCCCACTATATCTGTACCTACTTGCATCAGCATTACAAAGATCATGCAGAATCATTTCACTTATTCATTTAGCTTAGAAATAAAAATAATGTTACAAAGACAAGTGATGTTTTCGTGTTAATTCCTATTTTAGTATTTGTTAAAGTTATAGAAGCTGTGATTCTATTTCTATAGTAAGAATGGCTCTGGTAATTATTACCTATTTATTTCTGTCTTTTTGACTAGAAGCACGCTATCTGGCCAGTGGTTATCCACTCTGCTTTGAAGGCCTAAATGTCAACTTCTGCTAACTTTTGAAAAGATAAAAAAATAATTTTTAGTAAAATAAAATTACTGAAGACCTTGACCCAATAATTTTTTACCATAAATATGTAAAGTATCATTTGATCTCAGTAATATCTTGGGTTCGAAACTATTTCATCTCCTCTACAAATCAATTCTATATTTACAAGGCTTCATTTCCATAAATAAACAAGAAGAGTAAGGGGAATAAGAAGGATTTAAGAAGTACACCTTTGTTCATTAGCATTCATTGTTCCTGTCTGCCCTCCTCTTGAGCACCCCCCTTTCTCTTTGTTAGTTTGTTTGTATTTTGAGACAGCATCTCTCAAGGTAGCCCATATTGAAGTGGAACTGGCTTCATATACCAGGCTTTCCTCAGCCTTCTAAAAACAGGGATTATAGGGGTGTCTCAGGACACCCAACTGAATGATCCTTTTTTGATGTCCCAAAGCATTATAGCCTGCAACATGGCATTGTGGTAGAAGGTCTCTGTTTTTAAAGAAGCTTTATTATAAATGTAGATGGACTTGAAAAAACTGAATGAAATCTCCCCAAATGAAAGATTCCTGTGATCCCAGATATTCATGGCTGTTCAAGTTTTAGATTATAAGCTATTATATGCTATTATATATGTTAATATATATTATAATATACTATAAATTATATAAATATATAAATATTTTATATATAATATATATTATATAAATATATTATATATTATATACATTCTATTGTCTTTTATATGGGAGACCATTTCATCTTTCCTATTGATGATATTGTCCAAAATGATTTATTAAATCTCACATTCCTCTGATTATATACCATTAATTTTAGCATGTACTGCTGGGACATTTAAAAAAAGCAGACAATTAGCCTGGACTCAGCTTCCATTTTAAGTTGCTTATAGATGTAAGAGATGATAAATGCAATGGCTAGTATCTAAGACCAATGAAGTAGAATATGGCTTATACTAGGCTACGTACATACTGTGACTGTTTAAGACATACATTTTGGAGTCAGAAACGTGTGAATCTGACTCAGTGTTCTGCATACGTACTTTAAAAAAACTCAAACTATTTACCTTATCTTCAATTTTCTCACAGGTAAAAAGAAAGATGATATGAACAGTGTTAGTGATAGACATGTGAAGAGTCAAAATCAGGGATTCAATATCAAAATAACTGTCAGTGAACATTCAATAATACTAACATCTATTGTCCTTAACTTAAGATGTTTACCCATACTGGAAAGGTGACTTTCTTTTTCTAAGTCTCTTGCTTGAACATAGGATTTTTTTATAACTATTTGAGCCCCTGACTTGTAGGACACAATTGCCATAGCCATTGTCTGCAATCTAGCCATTCTTTGTCACCATTAGTCACACTTTCCTCCCTTGAGTTGTCCCTCCCCCTTCATTGTGGTTATATTCTCCAAAATGTCTTCAGATGTAGCTTCTCCATCTATCTCTTTTTAAAAACTTCTTGTGATCATTAAAGATACTCACAATGCTCTTTTTCCATATCTTCTAGATACATGGAAGGACTCCCTCTGCCTTCCTCTTATACTACCCATGCTTGCTACATATGTTTTTATCAAGTGTAGAGAAAAATTTAATCTTTTAATATAGCAGCATTGCTGCTTTATGGGAGAAAGAATGTTAGTACACACCTTTCATCCCAGTATTCAGAAAGCAATGGTGGCACACACTTTTAATCCCAATATTCAGAAGGCAGTGGTGGTGTACTCCTTTAATCCCAGCACTTGGAAGAAAGGAAACAGAGCTCAGAAGTCAGTGTAAGAGAGGAAGTGACATCTGAATTAGTCAGAGTAAAGGATAGGCAAATAACAAAGGGTAGGCATCAGAGGAAGAATTAACAAAGTAAGTCAGAGTGAGGACACACCCAACTCTCATGATATAAAAGTAGACTCTCAGATCAGAGAGCAGACTTCAGTGAGTCAAAGAAGACTAGACACAGAGACAATGAAGTAGTCTGAATGGGGATGAGGTAGAGAAACAGAGAGGTTGACTGAGGGAGTATGGGGCAGTGAGAGCTCAAGGCAGAGGCAGTTCAGGAGAAGAAACCAAAAAGAGTGAGTCAGTTTGAAGCTGAGCAGAGCAGTCGAGTCAGAAAAGTTTCAGGAGTCAGCCAGAGTCTGCCAAAGTCAGAAGAGTTTTGTCAGAAACAGTCAGCCAATTCAGAAGGTCGATTGAACCAGTCAACTTGCGGAAGTGTTTGAGCCAGAACAGTAAGTGAATTGAATTGTGTATAGAAGCTTAAATGTTGTAAGTTGTGCATAGTCTGAAGTTGAAGCCCTGCAGTTCTAGGCTTAAACATTTTAGATTGTACTAAGGCCAAAATATACCAGGGCTCCAGGACTAAGGAGACAGTGATTTATTTAGACAAAGAATAAAAGCCCTTTTCCCTAAATCTATGTCTACATCTACATATTACACCCAATGTAGGTGGTGGAGGACAAATATAGGCATTGAATTGGGGCAAAGGGCTTTTTATTCTTTGGTAAATGTAATCACTAGTTCTAGTCCTCAAGCATGGTGTGTTTCAGCCTCCATACAATCTACTCTTAAGCCTAGAGCTGGAAGGCTTTAGCCTCAACCTCTTTACTATATGGAACATGTAAGCCTCAGACACTTTCTGCTGGCTGATCCACTCTGATTCTAGCTCCTTCTGAACTCAGAGTTGTACTCAACTGACTCTTCCAAGTGCTGGAATTAAAGGATTGCACACCATTGCCTTCTGAGTACTGGGATTAAAGGTTTGTGCCACCACTGCTTTCTGAATATTGAGATTAATGGTGTGTACCAACATTCTTTCTACCATAGAGCAGCCATGCTGCTGGATTAAAAGATTAAATATTCCTCTACAATCAAGGAAATATAAGCAGAGTGTCATTTTGATTGGAGCTTTAAGTAAGGGGTGGGGAGTAGCTCTCCAATTCCTTTGTAGCCTCAGTTTTCAGCAAAGAGTAGAAGCAGAGCTTTGCACAGCACAAACATCTGAATACAGTACAAGGCCACATATCCTCCCCTGAACACACACTGAAAGAGAAATATGGATCTGTTCTGGGTCTTTCATTTGGGACTTTATTCCTGACTACCTCAAATTCAGGCCAGTGATTCACTTGTGAAGGAATTTTCTTCCCAACATTTATGTGACACTGTTTTGACTCTACATTTTGGGCAGGATGCCACTAACTTGTTATAGGTGGAAGCCAAGGATATTGCAATGAATAAGACAACCCAGAAATGAGAATTTTTGAAGGTAAACTATCCTATCCATTTTACCAAAGCTTAGGATACAAGCTAGCTAAGGTTCTCTTGACTAGCAAAAGCTCCCTTGATTAAATATTTTTCCTGTTATCTAAACCACCTAAGTGCTAGAATTACAGCATTTACCACTATAAACATCCTGGCAGGAGAGAAGATATTCTAAATAGAGACGCTTGTGTTCTTCCTTTTGTCTATCAAACTATAAAAATGATGGTCCTCAAGAAATTGGAATTTCCCAGGAATAACATAATAAATGAAGGAAAAAGGCTGAAACCTAGTGCTGGCAAGAGAAGGAACTCGAGATTGCTCATAGTCTGACAACTTGTCAGACCACAACTTACAGGAGGGAGTGAAGCAGAAGCAACAATGATAGATAGGATCATACCTTAACCAAGATTGTTTACCTCTTGCACTGTATGGAAACCTAAACCTCATGTCAGAACGAAGAAGACAGATTTGGTAGAGGGCTAGGGTCAGTGGACTTCTTCATTCCCCTTCCCAATGTGTCTATACTGAATAGATCTTTTTTTTCTTCTTTTCATAATTAATTGTCTCCCTAATTGGCGTACTGAGAAAATCTGGCCAAGCCAAGCTTGCAAGGGCTGCCTGGGCCAGGCTTTGACCCTAACAACTCTAGTATCACAACCATGCCTAAAATTAACCATCTCTTTAAAAGAGATGCTTGTGTATTGGTGACAATAAAAACACAACTTCTTTTATATATGGGCATAAAATTCTCCAAATGACTTTAAACTCATGGCTATTTATATCTCAAGATAAACAGCCTGACTATATTTATTTAGAAAGTTTAGGCTACAGGGAATTTTAGTGTCTTACAATAAAATAGAGTCAATACAGATGCTGAGCTGAAGACTCTGCTGTGCTTTATAGAGCTCAACTGGGAGCATAATTCACCAATCATTGATCATGTGCAGTTTACAGCCTTATAAAAGTCAGAATTAAACTAAATTGAGGAAAACTCATCTAATGGAGTTACATGGTGGCCTTCCTCTCTTTAATTTCTGTGAAATACTTTTCATGTGTACAGTAGAGTTGTGTCGACAAGAGAACTAATAAGATTTGTTTAAATCTCTCTAAGCTTTGAGACATTTTCTTCTGAATATCTAATTTGTCTTTAGAGATTAATGAAAAGGGGGAGTCATTTTCCTTCTCCTTTAATTTAGCTGCTATTTGAACCATTAAAACGCAGGAATGAAAGTGAAGACATTTGAGCAACACTTAATTTGCAAAAGTATCTTCAGGGGTAAAGACCAGTTTTCTAAGGTGTAAAAGCTTTTAGGCAATGTGAGTCAGATTGTCACTTCCCTTGTCCGACAGAGTGTAGCCTCAAGGACATGGTGCCCCATTTACTGTGAACTTATTAATTCACAAACATCTAAGAGAGTCTACTCTTAATTAAAATATCTGAGGTATCCAAAGTAGTGAAAGAGTATATTGCTCATATTAAAAGAGTATATTTCTCATATTAAAAATATATCAACATCAAGAAGTTAAATTCAGAGGCTGGAGAGAACGCTCAGCAGTTAACGACTAATAACATGGAATGGATTAGTTTGTTGGTAGCAAATGGGGAGTTGTAAATATGTATTAAATGGGCAGTACTTACTTTAAAATATAGCCTATTTTTAAAATATGCTTCATTCTTTTCTTCTCTGCTAAATTCTCCTTTCTTGCACTTCAAGTCCGCACTGTTCTTCCTAGAGAAACAATATCAAATAAAAATAGAATCAAGCTACACAAACAATGTAAACTTGTAATTGTAATTTTTCTAGTAGCCATATAAAATAAATGAAATGAAAAGGGTCATTTAAATGAATTATATTTAATGAAATACATCTAATATGTCATTGTTTCTACCTGAAATCATATTAAAGTCACTGACAATTTTGTGTGTGTTTGCTATTCTCTTCATTTCTTTTCCTGTTGCTGTGCTAATTAACTCTGACAAAAATGACTTGAGGAAAAAAGGGTTATTTTCCTCGTATTTCAAAGTACAGTCCAGCATGTCAGGAAAAGTCAAAGCATCAGGAGATTGAAGTCACTGCAATCAGAAGAGAGCAGTGAATGTGTGCACGATAGTACTCAGCTTGCTTTCTCTACCCACACAGCCCTACCGAGGGAAAGGCGCCACTCACAGTGAGTAGGTCTTGCCACGCCAATGAATGCAGTCTAGGTAATGCCTGCAGACATCCTGGAGATACAACTCCAAGTTGATTCTAACTTCTGTAAATCTGACAATCGTGCTCAAGCCATCTCAGCGCCTGAGATCTGCTGTGTTGGTTTCACTGTAACAGTTCAAGTGGGACTCTCCAGGCGTGAACGCTCAGAAGCCACATGCAGCTGTGAACTAATGTGTTAGGTCACATAAACCTAGAGACATGAATAAGGAAAATTGCTTATTTATCATGACATTAGTGAAATTGAGGAGAAAAGTCAATCTTCAGAGATAGGGCCTAGTCAGCAAAGAAGAAATCGCACACACTGTTGTTCTTGACACAAGACCAAAGCCTGCCTCCTAGATGACATCTTGACTTACAAAAAAAAATGAAGATCTAGTGACAAAATGTCATTCCAACAACATAAGTGTCTACTCTTGAGTAAAATACAAGAGGAATCCAAACTAATTAAACAGTATGATTCTTATATCTACCTGTATACATTACAAAGTCATGAACTAGATAGATAGCTCAGCAGTTAAGAGCTAGAACCTCTATTGCAGAGGCACCCACATTGTGCAGCTTCAGGGGAGCTATCTATGGCCTCCGTAGACATCAGTACTCATGTCCACATATCCAGACAGAGACACCAAATTAAAAAGAAAATAAACCTTAGGAAAACATTAAAGTCTAAGCCTTGTGCACTGTGACTATATCATAACAAGTATGCCACCAGTTGTAACGTTTCAGAAGGTCTTACTATACACCACACTGTGTTTTATATCCAGTGTCTCAATCACTAGCTTTTTAATGGGTGACAATGTTCAAAGTCTTATTTTCACACAGACAAAATTGGAGATTGAGAAACAGACCAAAGACACAAGGATGGTAAATGACAAAGCCACCATCTGAGAACATGGATCCTGTGTTTTCATACACCGATGCATCTACAGCAGCCTTCCTTTTTCACCTGCCTCCCAAATGCAGTGTAATTTCAAGGAGCAGGTGCTCTTTATCACGAAACCTTTTTTCTTGCTCCAAAATAATCATCAATACAACCTACTCATTTGTGTAAAATACTTTACTTTTTTTTTGTCCTGTTCTGACTTTTATTGCCTCTTTAATTTTATCCCTTGAAAGGTGTAAATAATTAAAAAGAAAAGAAAGTGTATTTTGCAATTAATATAAATATAAGGAATTGAAGCTTGGGTTGGAATAAATTCAAAGTGTTTATCATTTTTTAAGAAAGTGATCTTGTGTTTTAAACATATGCTCTTTGTTTTTCAGCTGAAGAGACATAATTGATTTATTTATAGTGTCATTAGCGGGCTTTTCTTACATTTAGCATGTGCTGTTTGTAATCCTCCTAGTCAGACAACAGCTATCAGGTAAACCCACTTTTGTGAGAGTATCCCTAACGCTCTTGCTTTCATTATCATCCCCGCAGAGTGTTATAATTGTACTTTTTAATCTATCAGTTCGATCTGCAAGGTGCTGACACCACCTCCAGCAGTTTGGGAACATATCTTTCCTTTAACAATCCTCTTGTAATCATCCAGACTCTTTCAGTCCTTCAGAAACTTACCCTAAAACAGCAGCTCTTAACCTTTCTAATGCTGTGACCCTTAATACAGTTCTTCATGTTGAAGTGACCCCCCCAACCATAAAATTATTTTTGTTGCTAAGTGTAATTTCGCAGCTGCTATGAAGTATAATATAAATATCTGCTACACAGATGGTCTTAGGTGACCCCTGTCAAAAGGTTTTTCGACCCCCAAAGGGGGTTGAGAACTACTACAGTAAGAGATGTTTCCAAATTCAGCCAGCATCCAGAAGTTATTGTCATGCCAAACCTCTTCTACCTTCCTTCTCTGGAGAAAACGAAGACATGGTGATGTCTTCATGAGAAGTTTTTTGTTGCTATTTTTTAAGTTGAGTCTAGGAAAATTTAAAAATAGCAGTCTTTTTCAGATAGTGGGAGGAATTGTTTTGCGTCTTATCTCAACGATGACTTGTTTCTCATTATCCAGGCTCCAGTGGCAGTTTGCTTTATCAGAACTGGAAAGGGTGTTGTGCTCTGACTTTGTTTTATTTAAGACAGTATAATTGAAGTGCTGAGTAGAAATGTTTAAAATATTTTTATGCTTTCTGTTGGTATTTGTTGACATTTCATGTGTTTTAGAAAAGAATATATCTCTGCACGCATCCATAGATTCATATTAAATTCATATCATTGGTTCATAACCTTGAGGAGACAAACAGAAGTCTCTGAAACATTATCCAATTACACACTCATATCTGATGATAACCCTTCAGTATGCGCTTATTATGTAGAAAATGGTTTTAAATGATGGCTATATTTTCTTTCCATCTGAGTTTTAAAATATAATTCAATGCCAAATGATAATGGAGACCTAATAGAAAATCAACACTTCAGTCTTGGGCTTCCGATAACCTTATCAGCCACAACAGAGCACTCGATGAAGACACTTCCTGCAACGAAAATTAATTGCTCTGGATTTCTTTGAAGCTCTTGTCACAGGTAGTATATGGTGGCTGAATATTTTCCCTAACACAAAGTCACGCTCTACTTCGACAAATTGCCTTGCAGGTGATTTCCTCATCCAATGAATAATTATTTCACCTCCGCTTTTATTGTTATCTAAATAGGGCAGATCTAGCCTTTATTGTTGTTTTGCTTTCTCAGAGGGGAAGAAAAGGGAATACAGTTTCCACCAACATGCTTTTCATTAACGAAATATGACCTTACATTTGGATTGGCAGATGAAAGGAGAGGTGGAGGTGGGGATGGGGGAGCAGAGATCTTTAAAGATTTAATGCATTAATAGGAAGAGAATTAGTCTATAAAGTTGAAATGGGAAATGTATTCAGAATACATTTGCATCTGTTGCCTGAAACAGCATTTCTAACTCTGATCTTTTCTCACTCTGATCTTTTTTACAGAAAAAATGAAAAGAAGTGCTCTAATTTAACTGCAGAGAAGGGGGGGAATGTGGAAATGGCTGTTTTGGATCTTCCAGATCCTAATACTTTAGATACGTTGAATAGATCTATGAGGGGGGTCTAAAAAGATTTTACTATGATAAAAAGATGCTTTAGTGCCTGCGCCCAGGCTTTCAGAAGAAACGTATCTATTAAGGATTAATAAATCTATTAGGAATGTATTCAGCAAAGAAAGCCTCACGAGGACCTTAAATTCGTGAAAATGGGATATTTTTTCCTTCACACAGCAAAATCCTCAGAGATAAACCATCCAGGGTGTGTAAGGCTGTTCATGAAATCAAAGGCCTTCATCTTTCTGTGGCTCTATTTATTTTTCCACTCCACGGAGTATGAAGTGTTACTCCAGCCACAAACGTTACTTCCTTCATTAGCCACACACTACCCCTCTAAGTGTACCAAAATGCCAAGCAAAAAGATAAAACAGGAGAATGGTTACAGGGCATACCCCAGGGGGCTCTTCTCTTTTACAAACTTTCAGAGGTTCCATCAAAATATTCTCAGGTGAAGCTCAATAACTGACGCGTTATTTACCTTCTTTGGAGAAGAAGAACAAGCTGGACATTCACAACATGCACACACACACTGTCAACCATGGACACTACGGACGCTATTGATGTGGTGTTTGAATCCACTATGAAAGACCAAACTTAAAACCAAATCAAATTTAGGTTAAATGAACTTATTTTTACTGCAAGTAGAAAGATGACCTTAGAGCTAATACAGCACGATGTTCAGAATGAGGTAAGGGCAGGAGGTTAAGGCAGACATCAGGAATGCGTGCATTACAACTATCCATGGAATTACAGCTGGGCAAGAAGATTGTTTTACTTCCCTCCATTGTCTTTTTCCTTCCTGCGATATAGTAATAAAAAGACCCTATTATCCCTTTCCCACAGCGTTAAGCAACTTTTACAGAAGCAAAGGCAGCCATTACTACCTCACAGACCATTATCTCACTTTTATCTCCCTTGCAGGCCACTAGGATCTCCCAGGCATTCCAGAGCAAGGTCAATGGCCTTTCGGGCTTATGCATGGCTTCATATTAAGTTACTCTCGCCATCACAGGGGACCTGTATGAATGATCGCTCAGGTCTCAGCACTCTAATAATGGGGATGGTGTCCTCAGGTCAGGGCTGGCAGTCACGTCCCCACACGCTCACACTCGTCACTCACTACCATGCACTACCACACACCATTACACACTATCGCTATCATACATGAACGCACACAAAGTCAGTCATTATACACGAGTGGGTCACACCAAGATGGGGCCTTCATAAACTCAGCTTCTGCCATCACAAACAGGTTCTGTTAGCCTAAGGCAAGTTCAACTAGCCTCAGTCTTGCTTTCTCTATTGGGTCGTAATCTGTGTTCCACATGGTTCCTCATCCTCAGAAATCCAGAATAGGAAATTGTTTGCATACATGTTTGATTACCTAGAGAAATGGCAAAAAAAAAAATAACCCACTATTTTTTAAACACCCTATGTCATCTTTTTGTCCACCTTTTAAAGTATACCCTTCCCTTATATGATTTCTATTTGAAGGAAGAAATTAATTACATAACTCAAACGGCTCTCAAATTAGCTTGCTACAGAATGAATTGAAAATCCTTTCAGAGGTTCTATGGGCCTTGTAGTATCTGGGATTCCAGAGATCTGGTTTTAGCCACTTTCAGTATGACTCATAGACAGTGCTAAGCTGCTGTTCTGAGAATCTGTTTCCTTCAGACTAGACATCCATACTCCTTTAAGATGTTTCTCATCCTCACTTCAAAACCTGAGTTGAAAACAATTGCACATCACCTGACATCGTGGAGGGAAGGTAAGAACTGCTCCATGCTTACTCTAACTCAGGACTGACAGTGATGGCAGGAAAGATATCTGTCCAATTTGCAGAGCAATGCCTACTTGCAAAAGACCAATGACGTAGCATGCTACCTTCTTCAAGATGAGACACACTGGCTAAAACATTCTACCAGGAAAGCTTCAGTAAGCTGCTAGGGAGATGGGTAAGCAGTTAAAGGCTCTAGCTGCTCTTTCAGAAATCCAGGGTTTGGTTCCCACTATCCAGTTGTAACGACTCACAGCTACCAGTAATGCCAGCTCCAGAGGATATGGTGCCCTTCTGGCCTCTGTGTGTGTCTGTGTGTGTGTGTGTGTGTGTGTGTGCGCGCGCGCGCGCGCGCGCGTGCACGTGCTTGCGTGCGCATGCCTGTGCGCGCGCGCGCGCGCGCGCGCACACACACACACACACACACACACACACAGAGGTGGGGGAGCTACAAGCACACATATAAATAAAAATAAAATAAACCTTAAAAAGAAAGAAAAGATTCTATAGAATTACAAGGCTGATAAGTAATGGAAGTTGATGTACAATGGAGAAAGTATCAAGATTTGGGATTTGTCTTATTTGTAGAACAATTAAGTTGAGATAAACCTAAATAAGGAAATTATTGCTTTTCCTAGGAAGAGATTAAATTCAGTTGAAGGCACTCTTGCTTTGAAGCGGCATCTGTGATGATAACTAAGTGAAAGCTTCCAGCATTCCCTGGGAGTACTGTCCTGGACAGGATAGAATGGGTGTGAAATTGAGAGCCGCTGGAATCAGCCACACAGATTAAGCATCTGAACTGTAAATATGAGTGGAGAAAGAGCTCAGGAATCAATCAATAGAGTCTGCAAATAAAAGGCAGAGGAGCTCCATAGAAGCTAGTTTAAAAATATGAAAACCTCTTCATGAAACAGAAGCCCAGGTATACATTCATAGCTTTAAAAGAAAGCACGGGAAGACTGAACACTAAGAGATAATATTTAAATCATTTAATTAATAGATAAGTAGTAAGCACTAACAGACATCTCAATGGTTGAGGAGGATGAAAATATCAGTATATATACATATATATATATATGTATATATATATATATATATATATATATAGAAAGAGAGAGAGAGAGAGAGAATTTAACAGGAAAAGTATAATGCTCTATTACATACTGATTGCTAGTACTCATTATAACTCATGGATGCAGTGAGCATTCTCATGCATGAAGACAGACTGAAAAAGTTTGGAAGGTTTTCACAATGCAATGGACTTTATTATTATTTCCATTTCTAAATGCCATGGTGAGAACACAAAATAGCGTATGGTGTTTGCATTACCGAGGGAGTGACCGTGTTCTTCACTTGCAGAAACCAGAACATAAAGTAAAACAGTTATCCATAGTGCTAATCAGTTTCACAAGTTCATACACACAAGGAGGTTGCAGGTCAAGAACTCTCATTCTCTAATACCTTACTAGATCTTACTGTGTTTTAACTATTATTTATCAGTTTTTATTTGTAAGAAGCCAGACAAAAAAAAAAAAAAAAGCTTTCATTGCCTAAAACAAACACTATTTTCTCGCCGTCACATCTGTGGACTCCATGAGGGTTGGCTGGTTTAGGCAGCACCTTGGCTGTGTTGTTTCCAAGCCATGGGTTCTGTGCTACCTGTGTCTTATTCTTCTTTGCCCAGTGCCACGTATTTATGGTACAGGTGGAAAGAGCACAAAATTACAAACTTGTATTCGCAGGTCCAGATTCACATTTCCTGCATCGACTCATACCTTGCCCGCTATCGCTCGTTTTGACAAAGCTAGCACCTGCCAAATGCATTTTGCCATGGTGAGAATGTCTACTGGGAAGAAATGTAAAAGCTATATTTCAAGGATGACACATATTGGAGCAAGTAGGTGGTGAGTCCTGGGAGCCAGACTTCCCTATGAGTTCTGACCATTGTAGGATTATGTATACTACGCAGATCAGCAAGAGACAAAACTAAGAAGGGGAGTATGAGCCTGACTTTGAAAGACAGCTTCAAACATTTACTAGTACTCAGAGTGAGTAAAGGAAATCATCAAAGTTTGTCAATGTTGATCTTATTAATCAGGCGTTAGATGTCCGTCCTGATGTTGTCATTGATCTAGTCGTCTTATTTCACTGATTATGTACTATATACAGTGTATTGGTAGGGTGTGAGACACAGCTGTATACAAGGCATTAGTTCTGTGTTTTGGTTTCTCACTAACAAGAGCAAGAGAAGCATGCGTGCGCACACACATACACACACACAGTGAGTTGGCTATGTTATATATAGTGTATTTTGCTATGTTACATCATTTTAGAGGATAAGAAAGGAGGATGTTTCTCTTAACTCTTCAAAAAACCTGAAAACGGTAGAATAGGTTCTATAGGCACACTTAGATGTGCAACACTGATAGTTCAGCACTTCAGGCAGAGGAAAGTCAGTGTCCTTAAATGCAGGCCTGCATGTGACTGTCAATCTTTGGAACAATTTCAGCCATCACTGGTTCTGTACACTTCTCAAAATAACACTAGCAAAATGACACAGAGGAAACACCAGGAAATAATGTTTTGATTAGCTTTGAAAATAATGAAGAACCAATTGATTCCAACTGGGTTATTTTTACTGTGTGGTTGGTACGCTTTCAGTTCAAATACCTTTGCTATCCTTTGTTGATTATGCACACTTTGAGATGCTTTTATCTTCTATATGCTCTACCTGTGTTATCATTTATCTTGTTAACTGCTGAGCAAATGATCTTCAAGGCTGTATATGGAAATGAAAAAGGGCCAGGCATACATTACGCTTCTTGCTTAAAGACACCTTGTTATGAGACAGTTGTTTATGAACTTCAGTTTGTCAAGGGTGACAACATCATAATTGATTGAAATAATGAAGTCCTTACCAAAAGCTGAATTACTTGGAGCGAATTCTTGTTTCCCTAAGTGTTTTTGCGAGTATGATGAGTGGTTTGAGCTACTTCTCCTGACATACATGCACAAGAGACATATGATGCCCTTTAGTGTATACCTGGAGACAAAAGTTCAAGCTCTTGGTCTGTAGACCATAGCAAATTGAACACATGTGTTCAGGCTATGGCCTGGCATACTCTTAGGTTTGTTTCAATGGGTACAAGTGATACCTTTTCCCTACTCTGGCCTTTATTATGTCCACATGACTGATAAGGGACCAGTGGTGTTTTATTATTTTAAGTGGGTACTTAACTGCTTAAATCAACCTTTATCTGCATTACAAATTGGTAGGATCTAAATAATAGATTCTCAGCTTCAATCACTTTATAATAGATACACACTCCAATCTCACAATGTAGATTCACTGTGCTACACAACTGGCCTGTGATTAATTATACTGGGACTCTCTACTCACATCAGATAAAATGATGGAAAATCACTATGGGGATTGTTAACTGGTATTTGTATTACTCTAAAAAGAAGAGATGCCAAATGCATTTGTTCTCAATCATAGTGGCTTATTTGAGATGATAAAGGTGTAATTTAGATCTGGGGTGGGGACCTCTGTTGCAGATGACTACTGTGTAGCAGTGGGGCCCTGAGCATCCTATCTTGGGGTTTTTTATTGATGCCTAAGCTCCTCAGGTGTTCTATTGATAGCATGTGCAGATCATGAGCAATCAAACATCTTTTACATAAAGTCAACACCTGCATACCATACAAATGCCAAGTCCTAGGCAGCTCCTCATGCAACAGTGCGCGCGCACACACACACACACACACACACACACACACACACACACACCATTTTAAACACAACTAAAAATAAACTTCTGCAACACTGCTTGCCTAGGACCCATGTACTAAGTGTTTGATGCCCACCTGGTGGCACTATGGAGGTGAGGTAGGTCCTAATAAAAGAAAGTTATACCATTGAAGAATGCCTGTGAGGAGGATTTGGAATACTCAGCCCTCCCCCCTTTCTCTCTCTCTCTCTCTCTCTCTCTCTCTCTCTCTCTCTCTCTCTCTCTCTCTCTCTCTGTTTTCCTCTCCCTCCTTCCTGCCTCTCTCTCTGCATCTTTGAGTTTCTGTCTCTTATCTCTGTCTCTTTCTTTCTCCTTACTGCTTCCAAAAGCACAAAGTAATGAAGACAAGAAACTATAGGCTGAATCTTGAGAAATGGTAAGCCAAAATAACTCTTCCTTACGTAAATCCTGCAGGTTAAGAATAAGACCATCAACACAATCAGGCCAAATTTGAAGCAAGCTTTAATTAAATTTATTAAATACTGGTCAGGAAGATAGACTCTGATCAGGACCATTGTAAGATTCCCATGGTTCTGCCACCTCTGGAGTTCACAGAAAATGGCCCTAAGTCACACAGAACAGATGCTTTAAAAGGCAGAACCAAATAGGCGATGTACTTCCCACCAGGTCCAATCAGTGGCCAGCGTCTATCCTGATGTACTTCCTGTCTGAGTTATCTCCTGACTACAAGTGACTAAGTATAACCAGAGCATTTGGAACACATCTGGTGCTGTTGGATTAACCAAATGGAATCTAGAAAGTTCCCACCCATCATTCCTGGAGGTTATCTGGCCCTGGAAAAGTGAGATTACAATATTATGTCTTTCTGTATCTCACTTGAACAGCTCACTCAGCACTCCAGAAGTTAGTTATCATCCTCGTTCTATAGATCTCTTAGCACAGTAATTAAAATTTAAATGTAACTTTTGCTCTTATACTTATGAATTAATTGTTGGTGAGCTATCAATAGAAGGCTCACTAACACAGATAAAATGTCACTAACTGACTTGAAGGATAACCTTTGATGGATATTACTAACTGACTTGAAAGAAAATTTGTTGCAAATTAACAATTTCCTTATTTGCAAGCATTTTCATGAAAATGGAAGAGATCATTTATTGTATGGACTGGACTGATTTGATAAACATTTCATATAAAGCCAGAGTAAAGCTAGCTAATCTTTCTTAATAAGTAAGTAAACTGAAGCAGATTCCAGAAGGTCAATGATAGATAATTGTGGGGAATCTTTTCTATAGCTAGTAGTTGTGGAAAATACACTGGGCTATGTCCAGAGTGATACCAAGTGCAGGCTTATCAAGCTGAATGAAAAAATGAAATTAAAGGGAAGGACATGATTGTTCCTAGGTATGGGGGAGGAGAAAGTTTATTGTAGATAAAAGGGAGTGCACAGTCAGAAGCAGAGACATCTGGCAGTATCCAGAGTGAATATGGCCCTGAGCTAAGCCATGTGCGGAGAAGAGAAGGGGAGAGGGGAGAGAGGGGAACCAGATGCAGCAGCCAAGAGGGCAAAAGGTAAAGAGAGCAGGTAAGCACAATGGCTAGAATATATAGGGAAGAGCCTCTGGGGGGAAGGGCAGCCCAGCCCCTGGGCTGGAGACTTCAGGGTAGGACTCTGGGTATGCAAGCCAGGAGGACCCTGTAGCAGGTAGGGGCTGAGAGATGCTGGGAGAACCTGGTGGCCAGGTCCAATTTGATATACTAAATAGGCACCTCAGTCATTTGTCCTGGGGTGTGAGGCCTGGCAGAGCCTTCTGGATTGTTTAGATTATAAAGACTCTCCTTTCAAAGAAGCAATTCAAAAAAGAGTCAATTATTCCATATGTATACATTAGGTATTTGAAATCATGTTTCCTACACCAGTATTCACCACTTCTATTGATTAAAATGAACTTCCTTCTAAGAAGTTCTAGTCTCATTTCTAGAGGAAATGAGGACGGGAGAATGAAATCACTTCTTTTGACGATTAAATGTAATGTGTTTTGACTTTGCCACAGCAGTGAACAGGCCATGTGTTTGTTTTCTAAACAGACAGCACTGAACACACAGCCAGTTGTATTTATGTTTACTCATGTATATGTAAATGTATACAGCAGTACATTTGTGTCAGTATACAGCAATGGCTCAATGAGAGGAGGCCTTGAATTTCATGGGATCAGACCTGAGAGGGGAAGGGTGAACAGAGAAAATGTCATTACAATTTAATTAAACTTTTAAAAAAAGAACAACCCACGTAGTAAGGAGACAATTAGAGAAGAGGACAGAAACATACAGAAGAGGAGGATGGTCAAGATAGGGGAGCAGGGGTTGAATATGATCAGGATATGTGATACACATATATAATCATAAAGGAACCCATTATTCTTAACAATTAATAAAAGCTAGTAGTCTTAAATAACAGCAATAATTTAATCATGAACAATCAAAAAAATCAAATCAAATATTTTACGATATTAGAAAATACCCAAGCTTATCCATAGTTAAATTAAAAACACTTAAATCTGACCATTAATATATGTTCTTTAATGTGTAAAAAATATTCACAATGCCAATTGTGTACTTTGATAATTCATTATCCTAACAAATACTCTTAATCTCTCAAGTAATTTTCTATGTTATCTCCTTGGCAGTGGAAAATGGCAGCCTTGTAATAATGAATAAACCCACCTACTGAGAAAATTGTGATTTATCAGGGACCTTTTTCTTTTAACTTAGTAATTTTGACTGTTTCCACTTCTTTTTTTTTTTCTTCATTCTTCATTGTGGTAAGGTATTTATAACATGAAATTGAGCATTTTATTTCTTTCTTTATTTCAGGCTGAAGATCCAGATTATAACACAGCTATTTACTTTGTTGGAATTTTTTTTCATACAATATATTTTGATTATGTTTTCCCTTCCCCCAGGTTCTCCCAATTTCTCCCCACCTCCCTCCATACCCAACTTGCTTTTTCTATTCTCTCTTTTAAAAGAAAACAAAAGAAAAAAAGAGACACGAAAACACAAATGCTTAAAATCAAAATGAAGAAAGACTAATACAATTTTTAAAATACTAAAACAAAGCAAAATAAAACAAAAAGTCCACAAAAATATCATTGAGTTTATTTGTTGTTGGCCAGCTATTCCTGGGCCTGGGTCCTACCCTGAAGTGTGGTTGACATACCTGTTAGACTACACTGGAGAAAACTGGTTACACATAAAGGAAAGTCAATTGAAAACAGCGAACTGATGACCATGTCATTGTAAGAAACACTTAAGGGGCTGGAGAGATGACTCAGTCAGTAAAGTGTTTCCCAAACAAACTTTAGGACTTAAGCTTGGCTGCCCAGCACCCACTTAAGAATCCAGTATGGAACTACAGATCTGTAACCCCTGCCCTAGGCTGGGATAGAAACAGATTGATCCCTGAATCTCACCAGACAGCCAGTGTGGCCAAATCAGTGAACTCCAGATCAGGCAGAGACTCTGAATAAAATAAGGTAGAGAGCAGAGCATCAGGGGAAGACACCCAGCATCAACTTCCTGCCTCTACTCCCACTGGTGTGCACATACACAAATGCATACAGGCATATACCATACACATACATAAAGAAAAACATTTCTGAAAACTAGAAGTCTTCACAGGAGGAAAACTAAAGAAGGAACTTCTCATTGTTCATTCTTACCGTTGACATCATTTAATCATTTCATACCCTTAATTTCAGATGAGTTTTTACTTTGCACAGTATGCTATATCTTAGAGTCTTTTTTAAACACTCTTTCTTCTAGGAATCTTTGTCCAGGTAGAGTTTATTTTACCTGTCTGGCACTTATAACATGTGGCCTTGTGTCAGTTGTTCTTCCTGGTCTTGCACACACAGGCCCTTCAACAGATACACGCATGTGTAGTGTCAGTGCTTGGCAAGAATCTTAACTTAATAAAGAAATACATTGTGTTTTATATATGTTTGTAGCACGTAAGTACAGAACAAATTTGTTCACTTATGTCATAAACATTTATAGGGAAATAATTGTGCTAAGAGCTGTTAGCACTCTTGGCTAACAGTTCTTGTTAACTGAAGTATGTCAACCCAGGACACATGGTTTTTGTGCTTAAAAGCTCACCGGATAAAGGCTCAGGGCTACACAGTGATCCTGAACATCCAGCGTGGTCACTAACCCTCTAATAACAACTTTCTATTTGTTTAATCCCATGTCTGGTGAATACTCTACAACATCGGGAAGCTCATCATCACTGCCCAGTGGAAAGCCCACTGTGCCCAGCGGGGCTTCATTTAAAGTAGGGGAACGAGTCAACCTGACCTGAAACATCTCTCTTCTATCAATCCCCCATGCCGTATCTCAATCTATCCTTAGCCCTCACTGACATGACCGCTTCTGAATCTTTTTTTCTGAAATGATCTGATGTCATGTTCTCTACCTTTAACTGGGGATTAAACATGGAAAGTTTGAAAATGCTTCTTTCCTCATGGCTCATATTGGCTGCCTCTGGCTTTAGGGTTCACCTAATGCTGATTCATTCCGTGATGGGCCATCAGGTGCCTGAAACATCTACCCTGCCACTGCTAAGCCGATAGTGATGAAAAAGATCTAGGATTTTTAAAGTACTCTTTTGATGCATTTCCTTCCTCCTTAGTGCTAGATTGCCTTAGGCTCAGCAACCAGACAAGCCCAACTTATTGCTGACTTTAAAAGCCTTCCATCCTCCAAGGATAAAAATAGTGTAGATAATATTAGTAGTGCCTCTGGTCCCTCTATAGGGACATCCATCCACATTTAAATACAAGTTTTTATGTTTAGCCGTTTATTCCTAACTGTGAAATATTGCAACAGCTTAAACATTAGCATACTAATCCAGGCCTGAGGTCTGCGGAGATTTACAGTGAACATTTTTGATGCCATTATTCACACTGCCCGTGAAGCTGAGTAAGACTTTCCTCTGAATCAGAGTAATGTCAGATCACACCCACTGGCTGCTGTGCTAAAAATCTATCGTAACTTCAGCAATAGCTCAGTGTTTTTATTTTTCAAAAATCCCATGAAGTCAATGTAGCAGTTGAAGATGTATATAGCTATAGACTGAGAACCAGTTAAAGGCCTGACTGTCACTTACTAGCTCTGTGTCCTTGACAAAGGACGGCGTCTCCCTTAGCCTCAGTTCTTAGCTATCAAATAAGTAATGGTGTGAGGAAAAGATGAAAAGAATAGAAGTTAAAGGAAGAAATTCATATGCAGCCTGAGGCTTAGCTGGTGCTCAGAGGAATAGACAGCCCTAATCATAACTGTGTGCTATGTTGGCAGAATCTGAGAAACCTCCTCCAAGCAGATGGACAGAAGAAATGTGGATTTGTTGTTGTTAGGTAGAAAAGAAAGTATTCAAGCTCATCTCATCTACCTATCTTATCTCACAAAGTAGGAAAATCAGACTCAAATAGGGAAGGTGTTTTATTCGAAGCTATTCTGTTATTCATCCCATGGAAAGGCTAGGCCAAGATCTATTTCTTCTGTTTATCTAATCTAAATTCTCTTCTTCAAATAGGATGACCTGAACTTCAAAACATAATATCAAGCAGCCAGAGACGGAGCACTTCATCATAAAGTAACAATTCTCTACCTCTCAACTACAGAGGAAAGGTTTAAGAAATTGAAACAGCTATGAGGCCATGAAAGAAAACGGGCACTTCTCTGCACCCCCAACTCTTCATGTCGTACTTCACACACAGGAAGAGTGAAATCTCGGAGGAGTGAGACGTGTGCACTTTCTCTTTATGTAGCTCAGTCTGCACTAAGTTTAATCTCAATCTGGACTTTCAAGCTAGGTCTTTTCCCTCTCACACTCTTCTGAACCTCAAATGCCTATCTGCCTTCCATCGCCAAAATCCTTTTTTCTGACCTTAACTTACTCTCCGTATTCCACGTGACTGCACAGTGAATTGCGTTCATGGAAGAGTCTGGATATCGCTAGAGAAGAAGTTAAGGGAATCCTCTTGGCTGTTCCATGAAGTCTTATGGCCTATCCACATGGTGTTCACAGCAAAGGAATTGTGCTTCTGCTATCATGACTACACCAGGAGCAGTGGCACACGTCATGCCAGTAAGCGCAGCACTTAGGGGGTTGAGGCATGAGGATCAGAGGTTTAAGGCCAGACTCTACCACACAAGATGTTTGGGACCCAAATTGGCTACCTGACACCATGTCTCAAACAAAAAACAACAAACACACACACAAAAATATACAACAAATCAAACATGGTGGCTGACTTCCCTCCTCATACAGAGAAAATAGACCTGCAAGCTTTGAAAGTATCATCCCATTATCTATAAACGGAGTCAAGCAGCATTTCTTTCATATTTTATCCAAATATTCATATAGGAAAAGACTGTCAGATCTAAGGGAAAAGAAATGGAATCTACTCAACAGGTGATCAAAAATTGTGTGGCCATCTTCCACTAGCCTAGACTAGCTCATTTTCATACATGATCTCATTTAAATTAATAACTGGCATTCCTTTAATCCATGAATGTCTGGGTGTGCCCTTGTGCATTCTGAGATCATGCTCTTCCCTCGCTCCTTTCTTCTTTTAAAAGACTTTAGCCCGTTCTTTGGATTTCTAAGAAAACATCATCTAAGTGGCCTGTGCTTACACAGCACCTGTGCATCTATGAGGCATGGCAAATCATGTAGAGATGATCTGTTAATCCAGTTGCTTCACTGGTGTGTCAGCAGTGATCTGCAGATACACTCATTTTATTCCTCCTGAGTTTCTAAAGTCTAGCATAAAACCTCAGTGAATCAGGGTTGGAGAGATGACTCCATGGTTAAAAACACACATCCAGACTATGCTATGTAAAGAGAAGGTATACATGTCTCATTCTCTGTAGTTTCACTCTTCTTGTGTATGAAATACTACACTAAGAGTTGGGAGTGTAGAAAAGTGTCCATAAGGATCAGGTTAGGTTCCCATCACCATCTTCCACATAGTGGTTCATGACTGCCTGTAACTCTAGTTCCAGAGGACCCAATGCCCTCTTGTGTCCTCCACATGCAACAGGCACATGCATAATACATCTAAATACATGCAATACATCTAAATACATGCAAGCAAAATACTCATATGCATAAAATAAAATAAATTAATCTAAAAGAAAAACACCACATAGTGTTGGCACATGCCTTTTACCCCAGCTCTTGGGAGGTAGAGGCAGACAGATCTCTGTGAGTTCAAGGCCAGCCTACAGAATGAGTTCAAGGACCTCCAGAGTTACAAAAGAGAAACCGTGTCTTGAAAAAGCCAGAGAGAGAGAGAGAGAGAAGGAAAAAATAACCCTTGTTGAACCAACACATTTGATGTAATCTGAGTGAGTGTCGACATTTTAGTATTTGTCTATATGTATTCTTTGACTATTTTCTATATGTATACAACATATCTTGGTGTTACTCACTTATGACTCCCTCATAACACTCCCCAACATGCCCTCCCTTCCATCTTCATGTTTGTTCTCTCTACCACCTTTTTAAAAAATAATAATGCTAATGACCTTACAATAGTAGTGGGTTTTCATGAGAGCTTCCCATGCATCCTCTCCCTATTGGCCCAAGTCCCACTTAAACCATTAGCCCCATGTCCCATCTACCCTCTCAGAACATGTGTCTCTATGGTCACACGTCCCTTATACCGTCCTCTGCTCCCCATCTCGTGAGCCTGTTCTAGCTTCCCGACTTCTACAGAGATTCCCATTTTTAAAAAACCTAATCTAAAACTTCTAAGTGAGGAGTCATGAAAACTGATTTAATTTAAAGACCTGGAATGCTTCAGATAAAATATGCAACTTCCAGATTATTTTTACCAGATTAATTTACAAAAACTCAATTTGTGTAAAAAGCATAGGTGTTTTATGCAAATTAGCTTTGTTCAACTGTAATACATGCTTTACTTTACTTTGGCAAGTTGAACTGGCTTAGATAGACCATGAAATAATTTTTAAAACTTAGACATCACCTGGCAGTCAATAAAAATGATGAGGAAGCTGTCTTGCTGCTGACAATGGAACAGGATAATATATGATGGTTCAAGTACAAAGAAATAATCTATATCTGACTACAGATGTATTTGATTGCAATCCAAAATTCAAAGTACAAGTAAGCTCCATGGAATTTTCCACTATTTCTAGGTGTAAGAAAAGCACATTGCCATATGTTCTGCTCACCAAATTCTGTCCTTTGGCCAGACTTCTTGTATGCCTTTGGTGTTCCTGTGTATGCCTTCAGCTTCTTCACCAATGGTACACAATATCTTCATGGAAAGCATGACAAAAAATGTGTCCGTGATTGACCATGATCACACCCAAGTCACTGTGCTGGAATTTCTATAAAACAGCCCATTCACTGTTGCAATGACCCTACAAATCACCTTCAATGAGGAAATTCAGGTTCAGGGAGTGATTTGTTCAAGGTCATAAGGCCTGTAAGTAGAGGAGAACAACTTTGCTTGATTCCAAATATTCTGCCTTTAATCTCTAGGCATTATTTCCTAAGGAGCTGATACTGACAATCAAATCTGCCTGTTATCATGATTATGCCAATGCTTCTTACAGTGCTAATTAAAAGCTCAATGAATTGTATGTAATATTTTATTTTTCTTTTAATATGCTTTAATGAAACAGAGTTATCATTTGCCCCCTTCATACCCTCCAGCCCCTCCCAGCTACCCTCCTCCAACCCCTCCCATGTGCCCCATCCCAAGTTGGTATCCTCTCCTTTTCTTTGATTGTGACTCTTACATACATATATGTATGTGTGTAAGTGTGTGTAAATATGTATAAACACAAGCTGGTGAGTCTGCTTTTGTTGGAGGTATGCATATGATGTCAAGGCTAACTCTGCATTGGACAGCCAATAAGGGGCTCATCACTTGAAGAGGTTAATTCTTCTGTTCCCAGCAGTCACTAGTTGTCTATAGTTCTTTGTCTAGAGGTAGGTCCCCCATGAAATCCCTCTCTTCCATGTTAGCCTGCCCGTTGTTATTGCCATTGCTCCAGTCTTGTTTATACAACCACTTTTGGGAGAGACTGCTTCAAAGCAAACTTTCTGGTATTCCAGCTCATGGTCTTTCCATCCTCTCATTCTTGATGTTCTCTGAGACGTGGATGCAGGAGCTGCGATGTAGATATGTCCACTGGGGCTGGGCTTCCTGCAATCTGTTGGTCTCTGTTTTCTATACAGTTGTGGTTTTCTGTGATGATCTCCATTAATTGTAAAGACAGTGTTTTTTGATGAGGAATGTAAGCTTATCTGTGGGTATGAGGCTAAGATTTAGAATGTAGTAAGGAATTATGCTGGGCCAGCAAAGTGGACATAGATTCTTTTCTAAGGTCCATGGCTTCATTAGCCTTGGGAAGCTGGCTAAGCTTCCAGAACAAAGCATGATTTCCATCCTGTTAAGTGGGCCTTGAGTCCAATTAGACAGCTGTTGGTTGACACTAACATGTGAGTTCCACTTATTGTACTTCTATTTTTATCTTGCCATGCTAGTAATGGTCATGGTTCATAGGTGCTGCAGCTGTGTTAGTCTGTTTAACTACTTACCTCCCTTGGCAGCTCACATAGTATTTCCTGGAACTGTGGAAGCCAGGCCATTCAAAAGAGGCTTTCAGATCAGATTCAGCTCAAATCTTCTTCGTCCTCTGTCCTAAATGTGCAGGATTTTCAGCAATAGGGGCCTAGCCTCAATGCCTGAGCGTCAACCTGAAGTTACATTTTTAATCTACATTGTTTGGGAGACACTTGAACCAACCATTACAATGGACATTTCTCATGCCCAATACTGGAGGTTTTGTTAGTCTATGGTGCTTGTGGGGAGCATTGCCACCCCAAGGAGCTTAACATGTATGTGTACCTGTGTGTGTGTGTGCGCGTGCGCATATGTATTGTATATGTTTAGGGAAATATAAAATAATATGACACCTTGAGGCTCCATCAAATAACCTTGGTGTTATTTGTCCCTCCTGCTTCTGTATTGACCTCACCCCATAATTGCAATTCTCATTTCATATGTAATATTTTACTCTCCATTTAGATGAATGAGAAGACTCTCAGGATATTAATTTTAAAACGAAGTTAGACTTCAGGTTGGATACTGGTTAAGTTGTGGTTTTAGGTAGATTTAGTACCACAAGCATCTGTGGATTACGATCAACTGGATTTAGCGCCTGAGAAAGGAACTCTTGAGGTTGACGGACAGGAGTTCGTTTTGCACGTTGTAAACTTAATTCACTTCTCTCTTCACTTCCAGGTTTTACTGAGTGGGAAGAGGAGAGCTTAACAATCCCCTAGGATTTCCTGCTTTTTGGTACCCACATCTGTAACATTCTCCAGTAGATTGCTCTTGAAGACTGGCACTGCTTTTCTACACAGAGGGGATAGGTACACCAAGCCCCAGGGCACCGCTAAGCTTGTGTGTACCCAGTCACTAAATTTGCTTTGAATGGAATTAGCTTCTTCCTTGTCCCTTCTTGTCCTTTCCATTCATCGCTTAACCACTTGCTCTCGATTATACCTACTTCGGGCTTGTCTCCTAAACAAACATGGATCCGTACCCCTACCTGACCTTCAACTTTCCACACTAGAAGATGAAGCTGATGTTTTAGTTTTATGGATTTTTCTATTTATCCACAAATGCATTTATCTCAAAATTGCTTTTAGTAAGCATTTCAGGTAATTATAATCCCTTTGGGAGTATGGACGTCATTTGTAATTTCAACAGTAGTGCCTGATCTAAATAAACAATTCAGGACTAATATAAGTGTTGCCTGATTTAATTGACAACAAAGAAAATAAGCGTGATATGATGCTAAGCTCCTGTCTATGCTCCTGGAATTCTAAGGGATTATATTTCTTTTAAACGGAAAGTGGTGCCATATAAGCACTTAAAGCAATGAGCTTAGAGTAGGGGTACAGGGGTGCAAAGAGTTAGGAGCAATTTCATTGATTTACATACCATGCAAAGAAATTCTATGACTTAAAATTCATATTATCTCTCTCATGTTCACTCTCTCTCTCCTCTCTCTCTCTCCCCCCACTCCCTCAAAACTTCTGCACCCACAGCTCTCTTTTATTCCTTCTCTCCCTCTATCTCTTTCTCCACTTCCCTTAAAGTTCTTAAGCCTAGGAAAATGAACCAAGTGATTTTTACTGGGAATTATTGAACTTTAAGTATAAAACATTCCTGATAAGCTTGTCTTGATAAATGTCACAACAATGCCATTAGCTAAAGGAGAGTTCAGGTCTGACAGATCTCCAACATGAATCACCAACCGAGAAAATTTCAATATTCTTTTGGTCAAAAGAGTAGATAAGTGATATCTACCAGACCATAAAATGTTAATCATACTGACAGTTATTCACCTGAACAAAATTGTGAAACCTAGAAAAATTAAGTGCTCTAGAAACTTCTTAATATTTTTTTTTATTTTGCTCATTCACAGCTTAGCTAATAGCATTTCTCATTTCAAACACTTAACAACTAATGCCTGGAATAGTCTAATAATGAAATTAATTTTTCTAAAATTTCACTTTATTCAGACACTTACTGTAATCTCAAAAGTTTCTATCAAAGTTTAAAGTTCAAGACATATTCTAGATCTAGCCAAGCATTTCAGCCTCATCTACGTCCCTTGACATTATCCACCACACTTAAGATGCTCTGATCTTCCTTCTGATAGTGTGCCTGTGCTGAGCATTTCCTGTTCTCTGTAGTTAGCTGGACCAGGTGCATTTGTCATCTCTTTCACAAGGTTTGCCTCATGAGTGCAAAGAAAAGCCCCTTTTCCTAGCCCATTCACTATGGACAATTGTTGTGGAAGCTTATTTTTAGTTGCGTTTAAAATAATTGTTTTTTGTGCACTGTTGTAAAAGAGGATGCATGACTTTTTTTATTGTCTTCAGGTGTTGGATTTCTGTGGGGGAAGTTGATTGCTTATGATCTGCACCTAAGGAGTTCTGAATCAATAAAAACACCTGAGTTCAGATACTCAGGGTTCCACTATTGAGAATGATGGTGGTTCCCTCTGCTGAGGTTTGGCAGAGTTTTTACCTATGAAAACACTTCTCTGTCTTCTTGGTGAGCCACCATAGTAGTTTACTACTACAAATGGCATACCAACTTGGAGCAGGATATCACACCAGCTAATCCAACATGGAGACAAGGAAGAAGAGAAAGAATCTCCAGACCTCACAGAGTCCAGTAAAGTATGCTCAGGGAAGCTACCAGAGGATAGAAATTAAGGTATGTATTAATTAAGAATCCTGAAGGAAGAGGAGAGAGACAAAGGAAATAAACCTCTATGAAGAGAAAAGGCTTTGAGATAGATAGATAGATAGATAGATAGATAGATAGATAGATAGATAAATGAGGAATAAGGCTCCGGGGCTAGAGCCACAGAATAGAGGCCCTTAGATATAAAGAATTCAGCTGGGAGCAGAAAAAGCAAGATTCTTATTGCTTTTCCTGATCATGAACCTGATGCTCCCTCCCACGGCTGGTGGTAGTGTGCTGTTCCATAAACTCTATTTTCCGACGGCTGTGTTGTATGTGTGTAAAGCTCAAGATGTTGTGTTTGAGATCTATGGAAGGGGTTGTATGTTTCCCCATAGCGGTGGTGAGAAAGAATGCCAAACCATTAGAATATTTCAACCAGAGATTCCTCCCACTGTCCCAGGAAACCCTGCTGCTGTGGAAGCAATGGCTTCAAGCCAAAAAGCCACTTAGTTAAACCGAACAGTTTTTTTTCTTTCTTTCTTTTTTTTTTTTTTTTTTTTTCTGTAAACCTGAGTACAGGAGATCCAGACACTGGTGATGGTGATGAGATCTCCACCCACACAGGGACTCTTACTACAGACAAAGCAGCTAGTTATTTTTCCTGCAAACCAGACTCTATCTGAAAATCTGGAAAGTATTTCCTCAGGGAAAGCACACAGAGGCTGTCTTCAAGAACTGGTTGAGATTGTATCAGCTGAAGGTCCAGATTGAAGGGGTGATGTAGAGAAGTTGAGGCTTGGCACCATGAACAGAGCCCAGGAGAGGCTATTGGTGAAAGTGCAGCCCAGTTGCAGTAAGGGTCCCCAGAAGTTTTTGAGATGCCAGGACCATGGGGTGACCACCACGAGCAGCAGCAGCAGTGGAGTGAAGCCAGCCAAAGCCTGGAGGACAAGCTGTGTGTGCTGCAGAGGGCAGAGCCAGAGAAATGATTCAAGCCCTTTAGAGGAGCCCAGAAGATCGTGAGTGAATTCCAGAGAATTGGACATTGATGTTTCTCTGCTGTACAAAGACATTATGAAAAGCTCGATAGATGTTTGGTTTCATTTGGTCATGTGCATCAGCAACCCTCTCAATGGAGGAACAATACAAAAAGATAGTTTTGCTGCTCTCATGTTAAATTGAGTTGTGGCAATAAAGCATTTTTATTATGTTATACAGAAAGGGGTAAATGTTATGAAGGTTCATTTTTAGTTGTTTTAAAAATAATTGTTTTGTGCACGGCTAGAAAAAGGGATGCATAGGCCTTGGCGTTCTGTATTGTCTGCGGGTGTTGGATTTCTGTGAAGGATGTTTGATTGCTAATGATCTGCACCTGATAAGTTCTGAATCAATAAAAACACCTGAGCTCAGGTGTTTCACTGTCGAGAATAGTCCTTACCATGATGATGGTTCTCTCTGCTGACGTGTGGCAGTGTTTGCAGTTGTGAGAATAGCTCCTTGGTTTCCATCCTGAGGTACCACAGCAGCATACTACTACAGACTAACAGAAGTCTGAGTTGGTAGTCATAATAGTACTTTTTTGAATTTACTACTCTTAAGAACAGAATATATCTGTCTTGCATGCTTGCTTCCTTTACAGCAACTATTGCATGACAAATGCACACAGACTAGTTGATTAATAATAATTAAATAATTGTACCATGTAATATCTTACATTTTATTATTTTGTTGTTGTTATTGTTTTGGGGATACAGGGTCTTCCCATGTAATCCTGGAGGGCTTTGAACTTGCTATGTAGGCCAGACTGGCCTCCATTTCACAAAGATCCACCTGCCTCTGCCTACTGAGTGCTAGAATTAAAGTCATATGCCAATAGTTTTTGCTAGATTTCATTCTTCACTAACTTTCATTTGTCGACATCTATATATGCATAGACATTTGACAGTTTTAAAGCCTGAGCCTGTCCATTATATGTATCAAATCAGGATCTCAATTTATTAATTTGGTGACGAGCACACTTAAATAAATGATCAGTGAATATCCTTTGCAGTGTTTGTTATGTGAATAAATAAGTAAACAACTGAATCACAGTTGTCTTTGTGGCTGTCTAGAAGTTAGATGTTACAACACTTCTTTCCTAGGTGGTAAATAATTATGTTTAGTTCCGTTTGTTTGTTTGTTTGTTTGAGACAGGGTTTCTCTGCTGTAACTCTGGCTGTCCTAGAACTCACTCTGTAGACCAGGCTGGCCTCGAACTCATAGAGATCTGCCTGCCTCTGCCTCCTGAGTACTGGGACTAAAGGCGTGGGCCACCACTGCCCGGCTCAGTTTTGTTTTTAATGTAATAACAAAGCTTCACAGTAAAACCTTTAGTTAAGAAGAGAAAATGTTCTAATCTCCTAAATCTATTAACCAATAAAAAGAGAGCTCTTTAAATGTTCTTACGGGCTATCAGGCTATAAAGTGTCATCACAGGGATCAGAAACATAGCATCTAATAAGCTTTGTAGAGTTTAAAGTCTTTTTTCTCCTTGAAGCATTTTGCTCTCAATAATAGACCCTCGCAGCCAGTTTATCCTCGGTACAAATTCTAAATGTGAGTACACCGGGAATGTCCCATGATGATGTCCTCAGCCCCAGCTGTGTTCTAAGCCAGTCTCTCATTAGAGCGAGTGTACATGGCGAGAAGTTCTGGGAGGCATTTATGTGACTCTAAAAAAGTCCTCAGGACATACCTTCAGCCGAGATTCTACTCAGCCATTTTGGGCCTCTCTTTGCTGTTATTTTCCCTTTCTCGGCAGCATTTATTCGCACTTGACCCTGTGTTTTAGAAAGTGCGCACAAGTCAGTATTCCAGACATCCCAGGGACTTGAAGAGCTGATCTAATGCCTGTGTTGCGAGATGAAAAACAGAAGAATTTTGTTGAACCTATAAAAAGGATGACATTTTACCTGGCCCTGAGCTGTTCTCTTCAAAATTGAAGTTTTTGCAGCTTGTGGCTCTTTGATTTGTGATCTGGAGAGCATCCTATCTTGGCCATTACTGAATCATAAAAGTTCTCTGCCTCTTCCTAGCTCATTTTATGTAAAAAGGAAAAAGAGAAACCCTTTATCTTATAAAATGCATTTTCTTTTTATTTTCCTTCATTTTGTGCATTGTAGGAAGGGATTCTGTGTGAGTTCGTTGAAAACACATGTAAATGGTCACTTGAAAAGACCATTCAGCTGATGCAAGTAGGTCATTTTGGTGGCTAGATTGGAATAGGTGTCATGAGAATAGAGCATTCTGCAGCACTTTTTCTGCCAAACCACCTTGTGAAAGGCCAGAACCTTGTACACAATATTTATTCTCGTCATCCATAAAAGGGTAATATAGAGCCACATAGCACATCCAGGTCAGGATCTGGCTTAACCACCAAGTATTGGCTGATGAGGGGTGGAATAAGCCGAGTATGAAGGTAGTACTGTCATTAAAATTCCCTAGGCATTCAAACACTGTGAACAAGACAGAGACCATGCAACATTTTTAGCAACATTCGGAGTCGTAATTTCTTAGCTAAACCATATTATCTTTTAATGAAACCATGTCCATTGAGTAATTATTCTTCTTTTCAGTAAACATGTTCAGTGATTTTCAATGTCAGTTACTTCTTTAGCGGCTGAAAATCAATAGCACAGGCGCGGTCTTCCTTGAGGCAGCCTCAATCTATTTATAATCCCAGTATATCAAAGTGATACGCCTTGCTTAAAGCTTCACCCTAGGCATGTCCCCACACTGACTACAACATCATTTCAAATGAAAAGACTCTAGGAGCTTCGTGCCCAGAAAAAAAGGATAAGGAAAACAAATGTGTCAGAGCGTTAATTTTAAAATCCAGTGCTTCGTGGGTTTTATGAGGTTTGTTGTATTCGAAGGCTTATCAAATCTCTGAAGTATGGTAAATTATTTTCTTGTTCTAAATAAATATTTACTCTTATGCACAATTTTGTATTCCTGTTTTAGAGACATTGCCCTAAGTGTAGAGTTCAAGGCGCTGAGCTCAGGTCAAATTCTGATGCAGGCTGCTCCTGTGTGACACACTATCTTATAACACAGAACCAGGCTCAGAAGGTACACAGCACATAGAATGACCAGCGATTCCTTCCTAGTTCTCTCTTTGTTGTTTGCCTCTGCCAAGGACAAGTATTTTGTGCAGAATCACGATATCCATGATGATCATTGGGTGTGTGTAGGTGTGTGTGTGTGTGTGTGTGTGTGTGTTTAAACAGTGGACATTTATATGTGTGCAGGTGTACATGAAGAGTTCAAGTTAATGTCAGGTATCTCCTTCAACTAACATCTTAATTGTACTTTTTTGAGACAGTCTCTACTGAACAGAAAGCTCCCTGGCTGGCTTGACTGACTGACCAGCAAATCCCAGGAATCCTTTCAATTCTGGATCTCCAGCTCTGGGAATATAGGCATGCTATGTCAAACCCAGTTTCTGGTCATCCTAACCCAAGTTCTAAGATAGCACAACAAGTAATTTACTGACAGAGTCATCACCCCAGCCCTCAATTCATTTCTAAGAATTGCTTTCATACACGACAAACCAAATCTTTTCAGGAGAGCTATATAAAGTTAGCTCTCAGTTTAATTTTATCCAAGATGTACTGGTACATGTATGAACTGTATATACTTTTAGAAATAAACTGGCTGCTCTGGAGAAGAGCCTCAGTGGTGAAGAGCAATGGCTGCTCTTCCAGAAAACCTGGATTCAACTCCCATCACTCACGCTGAATTCTTTAATTCCAATTCCAAGGAACCCAAGGCCCTCTTCTGGCCTCCATGAGTAAAGGCATGCATGAGGTGCACAGCATAAATACAGGCAAAACACATATGATAAAGTAGTGACAACATTTTTTAAGGAACTAAGTGGGTAAAATTTGAAGCTATTTATAAATTGAGAGTGTAGCCATAGTCAAGAGGAGATACAAATTATATTACATGTAAATGTTGACCATTTCTTATTCCTACTTCTCATTTCTCATTTCTACTGCATAGAAAGATGTTCTTAAGAATATTCTCTCCCTCCTCCCTCCTCCTCTCCCCTTCTCCTAAGTTAACTAAAGAATTTATTCAGGGTCTCTGGGTACTTGGAACAAGAAAAAAATGTATACTTTTTATTGCTTCAAAAATCCTAAATACAGTAATCAGACCCAGTGCAGTGGAGTCAGAAGGGAGATAGCCATCTGTTAAGACTAGGAAGCCCCGAGGGAGCTTTGAAACTGAGCCAGCCCAGAGATTGAGGATAAGCTTCAAGGAAGGACTTTTGACTTCAAGTTAATCATTTGGTGCTGGGTGATAAGGAAAAAATGAGAGACGAGTGAGCAAAACATAGAGCAGCCTTGGAAGCATTTATTTCTCTAAAATGTGCTTCCGAATTGCCCACCTGTGAAGAGGTTCTTATTTAGGTTGATGTTAACACGGCCTTCTACGCTTAATAGTCTCGCGCAAAAGCTGGGACTCAGGGCTTTTGGAAAGAGCCTTTAAAAGTGAAGCAATGGAATACTAAAATGTAGCAATGAGGAATTTGCTCCAGAGCTTCACTGTCTACATTCACGCCCTCACTGACTAGCCCGGTGACCTCTGACAAACTCTTGAGCCTGCAGAAGACTTGGTTATTTGAGCAGGTGACACACAATTAATGATAGAATCTACCTCATCAGATCGCTGCAAGGATTAACTGATCTGATCTCTGTGAGGCTACTAGCCCAACGCTTGATAGATTGGATGGACTCCAAAGAACGAAACGCCCCATTAAAAGCAGAGCTGCCTACTCTCAGTACCTGTCTGATACACTGGCTTGCACTTCAAGAGGTTGCTTTGTTCCTTGTGGCAGTTCTTAGGAAGTGAAGAATGTTGACAGCTTCTGTATTGACTTAAAAATATGCTTTACCTCAGAAAACCCAAAAGGGTTCCTGTAGATGGTGACAATCACTAAGCCCTGTAAAAAAAAATTAGACTCAATTTTGTTTACTAGCCAGACGCAATTGACACAATCCTTTTAAATTACCCCTAACTTACCTGAGGAAAAAAAAAATGTATCCTAGCAAATGGATCTACTTCTATTCAAATTGGAACAGAAATTATAAATTTCCAGGTTCTAATGAAGTGATTCCCCCAGCCTAAAGTTTGTATCCTCTACTTGTGGTAGAAACGGTGACTCTGGTGCTACAGTTGCAATAAAGATAACTAGGAACCATGCTACCTAGAGCCACATTAATGCCTGGATATGGAGAGAGCCACAGACTTAGATACCTCCATTAACATCCAGCAGTTCATAGGTACATATGATTGTAGAACACTTTGCTAGATGAAGAAAATCAACTTTATAATAGCTGCTTGTCCAGAGTGGAAAGCAGCCACAGGACAGGTAGGTTACCCTGTGGAGTTGTGTAGTCCTTGCTTCCTAAACTAGTTTTCCAAGGGGAGTGTCTTGAAAATTCTGGTGTTGTTGGATTTGCAGATTCTCTTGCCTTTATTTTGTCTGGCACCACAGTCGCTATTTAGCGGAGGGTTTCCAAGTCAGTACCTAAAAGAAATAAGGAAACATCTCCAACATCCCACCCTAGATGAATTTTAAACAATGAGATAGGTGGCATTTTATCCAGAAAAGACTTCTATATATTTGTTTTTCCAATCAGTAAATGTAAGCAGTAAGAGCGTGGGAGTCGGAAGATAGCTTAGTTGAACCTGCTTGGGTGTCGATGGTGGTGATGATGATGATGATGTTTATTATAATATTATTATTATTTATTATTATTATTGGATACAAAAAGAGAGACAGAGAGAGAGCATCATGACTATAGAGTGAGAGTTGTAGACACACCTCACCCTGCTACCTGCTACAACATTTCTCAGAGACATTCACACTGGGGAAAAAAGGATTCTTGACTTTACCTCAGAAAAGAATTTCTGAACAAAGCAACAAGAAGCACGGTTGGAGTTTATTAGAAAGAAAACTTAATATAGATGTAAGCATAGGAGTTAGTGGAGAGAGAATCACTCATAAGCGGTGCATGTGGATTTCTCAAGAGAAAGCCGTGTTTGAGTGTACTAGCAGTGGTCCTATACCCCATTTTTTGGTGGGCTCTCAAGTTTCATCTTAAAGGGTTGCTAAGAAACTTTCTTTTTTATTATCGATCTATCATCTATCTATCTATCATCTCTTTGATAAATGAGATTACACTGTGGCTCAAGAGGTGCCGTGCAAAGGACCATAATCTGATAGGATAAAACCATGAGTCATGAGTGTTTCACAGGGGTCAAGGCACACCTTTTACTGTGCAGTTTCTTATAAGATTTCTATAAAGTTATAGATTTACAGCTCAGAGAAAATTGTTCTGGACAATTCACTTCTACCTTACCATTACTCTGCTAACTCTTCCTCTGATTAGTCACTCTGCCTGTCCTTCACTCTGACTCATCTCAGACATCACTTCCTGTGTGACACTGACTCCTTTTGAGTGTGGCTTCCTGTGTCTACTTCTACCTTCTGTTTTTCTAGGGATTAAAGGCATGGATCACCACTGCCTTATGAATACTGGGATTAAGGATGTTTACCAACATTCTTTCTTCCCTAGAGCAGCCATGCTGCCTGATTAAAAGACTAAACATTCCTCTATATATCACACCTGACCTAGTTTAAAATTCTTAATTTCATCATCACTCCTTATCTAAATATTCCTTAACAGAAGTGAAATACAAAAAATAAATAGAAAGAAAAAGAAAAGAAAAGAAAAGAAAGGAAAGGAAAACAGGATGATTGGAAACAAAGAAAGTTTGTTCTTCCCCAGTACTAAGAAAGTTCTGTGGTCAAGCAATAAGAGAATCCATTTGACTGAAATCGACTAATAGCAGCATGAGAAATACAGGTAAAGGATCCACAAGAGGTAAAAAGGAAACCTGGCTCTTATAATTTGTAACAGCTAGGAATGCATTAACACTAGGCCAAGCTAAAAATGATTAAATAAAGTGCAGCATAGAATATCACCAAGAATCATATGAAAGAACATGCTCAACACCTCCCTTCTACCCCCAGGCCTATTACTTACCTGGTGATATTCACTTTGATAAGCCTACCATTTCAAGGGGAAGAACTCAAGTAGAAAATTATGGTAAGAATGAGCATTTTGTATGAAGACTTATATATGCCAGCTGCTCTCTCAAGTGCATTTAATTACAGAACGTATTTATGCTGCTCATGTTAACTAAGAGGCTGCAAATTATAATCATAGGAAATATCTTTAGGAAAACTGAAATAAGGATAAAGAAGTATCTTTATGTGTGTACATACAGAAAATAGCCATCTTAGAAAAACAAAGTAAATAATTTACAAACCAATTATTAAAATAAGCTATATTTTAAAATCCTAGATAAGCTGTCAAAAACCAGGGACCAGGAAGCCAGGAGGAACAACCAAGTATCTCCATGACGCCTCTGCCCAGTGCATTCAAATCCACATAGCCTCATGCTCACTTTCACTTCAGATTTCACTGCATTGCTTAGAAAAATGTACGCTGAATTTTCTGTGAAAACAAAATATCCATGAAAAATAATGAAAATATAACTCCACCAAGGAGGTAAATCAGAAAATGATACTACAAAGGAAACATAAGAAATAGATTGGAATGCACAAGCAAAAACAAAAAATAGTGTAACAAATGTGAAAGAGAATATAGTCTATTGAAAGGGAGACTTTTGACTGGTGAATTTATAAGCCATTTATAAAAGAAACACAAGGACTAAAAGTATTAGAAATATAAATGTTAAAAATTAAAAATATAGAAGCATACACCAAGATAACTAATTACTAAATTGAAAAGAAAAAACTCAACAGTGATAATAATCACAGACATATTTCAAGTTGAAGACAGTGAAGTGACACTAAAAAGAATAACTTTTAGCCTGGCAGTGGTGGCACATGCCTTTAATCCCAGCACTTGAGAGGCAGAGACAGGCAGATCCTTGTGAGTTCAAGGCCAGCCTGTTCTGCAGAGTGAGTTCCAGGACAGCTAGCGTTATAATTTTTAATATTTTAAATAAAGACTTCTGTTTATTTTTATTTTCTGTGTCTGAGTATTTTACCTTCATGTATGTATGTGTGTGCTCCATCTATGTGCAGTGACCTCAGAGGTTCAAAGAGGGCATCAGATCCCCTGAGTGAAGTTAATGATGATTGTTGTCTTAGGGTTTTATTGCTTTGCAGTGACCCCGTGACCATAGCAACTCTTATAAAGGAAAGTATTTAATTGGGGCTGACTTACATTTCAGAGGATTAATCCATTGTCAGCATGGTGAGAAGCATGGCAGCACATAGGAAGACGTAGTGCTAGAGAGGAAGCTGAGCGTTCTACATCTGGATTGGCAGGAAGCAGGAAACGGCGTATGAGCCACTCCGTTTAGCTTGAGCTTCTGAGACCTTAAAGCCTGCCCTCAGTGACAGACTCCAACAAGGGCCACACCTCCTAATAGTGCAACTCCCTATGGTCATATGGGGGCCATTTCATTCAAACCACCACAATTGTGAACCAATATGTATATCCTGGGAAATGAACCAAGATCCCTGGAAGAGCAGTAAGGGCTCTTAACCACTGAGCCATCTCTCCAGTCCCCAATTTTTAATTTTTTAAAATACACAATTTATGATGGTAAAATAATTATGATTATCTCTACTGCAATAGCATCTCTATCCACACTTTGTGAAATTCAGTCTTTGCAGTGCAAATTTAATACTATGGTGATTTCGAGTTTACTGAAATGCAGAATCAAAATTTGAAATAGCCAAGAAACATTAATATAGCTATAGTAACCCTTAATGAAAAAGGCCAATATACTACTACTCAATAAGACAATCTATGAGGCTATATGTTCAGATGAAAATTTATTGAAATGTAAATTAAATAATATTCATAAACATGAAATGCAATTTAATTGAAAATGGGCACCAGAAAGCATAAATTTCTAAATTATTGTTTTGAAAATGAATAAAACTACAATTACAGACTGCTAAAGTATGTATGCACTTTTGCCAAATTTGTTAAGACAAATATATGGTCATAAATATATTTTATGACTAAAGAAAAACTTGAATGACCTATATGTCCCCCTATTATCTTATTTTACTTCCCTTCTTTACAACTCATATGTACATAAACTGAATTTACACACACACATCTCATACACACACACACACACATA
Source organism: Cricetomys ansorgei (assembly GCA_026225945.1). NCBI lineage: Eukaryota > Metazoa > Chordata > Mammalia > Rodentia > Nesomyidae > Cricetomys > Cricetomys ansorgei. The sequence continues at coordinate 2,658,979 of JAMJFZ010000289.1, read as the reverse complement.
TACATGCACACACACACACACACACATATATATACATGCACACACACACACACACATATACATGCACACACACACACACACACATATATACATGCACACACACACACACACATATACATGCACACACACACACACACACATATACATGCACACACACACACACACACACACACACACACATATATACATGCACACACACACACACATATACATGCACACACACACACACATATATACATGCACACACACACACCCATATACATGCACACACACACACACACACACACACACATATATACATGCACACACACGCACACACACACACACACACACACACCACCATCAATTCCCATTATTCACAGTTGTTATCTTCTGTGAAATCACTGTGAACATTGAATTAGCAAGTGCCGAAACATTGCCCCTGGAAAAATACAGGGTTATGTTCACGCAGGCCTCTTGTTGCAATGTTCTGGCAAGCTGATAAATACATAATTTTCTTTTATGTATGTTTCCATTTAATCATTCATTGTTTATTTGTATTTTCCATCCATTAACATATAACTTGCTGCTGACAGCACTGTAAGCTATGTCTGAATGAATCTTTTCAGCTCACAGTTTTACACATAGTGTTTCATAGCCTTGTTTTACACCATTCCGGGGCCATTTTGAACAGTAAAGCCACAACAAAACTTGCAAAAAGGGGTAAATAATAATATGACAAAAAAACAAAAAAAAACAAAACAAAACAAAACAACAAAAACCAAAAAAAACAACGGTTTGTAGGACAGAGGGCCGGCCCTCCGTATCCAAGGGTTCTATGCCAATAGCAGACTGAAACTGTTATCGATAATTTGTGTCTCTATACAATGTGTACAGGTGAACTGGGCATATAGACTATCTTCATGTTGTTCGTTACACATAACTCCTTACATAGCATTTGCATTGCATCAAGTAGTGTAAGTAAATGACAGGTGATTTCAGGCATATAGAAATATGTGCCTGGGTTATATGCAAATAGTACACCATTTTATATGGAGAACTTGAACTTCTATAGACGTTGGTATCCAGGATAGTATCCTAGAGCCAATCCCTCCAGAATTATCCAAGGACAAGTCTGTTAGAGCTGAAACAAGAAGGGAGACGATCATCTTCCTCAGTCTCAGCTATAGCAAGTATTGAGGCTCGTGATTTTCCTGCCTCTGCATGTCCACAGCGACCATGAAAGCACCTGGACAATCTTAGGATTCAGATTATTTTACTCTTTAAGTAGATTCAGAGATATGGAATCCATGAAATAAGGATAAATACCAAAGTTCATACTAAATAAAAATACAAATATGTAACGTTGTACACCAGCTATGTCTTCAAATTAATATTAAATTCTTTATAAAAGCACCTGCTACCATGCCTGATGACTTTAGTTCAATCCCTAAACCTACATGATAGAGAGAATTGACTTCCTCACATTGTCCTCTGACGTTTACATACATTTATGCACACGTGCACACATACACACACACACACACACACACACACACACACACAAGCGCTCACGCACAGACGCATGCACACCACATAAATAAACATTTTAAAAACCTTTCTTAGAGACGACATAATGAAACTTTTAAAATTTTCTAAAATCATCTTCATAATAAGCAAACAGTGTCTATCTTGTGGGACATTTTGAAAACTAAAATTTAGAACAGCAAACTCTTAGAAAGGGGATATCTTTTATCTTCATCTTATTTATTTATTGTTCTTCTCTTGTATAACACATTTTGATACCCCTTTTCCCCTCTTCAACTCCTCCCAGCTCCCTCCATCTTCCTTCTCCTCCAAATCTACCCTCCCCACCCCTATCCACACATCCCTCTCCCCCAGTTTCTCCCTATAGAAGAGAGCAGTCCTTCCAGGATTACTGTGCAAACAGGGCACAACAAATGGGACAAGGCTGGGCACTAGCCCCTACCTCAAGGGTGGACTAGGCAACCCAGCTGGAGGAAATGGGTCCCAAGGGCAGGCACAAGCATCAGAGAAGCACCCCCCCCCCAATACACACATACACATACACTCTAGCCTGTAGGTTCTCTGCAAGCCAGACAACTACATGATGTATCTAAGAGATCCAGCAGGTTCTATGTCTGCTGTTTTAGGCTCTGCAGGACTCCAAGAATACTTGTTCATAGACTCTGGGGCTTGTTCTCCTGATGTCCTTGACCTCTCTGGTCTCCAAAATCCTTCCTCTCCTTCTTCTACAGGTTTACTGGAACTCTGCACGATGTTTGGCTCTGGGCCTCTGCATCTGTTCCCAATCAGCTGCCAACGGAAGCCGAAAGACCCATTGTGAAATCCTTTGAGGAAGCAAAACCTGAAAAGGAGCCTTAAATATTGTTACAGATCCCTTACATACTTTGGGATTATGAACTTAAGGGCAGGAAATTTTCCTCTTTCTTAAACCCTCTAGTTTCTAGCACTCAACATCTGAGTAGCCACAGACACTCTCCTTCCTTTCCAGTGTCACCTTAAAAAAAAGACATTCTTGTCCTTAAGCTACAGCTGCAATCAATGTCATCCATAACTTTGCAAGCAGATGGGAAGCTGTACTCATCCTGTCAGTACAGAAAAGGTCCCCCATCCTTACAAGTGTGGGTTCAGACGTTCACTAAATAGTTGTACGTGCAGCAGCAAGGTCATGTTGTCATCTAGTTGTCTTCCTTACTTTCCGCATAGAACCATGGTTTCATTTTAATACTGAATCTTCCCTTTGGATCTCAAGACTCCAGGCATCTGCATTGTTCTTGCCAATGGCTACCTGGAGGCCTGCAGTTTTAGTTAGCCTCTCTGTGAAACCTGCCACTCATTGTGTGACATTTCCCGCTGCTCCAAGCAAGCACCATCCACTCACTGACTGATTCCAGACAGACATAGAACCAGAATTACCCTGGTACAAATCTATTAACACTAAGGTTCCCTTCCTCCCCAGGAGCCGGATCCAGTTGACTCAGTGCACAGGTCCTCCCCGGAAATGCTACCTACTCTCATTCTCACTGTTAACACTGTGATAGTCCGACGCTTCCTTTCACTGTACAAATATTGTCAGCCAAACATTAATGGTAAGATTCCATTTCAGAGACTGAGAAAAACCAAATATAAGTAAAAATAAGAGAGAGATGCAAAGACAAAATTAAATTGCCTTATCCAAATCTTTAAACAAGAGTAACTATATCTGCCTTCCCTTCTATGACACTTAAATACTGAATGCTTTGAAAGGACAATGAGGTCTACAAACCCCAAATATTTACAGTTCAGGTCAATCTTGTCCTACAAAGAACATGTCATTTCACAAATCCCGTTCAGGTGAAAGTCAAAGGATTACTTTGCAGTGAATTCTCTACTGGTTTAACACAATCTTGTCTTAACTTTCGAGGGTCTTTATCTTTCCTTCAATATTTATTTTATTCTTCTGAAAAAAAAAATCTTGTAAAGTATTTTCTTCAAATGTGATGTTCTATCTTGTTATGCTTTGTTTGATTGGTAACCTTGGGAGGCCTGCTCTTCTCTGAGGGGATGTGTGTGGGGGGAGGGGGGATCAGGGTGAGAGGGGAGATGGGGAAGCTGGGTGGAGAGGGAGGTTGTGGTCGGGATTACTGTACTAGAAGAAAAACTAAAAATATATAAAATGAATACATTTATATTTTAATTATCACAAAAATAATTTGCAATTTATATTTTAGACATTAGACTTTGATTACTTAGAAATCCTCAGATGTAAGGAACATGAATAGAACATGAATGGAACACCCTTTTCTGCTGTGTTGCAGAAAAGGGTGATGTCACATGGCCTCATTTTATTAAACACAAATGTTTTTAATTAATTTTAAGTGAATAGTACATTAACAAAGTTCAGAAGTCATAGAATATGCGTCCTTCCTTCCCATCCTGTTTTGCCACCTCTTTATAACTTTGGAGTAACCACCATTGTTATGTCTGCTCATCTTTTCAAAGACTTTTTACTCATTAAAAAGTATTATTTTTCTCAAATGGAAATATACTATCTACGCTGGTCAAACGCCTGCATAGTCAAACCACGGTGACATCACTTGTACTCTGTCCTAAATTTAAAGAGAATGTTTCTAGAAAATATGTTATGTACCAACAAGAGAACATCAAGTTTATGTCTAATTAGTTTGTGGCATGTAAATAAAGTTTTAAAGTTTATATGTTACTTGATAAAATATGTACTTTTACCATATTACCTTTTCCTGTATCTTAAATGTATCAATTTTTAAAACTTAGGCAAAGATCTAAGTTCTCCCCTTCAAGGCTACATTTCTTCAACAGTCTGTAGCATGAACAAAATCTTTCTTGGATATTTTTCAAAAACTGTTTAACAGCTCTAAGTACTAGCAATGTTTAGATGTATGTTACCCAGTAGAGTACTTCAGAGAGAGCCTATTTTTTTTAAAAAAGATCAAAACTAAAGTACAAAGAATACTAACCACTTATGAAAACAAGGGCTTTTTAAATAGTCTAACTGTTGGCTGAAACACTTTTGGTGGAACTGCTTGGGTAGAAAAATAGCTTTTTTCCAAGATGCTGTGATATTTTGTGCTAATATTTCACACCTAAGGTGTTGTTTTCTTCATGCAGAGGCAGCGATCGGTGGGAAAACAGAGACGACACAAACCAACACACTTTTTTTTTTTTTTATCTTAAGTCTTAAGCTAATTTGCTACATGGTGATTAATGCTTTAATCAAGATTCTCGGGTTTGAAAATTAATCATTTCATCATCTGAATATGGAAAATATGTGGATGGAAAAACACTATAAATCAAAAGAGAAAAATGGGACACTTGGGCATTTTTAAATTGTTCATTTTTTTTTTATTTTGCAAAGAAACCTCTTTCCATTCTCCTGCTAAAATTCTGTCCACTGTGGATAGCCAAGGTGTTCTTAGTATATCCTTTAACTTCTAGTCTTTTTGTGCCCATTACTGAAAAGGCTGAACTATAACTAATACACTGACTCTTCCTCTTCTCATAAGAGCAGTCAAGTCATTTACAAAGGCCCACGGACACAGGCAGGTCTGTTCATTAGGAACCGTTGTCATAGAATCTGCCATTGAGCTGTAAAGAATGATGATTCTATGGCTACCTGTGATAAAGGTCCATCAGAAAGTAATAAAGAAGGAAGAAGGAAGAAAGGCAGTTGATACATGGGCATCTAACCTTCTCAATCTGAACAGAACTTGTATAGGGAGACTGATTAAATAGTTTGAGTTGAAGCTTAGGAGTAAAGATGGAGCTTGAGGCTAATATATTATGAGGAATCCTGGGTTGAAAAGGTCCAACACAATACCCACACAGAGATATGCTTACATAGGGCAGCTGCAGTCAAGCAGAGTTAGTGTGATGTCTATGATTAGTGAGCCACCAACCTTGGTTTCTGTGTCTTGAAGTTATTTATTCATTTAAAGGTGCCTTGGAAAAGGACAAAGCACTTAGGGTAGCTGATCCAGCTACATATAAGAATATCTTCTAAGAACTATGTGTGGTGACTTACTAAGAACAGTAGCCAGTGATTTCACATCAGATGACTTCAATCCAAGCAATAGGTAACCTGGACATGTTGAAGTTGAGCTCCCATTCGAAGGATGCTCCTGACTTTGCTGAGACAGCAATCTCGGGGAGCTAGACTGTAACACTGACTATCCACAGGGTAACAAGAAGCCAAATGAATGTGCAAAAAAACCTCACTAGGCCTAAGCCCTTTGCATTTCCGCAGCTACATTGGGTCCATGATGTTCATAGCCCGCTCCTGGAAATAGATCCCCAGAGGAGCTCTGAAAGGAAGATCCAGAAGATTGTATTCTTCTGTATATCTTCCTGGGAGATACTGTTGTATCTTACTTTTCTGTTGTCATGACAAAAGGCCATGACCATGGCAACTTATAAAAGAAAGCCCTTAACTGGGGACTTGCTTACAGTTTCAGAGGGTGAGTCCATGACCACTGTGGCAGGAAACATGACAGCAGGCAGGCAGACATGGCACAGAAGTAGCTGAGAGTTTATATGTTGAGACAACAACCACGGGATAGAGAGAGAACTAATTGGGAATGCCATGGGCTTTTGATATCCACAAAGTCTTCTCCCAGTGACACAACTCTTCCAACAAGGCAATACTTCCAGGTCCTTCCCAAACAGTCCAGGCCATTCTCATTCAAACCACTGCACTGTGTTTCAAAAGAAACTGCTTAGACATCAGAATGAAGTAGAGACAACTTTAACAGCTGTCAGTAAGCTTAGTTCCTCTTAAACCATTTCCAGATTTTAATAATATAGAGTTTTTATGTGCAAGGACATATTTGATTATAAAAAATAGCTTTTATATTTTAACTTCCTAAGTAGTTTCTAAAATTAAGATGACTCATTGTATTTTTCCAGTGTACTTACACAGCTGAATGATTAAGAAGTAAATGAAACGTTAGCATCATGTCTGTGACCTGCCAGCTGTCGAGTTGAGACTGGCTTCTGTTCTTGTGCCCTTGGAAAAGCAGGCTCACAGAACTCCTTCTTTATGCTTTGTACAGAACTCCTTTCTCCAGCCTGGCAACCATTACAATGGGACTACCATGCAAGCTACCCCACACTCACCACACGACCTGTTGATGTCAAGCTGAAATGACATCCTGAGGCAAAAAGAAACAAAGTGCAGCCTTGATGAAAGAGCATGGTGACTACAAAACAGACTATGAGAAGGATTTTAAAATTTGTACACTAGGAGCTAGAAAGATGACTGGCTGTTTTTCCAGAAGACCCCGGTTCAATTTCCAGCACCCACAGACTAGCTCACAACTGCCATCTGTAACCCTGTTTCCAGGTTTCCTATACTTTCTTCTGGACACTGGACACCTTACATACATGTGGAATGCAAACATAGATCCTAGAAAAAAATGCCTATATGCATAAAATTATAATTTAAATCAGCAAGCCATTCATGTTGGCCCATGAGGCTGATACAATTGCACAACTAATAAGATTACTAAATTACAAGGGGCCAGAATAAATGTTACCTAGAGCAAACATTTCTGCCTCTGTGTAAATACCCTACTGATATGCCCATTACAGATAATTGGAACTTGTGAGATGGATATGAACGTCTTCCTGTTCAGCAGTCCACCTGTACCAGTCCTAGGGGGCATTCTTGGCCCATCAGCCCACTAGAACAAAAATTCCTACCACCTCCTTATTAATTCTGGGTCTCACCTTTCAGGAATAGATGCTAAAGGTCTCACACCCTTGAGTATCCAGGGTCCCATTAAAGAGGACTGACATGCCTCTCTGGAGAAGGGTATCAGTGGGCATATTAGTCGATCCCATTGCTCAGTAGTACTGACACTAATTGCTTTTTTATATTCCAATATAAGGAATATAATTAAGCTGAGTAGAGGGCTTTTGAATCTATGGTTTGTTTTGGACAATTGAATAGCCTCTGCTTAATTTTGTTGCTTAAATTACACTGTTGGTAAGAATGACTCAAGTGTTTGAAGGATTTGGATTGCATAAATGATTGCTTCTTTCTCTTCTGACTCCTTACAGCATTCAAAAAAGCCTGCATACAACTACCACTGTGGCCCCATGAAAGCAGAGAAACTCCGTTAAGTAGTTTGTAAGTACTTGACATAATTATATATTCTGAAACGAAAAGGCAAGCTCTCTAACTCTGGCTCAATGAAGCCCAGGGATCACAAATCTAGCAGGCAAACCTCCCCTCCACACTTTCCAAGCACAATATTCTGACGGGCTTATTACTAGTTTAGCTTGCAAATACATAGTCTTTTATGAAGGTGCTTTCTAGTAGAGTAGATACAGTTATGTAATTTATGCGATGTTCTGGTACTCTTTTTTTATATTCATACAATGTGATCCACATGGTAGTATATTGTAATCAGTCTCCTGGTTGTTCATGACAGATTCCTACTGTCTTCACCTTTCACATTGAAAACCTGGTCAATATAAACCAACCTAGGATTGAGCACAGGACTTAAGTAGCCCTGGTCACATGGAATAAAAGGATTTGTATTGCGTGCTGCTACAGGCTAACTGGATCTACTTCAGACCTCTGGGATGTTGGCTTTATGTGAGTCAGTGAGGGAAGGTCAAAACTATTCTTGATATTTCGGTGAGTACATTTTTTAATATTAGATTAGTATTTACATCAGTAGACTTTGTCCAAAATGGATCACTTTTCATAATGTACAAGGACTTATTCACTCAACTGATGGTCTTAAAAGAAAAACATGTAGGTCTCCCTAGGAGCAAAAATAAGTTCCTCCACCACCAGATGAGTTCCTCCTTAGTTGTGAGGAAAAATCCATTCTTCAACAGGACCACAGGCTGCTTCAAACACTGCATGCTTAACAAGTTTCAGTTCTTCAAATTAATACAGTATTTTCTGGACACCACAAGGGAGTCACCATATGGAAACCACAGTGGTTGTGACAGTATGCACCAGACCCGTGCAACCTCAACTCAGTTATAACTCCAGCATGGAGGGGAGCAGTAAACACAAATTCCCACCCCTAACCGAAGAGACACTGGTAATTGAGAGTTCACTTTCTTTAAGGGTACGGCCCCTGGTAGATCCATTGTGCTTCAGTGGATGGCCACATGCCTAAAAGTATATAGGCAGCGCCATAGGGACTCAATTGGCTTGTAAAAAATGAGAACTCGAAAGTAAGGGTGTGGAATGTTGGGTGGATCTGAAGAAATGGGAGATGGGATGAATATTACAAAAGTATAGCAGTGAGCTGGAGCAAGTGTCTGAGAACTCACATCTCAACCCCACACAGTAAGCAGAGAGTGAACCGGAAGTGGGGTGGATGCTATAAAACCTCAAAGTCTGTCCCTCCTCCCTCTAGCTTGGCTGCACTTCCTAATGTTTCCATAATCTCCCCCAAACAGTGCTACCAACTGGGGACTAAGGGTTTAAACTCATGAGCCTCCAGGACATACTTGTCCTTTGAACAATAATACCTGATGAACATAAATAACTCAAGTATTATAAGAATCATTTAAAGTAGTCATTAGCAAGAATTTCTCAACAAACTTCTTTGATGATGTCTGTGATGATATTGCTACCGAGTCCTGAAGGTCCTACCACTCTCTGCTCCTACCAACTCAAACTAGAAGACGGAGAGTAGAAAGGGTAATTTGATCAACTCTAGGCTTGGAAAGACAACACAGTCAATGTCTCACAGAATAATAGTCTCAGAAAAAGTGAGTAAGCCCCAGGTTTTCATGAGGTGATGACTAGTGGAAGGGTCCACAGCTGGAGAAGACGGGAGTGTTCAGGAACTTTCTGTGAACCATTCATCAGGCAGAGGCTTGATCTATCTTTTTCTTTCCTTGCTATAACTTTTCAAAACCACTTTCTTGCCACATCCCCTTTCTCCCTGATAACACACTGGTTTCACATGTGAAAAAATGGTGTTAGGCAAAGAAAGGAAGGGGCATCACAAGTGTCTCTCTCTGGAATTTAGAGCACAAAGGGCAAGGGGTAGGTTGTCATGTATTAGGCAGAAGACTGTGAAATCAGCAGGGTTTAGTCATCATAGCCAAAGAACAGCAAAGAAAAACTGCTTCTTCCTGGGAAGATGCAGTTCCTTTTACTAATTGGTTTTTATTTTCTCTCTGTGATTTTTAGTCTGCACTGTTACAGTTGTTTATCATATCGTGTCCTGGAAGAGTCTGTTGCAGTGAAACAATTTCCTAAGGCCTGACATGACTGGCGGCCATCTTGGAGCACCAATTCCTGAGACATTCTAGAATATTTTAGGCCTGTAGTCATGGCAACGAAGTAAACAGAAACAAGTCATTGATGCCCATATCTGTGGTTATGGTGATAGAACTATTAACTTCTCTCAGTGGAGAAAGACAAGAACCTCAGGAAACCACATAAGATTACCAAGTATCTACTCCTGCCTGCCCTCCATCTATAGGTGGTCTGGGTGTTTCTAGAGCATCTCAGAGACAGAAGGTTAACCAGAGACATTTCTTATTTCTAACCAAACGCACAAATCAAGGCCCCATCTCTATCCCCTGACTAATTTATATCTTCTGTTTTCATTATCAACAAATGAGATCAGCTATTTGCTCACAGCACAATTATGACTTTAATTTTAAACAGTATAATAGGATAGACAAGACAATGGCATTTGAGAAAAAATACTTACCCTAAACGATAAAATGTAAGAAGTATCTGTTCACTACACCTGTGAAATATTTCCATGAAAACAAGCTATTGATGTGGTCAAATAACCTTTAAAAACTGTATTCCTTGGTTCCTGTACTGATTCACAGGCACAAATTAGCTTTGAATTTCTTAATATGTATATTGTTAGTTAAAAATAAAAAATAATAGTAATGTACAGGTTGACGCATAAATAATTTGTTTATATCCAGGAAACCATAAAATCCTTGCCTACCTTTTATCACACTCATCATTTTTGCAGGGGCAGACATCTCACACTAGCAATGAGTGTGTGTGTGTGTGTGTGTGTGTGTGTGTGTGCATAGCTATAAATTGTATCTGTATCACATACGCACACTACTATTATTAGGGAATTCTACCATCATTATAAATCTTCCACTTTGCTATTTGATCTATTCAGGGCCCAGGTTAATACTTTCCAGACCCTAGATTTGTAGGGTCACATGAATCAGAGATTCTGATTCATTTGTTTTATCTCAAAAGTGTCTATTGATCCTATTTCATGACAGACCACTTCTTTTTACACTGTACACGGCCAAGTAGAAATAGATTTGTGTGGGAAACCATCTTTAAGTTCCCAGCCAAATATAAAGAAAATAAATAGTGCCATGAGTGTCCTTATGCTAGACACAGTAAGCCCAAGAAAATGTTCTACAATGAATACAAATTGCTATGGCTAAGAAAGGACTTATCTAGATTAATTGCTTGGGTAAACAAAAGCTCCATTCTCTTACAATAAAAATTTTAATTATGTGAAAGGAAAATATTTTCTTGCTGATAATGTGCTATTTAAATGACTAAATCCTCTGTCATTTTTGCATAGGTTCTGGTATATCTGGAACTGTGCTACAGGCTGGAGGAACTCAGAGAAATAAAGGAAGCAATTACATAAGACTTACACCAAGACTTTCCTACTCTCTAGGAATCTTACCAAAATCATCAGCTCTGAGGACCACGAGTGGCTTTTCCTTCAGTATTTGAGGGAAGGACTAAACAGGCGTCTGAGGACTCTCCAAGGACTTGCTAATCTGTCCCATCACCCTGACTGCTTCCTCACTCAGAGCAAGATAAGGCTAGAGATTCGCAAAAGGAATTTGCTTTAAGGAGACGGTTATCAGATAAGATGAGGTGATTTTTCTTCCTACCACCTCAAGTGAGCCACAGATAGAAAACAGAGGTCTCTAAAGAAGGGCTCTTGTGGACCAAGAGGGTATTTGCAGAGTATCTGTCAGCTTGTCCTGTAGCCACAGGCCACGGTGAGAATGTTTCTGCAAGTCCATAGATATATTCATCCTCTGTAGTATTTGGAGCATTGTTGGTGATGATGCTCTCTAGTCTGCTGGAGAAGGGAGAAAACAAGAGCCAGGCTGAAGCATCCTGCTATGGAAGGTGAGCTTCTGGGGATAGAGAGGGAAGGGAAAAAGGTTGGTGACTTAAAAGTTCCCTTAAAAACAAAGTAGGCAGAATCTAAAAGGAGGAAAAAGACAACACTAGATGCTACTTGGATTGTCCCTTCAGAGGAAGGCAGTAAAGGGAGAAACAGAGATCGACTCTCACCAGAAATAAGCTGCTGCTGCAGAGAACGTAGCATACATGATTTCCAGAAAGGGCAATATATACATTTTGTTTATACCACATGAGGAGAGAAAAATCTAATTACCATACTCCAATCATTTTTTTCCTTTGACTCTGAGTAGGCTAGCAGCCACATAGGGATGGAAGATGCCAAAGAATAGAAAGAGTGAAAAGGCAAATTCAGACCCTTTTATCTTCAGAGACTCCCTATTTCATACCGGGCCTGCTGAGGAAGGTTGTGGCAAGGGAAGATAGGAGATGAAAATGTGAGTACGTGGCCCTGGTAATCGAGAACTAGGCTGTGAGACAGAAATAATCAGACAAGCTGTAGGACATCCTGAAATATCACCATTTAGAAGAAAAGAAGGAACAGTACTTAAGTTCAATTTACATAATATAGCAATGACACATAAAACATAAGAACAGTTCCACAGTGCTCAGGAACTCCACTTCAAAGAAAACAATTGAGCATCTCTCTGCGCTGGAATCTAGAAATGTGTAACATCAAGGCTGTTTTGAACATGTCTTCACAGTTGAGTGTTAGGTTCGTGTAAACACACGCACACATACATACAAACACATATCCATACATGCTCACACACAAACATACACATACACATATATATGCACACAAAGACACACAGTTTTGGCAAGGAACACAAACTTGAGTGGGTTCCAAATTCCTCAAAGTTTATACTTTGACTATGAACAGTTTTTGTTTCTTTAATATATGCCATACACAACAATGAAGTTTTTTTTTTCAATAGAAGAAAGGAGTATTTCAATCATGAACTGAATGCAATCACACTTATTCTCACTTTGCAAACTTTTGTACCTGTTTTGTGACACCCTTTGGAAGTAGATTGTGGACATCAGTGTTTCCACTTGCTGCCCTTCACTAAGCTTCACAATCAGCTCTATCATTCCCGAGAGCATAACAACCAGACTAAGCTGAATGGAGAGGTAAAGAAAGAAACCTGAGGCTTCTGTTATAGATTTTAGGATTTCCTAGAAAACAAAGACACATGATAAAATGTCAAAAGTTACAGATTGTGGCAGAATGTTAAAGTTACAGAATAAAGCGCAATTAACTCTTTTTTTTTAAGTGCTCGTTCTTCCAGTTAAAAATACACTGAGTTCTTCATGTGTGTTTGTGGGATATTTTTATAGATAAAATAAATAAACATTGTGTGATTATAATTGTAAAATTTGAAGAAAAATAATAGTGTAGATAAGTTAACAGTTGCCAACACACACACACACACACACACACACACACACACACACACACAGAGGAGGTTTTCTGGAGAAGAGTGACAGTTTATGATCAGGGAAACTAGGATTATAAGTGACTACTCCATGGAGACGCTAAATTTTCAACTGAATCTTGGAAGATTAGTAGATGACACTTAGATAAAAAGAGAAAGGTGGGGGAATGGGGCAATGTAGCTACTTCAAAGAGAGTGGGGAGCATGTTTAGAAACAGATTCTCCAGGAGGAATGAAATGCCAATAGTTCACTAGATGCTACTGAAACATGTGGTTTGTTAAAAGCAGGAACAGTGACTGTAAATGGAAGGAAAGATCAAGGAGCCTGCTTTTTCAAACTCAGAGAGTGCTTTGAGACAGTGAGACGGAGAAGCAGTGAGGAGAGTTCAGAGTCCTGCACTTCAAGCAAAAACTCCACTTATGCACATATGCCACCTGCGATGTTAAGTCTTTGTGGAAATATTCTGCAACTAAATTGAAAAACAGGAGAGGAGCCACAGATCTTGAAAAAAAAATCACAGAAGGCTCCTAGATGTACAAAAAATAAGGAAATACAAAAAGGGAGGTGGGGAGGATGAAGAAACATTGAGTTGCAAACTATAGAAGATTACCATCTAATCTTACACAAAGTTCTTCCTTCCTGCTCTCCATTCCCTGTGCTCTTTCTCTACACCTCCTAGCAAGTTCTGCTTCTCAGTCAAGCCCTAAATATTTGCTTGCAAAAACATTTTTCTTACATATTTTTACTGAAAGAAAATAAAACAAAAGCAAAAGCCAGAACATTCCTGCTCTTTAGAACCCCCACTCTAGTGTAGGGGACAAATATGGACCCCAGACACAACATGAGCCAAGTGCTGTCTCGGTTGAAGAAATGGCCTTGAGACCCGGACAACTAATAGGTGATGACACTCGCATTCAAATCCCAACTCCGCTGTCATTGCTGGATAAGTGCCTCTGATATTTTGTTGGTTATCACCTCTGCATACACACTAATTTCCTCTCTTGTAGGGGGAATCACCTTGTGGCATAACAGTGAAGAGCACCTGACTAAGTGGATAGAGAACTCAGCAGTACACACCACAGATAAACACTTAATAAATGATTGATGCTAACAAGGGACATACGGATGGGAGAAGACAAGTAAATCTTCGAACTGAAGTTGGCCACTGCTACTGCTTACACTGCTAAACTATGCTATTGCCTCATTCTGTGATAGATAGAACTGAATGTTTCTCTGTGCTTCCTTTCTACTGGCCCATGACAATTTAGACTCTAGGACTACCACACTCAAATGCACTCACTGTATCCCATAGGGAACGTGAAAATTGTGAAACTACCACAGCCTCTTGTCTATGGCCCTCTCCCTTTCCTATTCAAAAGATCATCAAAATCTATTAATCTTGTGTCAAATTTGTTTCTCAAATTTGACTTTATCTCTTTAAATTTATTCATCTTTTCTCTCTTGAACTTATGAAATATTCCACCTCTTCTCTTGGGTCCAGACCCTTCTTAACCTAACCATTCATCAATTAGGTTTATTCATTCACTCCACCAAGATTAATTGGGCAAAATTCCAAGAATGCCCCCGGTGCTAGAAAATCAATAAAGAGTCCCTTCTCGCTACCAAGGCATTTCTTCATATTATTACATATAGTATTTACAAAGCCAACCATGTCAACCACCTAAACCCTCAGTCTCTCTACATTGCACACAAACTATGGCTTGGCATGTTACAGATGTCAACCCTGGGGAAGTATTAGCAATTTCTAAATCTCCACATTTCCAGCAAATGGACTTTTCTCCAGTCTCGCAGCACCTCATACTCTTCTGGATTTGAAAAGGGTAGTTTGCACATCTCCTCCTCCTCCCTCCATCTGTGTTGAGGGAATCATTCAATTTTAATGACAGTCTTAATATCTTCTGGCAAGGACACACACACACACAGACAGAGAGAGAGAAAGAAAGAGAGACAGAGAGAGAGAGAGAGACAAAGAAGACTCATGGCCTGCAATGGGGTGGGGGATATTTCACAAGAAGCGAAGAATAAAACTCTAGACAGTGCCATCTTCTATCATTGCAGGTTAAATCCTTCTGGAGACTGTCCTTGTGGTTTACTTTTCTTACACATTTAAACATAGTAGAACTTATGACCTGTGACCTTTACAATAAGAATGAGTTATATTGGCTAAGAAACAGAGCTTAGGGCTAAGGCCTAGAGGGAGGATCTGTGATAAGCATAAGGATAGATTCTATTTGTGCAGAATGCAAAGTACATGGAGCCTCTTCCACAGGGATGTGTTCTATTCACTGCAGGATTAGAACCTAAACAATTCAGGATATTAGGATGATTCAGGTGGAGACTGGCTCCTAAGAGAACAGCAAATAATCACCATGTTGACTGACCACTTTTCACTCTGGCATTCCAGGTGATTAGGCATCATTCATTTCCTTCCATTGAAGAAAATAGGCCTGTGTGATAGATGATCCTGACTTCTCCAATGTTTGTTCTAGGCTGTGCTTCCCACAGTCTTTGTCATGAAAAATAAGTCAGTCAATAAACATGTCTACAGTATCTACTCCTGGTCTGACCCCCAATACTAATCAAACTTTCTGCACTTTATTTTCTGACCCTTTGCCTTAAGACTCTCTGATAAGCAACAGAGTAATTATTGGCATATTTCCAGAGAATGTGTTCTTTTTAATCTTCCTCAGGGTTTTTCTGATCCTGTTAATATTCATGTTACCATAATTCCATAAAAACTGTAAAATGTAGGACCTAAACTGGAGACATAAAACAACAGAGCATTGCTTGTTATTTCTTTTCGTATTATCTGTGTAGAAGAATAACCCTGTATAAAAGCTCGAAAGGGAGTACACTCCAGGAGCTACATTCAGAGACCTGTGTGGTCTGGATGGAACCACCTTTAATTCAGTATTCAGAAAGTGGTGATAGCAAACACCTTTAATCCCAGTATTCAAAAGGAAGTGGTAGTCTATGCCTTTAATCCCTAGGAAAAAAATAGTGGAAGCAGACACAGGAAGCAAAACTCAGGAGTCAGTGTCATACAGGAAGTGACATCTGAGATGAAACAGAGTATATGGTAGACAAAGTGACTAATCAGAGGAAGAGTTAGTAGAATAAGAACATGACCATCTCTCACCAAAAATGTTGGAATCTCAGCTCAGTTAAGTAGAGTTACAGTGGACTTAGTCAGAGAGTGAGTTAGCAGAGTCAGTTGAGGAGCAGATAACAGAGTCAGTTGAAGAGCCAGTAAGAAGAGTCAGTTGAGAAGCAGTCTGAAGCGTCAGTGAAGAATCAGAAGGAGACTTGGTAAGAGTTCAGAAGGAGCTAATCAGTGGCTCAGTCAACAGTTGGTCTCAGAAGGCTAAGGCTTCAGCCTTCTAGGTCCAGGCTAGCAGTTTAAATACACTAGATTGTACAAAAGATGAAGCCTTCCAGTTCACGGATTAAGACTAGATTGTAAAAAGACCGAAGTGCTCTAAGGCTCCAGGTTTCTGGCATAGAACCAGTGATTTAATTAGACAAAAGAATAAACTGTTTTCTACCCTGAACCAAAGTCTACATCTAGTGAATCTATACCTACTACTACATATCAATTCCTGACATGCTTCAGAATATGTACCATTGACTGCTTTGTAGAACAAGCATGATGAATTGGATACATCTTCTATGTTCTAGACACACGCAGTTCAAAAGATATTCCACGTGGGAGTCCGCACACATCCTTGTCAGTAACTGTTTGCACACTTATACTCTTTACTGTAATTGTAGACTGGACACTTGCCCTTTTATAAACCAACATATGACTTATAAAACAAACATCAATCCCTTATGTTAAGCTTATATGAATGTGAACTATAAATTAGAAGCAGAAACAATGTCAGACCTAGAGGAATTTAAAGGTCTTGGTCATATGGCTATTTAATGTTGTTTCTCAACATATTATCCTAATTTCTGTAAGAGGGGAAATTAATGATGAAAACTGAACTCTGGTTTGTAACATACTCCAACACTGAATTCATTTGTTCACTCAACATACATCCCTTAATGAACACTACATGTTAACAATATTGCAAGACTCAAAGTACATAGAGTTAAATAAAAATTCTTTGTTCCCACAGTACTCCCAATATAGAAAAAAATTAAGAAAAGAAAATTTAGAAATAGCATAAGATAGCAACTTCTATAAAAAGAAATCTATATAGCACACTGTGTAGTTAGAAGCTAAGTTTATAAAATTGAGCTGGACAGGCACATCCAGGAGAAAAATTCTCTATCCCAGACAAGGGCAAGTATTTGGTCTGCAATTACAGAAGAAAGCATAAGTATGCAAACAGCTGAAGCCAGGTGTGTATATGAACTTCCATGTGGAATACTTTTTGAACCAGGAATGTCTAGAATATAGAAAGCATATCTAGTCATCATCTTCTCCAAAGCAGTAAATAACATATTTTAAAGCATGTCAGGAACAGATAACTACAAAAGAGAACAACCCATAAATATATATGTGTATATATTTAATTTTCTTTAAGGATTACTTGAGCACTGTAGATTATCAAATTGGACAAAAGATGAACAAAACAAGGTTCAAGATTAGATTACACTCACTGTGAGCCAGGACTTTTATTTCATTTCTAGAAAATTAATTAATGATGTTAAGACAGAAATGATCTGAAGCAGGTCATACTAAGCCACAGAAGATTAGTTGATTAGACACATGCATGTGTGCATTTGTATATTAATATGTGTGTGCATATTTGAACAGAATAACACACGGCCCTTTATTATGAACATCAAAATGGTAGAGTGATGTTGCAGAAGATTTCCCACCTCTACAGTTCAATCAGGAAACAGTCTTATAATAGCAGGTGACGTCAGCAACAATCCCTGTATTTATAAACTTGTGTACTACTGTTACTGCCTTAATTTAAAAAAAAAAAATGAAGAATCCTAAAGGAGAAAGGAGCCTACAGGTCAACAACAAATGCCTCTCATTCCCAGATTGGTTAGTAGACACAAAGAGTTGAACAGTGGGAAGATATGGATGTCAGAGCTACTTAAGACCTGAGTTAAATTCTATAACTGATCTGAAGGACTCTGGGAAATGTGAAAACTGATTCCCTCATTTCTTCCCACAGGCTCAGCTAACTCTCACAGATCCACCCAGTTCACTAAAGCCATCACCTTTAAAGCTTCGGTGGTTTCAAGGAGGAACTCTAGGTGTTTCTCTCACCCGTCAATCTCTATGCTCTCAAAATTGACTTCTCAAATTGATAAGATGACTTATTTTTACCCAACGACTCTCGTAAAAATTATCTACATTGTGATTGCCCTTTTTCTTTTATTCAGACACCAAATTGAATTCAATGGGGTTCTACCAGCAATGATGAACCCTGATGTGAGTACCTCCCACAGTCTCCAGTGTTTTCCCATGCACCCAACACTCCATCAAGGCCTGGACAGCTAACCAGATTCCCTGCTTTCATCCTAGTAATCTGCATGTAACTTTTCCCATGACAGTTGAAGCCATCATCTAAAATTAAAACCAGATTTCACTTGCTTGTTCAAAATCATCTCAAGTTCTTTTCACCTCAGTCAGGGGAAATACATGCTTTCCAAATGTTACATGTCCTGAACCTTGGCAAGCTCCCAGACAAGGTGGCCCTAGGTTTAGCTCCTCACCCCATCCTAGGCGGCTTTACCATTGTCAGTGAACCCTGTGAAGCCCAAACTGTTGTCAGGCCTTTCCACCCTCTCTGTCCTCAACCTCTCTTCAGATCTCCACCAGGCTCATTGGTGCTCACTCACCTACCAGTCTCTTCGCAAGAGCTCTTCCTTTACTGTTCTCTTACAAAAGCTCCTTCCTCAACCAGATTGCTGACATGTCCTTGTACCTAACATCGTGTCTGTATTTATCTATTAGTTGCATGTCTTCACTAATGGATAATAAGTTTGCTAAGAACGGGATGTGTGTCTCTTACTTAACGGGCTAGTGTTCTTGGTTTTAACTCACATGTAGCATGTGCTTAGTGAAGCAAAGCATTTGTGGTACTGTTTGTTCCTGCCCACTCTAGATTCATCCTGAGGTCTGTTTCTCTTTTTCTTTTTTTTTCTTTCTTTGGTGGTGGGGGCGGTCGACTGTACATATCACATTCTTTTCTTCCACAACTTATGATAAATTTGTTTTCTTTTCTGTAAGGATCACTGGATTCTTTTATTTTTAGGATAAGAGGACTACAAATGTCTTCATCATTGCAGGACTAGGGTTGACTCCAAGACCAATTATATAATAAATGCGTAATAAATAATGATATGTACTATGGTGAGAACTCAATGACAGACTGCTTAGCATGCACAGTATCCTGGCCTTAGTTTCGATGCAGTACTGTATCAGTAAACAAACTCACAAACAGTGTTGAATACTAAATACTAGATAAATGGGAGCCATGATAATAATAACTGGTATTTTTATTTTATGCAATTAGAAACTTTTTAACTAGTGCTTGCCTAAGGAAAAGAAAAAGCCAATTAAGAAGTGAATGTAGGTATGAAAACTGAGCCATTTGTCACTGCTATTTTAATTTTAGAAGATACAATCAGCTTAATTTAGATTTATCATCCACAGGTAGTCACTCTGAGACAAAGAGGGTGCCTACAGTTTATTTCCAGCGTGCCGTGAAGTATTTTCCCAGCCAAGGAAAATAAACGGCATTAGCAGCTTTATATTTAGACATTTCCTTTTTCTTCTTATGCCACTGTGCACTCAAAGGAAACTCTTGCACAGTCTAGGGCAGTAACATCCAAGACAGGGCTAAATTTAAACATGTTTATAAAGTGTTCTTGTCTACATAGAAAAAAGAGAGAGAGAGACTAAATTACCTAGAGATTGAAAAGCAGTTGCTAACCCATCAAGACAAGCTGTCAAGAGATTACACCATTATTTTCCAGGGTAGAGATACCAGCCGATCATGATGTCTGTCTCAGCAGGTCATGGCTGCCAAAGCAATACAGCAACCCTGAGCTTTGATCGTCTGACCTGGCAGCATTGTGGGTGTCATTGCAAGTATTAGCAAGCAATATGTGTCTTACATCTGGTTAGATTTTTAGGGGTTAATGTTTGTTGTCACATAGAAATTTCTAGTAATATAAGTTATTAGCATTCCAGATGCTTGTGTCATTTCTGCCTACTGCCTAGACAATTCAGGTGTTTAAAAAAACGAGGCCAATAAACATGTTAGAACAGTGTATATTAAAAACCTTTGGAGGACAAAGCAAATCGATACTAAACTGGAGCGCCAGGCATCACTGTGTAGTATAAGAACTCAGAGAACCAATTAGCTATTTCAGATCGAGCACACTCAATTTACAATTACTGTATTTTCTTTCATGCATTAAAACAATCAGAAATTTCACTTCTGGCCTCAGACTTTAGAGAGCCATTATCATTACTCATGTCTGTTTATTTGGGAAGATTAAAGGGGACGTGTCATGCTTTGAATACAATGACATACACAGACTGGTGAATAGTTCTTTTTGACTAGCACTCAATGATGAAGACAAGGGAGTGAAATGAAAATCTTTGGTTTGACAGAAGGTTTTCATTCTCTTGACCTTTACCATTTTATCTTTCAGATTTCATTGTAACTTGCTTAAATAGAAGCTCGATGTTTTTGTTAGAACCATGAACATATTTAAGGCATTGTCTCACTGTATAGAACTCTTCCAAAAATACCCAACATCCTCTACACAGCAATAAGGCTTATGAACCACACCACACTTGCCAACGCCACTGGCATTAATGCTGTATTTAATTTTTTTTCTATACAATCCACTAGACCTCACCACTGTTCTTTCATATACCTGTGTAGCTAGTAACTCCATCTGCCAGTCAACTGGGTAGTCATATGACAAATGCTTTCCAGAGAGGAAGTACTTTCCAGAGAGGGTTAATCCGTATCAACTTCTGTATGTTTCCATTGTGCAAGTCCAATAAAAGGCAAAGAACACCTGAAATCCTCGATCTAAGTCCTGGTTTGCTTTTTTGGTTGCGGTGAAAAACACATTCTGATCTAAAGCAATCTGGGAAGGAAAGGGTTTATTCTGCAAGTCCATAGATATATTCATCCTCTGTAGTATTTGGACCAGGTTATAATCCATCATTGAGCAAAGAAGTTAGGGTAGGAGGAACTCAAGGCAGGATCCTAGAGGCAGGCTCTGAAACAACAGCAATGGAAGTACATTGCTCACTAAATTTCTCCCCACGGCTTGCTCAACCAGCTTTCTTATATATCCCAGGACCTCCTGCCTAAGGGTGGCACTGCCCACAGTGGGCTTGCCCTCCCACATTACCCATTCATCAAGCAAATGCTTCAGACTTGCCTACAGGTCAGTCTGGTGGAGGCGATTCTTCAGTTGAGGCTTCTTCTTCTTCTTCTTTTCAGGTGACTGTAGTTTGTGTCGAGTTGGTAAAATCTAACCAGCATTTTCTATGACTGCATTACTTGGAGGCCTCCCCATGGAACATATGTCAATCTTAGAAAGTACATGTATGAAATGTTTGGTGAAACTGAGCAGCCAGTGATTTTCCTAATCATTTTAGTGTTCTTGTTTTCATTAGCTCGAGAGAGCTGCACTATTCCAGAGAAGACTTTCCCAGTCCTCAGTCACTTCATGTATTCTAACACACAAGCATTCCTTAAGTGAAGACAAACCTTCAGACACAAAGAAAAGAAGATGGGGGGGCGGAGCTCAGCAGCAGAATATGTGCTTAATCAATGCAAGGGGCCTTGGGTACTGGGTCCTGCTATCCTAAGGAAAAAAGAAAAACAACAAATTGATGTCCTGGCATGGTTTAGTAGCATGGGTAAACTGACAGAAGTCTGTATCTGTCAGTGTCATCACAGAACGTCACCTGGAGTCACAAAAATAAACACACGGTGGTTGTTTTGTAGTTGTTTGCTTGATTTCATTTTTTTTTTTTTTTGGTTCCTGATATTTTTGTTTGTTTGTTTGTTTTGAGACAGGGTTTCTGCATTGTAACTAGCTGTCCTGGAACTCTCTCTGTAGACCAGGTTGGCCACAAACTCACAAGATCTGCCTGCCTCTGTCTCCCAAGTTCTGGGATTGAAGGCGTGCACCACTACCACCTGGCTGTTCCTGATATTATTAGAAAAAAAACTGTTATTGAGGGTAAACTTGTACAAGACGAGCAGTCTAACAAAACACAGATTCCCATTCCCCATGATTATTGCCAGCGGCACTTGGAAGTAAGTTACGTTTTTCAGGGATTAGAGACAATTATTAGAAACGAGAGCAATGGCTCGGTGAATATGAGCATTGCTGCTTTTGTAGCCCACCCAGGTTCCATTCCCAGCATCCGCGTCAGGAGGCTCACAAAGTCTGCAATTCCAGGGCACCAGCCATCCTCCAGCTCCTGTAGGCACTTGCATGCACCTGCACACACATGGCACACGTGACCTCATGTGTCCTCGCATGCATACACATAAATAATAAATAAGTAAATAAAGCATCATTAAATAACTCCACACACCTGACATGGGTGACGTGACCCCGACCATCCTTCTTTCGTGCATGCTCAGAGCTATGCTCAAGATTCTAAATACGCACCTGTTGGTATCTTTATAGATTCAAAGCACAAAGCTTTGAATTTTTTACTTTTGAGAGTGTATTTTTAGAGTTCCTAAAAGTTAGATCTCATAAATCTGCTAGTTTAAAAAAAAAAAAAAATCTGCAGCTTTCTACATAGTGGCCCTTGTATTTCAATTTAAACCAAATGGGACCAAACTTATTACTTCTATTCTGAAAGGTCATTTTTCATCAAGATTGTATTAGAAAATAAATCATTTAAAGCTATCCTTCAGATGGTCCCTTGCATGAATGTCTTAGCATGCAATCGGGGGGGGGGGGGGGGGGTGCGCTGTGTAATTCGTTAATCCAAAATGGTCTGACACTGCCACCTTCTGGTCACTGGGTGATATTCCTCTGAAGTCAATATTCTGCTGATGTGGATGACATAATTGGAACAACCTGGCAGTACTGCTATTAATCTCAAAAAGAGGTCTGAAAGCAGAGCAGAGGCAAAACGCCAGCACTGTGCACACACACCTGTGTGGTTGCGTGTGTGAAATATTAGAACCCTACACATA
Source organism: Cricetomys ansorgei (assembly GCA_026225945.1). Taxonomy (NCBI): domain Eukaryota; kingdom Metazoa; phylum Chordata; class Mammalia; order Rodentia; family Nesomyidae; genus Cricetomys; species Cricetomys ansorgei. Next base: position 2,635,675 of record JAMJFZ010000289.1, on the reverse strand, counting down.
AGAACAGGTTACAGTTGCGGAACTTTAAGCAAGCAGTTTTCTTTTTTTTTAGACAAGTTTCTTACAGCTCAGGCTAGTCTTGAACACACTGTGTAATTAGGGGTGGCTGACTTTGAACTGTGCTGTGGCTAAGGATGACTGAGCTGATGACCATTCTTCCTCCACCTTCCTAGTACTGGAATAATATGTGCATGTGTCAAAATGCCCAATATGTGTAGTGCCAGGATCAAACCCAGGGCTTTGGGCAAGTACTCTACCAACAGAGATGAATCTCCAACATTCTCTTTTCTGCTGTTATTGTTTGTTTGTTTGTTTGTTGTTTGTTGTTGCTGTTGTTTTGTGCAGACAGTCTTGTATGGCTCCAACTGATCTACAATCTTCTGCGTGCCTAAGACTGATCATAAACTCTTGATTTCCCAGCCTCAGCCTTTTAAGTATTGGGACTTTAGATGGAACACATCATTCTCAAAAGAAACAGGCAACTTTCTACTAGGGCCAGGCACGCTCTGGGACCTTAAACTGGGATATTCTTATTGGCCTCAGGAAACTGTACGTGTATAGGAGATGTACATTTTGATTCCAGTGCTCTCTAGCTTCATCAGATCACATTTTGCCTTGTCTCTTATGCGTGGCCTGCTTCAAGTCTGATCAAATTAAATCCATACTTAAGACACAGATGTTAAACCCAGGATGGATTTATGAATACAAACTAAAATATTATCGGCCATCTTTACTATCAGATACTTGATATGAAAATTTATCTTGTCATAATATTTTCAGTATCATAATCAACCTTTTCCATTTTCAAAGACAAGCTAAAGCTGGCTTGCTTGTAACTGCAATTCATCCCAGGTAACAAGTCTTCATTTTGGAGTGACCTCCTTAAATCATTAAGGACCAGAGCCCAGATACCATGTACATGTACAAGTCCACTGGGTTCCATAAGGATGCCTTGCTGTTTCTCTGAGAAGGCCTTCTCTTTTTTAGTAACTGAGCTGTTCCACTTTCCTGTCTTCCGCAGAATGCTCGTCTCTGAACAGAGGGCAGCGGGGTTAAATATTAGAATGTATAAATTAGCTCTAGAAAAGAAACTGACAACATCGCTACAGTGCCGAGTAATTAGACAGACCTACCGCGCCCGCTGGGATTACAGAACTTAAGTGAAGATTAATGAAGCCTGAAAATGTCATGTCCCAGGGTCTCCAAACACCGCATAAGGTATCTCAGCTTTCTCCCAGTTGAACAACTGCCTGCTTCCAAGCAAACAAAATTGTATTTGTTCCCGCTTAGGTTCAGGAACAGCTTAGTAGCAATCTATGGCAAGTAATGCTTCTTTCAACAAAATATTCTACGATATTATTTGATTTCCAATCCACGGCATTGGCCCCACCATCTGCCTTAGGCTGAAGCATGAACAGAACATAGGCATGTGTGTTCTGAGGCTGCGTCCTAGGCGTCTTCCTATACTCGATAGTAAGAGATCAAGTTCTTATACACAGTCCCATGTATTAGGTTACAACAACAAAACAGGAAATAAAGCTTTGTTGCCCCCATCCCACATCGCTAGGGTCAAGGAGAGACGGTGGTTCTGCTGCTGAGGATTATGAAGATTTGCAATATATTTTTTTCCTTGTTGGCAGAAAGAGGTGAGAGCACCAAGAAAAAGGTTTCTTCAATCTGATTCTAGCTTCACAGAAGTTGTTAATGCCAAACAGCCTAAGGAGGTGTGGAAACGGGCCTTAATTTTAGACGGGTAGCAGGACTTTGCAACCCCACCTGACTAAACTGTTCATTTATTTAACATCTTTTCTTGACATCAGGAATAGGCATTTACAGAAACTCTGAAATGGCTGAGGCCCTCTGTAAATATAATTAAGTTAGTGTTCTTTTAGGTTCCAATTATAGCTAAGATTTTTGGATTACCTGTGTGCTTTTCATAAAGAGGAATTTGCTATCCTTGAGCAATGTGGTCCATTCTCTGTTTATCTTCAAAACTAAAAACAGGCACTGTTCTGTGAGCCACACACTCTAACCTCAGGGTGTGTCTAGGCTGTCATTTTAGAGGACTTCACATGTCTACCAGTTACCTTTCTTATAAGTCCTTGAAAACGCCTTTGTCACAGTTTAGTTCTCATGTACCTGTCTGTCTGTCCTGCTATCCCTCATACACACAGAGATTTATCTTAACAGGTAAGTTTGAACAGTTAATGAACCTTTTACCTCTCGTTCAGACTAGGTTTAGCAGGCACAAAGCCCAGTTTGTATTTAACGATTCACAGAATGTTCACTGATAGATGCTAGTGACTATCATGCTCCTGGGGTTTACGTGGGGTCAACAGCACTGCTTTGGCTCAGCTTATGCTAACTTGGATAGGTTGATAGGTGTTGTTGATAGGTGTTGATAGGTCAAGTTTTATGCTGCCTCACGACTTCCCTTGTGTTGGCAGGAACTCTGAGTATTGGCATGATGTAGTGCCAGAGAGCCCTGTAGCCGACATTCACATCTTCTCAGCCCTGGCATCTCTGCTGAGAACGCCTGTGTGAACAGGTTGCTATAGTAGAGTCACCAAAGCCTACATGGAACCAGCAACCAGGTGGTGACATGTCACCCACAGTAATGTATATGGCTCCCTGCCTGTACTGCTGTGCTGATTAGTTTTCCTAACAAACTGACACAGATTAGAGTCATTGGAGAGGAGGGAGCCTCAGTTGAAAAAAAATGCCTCTATGAAATTGGGCTGTAGAAAAGCCGTAGGGTATTTTCTTAAGCAGTGACTGATGAGGAAGAGCCCAGCCCATTGTGATTGGGACCACCCCAGGTATTGGGTTTTATAAGAAAGCAGGATGAGCTAGTCCTTCTCGTAAGCTAGCTTGCTCAGAGAAAGCCCTGAAGATTAAGCCAGTAAGCAGTACCCCTCCATGGCCTGTGCATCAGCTCCTGCCTCCAGGTTCCTGCCCTGTGTGAGTTCCTGTCCTGACTTCCTTCATTGAGGAACTACAATATGGAAGAGTAATCCAAATAAACCCTTTCCTCCTCAACTTTGATTTTGGTCATGGTGTTTTATCACTGCAATAGTAACTTTAATTAGGACACCTCTTGTGGTATAGTTCCTAAGTCAGTGCTGATTGCCACCATCTAAACTGTGTTGGCATCACAGTGGTTCAAAGCTGGCATTAATTACCAGCCTATGACTTTGGGACCATGTGGCATCCTGGCCAAAGCAGTTGTGTGCCTCAGATCAGCACGGATGCCAATGCTGATGTCTGGATGTCCTGAATGACAGGTTTGACTTGATGGACGGATGCCAAGTGAACCTTTGTTCACTGATGCATAGGCAAAAGCATACATAGTGCTTGAGAGGATGGATGCATCTGAGGCACCAGTAGAGAAAGCACAACTTCTAGAAAGGATGGGGGAGGGAGTGCTGGATTCTGTTGAAGGAAAAGAACACCCAAGTTAAATCATCACATAGGTACCTCTGTCACAGGGGAGCTCACTGTGTTTTAGACACTGAAACAAGTTCTGATCATTTGATTTTTGGGTAATGTAGTCTCTAGTATATGATTACTGAAGTGTGTTATATACAAATCCTCTGTTACAGACCCAAGCTTTCTGTTTCTTTAATAGATTTTTAAGTAAATTATTCATTGTCTTTAAAACTCAGCTTTGGGTGTTCTAGGGGTGCAGCTCAATGCTAGAAGCTTTGCCTAGCACATCCTTGGTTCAAGCTCTTGTACTGCCAAAAGAATGGTTAAAAGCATAAAGAGTTTCATTACCAATGAACATAGTGCTCTTCCAAATAAGAAATTACTGGAGTCACTCCTGCTAAGGAGTGCTGAGGGGCTATTAATAGAAACTTTCTCCCTTTTTCTCACCTACAAAATTATAGTCATATTTCTTTTTATATTCAAGAAAATGTCAATTCATTATTTGAATTTATGAAAATATATTTCTCACGGTTGACTTTATTGTATATTTTTATCATCAACAAGTCCCTTTAAAGATATTTTTTTTTCAATTAAGAGAAAACAGAAGTTTCTCTCTGTGAGTATGTATGTAATTATGTTTGTTCAAATTTTCGCAAATACATTTAAATACTCACATGATAACATTACACAAAAGAGATAGATAGAGTCCGTTACAATTCTTAATGCTCTTTGTTTCGTGCAATAAGTGCCTGTTTGTTATGCTATACATTTTCTCAGCTAATTTGTCTTATATTTGAGTGAGTAAAAACATTTAAACATATTCTCATTGGATTTGGTTACCTGGAAGAGGGGTGAGACAAGGGGAGATGGATACTCACTAGAAAAAAAGAATTCTGAACAACTGCCACTAACGCACATGCATATACTTGCTTATACATCACGAGTACTTAACAGTCTTCTAATATACTTCCTAAAATACCGCAGAAATGATCAGTCTAGAAAAGAAGTAAAGAAAAGAAGGAATAAAGGAAATTTAATTATTACTTATACATAGCAACAATTTCAGAAAAGTTGGTTGAGTAGAGAAATGTCTGTTTGAGGTTTTGTTATTCTTTTGCGGTCTGGGTGTGGTCTGGGTGTTTATGTAGTTACTGTTTCGTTGTGTAGCTTCACTATGGCCCTCAGCCTGGTCTCAAATGAGATTACTGATCTCTCTCACCAACTTGACTGCATCTGGAATCACTAAAAGCCAAGGGATTGGACACACCTGTGAGCGATTTTCCCTGCTTTAAATCTAGCCAGCGCCTCTGGTGGCAGCCAACAGGAGAGGATGCATGTTTTATGCCTGCTGTCCTCAGTCTCACTGGCCAGCCCAACTTCCCTGCTGTAGAGACATTCCTTTGGTGGGATTAAAACCAACTTCTTCTGGATTCCAATGTAGATTGAATCTACAGCAGCTCTCCTCCAGGATACCAATACCAGTGTAGAATTGCTTAAACTCAGTCTCATCAACTGAGTAACCACCTGATTCTTCTCTGCCCTTCCATATGAAACTGCCATCGTTGGACTACCCAAGCTGCAATGTGTAAGCCATACATATATATATATATTCTGTTGGTTCTGTTCTTTAGGGACCAAACTGTGGTACCAACAGTAGAGTAGGTCGTGTCTCAAATCCTGAAAATTTGAAAAAGCCATCCTTATCATGTGATTCCTGGCATAACTCCAGTACCCCCACTAAGATCCTAAGCATTTTAGAACTAACACTGTGACTTCTTTTAAGTGCATGTTGTCAGTTCCCTTTCATGGAGTACCTTTGGATTTTTGCTAACTGAGGAGTTTAAAGGAGTGTTTCCCTCTTTAACAAGAATCTTGGTAACACACTTTCCTCTTGTCGCTGTGGCCTGTTCACCACAACACAAATCTTTGAGGGTGTCTTCAGGCTAGATAGGTGGAAAACTTACACTTGGGATATTAAAAAAAAAAAAAAAAAAGATTACAGGTTGCAACCAACGCTCGTAAGCCTCCTCCTGCCATCCTGAGCACAGTGCTTATAAGCAGGTGGTATTTCAGAGGAGACTATGGGGTATTTCTTCATGGCAACTCTAATATGGGGACGAGGTGAAAGTTTTCCCACCCTGAGACTCGCCACTCTAGAAAAGTGTTAGGGTGTTTGTTTGCTTTTTCTTGATGTCAGATATAGTAGGTAGGGTAGGATGTTGTACCAGCATCCAGGAAGCTGAAACAGGAAGACTTCAGATAAAGGCTGGGCCAGGCTATATAGAAACACCATGTCTCAGAAATCCAAAACTAAAGAAAATAGAAAAGCCTTAAAACAAGGCAACCACTTCTATCTAAAGAATAGAAAGAACTCCCTTTTGTTTTCATGCTCTAGGTTAGGGGAAATCCTATCCGATGAATGAAGTAAAAATTAAAATGTGAGTGAGTAGTTCTGAAATCTGAGCCTTGTTAGCAACTTTTTTAAATCATTGCTAATAGGCAAAAGGTCACATCTAATTAAAAAATCTATTTGAGCAGACATCAAATTAAACAGGACCACAGCAGGAAGACCTCTAATTTAGCTGTCAGCCAAGTTGACTTGGCTGGTGGGTAATAGAACCTTATCTTTGTTTGTAAGACTTACCAAAAGAATCTCTAGCAACCTCCTATCGCAGCATAAGGCTTATCGTTTATTTAACACAGCTTCCTGCCACCTGGAAAAAAAATGAAAATGAGTTCCAATCAAGTAGTGAAATTATATGAAGAAAGTGAATATGAGGCTTAAAACTGTTTCTATTGCCCAACTACACTACTAAGATAGCGAGAAAAACTTGACAATCTATAAAGTGGACATAAAATAGACTTCCATAAAATGATCACATATTGAAAACACAACAGCATATGCTAGACTAAACAGAATTTGCAGGAGAAAATGAAGACTGGATGAGTTCACATACAACAGCTCATTGCCCGTCGTGTGAATCAAGATTGTAAGATTGTGTGTTAAATCATTACTGCTATTCAATTTATTCCACACAAGTATAAACAAGAACATAGCAAATGACTAAGAAATTATTGCCAGACTGTATTTCCAGAACTCTTGAAGTTATTTCACACAATATACTGTACCTATCAAATCTTTCGGGGAGTAGGGAATTTGAATGTAAGAACACTACCTGATAACTTTGCTTCAAACTATATTAAAATTCAGGTGTAACAAATAAAGGCTCTGGTTATTAAAGAGAGATGTTTGTTCTTAATAGAGAAGAGCTAGCCAAGCTTACTCTATGACGCTGTAACTATACTCTCTTGTTGATTGATTTCCAGGCCGGTGGGTTACCAAGGCTACACTGTCCCAAGAACTCCATGACTGAAAGATACCTCCCACTTCCAAGCCCTCAAAAGTCTATCTTGAAAAGTTCAAATTAACCAAAAGCAACGGTCTACTAGCAAGGTATATTTATTTGTCTTTGTTTTGATAATATAGTTATTTATCTGATAGTAGCTTAAAATAAAGTTTTGGAATTTTGTATACTTGTGTTTTCTTGGGTATTTAATCATGCAACAAAATTTTATTAACTACCAACTATGTGGGGCCAAATTTGTGCTCAGTGAGGAACTTGGAAGTTTTTACTCTAAATGGGAAGACAACAAGTAAGCAGGCAGTCCAGTATGTGCTATCTTGTGAGATAAAGCCCAGATGGAGAGACTCCTTTTTATCTATTCAGCTTAGCTTGGAGCTGAGCCTAGTCAGGACAGTTGTTCCAGTCTAAGTGAGAGGTAGAAGACTTCACTAAAGGAATGGAGAAGCAGATGCGCGAAAGGACAGGGTCCCAAATAATAGGAATTCCTCACATTGTTTTGGACCTGCTTGGTGAAGAATGAGGACATCAGAAGGGTTTCATTATAGCTGGAGCTTGGATACTGAACAAGGATCATGGCAAAAGATAAAGCTGAAGGACATAAGCCTGACCTAGACTGACCAATGTCAATGTTAAACAGGCCCCAACAGTTCTCAGTAATGGACATTACTATATACATTATGTGAAAAGGTTTTTTAAGATTCAGGATCACATGTGATGTTGCCAAATTAAGCAGTGTCTCAGTCAGGCTCTGGGCAAGATACAGAAGGTATACATGCATCAAACAACAGAGCTCAAAGGAGAGTCTGCAACCATGAGGGTGAGTGTGCCGATATCAACACAGTCCTGTCCAAATAGGAAGTGCTTATTATCACTCTGCTTAAAGACAAAAAAAAAATTAAAATAAACAAAGAGCATATATCAGAATGCAAGTAGAGATTTGTATGCAGAAAGGATAACCAGGCAGTTATTAAAGGGAAATCTTTTACCCACAGTGTCTGGCAAGAGGAGAGAAGTAAAATAAAAACTGTGATACCATTTCAAATTGATGATACCCAGCTACAAGGCAGAGGGTAACAAGAGGATGGGAACTTGTGGGTTTGGTCATAAATCTTAAGCATGGTGAGGGAAGTGGGGAGATCTAAAGAAGCAAATATGAGAAGCAGAAAAGCAAGATCCAAACTTGACCTCAAGTCTGATTGCATTTTCCCAATTCCCAGAGCACTGAGCAGATTTTTAAAAAGAACCATCCAGTTATTAGGAGCAAAAGTGATCTTCAGCAGGACTGGAGAGATGGCTTATTGGTTAAGAGCACTTGTTGCTTGGGCAGAAAGCATGAGTTCAGTTCCTGGCACCTCCATGGAGGCTTCCAAACCTATATAACTCCAGTTCCGGAGGATCTTGCACCTGAACTCCATGTGCAATAGGCAGATATGTAGCACATATACATATGTGCAGTCAAAATACTCGTGTACACAAATAAAATAAATCTTTGACACTCCAACATAGATGAAAAAGTAAGTTAACAGAATATGCAGAGTACAATTGAGAAAGAAAGGAAGGAAGAAACAAAGGATGGAAAAGAAAGACTGAAAAAATAAGAGAAGGAACAATTAAACTCCCATTTATTTGTAACTGCAGGATAGAATTGACCTGTAGAATATGCATAAGCTCTCACAAAAATGTAATTGTCTGGATGTGTATAAGCAATTATTGAAAATAAAGAATTTATGTGTGTTTTGAATGTCAATGAGTATTAGAATGCCTTGAATATCATACTACTACAATTTCTAAAATAATTAAAATCCATCCAATTGTAATTTCTTTTACTTTACTAATTTCCAGTGTAAAATGCCTTCAGTGAAGATATTTTATTATTTCATTTTCTTTTTTAAGTACTAAATATGCATTCCTATTTTCAAGAATTTCAACATTTAATTTTTGAGTTGCTCTTTAGATAAGCTTAACCAAAGTTCTAATTGTATGGTGTATTTTCAAAAGATGATACTTAGCCCGATGCAACATCTAATAATATCATTTTAAATTATAGATCATAATGATTTTAATATAAAAGAGAATCATTCTTCATGAAGTACACTCTATAAATACTAGAAAAAAAATAGCAAAATTGACACACAGAATGAAGTACAGATGCCCCTTTTGAAAACAATAAAGATCGTTACTTTATTTCTATGAAGGCAAAACATAGTTAATAAGCCCAATTACCCAAATCCCTTAAGCCTATTTCATCTCTCAAAATTGAGAAAATTACATTATGTGACCTGTGACTATCTCTCTGATTATGAATTCCTTTTTTCCTGGAATTAAGATAGCCATCTCTACAATTAAATATAATTTAACAGTAATTCAAAAGCAAAGGTTCCTGGCTTCTTACTCTTTGCTAATTTAACAAATTATGAAGTTCTTCACAAAACTTTAAAACTATGAGGCTGCACAGAGTCACCTGACCAGGACTCTTAGGGGTTCACAGAGACTCAAGTGGCAGACAAGGAGCCTATAGGGTCCCCTACATATATCTTATTGCTATCTGGACTGGTGCTTTTGTAGAACACATAAAAATTCGAATGGGGGTCTCTGACCCTTTTACCTGCCCTGGGGACCCTTTTCCTCCTGCTGGACTCCCTCATCCCCCCTTGATGTAGGGGCTCAAACCCTACGTGTTCCATCTTAATATGACCTGTTCAAGTGGTAGCCCTGGGGCTCCTGCTGTGTTCTGAGAGCAATGGGATGGGTCTGTGGGAGAAGGGAGATGGGAATATGGGAGGGAGGGGAGGGAGGGGAGTATAGGGTCTTCAGGTATTGTATGAGAGAAAAATTAATTTGAAAACAGGAAAAAAAAAAAACAATGGATTGCTGCATATCTGGCTCAGTCACTAAAGTACTTGCAATGCAAACATGATTTTCAGTTTCCAAAACCCATGTGCAAACAGAATATGATAATATGTGGCTCTAACCCAACACTGGGGAACTGGGGGCAGGAGGATCCTTGGAAGTTTCTGTCTGGCTAGTCTTGCTGAATTGATGAGCTCCTGGTTTAGTGAGAGATTCTGTGTCATAAAATAAGGTTGGAAATGCATCAAAGAAGACACTTGATGTCTACCTCTGACTTGCACATACATGTGCTCCAGTGAACACACATATATACAAACATGTGCACACATATACTTTATTACTAGGAGAGTTTTTGCTTGAAAATGACTATAATGGACACAGAACTATTGTGGGCCCTGATAGATCCAGAAAGATCTAAAAATTATAACTTTCAATTCAACACAGGCTATACATAGATAAGCCATTCTCAAACTTTACCAGCGCCAGTTCCAGCAAGGGTTCAACAACCCATGAGGGAGAGGCAGAGCAGGTTAAATAATAACAATAAAACCATACCTCTTACAGATGGAACAAACTCCTCTCTATTCCTTCTGTCTGCTGTTTCTTTTTCCTTTCTCCATTCTTCTTTTCTCTCTCTCCTCTCTCTTCTCTCTTCTACTCCCACTGGCTTTCTGTTTTCCCATGTATTTTATGTGTCTATATATATATAGAGAGAGAGATAGATAGATAGAGAGAGAGAGAGAGAGAGAGAGAGAGAAAGAAAGCCGCTCATGGGGAAAGATTGCATTACAATCGCATCTTAATCATAAACTTAAACTTTACATAATGACCACAGGTTTTACATTTCAGTGATTATGAGTTCCATATTTTTTTTAAAAACAAGTTATCTTAAAACCCACACCTGAACACCTAGTTTTCCATATATATTTTTTCCCACAGTACATATATATCCTAGATCCTGGAAGCAATAGTTTAGTTTTTTTGTTTGTTTGTTTGATTATTTTTATAGATTAACAGAGTTTGATCAAGCCAACTAATTTCACAGCCAGCTTCTGTCATAATTAGTGGGTTGCTAGGGAATGAGTACACAATATAGGAACCTAACATACACAATTCTTATTTAGTTAACACAGTGGAACAAGTTTGTTACATCTAGAAAACTTAAAGTCAGGGGTCCTTTTGCTTTTCTTAGGTAAAAGGAGAATCAGCTGCACAACTCTATATCCCCAAGGCATACCCCAAACTCATCAGTAAACATTCGATTATAGAGACTAGGAAAGCGTCAATTTTATTTATGGTTGAGGAAGTTCAAGCCTAACAATGAGCATTGAAACGCGTTTGTTATTATTTGATCATGGGTCTGTTTTTCACAGGTGAAACTCATAGGCCCTTGCAATTAAGCTTTCTTTGTTCTAACTTTCCTAATCCTGAACAAACAAATCCCTAGCAAAAATATGTTTTCTTCTGAAGTTACTGATTCTAAGGTAGCTAGCAAAACATCCTAATTTAACCCTGTAACTATATGTGAAAAACACATACTGTTTTTAACTGTACGTGGGTTTTTTTTTGTTTTTTTTTCTTTTTTAGTTATGCTTTCTGGAGTTTCAATAGGGTCACCAATTAAACTGAATGGCACTGCCTTGCCCAAGTGGCATTGCTTGAGGGAAAGTCATCACCATTGTTATGTGTGCCAGTAATAGCGCTCAGTGAGGGGTTAGATATTCCCATAGAACGTCCATGCCACAAAAGAGATAAGGAGACCAAGGTAGCAACAAGCACGAATAAGGCCTAGCAGTAGCAAAGGGCATTCAGGAGAAAATCCCCCCCTGGGGTGGGGGGGGTAAAAACCTACTGTTGCCCTGCTAAACAGTAGGCTAACTCCTGAAGCTCCAATTCTGTCTTCTGTTTCCCTACACCACTCCCAGTAAAACTTCTGGCTAGCTTTCACAGTACAAGAAGAAGCTATGGAAATCACAGAAGGAAAAAAAGACAGTCTTGCCTGGGGCTAGACCATGCATGCTACAATACTAACCAGCCAGGCAAGATGTGCCCACTAGTGCTATAATGGTATGAAGGTTAGGGGGGTGAGCCACCACTTTCTGGTTGTGTATGAGGCCTGCTCCACAAGAGGCAATTCATTCCTGGTACCATAAACTTTGTCAAAGCCAATGGCTGGAGAAATATTAGACTCAACAGGGGAATTTACTACTCTCGTTTTGTTAAATGGTCAAATTGATAAACTGCTTTCTAAATATTTGTGCTTACACCAACAGATTAGTGACATTCTCAACCTTTATCAGAGGATTTCTAATTATTGGAAAAATGACAAGACTCCAACATCAAAAAGCACTCATACTATAACTGACAGGAACCAATCCAAGAAGTGTGTAAACAACAAAGTCCGATGTGATTTCCTACACAAGAATTAAGGAATTTCATTCAATATTCTCAAAGAATGAGAGAGACATGACTGGAAAACAAGGACTCACAGGAAAGATGAAAGACAGAAACAATGATTTTTATAAAGCACCAAAAATGTTTTAACATAGACAAAGAACTTGTCAATGAGCTAGACCGGTGAGTAAGAGAAATTTCCCAGAGTATATCACAAAGAGATGAGATGATTCTGACTTGTAAGGACACAGATAAGCAGAAAAAGAAATGTCAAAATCTTTATGAAAGCTGTCACACCAAAAAAAAAAAAAAAAAAAAAAAGGAAATTAAAAAATAAGAACAAAAATATCTGAAAAATATCTCAGAAAATCACAGACTTAAGAAAAATGAAAAAAAAAAAAAAAAAACCCTGCAGAATGAGGGAAGCCTAGATCCTTAAATTTACCAAGTAGTTTATATAATAAAGACAAATCTTAACAGATATAGAAAATTAGGAGTTTCAAAATGAAGACAACCTTCTATGCATTATTGTCAAAGAAGATAACAAAGAGTCATTCTAACAAAGTTTCCAACAGCAACATGTGTTGCAGGAATAAAATGGTGTAATTATCCAAGACACAACCAGGGAACAACAGGTTCAGACCTCGGTGGCTAGACAAGGCAGTACTGAAGTACTTGAACTAAACAAAGGCGTTCCCAGCCATAGAAAGGCCCAGAGTCGTCCCACAAAAGGGAACTCTTTAAATACCACCTTAAAAGCTTTAGCAAGAAGAGGAACTGACTCAAAAGATACTGAAAAAAAAAAAAAGAATAATAGAGAAAAATCCAACTCATTCCACCTCTGACATTCCAAGTTGATCAAAGTTTACCTTGCTTTTTCTTTTGTTTCTCTTGTCATTTTTATTTTGTTTTGTTTTGCATTTGAGGCAGGGTCTCACTATGTAGCTCTGACTGGCTGTTCTGGAATTCCCTATGTAGACCAGGCTGGTCTTGAACTCACAGAGATCCATTTGCCTCTGCCTCCCTAGTCCTGGTATTAAAGCTGTGTGCCACTGCACCTGACTTTTTTTTTCTTTTTTTAAGATTACAATTTAATCACAACATATCTCCCTTCCCTTCCCTCACTCCAGACGGTCCTATATACGCCTCACTGCTCTCTTCAAATTTAGAGCATCTTTATTTTCACTAATTGTTATTGTATGCATAATATGTATGTGTGTATACACATATATTCCTTAAGATAACAAGATACCCTGCTCAGTACATCAGTACATGTAATGTTACTTATATGTAAGTTTTCAGGGCTGACGATTCAGCACTAGACACCAATTAGTGCTCTCTTCCTGGGGAAGGCCATCCCGCTCCCAGCATTTCTTAGTTGCATACAGTCCTTTGTGTAGGGTTGAAGCTTCCTGGCCTACTCCCCGACCCACTTCGGCATGTTCATTTAGTCTCCTCCTTCAGCTCGTGTTTAAGCAGTCATGTTGGTGAGACTTTATCCGTGTAGCTGCTGATATCACGTGGAGACATAATCTTGTACCAAACTTCCAGATTCTCTTCCTTTTACCATCTTTCCATTCTCTCCGGTTTCACTTGTTCCCTGAGCCAAAGTGACTAATCAAAATGCAGAGCTGTGGAGCCCAGTCCCTATCACCTTGCTGTTACTGAATCAGCAGACCATGCTGCAGGAGCTAATTAAGGGCAAAGGTCCTTGCAAATACCAAGTCATGTAAACTTAATGAAGAGTGCCTATTACGCTAGTGATACTCAGCAAGTGAGATTTTTAGCACACAAATTTCACCTTACATTTTGCTGCAAATACATCAAATGAATAAAGTATAACATTTCTACTTCAATGAGAGATGCAACAGCTAAGAAACACCAAGTTCTTTTACTTTTTTCTTCTACATATTTATCAGTCGTCTGCCCATTCCCAGGGAACCTAAATCAGACGAGCATTTAAAATCTGTGAGAGAATTGTGATGTATTAATTCCTTTAAGTAATTACATGAACACTGTATTAATTTTATATATTATTACAAATCCTGGTGAAATGCTTCCTCTGATGTGGACATTGGAGTAGAGGCTCTGTTCCAATACCATTCTGCACTCTCTCAATGCTACATGTCTTTCTCAGGAAGGGTTTCTGTCATTGCAGTAAAATACCATGAACAAAAGCAACTTAAAGTCAGTCATCCCAGAAACTCAGGATAGGAACTCAAGGCAGGAACCTGGAGGCAAGTACTGATGCAAAGGGGGAGTGCTGCTCACTTACTGACTTGTTCCTGATAGCTTGCTCAGTTTGCTTTCTTATTGCACCCAGGACCACCTGTCTAGGGGCAGGCAACACTAACCACAGTGATCTGGGCCCTCCCACATCAATCACTAATTAAGAAAATGTACCACACCTTTGCCCAAAGACCAATCTGCTGGGGGCATTTTCTCAATTGAGGTTTCTACTTCCAAAATGAACCTTGCCACACGTCAATTGGACATGAAACTAGCAAATGCACCATACAAATTCAGGTTTAAAATATAAACTTCCACAATCCAATTAGCTTCAAGTTTCAAAAGACATACACTAAAATCTGAGTATTACATACGTCCTAGATAAAATACAGATTTTCTTTACACAGAGCCTGAAAATTCACATAATTTTATTGACATCACTCAAAAGTGACACAGACACACCGTCTGCATAATTTAGAGCCTGAAATGGCTGTTTCCATCATTGTGATGAAATACAACTGGTTTCCAGTTTTCCTGGTCGATGGTTCTTACTCTTGTGTAAAATAAACAAAAGCACCCTATATGTCGGGGAAGGCCTAAGTGAGCAGAAAGAGTTGTCCCTGTTCCCAGCAGCTCCTTAGAAATGCCCTTATGCTTCCCATTTTAAAGGGTATGTACTTACTTTCTTTTTATATATACTTTTCTTCCCTCTTTCCTTTTCCTCCCTACAGCCACTCTTTTGCAATCATCCCTTGCTCTCTCAAATTCACACGCAGAATTTAGTAAGATAGACTCACACACACACACACACACACACACACACACACACACACACACACCAATACAACCTTCTTACAACTTTTCATACAATGTAACCTGTATGCAAATGATCTCAGATCTGACAACTTGGAAAGAAAGAAAAGAATAAAGGAAGAGAGAGAAAATAAAGGATGGACGGAATAAAGAAAAAAGAAAAGCTAACCTGTAATTAAGAGTCAAAACTCACGGATCACCATTGCTTTCTCACTGTTCACTGCTTTGTTTTGTTTTTTTAACAAAGAAGAAAGATTCAGCATCAATATCTCATAAGTTGTTCCATATCACAAAGAGAGGGGTGGCATCCACAATCACTTTACTGAGTGATAAATCACTTTACTGTGGACACAGACATCCAACGGGGATATTAAAATAAAATGCAGGGCAAATTTCCATTCAGAATAGTTCTGTGGAGGGGGTGTTCTCAGCAGCTGTACTTGTGTTTAAAAAAGGCCACAATTTTCCGTTGCCACAGTGGTAAGCACTGTTTTGGGAGAGCCACGTGAGTACCGTGAGGGTATGAAAGAAAATCACAGATAAATTGATTGAGTGGAGGAACAAAAATTGACTGGAGAAGTGGATAACTTCATTGCACAGAAAATTTGAAAAAGAATCTTGAAAAATGCTATTAGAATTAACAAGGGGGTTTTAGCAAGGGTGCCGAACCCAAGATCAATGCATGTAAATAATAAACTGCGCTTCTATTTACTAGAGACAGACAAGATTGAAAAGTAATTTTTAAAGTGTGGTTTAAAATTCCATTTATTAATTATATAACATGTAAAACTAGGTACAATGTAAGATGTTTCCAGCCACTCCTGCTGATCACACACAGGCACACATGCGCGCGTGCACGCGCGCACGCGCGCACACACACACACACACACACATCTTAGAAAAATATCAAATATGTGGAAAAGGATGAGCAAATTCCAGCTCTACACATGGCTGAAAAGAACCCAGATTTGTACAAGTCCCTCAGAAAACAGCTTGGCAATACCTAACACTGGCCACACATGTCTTCTATGACCAGGAAGTGTAGTATAAAATATGTTCTTGCAAGAAAAACATACCTTGCATTGGTAGATTAAATGTACATTAAAGCCTTTTGCATGGTAGTATATTTGTATTAGCCCCAATCTAGAAACACCACAAATACCTATTCAAAGTGAAATGGTTAATCAGTCATGGTACCCAATGAAAACAATAAATATATAATTCTTTTATTTGTAAGTATAAGATATGTACAGTGTTAAAAACTAATCGTTTTTCATAAACACAACGATAGTAAAGCAACAACAAAGACTGTATCTGCCACATACAGAAACATAGCTGAATCTCAAAATATGTTTTACACAGTAGTTCAGACACCTAATGTAAAAAGGCATATAGACTAGGAAGAGCATGTAGGAGTTCAGGGGTACTGCACACATTCTGACCTTTGTTTTTGTACTGCTTACATGGGTGAGTACAAATGCAAACTATTATCACCAAACTGTATACATGCATCTTAGCATTTTATTAATTTAAAATTAATTAGGTCTGAGAGGGGGAAATTGACTTAAACACATTGGCACAGGAAAAGACTTTCTGAACAGAACACCATTAGCACTGGCACCACAATCAACAAGTAATCAATGGGATCTCATTCTATTCGTAAGAGCCATAAATTGGAAACAACCTAGATGTCCCTCAAAAGAAAAATGGAAAAAGAAAACGTGGTACATTTATACAATGGAGTATTACTCCGCCATTTAAAAAAATGACATCATGAAATAGATAGAACTGGGAAGAAAGATCATCTTGAGTGAGATATCACTGATCAAGAAAGACAAATATAGTTAGTATGTGTTCACTTATCTGTGGATATTAGGTGTTAAGTCAATGATAATCAAGCTATAATCTATAGAACCACAAAGGGTAGGTATACAGTAAGGGACTAAAGGGAACAGACAGATATCATTAGTAAAGGGAAATTTATATATACATATCAAGTGGGGAGGAGAAGGACAGGATGGGTTGTGGGAGAGAATACAAGTGAAAATCAAGGGGCATTTGATAGATAGTATAAAATATATACAATAAAAACTTCCTAAAATATATATGAGGGTCATCTAAATGAAATCACCAAATAACAGGGACAGAATCCCAACTGCCCATCTCTTGTCACATGCAAAGCTTTCAGTACCAGAATTGATTTACATCTAATTGAGTTATTGATCAAAGAGGCCCCATGGGAATCACTGAACAACCCAGGCTGTTGCCAAGACTATAGGTTGCTCTCCACAAACAGCAAAGCCCCATTGCTGAAAATAACACTTATCTTGAACATGGAGAGGTCAAGCTGGTGCCTACAAAGAGCCATCACCCCTATGTTCCAGTATCTTTGGTATAGAAAGGTATTCTGCACTCTATCAAAAGAGTAAACACCAAACTAGCCACAAACCCTTCATCTACAATGGTGTCTTCACTGCAAGGGTAATAATGGTAACACAAAATTTGTTGGAGTCATCAGTCAATTGCTGATTTAATTTAAGTCCCATGCCCTGAGATAGAACCCATACCTAACACTGCTTGGATGACCAAGAGCCTGAGACTAAATAGCCCAGCAACCTAGAGGAAAATTAAATAACATTGGTCTAAAATTTGAAAAGTATTTATAATGACAAGATGACTCCTAATAATATTCTGCCATACTCACAGATCAGTGTCTTGTTTAGGTATCACCAGAGGTGCTTCCTCCTACAGCAGAAGGGAGCAAATACAGAGAGCCACAGTCAGTCACAAGTGTGAAAGACCTTGGAACATTCAGCCCTAAATTGGATGTCTCCATCAAATCCCTCCCCTCAAAGCTCAGAGAGCCTTGCTGAAGAGGGGGAAAGAGTGTAAGAGCCAGGGCAGGGGAGAAAACAAGAAAAACAAAAACAAAAACAAAAACCAAGACCTTCTAAATCAACATGAGCCAGGCTCAGATGAAGATGGACACAGCATGCATAGGGCCTGCATGGGCCTGCATGGGTCTGCATGGGTCTGCACAGGTCTGCACCTGGTCTTCTGTGTTTATATTGTGGCATCAGTTTAGTGCTTCTATGGGACTCCTCAGTGAATGAAGAACTGGGTCTCTGACTCTTGTGCCCTTTCCTTATACTGATTTGTCTTGCCCAACTCTGAAGAGATAGTTTTTGTCTTATCTGGTAATATTTTTAAAAGTGGGTGAATACATGAATGAAAGTTTAGCTAGCTAGTAGGGTAAAGGTTAACAACTGAACTGTTACTTATACCTGTTAGGAAAAGGAAAATGAGTTTTCTCCAGTAGGGTGACACTGGGTATACCAACCACTCCAAGACAGGCCTCATGTTCAGGAGTCATTGGCTAACATATGGACTCCACAGTTTTTTGTGTGCTTAAATTTGGTTATAGTATGGTGAGGCTATTTGTTGTTGTTGTTGTTGTTGTATTGTGTTCTTATTTGTTTATTTTCTTTTTTAAGAAAAATCTTAGAGTTGGATGGGTAGAGAGAGGGAGAGGGTCTGGAAGGACTTGGCAGTGTAGAAGAATATGGTCAAGATCTACTGAAATTTTAAAATTATTATAAATCATAAAAATATATATAATAATATATTTTATATTTTTGTAATTTATATTTTATAAAATATATTTAATAATATATATTTTATAATATTATACATATATATATATATATATATATATAGAGAGAGAGAGAGAGAGAGAGAGAGAGAGAGAGAGACAGGGTTTTCTCTGTAATAACACAGGATGTTCTGGAACTCACTCTGTAGACCAGGCTGGCCTCAAACTTACAGAGATCCGCCTGCCTCTGCCTCCCAAGTGCTGGGATTAAAGGCATGGACCACCACCACCACTTGGCAAAAATATAATTTTTCAAAGGAAAAAGGGAGAGCTCTTAAGAGAAGAAAACAAATAGGTAAGAATTATCTAAAAATAACAAGTCATTGTCCTTTATAAGTAGGGAAACCTAAGTCAAAGCAATTTTGAGATTTCATCTTACCCCAAGAAGTATGAAAAAAATGAACAATAACAACCACAAAAAATCCAGAAGGGGCCATGGAAGTGGGCAATCTGTCCACCTGAACAGTGACTGCATCTCCCCAGAGGCTGTCTTCACTACTTTTAACCCAGAGTTGTAGATACTAATTTGTAACATGCTTTTAGTTCTTAACAATTCACCATATGAGAAAAGATTACTAGAATTTATGACCTTATTAGTCACAGTTCTCTCAGTACATTACCTGATATGGACACCAAAGAAAAGTACAGGAAGAAACACTATAGCACATGAATATACAGCCAGATACAGCACTCAAAATAGCAAGCTCTATGAAAGTGTTATCTTCCCTCTCCCTTGATTTCTAGTAATGTGAGATAATTTTTATCAACTATCCCAGATTTAAGCTAGTCTACCCCATTTCGATCTATAACTAAATTCTCTCTGAAATGCCCTACACTTAATGGATTCTTTTAAAATGTGAATCAGATTATGAGTGTACTATTGTGTCCAGTTGGCAAGCAGCTAAAGTTTAATAATGTTAGCTTTCATTATAGGTGAGCAACACAATACATAGAGACTAATGTTTTATTTTCACAATGGTCCCAAGAAAACATGGCTGAAGAAACAGCAGCTAAAATACACAATAGAAAACGTATTTCCTAGAAAATTCAGAAATTTGTTTTGATAATTCATTTAGAGAATTCAATTATTTTAAGTGAATTTTTAAGTGTAATATTCTCAAGCTAGCAGAGGGAGGGGTAGATAGGATGTAAGACAATATTTGAGTATAAAAATCCCCCAAATTAAAGAAAATATAAAAGAGTCTGTTTCTCTTATTCTTTTATGATTATTCTTATACTATATAGCATAAGCAAATAGATCTGTTTGCTTCTGGAGCAAGAAAGATTTTCAGAGAGATAAAAGAAGGGAGTGGGTAGGGAGAAAGAGAGAGAATTATCATTAAAAGCCTTTGAAACTGAGGAATAAGAGAAGCTCTTAGATTTCTCAATCAGAAGTATGTGGAATAATTCAAACATAAGTCTCAAACTGTAATTCACAGAGACAGACAAAACTGTCAGCATTGATTTGTGATTAAACTGCCACATAAATAACTGTATGAAGTGTGTTTCTCTAGTGAGTAGTAGCAGGTTTATTTACCTGAGAAGGGAAATTATTTTCCTTAGGGGTGATCAGAGAGGTCTCTGAATCAAATATAGATATTAATGGTTGATAAGGGACTTAAGAGGCTTGTCACAGTTCATTAGAGAAAGGATTATCTCCCCAAATGTAACCATCCACCAGGAATACTATAAGTAAAGTCTTTTTCTAAAATTATACCAAATTATAAAATAGTGCACTATTTTAAATAATAATTTTTAAAAGGCCATGGCTGGCTGTGGTGGTACATACCTTTAACCCCAGAGGCCTCCAGGTCTCTGTGAGTTCCAGGCCAGCTAGGGCTACATAGTAAAACAGTGTCGAAAAACAAAAGAAACAACAAATTTTAAAAAAGAAGTCCATGAGCACTATGGACTATGGAGATAAATTTTATACAAAATCACAATGGTTTGCCTAAACTCCAGGAATATCCTGCTTACCCTGATATGGTTGTCACTGATGCAAACACTATATTACATAAGGCTACACAGGTGATTGCTCTGTTAGGACACACCTCTGTACATTTTTCCTAGTTTTGAGATCATCTACAAGTAAATAGAGTAAACCAAGATACACTTACTCAAAAGCAGAGTCTGGTAAATTATTGCTACACCTCAAAGACAGAAAATAATAATTGATTTCCACAAGGTAACACTAAATGCCGTATTTTGAATAGAATTTTTACATTGACAAAAATATCTGTTTCTTCACTTGTAATGGTCAGAACATCTAGCAGTAGAAACTATGGAGTCAGCCAACACTGTGAGAGTCTTTGCAAAGGGTATGTCTTCCCTAGCCAACAACAATCCTAAGGCGGGAAAAGTGGGAACCTTCTCAGCAGATGGGTTGGCATAATGTGTCTGGGACTGGGAATTTGCATGAATATGAATTACAAAGAGCACAGATAACATGGTGTTCAAAAGCTGTTAGGAATCTTGAATGTCAGAGTCAGTTAGCTGACATTTGGTGGGACATAATTACCTTAAGAGCATGGAAGTGGGGTGGTCTAAATTGCATGGGCAGAGAATCACAGGCCACACAATGGCATTGCTTTGGCAATAATTGTGACAAGTGGGCACAGCCAAGTAAGCCCAGAATGGCACGCATTAATGCAGTGACATTTTTTTCAATGTGTGTTGCCCTTTCAAAAATATGTATGTGAGGCCTGCATAACCTCTGACCTATTATAAAATCACAGTGGGCGGGGGAAGGGACTGCTATCAGTTTTAACGACGTCAGATAGAGAGGTCGCTCACATTTCACACACGTACTTGCACATTTCAAATATTTTATTGTGTCTGTCAAGCTCAGATCTCAGTTTCTTCATTGAATATTCCCTTGCAACTTACTGAATCATACCTAGGTTGTTTGTGCTGAAGACTAACAGTTCCTGATTTCAGAATGCGGTGCTATTAACTAGATCTCTGTCATTAACATAACTTATCAACTCCAAATTGGAAACTAAAATTAGAGAAAATGTTCTTCTTATCCAATTTTCATTCATCAATGTAAGCTATAAAAATGATTGACATGAGGCCTGCGGATGAAATAACTCCCTAATGATATTCTGCTATACTCATAGATCGGTGCCTGGCCCAATCGTCACTAGAGAGGCTTCCACCAGTGGCTAATGGGAGCAGATGCAGAGTCCCACAGTCAAAAATTAGGCGAGATCCCTTCCCGAAAAGCTTGAGGAACCCCATGGATAAGGAGGATTGTAAGAACCAGAGGGTCAAGGCCATCAGGAGAACTTGACCCACAGAATCAACCAAGCAGGGCTCCCTGGGGCTCACAGAGACCGAGGCGGCAACCACAGACCCAGCATGGATCTATCTATACTAGGTCCCCTGCAAATATTGTTATAAAAAGTTCTAACAGTAGGAGTGGGTGTGCCTCTGACCCATTTACCTATTCTTGGGACCCTTTTCTTCTTATTTGGTTACCATGTCCAGCCTTGGTATGAGGGTGATGCCCTGCCTGATGACATCCTGCTGTTACATGCATGGGAGACCTGCTCCTTTCTAAAGGGAAACTGAGGAAGAATGGAACTGGGAGAAATGGAAAGTGTGGGGGTGCGTGCTGGGCATAATGGAAGGAGGGGAAACAGGTTGGAATGTGAGAGAAGAATAAATAAATAATATGATTGACACAGTAAGCTTTGGGAGGGGCTATGGAGGCATGCCACCCACGGCACACACATAGCACACGCAAACAGCACATCTTGTTTCCCGGAAGCAGGTACGTTATCATGTGTGTAGTGACTAAAAATGAGCATCTTTCCCCCTCGTTCTTGCTACTGGTTATCAAGAATATTAAAACTAATGCCCCATTAACATTTCATCAGGTTATTCTTGAAATATTGATTAAAATTCAGCACTATGGTACAATGAACACTTTAGTATCTACTGACTGAAAGAAAATTTCCAAGCCCTAATTAATATTTCATTTTAAAAAGGGGATGGGATTCTTGTTTTCTCTACTAGATCCATATCTCAGGCTGTATCGTATTTGAAGTTCCTGCAAGGAGACTTTAGTGTATACCCCTGTTACCATTCTGATGTCAGCACTGATAAGCCTGTAGAATTGAAGGCCTATCCCACAGCATTTTGCACGCATTTACTCACTTCTTTTACCCACTGAGCTTCTTTCCACTATATACCAATTATTTCTCCTTCATGGGAATATATGAATTATTTATGGAAGGATTAATATTATATTCAGGATCTAAGTGATAGAGTTTGTTAGTCAATAAACACTGGTTGGTGTGCTCTAATGAACAATTGCTCCCTGTGTGGTAGAAACTGTGTTGACATCTATAATATAATTAAACATAAATAACATCATATTAGTCAGGGTTCCCTAAAGGAAAAGAACTTATAGAATATATATGTATGTGTGTGTGTGTGTGTGCATGTGTGTACATATATATATATATATATGCATATATACATAAATATATATATGTATATATATATATAGGATATATATGGAGGGATTTATTAGAATGGATTACAGGCTATGGTCCAGCTAGTCTAGCAATGGCTGTCTACCAATGGAAGGTTCAAGAACACAGCAGTTATTTAGTCCATGAGGCTGGATGTCTCAGCTGCCCTTCAGTATGCACAGGAATTCTGAAGAAGTAGGCTCCAATGCCAGGGAAGGAATGGACTTGATAGTGAAAGCTACAGCAAGCAGGCAAAGAGAGCCCACATCTTTCTCCCATGTCCTTTACGTAGGCTTCCAGCGGAAGGCATAGCCCGAGTTAAAGTATGACCTTCCCACCCCAGACGATCTGGATTGTCAGGTGGTACCTTAGATCCCAGCAATCAGGAGGCAGAGGCAGACAGATTTCTGTAAGTTTGGGGCCATCCTGGTCTACAGAGTGAATTCCAGGACAGCCAGGGCTACACATAGAAACTCTGTCTTATAAAACCAGGGAAAAAAAAGATCTGGGTTAAAGGTATATTTTCCTACTTCAAAAATATAAGATTGGAAAGTGGGTCTTCCCACTTCTAATTATTTAATTAAGAGAAGAATCCCTCACAGGTATGCCCAACCATTTGGGTTTTAGTTGATTCCAGATGTAGTCATGTTGACAACCAAGAATAGCCTCTGTGAAGAAAACGACAGGCTATAGAGGAATCAGAAGTACAAATAAATGGAAACATGACTAGAAATGAGAGTGACTTATAGATGCCTATGATGAAGATAGATGCCAATTCTTCTATTGGAGAAATAACATTCTAGAAAGTGATGAGGAAGACTCAGAGAGCTTCTGCTAATGAAAGGACTAAAACCTCATCACAGTGAAACCCATCTACTATATGTGAAGGTCAAGTTTAAAGTATTTTCAAAATCATACAAAATTAAGCTGATACTACATTTGGAAGAATGATGACTGTAAAACCAGTATAAGACTATGAGCCACAACAACAACCAGCATGGCGTAATAGCTCTACCACGGGTGCAAAACAGCTCTCTAATTGGACTTAAATGTTCTCAATAAGAAAGAAATCATGCCTGGTACCAGATACCTAGGCAACTACCCAGGGATAGTGCAGTCATGGATTTTGAAGGAGAACCTACAACCATCACTTTTCTAAACCAGTATAATCCCTAACTACATTATATATCTATACACTCCCAGAAAAATGTAGTACTCAAACCTCATCAAGGAAATGTCTTTTTTCTTCCATAGAGACCATTACAGAAAAACCACAACTATTCAAAATACAGAGATGTAGAGTCCAGTACTAATGGCTACATCTACAAAACAACTCCTCCACCCAAGGCTCAGAATCATTGCGGAAGAGGGCATAGAAAAATCCCAAGAGCCATCAGGGAGTTTGCTGTCTGATTGTGTCTCCTAGGAATGTCAGAAGCTACTCCCATAAAGTATCACAAACATAACTGTCTAAACATGGGCTGAACAAATACAATATCAATAGACACCCTAAAGAGGACTAGGAAAAGTTCCCAAGGCCTCAACTCAACACAAAGAAACTATAAACAATTAGGAAATTCTGAGAGTGGAAGTAGTCTTCCCCAGAGAATAGTACACCAATTGGTTATCCAATGCCAAATGGTCGGCCCTGAAAGCATACATATAAATAACATTGTATAGACAGAGAGCCGCTTGCCTTAGGAATATATGTATATTTGTGTGTGTATATATATATATATACACACACAAATATACCAATGAAAAATGAGGAAACTGATTTGAAAGAGAGCAAGGAGTGATATACAGACAAGTTTGGAAAGAGGAAATGGAAGGACCAATGATGTAATTACGTCATCTTAAAAGTGAAAGAATTAATAAAGAAAAGCAACGTTAGGTTATCTGTAATTCTACCAGACGTGAAGAAACTGCTGGATTCGTTATAAGATAATTTTAGGGTAGCCTTGTAAGAATTGGACTGATTATGAATGCAATTATCAGAATCAAAAGTAGTTCATTAATTCAGTGAACGAATATTGAACACACAGCCTGAGCCAAAGAATGTGCTAAATTGTCACAGAAGTTGAGCAAGATACGCAATCCTGTGCTCTCAGGACTTACCGTGCTTCTGTTTGGGCAGGCATGGATTTGCTTGTTTCTTGGATGAAAATGTAAAATTTCAAGTGAATAGAGCTGCATTTCTTTACAAATATTCTTTTCAAATGCTTTGAACAAAAGTTGGAAAGCACATAAATGTTCTAAAAACTGTAAAACTATCGTTTTAACACTAAACACTTTAGTTTCCCCGGTATTGTTTGATTTAAATGTAAGTAAACTTATTTTTAAACCTGCAATCTCACTGTATGTCGGATTCATTGCGTGGTTTGATATACCTTGATGTCTTCGTTTTTCTTCCCATAAATCTCAGTCCTGATTGTTCTGTTTCTGACCTTCCATTTCCTTCCACAGTTACTCAGGGCACACTGTTCATGACCACATTTGAGATGCTCGTGACAGCAGGGAACGAGGCACCCAAGGTGCTTCTCCCGTGCCATCGTTCATACGACTTTTCTGTATTTAATTCATTATTTCCCTGTTTTAGCTCAGATTTATTATTTATTACTAATGTAAGGAACTGCTATGAAAATCTTATATAATTATGTGATCATAGGCTTGATTTCTTTCCCCTAATTGTAGCATCTTTGAAATAAGAATACATATATAAAGTTTAATGTTTGGGATACATGCTGAAAAAATATTTTAAGGAAAGGTGTTACAAATAAAGGACCACATGCTTACCTTCTGTGTGTGAAGGTGCACAGCATGACACATTGGGAGCTTTGTATCCTTCTAAAAGAATCTGTTGTCAGTAGTCAAAAAGCAGCATCTGATGATATGTTTATTATGGGTTGTTTTTTTTTAGATCTTCCTAAATACAATGAGAGTCTCGATGTCTTTTCTTTAAACAGCCTGTGCCAAGTGTGTGCCTGCTACTCAGTTGATGGAATATTTTATTGTTGGAGAATTTAGTGCACTCATCTAGTGTGTTCTGACCAAATCCATACTTCATCCCCCCCCGTTTCTCCTCTTCCTCCCATCACTTTTCCCTTATCGAAACCTTTAATAAATCTGTAAGTACAATTCATGTGTTTCCATCTATAATTTTATGGATACTTTCTGCTAATAAAGTCTTTGTACTGAAAATAATGTCTTATTTATGTCAAACTCTTGTCTTTTCTTGTATATTTATGTTTTACACAAACTTTTAATTTTCCTGTTTTGTCTTATTAGCATACAAGGTTTGTTTCTAAGCATTTTATTTCATGTGTATGGGTGTTTAACTGTCTATATGTCTGTACAATATATTCATCCCTGGAGCCCTTGGAGGCCAGAAGAGGACATCAAATCGCCTGAGGCTGGAGTTACAGCTCATTGTAAAGCACCATGTGGGCAGTGGGAATCTAACCCTTCTCCTAGCAGAGCAGCCAGTGCTCTTAACCTCTGAGCTATCTCCCCAGCCCCTAGATAAACACTCTAATTGATTTTCTGCCAAATTGTCACCACCACCAGCAGCATAAACTCCTGTCTTCTGTTCCATACATATGGTTTTGTTCTACTGTGTGTCTCACTGCATTAGGAAAAAGCAGTGACCTAAAAAACCTAAAACAAAAACTCACAACCATGGCAATAGCAGCCGCTGACTGCTGGTCCCATCTTGATTTTAATAAAAATTAATAAAGTGTTCTATGTTGAATCACATTAATATTTCTCAGCTTCCTTACACATTTTCCACTGAAGTTAAGGAAAAAAAAAATGTTAAAAAAAAAGTTAAAAAAAAATGTGTTCGTAGTTTTTTATCAGAAAAAGGTATTTGATTTTCCTAAGGGCCCTTTAAACATTATGGTGCTCTTGTATGTTTCTTGTATGATTAAGGCTTACTTACTATATTCTAATATACTGAAATTGGTTTACCGTTATTTTGTTTGCGTGTGTGTGTCTCTGTATTTCCTGTGAAACTGATCTGTAGCTTTCCTTATATGAGATGTCTTTTTGATGTTTCAGGATGCTTGTGGTTTGGGGGACTTTATACAATGAATCACGTGAATTCACTTTTTACTGTGTTCGTGTACAACTTAAAATGCCAATGTGTTTCACTGCTCTGAAATAATTGAACTTAAACACATTTTTCCACTTGAACATGAATCATCAAAAATAGCAGAGGGTCTGAACTCTTTGGTAGAATAGTGAAGTTCTATGTGTCATCTCTGTTTCAGGTAGAAAATAGTCAGGTCTAAGTGTATGCTAATTTCTCTTTCTAGTTCCTAAGAACCATAAAACTTATTTATCAGGATTCCTAAGTTTCTCTCCAGATAAATACAACTATATGTGAGTGACAAAGGAACCTTTCTTACCTAGAAAACCAAGACTTGCCGTAATGTCAAAGCACATGGTCTCAGGAAATCAGAAGCCATAAATGCATCAATGTGTTATAGAAAAAAAACAATTTATCTACTTTGGGTCAGAAAATTTCTTTTTCATATGGAACCAAGGAAACAAGAAGACCAAAACAAGCAAATAAATCACTATAACAACACAGACCTTACAGCTGCCTTCTCCACCAATATGTATTCTTTCTGTTTCAGTGTTGTTGTTGCAGTATGTTTAGTTTTGTTGCTGTTGTTGTTTGTTTGTTTTTTGTTTTATTGGCACTATCCCAAGAAGCATCAACTCCAGACTAGAGCTGATATATATAAAATGGATTTACCTTTTAGTTTTTCCATATTCCTTTTGGATAATCAATATGGTGGGCACATTATAGTAGCTTCTCCTCATTCATTAGTCCCCAGAAGTTAATTGCTGTGACTACATAATTAAGGAGCTAATGTGAAATAGAAGTGTTGTTTCAGGCGCTGGCAGATTTTCTGGAACACTGGAATCTATTTCTCAACTATTTTCACTCATCTCAAGGTGCTACTTTCTTCTTGATGTCTCTCAGTCTCAGATCCTTGGCTCTGACGGGGGTCTGGCTGTGGCATAACAAACTTAATTAGGAAGGAGATGTGGTAGTGTTAATGATAAGGACACGGAATTTTCAAAGTTTAAACTGGTGACTCTCAAACTTGTGGCAGGAGACAATATTGCATTGTCTGCCTTGCAGTTCATGAGTCCCGGGTACAAAGCCTGCGTACACGACTGACGTCATTCGGTCCAGGGAACAATGCCAAGCATCCATGAGAACTATGTCTATAGAATTCACTCAATTACATCCTTTTATAATAATTTCTTTGGGTTTAATTTTTCTTACTTTGGCATTGCCCTAGTTGGCTTGGTCAGCATGATTGATTCTTTCTCGGTCTTTTGAGTTTCAGTTTCGTATATGCAAATGTTTCAGCTGAACCAGAGGATATTTGAGATTCTTGGGTAACACTCTATTCCTTGTATTTGATAGATGGTTTTAGTATTTTGGCTCACATGAACGGCCTGAATGAGGTTGCAGTTTTTTCTATTTAACCTCATTTATCCATAGCTAATTTATTTAAATTCTCAACTCTATTTTTAATATAAAAATTAACAATACTCACAGATTATGTCTTCATAACACTATAGAAAATCATGTAAAATTTGTTAGCAATGTCAAGGTTCCTGGTACATGGTAGGTACTCAGCATGCATTATGATTATCATTATTTTTATTATTATTTATTATTATTATTCCTACCTGACACTAATGGTGATGATTATAATCAAATACTAACATTAATGAAGGCTGTGTATAACATTTATAGTTTTGAAATCCAATTATGCTCACAACCTGAATCTCTTAGTTAAATTGATCCATTGATCTCAAACAGAATCATGTCACTATTCCTTATTTTTATCTCTTTATAGAAAGGTCACTCGATTACTGCAGAAATACTATGCCTGGTTTTAAATGAGTCACTTTGATACCATTATGATTTCATCTTGTAAAAGCTAAAATAATGAGGATTGAACTAAAGTGGCTTTTCTGGGAAGCTATCAGATTTTCCAATGAGTTATTATTAAGCAAGAAAACCCAAATACAAGCATAGGAAAAAGTGGACTGGAGAAAATTCTCTACCAGCTATATGTGTTAGAAAGACTTTTTGGATTTACTAGAAAAGAGAAACAATCATGTTAGGTTTACTTACGTTGAAGAATAAAACACACAACAACGGTGCTACAATGACATTGTTATCCTATTCTGGGGAGATGACAAGGAGCTAGATTTAGTTATATGTAGCACAAATCAACTGTAACATTGACCACCAGAAGGCCATTAGGTGAACAATAAGGGAATTGGCCTGGACATAGAATGATTTAAAGCCTAATGTGCAAATATACATATTTATATACAACATACATATATATAATTTAATCATGAATAAATAACCAGAGAAATTAGGTAGGGACATGTGAGAGCCACAGTGTAATTACAGTTCAAGCCGATATTATCAATCATACACGGTGCTTGCTATCACTTGTTTGCTTATATAGCACAGTGAAACAGAAGCTACCAGAAGACTAAGTCAGGATATATGGCACAACATTAAATTCCACACTTAGAATGAGGGAAGAACAAAAGCTGTGTTACTGCCTGTACATGATGTACTCGGATGCTTAGGAAAACATGTTTCTAAGAATGCCCTAAGGATCTCATTGAAGATACATGAAGCATAGTGTGTCTATTTATCTGTGTGATTTGTCTGTTATCCTTTTGAAGAAATTCTCCTTATAGCTATTGGCAGGAAAACTCTCAAACCCCTATAAGAAGAACTTTTTGGTTTGAATAGACATTATTGAATAGACATAGAATAGAAAAGGCCACATTACCCTTTTCACTTCTGTTGATTAGGGACCCAGAATCACACATTTATTTCTGCAGTGAATATTTATTATATTTTCATTAACATTCTGTTCCAGGAGCGGCAAGTACAACGTTAAAGATGACTGACAGGAACTTTTTCCTAAGCAACATTCATTCTGGTGGGAGAGAAGGCATAAAGAAAGATGGTAAACAAAAGGGAATCATATAAAGCAATTACAGTGGAAAGATGATTACTGGGAAAGTTAAGAAGGTTGACATGGCTGAGAATCTCACATTTAGAGTGATGGTTCGATCACATTAATTAATTTTTAAAAACTAACAAATATCTCCAGAGCTTCTGAACAAGGACAGCAAATACAAACACTCCAAGAAAAGAGAGATGCTAGTTGCTAACTAGAAGTCACGGGAATAGTCTAAGGGACACACAATAATAGTTGGATGAACTTAATGAATTAGCATCAAGGTCCGGGGAATGGGCAATGACAACTATCACCTAGTCTGTAGCATGGTTCCTATGTGTAGGAAAACATCAGTATCTCTTAAACAAAGGACATTATGGCCCATTTCTTGACTCTAAAATGATTCACCATTCCAGAAAGCTGACCATTCTAAAAAACCACACTGAGCAAAAACACATACAGCCTTTCGGTTCACCGCCATGATTTCCTATTCTAACTTCTGTACTGTCTAGTCTCAACTGACAATTTATCATTTAAATTTTAATATGTAGTTTATATGGATATCCCCATAAGCTTGCTCAAATCTTACCGTAAGAAGTTGAACCATAAACTTGAATATTGAATGAATTATAATTTCTTGATATTTGTGGAAAAGATAAATTTGCAGTATAGAAATGAGGACTTTAAAAAGCTATTAAATCTAGGATTTTAAAAGATTCTTTCCACCCAGGAAAGCAAATAAGTCTTCAGCCACAGCTCAATAATACAGGTGTTTATTTCATCTTCCAGCTTCTCTGGTGGATAAGGAATTGGCCTCATAAAGATACCATTTCCTCTTTATCCAATCAAACAGAATCTCTTGCATTGGCTTTGGCTTTCAGAAACACTTATTTTCCAGTTTAGTCCTACCATTTAGGCAAAAAAATTCCAAATCATATCCATGATTTCTGAGCTTTCTATTTTTTCATAAATATTTTGAGTTGAAAAGAAAATGTGAAAGATAAATTTAGGTAAATTAATGGAGAAAGTTAAAAGGACGTGCTAATTTCAGGATTAAAGGGCAGAGGAAATTGAACACTTTGTAGAGAAGGAAACTGAATGTAAAATTTTGGTACCTGTGAGTTCTTTAGTACTTTGTGAATACTTCAGAAGAATAAAACTGTGGTTTTCTATTTCTACCTTCAGAGCCTGGTCGCATGCAAAACCAGATCTGTGGGTTTTGAAAGTTTCTGATTCAGGAACCTTCAAAGGATTCTGTAAATAGGTAGACCACAGGCCTTTACATTCATTGACTACTTTTCATCACAAGAGATAGTCAATTATAATGTTCAAAATATACAATATCAGTTAAATTAGGTGTACAACAAACTACAAGGAGCCAAATCTTTTAGCTCATGACAGAACTTGCCATTATAACAGGAAAAGTCTTCAAGGAGGTTGTTCTTGGCAGAAGTCTAATTCTATTACAGTGTTTACACACACACACACACATACACACACATACTCACACAGGCATGCATATATCTATGAACACATTCTAAATTGTAGCTAGAAACTTCAACTAAACAGTTTCAAATCATTTCCTTCTAGGTTTACAGAACCCAGGACATTTGGTAACCTTTATAATATACCTTCTCATTCTTTAGAACTTGCACACAAATCTAGGGAGGGGGCTGAATGA
Organism: Cricetomys ansorgei; assembly: GCA_026225945.1. Classification (NCBI taxonomy): domain Eukaryota; kingdom Metazoa; phylum Chordata; class Mammalia; order Rodentia; family Nesomyidae; genus Cricetomys; species Cricetomys ansorgei. Next base: position 2,603,759 of record JAMJFZ010000289.1, on the reverse strand, counting down.
AGAAAGCACTTACTGCTCAAGCAGGATGAGCTGAGCTGAGATCTCTAGCACCCCCAAGAAGGTTAGTTAGCACCCACCACTGGCATGGTGGCTAACATCTGTAGCCATGATGGAGACAGATGGCTCCCTGGAGCTTGCTGACAAATGACTTAAGACCCCTGACACTGATTTTCATACACACACAGGAATGTCTATAAGTCTATAGACTTAATGTCTATAAGTTGGAGGACCTCTACAATACTCTAGGAAAACAGAAAAAAGCAGACACATCCCTGAGTGTGGAGGACCCCTCTCTATATGCCTTGTACTAGACTTCCTGTGCAGTTCTTCCTTTCCCTAACTATAAAACACTTTGCATTTTCGACATATATACAGGAGGAAGCCTTGAAATCAACGACAAATATAATTTCTTCCCGTCAGCAGCCTGGTCTTAGTTCAATGATAATTTTAATACTGTAGTTGCTAGTAAATGAGAAAATAGGAAGTGTCCTGAGAAAGGAGCTTGATGAGATAAACTCGGACATTATGCTGCTTATCAATCCAAATTTTTTAACACTTCAGCTACTAAACAATATTTCTAGTATGTTTAGAGAAAGTAGCCCAATATGTAACTGTATAGGGAAAACTAGATGTGCTAGTTAGTTTTTGTCAACTTTAAACAAACTAGAGTCATCTGGGAATAAAGGACCTCAGTTGAGAAAATGCCACCAATCATGTTGGCCTTCAGACAAGTCTGGGAGGTATTTTCATCACTAACGGTTGGATGTGGGAGGGCACAGCCCAGTGTGAGCAGGTAGCCCTGGGTTATATAAGAGAGCAGGCTGGGCAAACCACAGGGAGCAAGCCAATAAGTAGTGTTCCTCTATGGTCTTTGCTTCAATTCTTGCTTCCAGGTTCTTGAACTCCTGCCCTGGCTTCCCTAGATGACTGACTTATTACCTGGAAGTATAAGATGAACTAATTTCTTTTCTCTACAAGTCGGTTTTGGTCGGTGTTTTATCATAGCAACAAAAAGAAAACTAGGACACTAAAAGAGTGAAGTTTAAAAAGATTGTGTATTTCTTCTCTGTGGAAACAATGAAAAAGCAAAGAGAAATTTCTTTGTTTCAGTTGATATATAAAGACAGAATTCTAAAGAAAGCTATATTCTCTAAGCATGCAGCATTATAACATCGTTTATGTTTTATATTAGCTCTTTATGAAGACTTTCATGACCTCATTAAAAATAAAATAGCTCAGGTAACCTCTTAACAGCTCTT